>CM030008.1:41397746-43797746 GCA_017639485.1 Pluvialis apricaria | reverse complement strand
AAAAGAGGATGCACACTCTCCGTTTTAAACTGTGGGACCCAGGAAGACTGCCAAAGCCAGATATGTTAGTGTAATGCTTTAAACAAAAGACTATCTTTTCCTACAGTCATTTCATAATTAGTTTTTTTACACAAGTAACAGCTGCCTTCATGCCAAGTCCTGGTCTCATCAGGGAAAATGGCAAAACTCCCAGGATAGCTAAAATTTTTCTCTTTATACAGAATTCATTGAAGAACTTTGTATTTCTCCTTTTTTTTCCCCTCCTTTTTAATAGGTTGGTGCAAAAACAATAATTTTAGGATTAGTAACTAATTATTTACAGGAGGGGCAGAATTTTTATTTAAATCACTCAATTGTTTACTTCAAGAGCACTTGTGTTTCACTGAGTCACCAAACCACAATTAAGTTCTGGGAAATGTCTTATTGTTGAGGTTCATGGGGTCCCATGACATGGTGGGATGGGTCAATGTCTGATTTTAATTGGAAGCCTGATCTGAATTTGTATCTCTCTTTAATCTTTTGATTGGTAGACTATGAAGGATTTTGAAGGTCCACAAGATGTCAGTAGCAAAGAAAGATCTTGCATTGTCTCCTCTGGTTGTGTTGTTTGTACATGGCAAATATCAAGTGGATTATTTGCCTTTCCCTGAAGAGTTTGAGGTACTTAAAGGTTGAAGGAGGTGATTCTCCCCTTCTACTCCACTCTGGTGAGACCCCACCTGGAGTACTGCGTCCAGCTCTGGGGCCCCCAACTTACGAAGGATATGGACCTGTTGGAGCGGGTCCAGAGGAGGGCCACAAAGATGATCTGAGGGCTGGAGCACCTCTCCTGTGAGGACAGGCTGAGAGAGTTGGGGTTGTTCAGCCTGGAGAAGAGAAGGCTCCAGGGAGACCTTATAGCAGCCTTCCAGTACTTGAAGGGAGCCTACAGGAAAGATGCGGAGGGACTCTTTGTCAGGGAGTGTAGTGATAGGACGAGGGGTAATGGTTTTAAACTGAAAGAGGGTAGATTTAGATTAGATGTTAGAAAGAAAATTTTCACTATGAGGGTGGTGAGGCACTGGAATAAGTTGCCCAGATGAGTTGTGGAAGCTCCATCCCTGGAGGTGTTCAACACCAGGTTGGATGGGGCTTTGAGCAACCTGGTCTAGTGGGAGGTGTCCCTGCCCATGGCAGGGGGGTTGGAACTCGATGATCTTTGTGTTCAGTTTTGGGCCCCTCACCACAAGAAGGACATTGAGGCACTGGAGTGTGTGCAAAAAAGGGCAACCAAACTGGTGAGGGGTCTGGAGCACATATTATGAGGAGCGGCTGAGGGAACTGGGGTTGTTTAGCCTGGAGAAAAGGAGGCTCAGGGGAGACCTTATCGCTCTCCACAACTACCTGAAAGGAGGTTGCAGAGAGGTGGGAGTCGACCTGTTCTGTCAAGTTACAGGTGATAGAACAAGAGGAAATGGCTTCAAGTTGTGCCAAGGGAAGTTTAGGCTGTGTATTAGGAAGAATTTCTTTACTGAAAGGGCCATCTGGCATTGGAACGCGTTACCCAGGGCAGTGGTGGAGTCCCCATCCCTGGAGGTGTTTAAGGGTCGTGTAGATACAGTGCTCAGGGACATGGTTTAGTGGTGGGCTTGTCAGTGTTAGGTTAACGATTGGACTGGATGATCTTACAGGTCTTTTCCAGTCGAGGAGATCCTGTGATTCTGTGATCTTCGAGGTCCCTCCCAACCCAACCCATTCCATGATTCTGTGATACTGTCTTTTCTGAGCAGAGCCCAGACGGAGTCTCGGGTGGTTTGCTTAGACGACGAGCCAAGGAGATAAAAGAGCGCTGTGATGTACGTGCTGGGGGATATGTGTTTTACCCGCTCCCGCTGCAAACCTTTGGCTCGGTTTCACTTCGCGCGCGCGCTTCACGGGCGCGGGGGTCGCTGTGGGGACGCCGGCGCGTGGGGCTGCTCCCGCGCGGCCGCCAGGGGGCGCCGCCGCACCGCACCGCACCGCGCCGCGCCGCGGGCGGGGGAATGTCTGTGAGGGAAACGGCGGCGCAGCACCGCCGCCGCTGCCCGTTGCGGGAGTGCGGGGTGTGTGTGTGTGTGTGTGTGCCTCTTTTTCCTGTGCCTCACGGGCGGGCAGCCCTTTCCTGGGCGCGGGGGAGGGCGCCGGCTTCCGCCCCGCCTGGAGTAGCGGGAGGCGAAGTGGCGCCGGGGGCGATGGGCCGGGGCGGCGCGGTGCGGTGCGGTGCGGTGCGGGGGGGTCCGCCGAGCGCGGCGGGGGCGTGCCGCCGCCATCTTGTGGAGCCTTTGAGGGGTGACTGGGAAGCCTCAGGTGTCTGAGCTGCCGGGAGGGTTTTCAGCCCTCGCCGGTGTAGCGTGGGGGCTGTGTCTGTGTGTGTGTGTCTGTCTGTCTGTCTGTGTAACTGCGAGGCTGTGTCCCAGATACATTAATTACGCGGTACATGCGATCGCTGCAGTTCACCTGCTTTCTCGTTCTAGCGTTGTAGTCTGTGCCTAAATAGAGCAGAGGCGCTCGGTGTCCTGTCAGCCTGCTGTTGGTGGAGGGTATTTATTTCAAGGAGAAGGAAGGGGAACGTTCCCCGTGTGAGGAGGCAGTGGAGACACAGAGGAGGAGGAGATACAGACAGGGGCTGTGGCGCTGAGCGGATGGAAAGAAATAAAAGCTGAAAGATCATCAACAAAGTAAAGACTAAAGGACAGTTTCTTAACATAAAATGTCGATCGGGACAATCTAAGAGAGGTTCTACTTCACCTATAAAATGTCACCTGCATGCTCACGCTAAAAGAAATATATATGTCCTGTTGGTCAAGACAGTGTGACTCTGGTCCTGGGCTAGTTTTCCCCTGGCATTAGTGGGGTCAGTTATAGGCCTGGGATTTCTTATTTAAAAATTCTAATGAGATCTTGTCTCTATGCTGGAGTAATGCCTTTAGGGTTGTCTCCACTCGGGTTGGATTGTTGGTGCTTAAACTAGGGAACGAGCTGGGATCATCCAACTGGGCACTGTGTTTTGGGCTGGAATGGCTGAACAGGGGCATGCTGCCTGCAATACCGCCGTTTGAAAAGCACTATGGCTAGTGTAAATACAAATATTGCTGAAGGATGATGCTGTAACTGCTGCCAGTGACTTTCTCTTCTGACACAAAATTAGTTTGCAGGGCTTTGGTCTTTGCTACCAAACAGAAAAGGAGTATAGTTAATATGTCACTGTGTATGTATGGACATACGAATGGGAGAGGCAATCTAAATACTAAAACCACGACTTTAGGATGCCAAATCCAGTTCCTCACAGCTGCAGTTACCACCTTAATAAAATAGAGGATGCCATTGGTCAAAAGTTAAGTAATAAGTACATATAGATTAGTTTTCTACCAAATGAGTAAAATTGCTATTTACACCTCAAAATTTTGTAAAATACGATAGGCTGCTGAGTTTCATATGATTGAGGAAGAATCAGTGTAACTATAGACAGAGAATTTCTAATTCCTTTGAATCCTCTATTCTTATTGAACCTGAGAGTAAGGGGCGTATATCATTAGAAACTGTAAAGTAAAAAGTAATTAGCTGCTAAAGGAACTTTTGCAAAAAAAAAAAAAAAAAAAAAGGGGGGAAAGTGTTCTGCGAAGTGGGCAGAAATATTTTTTTTCTGCATCAGTAGCCGCCAGCTTTTTGACCTTGTGTCCAAATCCCTGTTACCCACAGCTCCTCCAGTCCACCGGGTTTTGGACCTGACTTGCATTCACTGACTCATGCAATTAAGCAAGGTGCATTGAATTTAATGTGTTAAGCCATCAAACGTGGACCGTGATATTCAAGATCCAAAATGTTCCATCCTGTTTAAATGTTAATGGTATTCTGCAGATTTGCATTTATGGATGTATTACATGGGATTTTTTTTCCTTTTTTGGCAGGTGATATTGGTGATGGAAGAAGAACGAGAATGATTACATATCCATAACTCCCAGCAGTATGTCAGGTAATCACATTTCATAAGAGCATCTATGTAATATTTCTTGCTTTGTTGGAATGATTATTATTAAATGTTTACTGCAGAATACTGCTTTAACAAATTCTGAATGCATTGGTGCTGGGAATTGAAATCTTTCCTCTAGCCAGAGCATAGAGATGTGGGGCACATGGTAATCTTCCCCAGCATTTTTCCGCTGAAACTCTCATCCTCCTTGGTTTTCCTTCAGAAACAAAGTTGTGTTTTGTTCTAAATGCACATTCCAACTTCAACATTTCTGCTGAAACTGCCAGTACAGTGACGGTTTCTGCTGAGTACGTTGGCCTAAGTTATTTTGTAACACGGACATATCCCCTGAGGTTCAAAGTGAGACGGACAAATTCATTTTACGTAGATTACTAAGTACTCTTCAGATAATAATTGACTAGGCCTGCAGGTGGGCTGAAGATCCAGAGTTTAAGTGACCATTAACCATTTTAAGTCCACTTAACCGTCTTATCCCTGCCAGTTGCAAAGCATTTGAAGGCTATACATAAATTAGCTGTGTCCATATATTCCAATCCCAGAACAGGGTGTCTAAAAAGATGTACTTATTATGCAGAGATGATATAGAAAGCCAGAGAAATTCAGACTTCAGATTTGGTTTAGTATTCATCGAATTACATGAGAAAAGAAAATGTTCTGCTGATACTGTTTGTCAATGCATAGTTCAAGAACCAAAAGCCATAAATGGGACCTTTTAAAAGCCTGTTTGTAAAATGCAGCATGTGCTACATAGGGAAAAATCATAACAAACAAGACTGAATTCCTGGTATGCTCAAGGGACAGTTTATTTTTACTGGCTGGGCAAATCAAATATCCTTTCCTTTCCCCTAGAAGGCTCCTATCCTTTTGTATTGGCCAGCAAGTGGAAACAGCTGCATTCACCAACAAAGCTGGTCTTGGAAGTTTAGGGTGCTGGATACAAGGTAGAGAGTAAAATTCATGGGGAGAAGCAGAGTATTATTTAAATGCATGCTTTCATAGTAAAATGTATTATTTGATAATATGCAACAATGTTTCATTTGCCTTCTGTTTTTATGGTTTCTTTGCTGTCCATTGAAGTGGAGGTTACGCACAGATGAATATAAGATGGAGGCAGAGGGCACTGAGGCTTTTCATGGAATAAAGTGGAACCCGTGGTTGGTGTGTCAGGCTCTGGATTAGCATCACCGCCACACGAGGATCGGGGAGGAGTTAGTATCCTTAGACTACATTGGCGGGGCCCACTAGCGTGTTCTTGCATTCTTCTGCAGGCATTCAAGGCATGGTAATTTCATTTAGCAAATACCCGTTTTGGAAGAATTTAAAGCACTGATAGGGTACTCAGTCTCTCCAGCTCTCAGTTGTGCTCTCTTCTGTCTCATGTTAAACTGTGTTTTTTACCTTTTGCTACAGGGCTTGATTTTGGTGTGGTTTTGGAGGTAGCAATTAGTAGCTTGTACTATGTGATGGCAAAAGATGGGGAGGGAAATGCAGTGTATCCCCTTTATCCTTATCTTATCTGTTCAGGGTGTAGCTTCCTGTGGATGGGGGTTTTAGGGAGAATTCCCACTAGCACTCTAACCAGACCTGTCTCCCTGGACTTCCCCCTGGCAGGGCAGCTCTGCTAAGCTCACTGAAACACAAAGCCTAATTGGAAGGACCTACGTTTTCTGCATTTCTTTTGAGAGAAGTGGGCAGCACAAGTATGCGCAAAGAAAATAATCGCCAGGCGAAAAAAAAGGTTCATTGCAGAAGATGACTGTTGGTACAGCTGTAGATGTCCAGCACTTTTCATTATAAGCAGTTTATATTTTCTGTTTCTCATTATAGGAATGAAATTCCCTACATGAGTGTGAATGTGAAAAGAAGCATGGATGAAATAAAAATCTTTCAGACTCTATAAAAACTGCATAAATACCACCGTCCAGAGCCAGACAGGACTCCTTTGCTAATGAACAAAAATGAAAGCTTAGATTCTGTTTCTGAGTCACTGGAATACGAAAGCAGAATCTAATCCAAAACTAAACCAGTTCCTTAAAATAATAAGCTGTATTATTCTGATTTTTTGATAGATAATTTCTCTGCCCATATGTTACATTTTTACTGCAGTAGGAATTTTCCTCTTGTAGGCACTGCCCAAAAGCTTCCAGTTTCTAGTGCAATCTAGAGAAGTCCTTGTGACAGAAGAATGCGGAATTTTGCCTTTGGTAGTAAAGCTAGGCTTTACTACAGTTTGCAGTTGCCATAGGAAAAATATTTTTAATATTTTGACATCTCAGCTTTAAAAACACATACTGGTGTGATTATTTATATATATATGGCACACATCTGTAATTGTGTGTGTGTGTGTATATAGTTTTGAATAAAGAGAGTACAAGTTTTCCAGAAATATTTTGGGAGCTTCAAAGTTATGGGTAAGATGGAAGGATTTCTGAAGTGTAGAAGCCCTTCCTTAAAAGTGGATAAAATGAAAAATAAAAAGCAAAATGAACGCATGCAGAAAGATAAACTGAAAGGCAAATGCTGAGTTAATAAAGTCCAAACTGCTCTTCCTTTTTCTTAGAATGCAGTCAAAATAGAGTTCACTCAGCAATACAGATCAAGTTAATGAACACCTGATATTGGGTACTTGATGACATTGGAAGCTGACAATTGAAAAGCTGGACCTACAGGTTTTGTAAACACTGTGCTTGTCGGTATACTTTTGCCAGTTCTAAGTGTCAAAACTTGCCTAACCAGTTTTATGTACACATAACTCAGATGATGACCAAACATTGAGATAAAGGGATGCTTCTGGAGAGGGAGAGCTGGACACAACACGTTTTGCAGTTGAGTACTAAGTCTGAGACAGATGCATTCTGTTCTCATAAACTGAAGCTTGGTACATCCCTAAAATAAATAGTTTTCAGATGAGTGATCACAGATATAAATGTAACAAAGCAAATCTGAAAGTTTAGCTTTCTTGTTTTGAAACCTGATTTTTTTAAAATGTTCATTGTCTTTTATGATAAATGCTGCAGCAGATCTAATGCTTTTAAAGATCAACATCAAAAATGCATTTAGGGAATGTAAGCAAAGTATGTTTGGGTTTCTTTTTTAAATAGAAATAAGTGGAAAATGACTCATTGGATGCTCCTCCCATAGTTCATCAGCAGCTTTACAGTTGGCACCAGCAATTACTGTCCACAGATTAATGCCGGGGAAAAAAAATTGTAAGCATTTTTAAAATTAGTACTATATTAGCAATAGCTATAAGTCTTTCTGCCATACATTTGCATGATAGAATAGAAAAATTAACAAGTCGGAAAGTAATATTTTCTCACTGAGAAGATAGATAGTACTTTCAAATAAATAAGTATGTAACATAGTTAATAAAAAAATTCTTGCTGTTTAAATACTGTAGTGAAGCTTCTGGCTTTAGCATCACTATTCACTGGCAATGGTCGTTATTTGCTGGCAATAATCTATCACTGAAAGCTTCCTTCTGTACATTTTCTCCCATAATGCAGAACAAGCCTCAGACAGATCTTTGTCGTACTTCATTTACTGGAGTGAGAACTGAAGAAGGGCTTAAAGAATGGGTTCTAAAAACCAGAAAATAGTATTTGTAGAATACAGTAAATCTCATTAATTTCACCTTCATGGCAGATGAAGATAGAATGTAAAGAGTGTAATAGTGGTGTCAGTGAAGCCTGCAGCAGCTCTTTCACTGGCTTCAGTAAGGCCAGGGTTTTACTCTGCTTTTACTTGGAGTTTCATAATCAACTCAGACATTGTGCTTCTAGTCTCAAATATTCACACTGTTCTATTTGGTAATGTCTGTAAAGTTAGATCAAGATAGGAATTATAATAAAATTAAGTGCTTACATGAGGGAATATAATTTAAATGTCATAAATGCATATTTTCAGTAAGTAGAATTTAATATGCAGCATTTCTTGTAACAGGTCACTCATTTGGAGAAGAAAATTAATCGGCTTTTGTGCAACAAATCCATTTGAAAACCAGTGTCTCCAAGGGTGTTGCATATAGTTTCCAAGATCTGGGAAAAGTAATAGGGTAGGAAAGGTACCACATTTTCTTCATGAGTCTTTCCACTGTAATGCTCATTAACCTGTAAACTTGCCATTAATTCAGATGGAGAATAGTTTATTGTGTAATATCAGTTGAGAAATTATTTCTCCTGAATTTCTATAATGATTTTCCTTGGATGATCTAATTAGACATACATCGCTGTCTGACAGTTCTTGTCCGCCAGACCATGATAAAATCGGACTAACTCAAGTGTATTATTTCTTTTAAGTAATGGACTTTTTAGAAGGACAGTAAATACTTTAATATAAGGTTTTGTTACGCCAGGATTCAGCAGCTTTGTAATGAGCTTTTGGGGATTTTCAAAAGGTTAACAAGATTTATATTGTGGGATGTTTTTGCATGAAGCTATGAATCACTCCATGATGGCTCTTATTACTTAGAAGCGTATTTTTGAATATGCAGTTAAAAATATCACACTTGGTAAGTTCTAGGTTACAGACATTCTGGTTTAATTTTAACTTTTTTGTTTTAAACTTCAGTGTTTTAAAAAGTGCTTTCAAAAAGTGCTATATAAATACAAAAGTTTCAAAAGGCAAGTAGTCTGTATAACATTTTGTAATGTTTCAATTTTTTATGCAATTCTTTAATAATGTGTTGAGGTTTTCTTTCCCATGATGGGGGAAAAAAAGGGCTCTCTAAAGAGTGTTTTTTCTTTAGGAGAAACCTGAAGATCTTATGTCTATGTGTTTCTAAAGGTGTTTAAGTTTGGTATTTCCGACTCCTGGATACCTGCTATATTTCCAGATAAGATGCACATATTTTTCAAAAAATTTGGATCTGGTTAGATTTCACAAAGAACAGAGGAAACAAACACATACTTTTTTTTAGCTTTGCAACATCTGCTAGCCATTTTCTTAAGTAAGTTTCATTATGTTAGGGCCGATATTTTTCTCCTTTTCTATTTTTTTTCAATAACCCATCAGTATACTTAGTCTCTTTCTGTAGTCATTTTATTTAAAC
Source organism: Pluvialis apricaria (assembly GCA_017639485.1). Taxonomy (NCBI): domain Eukaryota; kingdom Metazoa; phylum Chordata; class Aves; order Charadriiformes; family Charadriidae; genus Pluvialis; species Pluvialis apricaria. The sequence goes on along the minus strand of CM030008.1, from coordinate 43,788,687 downwards.
CAGAGGTGCTTCTTTTTGTTACTCATCTTTCTGAAATTTATTTCCGATGGGAGCAGACTGCTGTGTTTGGAATTTTGAGTACCATTCTTAGACTGCATAATGCTATGTTTCACTGTTGCCATCAGTTAGGAGGAATGCATAGTGTTGTGAATATAAAATATACTTGTTAATTTTCTGGGCAAAAAACTTTTAAAATCATAAGGTTAAATAAAAAACCCAAAATGTCCTTTGCCTTTTTCTAAGTCTTCTCCACTAGCCTATAAAATAAAACACTTTCCTGTGCTTGCCACAGGAGTTGCAGCCTGCCATTTCATCGTCTTCATAAGCCTGGCCACAGACTGCTGCTCAGTTCTTCTCATCGCAGTATGTCAGAGCAATGAACTTACACTACTTGTCCTGGATATACGGTTCTATTTGTAGAGAGGACTGTATTTGTTTTGTGCCAAATGTAAAGCTGTCGATGAACTATAGGAAAGCTACTATCCAGTCAGGCATTTTCCAGTTATTTCCATATAAACAAAATACCTTTTACATTCCTTAAATGCATTTCTGATTATTTTCTTTAAAAGCATCAGATTTGCTAAAGCATTAATCATAAAAGAAGACAAATGTTTAAGGAAATGTTTAAAGCTTGCAAAACGTGAAGGCCATGCTTTCAGGTCTGCTTTGTTATGTATGTGATCACGTGTCTCAAAACTATTTAGACCTGTACCAAGCTTCAGTTTATTTCAATTTTTGAAGTATTCTCTCTTCACATCCCAGTTTGCCTGTCTTTCTGAAGAAGCCTTTGACTGCATTATTTGGGCAAACTTCATTTGTTTATTTGTTGTTTTTTGTCTTTCACAAATTATATATTTGTCAAGACTGCTAGTTTTAGTACCTCATTTTTTACCAGGCCATTGCTCAAACCTCAGTTCTTGAACAAGAGGTGTTATTTCAAGATACAGGGTCTCTCTGTAAGTAATTCTAGAACTAAAATAGCTTGAACTGTTTCATCATCTTGAAAAAACAATGCGCTTCAATTATGTGCATGTATCCCCGGGATTTGCTGTTAGTAAACAGTGGCCAAATATATTGCCCATTCCTCAATGGGAAGGGGTGGAAGCTCCAGTGTGGGATTGAGGAAAGACCATGTGAATTGATTTGAAAGCTCATGGCGAAAGCAGTACTTAGAATCAAGGCTTTACAAAACGTTGGTAGTGATTGGAAGTGATTTGTGGAAGTGATTTGAAGTGATTTCCCAAATGGTTTCACTCTAAGTTACACATTTTTAAAGATCTATTTTTATGGTATTTTGATCCATAATCTGGAAATTGTGTTTTGGCTTCTCACTTTCATTTGAGTAGGTTCACAGGCATTAAAAGAATTACCTAACATAATATGAAGAGAGGAAAAATCCATTAACATTCCCATATTCATACAAGCAGTGGTCTGCAAAATGAGTCCTGGAGAGGTGGATCGCTGTTTGCCGGGCATCCAATGAACCTTAGTTTAAAACAAACAGAGGGAGGTGGTTCTGCGCATAGGAGAGACAGATACTGGAACTCGGTGCCAGAGGGTGTTGTGAATGGAAGAAGTGTACAAAAGGAGACTGGGCTGCACTTCAAAGAGAGATGCCTTGGCTATTACTACAGGTTAGATAGGCTACAGGGCGTCAGGCAATCCCTTGGGCTGACGGTAGTTGGGGATTGGGAGACTGTTTTTGGGAGCTCTCATATATGCTTCCTTTGTTCTTACTCTTTCCCGCGTATCTGGTTATGGCTCCCGTTGGAGAACAGTAACCAGGCAAGTGCTGTGGTTTGAATGGAGCTGCTGTGCTCAGCTATACCCTGTTCTCAGAAAAACTCCCTTCCCATGTGTTGTACAGAACTATGAGAGGGTCAGATGTGTTTAGCATCTATGTGACTGTATTGGTTAACATCACCTTTCTAGTTCCATTGTGTATCCTGGTATCTTACTGCTTTTTCCCATACAGCTTTGGTCATTCTTTTCTTTCAGTATTTTTATTGCATCTGTCACAAGATTCCATATTCAGGTACACAACTCCTGCTCATTTCTCTAAGCAGAGGGTTTCGGATAGGTCTTTACATACCAAACCCCTGAACCACTTGCTTCTCTGTGCTCAGAACCTGCCTGTGGTTAACTTACAGATGAGTTGTCATGTTTTTCTGGATATTCTTTTCCGCTGATTAATTTTTTCTTACGTTTAGAAATTTGAGCATAATGTCAAGCCCAGGTTCTTGATGAGATAAGTATATGTCTAGGATTGCTTTAGTAGTTAATAGAAATTCAGCGTGTTTTTTAAAAACGATTGCACTGGTTCTCACTGAGGAGCTCAGTCAGATATAGGTCGGCAATAACAAGGATAAAGCTGTTACACTGTATATTGCAAGTTTCTTAGTGTTGTCTCTTCTTACACATTAAAAACTCTTTACACAGTTTATTGTAATATCTGCACACTCTTCTTTCATGGTAGTATAATCTTTGTCCAAAAGATTGTTTGAAAATATTGAAATTTAATTTATATTGAAAGCCATATTCTAAAATTTAATATTTAAATATTTTAGAATATTGCCACTGTTAAAGCGAGTAACAGTACAACTATCCTGGATTAAATAATCCTGGCACTGTTTGCTTCCATAAGCATACGTGTACACACACATGTTTCTGAAATACTGGAAACGACCTAGTGGTTTCAGTAGACATCACTAGTTCCACCCGCTAGTTACAGTCCCTTTCTTTCATTGTATGCTTTTGTTATAGTCACTGTCATTTTTACTTTTTAAAATTTAGGAAAGAAATCACATGTTCTCGAAGGTTTTATTTAGCACATTATTTGAAAGGATGGTTTGCATATTTATAAAGAAGTATCTGGCTAGTCTCTATTAGCTGTGCTCCATCCTGCTTATTCAAGGATCACATGAACCTAGTTTAAAAGTTGGGAAACTCCATTTTGAAGTCTTTTCATATTTGATAAGGAAGAATAAGAAGAAAATGCTACAATGTTATTTGGGAGAAAAGGGAAGGAAGGGAAAGAGGAAAGGAGAGGAGGAGAGGAGAAGGAAAATAAAGGAAAGAAAATGAAATGCTGTGAACTGACTGCAACATTAATGAGAAAAAATGAAACCTTAGCCTTGTCCGACACAGGTAGTTTTATCATTCCCAGCACAAACACACATGAAAGCTTTACATGCTTTTACTTATAGTTATGTTGTGTGCTTCAAAATGCTTGTACAAAACATGAATTGTGTTTTAATTTTGCTGGGGAGATGTCCTTTAATTGTAGTTTGCTTGCTTTTATTTCTTAAGTCATTAGGTAAAACTCATCTAGTGTTATTGGACTGGGTCCATACAAAGCTAGGCTGCTCGATCAACCTACTGTGCTCCCCTGAGTTCTAATCCTGATTACATTTGCCTTAGTTGATCTCTCTGAAGCCAGCCCACTTCAATGTCCTTAGATGCTTGCATACTTCAATGTTTAAAAAAAACCCAGTCAAGTGCTGTTGCCCTTGCTGCTCTGTTTTCAGTAAATTTCAAATACGAGAAGGGGCAAAACTTTATATAAGAATCACTTTTGTCAGTCTTTTGTTTTGCAATCAAGTAAGTTAATGACAATTCAGAGACTGCTAGTATATTCACCTACCGCTGCTATTTTGATTACCTACAAGTTGAAATTCTTACAGGCTGTGTGCAGTTTTGGAATGTAAAATAACTTTTTGTTGTGAGAGGAAGTGTCTTTGTAATTGTAAAAATAGCAATCCTCTGACATCCCAGAACTGTTGATTTACCTTTTGACTTGAAACTGATAGCCTGTTGCTCCAGGTGAAAAAGAAATGTTTGTTCTCCCTAAAAAAAGTGTGAGCAATGTAGTCTCTGAGGAGCAGGGACTGATTGCGTGTGTGGTCACACAGCAGCTTTCTTCACCAATGGATCTAGCTGTCAACTGCAGCTACTGCGCTATAAAGCAGTAATGGTAATAACGGTAATACAGATGCCAGCCTTGGGTGGAACAGGGCAGATCCTAAGCTAGGAAAAATGGGTGTAGCTCTCAGGGCACAGCGGGAAGGATTTAATGCGGTGCCTCTAGGGTGGTTGTGGTGAGCATAGGGAACAGGCACTCTTTTCAGTGTGCTTTTTGGTCCTATGCTGTGCACCCTGAGTTTTTTTCAGGGTCAAAGTTCAGGATAGGTACACAGCTCATTCCAACAAGAAACGCTGTCCCCCTGGCTGGCTGGCTACTGCCTCCTGTCTTTCTGGAAGAAGCAAGTTATGACTCCCTTCTCTTGAGGTGTACTAAAGAAGGGAGAGGCTTTTTGTATCTCTTGCTTTACCACTGTTGGCAGATACTAGTAGAGAAGTAGGAGAAAAAGCATATAACTGTTTGAGATGAAAACAAATTAATTGTTCCATTGTTTTTATAGTCCTTTATATACTGACATTCAGATAACTCTTGCATACCTGAGAACAGCCCAACCTTTAAATTCAGCCATTAGGAGTCTTTGTCTGAGCCTGTAATAAACAATTTCTGAGGGATTGTCCTCCCCTGTCCTTTTAGTTTAGCTCGATGGGCCCTTCCTCTCCTAAAACTTTGCTGGTTCTAGAAAACAAGCTCACCTTTAAAGACAATCTGATGGGAACTTGAGAAGGTCCTTTGAACTGTTGACTGAGCAGTCTGATGCCAGTTATTGCTACGATACGCTGCTTTTATATCTCTGAAATTACTTGATGATTCCTTTACTTATGTTGACAAGAAGAGCTCTAGACCCTTCTTATTAGTCCCCCTTTACCCTGAAATAGGGGCTGTGGTTTTAGTTGTGATTCATCCCAGTAGGCTGTACTGCTTTCTGCCTTGATTATAGCCATTTCGACAGTAGCTAGAGGGAGAGAGAGATGCTTCTCTTACAATTAGGGAGCTCAGGCAAAATTACATTATCATCCTTTATCAAGGGTTTGATTTGACAAAACCAAGAGCAGAGGTAGGAGATTTAAACTTCATTCTCTGTTGCAGGAAGGGGAAAAAAAAGGAAAAAAAGCTTTTGACAAACTCAAGCAAGATATGTTAAAACAAAAGTAACGGAAGAAATAACATAGTCCTGTAGGGAAATTGTAATTTAGCATTTTTGTAACCTGAATGGTAATTCAGGACCTATATATCTGCTGCACCACAGTATAGGAAGTCTAGGAAAAGGAGACAAAATATGAGACCCCTCAGTGGTAGTCCCTTGTAACTTAATCCTTGTTTGGCAAAATTTGAATTCAGAATGTCCCTGGTGACTGAAGAGAATTTGTGAAATAAAATGGAAGCTTGTAAAATTAAATTTAAGGAGGGCTTTAGAGTTCCTTGCTAAACTTAAAAATCTGTAAGCCTTGTGTGACATCTGCTCTGAATCCTTGCTGAACAAGAGTTTTACCATTGCGATGAGTGTGTGTGTTTTAATTAAAATCAAAAGTAAAGCAAATCCTCATAGACCAAAAGGCAGCAAAGATGGCCTTTAATATCAAAGATAAAGTTGGGAAAAAGATATGGAAAATTTTGCCTAACAAGAATGAACAGCCTGGTTTATGAATCACTGATCTCATTTCCAGGAGTAATAGCAAGAACTCAGTAACTGAGCTTATAACTGACTTTTTTAAACAAGGTGGAACATTATGTGGGGTCAGTGGTCTTCTCAAAAAATTGACAAAGCATAAAAATATCTACTTATGAGTGAATTATAGAAATGTCTATAATTTATTTCTTTTTGTATATATATATAAAAAATATATAGCACATGCCTGACTCGCATTTATATAAAGATGCAATATTATCCATGCAGGGAGATAACTAGAACGTGAAGAAAGACAAGGAAGATGAGAGTAGCCTTGTTCTGAAGGGTACATTATCTGAGGTTGTGCAAAGCCTGGTGGAAGGGTGGGTTATAGTGCACAGTTCCTCTCCGTGCCAAGAGTGAAATAGCCAAGTTCAGTCCAGATCGTACAGGGAAGTTCCGTGCAGCTGCCAGAGGGTCTTACCAGAACAATCCGGTCTCTCCTTCTGAGGTTAAATTTATTATGAAGTCTAGAAGATGTAAAAGTGTTCAAATAATGAAAAAAGTTGTATAGTCTGTTGCTTCAGTTTTTTTTAATTGCCTAGTATTTTCTGGGTTACTTTCACTATTCTATTTTAAATCTGATCATCCTCCTACAAGTGATATTCTTTTGCCATATTACCTGCATTCAGAGTTAGTTTTTAATTTTACTGAGAAAACCATGTCTGAACTAGAAGCAGGTCTATAAAGCCAGAAGTAAGTAGCTAAATTCTGTAGTTAACTCACCTGCCTTATGCATTGAATTATGTTATGCCAGATAGTTTCTTACACGAATTCATGTTATTGATGTCCAGCTGAGATATAGTGAGTAGAAAGAGTAGACTTTTAACTTCAAATATCATGTGAGCTTACACTCCCAGCAGAAAAGAAGGTATGCATTTACATTTAAAATTAAATAAGGTATTGAGGAAAGCTGTATATACTATCAGGATAACAATATTTAATACTAACCATAATTAAGTCTTCTATATTAGCAATGTTCCACTTAACAGAAGTCTTAAGACAAAACTTTCAGAAAAAGCAATAGTATGATAGATACGGTAACTGAAATCTGAAGTTATTTTTAAACTTTTTAATCAGAAAATTACTGACTTAGTATGAGCTTATTTACTAATATGTATATGAATGATTTTACTGAGTGAACTGTAAGTAAAATTCTGCTATCTTAGTGGACCTAAGAGTTAATTTTACAATGATTGAAACCACAGTGGATATCAGTCACTGAATTTCTGGTATTTGCTGTTTTCTATATGCAAGTTAGAAAGCTATTTTGTGTTGGAATTTGGATACATATAATACACAATAAAATAATTTCTTTAAGTGTGGAATATCATCTCTGATGTGTCGTTTCTAAAACATTTAGTTTTGCTACCCAAAAATAGAAAGTGAGCTATATTTAGTTTTACAGATTTATCAGCTAGTGGTATCTCAGTTTCTTCTGTATCAAAGAATAAATAAATTTGCCTAATTATTATGACTAATTAGATCAAATCATGCAGCTTTAGTGTTGTTCATTACCTGCACTGGACCCAAGTGTTCGAACTGCTGTGAAAAAATTTGTGTCTCTGATACTCCGCTGTGGCCACAACTAGGGAAGGGCAGTAGGTAGCAAAAGAGGAACTGCTAAGCATGCCCACATAAGAATGTCACACTTAGGTAACAGAGTGTCCCTCAGGTCAGCCTACGATAAGAGCAAAGTCAAACAAGGCTGAATCCTTGATGTTTTGTGTTTTAAGTATCTGAAAATTGTTCACGACCAGCCTCGACCTACAAGACCTCAAATGATCATATGAGCAAGGCAATAAATTGGTGGTAACTTGCCCTCAGGCCCATGTTGTAGTTGTGATGTTGTGAAAGTTACATCTAGTGTTAGCCTGTCCACATAGATCTACCTACTTGTTCAGGCTTCACAGACGGCAAAATTTTATATTTACTTGTACCGAAGGGGAACTATGGTGGCTGAATGGGCATGGCTGAAAGGTTCTGCATCGCATCAGTGCAGTCAAGTGGAGATGCACAGGAATACCACAGCATCAGGAGAGCCGGGGAGTCACTTGCTTTCCAAAACTCCACACCTGAGCAAGATTTTGGCAATGCCAACAGTTTGTAGCCCTGCAGTATTTGCCAAACATCCAGGACGTGGCCTCATATCATGGGACAAACTGATTCACCTTCCTGACAGAAATCAGAAATGGAAGGTAGTTGGCATAGAGGAAAACTATTTGTGTAGGAAAAGACACTCCAAAAATTATGATTTCCAGAGGAATGGACAGCAGCTTTCGCAATGTCGACATGCTTCACCTTGGACTAGCACAATTTTACAGCCAGGCCATACAAAAGCAAACTTTCAAGTAATGTCAAGTGCCCAGGAATACCAAAAAGAAGAAAAAAAGTGTAAAGGTAACTGGCATTATTACGCAGAGCACAGCAAATGCTGTATTAAAAAAAAAAAAAAAAGAAAAGAACAACCATTTTGTTATATCTGTGTTTATGGTCCGGGGTTTGGCCATTGGTAAAAGTATTATTATGTAGGGGGTGTTTTCTTGTTAGCAATTTTTCTTTATTTTAATTTAAATTTTTTTCAGCAGGGGTAATTGTGATTTTTCGTATTCCTTTTTATTCAATTTAATAGTTTTGTGAAGAGCCCTGATGAAAATGCGATGAGTACTTACTGGGGTTTTCTGTGTGATACCTAATATAAAGTAATATCTATTCCTTTAGCCCTTTAAAAGTTTATTTGTCTCTTTCTTTATGGTCTTGATAAGCTAATCAAAAATCTTTTCTGAACCTGGCCTTTTTAAATATATCCTTGATACATTAAAAATGCAAAGGCAAACAAAAGCATTCTTTTCCTACTTTCAGGGTGTTCATCTCTCACCTGTGACTGTGGAGTTTGTCTTTTCTTCTTTCTTATTATTAACCATCCCCAAAGCCTCAGTAAGTGCACATACAGAACTCAAATAAATAGGACTTCTTGTTACGAATATTCTTTGCCTCAGTAGTCAGGAAAATTAACCATTTTCTTCAGCTAGCTTTTTTTGTCCACATCAGCGCAGCATTGAAGGAGTTCCTTTTAAGAATCACAGTTGCTTAGGTATTAGCACAAATTCAGTGCTGAAGTTATTTTTATTCCTTTTTAAACTGGGATAAATAGTTCTTCATTGTTCTTTGCCTAAAAAATAATTACTGGATATTGGGAGGGAGGGACTACAAGTTGTTTTCTTTTACTTAAGTCTTGCGTCACTCCAGGAAGAAAGATTACAGTGTCAGGCAGGATATCACCTCATGAAAAAGTTAAACTGGTCTAAGTACCTGATTTCTTTAGATTTAGTTGCTCTTTACCTCAGAGTGCCTCTTTGCTAACAGATGTCAGGTGTTGATCGCTTTAACGTCTTACTAAGGGCTGTCAGGAGGCTGCCAAACCCAGACAGTCCCACCCCAGAGTCTGTTAATTATGTTGTGTCAAGCTACATTAGCTAGCTTTCTGCTCGATTTTATTTTTGAACAAACGAAACTTTTTACCTTGAAGTTTTCAAGTGGAGTTGGGGTAGGGAATGACTCAGAAAAGGTACATGTTTTAAGTATTGGCGGTTACTTTCTCAAGAGATTAGCTGTGTAATTAACTGATGTCTGCTAACAGGGTCTCCCAATTATGAGATATAGGGAGACTTAACAAATTGGGTTGTCTGGGTCACAGGTCTATAATTACTCTTAGCAATATTTGCTCAGAGACCATCTTAAAAGTTGCCAAACACTATTGAAGAATTTGGTTAGCCAGTTTGTTGGCAAACCTCTCAAGGAGCAAACACTTTCTGACAAGACCGTGTGCTGCCCACGTGTGTCGCGGATTGTGCAAGGAACCAGTGCAAGAAAACAATCATGAACCCTGACGGAGTCTTGATCACGAAAGAGCAAGCTCCGTTCTCTTTTAACCAAATTTATTCAAGGTGTCAAATATTTTCAGGGAGAACTGGATTTGTGGTGAATCTGAACATTTAAATATAAACTATGACATTCTTTGTTATCCAAACAGACTAATGAGTCTGAAGCGTTTCAATAAAAGGCACATCACACTGGCATTTTATGAGTCACATACAAATTTAGTGGCATGTCATAACCGAGATACAGAAGGTTTTGTGAGAGAAGTGGTTTTAGAGAAAGAAATAACAATACATGTTGAGAAAAGTGGTGTGCTATTGTGTAAGATTTGCCTCAGGTTTAAACCAAGGGCAGCTAGTTTGAAGCTTGTTGCATCTGTTGCGAACCCAAAGAAACGATTTTATGCCAGAAAGCTTTAGCTCTTTTTCCCTCAAATATATCACTTGCTATAATAAATACAGTGTAGACAAAATGACAATTTTTAATGTCTTTGATTCCACAGAGATATACTCCAGGAACTGTCAAATGCTATTGTAACTTTAGAGCACTAGAATTCTGTAATTCTGCGTACTTTGTGATTTAGTCACAAGTAGAGTTTTCAAAATAACATAAATACTATACAGAGTTAATTTTCTGTTCTTTTAAGTGCTCAGTATTATTTTGGATTCTGATGTTTGAGGTTTTCTTAGTTTAATCTAGAACGCCAAGACCCATGAGGGTCAGAACTGATGTGCTAAGCTGATACCTAGATTCCTCAAACCATAAATTAGCATAGTCGTGTTTTTGGGGGACCATTTTGAGTCTCTGACCATAGTACCTAAAGTGAATGAATACGGTAGTGCAAATATATACATTAAAGAGAGGTGGTAACTCATCATGTGGGCATGGGGATAGCTGTATTTAACAAACAATGTGTGTTGCAAAAGCCACATTAGTGCTCCTGCTCAAAAGCTCTTCTAGTTTTAAGTATATTTTCTTTATGATACGAAAAGATAGGGTCTGTCTGGGATGTGTCCCGTGTTACGTGGTATGAGTCCTGAAAGTGCAGATTTGTGTTCTTGAAGAGCACTGATCTAATTTAATTTTTTCCCCCATAACCTTCATCAGTGGTGGCTGAGAGAATGGAGGCAACAGGAAAATGTATAAATAGGAAATGTAACAGTTATTTTGTAACATGTAAAAATATGTATATAAAACTAGGAGCTGATAATACAAGTGTACATAGCTGTTAAGAGTGTAGAAAGACATGTTTAATCCTCGCAGCTACATGCTCAAATGTACAAACCTTTTTGACCAGATACTGGATTTTTATTCATTTATACGCATAAAGTGCGAACACAACCACTGTAAGATCCCACCATTTGCCCTGACTGATTTGAATGCTCTGCAGTACTTCCCGCGTACTGACACTGCCAAATCTTTTAGAAGTGGCGCGTCGGCCCTACCTGCAATGCCGAGATGGCCGGGACTTCAGACCAGGGGTGCATAGTTTGGAAACAGTCAGGAAAATACAGCTCTTGCGGGCAATTCAGCGGCACGTTCCCCCAGGTCGTAGAAGTAGACAAGAGTGGATTGCGCTGAATGACACTTCTTCTTTGTGTGTCAGGGATCTCGGTTGGTTGGGGTGTTCCGTCGGGAGGATCATCCACAGGAGTACTGCCTTGCCTTAAAATTTCTGTGGGTTCATTTTGGTGGGTTTTGTAACTGAGTTAAGTCACGAGAGAAGTGCAGCTTAGTGGGGCATTTCATTGTTCAGAATTGAAAGTTTTAGCCAGAGTTTTTAAAACAGGAGTTGATAAAGAGCTGCGTGGTCTAGTGTAAGGCAGTCTCTCCTGCAGACACCTCCTTTCAGGCATTCTCGGCCTGACTTCTGCCCACCCAGTGTAACATCACTGACTGTACTACACTTACTTCTGATTTGCAGCAGGGTGAGTATTTCAAAACCTTTGGGGCTTTCAAGACTCATGGTCTGCAAGTAATTTCTACCTTTTTTAATACTGACTCCTCAGACTGTGAAGGGTTCAAACTTTGGATCCTCTTGTGCCGCAGTATCAAAAGTTTCTGTTTTGTCACTGGCCTCTTCGCTCATACCAGAGGTTTTATTCTCCTAGTGATTAATTTCCATGCGTTCGCATAATCAGACCCTTGTGAACTAATAAAATTCCAAGTGCGATCCTACATTGCTGAAGGCAATGAAAGCTCAACATGACATGATTTAATGACTCTAATATTCAAGTCAGAATACAAGACAAAGAAAAGTTGTTAATATTATTTTCTACTCCACTTTCAGACTTTTGATAAAGACCCCATCTGACTGTCTTTTATCAAATTATCTAATTGAAAGTGTTACATGAAAGGGACCTGCAGGACTGGACCCTGAGAGATTAAAATGAGAATATTTTAGGAATATTTCATTTTTAATAGGGATGTTAAATCTTTGTGGTGTTTTTGAACTGATTTGTTTCCAAGGGAACAACAATCTGCAGCGCTATAAACCTCTTTAATGTTAGCACATTACAGGTAAGGAGCCCCCATTCTCAGGCAGTGTTTATAATTCTTTTCTTTTTTTAGTTAGAAAAGGCTCTCATCCATTTTTCTTTTTATTCTCATTCTTCCCAATTTCATGTAATTTAATTTCCTTGCAGTATTACAGTAATTTTGACAGAGGTAGTACATATGACACATTTATAAGCACTATTGACATAGTAATAGAAAATAAAAAATGTTTGAGGGATTTACTTTGGAACAGAAAGTAAGTCACAGGCTGTGCCACATCAACATACCATATCCTCGGGTGCTGTCCTGGCTGGGGTATCTCTGTCTACACGCAGTCTCAATTCTCTTTAGTTTTTCAGTAACAAACCTAAATCAAATCGGGGGAAAAGAACAAGAGAAGAGAAAATTCATGCGAATTTTGATTCATCTGGCAAAACAAATCCAAGTGGGGAAATATTCCCACTAAGAATTTAAAGCCTAGTTCTCCAAAGCTTTTCTGGGTAGTGTAAAAGTGTCTAGGTATTCCGCTCTGCTAACCAGTAAAATACAGCCTCGCCTCTGTGCAGGCTCTCACATAAATTCCTGTTAGCTGTACAGGGTACCATTTTGTGGTAAATGAACAACCCACGTATTGCACTTGTGGAATGTTTTCTTTCTGGGGAGTGTGGAGATGTAAGCACAGCAGGTTGTATGTGTTATGTTTGTATGTATTACAGTATTGCCAACCGATCGCCTAAATGGGTATAGTTTGGGGGTTTCTGTGTAAACAACTATTGTGGAGTTTCTTAGGAAACATGGGCGTGTGTTTATGAAGTGCTGAACATCCATTCTTGAAAAATCGGATCTTGCCTAAGACATGCTTTTTATCACAGACAAAATCACTGCTTGTAAAAACTAGATCATGGGCCTGAGCTAAAATGAAAATTAACTTTCATTGTGTGCTTTTCCACATTGTATTTCACAATGCTATTTGTTGAGTTAGATCTTTGGTTAAAAAAAAAAGCGTGGAGAATGAGGGTTCATTTGTGTTTTACTTCTGGGATTTCAGTAACTATTAGTGCTCTTAATGAAGTAAGATGTTAGTTTAAATTATCGGAGTTTTATCAGAATAAGTTCATATCAGAAGCCACTCCATTAACTTCAGTAGAATTCATCTTGGAAGAGTTCATTTTGACTTACCAAATGTACTGTTATTTTCTGAGCAGGTTAATAAGAAATGTGTGTTAAAGATGTTTCTTTTGTAGTTAGAGGGGAAAAAAGTAAAAATCCAAGCATGAATTTTAACTTCTCTGATCTTCAGAAGCACTTATCCTAAATTCTGTTAGCCTGCACATTAGATAATAATTGGCAATGCTTCTTATTTAGATAGGTTAGTTACGGTTGTATGTTGGAAGAGAGAACATTTCTCCGTCTCTTAGACTGAACATTAAACAATATCGGATAGGGAGAAATATGTACATGTCATGCCCAGTTCTTCCCTATTGCACTGAACTTTTGAGGACCATTTAGGTGTATATTCATCAGGGTTGTTAGATGCACACTTAAGATCCTAGATGAAAAAGGGCCAACCTACATGGTCATTTTGGCAATCCTGTAGATTGGTTAAAATGAGTGAAATAAGAAAACGAAGACCTCATTATCAAATCAGTAATAATTCTGCTTCCTAAAAATAAGAAGAGACATTAAGGATAGATACCGTCTTGTTACTGACTTCACAAGTTTTACCATATTTTCGCTGTGCTGTAAAGAAAAAACATATTTTGCCTAGTAAAAAACAAATATCAGCTATTGTAAGTTAAAATAAAATAATTTCTTTTAGATCAAAAAGAATGGCTGATTAAACAAGGTATATTAAAACTGTATTGAGGTTTGGGGTGCATTAAGCAGTTATTAAGATCATACAGTTTTTGTTGCAGTAGCATTGATTTGTTCATAGCTAATAGGCAAGCCAAAACAAGGGAAAAATGCTCCTTACCCTACTCAGTCTGTTGTCGAAAAAGATACACTTCTAAAAGTACTTCATTACTGAAACATAAAAGATAACAAAGCAGAAATGCAAAGCAATTAGCTTATTGATAATATTTAAGCGGTGTTCTCTTTGCTGATTATATTATTTTGAAGTTTCCCACCTGTTGAACTCAATAGAAATTACCTCCCCAAATCATTGAAGTTTAGAAAAGCTGCTTTCCCGTAAATGCATTACCGGGCAGCGGGGAGGATTGTGTGTGTGTGGAAGGCTGGGGAGATTCATGCATGTAATTCTGTAAAACAAAATCAATAAAGCTGATGACAGATTAAGTTGCTAAATTTTGTAAAACTAGACTAGTGTTTGGGTCATCAACACAGCACTATTGGATTTTCTATGGTTTAATGCTGAAAAACAGGATTATTGATTTTAGGATTTTCAGCGTATCCCCTCTGGGAGTTCTTAAGCAGTCTTTATAATGCTTCACACTTAAGTTGACAACTACAGTGACATAACTGTGTCCTCGCCTTAGTAATCATTTTCTAATCATATTGGAAAAGGCTAGAAATGGTTTATAAAATGATTATTCCAGACAAACGGGGGAACAGGAGGGTTGTCGGGACGGCGCTTCTTTGTCTGGTGGTCATTGCTACCTGCCTGCCATCTTCCCTTGGAATTAACTTACAGTCACAGATTAAGACCTTTGACTGTCATAAATCTGCTTCCCAATATGTTTGACTGGCAGGGGAGTTCACAAGCCGTCCCAATATAAATAGGATTTTAGCACATCAGGTGCTGCTCCAAAGTAAAACGGGCTGTTTTGCAGTCGACTTTGTTGGTGTATATTCATTGCTCCTCTCCCGTTCCATGTGTATGCATGCCTGCGTGTGTATGCATGTGTGTGTGTACGTAAAGTAGAAACTGAGATAGGGTAACAAAATGAACTACTGTATGCAAGAAATATATGAAGTGCACCCAGCTGCTGGTAGCAATTGCTACATGCAGTCCACTGATTACTGCACATATATCGAAGATAATCAGGGTTACAGCAGTTGTGATGCTCAGGTCCTGCACAGTAACAACATATATATGGAACAGGCCTGGGCGGTGAATCAGCCTTATACCTGTAGTTACCCTGGAAACGTGTTTAAAAGCGAGTACTCTGACATGGACATGGCCCTGAATCAGTACAACCAACCTGAATATTTCACCGAAGAAAAACCTACTTTTTCTCAAGTGCAGTCGCCATCGTACTCTCAGAAGAAAGGTAGGGGCAATTTATTTAAATAACAACAAAAAAATAATCTCTGTTTTTGTTTTTGTTTTGCTTTAAACTTACAGTTGCATCAGTTGGCTCAGATACATCTTTGAATGTGAAGGCTGCCTGTTCAAAATTGAAAGCAGCAGTAACATAGGTTGCTAGGTGATTGTAGGGTTTTCTGTGAGCAATGAGGATTTCCAAGCACTTTTTCTTAATCTATAAAAGACATTTGCAGATATATTGCTTGTTTTCTGCTTTCTGTGGCTATTAAGTTCATTTGCTATTCACCAGTGAGCTAGATAAGAAAGTTTCTCTTCTGAAATGTCGTCGTTATATATTCTGCATCTTAAAGCTGTGTTTCTGGTTATGTACAAGCAATTTGTTACCAGTAAATGTGAACTCTGTTTACTCAGCAACTCGGGCAAAATATTTTGAAAATAGAACTCTAAATATGTATGGGAAAATGATTACGTTCACTAGAGTTACTGTCTTTTAAGTGAAAACCATTTCATTTCTAATTATGCAAAGCAAAAAAGACTGAAAATTCAATTATATATCCATGCAAGAAAGACTATTCTGCATGCAAAAAGTTGATCTAATCAATATGTTTGTGAGAGATAATCAGAATGGAATATCTGTTCCCTCAGGGTTAAATCATTGCCTGTTTTTAGAATTTATTCTTCTGCTTTCAGGTAAGCAAAGTAGATTGAAAAGAGCCCAAAATACCAACAAACACTTGGAAATGTTTTCCGTGTTATTTGTTCTGAACTCAGACAAGCAAACTGACGCATGCAGAGTATACGTTCTCTGAATTTCTTTAAAAATCGCATTATTAAAGAATAAAAATACACAGTCTGTTGTATGAACATAATGTCATTTTTCTATTAAGACTAGATTTTCTGTATGCAGTTATCCAAAACCCACATGAATCTGATGTAACTAGGTAGGTAGAGAAAACACTATTTACTACTTTTAAAGTGACTTTGTAGTAAAAAGGAGACTGTTTAATCTTATTAACTACATGGAAAACTGAAATGTTTTTGTTTGTGCAGGCAATATTCAGTAGCACTTGGTGCAATAAATCTATATGTTTGATAGAAAAATGTCTTAATTTTATACTTTGAACAGCATTGCATTTCATAATAAAGGAAATACATTTTAAAATCCTGTTCTAGGAAGCTGTAAGAACAGATCAAATTGTAGACTAAATGTAGTTGTGGATAATGCATGGTTTTGTATTGTGCAACATTTTAAATGCTTTTTAAGGCTATTTATTTACTATTGAGTTTTAACTAATGAATTTATCACTCTTTGTAGACTTTTCCCATGTCTTATTTTTGGTTAAAGAACAATAGTACTCGGGATTAACTTAGAGAAAATAAAGACTTGCTATTGCGAAGTCAGTGAAGGAATAAATTTTTCATAATGTTAAAGGTTATAAATAATAATTGATATACCTTGATCAGAGCTTTAAGTAAGTTACTATTAGTACTCTGAGTACTCTGACACCTGACATCTGCTCTGTTTCAAGTTTTTGTATTTGTTTGCTTGAAAAAAATACAGGGTTGTTTTTAAAAACTGTTTGTCTGCCCTTGTTTTCTACTACCTCAGTTTCACTAAGAAATGGCAGTGAATTTTGGTGGAAGCCAACTCTCAAGCAGCCTTTTAATTGATCGTTCACGGAGACTGAGCAATGTGCTTTGGGATTCTTTAGAGCCTTATTACTATGATAATCAATAAAAAGTTGTCTCCCTTCTGTCAAACCTTTGCAAATGCTGAGTTTGTTAAGCAGAGGAGATCTAAACTGTGTGGGACATGTGCATCTTCTCTCTTTTTTTTTTTTTTTTTAATTTCCATCTTTTAACCAAGCTATCGTAAAACTAACGAATCTTTTAATCCTGTCCTAGGAACAGAAGGCTCTACACAGGGCATGTGTGTCTGTATTGATCCAGAATTGATTTTGGGGGGACAAGGGAGTTTGTTAGAGAAGCCGTGGTAATAACCCATTAAAGCAAAATTAAGTCCCTAAGCAGGTGTTCATGAGGAGTCTTGATTGTTGCAGTTGGTATTTCTGTTAGTCCCCTGAAATTTGTAGTAATCTCAATAATATGCTGTTCAAATCAGATTTTAGTAACAGTAGCACATGGAGTCTTTTCCTATCAAAACTTTTGCTAGTTATTAAGTGGTTAAAGTCTTCTTTTCCCTCTGGGAAGAAAAAAAGACGTCAACATTTTATATGCTGAAAAAATCATCATTTATGAAGTGGAGTTTAATTACTTCTCTATCTTTATGTCACTTTAAAAGAATTCAGAAAATAACCTTAAAAAACAAGAACCAAAGACCCCAACAACATGTCACTAGAGGAAAAAAAATAAGTATTTAGAAAGTATAGCCAGTTATTCTGAAATATAAGAACGCATTTAAGATGCTTTAGTTATTACAGTACATTAAAAACTATTATTTCCTGATTATCTGTCACAAATTCTGATGAAAGACTTGAATTTTAAAGGAAAAAATTGTGCTCCAGAAAATCAAGAGGTGGAGGTGTGGTTTTGGCTTTACGTCTGCTTGTTGCTCTGTTACCTTTCGTGCTGTAGTGTGCGCTGTTAAAAGGCAGCAGCACAATACTCCTGCGAGAGCTTACTGTTTTATTAAGGAAGTGCTTTTGGACCCAATCCTACCATAGGATACCGTAGATAAACTTTGTTTTCTACACAAGGCTGTGAAATCAGATGACCAGAACAGGGCTCATCATTGTGAGAATGAGGTGCTATTCCCAGTTCTGTTCCAGAGAGCTTGAACTGGAATATTTTTCCCCTCTTACAGTGCCATGATGAGCTCGCGGCACTGCACGCTGGACGGGTAATGCTCCAGGGGTGCCTGTGCCACCCTAACTTTGCGCAGAGGCTGAGCAGATAGGCAAAAGTGTCCCTGAATCTCCTCACACTGCCCATACAGTGAGGAGGAGTACGCAGTGACAGGGTAGAGGTAGTGCAGTCAGGAAAGTACCACAGAAATACGCACAGAGGTCCGGAACCCTCAGTTTCCCCATGTGTGGTGTGTGCAGGGTGTTTTGGCCATTTCGACAACGTGGGAAATAGGATTGCAAAGTTAAAACCGGGATAAAAGTTGGCTTTCGCTTCCTTTTGCACAGGCATTTCTTGAGCAAAGTTAATGACAGACGCCCACAGGTCTCTGGGAAGTTAGACTTTAACTTCAGGCTCTGTGGGGGCGGACCAGCAGTAACCAGAGGCTGCCCCCCCCCCCCCCCCCCCAAAACCAAGGGTTTGCAAATGGGAATTCTTGAGTTGGGCTGTAGCGGTGCTGACTCCTCAGCCCTGCGTCTCACCTTGCTTCCCAGGTACAAGGTGAAGTTAATGCCATCTTTTTAAGGGCTCTTGGTATGGTGGGATAATGGGGCTTTGAAAGTTATTGTAATTGTTATTATTATAATTGTAATTATTATTATTTCCCTTTATATTTTCTCAGGCAACTTACATGCAGCTGAGAATACGTACTGTATGACTGCTAGAGTATGCGACTGAATTAGTCCAAACTGAGTTCTCAGCAGTGTGAAGACATTAGGGTACTTGCTGAGCAGCTAAAAGAATACAACACGGGGGTTATGTCAAAAATGTCTTCTTATCAGTGCAGGGAGTATGTGTGCATATAACCAATTTACAAAAACACCAAGCATTTGTCATCTTGGCCTTTGCAGCAGAGTATGTTGACAATTATTTTGGGCTTAAAAAAGGATTAATTTTGCTCTTGACCACCCATCTAAGGGGATAGCACTGATAAGAAAAATTGCATCTCATTCAGCAAATCATTATGCATTTGGAATTACATCTGTTTCTTTTTAAATAAAAATGTCAGAGGAAAAAGTGTTTTCAGCTCCTTTACTGCAGCCTTTCCACAACCAAATGAAGGATGGCAAAGTGAACTGTCATACTTTGCTTTTGCATCAGTAGTAAAAGTGATGTTCAGCAAGGCATAGATTTCTAAATAAGTTGCTTGTGATACTAAGCTATGGTCTGTAAAAATATTTAAATATTTTTAGGGAAAAAAATTCGTATGGTCTGACTCTTACAGTAGGGCATGTTGTACCTGTGGTTGGTAATGGATGCAAGTATAGTACCCAACACGGCAGTTTAAGTGATAACACAGTTTGGGTTCAAATGTCTTCAGCACGTCTGTGCAAAGCGCACTGCTGTTGTTAAGGTTTCTGACTCAGCCCAAAGAACAGGGTTAATACATAGAAAAGTCATTGAGGGAAAAAGAGACGATAAAAATATTCCAAATTCCATCTTTGCAGAATCTCTTGCCGAATTTTAGTAATTCCGTAAATCAAAGAATGACAACAAAGATCAAAATTGCAGACAAGCAAGCCAGTTAGCTAACAAGAAATACGTGAATCTGTTTAGCAACATTGTCGGTGCCTCCAAGCTCGATGGAGAAATAAGCAGGTTTTCTCAGTGGGAGTAATTTAAAGAAAGCGGGAAACAAGGATCAGCATATCAGCCCAGCCTTTCAGATCAATACTGATAATAGCACAAACAAGAAAGGAGTACGCTTTTTCTCACTCAGCTCTATGCTTTCTCCGATAAACACTCTTATTTAAGCTTTTTCTACGCAAGTGTCTCAAGGATGATATCTGGATGGCTCTTGTAATTTTCTATAAAATGCAAAGAGTTACAATGTGACTATGGAATCAGCAGAACAGCAGTATGAATTTTCTTTTCAGTTCTAATACGGTTAGGAATTCTCAAGGTAGTAATTAATTTCATCTTTTTCATTTTCATACTGCAGTGTCTAGTAAGTGAATACGAGCTTACTGAGAAGTCCTAAACGCCTCATTTTAGTGAGTGGTCTCTAGTCACGCAAACCATACCAGATGGGAGAAAGGAAGATTTCAAGGAGTATATTTAATACATGACTCTGCCAGTGTACAGTGAAAATCAAAATACTGAATAATGGTCTTAAAACACAAATGTCCTTGTGCAATAGCAAAAAATGGCTTTTTCTGCTTGCAAGGTGGTGTAAGCCTGTGGTGGATTGGGAACAAACTAATAAGGAACATCTGGTGTACAGACATGATTTGTTTGTGTTGATGTCGCTCATAGCCCTGTTTGGTAGTCAAATACAGTTTGGGTCCTAGGGTTTTTTTAAGGTGTGGTTTAATCCCTAAGCCAATATTACATTATCTGTACAGACAGAGACCTGGAGATGTAAAGTCTATGCAACAATACTTTAACAAAACTGAAATAGGTTCTTTACTTTTCTCAAAACATGGGGTTTTTTTAATATGTGCCAGTTACAGAGTTAAAAAACAGTATCATTTTTCAGGGGTTGTTTTCACTTAAATAGTTTCTTTGCTGGGGGAGGCGGGGCAAGAATAGCCGCAGAGTGTCTCATTTGTATCTCTCCGATCTGTTCCACTGTCCAGGGTTACATATACTGCTTTAAGGTATCATTCCTGCAAATGGTAATTTGAGAGTGTAGGCATACAGTATTAATGAAACAGAGTACCTCAGATGACTGCATAGGTTAGCAGATCTTGTTCTGTCCTTACGGCTGCTGGGGCAAACTCATTGCGCGTTTTCCTATCGAAGGGAATTGTTTCTTGCCGTACCTCTACAAAGCTACAGTTACAATTTAAAAGATATTGTAAATCACCATCAGGATTGGCTATAATGGATTATAAAACATATTCTTCTAGGTAGGGGCAACTGGTCCTGCTGAGTACTTTGCCTTGCCAAGACAGTAAGATTAGGCAGGCTGGCAGGTGGGGGAGTCTGGGAAGCAAAGGAGTTACTTCAGGCTGCAGGGGAAACACCAGACACGGCAGGTCAAGGTCATTCATCGGTGTTCTCCACTCAAAGCAAAGATCTGAGGTGGGCATTGGGATGAACAATGTCAAGTCATACTTGACAGATAGTTGACTTTGAGGACCACATGGGATGTGTCCAATGATAGTGCATGAGGATGCTAGAATACAGCAGACAGAGACTTGAAAGACCAAGGAACGATATTGGTTATTGGTTGTTATTGTACAGTTTGAGATTGGTGTTGCTTTTGAACAGTTCCTCTTAGCTATTTACTTTGTAGGTTTTGGCCAAGAAATAAAGGATGAAATACGAACACCAGAAATAGGAACCTACCCAATGTTCCCATGAGATTTGTCATCATTCTTCTTTTATAAGAGAGCACCTGGGTTACTCTGGCCAGACAGCATCTGCTTCTTCCACATAGGAGTTTTTATTTTTGGTTCAGTGTTATTAAACACATAAGATGCATAAGTACTCGCTGATGTGAGAGACAAGTCCCTATTAGTCAACCCCTCCTCTTTTTTCCCCAAGTGCTGCAAGGAGTGAAAGAAGTCTGTTGCTCTGCTTCTTCCTCAGACCATCCAACACACAACTCTGCTGCCATCCATGTCTTTCCCAAGAATATCCATTGCGCTATTCGTAGCTTCCATGCTGGTACCAACTTTAGAAAAATACTGTTGAACTTCTTCCTGCTGATATTGTTTCTAACTCTTGAGCAGCAGCAGCAAAAAATGCACTGAGGCTGCTTACCTGCACATCTTACCAATGAAATTGCATTGAATTTGTACAGAGGTCAGACCGGGTATTTGCGACTACTAGAAGTTATTTACAGTGGACGTTACAGTTTGTAAGAACTGCATGTAAGTCCCCTTGTTCCTCTTGGCATGATGTCTGTTCATCTGAATTACATCTTTTTAAAATACTGCTGAAGGTCCAATTTTCCTACTCTCTAACAGTTTCTGACCCCATTAGCTGTTGGAAGGAGGGTTAAAAATATACAAAAGTGTGGATATCACTCTCAGATTTGTAATAGAAAGAAAAAAGATGTTTATTGCGCACTTTTATTGCCAGTGGTTTCTTGGGATAAGATTTTTCTATCCATGTTTCCTGTTGAATTAGTAGAAGAGTTCAAAGTGTGTGCTTACCTTGTGACATGGGCACAATCCTGCCAAAGTGATGAGCATAATATTTAACATTTAAGTAGCTTAAATAGCTGGCACTTAACACTTCCGATGCAGCAAAATGGGGAATGTGGTTGCATGTAATTAAAAATGCATGCATGCCATTTTTAATTTCTGACTAGGAGTTCCTGCAGGAGATTTGCCTTGTCTGCCAGGTTGGAAGCTGTTTCCTGAGTTGGATAAAGTCGTGAAACTCCAAGGAGGAGATGGACACCAGTGGTCACGTGCATAAGCTACTGTATATATTTAAGGAAGCAGTTTAGACAAGTGGTTTCCTGCTCCTCCAATAGAACAAAGCTGCCATTACATGAGCAGTGCTAACCAGATTATATACTTAATGAAACATCAAGGCATTTAATTCAAAAGTAGTTCTTGAAGCAAACCAGGGATACTCAATTTTAGAGGACATAGTGTATACTACACTAGGTCTGCGTTTCATGAATAGCAGTAACCAGCAATAACAAGAAGCCATTAATCTTTGCAAGAAATTTAGTGGAAAATTCTGCATCCCTTTGCGGACTCTGCTGCCTCCTGTATCAGCTCTGTGTTGTGGATGTGTTGCATGCGCAGAGGCAGGTGTGAGCAAAAAGGGGGCAGGATGGAGATAATAGCCTCTGCTAATCCCCCACTGGCATAATGTCCGCTAGGAGTCAGTGATGTAAATTGGACTCGAAACCCTGCTGTCTCTCTTCCCTCGAGGTCACAGAACTAGCTCCACGTGTCCACCAGTCTTTATCCAAGCACAACTTGTTAATCATGAAGACGTGTAACCTGAGTGTAAATCTGATCTTTTGCTGTATTGTGGGCTGGTATGGTACATCAGTAAGATCTCAGCTCATTCCCTCACTCCCCTTTCAGATGCCAGTAGGAATATTGGCAAGCCTTAGATGTGGGTACCCAGGCACGGCTTCAAAGTGCTTCTGCTTCCTAGCATTACGGAAGAGAGATACATGTTCTTCTATAATTTGAGGTTCTCATAATTATGCTCAAAATAGACATATGAAGTAGACCGTACAAATACTTCCTGCCTTCTTTACTTTCTCCTAATCCACTCACCAGCTCCCAGAAAGTTCAAGTATTTTGAGCTGAGTTAATTTCAAGTATTTTCTCTCTGATTCAGGCTTTTCTTTCTGGAGAACCTCTGGCAAGTGTAGGCTTAGGAAGGCACTTCCATTTAAGCTGTCTGTTACTGAGCTGACCCTCTGGCATGTTAGTCACAGGAAGATGACGGCTGCCCCTCTTGCAGCATCCTCCACCAGCTTTCTGCTGCCCTGAGTCTTGTTGCTGGTTGCCCTCCGTATCACTATGGTGTGCTGAGTCCTTGAGCTGTACCAAGCCCTGCTGGTGTGGGGGCTGCACAAAGACAGCAAGCTTGGGAGTCTAGTCTAACGTGTGGTGCTACAGATGGGTTCAGCAAGCCAGTGGCAAGGGGTAATGTTGCAGGCAGCCACATCCGAAGGACTCTCCCTCATTGCACTCATAAACTGCACTCAGCCAGTTGGCAGATGATGCAAAACTGGGAGGAGTGGCTGGTACACCATGTTCAGAGTGACTTAGGCAGGCTGGAGAAATGGGATGAGAGGAATCTCTTGAAGTTCATCAAAGGGAAATGCTAAATCCTGCACTGGGGGAGGAATAATAAATGCAGCGGCACAGGCTGGGTCCCGACTGGCTGGAAAGTGCTTTGCACTGAAGTACATGGGGGTTTTGGTGGGCAGCAAGTTGAATGTGAGCCAGCAGTGTGTCCTTGAGGCAAGAAAGATCAACGGCATCTTGGTCTGCATGTTGAGGGAGGTGACGCTTCTCCTCCGCTCAGCTCTGGTGAAACACATCTGCAGGGTTGGGTCTGGTTCTGGGCTCCCCGGTACAAGAAGGGCATGGACTTCCTGGAGCGAGTCCAGCAAAAGGCCACAGAGATGATGAAGGGGTTGGAGCATCAGTTCTATGAGGAGAGACTGAGAGAGCTGGGACAGTTCAGCCTGGAGCAGAGAAGGCTCGAGTTGGGGGTCTTATCAATGTCTATGAACACCTGATCCCCCATCAGGTAGAAGAAAGAGCCAGACTCTTCTCAGTGGCGCCTAGTGACAGGACAAGAGGCAGTGAGGACAAATAGAAATACAGGGAATTCCTTCTGAAGACAGTAAAATTATCTTTTCTTTTCACTGTGAGGCTGACTAAGCACTGGCACAGGTTGCCCAGGGAGGTTGTGGAT
This sequence comes from Pluvialis apricaria, assembly GCA_017639485.1. Taxonomy (NCBI): domain Eukaryota; kingdom Metazoa; phylum Chordata; class Aves; order Charadriiformes; family Charadriidae; genus Pluvialis; species Pluvialis apricaria. The sequence goes on along the minus strand of CM030008.1, from coordinate 43,764,276 downwards.
TCTCCATGCTTGGAGATACTCAAAAGCCATCTGGATGTGGTCCTGGGCAACTGGCTGTAGGTGGCCCTGCTTGAGCAGGGCGATTGGACCAGAAGACCTCCAGAGGTGCCTTCCAACGTCAACCATTCTGGGATTCTTTGAAATATTTACTGCACTTTAATAATCTTATGTGGTTACACAAATAGCCGCGCTTTCCTCTCGCCCCTCAAAATGAATCTGTGATCTCTGTGTTGCATCTTTACAGAGAGATTTTTTCAGAAGGAAAAGTTATGTACCATAACTCCATTAATTATGAGTCATGGGAACACGTATTTTGAAAGGTTTGTATTTTACTCTGCTTCAAAGTTCTCTTAGTTTAGAATTACTTTTTGGTTGCCATCTGAATTGTTTTGGTGTTTTGCTCAAATTGGAAATATGTTTATGTTATCAAAACAAATGTCATTGTGGGAAAAGAACGAAGCATTGCCAATGTTTTTCATAGCAGTAATATTTTATTTCACTTGTTGGGTGTCTGGTAGACCACTTCAGAAGAGAAAATGTCATTCTAACACATACACGTACACACACACATATTTGAATGCCCACGTATCTTGCCCTAAATTTAGGCTATATAAAATACTCCTGCAAAACACGCCCAGGTAAGGTATGATCAATACAGCTTGGGCTATCTGCTGCTGGTACTAATATAACCACACCTGCAGAGCTGTTTTGAAATAAATGATCTCTCAGTAAATATTTCTTAGGACCAGGTCCTTGAGTCACCTGCAGCCTGGGATCTCATCTTCAGTATACAAGTATTTCGGGGGGGTTGGGAGGAATATACTGTATGTCTCGCAGTTACTTTTTTATTCAGATCCTTTGTGAATAAAACCTTTGTGGTAAAAATGTGTTGTGAAAACCTTTGGGGTAAAAATAAAGATAATTACTTTTTCTGAGGTAGTATTTCACTCAGGAGAGGGCAATCATGTTCCAACCTCTGCCTATTGACCAGTAGATGCTGAAACAGTGTGAAAAGTAGAAGATATTATAGACTATGTTTAAATAATTCTGTAATGTTGTTAGTATGAGCTTTTTGTTCAGGAAATTCAGTGAGTTCAAGTAGACAAGTGCATTTTAATATAATATTTTTATATCAAATGTATCCAGTCATTTTATATTGAGTTTACATGCCACATCCTCTTTTTCTTTACAGGGTATATACCCAGTTACTTAGACAAGGATGAGCTATGTGTAGTATGTGGGGACAAAGCCACCGGATATCATTATCGCTGCATCACTTGCGAAGGTTGCAAGGTAAATGGCACAGTGGGAAAGTGGGAATCAGAAATAGCTCTCCAGCTCCTCCATTATACAGACTTCCTCAACTGTGCTGTCAAATAAAACAAAGACAGATTAGAAGCGAATAAGAACATCCAGTACTGATGATAAGCCATAGCTGGCTGTGCCGCTGCTCTTCATATGCATAAGGAATATAGTTGATTTTTGCAGTGTTTGCTTCTGAAAAGAAAACAAGAAATTTAGATTTTTGTTGTTGCTGTTTGACTGTTAGCTTTTACATTGCCATTTTTTAATGTTTCTTTGGTCGCGTTCTCAGCCCGTGTACATCAGCATACTCCCAGCAACTCCAGTGAAGCTGTTTATACAATAGCTGAGATTCTGCCTATGGCCATGAAGAATCTGTAGCGATTAACAGTGTTCCAGTGCCTCTCATCGTCCCTGCAAAGAAGCAAAAATCAAAATCCCTTCCACATGCTCATACAACAGTAACATCCATCACTTTGGGAAGCACTGGCACCCAGTTAAAATGGTTTAAAAAAAATTGTGACTTCTTTAACTTAAGCATATTGAAATGTGCTTTCAGCCCTAAATTGCATCTCCAAAGCTACATGCAAAATTAAAAAGGAGATTGCTTTGGGCAAGTAAATAAAAAAAAAAACCTGAGTAACACAATCAGGCACATCTTACATGATTTCAGTGCCATAAATTTGCCTGAATAGCTTGAGATCCTGTAAGAGAGCTATTCTTTCCTGCAGAAAATGAAAAATGATTATGTTTTTCTAAACAAATGGGACCGCACATGTCGTGGACTACTGTCATGGGATTAAGCCACAAAAGCCGTATTCTGTTCATCCCCAAAGTCTCGAATATTTGGATCTGAGATTTTTGGGTTTGCATTAGCTTTAGAGCTCCACATCACAGTAACTTGTGTTGAAGTAGCTCCTTCAGTTGTACATCATTGCCCTAAGTTACATTTGTGAAATGCACAAACGCCTAAATATCCTATGTATAGCAGTTTTGTGGTAATATTCGTAATGGTTTTATACACATAGATATATAATATGTATGAAGAAATATATCCGAAAAAACCTGGAACTGAACAAGTGATTCGTACACATTTACATCCCATATACCAGACGATAACAATACATAAAACGTATGAATATGACTTAATTCAGATATAATACAGTGGCACTGTAGCATTATGAAATATCTTTTGCTCCCAGCTGAACACCTATATCTCTCACCAGCTTTGCTACTAAGATTTTTGTTACTCCAAGTAACATGAAGTATTTCTTTTTATGCCTACCAGCTATTTTAAAGATATAGCATACAGAATCTATGTTTATCTTCAGATACAGTTCTTTTGTCTGATGTACAATTTAAAATAATGTTTGTGTGCACAAGGAGCTGAGCTAGCAATTTGCAAAAAGTAATTAATTTCGTTCCCTACTTATAGTTGGGTTACAGACAGACAGTTTCATTTAGTTTTGTTTTATTGTTCTTGCAAATGTATTCATTGTAAAAGGTGGGGTTTTTGCGTGGACAGTTTCCACTCATGCCTTGAAGGATCTGCATACACATTTCAAGTTGTATGATTTATCAGCAAAGCTATATGTAATCAATTCTCAATGAATTTGACATTTACTAGCTGCTTCCACTCAAAATCACTTTAATTCTGTAACAACATTAATCAGGGCTGACAGCCAAAAATTTGCTTTGGCAAGTGCTTTCATGAACAAAGCATCCTCACACATGATTTCTGAAGATTAAATTGTAAGGAATTTAAACACAAGTAAACCAACAGTGAATTCTGACGTCACTGGAATGTCTCTCCAGACTGTAGCCATTGCATCTATTGCTGTATAGGTGCATGGTAAAGGAATTTAGGAAGAGTAGTTGCCTTACAATAAAATATATTTCCTTTTATTGACGAAAGTAACACTTCTGTGATTGAGTGTTTGGGCAAATACAGAAAGCAGCTTCCTTATCTCTTTGTATCTAGAGATGATCAAAGAGATTTATTGCAAAAAGTGTCTGAGATGCAAAAGAATGGGAAGATGAAATGTGCTGGTCCCAACACGGGTGGTGAAGAGCCTTGCCGTTGTAAAGCCAGAGCTATGTTAAGTCCCATGCAAGGTTTGAAAAACAGAAGTTCAATATCTCTTCCTGAGATTCACCAGACATTTCTCCATCTCTTGCTGTAACTAGGGATTACCCTGTGTCCCAGGTTGTCCAGAGCTGTCTTTGATCTTCAGGGAGGAGCAGGGCAGGTCCTGTCTCTAGGAATTTGTCACAGGGTTGAGAGTGGATCCAAATCCAGTTGTTAGGTAGGTGAGAGTTTGAGACCTGATCCAAACCCAACGTAAGAACATCTTGCCTCTGATTTCCTGGGTTTTGGCTCAACCCAACAGGTTCCAGTCTGGCAAAGGCTCACGCACATGCTTTATTCAACTCAGTTGAATTGAGATTTCAGGTCTTATCGTTATCAAGGAAGAAAGAGTTGTACTCTTAGCTTGAGCTGGATCTTGTAAGATAAAACTCTAATGAGAACAAGGCTGTTTATTGTCTTCACTGGAGTTAGGAGCTCAAGCTGAAATACAGACTTATCTGTACTTCTTAATTCGACATTCTGTGTTAAAAGAAGTTACGCATTGCTGTAAGATTTTACCTTGTGTTATTTAACATGATTAAAACCAGACCTTTTGCTTAGCGAAGTGAAGAGGTTGTTCATTAGATAAAATCCCAGCTGAAGAGAGTATTCATTAGTTAAAATCTCACTTGAATTTTGCCATTGTTTTCACTGAAACCAAAGCCTTTCTCAGTGGCCTCAGTCAAACAGGACCAGGGTCACAGTGTGTTCTCTACGTCAAGGTGGTCCCAAGCTGCATTGCTGACTGTAGACATTTTCAAACAATGGTGAAACTTGAAATTAAAGTGAAGTCTAAATTTCTTGCTTTACAGCCTATCTTGTCCATATCTTGCGGTCTTGGGAAGTTTATCCAGCTCTTGCGTAAGTCAATGAGAAAAGTCATGTTGAAAGTAGTACCAGGATTAGGTCCACAATGTTCAGAGATAAATTATATCTGATTTTTTTACCTGAGGCCAGGGTCTGTGGGTTGTATAGATCAGTGAATTCAGTGGAGCTACGTTGGTTCGCATGAGCTTACGATCTGAACTCATATCCGTGTCGCAATTGGCAACATAGATCTGCATTATGATAGACAGATACAATGGATTTATACATAGAGGGATCTTTATTGGTGATGTTTGGTTCGAACTCAGAGGTCTGTGGTAAATATTAATTAAATCCTCTTCTCAGAAATACAAATAATTTTAAAATTATGGATCCATTCTTTCGAATCAAACTCAAAGATCGTGTAAGTTGTGTTTGCAAAATTCTTTGTCTTGCCCAGTTTTGGTTGGTTGGTTGGTTATTTGGCTTTGATGGAAAAAAAGAGTAGAACTGTTTGTTCTTAATCCTTTAGTAGCTCATACACACCACCATTACTACTATTTGCAGAAGCTGCTCTTTAATTAAAAGTATGAGTATGCCTCTTAATATCCCTCAAAATTATTATGTAATTTAGAAAGAGGCTCAAAACAAACTCTCTAGTTCAAATACAAAAAAAACTTAACACACAGAAACATTAGACTTCAAGAAGACATGTAGACAGTATTCGTCCCTCAAGACAGTGTTACTTATGCCTTTACTTACCTAAGATGTCTGTGTTTTTAGGGAGGAAATGTTTTGTGAAACTCAGAAAAGGAACGTCATACACTATAAAACCAGTTTGTTCTTTTCCTTTTTGAGAGTTTCATGGCATGAAGTATGTTGTCTTGCATACTTAGGTACGTTCTTACCAAACCAAAGTGGCTCCCAATTTGAAAAAATTGCACAGTGCTAATGTTTTCCAATGTATTTATTTATTGCACTTAGGGTTTTTTTAGAAGAACCATTCAGAAAAACCTCCATCCAACCTATTCCTGTAAATATGAAGGAAAATGTGTGATAGACAAAGTAACAAGAAATCAGTGCCAGGAATGTCGCTTCAAAAAATGTATCTTTGTTGGCATGGCAACAGATTGTAAGTATACTTTTCTGTTTTTCTTCTTTTCTCTCTTTTTTTTTTTTTATATGTGTGTTTGCTTAAAGTATGTTGATTGGTGAAGATTGTTAAAGTAGAGCAGAATCGCCAGCACTCTTTTGTTTTTAGTAACTTACACCGGGAAATTATGCTCATTGCATCAAACCACTTTCACAGGGCTGTAATTTTTTGTTTATCCTTCGCCAGACTGCACCTTCTCCTGGCTCTACCAAGCTGCGTAACAGTAGGAATGTTCACTCTTTGGAGGAGAGGAGGGAGAAATGCATCTGGATGGACACTTTGCTTTAGAAAAAAACATCTTGTTTAGAAAATTCTGGAGGATGTGAAATTGAATGTCGTTGCATGAGTCATCCTGCAGTTGTTTGTTTTATTTTTAGCCCTGAAGAAGTTATCTACTGCAAAGAATTCAACTCTCATTCTAAAGAACTAGAACATATGGCTGTAAGATTAACCCTTAGGGGTCTTCTTTTCCTGCCGTTGCACGGGGATTTACACCGATAACATCAATTAGTGCAAATGGGAGGAAGTCATGTAAATCCCCCTGTGCATTAATGTTAATGGTTGTTGCCAGCATAATCTTCTGCAGAAAAACTGACAGGAAAGCAGGCCCAATAAACAACAGAAAAATATTCTAACTTGGTATTTTTCATCGGTAAAGTAATGTATAACAACATCTTCTGTCTAGAGGGAAATAGAAGTGACACAATTTCATTTTAGCCAGGTAGACCTTCAGGCTGACCCCAGCCCACGACCAGCAGGTGCCAATACCATGAAGCTGGTATGGCCTCTGTGGGCTGCCAAAGGAGCTGTCGCTGAGCACGGCAGACAGGCCGGCTATCCCCCAGCTGGAGAAGGCTTTCTCCCACCTTTGCGTTACAATTTGTGAACACGAGCGTGCAAGCAGGGCTTTCGGTGGTCCTACCTGCCTGCCACCAGTTGTGGATCAGAATGGTCCTCCTCCGCTAAAGCGGGCCAGTCTGTTTTAAACGGCCTATTCACATTTGTATGGAAAACGGGATAAAACCTTCAGTGTTGGTCGGAGATGTGACGCCCTGTGTGTCTGGTATCACTGGAAGTAGCAGGGCTCTAGGTGAATGCTACCGAACGGCACCATTTGTAGGGCTTACGGAACAAGCTGAAGGCAAATTGTTTTTGAGCGTGTCATGCAACAGGTAGTTGAGTGTCCTGTGAATAAGTACTCCCACTTCCTTAAATCCATGTTACCTTCTACTGGCTTACAAGAACACGTTCTACACAATTGAGAGCAGTGAGCATGCTCATACTCCTTTAAAGAAAACAAAACTGCATCTTTCCCAACATGGACTACTCCAAGTCCATTAGAGGAGTGCTTTGTCTGAGTCCTCACAAAGCTTTTATGTTTTATGTTTTGTTGGTGGAATAAAACACTGAAGGCAACAGTAGTATCCATCACGTTACCAGAAGGGTAAGTCATTCTTTGCAATACAGGCTTCTGAGAAAATGAAGTTTGGAGAGAGAAATAAGAGAGCTATGTCAACTGTGGGTCTTACCAAAGTACTTCTTTACTGATTAGTTCAGGTGTTTGTAATTAATTAGTACCTCAGGCATAGAAAATACCAAAGTTCAACCTTGAAGAACTTCCTGCCATTTTTATATGCTTTTTTCACCTGCTAGTGGTGTTGGATGACAGCAAGCGGTTGGCAAAGAGGAAGCTGATAGAAGAAAATCGAGAGAAGAGACGTCGGGAAGAGCTGCAGAAAACAATTGGGCACAAACCCGAGCCAACGGATGAGGAATGGGAGCTCATCAAAATCGTTACTGAAGCACATGTCGCCACCAATGCACAAGGAAGCCACTGGAAGCAGAAAAGGAAATTTCTGGTAAGGACTGTAGCCTTTTACACTGCTCTTGGAACCAGGTTCCTTTCTTTCTTCTGAAGTCCCTTCCCAACATTGCAATACCAAAGAGGATCTATCTGCTGCTGTATTGACATACATGAAAAATGGATGATTTTTGTAATTACTACTTGCTTATTCTTGCCTGAAGCTCAGTGTTTGATCAGACGATGTATTTCAAAAGATAAACAGCGTGTTGCTGAGTTAAGGCTTACCCAGCTGGATACTTTTAATGTGCTAGGCTCAGAAAAAATAGAAGAATCATTCCACTCCCGATTAACAGCGGTAGCAGTCTATAATGCACACCATATCTTTTTTTATATATTATATCTAAGGATAGTTGTCTTTATTAGGGACTAGCATACGACATATTGTAAGTGTTAAAACAATGTAAAGTTTTAGGTGAAAGCTGATATTTTTGATTAGTAACTCATATTTTTTGGTTCCTTGTTCCAAAGTGAACACATTAATTAAAATAAGTTTGGCAAAGAAAAATGAATTTCAGTGAAAGCAGGATGATACATACACTATAGCATTGGGATTCAGACTGCAAGATGACTTAAATTTTCAGCTTGTAACCAAGGATCAGAAAATAAATGGTGATTTATGATGCTCAGCCTTAGAAAATGATTTATTTGATTTTTCTAAATCAATTTTTAAAGGAAATAAGTGCAGAATACAAGATGCTTATACAGCACAAAGGAGGGATTATAGACTGCGTGTCAGGAATACACAGGGGTCTTTAACAGTCTGTGTATACCACATCAGATAGAGAATGTTCATTTTTTTGCACGCCTAGGCTCCTGCTGCCTAATTCACCGTGGGAATCTCGACCCACTGTTAAATTGCTAGGAGAAATTATATATTCAAACCAGCTGATCCCTTTTATAGTGCTTTGTTAATTCCAGTGGCACTGTCTAATTTTCTATATGAATGGCTGCATGTTCGTAGTACCGTGCAGCTGGGAAACCACAGCCAGTGATCGCTGGCGAGAAGCAGCAGAGCCCTTTCCAGTGGTGCTGCACAGCAAGGTTTGCAGCGCTGCTTTTACCAGACCAAGAAGCAGCGCTGCAATAGTGCATTTGGTTACTTAGGCATGAGCGCTTTTCTTTCAGTATCTCCTGGTTTGGGATAAAGCATGGGGAGCTTGAGGTTTGAGCTGGGGATGAGGACACAGGCAGAAAGCTGGTAGGGTCTGGACCATGTAAAATGTGGTTGTTGAGGCTCTGGAGGCTGTCACAGTGGAAGGGGAGCCTCCAGCAAAAGATGACAGGGCTATTGGGAGAGGAGAGGGATGGGGCAGAGGCCGGGGTGGCAGCTGTAATGGATGGTTCAGAAACCAGCTGTGGCTTCCACAACTGGATCCTAGGCCAGACCAAATTGCTCTTGATGCAGCCCGTGATGCAGGGCCTCCTGGTTCTTTGCAGTGGTCACATGCTGAAGCCCACTGGTTTCAAGGCAAGCGTAGGGAGCTCACTGACACCTTGCAGTGAGCACAGAAGGGAAAGTCCAGGATAGCCTGCCAACCCCAGGTGGAGGGCTTTGAAAGTCCCTGCCAGAAGCTGTTGAGAAGCAAGAGGAGCTGACTGCACGCGCCAGGAGCTGTGAGTCAGTCCTTAGGCAGCTGAGGCTGTGGTTCTTCAGCAGTAGGAGCTCCTTTGAGGTCTGGACCTCTTTTCGTGTTGAGGTGAGTTAGGTGGCAAGGGCTCTCCAGTTGCATGCCCTTCTGGAGTTTGCTAGCTTTAGCTAGCGATCCTGACTTCTTTTGGCTTTCCCAAGAAAATACTGTGGTCTTTCTTTTTCTCCCTAACAATGTTATGCGTGGTTTTAAGCATTTGGTCTCCTTGCTTGGAAGTGATGAAGGTTGTTTATCATGAGCACACAGACAATGTGGTTTAGTTTCCCAAGGTTCAGGGAGGGAGGGAGCCTAGAACTGGGATTATTTGAGTTTTTTAGTAGGAAGCGTCAGATAATTGAGCCCAGTCCTCTTCATTGTTCCTTTACAATTGGTACTTGCTTTCTTAACGCATTGCTGAGTTTGTTCGTGAAAGAAGTTGGATTTGGATTCAGATTGGTGACAGAGCTGTGGAAGGATCTTTTATGATGTGTTGCTTTAAAAAACGGGCTAGCACAAGTTTTTATTATAGACAGCACTTCAGCACCTCCCCTGTTTAAGTGCCCTTACATAAATGTCATTAAGACCATCATTCTTAAAGGCCGCCTTCTCGTGATTTATCCAGTTTTTTACTCTCTTAACGTGAACAAAATGGAATCTCTGCATGGTGGTTGGCAGGTCTTTTGCAACTGCAAAGCCACACTTAGCAAACAGAACAGCTTTGATACGCCCGTTTTTAAAATACACGGTAACATTGATGAGCTGTCGTAAAATCAGGTGAACAAGTTGAAGTGCAGTTGGAATGAAAAAACACTCATTGCAGATTCCAGATTCTGCTTTGATCTATTTCATTGTATATCCCTATTGAAATCCTCAAAATATGATTGTTTTTCTCTTTTGGAGAAGCCTTGGGCTGAAGTCATGCAGAAGGTGATTTTCAACCAAAATTTTACCCAGATGAGTTCAAATTCTAGTCACTTTATCCAGACTAGCATTGGGTTAGCCCATGCTTAGTCATCAGTTGTTTTAGCCTGGTTCTGGAAACGGGCCTTGGCAGTTGCCTGGAGCTCTGTGATACCTCCTCTCGGGAGGATTTCAGAACTTTGAGTAGGTGAAAGAGCCCGATTCTGCAATGCTCTGAGCATCTTCTTGGGGGCAACAAGTCACCTCAACTCCCTTCACTTTTACAGAAACTTGAGAGTTCTCAGCACCTATGAGAAAAAATAAGATGCCTATAATTTTAAGCAAAAAATGCATAAGCTATACCCACAAAATGTTCAGATACAGGCACAAAGAAACTCATGTGCACAAAACCGCAGCTGCCCGCACAGGATGGGTGGCAGCATGCCGGTCACCCATTTCTCTGTGCAGTCATCTCTTTCACAAATGCCTTACAAGCAAATTCAAATTTTGGGATGTAATGAGCATTACTTATAAAGTGAATAGTGTTATTTTTCATTTAGCATGTCTTCCATTGCTAAGCAGGACTTTTTAGAGTATAAAATACTTGCTTTTAAGATAGATTTTTCCTTTAAATATCTTTCTTTATACCCTTAGCCAGAAGACATTGGACAGGCACCAATAGTTAACGCCCCAGAAGGTGGGAAAGTGGATTTAGAAGCCTTCAGCCAGTTTACAAAAATTATCACACCAGCGATTACAAGAGTGGTGGATTTTGCCAAAAAGTTGCCTATGTTTTGTGAGGTAAGAAAACTTCCTTGCACTCCTCATTTATATGCCTGTTGTTAAAAACTATTCAAAATACTCCTGACATGGAACTAAACTTCACTATGTTTAAAATCAGAAAAATTAAAGAGACTCAAAATAGATGGGACTAGAATCATCTCAATTTTCCTGAGTTGTCTTTTTCCTGTGATTACTGAAATCCTGATTTTGTTCATCTAGAAGTCATCATGGTTCATTAGGGACTCGAATGTCTTTAGAGGCCTTGAGCGAAGCAAATGAGTGAAAAGAGACTGTCTAGAAGCATCTTTGATATGTTTTAATCAGACTTTCCAGCACACAGTTCCCTCTGTGCTTTCTGGCTCCCTGGCAGGTACAGTATTGTGGAGTTGGGCCTACGCAGTAACAAATTCTTGCAATTCAGGAAAGCATCCCTATCCAGGAATGGCACTTGCCTCATTGTGTTCCCTAGGCATGTTTTTCCTAAATGGGGAGGTTGTGCATAAAAGAGTCTGTAAAAGTAATGGACTGTCATTCCAGATAGATGCTCATGTGTAAAATATACAGTAAATAGACTCAAATAAACTTGGTTGCACATAAGGAACGCAGAGGCCCTAGGCTGATCTCACTTACACTGAGGTATCGTTTTTATTGAAGGACCAGATGCAATAGCTGATGATATTTTTTTCCTGACTTAAAAAATGTTATCAGAACCGCAGCCTGAAATAGTATTTCATTCTTAATAATTTTACTAATTTCAAGTCTTGTGAGTCCCTTAGGATCCTCATCCGGGTTTTTTTCAGTATGGAAGTATCCCAAATCCAGCCATGGAAGGATGCCTGCCTGCTCGCCCACGCTGCAGAGCAACACTTGACTCTGCTGGGGAAATGCCAAGTGAATGACATTCAAAATGGGAGTGACCATTGTCAGTGAGTTCATCGGGCTCCCTAACTCAGGAACAGTGTTTCCTCGTAATAACTAAACATCAGTCAGGAAGGGAGTTTAAGGCAGCCATAGCATTTTACTCTTCTGTGGCTGGCAGCTTTTCTTTAAGGTCAATCAAGGAGAGCTATTTATGTCCTTTGGCACCTACAGAACAAGAGGTAAATACCAATAGTTGGCATAGTGTAAATAGCTCTCCCTGGCTAACCTCAGCACTGGCGCCATCAGCCAAGAAAGCATGAAACAGTGGCTAAGCATGAAGATTATAAAATACAGGGAATGTGTCCATACATCAAGAGGCCCCTGCAGCATTCAGTGTCTGAGAGAATCTGTCTCCTCTGATTTGGCATTTGTTGGTGGGAAGTTGCAGTGACATACCAAGGTAGTGTTCTTAATTTAGAAAGCTTTGCCAGTCACACACAGACTGCAGTGCCCATCTGATGTCTCCTACCCCTCCTGGCTACCGTGAGCCCATTTGTGTCAGAGCCCAGCAGAAAGCATGGATGAAGAAGTCAAGGCATCGTTGGGCATGCCCTCTGTAGGTTATGCAGCTCAGCTGGGACAGGCTTTGTTTACAGCTGAGCCACTGGGTAAACCTGACACCTGTATACAGCAAGGTCTGATGGCAGAGTGAGGGACAACTCCTCGGGAACGCGAAGGAATAGGACAGCTGTCCTCCGAGCTGTCATATAGCTCCTGCTGTGGCACGAAGGAAATGACAAATGTTTCCTCCTTTTTGTTGGGGTGCTGTCCTGTTAACTTCATTTCATTTATGTTTTTTAACCCATATCTTTTTCTTAGAAGCAACATTGTGTGGGCTGTGGGTTTGTTTATGGAAAAAAGCCCTCCTTTCTCCCATACAACCTGCAGAGCATTTAAACGTTATCTCAGTTCTTAATTTGCACGGAGGCTCAGGCTGAGAGCGTAGTAAATCTCTATGAAGGAGGAGCAGGGCCTCTTACATATCCACAGTCCCTTTTCCTTCTTTCTCTCTTCTTTGGACACATGCACAAGCCACCAAGGCAGTTTGAGTGCTCAGCTTAGTCACATGCATCCGTTGGCCTGTGCCTCAAAGCAAGAATCTAGTGCCAGAGTAATTGAAGTATAAGAAAAACTCATTTCCTTCTTAGCATTTCTGCTGTTGTTTCCTTCTTGCATTTCCTTCTGCTTAGAAAATGAGGACTGAGGAGCACTTAAATCAGTCTGATGTGAGTTTAGGTGTTACAGGCATCAGTGGTTCTTGGGTAAGGCTGTGTAAATGCCCTTCTAGGTAGCTCAGCTCAGCTCAGCTCAGCTCAGCTGCGTGTTGCTGTGTTACACGTGGTGGCTGCCAGTATCTCCTGCCGAGGTGAGCACCTCAGGTTCCTGCCTTTTGCTTTTTCTCCCTGCAGAGTGAGAAGGAAAGGACAAGATAGGGCAGATAATCAGTTGCATTTGTTGTCCCCGCTGCTGGAAGGTGGTCTGGTAGCAACGCTCAAGTGATGAATATAGTATTGAAACCTGCGTAGTCAGGAGCGGAACTGACGTTCAAGCCCTCTGTCTTTGGTAACTGCTGCTACTGGCAGATAAGACCTGAGGCTTGGCATCTGTGAAACAGGTGTTCTGTGTGTCCTTCAGAATTTGGAAAGCAGGTGAAGGACACGCATAGTCAGATGACCACTATAATTAAGAAGTTTTAAGGTGGTTCAAGTAGACAGAGAAATAATCATTGGTTTAGTGGCTCACTAATAAAACAGCTGAAGTGTCATGACACATCTTCCCTACTGTTATCTGTCTGTTTCTCTTTCACCATTCTTCCTTCTTCTTAGTCTTTTTTTCTTCATTTCTCATCTTCTCCCTTCTTCCTTCCTTTTCTTTCATGTCCCTTTTTTCTTTGCAGTTACCTATTCCAGCGTCTCTTCATGCTTGCTGTCACACATCTTTTTAAAATTTATTTATTTTATTTGTATTTCTTACTCTGTTTCTTTCCCTATTTCAGTCTCAGCAGCCAAACAGTGGCATTTTTGTTGGGTAGCGAGACTACCACTGTGCCTGCGCAGCCTTCCCTGTGCTGCTGCTGAGCTGAGTGTGATCCGCAGAGAAAGTGATTTGCCCTGAACAGAATGAGTCATTTCTCTTGTGTATCAAACACTTTACACCTGAAGTTGGCATTGCTGGAAAAACAGCTGCGTGATTCAAATCAGTTTTCTGACTGGGGCTGACTTTGTGCTTAAAACTCTTCTCTAACAGGCAGCTGCTTTCCACTTGCGTTAGGTAACTGGCATCCACTCTACATCATTTTACACCAAATCAATATACTTGCTTTGCGAGCACACAGTTGCCATGTAAACGTGTAGTTGGTGGTTTGGGTTTTTTTTTCATTTTGAATTGCAAATCAGGTAAATATAATAACTTTATATGAATCAGAAATGGGTGGATTTTTGCCTTCCTTCAATCCAAGTAGAAATGAGTGGCTTTTTCATATACGTGACCCTTTGCTGTTCATTTAGTGGCAGTCTCAAAATAGTCTCGGTGGGTTTTGCTATCATTGAATTACCTATGAAAATGTAAAGACACGCTTCACAGAACACATTCTCCTAATGTGTCAGCCTCCTGGTGACACTTTATAAATACAGAACCTACCTTCACCAATCCGGACAGCTTACCTTTTTTAATGTTGTGGAAAAGACAAGTCTAGCCACGTGCCCTGAAGATCACAGCTTATGCACCAGCATGAAAGCTGGAGCTATACCATAGATTTTCTGTCTGTCCAGCAATAATCTAGGGAGTCTAGGGGGATCAGCCTTATCAGGCTAAATATAGCTTAGTAAGTTCTCTGTTGTTTAAACAGGCAGTGAGAATTAAGAGCACGTGCCCCACTGATTGAAGGTATCTCTTCTAGCTACAAAAATTTATTTCGTTCCTTTTATTTAAAAAGCAGTCCACTCTTACGGACCCTCTCAAGTGTCTTTCTTTTCCTCTGGTCAGGTAAGAAATAAGCATGGCTGGCAGTGAGTTTAACTGGGACGGCTGAGGTCTGTGCCAGCCCCAATTACAGTCTAGTCTGTTGGGCTAAGTTGTAAGCTGAGGGAGCTCAGGAGTAGAGGAGAGAAGGGTAAACATCTGAGAACAGTGACCACTTCAGCCATCTCAGATCCACCCCTGATGGGAGACAAAGTGAACAGTCTATGTTACCACCAACCTGGCACCTGACAGGTCTGCTTCATCCTTCACACTTCGTGAAGTGTTCTGCAAAATGGAAAACTACGTTCTTAAGGTTTATTGGACTTAATTTTATAATGCTTCCACAAACTGAACAGTCCCACGGAGAGCAGCACTTCTGCAAGTTGGGTCACTTCACCTCAGCATCTGAACCGGCTTGGTTTGCTTTGAGTATCTTGCCCAGGACCACTCGTGTACCGCTGTGTCATCACTAGATTTCCTAAGGGCGTGTGGGGAAGTTAACCTGCTGGCAGCTTCTGGAAGCAGGAGTGCGAGTCTTGGAGGTTTCTGCAGTGCCCTGGAACTGGTCGGTCAGCAGCATGTTTGGGGGGTAGTGTCCTGGGGTGTGAACTGCAACTTCATGCTCATGGATTTATTGCGGTTGTAAAACCAACTCGGTTTGAAAAGCACATCTTTTTCTTTATTGTTTATGATTTCTGCAGCTGCCATGTGAAGACCAGATCATCCTTCTGAAAGGCTGCTGCATGGAGATAATGTCCCTCCGAGCAGCAGTTCGCTATGACCCAGAGAGTGAGACTTTAACACTAAATGGGGAGATGGCGGTGACAAGGGGCCAGCTGAAAAATGGGGGTCTTGGCGTAGTGTCCGATGCCATTTTTGACCTGGGCATGTCTCTTTCTTCGTTTAACCTGGATGACACCGAGGTTGCCCTTCTTCAGGCTGTTCTGCTCATGTCATCAGGTGAGAACAGAAATATGTTGGGACTCCAACCATTTTGAAACTCTTTTGTCACAAGCCTCTTTTTTAAAGAAATAAGGTATGTTAGATCTTGTAGTGCTGACCAGAGTCACGTGGGAGAAATTCTCTCAATCCCAATGCAGCTTAGTACTTAGGCAGGCACTCAGAAGTTTGGTAAGCACTAGGAAGAAAATTCAGGGTATTCAGAAAGATGGGCATAACAGTGGCTTTGGTAAAACACTTGCTGAGTTTAGTACTCAGGGAGGAGGCAGGGATGATCGTTAGAAAGAAATCAGATCCAGTTCTGAACCAATTCGCCTTGAATGAAAAACTGATAATTTAGTGACAGTTGTCCTTACAATAAATTCCCTTTTCCCCTAGGTACTGTCATGCACTAGGCAGGAGGAACAGTTCAAACACATTTCCATCGGTCTGATACGCCTAGTGTGACCTGCCTTCTTGTTTCCCTACTTAACAGCACCACTGCTTGCTAATAGGCATTTGAGAGCTGTGCTGTTTGCCCACACTGGGACTATTTGCAACTGGTCTCTTGGTGGCGTGATACAGAAGCAGCACAGACCATTTCATACGATTTCCAAAGAGTTTCTTGCCTTCTCAGATCAAGTGTGTTTTCAAATATGCTTCCACTGACTGTGCCAGCCCAAAGAGGAAATTCCATTCTTGGGCAGTGGCAGATTTGGCGAGGTTTTGTTTTAAGACCACTTTGAAGATTGGGCACTGAATAACAATACACAGACAGTGATTTACAAGCATTAACTGCGTCTGAGACAGAAAGGTTTCCACATTAATCGCAACACAGCACTTGACCTTCCCAATCAAAACATTTTGATTTCTTTTTAGTTCCCTACACAGTGATCCACAAGTAGGGGTTTCAGAAGGCAGTTCAGAGGACCTGCTTTCCCAGAAGTGTCTCCTGAAGAGTGACTTGTGAAAGGAGCTTTCCCAGCACCCATCTGGATGCCAGTTGAGACAATCATCGGCCAAACTTTTGGCCTTTGTTGTTCCTTGGTGCTCCACAACAGTTTCCTTTGCAGCTCACTTGTGGATCAAAGCTTGATCAAAGCATTGGTCAGACTGCAGAGAAACAGATAGGAAAGAACTGTAATTTAAATATCTGACAAGGAAATGGCTTTGATTCTTTATTAGTTGTCTTACAGAAAGGTATAGATAGAAGCCTTAGCAGAGATCAGGGATCTGTTGCTCCAGTCACTCTAAGGAAACACTTCCCAAACAGCTATACTCTAAATGGGCAAAGCAGGCAAAGGATGAAGAAAGGAATTATTATCTCCTTGTTTTAACAGGGATAGGGCTGATAAGTGAGGCGCCAGGGTCAAAGAAGTTGTTTGTGGCAGAGCCAGGTGTCCTTGGCTTTCTTTCCTAACAATGGAATTGTGCTATTCTTCCTGATCTATGATCAGGAATTCGTTTAAGTAAGTAAGTACTAACAATAATTCTGCTTCTTTGTATCTACAGATCGCCCAGGCCTTGTTTGCGTCGAGAGGATAGAAAAGTGTCAAGAGGGTTTCCTCCTGGCATTTGAACACTACATTAATTACAGAAAACACCATGTTTCACACTTTTGGCCAAAACTGCTGATGAAAGTGACAGACCTGCGAATGATCGGAGCCTGCCATGCCAGCCGCTTCCTGCACATGAAGGTGGAGTGCCCCACAGAACTCTTCCCTCCGTTGTTCCTGGAAGTGTTTGAGGATTAGAGAGACTGGAGCGGTTCTCCGCACCCCCGTCGCACTACTGGCTGTCATTTCATCCCGTTGCCCGGCTCTTCTCGCCTCTGTTCTTTTTCTTCTTTCATTTTCTTGTTTCTTGAGGCGGGGTTGGGTTTTTGTTTGGGTTTTTGTTTGGGATTGCTGGGGGGCAGTTGTATACACATGGATGAAAACATCCCTTTAATGCGGGTACCTGTGACTATTGCAATTTGTTCTTCAGTCCTTTGATGTGAATGCTTTGACAGCTTAACAGTGAAAATACAAACAGACCAGTCTCATTCACCAGCACTTGCGTGGTCACCAGCTCACACACATCACTGCTTGGAAAATATGGGAGAGAAATTGAAGTGGCAGAAATAAATTGGCCTCCAAGTTAAACCAGCTATGTTAATTTGACCCTGGCAATTCTGTCTAGTATTACCTCATTTTGCAGGGCACAAGTGAGCGATTCATGAGATGAAATTTCTAGTCTTCATGGTTGTTTCTATTGTAGCTATCACCATTATGATCTAGGATCTTCATCATCATCAAGATCCCATTGTTATGTGAGGATTGTTCCAGCAGATACAGTTTAACTGTGCCCCATAAATCAAGTACTTAAAATAATGCAGAGTGTTAGAAGGGACCGACTCTTTTTTTTCCATGTGTATAAGAAAGTAAGATCCTTCAGTTCTTACTACATTTGAACTCCAGGCAACTTCACTGGAAGGTCTGTTGGAGTAAGGAAGGGAATTTGATCCTCTGAGGTGCTTTTCCTGAGAGTGGAGAGGTCTGCTTTTCCTGAGGTGCATGGAAAAATTCATCACTCTGAAGGAGAAGTCTCTCTGTCAGGATAGCAGGCTTCCCTCAGAGCTATTCAGGGATGTGAGTGATCACAGAATGAGGACAAGGAGAACAGAACATACGGGGTGACCTTCAGATGGGACAGAAACCAACTGTGTTAGTGACAACACTCAAGACTGTACAGCTTTATCCCAGTAATACAAATAGTGTTGCTTGGCAGTAATCTTTTGTTTTATATATATATATATAAAGTTTATATGCACGTATATATATAATTTTATATATATATAATTACAAAACTTCAGCAGATGTCTTAAACATATTTCCATTTTTTTATCTTCTCTCTCTCTCTCCTTTTCTCACCCTCTCCTGTGCGTGTGTGCGTTTATATGTGTTGATCAGCTAGGTTCTCCCTCTTTGGTGTCTGTCTGTGTTTCGTTTGGCTAGGTTCTCTCTTGATTCCTTTAATTTATTTCCACTAACTGCACTAGCAGGAACTGAACTGAGCAATGACAGGATGTCCTGCTGCCGAAATCTGCAAGCCAGTACTCACAATCCTGGAATGTTTGGAGACCGGTGATGAGGGCATTATAGGAAGAGGTTCCTCTCTGTCATCCATCTCCATTCAGGGGTGTTGTCCCTGGGTTTTATAAACTTGATATTAAACCATTCTCTGAATTTACATGATACATCAAAAGCATCCTTCTGTTCTTCCTGGGAACCAGAGGCTTAGTTCACATATTTCGCACTTCCTCATACCCCACGTTCTTTCATGTTGTGCATTCATTTGTACCAGTTTATCTCTCTGCTATTTATTGATATATTTGCCTGGCAAGTCAGTGGGCATTGTTAGGGTGGATGTGTTGACTTTGAGAGCTCATGGCCCGTGTCTAAACCCATATGTTATGTGTTTGTCCCCTCATGAAAGCATGATACTCAGGAAAACTTACCTTGTAGGTGGAACACAGTATGTATGTGTCAGGGGTTAAATTCTTTCCACCCCTCTTTCCCTACATCATTGATAAAACATTTGGAGTGCTATTGGCTATGTTTTCAGGGATGTGGAATCTTGTTCTCCCTGTTCCTTGATGCACCTGTGATCAGTTGTGAGCACTGATGTTATCACTTAGGGGTTTGTACCCATAATTTTGTGCGAATGTAAGACACAATGGGGTGTTCAGGGTTGGTTTTTTTCCAGGTAGCAAGGAAGACAGACCATTGGAAATTTGTTCCTAAATGTTTACTGAAGTTGAAGGACCTCTGTTGTGGGCTGTGTTTGCTCCATCTCAAAGTATATGTGTTAACAACATCAGTCTGTATCCCAATTCCTTGTAGAGCACTGTGTCTTGGTGACAAGGAGTTAGAAACTTTCTAGCTTTTTGGAACAAGAGGCCAGACAATGTGATGAACTCGCATGTGCTCATGCAGAATCTCAGATGAGCAGCATCCATAGTCAGTAAAAAGTGCTAGATATCTGATTTGGCGGTGACTTGATAGGGAACTGATAGCATATAGAGAAAGCAAAAAAACAGCTAATCCATTACTTGCATCTGTACCCACAATGGCTTGCAAAGAGAAATGAAATGTGCGTGTCTTTTGGAGTTCTGTTCTGCTACAGATCTGAGGATGGAGTTCCTCCTGGAGCCAGTCCAGGTACTGCACCTGGTTGCTAAATGTGAGCTTGAGTTAGCGTACAAGCTTTTGACTGTGCTGTGGACGAGACCCAGGAGAATAAGCACCACATTTCTCCTAGTAGTGTTCACGGTGATCTCACTACTACAGGGTCCATGATGCTTCATGTGTTTTTCAGAGCTTCAGTTCCTGGAGTTGTGCTGCTGCTCGTGAGGTTCAGTCTGTCATTAAGGTCAACAATTATTATCCTTTCGGCTATAAAGAAAATCAGTAGCCTAAATGTTAATTATATAGGTGGGAAGTCACTACCCAACAGTGACTTAGCTCATAACTACTGGCGCCCTCAACTGGCTTTTGAACACTTGGAATTGTCAAGACAGCATTAATCAAAAAATAAATAAAGATCAGAGGTTAGAAAAAAATGTGAGAGTTACTGGATTGACCTGGGGAAGCAGCAAGAGATGAAAGAACTTGAAATCCTCTGAGCAGAACTGCAGTTTGAGACAGTGCAGAGAATTAACACCACGCACTGGCTGCTGTAAAAATCACTGCTCATACAGCAACTTGTCCCCCAAGGTCTACCATGGCAAGTTGCAAAGTTTTCGAACACATCTGCATAAGTGGTTGTCTGAATTCAGGCACGTAAAGCGCGCTTAGCCATGCGAGCTGCTGGCCTGACTTTCCAAGATGCTGATGCGGTTTGGAGTTGTGGTTAATCAGGGTTCAGAAAAATTGGGCCTGCTTCCTTAGGTGATTGCAGATGGACTGAACTGCCTGAAATCAGGCAGACAACTTTGACAGGTTTGGCAGTGCTTTGAGCAGAAAGGACGTACGTCAACATACTTTGCTAGCTTTTTAGATAAGTTGGAATCTGGCACTGATTAACAGAGGGGAATTAGTAGTATTCCTCAATTGAAAACTAAGACCAAGCTCTTAGTTTGACAGATTTGATGTACTGACATCTAATGGCCTCTGATCTCCTCCCGGTCTTACTTTGTGTGACTTCATTGACTCCCTCAGTACAACTCCTGGTTTATATGATCATGAGAGCAAAACTAGAACACACGCGGATGCTCTTGCAGACTCTTACCAGTGGACACAGACCTCAGTCCTGCAAAGACAGACTTGCTTTTAAATACCGGTGGTCTCATGCCTTTGTGGGATTGAGCCACTGGATTGACCATCTGAGCGGCAGACATCAGTACTGCAGTCAGCACCCTCTGTAGTAACCGGCCTTTTGAGGGAAATAACAAACGTGCACTTCCCAGTGCAGTCCAGAGACCCGTTTCTGATGGTGCCATGTAACTCTCGTGTTTGCTTTGTGGTCTACGCGTGGGTCTTACGTAGAAGATTCTTCCTGTCAAACCTGATTGTCACCGTTCATGGTTTTGCCCTGAGTAACACGTGCATTTAGATATTCATTTCATGTGTAATCTCAGTTAAGTTATGATATTTATAATGACATATGTAGTGCGTGATAATGATTTTTGTTTACATTCTGCCAAAACGTAGACGTTAGAGTTAGACCTCCAAGGTCCAAAAATCATCCTTGAGCAGGCTGCTTGCTTCCTCAGAGGCAGGCATCAGAAAGAGGAAAAAAACTGTCCAGAGAGACCATTTATATCAGAAATCTGCCAAGACAGGGCTGTTGATCACAAGCGGAGCATGTCATTGCTAGTGATGTATTTTTATGCTATGGAACTCTAACCTGTATGTGTCATATTGACTTTTTGCTGCATGAATCATAAATTATAAAAATCAGTCTTACGGTTTTGAGATGTAGCCAGCATTCCTAAGGCTAAACCTTTTTCATTGACAGAATCAAAATCCACAACCAAGGAACGTATTCCTCTCACTGTGAGAGCAATTGAAAGTGTTTGACATTTATCTTTTCACAAAGGAAGAGGCGACAGGACCTCTCAATGTGTCTTGTTATTGTGATCATCTGGAAATGATTGCCAGACGTTTCCTTTTGATATAGAGATGAAGTGATCCGTATTTAAATTTTATAGAGAGAATTTTATTCTAGTGTGATAGAGATTTATTTTCCACTTAAAGACTCAAAAGGGTGTGAGCACATTTTTTTACTATGGTATATTTTTGCTTTAAAATTAAAAACAAAAAAAAAAGGTTTGGCCTTATCACAAAGTTTTAGTGTGTCGTATAGATGTTAGCAAATGCAAAGAGTATGCATTATTTGTGTGTATCCACATTGACTGATGTCGCCTTCAAAAAGCAATATTGTGCAGGTAATAAGTTGTTTGTGACTGTCCATTGCACAGTTTACCTTCTTTAAAAGCTAACCTTGTTTATGCACAAGACAATCAAATGTAAATCTACATCAGCACCCGGGTGTAGATTAAATTTATGTAAATTACTGAGCACAATGTAAAACATTAAAAGACACTTTATTTAATTACACATTTAATGTTGGTAAAGATAGTATCAGGGCATGAACTAGCTGACATACTGTAATTTCTTTTCCTCTTTTCCTACTTCCTTAGCACTCTTCAGTTTTAGTTTGCTCATAAATACATCAAATTAGTCATTCATAATTTTTTTGAAGAGAAGGGTGGTGTTTGGGTTGTTTATTTGTTTTTACAAAGTTGGTTGGGAGGGCTTCTTACTTTGTCTATGAGGTTTGTGGGTTTTGCTTATTTGGCTTATTTTTTTATATCAGTTTCGTGCCCTGAGGGTAAGGCAAACATTACACCATACGGTAAAAAACAAAGTACCTTGGATGATGTATTTTTTTGCAAACAGTGTTAAGAGTTATGCTAGATTGGTAATATTTTTTCAGCCTGAAATATATTAAAAAAAAAAATCTGTGATCACAAATGTTTTAAACTATCTAAAGAGAAAATTTGTATATTTGGGGGAAGAAAATAATTTTTACATAGCTTTTGTATGCAGATATTAAAATGTAATTATGAATATAGTGGGCATAGATAACTGTGTAAGCTTGAATTCTAAAAAAGAAAAAGCTTATAACTGAAAAATGGTCCTGGTGTCTCCTTCTCTTTGTTGCAGGCTCCTTTCATCAGCTCTGTCACATGCTTCCAAGCTGCTGGAATGGGAAGAGTAGGACCCAGAGCACAATGTTGTATCGGCTCTAACCTGTTCACATTTCTAACCTCCTGCATCCCTTTGATCGCCCACCTTCTATCTTATCTCCTCCCCTCCCTTGGGCACCCAGCCAAAGGTTTTCACTTCCCCGCTGTTCACATCAGCCAAACTTAATTCCCTCCAGTGAACTGGCTCTTGATTTATGTCTCACTCAATTACATTTTTTATGGGAACGCCCTTTCTTTCCTTCTCCGTTCCCAGTCTAGACGGGGATGGTGTGACACGAGCAATAGGCTTCCTGTCTCTTCACGCTTTCCATACCCCAGTCTCCTACCTGTTGGAGAAGGTCTCCCCGTTGAGTTGTTCTCTCTGTTCTCATAATCCTTTGCAATTTTGATCTCTCCTCCCAAGTCTTTCGTTCCCCTCAGGAGGAAAAGCAAGACCTAGAGCCTGGATCCAACATCGCTTCTTGGCCTGTCCCCGATGGGAAACCTGGTTGAGGCGGTTGCTTCACAGGGGTTTCCACAGGCAGTTACTGGCTGAGTGCCAGCTCCGGTTCCTGCTCCCCTTCCACCTGAGGCACCGGGAGCCTTCAAATGGACGCTGAGCTCCCTGACCTCCCTCTGCCTGGCGCCGGTGGGAGCTGCTTCCCCACACCAGGCTTGGTGTCCCTGGGGAGCACCGTGCCGGCACCTCGAGGGTTTGTTCCCACTGTTGCCTGAGGGAATAGGGCCCGCCTTCAAAGGCAGAAGCGCCACCTGAAGAGCCGAAGGGAAAGCATGAAATCCATGCTGTCCCTTAAATTAAACCCCTTTGGGCACTTCAGCCGAGGCACCTGAGTGAGGAAGCCTTGCCAAAGCCTCTGCGGGGTTTGCACTGCACGAGCAGTGATGTGGGCTGCTCAGGCCCTCCAGGACCAGCGCTGGAGCGAGGAACTGATTTGCTGCGTAACAACTTGTTTACTCGATGTGAAGAAATAATTCTGCTCCCACAGATCCCAGTGCATCGGCTGTGACGTTCTCAGGCTTCATTGTCTGTGGTGGTGAAGTTCGTGTTTTTCGGAAAATAGCGTGAGGTCTGTGGAGAGGAGCAGTATTGTGGCAGTGAAGTGTGTTTGCTTCAGTGTATTTCTGTCATTGGAGAGAAGGACATAAAAGTTGGTCAGTTGTCCCCACCGAGCACTGGCACTGCCAGCAGGAGTGCGGTCTCTGTTGTGAGCTGCCTCGTGTGTCCTGAGCCCCTTGACTGTATAGCTGCAGATTGTCCTTCCTCTTGGTGACAGCGGATCGGGGGTTTCTCCCCTTGAAAACTGAGCCATGTCTGAAGGTTTTTCTCAGCATGAACTTAGGATTCTAACATTAAACAGCCATGTGTCTTATACTCGTGGTTGTGTGTGCTGTGTGGTATTCCCAACAGCATCAATGGTTTCAAAATGAAACATGTTCATGTTAAGAGTGACTGCAGATAACACCACCTTTGAAATAAGTAAAGGATAAATACAAAAGTCGCTCCACCCTATTTATCGTATTGCACTACTAATTCACAGTTTGCCAGGTAGGGAAGACTCCTTTCCAGATTGGATCACAGAGTATCTTTCGCTCCTTCTGTCTCATGTCTGTGTCTGGGGGGAGCACTGACCCTGCAGGTACTGACTCAGGCAGCTTTGGTAGGCACAAAGACACTGCCAGAAAACAGATTGCCATTTGCCAGGGTCAAGGAGCAGATTTCAAGAAAAATTTAAAAAAAAAAAAAAAAAAAAAAAAGAGGAAGCCCCTTTGAATCATTTATGAGAGCTTTGAGACTTCTGAGGTCAAGGAATACTGACAGACTTGTGGGATCCCTGAGTCAGAGCTCCCAAAGGGAGAAAAAAGGCTCCGAAGTCATCCTGACCTTGTGGCGCCTTGGTAAATCACAAACTTGGAGAAGTGGTACAAGTTTAGTACCCTGCTGTGCAGAACCAGCGTGGCCTCCTACAGGGAAAACAAAACAATCTATACTGGATTGTGTTTGGGAAACACAGTGTAAAAAAGTAGAAAAGGACATCAGCAAATCAATAGCAAAACCACAAATGAGTCATTTCGCAAATGCCATCGGAATTTGAATTTGCAAGAGGCTGAGTGGGTATCTAAGTGGAGTAGCTTTAAGCAGTGTCCCTCTGAACAGAAGTGCTCTAGTTGCACCAAATAAAAGCAGTTTTGCAAAATCCAAAGCAAATCAGTATTTAAAGGGAAAAAAGTGTTATATGTAGCTGCAAGGTCTTTGATATCTCCCTGCTCAGAGGTAGGAGCGAAAAGGGGAAGAAGTTGTCTTTGCTGGAAAAGCTGTAGGGGCAGAAAGCTTCACTGCCTGATGTAAGGTTTAAACGGGAAATGAAAGCTTGGGCGTACCTGAATGTGTATATAAAGTTGCAGTAGGTGTTGGCTAAGGCTGAAAACACGTCCAAAGTGAGATCTCAAAGACATATTCTTCACTCCAAGGAGCAGGAGCCTAGGAAAATAAAAAGTTAAAAAGTCAAAGACCTGAAAAAAAACCACAAATACAGCAATATCTGAGGATGAGACAATTCCTGGCAAGTGGATAAAGCACTAAAAAAAAAATGGAGACTGATGAAAGAGAGAAAGAAAGAGGAAACAGCGTTATTAGAAGAACACAAAGATCATAACAAAATGCGTGCCCAGGGGTGAGCAATTCAACGTGTACAGGGACTTCACGTGGTCCAGACAATCCTAGATTTGTTTGCTCACGATGAAGACATGCATGCTGGCTTTAGACTGTTATTCTCTCTCTCCAGAATCAGCCTCTTTGGGAAAGGGCAATGTAAGCTAAAACCTTGGGCCTTGCATCAGTGTTTTCTAAGGTGCAGGAGAGCAGCTGTGACACCTGCAGGTGATGGGCTTTGCAGTTTTGTCAAAGAGCGTGGCTCTGGACATGTGCTGCGCCAGGACCTGCTTAGCCAGTGCGCTCTGAGGACCGGTGCTGTCAAAACTGTAAGGAAGATACGGAGAGTGGCTGAAGAGTCAAATATCATCTCCTGCTTTCGCACTACTAAATTACAGGCTCGCATCCTTCAAACTGGGACCCTTACTGGATGAAGAGTGAAGCATGTTGAGTTCCTGTGTAGTCAAATTTAAAAAACAAAGCTGGAAATAATTAATGGGTCTGAGAGGCCAAATCCTGTGCCCCCTGAATCAGAGCTCTAGGTAATGGCAAAAGGTGAGAGTCAGGCTGGGTTCTTGGTGAAGTTGTTCCTTGCTCCTGTGAAGCGTAGAAGAGATCACAGTGTTGTGGTTTGGGCCGGACGGGCCACTGAAATGAATGACAGAGGCTCTCCCCACCCACCCCCGCCTCCAATGAGAGGAGGGAGAGAGAAAGAGACTAATGAGTTTAGGAAAATAACTAAACTGCTTCAGTGAAAATATTAATAAATTAATAAAATAATAATAATTTAAAAAGAAAATAATGAAATATATACAATATATACAAAACCAGTATCAAGCTCCCGGGATGACGATCGTGTCACTGGCAGGCACTGGGAAAGTCCCAGACTGGACTCAGCAACGGACGGCAGCTGGATTCCAGATCTGGATTCAGGAATCCATGGATTGGGATCAAAGGCAGATGAACAGACAGAGCCCTCCTCGGACACCGGCCATTGAAGAAAGAGGACCTGACACCTTTGATCCCTCAGCTTTTACACTGAGCATGAGGCCGATGGTATGGAATACCCTGTTGGTCAGTTTTGGGTCACCTGTCCTGTCTGCTTCTCCCCGATGGCAGCACCCCTCTACGCTTTTCCTCTTCCAACGGTCCAATGGGGCAAATAACAAAGTTAGCTGGCCTGGGTTGCTATAGCAATAAGTACAAGCAAGAGCCTCTCTGCTTACCATTCCTTGGCACAAATTATGAGTAATCAGGTGTTATCACTCTGGGAGCGGACGACAGTGTAAAAAATACACCGTTAATTTCAGAGAGGTCAGTTATTTAGAAGAGGCTTAGCTGCAAAGTAAAATTACTGAACAGAAAATCGGTTCTGTTTTACCTCAAGCCAGGACACACAGGTACTGTCAGTTGCTTTCACAAAAGGCACAAGAATGCATTTGGTGATTATGACAAAAATACATAATCCATGATTTGAAAACAGCACATCTTGGTGAAGCTGGTCAGAATCAATGGATGTGAGCAGTGGAGAGCCTCCAAGATGGAAAACCATGAACAGGCCAGAGGACTGAGTCAGAGAGGGGCCGGGAACATCTGTCTTGCTGTGCTTGTGATGCCTGGAGTTCCTTTACTTCTTCTGGGCAGGAATAACTGTCTTCTTCAAAGACTCAAAGGATCTGACAGGCATCAGCTGCCAGCATCTCCCCCTTCCTTCCTTCCTTCCTTGCCCTCTGCCAACAGCAGGTAAAGGTTCTGCCTTGGAGCTCCCGTCCTGCGTCCTCTGGGCTGAGGACATGGGGTTCATCAGGGCAGCCCCTAATGCAGGAGTGTTTGCCACTTCTCCCCAACTCTCAGCAGAGGACTCCTGCGCTCTAGTGGTCATAGTGTCTGCAGACCAGAAGCCACAACCTTCTGCTGGCCTCTTTGGGCCCTTCTTCACACTCTCCTTTTCAGACCCATTTGCGGGAGGGAATTCTCCAGGCTGGAGAGCCCCGGCTGCTGTCCCCAGCGAGAGCCCGGCCTGGCTGCCCTCTCCTGTGGTGAGCCCGTGCTCCCTGGGCAGGCATGAAGCCTTGCTGCGAAACGACTGCATCTCCCGATGGAGAGGACAGGTCTTGGACCTCAGTGCTGGATGCAAACCTTAAGGTATGTGGGGCTGTGCAGGACCTGATCTGGCACCTCTCCACCCCAACACTCTCCCCCCACGAGAAGGACGGTGCAGAGCAGAGGGGGAACGGTCTCGCCCGTCACTCCCAGGGAAGAGTTGAGCTGAGTTGCTCTTACCCTGTGTGCATGTCTGGGCAGGAGGGACCTCCTGTCTCCTACCTGGCACGGCTGGTGCCTCTGCGCTGCCTTGGCAGCCTTCCTCCAGCCTGCGCACCAGGAGAAATGGGGCAGCCCAAACTAAATCTCTTCTGCAGATCTACTGGTGGCAGGAGCAGTCCTTGAGCCAGCTGGTAAATTCCTGCGGGCTGTAGGGAGACAAAGTGTGCTGCTGGAAGGAGCACTAGGCCTTTAACCCTTCATGGACAGGTTGCATATGGCTTGGATGTCCCGTAGCTCATGTCCGTCCTGCCCTTTCACTGCTGTGCTCCTCCTGCCTGAGAAACAAGCAGGGCAGCTTTGCTGTCCTGGTTTGATGTAAAACAGAACCAATTTTCTGTTCAGTAATTTTACTTTTCGGTTAAGGTTCTTCTAAATAACCAAACTCTCTGAAATTAATGGCATATTTGTCAGACACTGTCTGCTTCTAGCAGAGATAAGACCTGATTGTTTCTAATTTGTTCCAAGGAATGGTATGCAGAGAGGCTCTTGCTTGTACTTACTGCTATAGCAACCCAGGCCAGCTAACTTTGTTTTTTGCCCCGTTGGAGCATCGGAAACGGAAAAGCGTAGAGGGGTCCCACCTGCAGAAAGCAGCGGACAGGACAGGTGACCCAAAACTGACCAGCGGGGTATTCCATACCATCTGCATCATGCTCAGTATAAAAGCTGAGGGATCAAAGGTGTCAGGCCCTCTTTCTTCAATGGCCGGTGTCCGAGGAGGAGTCTGTCTGTCAGTCTGCCTTTGATCCTGATCTCTGCATTCCTGAATCCAGATCTGGAATCCAGCTGCCGTCCGTTGCTGAGTCCAGTCTGGGACTTTCCCAGTGCCTGCCAGTGACGTGATTGTCATCTTGGGAGCTTGATACTGGTTTAATATATATATTATATATATTTCATGATTATTTTCTTTTTAATATTTTATTAATATTTTCATTAAAGTAGTTTAGTTTCTTTTAAACTCGTAAGTCTCTCTCTCTCTCTCTTCCTCCTCTCCCTAAGGGGAGATGCTCTCCCTTCTCTGAAGGGAGAGAGGTCAGAGAGCATTTGTCATTCATTTCAGTGGCCAGTCTGGCCCCAACCACGACACTGACAGCGGCTTCCAGGAGGTGTCAGAGCAGGGCTGCAAGACCAGTGTGCAGCAATAAAGAATTTGAGATGGATGGCAAGAAGTGCGGGTAAAGGACTCCAGCCAGCGCTTGGGTTGGGCATGGCAGCTTTGTGCAGCGGAGTTAAAGTCCTGTCCCAGCCCTGACTCTGCTGACCATGAGGGCAAGAGCTGCTCCGGCTGAGCTGCAGGAGCCTGGTTTCAGGCAAAGCGGGGCTGATGGCGCGCTGGAGGCTCCTGCTGCAACTGCCAAGTGTTGTTTCCTTGTCTCCACGATGCCCAGCTTGTCCTTCAAATGGAAAAGCTGGTGCTGGAAGTGCAAGTCACGGCTCTGCGGTGGCATTTGAAGCAAGTGTGAAGCTTTGTGAGCCATCACCCCATGGTCAGATCCAGAAGCACAGGGCGCTGACGCCATCACTTCAGTGCAAAGGGTAAAGTCCTTTGCTGCCCTCTGGATGACTCCTGTAGTCCCACCTGCAGCCTGGTTCTTTTTTTTGATGTGGGTCTGGGCATTTCCTCCCTGTGACCCAAATCCCCCTCACCAAACACCCTTTGGCCATGAGGGCAAATGCATTGCCGAGCTCTCCAGGGAACCAAATGTACCTTTGCTTTTTTTCTCTTGGCCGTACCGGTGCAGCCTGAGGTACTCCAGCTAGACCCCAGAGAGCAGGACACAACCTGCATTTGGCTGTGCTGTGCCAATGGGTAAGAGTTTGGCCATTTTCTCTGCGTGTTCTTTGAGGAGCTGGAGATGAGGGGCATGTAATAGATGGTGAGCCTGTCTGAGAGGTGTGCCAGTGAAGCTGGTATACAGGTCCAAAGAAAAGCCAGGGCATGGCCTCCCATGGGAAGGAAACGGCAACCTCAAGCTGCTTGACCAAACAGAGAGCAGAGGGACACAGTGGACAGCTAATGACTGTTGCGCAGCACCTTGCCAAGTAGCTGTGCCCGCCGGCGGTTTGGCTAGTGGTAGCTGACAGAGAGCGGCTGACTTATTCCCAGCCAGGCATGAAGGCTGAGAGCCCACGCTGCAGCAGGAGGGGCTGAACAGAGGTGTCCAAGCAGCTGCTGCTGGAGGAGCAGGAAGAAGGAATGGGCCACCAGCTCCAAGAGAGTGTCTAAGAATGACAAATAAAATTTATAGACACCCTCTGGCTAGACATCTGACACGGAGAAGTAGCCAGTGCCCTAAGTGTTTCAAAAGAGGCTGAGCATGAAGGGATGAGCAATGGGTTTTGCCAGGGTGTTGAGAGCTACGGCTCATGGTTAAGCACTTCATGATGTCCTCAGGGGGTCCGACTTAGGTCTTAGTACTGGAAAAAAGCGGTGGGGCAAGGACGATAGCTTGGTGTCCCGAGTCCCAGAGCACACACCAAAGTTACTGGCCTCTCCTTCTTCCGAAAGCGAGCTCTTTGCTCTCTGTGGCCACACTCCCTGAAGCTCCCCCGTGGGATGGAGTGGCTGAGCACACTCTGCTGTGGCACAGCCAGGTCCCTCAGAGCGGAAGCCCATCTTTGTGACTGCCTGGACAGTGAACAAGGTGCTTTTCCATTCACTCAGCAGCTTCTTTGTATATCATGTGCAGATCATTTCAGTCCTAAACACCATTCTCTTGCAGAGATAAATCATGTCAGGAGTGGAGGGTTTCTCTGCTACTGCCAGGTCGTGACCTGTCTTGCAGTATGGTGAGACAGCATCTGACAAGAGGCGCCCAGGTAGAGTATCTACCAGGGAGTCCTGAAGAGCCCACCAAGCTGGTGTGTTTGGCAGTGCCAGGCTCTATCTGATGCTTTGCTGGAGACGTGGCAGCCTGCAACTCTCAGAGGGAAGGCTTTTCTCTGCCCAGTAAATCCTGCTCCTTTCATATCCCCAGCCCTTGCAGCATGGCAGGACAAACAGGCCCTCAGCTCCCATCCATGCCCTGTGAAGACTGGTCCCGACATCAGTCATGCATTTCAATGCCGCATGTGTGCAGAAGAAATGTACCCCAGAGGCATCAGCCTTCTCTGAAAGTCCTGATGATGCCAGAGATGGGATGGGGGGCACCAGAACAGACTTCTACTCAGGTCAGGAACTACAGAGCTGAAGAGATGGTCACAAAGGTCTGCCTGGAAGAAACGGGTGGTGACAACAGGGACAGATGTGCTGCCTCTGAAGCCTGTGTGCAAAGCTGAGGAGCAAGATATTCTTTGTCAGGAGTCTGTAGTTCTCAAATGGGCATCTGGTTGTTATAAAAACCCAGCATTCACTTGTCTGTTCTCCTCAGAAGTATCCTGTCACCAGAGTTTGCAAGTTGTGAATATTGCTGCCAAGGCCCAAGGGAGAAATGAGAGTCCGTGGGAGAAGCTGTCCTGGCCAGAACGAGAAGGGTTTGAGCTCCCTGCAGATTGTGTGTTTGCACAACTTTGCACTCAGCACAGGGCTAAAATCCCAAACTGGGCTGATCCATTTCCAGTCTATATCCCCAAAACACTGTGCTGCAAAATAGGTGCTGATTGCCCTTTGAATCAAAGCTCTTCTGGGGCCGACTGTTCATTTTGGGAGCCAAGGACGGCTTCAAGTCCCCGGCTGCCCTGCACTGAGGGCGAGGGAACACATCGGGCTGGGAATATCCGTGCTGAAATCACCACGTGCCTTGAGCAGCCCGCGGGCGTGCAGCCCGCTGAGCCTGGAGCCCTTAGAGGTGCGCTCCGGCACCGGGGCTCGGCTGCTGGGCTGAACCCAGAGTGGAAAGGGCACACAGACACCACTCGGGGCACGAGGCGTGGGATTCTTCTTAATTTCATTTTTATTTAAAGTTTAAAAAATGAAATTAAGTAATCACCCAATGTTAATTATACCTTGTCACATTTCTCGCCGTGCTGATCTGATTTGCCTCTAGCCTTGGCTTCAGATGGTTGATCGCACCTACACGCTGTTTTTCCCACACATGTTTTTTCCTGAACCGGGGATGATGACAGCGTTTCAACTTCAAAACAAAGCTCAGAATCTCAATTTCTTTTTTTATGGTGGGAAAGAAGGTAGTAATAAGGATTTTAATCAGGAGATGTCAAGACAAGATAAGTGTCTAGGACAGGACAAGAGGCTGGACCAATCAGCCAGGTTTCAGAATCACTTTCATGAGCTGCGATGCTGCACTTTTATCCCTCCACAGCTCCAGGAGGCTGATGCCAGTAATATTTTCATTTGCATCAAGGAAGTAAATAAGATTTTTTTTTCCATTTTCTGGGCTTCAGAAGAGACTTAGGAGATGTTTGACTTCCTCGGAGTCAAGATGTTTGACTTCTGCAAAGTCAAGTGAGCCCCGCTCAGCTGTTGACGTTTTGTGTCTGCTGAAGGTGAAACTCTTGTCCTGCTCGATGTATATTTTAAGCAGAGAGGTTGAGCAGGAAGAGGGAGCACTTGTCTGCACTGACCATTTGGCCTTCACTCCTACATGTCACACGTGCACACGCTGACTTCTGGGCATTTTCTTTTTCAGCATGCGTTAGTAGCTCCTGCCCTTGGATCAGAGGAGAGGTGCCAAGGTCTTGTAAGGAGGACTGTTCCAGGTGGATGCCAGTGCTCTCCATAGAATGGAAAATGCCCTCGCTCTAAAACTACTGCAAAAACTCATATCTTTGTGAGAGGCAGCAGATTTTTCCTGTTGCAAGAGTTAAGGATCATTTATAAAAACCTCACTCTTCTCTGCTGTTGCAAGTTGTGGGATGGCTCAGAACTGCATTATTCTTGGACCAGATTTGAAGTAGTCTAGCACTGAACATAAGAGCATATTCTGAGCTTTAATTTGCTTGGCCCTAATTTTAGAAGTTGATGTAATATTATTGTATTAAGAAATCTGCTTGTTGCCTTCCCTCTGAGCTCCATCACGTCCCTGAAATGGCTGCTGAGAGGTTTGTATTGAATTTTCCTATTTTTTTTCCTCTGTCACTTCAGGCCCACTGCAGGTAGGGTGCCAGGAATAATTTTTGTATAATGCAAAGTAACTGATGACCAATAATAAGACCCAAGACTTGGAACTGTTTTCATAATTCCCCGTCTTGAAATAAAAAAATCTCAATTTCCCTACTCTGTGTATATCTGTGTGTGACATCACTTATCTAATCAGAAATGTATCCTTCTGCTTCTGCATTGGAACATCAGTATTTTAATGATTTTTAAGTGCAAATATGGTAACTAACAGATGAAAACTACAGCCTGCAACATGTAAACAAAGAGATAAGTGATAGCTTAAGGTTTGTCTAGTTTATAGAGCTGACCTGGATGATGATGATGGAGTTGGGTTCAGGCCTAAAAGCTGTTCAGAAATCAGGTAGCTGTAGAAAAATAACTTACTTGTGTATAAGAGTCAGCTATCCCCATAATTTATTTCAGTGGGGATCTTTCTGAGTGAAACATCTATTTTTTTTCTTTCCTAAAGTGGGCTTAACAGCATTGAGAAGTGATATATTTGTCTAACGATCAATGAGAGAACTTTGGCCTTTTTCACCAGTTTCACAAAGTGCAGCAAACACAGGGAAAGGTTTAAAGGCCCAGTCTTGCTAAACCTTTACCCCTGGAGCTGGGCTTACCCATGACTGCAAGAACTTGTCTTTGGCAAAGTTGAGCCTGTTGAATTTTGTGTATGGGTTAGACTCGGTTGAACAGGCACAAACTGTGTGGAGATTCTGCCTGTGGTTCGAGCCAGTTTACGCTCATTAACTAGGTACCAGTTTAAGCTACATTAAAACAAGAATGTGCCTTTTCCCCAGTCTGCTCTGCTTGGCTGTGCTGACTGAATGAAACCAGTAAAAGCCTAAGGAGCAGAGATACACCTCGGCCTGGCTGTGGTGGCTATTTGCACCCACAAAATGGGTTTCTAAAGTGCCAGAGGGGGAGAACAGTGGTACGGCGTTGGCATCATTCACCTCAAAGCACATTAAATTATACAGCTCTGCAGATAAGGACGAGAGTTGTGTCAAGTGCTGGTGAAGAAGTGATGCTTGTATTCCTGTGCGTGGTGAGGCCTGCATCGCCTGGGCAGTGGGAACGGGCCCTAAGGGTGCTCGTGTTGCACCTTGCTGCATGGCTTCTGCCTCCAAGCCCATCATCCTTGCCTCCGCAGAGAGTCCCACTGCCATCGGTAGAGCCACTGAGGCAGTCAGACACTCACAGAGCGCGCAAAGACATGAATCTGGCTCTACTGTCCTGTTTCAAAGATGATAATTCCTATGGGGGAAACAAGGCAGTGAGAAGAAACAGAAAGTTTTACACACAAAGATGCTCAAATACTGTGAAAAGTCAAGCATATACAACCATATCTTTAAAAAAAAGAGCTATAGAAGAGTGAAAATGACACACTCTGGAAAAAAAACAAAGGAAATGGCAGCAACTGGCGGCTGCCTGGGATCCCTGCTGGTGATTCACGAGGGAAGAGTGTTTCCCTGCCACGATGTGCACCTAAGCAGAGACTGCTGCTGCTTTGAGTCACAGCACTCCGCACCACCCAGCCCCTCTGCGCAGAGCCTGCCTAAGGGGGCAGAACCCAAAGGGACTGGGTTTTACGAAACATCTCATTTGGCTGGAAAGCCGACTTTCTAGCTAACCTGGTTTGAAATGTCATGGTCCAACCAGTCCAATGCACAGTTATAAATGAGGAACCAAAAGAAGCACAATAAAGTGGAGTTTACGAGCCCTGATTTTGTGACAGCAACCTATAATGCATGCTTAGGACGCTGGGTGCCTGGTCAGACCACGCCAGGTGTACAAGCAGGGCAGCGTGTTTGCACCTCAGTTGTTTAAAATGTTGGGACTCTCCCCACAAGGAAAGGGTGGTTCATTAATGCTGTGAATGTTGATTTTGCGGTAAGCGGTAGCTTTTGTGACAGATGCGCCAATAAATAGATGCAGGGAGCCACTTAGCATCTACAATATCTCTGCTGAGAAATACAGCCTGGCTATGAGTCTTGATGCACCAGGATTGCTGCCAGAGCTTCTATAAGGGCCAGGGCGATTTTAGTCTGATTCTCCGCAGACTTTCTTGAACCGCCCCATGGTTCTTGCAGCACACAGCTGGTGTGGGCCATGGGTGAGGGAGGTAGGAATTTCTGCTGCTTGAAAATCGCATCATATTCACAAGACAAAGGTCGGTTTCTCACTTTTGTAACTGGGCCCTGCAGACAGGCTGGGCTTGGCCCTGTGAGGAGTCTAGGCAGAGAAGTGCACTGAGAAGCTTGGGTAGTTGTTTCCTTTGGATCTTCATTTGTGAGCGCACATTAGACTGGTTGGAAGATTACATTTCAAACTGAGTTAGAGAGAAAGCTGATTTTTCCAACTAAATTAAATGTTTTGCAAAAACATTCTTCTTTCCAGCCGCTTTCTTGATTCTGCAACTCAGGCATTCTTCTTCAGATAAAACATGGCAGTTTATCCTGGGAATGTAGTGTGGCCATGAAAACTGGGAGACAAACACCTTCAGCTGGAACAAAGCAAAAACTGGCTTTGGAAATACGACCACAGGATCTTATGAGGCTTGTTGATAACTATCTCCCCAGCCAGACTGCCTCTCTCATTCCTTATCATTGGGCCTCTTTGCACAAACTGTCAGAAAACTTGCCAGAAACTGTCAAAGTTGCTCCAAGCTCCCTTAACCCCAGCCTGTGCAGGTGAATGGGGACACATAACACCCACACCATGTGCTGCTAGAAAGCTTCTCTGACATTCCTGATAAAATAACTATGGGAGAGAGAGCAACTGAAAGCTTTTCTTTTGACCACCTTCTTTCCCAAAGTACTTTGCCAAAACCACTAAAGTCACAGAAAGAAAAAAAGTCGAGCTAATCTAAACTACAGCAAACCCCAGGAGGAGGAGCTTGCCAGACTATATGATGAACAGGATTTAGAAATTATCTACTTCATTTTACCCTTCTGCCTCCTCTCCACAGTCATTTGATTTCACAAGTTTTGCTAGGGAGAATGTCGTTTAAGTAGAGAAGCTTTGCCCAAACCAGTAGCAAAAAGTACTGGAGAGCTTAAAGTGAAAAACAGGAAACTTCTACACCACAGGAATCCTGAGTGTTCAGTTTAAAGAGGATTCACTGATTGGAAAATGCTAAATATTGGCTTGAGGGCAATAAGAATGATAAATATTCAGAGAAGAGGACACGAGATCAATTAAAAAAAATAGAGGAGAGGTAGTCCAGCTAAAAAGCATGTTTTGCCCTTCGGGGGGGGGAATCTAAAATTCTGTGACTATGCAAAAACCTCGGCATAAGTGTTTAAGACTTCACAGGCTGAGGAATTCCATTGAATAGGAGGCTTTGTGCGGCCTCTAAAGCTTGAAGAGAGATGGTGAAGCCATGTTGTAAAGGCCAGAAAATGTCCATTTACTTTCTTCAAAGTACCAGGCAGATCCTCCAGAGATGGGAACAGACCTCAAATACCTGTCATAGACTGTCTTTGCTGCCTTATCTCTGAATACCCCTCAGAGCTAATCTGAGTGTTTGTGGTGGGTAGCAGTGTGCTCTTCTCAGCCCCAGTCTGGCGCCCACCTTGCTTCTCAGCAGGAGGCTGGCCACAAATCAGGGTGAGGCCTCTGGTTTCCAGGTGCAGAGGCTCCTGCTCAATTCTTTCAAAGCCTGGAGGAAAGGATCTGGCATTACGTTGTCTGGGAGGAACACCTTCATCCTCTTCCTGGGGCCAAAAATATTTGCACTTGGTGCACTTGGTCAAGGTGACTAGTATGGGCCGGAGTAGCAGGAGGGTTAGGAAAAGGAGTGGCTGCCACACTTCATTCCTTCCTGGGTTTTAGAAGACTCCCAAAATCATGTTGAAGGCTGGGGCACACAACCATTTCTGAGCTCTCCTGCCCTTTGATGAGCCTATCTGAACACCAAGCTCAATACTCTGCATGGCCTGACACCATCCCATTGCTGCACCTGAGAGAGACAGTGACAGTCTGGAGTTCCTGCACCACATCCCGGTGGACCACACAGAAACATGGTTGATTAACTCCTCCTTTAACAAACATAAATCT
Source organism: Pluvialis apricaria (assembly GCA_017639485.1). Lineage (NCBI taxonomy): Eukaryota > Metazoa > Chordata > Aves > Charadriiformes > Charadriidae > Pluvialis > Pluvialis apricaria. The sequence continues at coordinate 43,727,545 of CM030008.1, read as the reverse complement.
GAAATTGCCACCAAGACACAAACACCTTCCCCAAAAATGTGGGGGAGCCCAGACTGGCAAAGGACAAATAGCAGACCTCTCCAGCCTGAACTGCAACTCCGTGAACCTCCCTGGTCTCCATGCCCAATTTTGGGGCTGTTCCTGCCATCCTGGACACAGATCCCAACCCTGTCCTCAGCTCCAGCCACACATGAGAGGGAGCAAAACCGTCAACTTGCTAGTTGAATATACTAATTCCTATCTGGCCCGTGCCATCACAGGGTCTCTTTCCAGCTATTCCAGGTATGCAGAACCAATGATTCATTTCCATCCTGCCCCAACTCCATCTTCTAGCATTGAGAGAGGCATGCTGTCCTTCTGTGCACAGGAAAGTCACTTCTTTATTTCATGTAGTCCCGTTTGTTCTGTTTGATTTTTGTTGAATTTTATCACTAACTTCATACTTTTCTATAAAATGTGATGTGTTCTTTACATGCAGGTATAGCTTTCATTCCTTCTGTTTGCTTTCCTCAACAAGGATAATACTGTAGTTTTTAATTATTCATAAAAGTCCTGTTGCTGCCCATAGTAATAAATTAAATTGTTCATCACGTATGGTTTGCTTTTATGATCATGTGCTCATCCACCTTGAAAGAGTGGGATTTATGCAGAAATAATTGAGTAAATTAACTATCTAGGAAATCTGAGGTAGAACTTAATAATGTCTTTAATATGCTTTTGTACTTAAACTTTAAATCTTCAAAGTTGTAACACAACCAGTTCCCGTTTTTTCTTACCTTTTTGTGTCGTAGGGTAGCGCCTGTTACAGCCAGACTCTGTGCCAGGCTTGCCGATATCTCAAGAACATGAAAATCACAACCATCATCTGATCTAGTGTGCCGTGGAAGGAGATGCCCTTCCAGGTGGGCACAGGCACTTTGGTATTGCAGTCTCCCAGTGCTCTGGCTTCTCTCCTGTTCTCTGTCTCGCTTGTCAGATATACCCACCAAGAGACTGCAGACTAAGCCAACCAGCACGGGGGGTCACTGACCAAAAAAGAGCTCTCTTCTCCTTCTTTTCAATATACATTGAAGAAAAGTAGTAGGCTGGAGCCAATTGATAGTCTGTTCCCTATGTCTAAACGTTGGGATCTGGCAGGTCTAAAAAATATATGGAAAGAACTGGTAAGTGTTTACATACCAGTCAGGATATGTCCTCATAAGCAGACCTGTGGTCTAGCTGTATCTCACTAGAGTACAGATACAAAGAATGCCAGGGAGTGCATACACTCTCAGTAATAACTCCTGCTCATTAAAGATCAAGAGGGCACAGAGTGATGAAAGTTCCCTGAGCTCTGTTACAGCAATTGCAATAAATACAGCACAGAATCGGAAGCCAGAGGGGCTTCTACTATCAACACTTCTTTAATTAAAATGCCCCATATACCAGGACAGGAAAGGAAAAGAAACATACTGTGGGGAAAGAGTTGCTAATCTCAGCACAGTACAGAGAAGGTGTTTATAGTTTGGCATCCTCTAATTTTTTGCTCTAAGGGTGGTCTGTGTTTTATACTGTAAATACATTAGGTCGTTTCTCACTTGTATTAAGAGAATTTAAAAGAAATGGAAAAAATGGCAGAATTTTTTAAAAACCATACCATCAGTAAAAAGATTGCACAGTTTTAGCATCAACAGTCTGAACTTATTTAAACTGTGCAAAACCAGAAAGTGACAGCTTTTGGTTGCATCTCATACATTTGCACATTAATTTCCAAATGCATCGCTAATGCGCTTCTGTCCTATTCCAACAAAAGGTAATAGCTGTTCCCTCAGCTGGCAAGACCTTTACTTCTCCTATGCCAGAGTAACTAAAAGCAAAATTATAAAAATTCTGATTTCTCAAAAGATTTAAGTCCCCTGATTCCTGACTTACTTTCTCCAATGTGCTATTCAAAAATCCTGACTTTGAAACCTTTTTCACAAGCCGCTCGTAAGGCATATTCCATTTCCAGAGTAATCTGGCTCCACCAAGTGACAATTGTTGTGATTGCTAGTCTACGCCTGCAGCTAAGATAATACAAATCTGGCACTTGGTACCACAACAAGCCCGTAACATCAGAATTTCATTGGAGAGCTGTCGCGGTTTAACCCCAGCCAGCGACTAGGACCACACAGCCACTTGCTCATTTCTCCCCTCCCCTCAGTGGGTTGGGAAAAGCATCGGGAAAAATAGGGAAAACTCATGGGTTGAGATAAAGACAGTTTAATAAGTAAAGCAAAAGCCACGCACATAAGCAAAGCAAAACTAGGAATTCATTCATCACTTCCCATCCGCTGGCAGGGATTCAGCCATTGCCAGGAAAGCAGGGAACCATCTCGTGTGAGTTACTTGGGAAGATGAACGCCATCACTCCAAACTTCCCCTTGCCCCCCTTCTTCTTCCCCCGGCTTTATATATTGAGCATGATGTCACCTGGCATGGAATATTCCTTTCTTCGGCTGGGGTCAGTTGTCCTGGCTGTGTTACCTCCCAACTTTTTGTGCGCTCCCAGCCTACGCGCTGGCGAGGCAGTACGAGGAGCAGAAAAGGCTTTGACTGCCCAGCAATAACCAAAAACATTAGTGTTTTACCAACACTCTTCTCATCCCAAATCCAAAACACAGCACTGCACCAGTTGCTAGTAAGACAGCCAACTCTATCCAAGCAGAAACCATGACAAGAGCTTTCCCCTTAGATTATTTCACTGTAATACCTATGGAACAAATCGTGGTGGGGTAGAAGGACTGCAGAGAAGCAAACTGTTTCCCACAGACTAATTTCACAGACTTACAGATGCTGGGTGAAGTACATACCTCTGGAAATGTGATGGGAACCTGAGGAGAGTGTAGAAATGACCGTACTATGTGGTCTTTATCATACAAAGGTCTGAAAGAACGTGCATTGGAAGGTGCAAATGAAGTGGAGAAGCTTGCTGACACGCAGCCATGAGGCAGGATGCTCTCATACCTATTCTGCATAACTGTTTTTGAAAGAAAAGGTAGAACAGCAGAGCTGTTTTTTCTCACTCTCTACAGCTACCTGAAAGGAGGTTGTAGCAAGATGGTGGTCAGTCTCTTCTCCCAAGTAACAAGCGATAGGACAAAAGGAAATGGCCTCAAGTTATACCAGGGAAGGTTTAGATTGGATATTAGGAAAAAATTCTTCACCGGAAGGGTTGTCAAGCACTGGAACGGACTGCCAGAGAAGTGGTGGAGTCACCATCCCTGGAGGTATTTAAAAGACATGTAGATGTGGTGTTGAGGGACATGATTTAGTGGTGGTGTTGGCAATGTTAGATTGATGGTTGGACTCGATGATCTTTAAGGTCCCTTCTAACCTAGACAATTCTATGGTTCTATGATTATATGGTCAATATTCAGTTCTCAGATTGTGACACGTATTACAATAACAGCTCTAAACTCTGTTTTACCTACGGGTGAGTTGCTTTCTGTCATGTCAGTTATCACCATCACTGAGATCCACTGTACAGATCAGACATTTTTGTCTCATTATACCACTGTTCTACTTTGAGCTACTTAATCACCAGGAAAAATAGGGAATAATTAGTGGACAGCCACATATTTCTAAATTTAAAAAAAAAAAATTTAAAAAATTAGAAAGGTATTTTTAAAAAACTATAAAGAACAAAAGTTTTTATGATTAATACACTGTTCAACAGTTACTGGGGGGTAGGGAGGAAGAAATAATACAAGACTTTTGGCCATTTACTTATTGAAGTCTTACTTCAGTCATGCCAGGTAGTATGTGCGTGTAACTTTGTGTGTATATGTGTGTGTATGCAGGGGGGTGCTTGAGGCATGCTTGGAGTCGAAGGGAATTTTGCGTTTGTTTGCTTCTGGCTGTGTGTTTTATTACTGCTGTGTAATGGAGAAAGCAAGAGGTCTAGTGAACCGGTGGATGATTTAAAGATACACACCCAGTGAAGGAATTCAGAAAAGTTAAGTGCTAATATGCATTTTATTGACTTCTGTTTCCCTCTTTGCTCATTATATATACTAACATTATTCATACTACTATTTTATTACTAACAATAGTAATGTTACTAATTGGTATATGCATTTTTGTAACAGTGCTGTGGGATTAGGATATCCCTTTTGGCATTCTAGATTTTAGATTTTATCTGAACTTAGACCAGTGTATGTTAAAGTATCAATAATAAATTATGTTTTTAGTAGAACACAACTGTATCTCGCCTATATCATAACCCCTGTACATATTTTCTTCTTTTGAATTCTCCCATAAATAAATCAAAATGCTAATTCATCTTTTGCTTACTTATTTACACTAAACTGGTGAATAACTGAAAACATTTTAGAATAAATCTGTACGTCAAGAAGACAGTGATATAATTAATTTGGCTATGATGATTTAGAGCATATGCATTTTACCTTAATGAGACATATGTTGTCTCATATTAAATTAACTCATGCTTGTCTGCTGTTATTTTTTCACTGCTGCTTTAGTTGTGAATATGCTAAAGTATATCATTGAAAGAAGAAACATAAAAAGCAAAAAAAAAAAGAAGTCCTGAAAGATTTCAGCCACAGGAACAACAGTTCTGCTTGCCATTCGCCAACCAGTCTCTCCTTCCATCCAGAGGTAGTAAGTGCCCTTCAAACTAAGGAGAGGAACACAGAGAACACTTTGCAGTATAATTAAGTTTGATAACACACATAACAGTGTACGATGTTGACTTTTTTTCCTCCATCCTCACACTTTGCACTTTGCTGTATCCATCGCAGTTTTCAACCTATCTCTTGCTTTGATAAAAGTAGTGACATATGGGTCCTATCTACAATCCTGTCCAAGCTGAGCTACCCTGATGGTTTTACACCATCATTGTCATTGCCTGACGCAGGGCATGAGGCAGCTGAAGTCATGGGAGGGGTATTTTAGCAGCGTTTCTGGAGGATACCCCACTGCCTGCATAAACAAAAGCTTGCTATGAGTCACCTGTACATGGTGGCCATTCTGCGCTGGTCATTCCTTACATGATCAATGGCATGACCAAAAATGAATTGACAAAACCAAGTACGGTGGGTCTAATCATTTGACCTGACAAAGCTGTTGAAGTCGCTCCTGTTACTGAAATTAGCAGAAAACTTTAAATTGCTTTCTACCAAGGACTGTATTACCAATTTCTCTTACAAATATCCAATAGAAATGTTATAATTCCACTTATTCGAAGACGTTGATCATGGAAGCAACCAAACCAACTACTTAACGTTGCATAGGACATTTCAGACCCAACTTCTTGCTTAGATGGGAAAAGTAAGTTTCTGACTTAAAAGCACTTTACTTAGGCCTCTAGCAGCATGTGTGGGACATGTAGCATGTAGCATCAGTTTCAAACTCTGATGTGTTTGGAATGCTCCCAGAATCACAGCTCCGGTTCCTTTAATTTAACATAACTCTATGATATAACTCTATTCATGTGACCTAATACAGTGAGATCAAACCTGAGTTGAGGTTCTGTCTTTTAATCCTCCACCAACTCTGGTCACTGTAACAACTCTTTTGCCATATAAATGCACCTACCTGCAATAAACTAATCCAGACACAATATAGCATCATCTTCATAGAGAAAAACATTAATCTACTTACAGCAGAGTCACTTGAGCTAGAACTATGGACTACTTGAGAAGATTCATTACAAAAGTACGAAGTAATACAGAGGAGGTAGCTTGAAGATTAGCTAATACAATAACAAAGAAATACAAATGTTTTAAGATATGAGTGAGTAATCTAGAAATGAGCAAAATTTGGTAACAGTTTGTCAGTACCACTAATACCAGAAGTAAGAAAGAAGTGATGAGAAATTATTTGTTCTTAATAAGTACACTTTGGAAAAAAAAAAGGAGTGGGTAACTAGAACTGCCTTTGGATAGCCAAGAGGACAGCAATCAAACACCGTTCACTTAATCCTAGTCAGTGTATTCAAGTCAAGCAAATGGATGACTAATGGCTAAAAGACCTTATCAGCGTTCTTAGAAACCACTAATTGCTAGTTGGCCAAATGCAAAACGTGTTAGCCATAAATGAGGCAAAGTTTAGAGGGAAAAGTATTATTTTGGTTAGACCAGCTGCTGTTTGGCTGGAAAAACTGGAAAGCTTAGTCTAATTGAATAATTAATCAACTAGATAATTTTAGAGGCAGCTGTTTGCAAGGGGACATGTAAAGATGCTAGTGCCTGTTGTACGGAGGGATATACCTAACCATTGGAGTAAAAAAGAGTGGAATGTTCGTAGGGTGTTACAATGAAGATAATTGTACGATACCATAAAACAAATACTGTGTTGAGCACTTGTTCCTTAACATCCAGTAAAGTCCTTTTTCCCCCCAAGCTTGTGGGGCCTTGGGGGCTTTTTGAGGTTTGTTTGGAAGGAGATTGGTAGATGTTTGTAGGAGCTAAGAAGAATGCGCATGGGGACAGAAAGGAGGAGGGGGGGAAGTGAAGAGAAACTAAATGCTGGTCTGGATTTCTGTGACATTATGAACTAAAACAGAGGCTTTAATTATCTAATTTGCTCATCATTTTTCATCTAAAGTCTAAAAGAGATCATGACTCTCTATGGTATCATCTCATATATCAAAAAGGGATCTTTACCCTGGATAATGAAATGTGTTCCCACAGCAATTTATTTGACAGAAAGAAAGTGAATCCCAACTTTTTCAGTGCAAATCAAGAATAAGTTAAAGAAATAAAATAAACAGACTTACACCACTGTAAAAGCTATGCAGACAAAGCCAGCAATTTCGAGCTGAAGAAACAAAAAAGACAGAATCTTCCGAGGAGTGGGTATGCATAAATGAATGCATAGGGTGACTGCAGTTACCATTCTCAATCCATAAAAGGCTTTTCCAGTTTGAAAGATGTCCCTGCCCATGGCAGGGGATTGGACTAGATGATCTTTAAAGGTCCCTTCCAACCTAAACCATTCCGTGATTCTATGATCCTATGTTCTGAGTAAGTACCTTTTCTTAACCTGCATTTATTTGTACAGAATTTGAAAATTCTGTACAGTACACTTATTTTTCTGATTGAAAAAGGGAAGGAACCCAATGCACCAGAAATTGTTTGCTGTCCTAAAAATTTTGTTATTCATTAAATTCTACCTTTTTTCCTTGAAGGACATCTACAATGTGCTGCTGGAGACAGTGAAATACTTGGAAGTGAAATGGAGGTTGATAGTAGCAGAAATGAGCCATCTCATTTTATTTCAGAGGTCTGCCAGCAGTCTGACAATGCCGTTTCTTTAATGAAAATGGTTCCAGACAAAGGTAAACAAATCTAAGTAGAAATTAGGCATTGTTTCTAAAACATAATTACTGCTTTTGAAGTAATTGTGAAGTAATTTTCACTTATTATCATATAAAGAGTACATTAATGTCAGTAAAGGATAAACCTTTTGAATGGAGATGCTTAGCAGAACAGAAGAATTTGAAGATGGGCTTTCTTATATCTGCAGTCTATTTTCATTATCTACCAAGCAGTTCAATAGAGACAACTATTGTTCAGTGGTACAATTAGTATTTATGTAATCAACAGCTGTTACAAAGTAAAAAAATCAGAAAACCTATTTAGAAAACCAGATGTGGCCTGCAGCTAAAATTCCAAAACTGCAGTAGTTTAGAGGAATTCTCAATCAGTAGTCCATTTACGAGTTGCTTTCTGGAGGACGTCTTAAACAAAGATTATTTTGGTTGCTACATCTTGGTTCATACAAGTCTTTCTAAAAATTCCTATCAGTCTAACTGTTTACAGGTTCCAAATATGAACAAAATTACAAATTTTTTTTTGTTTGTTTTCAATTATAAAGGCATATATCAGATTTTCTTCTGGACAAAGTAGTGTCAGAGCTGGAAGATGTTTTTTTCAAGTGAAGAAAAGAGTCCATTTTACAGTATGTTACCAAAAAACATGTCCACTGGGCATTACTATTCAAAGACGAGAACTCAGGATGTACTTTGTACCTGTGGCTTGGACCACTCGGAGACATCTGATTTTACAAGGGAGTTTTCTAATGGAGGGGTAATTGTACTTGAAAGTCTAGAGAAATGCCCTGTAGGAAATACAATTCTAGTATTTTTCCAAGATATATTCAGGATGAAGCAATAGGAAGTACAGGTTGAGACATCTTAAAGAGTATAAGTGTAAATATTTATTTAATCTTACTTGAAAGTTGCCTCTATGACATACAGCTAGGAGTTCCTGTCTGGCACCTTCACAGATGTTGTCTTTTAAGAGCCACCCTTGCCTGAATCATGCTAAGTGCATAATGATACAGCATAACTTACATTTTTGAACAAGAGAAATCTCTGAGCCATTTTCTGGTGTTGTCAAAAGTGCTTCATGACCACAGGACTGTGAATGCACAGAATTGTCCCAGAGAGTGAAGACCCGGCAGCTCCAACAGGCATGGGAATTGTGCCCTTGCTACCCCTCAAGAGCAAGTATTGAAAGGAAGCTATCTTGGTAAAATTAGGCTGAAATTAAGTGCATCAAACTATCTTTAAATGCAGGCTTGGAGGGAAATATATTTAAATATGAAAAATACATTCTAAATTAAAACATTTACAGAAGGATTGGGTAATAGCAATACAAAAGAGTTCAAGCAGAAACGGACTTCCTGCATTGCCAAACGTTGTGTTTCATGGTCTACTACCTGTTGGAGAAGGTCTCCCCGTTCAGCTGTTCGCTCTGTTCTCATATTCCTTTGCAGTTTTGATCTCTCCTCCCAAGTCTTTCGTTCCCCTCAGGAGGAAAAGCAAGACCTAGAGCCTGGATCAAAAATCGCTTCTTGGCCTGTCCCCGATGGGAAACCTGGTCGAGGCGGTTGCTTCACAGGGGTTTCCACAGGCAGTTACTGGCTGAGTGCCAGCTCCGGTTCCTGCTCCCCTTCCACCTGAGGCACCGGGAGCCTTCAAATGGACGCTGAGCTCCCTGACCTCCCTCTGCCTGGCGCCGGTGGGAGCTGCTTCCCCACACCAGGCTTGGTGTCCCTGGGGAGCACCGTGCCGGCACCTCGAGGGTTTGTTCCCACTGTTGCCTGTGGGAATAGGGCCCGCCTTCAAAGGCAGAAGCTCCACCTGAAGAGCCGAAGGGAAAGCATGAAATCCATGCTGTCCCTTAAATTAAACCCCTTTGGGCACTTCAGCCGAGGCACCTGAGTGAGGAAGCCTTGCCAAAGCCTCTGCGGGGTTTGCACTGCACGAGCAGTGATGTGGGCTGCTCAGGCCCTCCAGGACCAGCGCTGGAGCGAGGAACTGATTTGCTGCGTAACAACTTGTTTACTCGACGTGAAGAAATAATTCTGCTCCCACAGACCCCAGTGTGGAGGGTCTGTGCAACCTTTGTTGTCTGCAGTGATGAAGTCTGTATCTTCCAAAAAATAGTGTGGGAAAGTTTGCAGGGGCTACCAGGAGTTGTCAGAGCACGGCTGCAAGACCAGTGTGCAGCAAAGAGGCCCTTGAAATAAATGGCAAGTAGTGCGGGTAAAGGACTCCAGCCAGCGCTTGGGTTGGGCATGGCAGCTTTGTGCAGCGGAGTTAAAGTCCTGTCCCAGCCCTGACTCTGCTGACCACGAGGGCAAGAGCTGCTCCGGCTGAGCTGCAGGAGCCTGGTTTCAGGCAAAGCGGGGCTGATGGTGTGCTGGAGGCTCCTGCTGCAACTGCCAAGTGTTGTTTCCTTGTCTCCACGATGCCCAGCTTGTCCTTCAAATGGAAAAGCTGGTGCTGGAAGTGCCAGTCACAGCTCTGTGGTGGCACTTGAGGCCAGTGGGAAGCAACCTGTGCTCCCCAGCCATCAGGTGCTTTGTGAGCCATCACTCCATGGTCAGATCCAGATGCATGGCAGGGCTGATGCCATCACTTCAGTGCAAAGGGTAAAGTCCTTTACTGCCCTCTGGATGACTCCTCTAGTCCCATCTGAAGCCTGGTTGTGGTTTTTTTCTGTAAGTCTGGGCATTTCCTCCTCGTGACCCAAATCCCCCTCACCAAACACCCTTTGGCCATGAGGCTGTGCAGGGCAAATGCATTGCCGAGCTCTCCACGGAACCAAATGTACTCGGTAGGGATCTGGGACACCAGCAAGTGCTGTGAGGCTTGGAACATTTCAAAGCCTGGGTTTGTCAGTGGAGCAGAGAGCAGAGGGATGCTGTGGAGAGCTAATGACCTGCCAGTGGTTTGGCTAGCAGTAGCTGACATCCCCCAGACTTTTCTGATTGCCTTTTGAATCAAAGCTTTTCTGGGGCCGACTGTTCATTTTGGGAGCCAAGGACGGCTTCAAGTCCCCGGCTGCCCTGCACTGAGGGCGAGGGAACGCATCGGGCTGGGAATATCTGTGCTGAAATCACCACGTGCCTTGAGCAGCCCGCGGGCGTGCAGCCCGCTGAGCCTGGAGCCCTTAGAGGTGCGCTCCGGCACCGGCACCGGGGCTCGGCTGCTGGGCTGAACCCAGAGTGGAAAGGGCACACAGACACCACTCGGGGCACGAGGCGTGGGATTCTTCTTAATTTCATTTTTATTTGAAGTTCTGTTAAAAAAATCAATAGTGAAATTAAGTAATCACCCAATGTTAATTATACCTTGTCACATTTCTTGCCATGCTGATCTGATCTGATCTGATTTGCCTCTAGCCTTGGCTTCAGGAAGTTGAATGCACCTACACACTCCATTATTCCCACGCATATGTTTTTTTCCTGAACCGGGCATGATGACAGTGTTTTCAGCTTCAGAACAAAGCTAACAATCTTCCCCATTTTTTCTTTTTTGGTGGGAAAGAAGGTGATAATAAAAATTTTAATCAGGAGATGTCAAGACAAGATAAGTGTCTAGGACAGGACAAGAGGCTGGGCTAATAAGCCAGGTTTCAGAATCGCTTTCACGAATCAGCAACTGCCGCGCTGGACTTCTATGCAACTAGTGCAGCAAGCCAAGCCCAGGAATTATTTCAGGACTACTTTTGCAATTCCCCTGATTTTACTAAGGAAGTAAAGAAGATTTTCTTTTTCCTTTTTTTCTGGGCTTCAGAAGAGACTTAGAAGATATTGACTTCCAGAAGAGACTTAGAAGATATTGACTTCCACTGGTGAGCCCTTCTCAGCTCTTGCAGTTTGTAATGGTTTATGTTGAGAAGGGAGGAATCCCTTTTTGTGGTGTGTCTGCTGCAAATGAAACACTCTCCTCCTGCTTAATGTGGATGTTATGCAGAGATTTATCTGTAAGGGAGATACTTTTCTGCACTGACCGTTTAGCCTTCTTTCCTACATCTTACACATATGCATACCACAACTCCTGGGCATTTTCTTTCTTAGTGAGAGGTAGTAGATCCCGTATTTGGATTGGAGGTTAAGTGCCAAGGTTTTGTAAGAGAGAGGGCTATTCTGTGTGTATGCCTGTGCTCTGCACAGAACATAAACCATCCTCACTTTAAAAGTACTGCACTTGCACAAATTTATATTCTTTGCCAGACAAGTAAAGTTTGTTTGTTGCTTTCACCAAAAGCCACAGGAAGTAAAAGTATGGATGTTAGTGAAGCCTGACTTTGCCCTTGACACAAGGCTGTGATTCGTGACCGGGAAACTGGGTGCTTGGTCAGACCATGGCAGCTGTGGAGCAGAGTGTTTGCACCTCTGTTCAAAATGTTCTTCTCACATGAAATGGTTGGTTCATTATGCTGTGAATGTTGGTTGTACACCTATGTAGCACAGACAATAGCTTTTGTGACAGACATAACAATATATTGATGCAGTGAACCATTTATCATCTAAAATCTCCCTGCTGAGAAATGCAGCCTGGCTGCAGGTCCTGATGCACCTGGGTTCCCGTCAGAGCTTCTGTAAGGTCCAGGATGATTTTAGTCTGATTCTACCCAGACTTTCTCATACCATTCCATGGTTCTTGCAGCACGCAGCTGGTGTAGACATCACAGGCTGCCTGAAAATCATGTGGTATTTCTTAAGGCTGCAGGCAGATGACTGTGCCCTGACCTGCCTTTGAGCTAACTGAACGGGACATCAGAAACTGCTGGGCATGACATGAGCAATGGCCAGACATGACAGCTACCAATGTGAGAAGCCAACAAAAGTTACATATAGCACTGTGAGGAATGGATGGATTTCACAGATGGTTAAAAGTGAATTATGGGAGGAATAACTAGACTTCATAGATAACTGTAAGGGAGAGCTGAGGACCTTCTAGGGAGTGGAATCTTGCAAGGCCTACAGTGCCTATGTAAAAGTACCAGTAATGTCATACAAGGTCAAGATTTTCTACATATTGTTATCAGAAGTATAGAATTTGGGTATGGATGTAGCCAAATTCAGATGGGGGGGGGGGGAGTAATTAGGGGTGGCTTGTTTATTTGGGAGGAGACTAGGGTGGAGAAAGGAGGATTGAAAGATGGGACAAGAGCTAATAGATGTAAGTGATGTAATCACAGCTGTCCATTGGCACCTGCCCTTTATTACTACACCCTGGAGCAGGACAATTAGCCAAATCTGTTGTTCTGATCATAGCATGCATGTCTAACTTGTTTCCAGAGTCAGGAGGCCCAGCGTGCTTTCAGTTGCCAGCAAGAGAACACCCAGGATGGACAAATGGAGCATCCCAGCATCACCATGCTGGTATCTGTTCCAGGCCTGATAGTATCAACAGCTCCCTATCAGCCTAACATCAGTATTCACGATACAAATGTTCATTACGTACTTCATAACAGGTTGATTGCCCTGCTTCAAAATGCTGTGTGTGCTTTACTGACTCATCTTGGAAAGTTTCTTGTTACTGAGCCAAGATATAATGGGGAGAGCAATGACAGTCTCCAGTCAGGGTCTGTAGGATGAAGCCTGCAGTTGTCCCTTTGAGCACTCTGGACACAGAAATGCCCTGAGAAGCTCGGGTAGTATTTATGTTGTTTCCTTTGGATCTATGTGACTCCAGCTAGTCTAAACTACAGCAAACCCCAGGACAAGGAGCTTGCCAGACTATATGACAAACAAGATTCAGACATTACCTGTTCACATTTACCCTTCTGCTTCCTCTCTGCAGTCTTTTGATTTCATGAGTTTTACTGGATGAAACAGAGAAGTTTTTCCCAAGCCAGTAGTGAGAAGTATCAGAGAGCTATAAAAACTTCAAAGTCCTACACCACAAAGATTTTGAACTTCAGCTGAGCACTTTGGTCATACAGCATATCATGTGCTTGGTATGGGGTCATTACTGCACCCTGTATCATGCATTCTACTTACAGCATTCCATATCTGGAGAGATGATCTTGTGCATTGCCTCGCTTAGCTGCTTGTCACAAAATGAGCATTGAAGGGGTAGGACAGTGCTGTCCTGTCTCCAATATATTGTTTGAAAATGAGAATCTAGGAGTGTAGTTCAGTGAAAGGTTCCTTGAATAGAGGTTTCTTCAACTGTTTCTCATTCAGCTCCTGGGCCTCAAAGAGCCCAAGTGAACTCTCCCAGAGCTCCAGCTTCTCTGCCTGCAGTTCCTGAGGGACATCAGGAGGTGAAGTCCGCACCACCTCTTACCCACTTGTCCCTTCTCTCCCTCTGAGTTCTGGCCTGGGTTACGTGGTACACTATGGTTGCCATTTGGGTATAGACCCCGTTCAGCATTAATGGAGACTGAGATAAGAAAGGGGTTGATGATGATGGGAACTGGAATTCAGGAGGTCCAAAGTACATTCCCACCTTAGGCAGGGATTCTTTGTGCGATCCTGGGCATGGGTCTTAAGCTGAATTGTCTGCAAAATGGAAGTAACACATCCCTGCCTTCCTGGAGCACTGATGGTATAGAAATAGCACAATAATGACAATCGTTTTTATGCCTTTAAGAGCAGTCTAGGGCAGCCTGGTCTTTTCCATATGTGTCGCATTGAATGTCACCCTTTGGATACAAGATCGTTAGCAAAATTCCTTGCAATCACCTGAGTCAGCTTTGCTTGTTTGAATGAATTCCTCTGGATGGTGGATTAAATACAGCTCATTTTATCAGGCTTTCCTAGGCTTTCTGACAGGGTAATTAATAGCAACACACACAAAGCATTAGTAGGTTTTGCGTGGCTCTTATTGTGAAACAATTGTAATGATGAAACATTTTCATTTGAAGACCTGAGGACTGAAGTCTATAGGGTGTTAATAAAATTAATTGAACAGAATGAATAGAATCTCAGAGAGGGCAAGACTTTTCCTTCTGGCAAGTACAGGTATTCTGCAAGTGAGGCGTGCTGTTCTGACAGGGGGACAGGAGCAATGCAGTTAAAAAGGCTGTTGGTTTCCAGGCAAACAGTGGTCTGGGCCTTGTTCTCCAGCTGCTTTATCAAGTTTGCAGCAGACAGAAGTGTCTTGAACCCCTCCAGCCCACCCATTTCAGTGTGCTCCAGTCTTACTGGCATGATGTCTTACTGCCAGAAACGAGCCATGTGGAACAGCAAATTTGCTCCTGCCTCTGCTGCACTTGGCGTTTTTCTTTCACAGGTCAAATAACATAAATTCCACCCATATTTTCGCTGTGATTTCTTGGGCTGTTGCATCAACGAACATGAGGAAGAAATGCTTATAGTATGAGTTTTAGGTTCAGGATGTACTTCTCAGTATAGTAATTGATGGCTGACAGTGCTGGCAGGATAAGGTCTACAGTTCAGTCTCAGAATGAGTTCATTATGCTGCCACGCAGGAGCGTGGATAAATTCCTGCCGCTGGTTTCAGCTCAGGAAAAGCTTAGCTCCTCAAGAGACTGGCATCTTCATACTTGATGTGAGAAATAACACATGGAGTTGCAGGAAGGCAAAAATACTACAAAGTGAGTGCTGATGGGAACTGAATGTGTGGCAGCATGGAGCAGTTCTGTGATCTCTACTGGTGTCCTGCAAAGGACAGCAACACTAATTCTGCCCCGCAACTACCAGGAAGACGAGGGGAGCACAGGCCTCATGGACAAATGAAGAAGGGAAATTAAACACACAGGAACTAAAAATTATTGTATTTTTTTACCCCAGTTTCTTAAGAAGCCTGCAGTCATGCACTCTCGCTCGCTCTCTCTGTCTCTGTCTTTGTGTACCTCTGTTGATTTTACCCTTCCCTCCCATCAATAACTTTTGACTCCTAGTGTTTTCTAGTGGAACTGAGATCTCAAGAGCGCTTGTCAAGAGGCCTCACTGTAAAGCAGAGGCCCTGTAAAAGACAAGTTCAGTGCTTATTCAACAGAAAGGCTTCCATGTGGGAGGGAGAGAAAAAGGGAGAGCGTAGATGACTGCCTGGATTGCGGAAGCGCTTCAGTTAAAGATTACATGAAGTCACAGCTAATTATTATCAACATGCTCAACACTTTTTGCAGCCCATGATATATTCTTATTAGCAAGCATGGAATATATCCTTTAGCAGCAATTAATAAGGTCAGATAAAATTTACATAATTTAGTTCTAAGGCTGTTGGACTGACAAGACAAAGTTATAAGCTTCTGAAGGGGGAAGAGAATGCAAAGAGGAAAAGAAGGTTAACAAGTTATTTTAAGACTTTAGGCCTCGTATTAAATTTATTTACGTTCTTTCTTGATAAGGATGATGTGAGTTGTTTACATTACTGAGGGGTGCCACACCCCAGTGTTACAAGGGCTGCCAGGAAGGTTTAGAAAAAGAGGGCTTCGTGGATAAACTACACCTCCAAAGGTTCAAACTATTAGCTGTAGGGTATGCTAAGGGGCATGTGATCTGTGGGCCCGTACAGCTGTGTAGTGGTTTTGTGGGATGTGTGGCATCCAAGCGGTAGACTTTGGAGTCTGAAGAGGGATTTGGATGCTTTTGAACTGTATCTAAATATTATTCCTGCACAGTTTTGTGGTTTCAGAAAGTTCAGAGAAACAGTTTACCTTTGAAGAGCTTTAAAACCAAACTGTCAGGTGTATTTTTTTCACAATTTACCCCAATCCTCAAAGTGTTCTATCTGCAGATAGGTAAGAAGGCCAGGGGGATGATTCAGCAATCTTTATTCACATTAGCCACCTCAACAGTAAGGCTTACTCTTCTCTGAGGGATTTATGATCTCCTTAGAGAAGGGCCAGCTAAAGAAAGGAATACAATAAAGTGATGGTGTGGGAAAGCTTAGCTGTCTCCCTCAGCCAGCATCTTCTGGTTTGATCTCACTGCGCTGTTAATTTTTATATTTATATTTGGCATCTTTCTGAAGTGCTTCTTATCACAATGGAAGCACAAATCATGTTAATTAATGAAAGCAGCAGCCAAAAAAAAAAAAAAAGGAGCTAGCACTTCTTTGCCATAGTGAAGAGCTCTTGAAAAACTTGTCCTTGATATTGTTTTGGCTGAACAAAAATTAGATGCATAATGACTATTAGACTTGATTGACTTGATATTTCTTTCTATGACACTGATGAAAAGTACATGGCAGAAATTTTTAGCCTTGTACAATTATATTGCCACATACACATATTGCTAAATAGCCAAGCATCATCTCCTTGACTTGGCCATCTATCACTGAGGGCGTTGAAATGTCTGAGGTAGTCCACAATAGCTTTAGCGTGATGGAGAAAAAAGCTTTCCTGTTGATGTAAAATCTCTGTCAGGCAGAGAATGAGGGTATGAGGCTGTGAATCACCACAGCACAACCGGAGAACCCATACATTCAAAACCTTTGGTGACTTCTCATACTCATCTGCAATCATTCAGTGAGCATGAATTTAAATAACGTCCTTCTAACCTCAGATAACAACTCACGTTGCTCACTGTGGAGTGTTGTTCTCCAGGCCACACACCAGAGCCAGGTTCTAAGAGAACATGAGTCGTCTTCAGTCACAAGTAGACACCGGCGCAGCATGTAGATTGTCCATCTCAGCAGAGGAGGGAGCAACTAGCAAAGCTCTCAATGAAGGCTGCCTTGTGTTTCATTAAATTCATAACCCAACAGTCATTCAGTGGTTGCTTCCCAAGTCTGCCATACCAACCAAACATTGTCTTGTGGGCTCAGCTCTGACAATGAAAGAGAAATAGAAAATTTACCACCAGGGTTTATTCAGTTCTTTCTCCATCTTCAGCTGAGAAATGACGAAAATGTTGTATCTGGCTCACTCACCACCAGCAGCAAAGCAACGCAACTGGCTTGGCAGGGACACATAGTTGTTCTCCTAAGAATAAGAATGATTCTTATAGCTCCTGAATAAACCACCTGTTGCAGGGGTGTGGGGTGATTATGGAAATTTAGACCAAACTAGATAAGTATTAACTTTTCAAGTCTTTGCAACTCCTCTTGAAGCTTTTGAATCATCTTTATATGCAGCCCAAAATAGCCCTCTGAATGTCCAAAGGTGGGAAGGTTGGGGATCAATCTTCTTGATCTTGTGATACACACACCAAAAATCTTCAAGTGGCCAAGAGCCACAGGAGATGCTCCACAGACCACAGAGAACCAGAAATAGGGGGAGATGGCAGCAGGTCCCTATATGTGGAGTGAAGGTGGGCAGAGAGCAAGGCAGGGTCTCAGATAGGCCTAATTTGAAAGCCTCTCTTAGCTTACTTTCTTTTCCAGCTGAAGGAAAAGGCTGTGGTTATCCAGAAGCACCAGCACAGTCCTGTGACAGACACATGGTATATTGGCACAGAAACCATTTCTGAACTGCAGATCAGGGGGCAATATTGGAGTCACAGGGTGTCTGAAGGACAGGCTTTCCTACCCACTAATACTATTCATCTCGAAGCTGAATCAGGATTATATGTAAACAAGGAAGAAGGTAAACTGGTTTTCCCCAGCAGCAAAAGATCAATGTAGGCTGAAGATTTTAAATGCAAGACTGGTCCTGAAGAACCGCTTGCAAACTCTCTTTAAAAGTTTGCCATCACTCGGAGCTGCTGTCTTGGCGTGAGTAACATGAAGCAAAACTGGGTTCTTGCCCTCCCACTTGAACACACGATCTCAGAGGTCTCTAGTACAGTATGTCTGGTGTTGAGTCAATAGGTAGAGAAACCAAGATACTTCAAATGGTTAACTCAGCTTAAACAGCTTAACAGCTATACCTGAAACAGCTGGGGCTGTGGCATTACGGAGCTGTCAATCATATATACTGTTCAGTTCTTGGTACATCATTTTTCTTGATCTTATCATAAGTCAACCCTCGATTCTTTTCCCCTCCTTGATCACCTTGTCTTTAATAAAATACTATCAGTTGCTATTGAGCTTCCCAGACACAAGTTGGACTCTTAGCATAAACCCAAGAGTTGCCTCTGTTGCTAACTCTTGCCATTGTGGTGGGGTGGGACAGGCCGCAGGGGAATGTGTTCATTAAGGAGGGGGAAATGGAGCTGATGAACAACAAGCAGGCAAGCGCAAGTAGGAGGCAGAAAGATCCCAACAGCCCCGAACCAGGCAACATGAACTGAAGAAGGTGGCCAGACAGGCAGGACACAACGGGATGAAGGGGGTGGGGGTGGCTGAAGCTGGTTGCACACCTGCCAGCTGGCTACTAGACGGTTTTTGGCAAGCAGGTGAGGAGGCGACTGTACGGAGCTGCTCAGGGAAGGAATGGGTAGATGACCAGAGGTGCTGGAAAATCAGAGCAGAAGTCTCTGCTCTTTGACCAGCAAGTGGGTAGAGATGGAACAAAGTAAGCTGTAGAAGACACAATGCAAATGTAGTTACCTCATCTGGCAAGGATGAGAGGTATTGCTGGATGTGAGACTGCATAGCAGGGACTTGAGGCCAGGCACAGCATAGCTGAATTCCTCTTTTCTCTCAGCTAAAGCCCAACCACAGAAGAATCCAGCAGCACCCTCTGGAGCTGTCGCTTGGTGTAAGCATGTTAAGAGCAGCGAAAATAATGCAGGGGGCCAGCTCCACACACGAAGCTCTGTTTATGTCTTCCTACACAACCAAATGAACTGTGATTAACGAACATAGGCCATTTCTAACATCACAGATGAGACTTGCTGTTAGTTAAAAAAGGGGATGGAGAGGAAAAATAATGTTATCCAGCTCCCCCCAGTGCTTCTTCTCTGTCTTTGCTTTATTCTCACTCTCTTGCTGACAGTCTTCATGCTCTGTCTCCCAGCAGTGCTGGAAAGGTTATATGATTCTATTAGAACTGGTTTGCCTTGCAGGACAAACATCATCCCCTGGGAAACTTAGGAGTTACTAGCACTGCAAGTTCATGCCTGCATGCCCATAGCTAATGGTTTCCATCAAGTCCCAGGTGCTGGAAGCATGTTAGAGTGTGTGTGCGAGAGTGTGCATATGTGTGTGCATGTGCAGGTGTGTGTGTGTGTGTGCACGCTCACACAGTGGCTGGGCAGGGGATGGAGAATTTCTGTGTTTAAACATGAAAAAGTTAAATTGTGAGCCCTCCTGGTTCGGGAAGGCAAAAAAAAAAAGGAACTCAGAAAAAGGTGGATCCTAATACACATCTAAAAAAAAGATCAACAACAAAAAAAGCAGGAAAATCAAAGGTATATCTGGTGGTATTATTATTATCAGGCCCCAGATTGAAAGGAAGCATAGAGGCTGCTTGCTCTTAAGGTTCATGCCTTCATCTTTCTCTCCCTGGAAGAAGCTGTGGCCGGGAGAGGAGATGTGGGGAGGAACAGCGGGTGAAGGCAGAGACCATACGGAATCACTTTGATACACAGGCTCTAAAGCAGCAGCATCTCCCCCCGCCAAGTGCCCAGGCCCAAGAGGGCTTCAGCAGCCTATGCTGTAGTCCTGACTATGCTCAGCCGTGATTTAGGGCTCTTTCCCTCTCTTAATCCCCTCCTGCTCCCCTGCGCTCTCCCGGGGCCGGTGCCCAAAGCGCGGTGCCTGTTTGCAGGGCTGATGCTCTCCCGGGCTCCGAGGCAGAGGCTGCAGTGAGAAATGGCTGTGCATGGCTGAGCAGCTGGAAGCAGCTATTAACCGAATTTGGCATCCAAGCTGGCCTACGAATGCATCTGGGTGGCTTGAATTGTTCTTAATTATATTTTTGTTTTATTGTTTTCATTTTGAGCTGTGCTCTACCACTACTCTCTGTATATCTCTGTGCTGTACATTTTCTTTGCTTCCAGCCCGGGGTAATTGCTCCTTGTCGTGCTGTGTTTGCCATTTAAATTTTTTATCATCTCGGTTACTTTCTTTTCTTTTCCCCTTTTGATTATTTGGTTATGTCATTCCCATTTGCCCTGACATTTCAGTAAATTCACTGCTACATTATCTTTGTCCCTAGAGCTGCAGTTTATCCTTCTCTTCTAATGGCTCTGTCTCAAAGCTGGATACAGACTGTTTATTTTTTCCTAACAGCTTCCCTTTTGGGCTGAGGAGCAAACAGCAGCAGAGAGCAGCCCTGGCGCAGACAGCAGCCTGCTGGGCTGCAATCATGGTGCCAGAGTGCCCTCTTCCAGAGATACTGGGGAATGACACGGCTCCTCTTCGGGGAGGAAGAAAAACCAGGCAGGACTCAGCAGCTCAGTGCCTGGCCATAGGCTAATGTTCAGGTACTTAGACGAGACCAGGTAAAAGGATGCTGGTGCAAAAGGCGTGTAAGGAAATGAAGTTTTTTTGGAATACATGTTCAGGTTGTGAAAAATTGTGGCCAAGAAGGCCAACAGCATCCTGGCCTGTATCAGGAATAGCGTGGCCAGCAGGACTAGGGAAGTGATCATCCCCCTGTACTTCACACTGATAAGGCCCCACCTTGAATAATGTGTTCAGTTTTGGGCCCCTCACTACAAGACAGACATTGAAGTGCTGGAGCATGTCCAGAGAAGGGCAATGAAGCTGGTGAGGGGTCTAGAAGTCCTATGAGTAGCAGCTGAGGGAACTGGGGGTGTTCAGCCTGGAGAAAAGGTGGCTGAGGGGAGACCATATCACTCTCTACAGCTGCCTGAAAGAAGGTTGTAGCGAGGTGGGGTTCAGTCTCTTCTCCCAAGTAACAAGCAATAGGACAAAACGAAATGGCCTCAAGTTGCACCAGGGGAGGTTTATATTGGATATTATGAAAAAATTCTTCACCGAAAGGGTTGTCAAGCACTGGAACAGGCTGCCCAGGGAGGCGGTGGAGTCGCCATCCCTGGAGGTATTTAAAAGCCGGGTGGATGTGGTGCTGAGGGACACGGTTTAGTAGTAACTTGCCAGTGCCAGGTTAACGGTTGGACTTGATGATCTTAAAGGTCTCTTCCAACCAAAACAATTCTATGTTTCTCTTCTAGGTTGAGGGAATGCCCTTTCTCTGATGGGTTTTGCACTTCTCTCTCTCCCTGAGGTGTTTGCATTTTCCTCTCTCACACTCCCCTTTTGACCCTGCCAGCCAAAAGCTCAGAGGAAAGGGCTGCCGTGGGCAGGGAGCCCAGCGGTGGGCTGGAGAAGTGGGCTCTGCTCCTGCGAGCTCACGCTGTGCATGAGGAGGTGGTCCTCCTGCAGGAAAGCACTTTTTCCCTTTGCAATAGCTGATTCCACCCCGAGCAGGTAGTTTCTGTTTGGTCGAGACTTTGGGCTTTGGCAGGTGCTGACAAATCTTGCTCTGTGGTTAAAGACTGCTCTGAGCTGCTGGCCAGTCCACCCGCTTATGGAGGGAATGGCCTCTCTCGCAACATCAGCAGGGTGGCATGCCCAGAGTGGCTGACGGGCCTCAGCTTTGGCTGCTGTGGAGCAACATCTGGCAGCTCAGCTTAAAGGGGTTGACGAAGATGGATTTCAGGTGAGTTGTTGGCCTTTGTGAGGAAGCAAGGGGGGAGCACAGCCAAACGCTGGAGCCCAGTCTCTGTGCTGCAGGGGCAGCAGCATCCTGGGGAGATGCAGGACGGATAGCTGCTGGGTGGAGAGGCGAGGGGGACAGAGGAGTACAATACTTTCCTAACCTGCCTTTTTTTGGGCTGAGTAGTTCTTACCTTGTCACCACTCCCTGAAGCAAGGTCATAGAATGACTCATAGAATGGTTTAGCTTGGAAGGGACCTTAAAGATCATCTAGTTCCAACCTCCCTGCCATGGGCAGGGACACCTCCCACTAGACCAAGTCACTCAAAAGTTGCTCAAAAGTCCTCACCAATCGTTTGGTTTCTGTACCAACAAAATGACTGAGACCTGGAGCTGTGGTTTGATCTGTGAATTCACTGCAGCAGCCCTGTGTATAACAGCCCTTTCTAAAGTGCTTGCGTTGGAGACATTTGGCCATTCACAGCTAGAACACAGACACTGAGCCAGACCTTCATGTTAAAACTATTCTCAGCACAGGGGAGGCTGTGGTCATACCTGCACCAAGAGGAAACGTGATGGAAACCCACTGTCCACGGCTCATTCGAGGGAGGTATGAACCCATATGGTTCATTTGTAACTGTAACACTAGGTTTAAGGTGAAGTTAACATCATTACGCAATCCTTTTTCAACATTGTTCTTATTGTTATTAGACTTTATTCATATATGAGCAACACCATTTTCCTTCAAGGCACTCCTTTTAGACTTTATATCAAAGTCCTAATGTATTAATGAGTTGAGCCACTGGAGTCTTGCTCTCTCTTAAGTCTTCTAACCACCCTCCAGAGGAGAGAAAACCCACCCTGGTGGGCACTTGTTTGCAAGCTCCAGCGCAGGAAGGTCCCTTGCTAATACATGGCAGCTCTTCAGCACTTTGGGAAGCACAGAGGCTCCTGTCAAGGCCCCCCAAGTCATCAGCTAACACTGTTGAATGAAAGCCCACGGTACTCACACGTGGTAAGCACAGGGGAAGCTCGGACAGAGCAAGCGTACATGACGTGTCCAAAAGCACATAGCACATGAAGGACAGACTAGGGACTGAAAACTCGGCTGTTCCTCTCTAGGCCTCACGTTTACTAGACCAGTTTATCATTTTAGGCCACAGCTGCAACAACACTGGGAATGCAACCCATGGCTGTGTGGTCGCCCTCGTTCAGGTCTTTCCATGCTGCCTGGCCAGCGCCGCAGCCTCTGAGGCGCTGTGGCTGCATCCTCAGGTGGCAATGCACACTCCTGAGGCCACCTTCCTGTCATCCCCGAGCCAGCCGTGCAACTGCTGAGCCTGAGCGTGCCTGAATGCACACGTCCTGAGCTGGGAGAGCACCGGCATGGAAATAGGGCTGCACCCCAGCAGGATGAGGCTAAAGGTGATCTCTCCTGTGAGAAGCCTCAGCGGTTGGTAGACACCAGGTGGTTTGTAAAGTGTGAAGTACTGTGGTTATGTCACCGGGCTGAACTAACAACTGAGCCTAAATTACGCCAGTCTGTAAGCCAAGAGGCAGCCATTGCTATCGGTAACTACGTGGCAGCGAGGGGACGTAAGCATGGCGGCAGACACAGGTCAACAGGCAGGCAAAGCTGTGCCCTGCTTCTGGGGGTCTTGCAGTTTTATTTATTTTATTTCTAATGAAATGCCATTAAACTAAACCAGGAAACTGCCGCAGCACTAAGGCAAACTTAGCTCTGCCGTAACTCTGACAGCACTGTTTCTGGCCATTTTGGGGGCAGGATGGGTAAAGAGGCAAGGCAAACGGTTACTGCAGCAGTCACCTGGCGTTTGTGCTGAGGGTGTCTGAAGGCCAAACGACAACTGGAGAGCCACACCAGAGGCAAGTATAGCATGGGCAGCAGAGCAGGAGAGCACTTAGCTCTTCAGCTCCAGAACCATTTTTAAAGAACCTGACCTGGTTGCGGGACCTGCAGAAACCAGGTGGGTGGGAAGGAGCAAATACAGGCAACTTCTCTATGACTTGAAAATAATTACTAGCTGTGCATGTAGCCACCGAGCCTTATCATCCCTACCCATCCCCTGTTTGTCTTCTCCTCCAACCCTCCGAACGTGACACTCTCTCTCGGCTCCAGTGCCTTAGGAGGCTTCTCAGAGCCAGATGTATGGTCTGAGCGTGGCCCAGGACCTGTGGTACCGTGGGGCAGCTCGAGGAGGCTGACACCCCTCCAGCACAGGAGCAAAGGCTGAGCCCGCAGCCTGCTCCTTTATGCCAAGGAATTTTTGGCTGCAGGTGCCAGGTAATTCCTGGTAACGCTGGCAGGCGATCCTCCTGGCTGTTCGCAGCAGTGCTTTAATTCAGCCCACCCATGTTCACACAAGGCTCCTGTGCGAGAGCAGCCCCGTGCAGGGCTTACACGAAGTTAGCCACCCAGAAAGTTTTATTTACAGTGAAGTTAAAAAGTGACACCCCCGTTTTGTCTTAGAAAGCAACGGAGGAACCTCTCCTGTGGTGAAGCACCTATAAAAACCCCAGGGCTTTTACACCCAGGTTTATCACAGAATTTACTGTGTGCAGATAAGTGAAAAGAAAGCAGTCGTTGAGTGACAGAACTGGGTTCCCCGGTACGTTGCTATTTTAGCACAGCTCCTCTGCTAGGCACACAGCAAATGACTGTAAATAATTATGACTAAATTTCCCTTGTGAAATGTAAGAACCAGCGTTTGTTTCCTGAGGCGTTAACCCAGCAGTTTTGCTTATACTCTTATAAAGGGACTAAGAGGACAGATGCTCCCCTGCAGATGTCAGGGGGGTCACTTCGGCCTCGCGCCAAACTACCAACAAGGGGAAGCCTGTGCGTGGGCACGCAGAGGGCAAACGCACACTGCACAGTGGGAAAGAGGGCTGCCAAGCCACACACACCATTAAGCTGCATGGGAGGAGGCCAGAGAGGTTGCTACTGGGCAAGGATAAAAAGGTGAAGGGAAAAACAAATCCTACATGCAGCGTGGACTGATCTCTGCACCACAAGCCATCCTAAGAGGTACTAGCTTAGACATTGTGGAAATGTAGCATTGTTAAATAATTTTTGTCATCTGCCACTGGGGACACAGGCGCACGTGTTAGGTGGCCATTTATCCACGTGTTTTCTCTATCCTGCAGTGCTGTACACAAGAGAAGTCAGCTGTCAGGATGTCACATCTGTGCACAAACCTGGGTTGCTTTTCAGGGCTTCTGCATCTGCATTTTGGCCAAAGGAGCAGAGGAAAGGGGACCGAGGGATACCTGAGGTTCTCCTGAAGATCCTCCCATATTCTGGGACTATATGGGAACCAAGTCAGCCTCGAGCAGAAGCGATCTTCAGCTGTGTGTTGGCGATTGAACATGCCAAAGTGGCATAAAAGGGGGCATTAGCATCAGCCTCATTTTATAAACCATCACCACTGCTTATGAATCACATAGCTTTGAGTGTCTGCATTAAGTAAATGAAAACCAAGGTAGCAATTATCTAGCCTTGCAGCTAATCCCAGGCTGCCTGCATGAGGTCTACAGAGCACCACACATGAAGAAGAGCTGCTGTACGGCAGTAAACTATCAGGCCTCTCTAGATGCGCTTCACTTCGAGCTGCAGCTTCTGGGCCAGATGGGCTTTTAACACCATGTATTTGCCTCTACCTTCCTACCACCTTGTAAGCAGCACCAAATGCGGTTCCACAAAATAATTGGAGCCACAGTCTTCTCAGGCTGAGGTATGAGGGCTGAAGCAGAGAGAAGAGCCCTTTCAGAAGACTCTCCCCTCAATTTGAAGCATGTAACTTTACAAGTAACCCACTGGGGTTCCTCCTCCAGCCAGAGGCAAAGGCTCTCCCGGACAGCAATGGGGAGGAGCAGCTCTCAGGGATAACCCCGCAGCTGCCTTGGGGATTCAGGCCAGGCAGGAGCCATTTGTTTCTATGGCTATGGGAGACGGCAGCAGCGTTCAGCCCTCTGCCATCGCAAGCCCTGCCTTCAAACAGAAGTGCTAAGGTGTACGTTTGCAGCAGATATAAACTGCTCTGTGAAGGGGCCCGGTGCTGCAGAGCAGCGTCTGCACGGAGGGGAAGCTTTGCTGGCGTGGATGGACCTGTTTTTTCCTGAAAACTGGGAATCTGCAGCCTCGCAGCCTCCACGCACGCCTGCTCAGCTCCTCACTCGCTCGCTGGCAACGCGGCTGTGTCCTTGACCAACTTTCCTGCCCAGTGAGCACAGCCTCCGTGATATTTTTTCCAAGCTGCCCGTTGCAGCTCCATCAGCTCTCCGGGGTGGGTGGCTCTGGGCTCTCCCCACACCTGGATGCTTCTCCCTCCCCACTCCAAATTTCAACCTTAAAAAAAAAAAAAAAAAAATTTAAAGGAAAAAAAAAAGAAGGTATTCACTGATGAAGGCTTTGGCAGCTGCTTGCTGTACTCATCAAAGAAAAGGAAGTGCCAATTATTTCCTTGTACGAACTGTTTCTGTAATCAAAGTGCTCTGCGGTTCAGTTGTGACGGCTGATTCCCTCCCACCCCGCACACAGCCCGTGGGTCACGAGCCCAAGCAGGAGGCAGCTGGCTGCCCACACCCTCATCAGTTTATACTTTCACACAGTGACACTCATACCTTTGTTTTTCTTGCGACATTCACCATTTCCTCGTGGAGCGAGGACAGAGACGGGGCAGGCTGCTGCGGGCACGTTCACACTTGAGTCGGAGCTGTCGACTCCCAAGTCCAGCGAGTTTCCCACAAACAAGCGCACAACGCTTCATGTCCCCCTCCCCAAAGCATAACTAAGGGGGTGCGAGAGGGGGAATTGTGTTTTTACTGGGAAACTTCTCCCGCCCCATCTCCCCGTTTGCTGTGGTAAGGCTTTCACAGCAAAACAGGGAAAAATTACCCATAGCCCATCTGGAGCATCCCGGCGAAAGCTGGAAAGAGCTCTTCACAAGGACCTCCCAGGCCCTGGGACCACCGTGGCTCACGGCGCGGCTCACAGGGGCTCAGACTTGGCGGCAACAAGGGAAGCCATATGCAAACATGCCACCAGAGAAAACATGCCAAGAAAAAAAGAAAGAGTTTTTGTGCTGTTATTTTTTTCCAGTGCTGGTAGTCCTAGTTTTGTTTCTGTTTTAATTCTGGGGGGGTTGGGTTTTTTTAAACACCAATAGATAAAACATTTCCTGGAGAAGCTTATCTCCTAAAACAGTAAATATTTCAAACTAGGAAATAAATTTGGAAAAATCAAACATATCTTTGCCCTTTGTACACCGTTTTCCATCTCTCTCTCTTATAACCTAGCTTTAAGACTCTACAAAAAACCAAAACCATATACATTTTGCCAGTTACAAGGTTATATTCTTGAAATCTAATGAAGGTGTTTAAAATTACTACCTATTTTAATGAAGCTACCCAAAAAGTCTGTCTTTCAACTGAAGTAAGCCAAGTACACCAGAAAACCCCATCCAACCACCTGGCAAAGAGAGACCAGTGTCACGGGCGGACCAAGATACGGGCTCCCAGCCACCCTGCACCAGTGCAGCGCCCGTGACCTTACAGCAGCTGATGTTCTCATCCATTACTGCCGCTTTGTTCGTTTCGGTGTGTTGCCCTCCCTTCCAGTTTCCGTACACAAAATTACAAAGAACAGAGAAACACAGTTTAGCTTGCTGACATAATGCCCATATTTAATCTTTTAAAACAAGAACAAAAATCAAGAATAAAATCAAGAATAAAAATTTCATTTAAGTCATACAGTACATTAATCTTTCAGCAATGACCCAATCTACAGTACTCAAATGCCTGGCATGAAGTCTATTATCTCAGCGTTTAACAAGTGTATAACCAGTGACACAGTAAAAGAAGAGCTCACAATACACAGCTAACACGATGAGTTTAGATTTTCTTCTAAGAGTCCAGCTAGGGTTTGTAATACGTGGGTCACTTTTGAACTGTACTTTAATCAACTTTTTTGTTCAGTCAATCCGTTTGGGGCTTTTTGTCTGTCATATAAGTTTTTCCATTATGTACAGGAAGATTATTTCAAATGAAATTGCACAAGTTAGAATATCTATCTATAGGCATACACGGTCAATCTAACTAAAAATTTAATAAGCAGTAATTACTCAGTCCTGGTTATACATTCCTAAAGGCTTAATAATACAGTTTTAAGAAGGAAAAAAAAAAAAAGAACAAAACACAAGAAAACACAGTTGTAGGGTGGTAATCTTTGTAAGAAGCCTTCTTCCCTCCCAAAACAACCAAGGGTTAACTGTACCTTCCACATTTGAAATGGGGTCTACAAAGAAGTCATTTCAGCTCCTAAATAATACAAAACATGTGACTGTGTCCTTTCTAAAGTCTGAATGGTTCAATGCGTAATTCGGTGAAGCTCTCAAACAAATAATACTGGTAGGACGCAGACTGTTAAGAGAAATTAGGACAATATGCCCCGATATCACATTTGGATAGCAAAACTGTATGTATTAAGGGGCCATTATCCAGTGGTTACAGTAGTTTGAAGCGGGAAGTTGAAGTTTGAAGCTACTCTCCCTGTAGCAGCTGCAGAGGAGGGGAAAGGGTGGGCTCTTCTGCTCCTTAGCCACGGCTAAAGCCAAATTTTCCCCAGCTCTTACTCAAGCACCTGCCCCCTCCTGCTCTCGGCCTCCTGACCAGCACTCCTTACCACTTTCCGAGGGGAAATCCCCAGCCCAAAGGCGACCGGAGCTGTGGCAGGGTGCAAGCCTCCCCTCCCCTGGCCGGCTCCTGATGCTCGAGGGCAGGCAGAGGTCTGCCTCTTCTCCAGCTCCACGGCAGGCACGCGGGCTCCCATCAACTCGCTGCTGCGCGAGAGATGCTCCTGCACGGCGAAGAGGAACTCTGCAGTCTGGTGGCTTTCTGCCTCCCAGCCTCAACCACCGCATACGTCTAAATGCAGTAATAAACAGAGAGGTGTCTCCCTCCGCAGAATAGTGTTACCAAACGCTAGAGACCCAGAGGGCTACCTCTAAGGTAAATTAACTAAACGCAAGGGTAATGGAGCATCTTCTTCCCACATTAGCAAAATATAAACATAACTAATTAACACAACTGCTTTGACTTTTTTTAATCTCTCTTTTCTGGTGCCAAGTCCTGCTACACATGGAGAAAACCTATAGAGAACTGCTTTCCTAGAGGGAAACGCAGCAGAATCTTAAGCCTTGAGGATCTGCTTTGTAATTTGCTACTGGCATAAACAACAAAAAAAGTCCCATTTGTTTGCTTGGTTTTTGTGGTGTTTTTTTAAGAAAAAAATCCAGACTATCCAGTGCACCTTCTTTGCACATACACACACACGCACATGCACACACACCAATGGAGAGCTCCAGAAGAACAGGCATGGGAACCACAAAGCCCAAATTGTGAAAAGACATGGGGAATCTCACATTTCTGTGTTCAATTCTCATTTAGCAACGAAGCAGCAAAATGATGTATTGCAAGAAATAAATGGTCACAGAACACACATACACCCAAACGCAACCATGGATACATTTTTCCCATTATTTTTTTTTTTTTTCTGATAGATGCTGTTATTCATCTGATCGTTTCTTTCTGGCTGTGCTGAAGTTTTTGAAGAGCATCTGGTGCTTCTTTAACCTTTAGCAGAACGCAAGAACCTCAGTGGCAATGGACAATCAATTTCATTAGCGCCACAACCAACCATCTCCACTTGAGATTCTCTACAAACCCCTTCTGGAAGTTGAATCTGACTCTGCCCCTTTGGTGCCACTTTGTGGTGGTTTTTTGTGTAGTTTTTTTTTAAATTAACAAACACAGCATATTAATGCAAATTTGATGTTTTCTAAAAATTAGAAATGCTCAGATAATTAGTTCAGCAATATGCAAAGTGCATCTATTTGGTTCTTTCCATAGATCACCTTCTGTTGTAAGTCTAAATTCCTTCACAGTTTAAAATATTGTGAAGAAATTATATGTATACTTTATGTATAGAACTATTTATATACATACACATATATACACACAACTCTGTACTTTATATAGCGATAAACACTCATTACTTAACTATTTATATTATATACACATGGCATGAACACACACTCAGTGAAGAGTTGGTGCAGGCTGAAATCATTCCATCGGGTTTAATGGAATAACAACAGTGAAACCATGAGTGAGTTATCAAAAGACACAGACGTACATCTATTAGATAAGTGAAAGACCAATTAAATCAGCTCTTCCATTTTCCTATTAGCGCAGGATTGTTCCCACCCCATTCCATGCTCCATATGCACATACACAGCTATTTTGCATTCAGTTTACATGAGAGGGCAGTGGTGGGGTTTTTTTCCTAAGTGAAAGAACAGTCCATATTGACTCGGGCTTATCGCAACCTCTTCTGCACAAGTGGGGCACAGCTGGGTCTGGACATCTTGGAGGACTCCGACTGCTGCGCCGCCGTTAGCTGAAAGCACCTGCTGAAGCGTTATTGCATGGTTATGGGACAGCTATCAATTGTTCACAGTCTGTGAACTCTCTCTCTCTCTGACAAGTGGTACAACTGTATAAATACATATTTTAGCACAAAACAGTTTAACACGAGGCAAGTCCAAGTACAAATGAGACCTAAAGGCCTATGGGTGAACTTTAAAGGCCAAGAGTTCTTCAGAGTGCATGTTGTTTAAGGAACGCAAGTCAGGTAATTTCAAAAGAAGTTTTGTGAAAATAGAGGCTTCATTTGGGTGATTTTTCATGATTAAGGTCCTTAATGCACGGATTAGTGTTTCCTGAAGTGCCTCCACAGAATTGACATTTTCTATTCCGGAGCGATCTAAAGAGAAGGGGGGAGAGAAAAAAAAAAAAAACAGGATGGGGGGAGGAAAAAAAAGAGAGACTGAACAGATGTATTTTGCAACATAAAGCCGCTGCAAGAATCACTCACTAAATTAACGAGCACAAGAAAAATTAAATACTTATGCCGGAAGTTTCAAACATTGAAGCACACGCTTAAATACTTTGCTGAATCACAACTTTCAATGCAAGGAGAGAGACAGGGAACGTGGAACTAAAAATTTCAAATATTTCTCACAGCTGGACATAAAACCCTAAACTTCAATTGGAGGTTCATGTTTGAGGAGGAAATTCCACTCGGGACAAGCCACGCTCTTATCTGCGCAATGGGATCCACAGGGGCAAAGGGAGTGCAAGCCTTGACAGGACTGGGCACTATTTCTGAGTGTGTTCTGAAGCACTTACAAAATGAAACATGATGCACCCAAAAATTCCCAACTGAGGAAGAAAAGAAGAATTTCAACATGAAGAAGAGTATTACGCTTTCACATACTGCACTCACCCCACGCCTGAAGCATCTCTTTCAAGAGAGCCGTCTTTAAAAACATGCCTGTTGTCCTTAGGTGGAACCTAAGTAAGCAGCTTAAAAGCATGATTTTTTAAGCAAAATGTCTCACCTAATAACCATGCACAGTAGCTGTTTTTTCCAAGCTATAGCCTCTCTTCTTAAACACTATGTAAATTCAGCAGGGCACATACATGAGTGACAGACACAAACAGAAATGTGCTTTGATGCGTACATGTACTCAAGCACTTTGCAGAACTGGGACACAGAATGACAACAGCTTTCTGGAGTAGCACTGAGTCAGATCATACAGTCACAGTGGGAATCCCTTCCTTATGCTGCCAGTGTCAATCCAATTGGAATTCTCAGGTGAACAGTCTAGGAAGTCCTCCTGGACTATTGAGTGCAGATCTCTACCACTATGGGAAAAATCATTATACAATCCACTTAAGAATCCATCTTGAAGCAGTTAATGTGTTTTGATCCTTTAGACAGACTGTTCCAGAGCCTTCTACTCTAACAATTAGGAACTTTAATATCAAACAATGTTTATTAGCACGTATTCCACTCTTCTGTGAAGACTGCCCATTGGGTTTGATAGCTGCTCTCCAAGAGAGCACAAGTAAAGTGATGCCTCTCTGCCTTTACTTGTTAAACTATCTATCCCACTTGCCCCCCGCTTTGCAAAACCGTGAGGTTTGCTCTATCCTGAGCAGGGATGACAACAGTTGCACATAATATGCCAGATGAGGTTTCTCAAGAGCTCTCTACAGTGACAGCAGTATTGCCTTGCCTCTAAAGGCAGAGGAATGCAGTCCAGCCCTTCCTGGCTGCCTCCGTTGAGTTACTGTAGCTTCCCCTCTTCAATTAGTCCAAGCCTTTCTTCTCCCTCTCAGTCTGCTCCCAGTGGCAAGCAGAAGTTTTTGTTAGCACTATCCCAATAAAAGAGAATAATAGAGGATGTGTATTTTTTATTCTTCTATCACATGGCATCACCCTCAGTTAAGAGATCATCTGGTCTCTAGACCTGCACCAACCACATTCTTTCAGCTTTGCCTCCACCTTGCTTCTTCCTTCTTCATTGCCCATGATCCATCTTGCTATCTCCCCTCCATCTTCAACACATCCAGCTAACTGAAGCAGAATGTGAAGCGTCCTTTTAGTTTTGGAATGGTACCAAGGTAATTCCTCAGCACCACCAGAAACACTCCCACATCCTCACTGTATGGCCCTGCTTTCTCCTTCTTTGCCATATGACACCAAAACAAGACGATGTACACCGTTACACCTATTCCTTGCTACTACCCCTGCTGCTTCTTCCTGCATGTTCTAAACACCGCTCAGAAGAGTAGTTATTCATCTAGTGTTATGTGGAGATGCTTCTGACAAGTGTTCTCCCCACTAGCACTATTTAGAGACGTACAAATGTTTCTTTTTTCCCTTTTTTTTTAATTTTAAACAACTGGAAATCTTTTTAAAATATTTTTAACTAGTGCAGCATGGTATTTTATATTCTTGATCACTTAATCAGGATTCAACAGTCACACACTCCTGTCTGCTTCTGGAACTGATGTGAACCTTGACTACTCTCTACTATCTTCCTTTAAGTCTTGAGCAACGTTCATTCTGAGATCAAGTCGTCTTAATGGCCTTATTCTTCCACCTTCAGCTCTTCTTCCACTTATGCCATCTTTTGCCTTTGCCTGCATCTCCACATCATTCTCTCTGATGCTGTTCCTCAACTCTTCCTCCTTATCTAACTGAGCTCTGCCTCCACCTTATGGGAAATGACTCCCTGGGTCGCACTGCCCCTTGAGGGGTGCAGGGGATCTCTTTCAAGATCTGTTTAATCAACAGATGCCCACGATCCTTCAGTTCTACACGCACTGTCTCCTCCCAGCAAACCCTCACACTGCGAGCATCTTCCCCAGGAGCTGTGTTAGGGGGCACTTCTGTTCTTCTCAGTTACCTGCTCAAGCATGAAGTTTGCTCACTTACTCACTTGTGCAAGCAATGACTGCAGCATTTCAATTCAGCTGCAAGCAACAGAGTGAAGTTGATCTGAAAATTGCTGGGCTCACCATGACCATCAAGGTTACAATTGTGTCTGGAATGCAGTACAAATGCAAGTTTGGGTCCAAACATTAAAAGACTAATGAGTTTTACTTTATAAAACCCTAGAAGTGTTTTGTGAAGATGTCCAGGAAGGCTGTGATCAGACTGCAGATCAGATCACAAGGTAGCTAAGATAGGTAGCAACAACATTCAAAGCTTTGATCTGAAAAATCCTCAGCAGCTGCAAGAAGCCTCAATACCAAACGCCTCCTCTTTTTGTCCTGTTGCACAGCTCTGACATTACGTGCTGTACACCTTACGTCCCGTCCCTAAACTAAGCCCAACTGGAAGCTACCAACAGCATGGAGCAGTGCTTAAAAGGCTGAGGGGGGCTGGCTCTCTGCTAGAAGCACATTTAACAGAACAGCTACAGCCACTTACATTCAAAACAGGTGGCATGGAGAGCGTGATATTCTAGGGCCCAGCAGCCGAGCAAGCAAGGAGAGTGGCTGTAGCCTAGTTATGACATCTCACGAGGAGGGAAGAGGCCTGATTCTCAGCCCTTATTTTAAAGGTTGCCTCCAGTCCTCTCATCAATTTAGTTTTTGAAAGATAAAAATACGTAAAAAGCAGAGTCTGGAAAAGCAACCAAAACCCCAGGTTTCTCTCTGCTACCTGAACATTTTCACTAACAGACTACAGTGCCATGCTTCCTTCACGCTGCCATTCGTTCTGGCTTTTGAAGCTTGCAGACTCTGTACCACGCTCTGTTCCTTACCACCGCTTACAAATTGCAGGGGCTACAGCACCCCCACCCTGCGCTATCACATTTCAGTTAGGCCGTGCATAAAGCTGTTAGACTGAACAGTCCCACCTTCTTTACAGAGGCTCCCTGGGCCTGCAGCACCATGCCTGGGGTGCCCCTCCCTGAGAAGAGGTCTAAATCACTCATGTGGAAGAAGCGTTCAAGAAGTGAGTGGCCCCCAAACTCTGGCTTGTTGTAAAAGTGGGCACTACTAGCATTCCTGCTAGCTACCTCCAGAGAGCTCCTCACCCAGCCAGCAGGGATTCTGCATCTTGTATTCCAGGCATTATATGCAGAGCTAATGTGCCTAATTTGAGGCTTTAGATAATACTACAGAAGTAGGTGCTTAATCCTTCTTTGAATCTGGGCCAGGGTGTTCTGTATATCCAGGGACTGAAACAAGATATGAGGCCGGTGAAGATGTTAGTGGATTGGCAGACCTTTAGCAGTAAGAAGTCACGATGCAGATGAATAGGGCTTTCTTGCTGACATAGGCAGAGATCAAACTCGGATTTAGACTTAAGGAAGATACGCAATAGACTTCAGTGACGATACTTGGAAGTAAAAATACCACCTTATCCCAAGACTTAGGCTGTGCAAGTCAGGAGTAATTTCACTGATGCTGTCCTGTGAAACTTAGATGAGTCAGACAAAGAGCTTCTGAACAGCCACCGGGCAGCTATGAGATGTATTTTTGCATTCTATACAAAGTAGCAGGAAAATATAAGCCCATTGCCACATTTTTCCAAAAGAGAGTATTAGAAAGAGCAGATATGTAAAAAAGTAAATTACAGGCTGCTGGTAGCTTAAAACCCACTAAATTGCACTTAGATGTGAAATAACAGGGTACACATTTTACAAAAGTCTATTAAAAGAGAGCCATATTCAAAATTTGGCAAAGGTGTAAGTTAACTTTCTCTCCTTACCAGCAGATACCAGGACAACCGCTGTAAACAAACTCATTTCCTCATCACTAAGTTGCAGAGCATTTAGTTTCTCACTGAATTCAAACATTGAGTTGAGCAGATCACCAGCTCCCATTGAATGCAAGTCATCCACACTGTACTTCTTTCCACTCAGGAAGGTGACGGTACGTTCCTTTGCATCAAACAAAGATGCAAACCGTACCATTAAAACCTAGTGAAAGAAAAAAAGAACAACAAAACCAGATAAATACAGGTGGATTTCTAGGCAAGCCAAAGAAAAAAATTAAACCTTTTAACATCATTCAAACTGTCTCATTAACCGCTGTACAAGCATTCTATACAGAAACCATCAGCATGCTATTGAGCTGTAAAAAATAGTGCAAGCTCTGGCCCAGTAGTCTGAGAGAAACAAACAAGTGAAAAAAATCAGCGAGTGGATGCAAGGGAGGGGCTGTAGCACACAAAAGGAAGGAAAATTAAAATTGAAGCCTCAGACAGCCTGAGCCACAAAGACAATGCCATTCATAAATACGCCAGTAGGACAACTTGCTTAAGCCACTGAACAGCCAAAGGCATACAGAGCATTAAAAGAAATGTTTTCTTGGCCACACTTATGAGGAGCAAAATGAAGGTATTGAACCAGATTCTCGCTTGGCGTAAACAGGAGCAGCTCCATTGAAACAGTGCTGATTTACACCACCTGATGATCTGGCCCTCTAGGCATTCTTTGGGAAAGTACCATGCCGCATGGCTGCTCCCACAGCAGTGTTAATGAGCTCTGGTAGAAAGGAGCCACATGTACGGCCTTCAAAAGGATGGGGAAGCAGGGCTTGGAACGGCACCTGGTCTGTAGCTGCAGCTGGGAATACCCCTTTGGTATAAGCACCTGGGCTGGAGCAGTTGACATGTGCTGAACTTACCCCTCTGGGCTGAAATTTCTCTTGTGGTTTCTCAGTCGTATTGTGAAATGTTTCCCTCTGGAATGGCTCGTAAAGTTTCATTTGCTCATGTTCAACAACCTTATTTGCATTTTCAAGGTTTAAGTTGCACACAACAGCCTTCTTATTTGGAGAAAATGAACCAACTGGCACTGGTTAAAACTTCAGACTTGCTGTAATCTCTTGGTGTGACAGTCATCTCTTCTCACTTACCCTACATAACTGCATTAATTTAAATGTTTACTACAGATAAGAGGAGAACCAGGTTTTCAGCAAAGACTAGCGCCTTCGACAAGCTTAAAAAAGGACGGTTCAAAAAAACCGAAAATGTTTGAGAATTCAAACACCATTCATGCACATTACACGACCTGCTCCTAAATTGAAACAGCCAAAAGACATGCAGCAATCTTGAGGGACACATGAGCACTATGTATTATTCACCTTTATCACCTAAGCTATATGTCCTTTGATGACATTAACTATAGAGTGCAGAAACCTAGGCAGAAACCTAAGTGCAGAAGCCCTCAGAATACAACAGGAGGAGACAAAGGGTAGACAGACAAAGCTGAACTTGTGCATTAGCAGGGACACACCAAGTACTCAACAACTCTCCAGTTCAAAATGGTATTCCCCTTACAGAACTGGGCTTTAGAAACATGAACTTTAAATAATGAACAACAACTATTAATGCCAGTACTCAAAACTGAAGCTCATGAAGCTGTGTTGATTTATACTAAAGGTGAAGACCTCGCCCATAGATTTCAATGTCACCATTCCAACCCAAGGAAGAACAGTTTAGGCTATAGTACAGCACATGATTGATTCATGCTGTTCTACTTTAAGCCAGACTCCTATTTGTGCGTGCTCAGGATACACCTGATGAATCCTATCACCTGACCACAGCAATATAAGCACACAAAAACTTCCACGCAGGCAAGTGCTTGCTCACTTCGCCACCACCTGCAGCCGAATCACCAAGTTTGTGAGTCTGTGGAGAAATTGAGTCACTACCCCAATAGATCCAAGGAGCTCGTTAGCTCTCCCATCAACTACATTTGGAGTGGGGGCTTGTGGAGGCGGGGGAGGACCAGTTCAAATCCAGTTGAGTTCCTTATTTTATGCTCACTGCTGTTTCTGAGCTGGCTCCCATACAAATGCCACTATGATACGCTGAGCTCCCCAGTACTCCCAGTTCTAAGAGGGCTTTTTAGCTCACATATGTGTGAAGATACATAGCTATGCTGCTTCTGCACCAACATTGTCTCCACGCATCTTCTTAGCCCCAAACAAACAAGCGCTCCTTGAATACGAGCTGCTGGTAAGCACAGTGCCAAGACAGCAACACACTGGTACCCAAGGGAGCCAAAACAGGCTCAGAGACAGTACTTTTACTGAGGTACTTCTATTAACATGATGATGTTGGGATATCCTAGTTTAGTGACCCAGAAGACAGAAATGATATTGTATGCACCAGGCTTTCAAGATGCCTTTTGCCTCAATTGCAATGGTTTTATTAATCCTGATTATTATTTTTTTTTTTCCCACTGCTCTGCAGCATTATTTTTTGGGGGTCTTTTTCTGTTGTTAAGATGCCACAGATGTTAACTGCAGGTACCACCTCACTAACAGAAATCATTAATGTTTCTTATTTATAAGTGAATAGGGATAAGCATACAGCTATATACATTATTACTAATTCCCCTGGATATAGAAACCATCTTATCAGCAGTACTTGTAACTGGCAGAAAGGCATAGGAATGAGGCTTGAGAAAAGCTTGAGGTGAAGAAAGGCCAAGACAAAATATTTCACTTGCCAAACACGAAGGTTTGGCTTTACATTATCGGCACGATTCAAGCCCAATTTTCTACCCTCCTTGAGGGCACTGGACAGTATACCGCTTTGCAGAGGAAGGAACCAACATTTTTGTGTAATGTGAACAGCAACGTAAGAGGCTGCTGCTGAAGAAGTGAAGAGACAGCCCTTAGCTACAGTAGTTGTAGATGAATATTAAAAGGTCAAGAATAAGTGTAACAGCAAAAAATACATGACAGCAGAATGGACGAAACAAAGAAACTGACATGCTCCAGGCACCGAGTCTTCCAGTACAACTTGAACCTTCCAACCCAACAATTATCCATTTTAGAACTGGGCTGTATAAATGCAGACAAAAGACCCAACATGTTACACGAGAAATGTCTTCAGTGCGGGTAAATATGAAATCCAGCATCCCTCTTTGAAAGAATAAATCAAGTAAACGAGAGCAAAAGCGTCACCAACCCTGCCCTCCCCAGAACAGCAGAGTAACATTGAATACTTGGGACTTCAGCTCTTCTGGCCCTCTATGTTGAAACTTCACATTTAAATACTTGTAAAATGTGCACGGTCTCCAATAGACACAAGAGTCTGGAAGAGCAACTAAAACCTTAAGTAAAGGTCCCCTGGTGAAGGTCACTAATTATAAAACAGCACCAAGCTCTCTGGTATCATTCCCAATTTAACACCACTAATTCACATATATGTCATGCTCGCAAGCGGGTGAAATTAACCACGAGGACCTGGTGGGATTAGTCTAGAGGAAATCAGGCTGCAGCTGGTACGCAGTATCCACACTGCTGCAGCAGTAACAGCTAGTTAGCAGTGTTACTGCCTTGGAGATGGAGGCTTCAGCAACCCCCAGGTGCCACCAAAGGCTAGCGGTGACTGATCAGGATGGATGCTCTGGCTTTGGCAGGGAGCACAGTGGCAGAAGGAAGGACATACAGAACAATAAACACATTCATCTACAAAAGTCGTAAGTCAATAGATAGCTTTCTAAACTAGCCACCCTTCCAGATGCAGTCTGCTTCTCTCCAGGCTAAGCAAAAGTAGCTGTCAAAGTAACTGCTGCTATACAAAACCAAGAATCTCCTCATTAGTCTTTTATTAATGCCCAGGGAAAAGGAAAGAATAAAAGGGCTGAGCACTCTTGAGCTACTTGGAAGAGGGACAGCTCACCATGATTTGACCAAACAGAAGCACTGAACACCATCAGCCTAAGGAAAGCTCAGAGCTAGCATCCACAAACGAGCTAGTTTTGCCTGATATAACCCAGTTCTATTTATTTTTGTTCTTAAATGGGGGGGTCAGACTGATGCACAGCTTGTCAGGTCCGCAATATACACACAGTGGTCTCACCTCAAAGGTCCCAGCCTTCAGAAGATTAACCTGGTCATGTTGGGAGAGATCTCGGAAACCCGGGATGCGCTTGGCAAACTCCACCACTTCCTTCACCGCAGGGGTAAAACTCAGGGAAAACTCTTCCCAGACTTCATGGCCAGACTTGTTTGGGTCCACGTGGGGAGTCTTACTCATTGGGCAGACCTGATGTTTACAAAACATACACAGAAAACAACTCTTAAAGATGTAATTCCAAATACTGACAAATACTTAAAAGAAGCAGGTTTATTCTTCAAGAAAACTTTGCAATAATGACGCATAGGGGAAAAGGATCAGTATTGCTCAGTCAAGACCCAAAGCAACTGGATTTCTCTCCCTCCCTTTAAAACAAACAAACAATAAAAAACCCATTGTGGTCCATTAGCGGTCTGTTTCTAAATTTGCTGACCTTGGAAACCCAAACATTGTTTGTAGCAAAAGACCTGAGAGAACCTAGATTACGCTATTCTTCCCTGATGTCACTCATGACTGACATCTGGATTTCTCTTACTTGTATTACCCCTGTAATCTCACAATTAATCGTGATTTCGCAATCAATTGATTGTAATCTCACAGTCACTACTACATTCATTCTCATATATCTTTCTTGTTTTGCAGACACCTCAAGAGATTCAGTCAAGGTGACAAACGTGTCAACACCAGAGCAAGGAACTGAGCCTTGGTTTCCTGAGTCACAGATTTACACCCTCATTACCAGGACAACCTTCCTCTCCTACATACTTGCTTTTATTTCTATCACTGAAGGGGAACCAAGGAACTGGTATCCCAATTTTGCTCAGTCGCAAGATGACAAAACACTTTCTTTTATACAAACATACAGTGATTTTTTGTAGGAAAGTCTGAATCCATTACAATGAGATCAGACTTATCAGTCAAGGCTGACTGCCAATAAATTCCCTCTGTGAAACCCAACCAGGCGCTCTGAGATACCTCCAGTTCTGCTTTCTAAAATTTACATCTTTTAATGAAGTTTAAACCTTTTAATATTCATTTCACCTGTCATCATTAAGGACAGGAATTCCTTTATGCATGCCTCACAAGTATACTAAACAGTGTATGTAATCCTACGTAATGTCAGCAAAGAAAAACAGCGAGATAGATCAGTAACTGCTCAGAGCTATGCTGCTTTTGCAGGGATCTTGAATCTGATAATTGCCTAGCAATTCTTTGTGTGGACAGTCACGATCCATTATAAGGATATATTCAGCAGATACACGTGTGTGTGTTTGTGTGTATTTGGCAACAGCTAGGGAAAACAAGATGGAGACAGTTAAACATACATTTCTGTATTTTTTTCCCCTCCAAGTATCAGTTACCAACTGGGCAGTTAATACACAGAAAGCTCTTCCCTTTTCTTTCTCCCCAAAGGACACAGAACGGAAATGCAGATTTCTTGGTTCAGTTATGAATCACATCATCATTTGTATGTCTGAGGACAATGCCCAGACCCAAATGATTGATTACTTGTGGGGTAGAGGAAGACCTTCTCCACAAACTGAAAATCATAAAATATTTTGGCAAAACGAAAGGTCTAGGCACACAGCCAGAAGCACGGCAGACACTAACCACTGCTCTGGCCATAATACTGCAATGGTTCCTGCAGGTATTATTAAAAATTCAGTACTCTGAAGATAAGGAATGTCTGGTTCAGCACCCCACTCTGATTTGGACACCGCAACTTCTCATCCTATGATGGTTTACCCTAACCCTCCAGGCACTCGGTCCCAAGGGGAAACTGCCACTTCTCCCCCCCCACCCCTATATTATGTCTAAGCTGTCTTGAGAGACCTCTGCCCAAGAGTCATAGAATCACAGAAAATCTCAAGTTGGAAGTGGTCCATATGGATCACGGAGTCCAACTCCCTGCTCCTCGCAGGACTACCCAAAAGTAAACCATATGACTAAGGGTCATCCAGACACTCCCTGAACTCTGACAGGCTTCCTATGGAAGCAGTTGTCAGCTTGCACAGTCACTTGCAGAGGAACCGCTTCAGGAATGACCTGTTCTGCTTTTCTGGCGGGGGGTGGGGGGGGGTGGTGTATTGAGTAAAAAAACCAAACCCCTGAACATCTGTCTCCGTACTGGTTCAGAGCCTAATTACACTCCCTTGCTGCTACTGACTCATTTTGGTTGGATCCACTCTCATTTGAGTTTTCTGGCAAAACCCCCATTCATGTCAGGGATGCAGAGAGGGGCGTGGCGGGGGCTGCAGTGCTCTGTTGGATTCGGTTTTGTTTCCTCATCGTCAGCTGTGTTAAACCTCCCTGCAGCTGCTATGCACAGCTCGCACAGACTGGTTGGGCTTCTGCAGGCTGCGCCACTCCCTGCCTGCCCATACTGACAGGTTTAACCTCTGCTTCTCAGGAGTGCCAAGAATGCCGTTGCAGTGACTCTACATACTTTCCCTGCACGGAAGAAAGGTTGGGAATGATTATTGTTTGCCATGATGCAGTGCCCAGAGTCTGCAATTAAGGTCAGAGCCTGCTAGCGATGGCATGGTCCACATATGTTGTAGCCAAAAAAAAAAAAAAAAAAACCAAACAAAGAGAAGAAAAAAAAATAAATTCCACATCAAAACAAACAGCCTTCACTGTGTGGAAACTTTCAGGGGCCTTCAAGAACCTGCACAGAATCTTTACAAACTGGGAGGAAGAAAAACACCGGCAGCTCGAGTACTTCAGAAGGGTCAGGGGCTCGCGCTTCTCAACAGGAGCACAGGATGAGAACGAGGATGTTATGTTCTCTCATCCCAGGCGGTTCCAGTAATAAAGACAAGGACGATCTATTTTAAGGGGCTTACAGAACCGGTTGCCTGAATGGCAGAGAAACAGCAGGTGCAAGGCAAACGGGAGGGACCTGTTAAGGAAAAGTGAAAAAAAAAAAAAAAGCCAAACCCATATGCAAGAAAACAGGAAGCATCCTTGTTAAGAATTCAGTGAGAAAATGCTCTAGCAAAGTCATCTAAGGTACCCAGAAGTGTGTTAAGAGCCTCACTTGTGTAAGTACTACAGAAAAGACCCTGAACTTTTCTCAAGCGGTTTAGCTGTGCATCTTCCTCCTGCCTCTGTTCAGATCTGAAGATGTTCTAGGGGAGAAGGATGCGTGGCCTGTGGGTCTCATTGAGCCTGTATTTTATGCTGCCTGTAACAGAATTAGCCTGTCCCCATTAAAACAATACAATCTCCCTCCTCCAAAAAAAAGCCCAGCCCACCCAGCAAGAGAGATTTTACAACACACTGGCAAGGTGTGCAGACTGGCTTAAAATCCTAGCCCTGAGCTTTTACCCCAGAAATTTGCTCTGAATACCTTCAAGAAAAATACAATGTATCTGACTGTGTAGATTATCTTAAAGTGAAGTCTTCAAGAGGATTGAGTGAAGAAGGGAATTTATAAACTCCTAACATCTATTTCCATTTCTAAGTCAAGCCAGTTACGAAACCTGTGAGTTTTCTTCAACCAATGCTCTTTGATGTTAGTCTACTTTCAGTTTGCTAAAATCTGAGCCAAGAAACCCCATCACTTGTATGATTTCAAATCCTCCACACAGCTTGAGCCATTCTTCTCTTTCATCCCCATTTGCACTATCAAACTTGTGTCACTATTGCGAGTTTCAGCAGTTGTGCCTATTGCATGCAGCTTCACTGACTAGAGAGGCCCAGCTGGATCACCCCCATCGCTACGCCTTTCACCAAGTCAAATCAAACAATTGATATCAATATACCAAATGCATTCTTCCTCCAGTGCTGCAAGAGTAAGCGGTATTCTTGTTTGGAGAAAAGCCATCTTCTGGGATCCTATCACACAGTCGCTGAGTGTAACCACTGGTGAAGTTCATACAGTGGCTGTTTGTGAAACACATGGAGTGCCCACTTGGGTAATGCATTGCGCTTCTCCCTTTGTACTGTCCACCAAGGTGCTGCTCACTTTCAGGGTACTGAGGGCCCCCGAGCCCACTAACACAGTGCTCGCTGCTCAAGATGTACTGCTCAGTGTTCTTTGACACTCTCTCCCCACTCTGGGACTGCATCATCTCTGCTGGGTTTTGGGACTGTTCTTGGTTGTACATGAAAGTGTCTTTGTGGGCCCTAGTGACCATACCGATCACTTCTTCCTTAGCCATGTCAGCGCCAGGAGGGGGAGATGGGCTTTTGATGGTTTCCCGCTCTTGTTTGGGCTTGGACGAAAGATCTTCTTGAGGTGCTTGATCTTGATGTTCTGTTAATGCTTCATTGGGTAAGTGACCGCTGAACTGACTGTTCATCATGGTTTTCATGGCACTCTGCATTTCAATCAGCATCCTCTGTTTTTCACGTTTGGGAATACGGCCAAATCGAACAGCTACCAAGGTGGAGAAACGAGAAGTGGTGGGAAGGAGAAAAACAAACAAACAAAAGTCAATCCTGAAAGTGTTAGCATGCACGCACACAGAACACACAACCCAACCAAAAAATCTTGCCTTTTAAGGGAAGACTTTAACTGCTCTCACCAACACTACCGCAGAGCATTACCACTGAAGTAAAGGAGCTTCCTGGGCATAGGACAGGGGTGAGATACGAAATGTATGCTCTTGACACACAGAAAGAAGGCAGCTCTAAAGCACACAATGTCTAAAGCCTTTTCCCCTTTTGCTACGAACCTGGCTATGGACTATACACACAGTTGTGTTAATTAATTAAGTGTCAGGCTGTAAGATTGGATCAATTAAATCAGTATAACTTTGTGAGCTGACAATTAGCTGAATTTAAACACAGTTCATATCATATTTGAATACAAGTCCTACAAGATAGCTCCTCATGGACCAATTATACAACTTGCCAAAACAGTTAAGAGAATCAATGCTGAATGAAGCTTACCTTGGCAAATTTTCCTGTTAACTTTGCCTTGACAAGGACATTTTCTGCTGGCAAGGGGATGGGCATCATTGTGGCTGCAGCACT
Organism: Pluvialis apricaria; assembly: GCA_017639485.1. NCBI lineage: Eukaryota > Metazoa > Chordata > Aves > Charadriiformes > Charadriidae > Pluvialis > Pluvialis apricaria. Next base: position 43,683,589 of record CM030008.1, on the reverse strand, counting down.
TTTGACCCTGTCCTAGGGAATCTACAACTGCCTTTACCATCCTGTCCAACCACAGCCTTACAAGGGCTTATAACCAGTTTCGACTGATGTAATTATGTTCATGCAGTAGTCCATCATTAATGTAACTAAATCTCTTTCATTAAAGCAGGTGCAACCTTATGCACAAACAAGCGCCTAGGGGATGAAATAACTCCTATGCACGACAAGAACTCAGACCAATTATTTGAAATAAGTTTTAACACTCCACCCACTAAATTATTAACAGCCCAGGATTCCTAGTTCTTGTGAAATAAACACCCAGAGAAAATTAAAAAGTGAAACAGAAGGAAGAGTTCTGGTTTGTGACAGCGTGTAAGTTGTAGCAGACTAATGAACTACAATTTCACTAAATTTAAAAAAAAAAAAAAAACACAAGGAGTGAATAGCCAACAAGGTGGTCACAGACACAGCTCAACATTACCCTTTCCTCCTTGCCTTTCCCCTCCCTCCAAGAAAAGAAAATAAAAAAAAAGGCAGATATATACTCATCATGCACCCAAACCCACATCTTTAGGCTCTATAAATGATTACTCTAAGGCTATCGGTTCGGACAGAATTCCCTTTCATTGAAAAAGCAACAGTAACAAAGCAAAAAAAAAAAAAAAGAAAAAAAAAAAAAGTCTTGTTCAGATTCAGGCAAGATACAGCTACAAATATTAACTCATTAAAACAAAATCAAGACTCTTGTTAAAATCATCCCCCTAACAGACCACTGCAGCACATCCCACTGCAGTAGCCTCCGGAGACGGGAGGACAGCTCTGCGGCCGCTATCAAGTTACGAGTTCAGGAGAGTCACAGAGCAAAAAGGTAAGCTGATCTAAACGCTCTCGGACAGGGAACCTGTCCCTGACAATAGGGCTGGATGCATTTTCTGCCGTTAAGACTCTTAACAATCAGTTTTCAGGTGGGCAGCAGATTCACTCTCAGAGGACCACTGCTCAGTAGAGGAACATACCATCTCTCGACATCCCAACAGACAGGCATTTTTTGAAACGACACTGCTGGCATCTGTTCCTATTCATTCTCATTATAGAGCAGTTGTTATTCTTCAAGCACTTCTTATACTGGATGTTCTGCTGAATGCTTCTTCTGAAAAAACCCTGTAAACAAACAAACAACCCCCACAACTATTATTACAGCACATGTCAAATCCTCCTGCCAAGATTCACCTCTCCGCAAGCACCGAAAACCTCACTGTGTCTCATCAGCTGCTTCAGGGCCATCAGCCCCCAGTGATTTTAAAGAACTTGCAGCTCTTCATGACTGACTTCCCCTTCATGTGTGATCTGTGTATAACGTAAACTAGTTATGATTTCTAACTGTAGAAGATGCTAAGTTGTTCCCTGCATAGTCAACACCTAAGAGCAAAATATCTCCACTATTACCTCTATCACTGTACTGACCGTTTATAAGATATGTCCTCAATCTCCTATGACATCAAGTGCAAAGACGAAAGTCAAAATAGGATCTCTTGACTTCAACCTCCATAGTTTGGCAACAAAACCATCCTCTTGCACCATATGACCTTCAAAGGTGGTTCTTTCACATAACACTTAAGTTGATAAACTCCTTCACAGAACGTAAAATTTGCAGTGTTACAATACCAGAAAATACAGATCTACTGAAGTGTCAACATGCAAGCACCCAGTTCTGGCTTTCCCTGTGTTAAAGAATTGCTTTTCCAAAGCTGTTTTGTTCTGTGTCCCAGCCCAGGTGACAACTCACACCCACTATCTCTTAATGCAATTAACATTCACATGTCTTGCGTGACAGGGTCCTTACCACCTCTGTCTCCAGTTCTTCTCTGCCGTGCACTCCAGGTCAGGCAGGATTGGACAAGGGGCAAGAACAGAAAATACTGCAGAGTTTGGAAAACGCTGTGTATTGCTAAGTGGTTTGCCTTTTCTTACAACTTAAATCTGATAAATTTCAGACAGTGTATAAGTTTTAACAGAGAAGCATTTTTTTTTGGCAGTATCCCCCCCTTTTCCCTTGTGGGGAGAACTAGAACATTCCACCAGCAGGTAGATGAGTAGAAATATAGCTCACCTTGCAGCCCTCACAGGCATGAACACCGTAATGAAATCCTGAAGCAACATCTCCACAGACTTTGCAAAGAAGAACCATGCCATTAAATTCTAGAATCAGAACAGAAAAGTCAAGGATACATGTTTCCAGCTTTTAAAACCTGCACTAAAAAGCAAAATATGTCAGGTGAGTTCAGTACACAAAAAAATACAGCAGAGGAACAGACAACAAGAATGTACAAAACCCCTGAACGGTTCAGAAGGTACCAGTGCAAGGGAGGGGGCAAAAAAAAGACAAACATGAAGCACTCAACAGAATAGGGAGAAAGCACGTATTCACTGGACTTTCAGTCACAGTAGCATTGTACTCAACTGTAGAAACAGAAAGTCTGCTTACATTTACACACTTTTAAAAAGACCGTTTAGTTAACTATGCCACAAAAGTTTGGGCTCAATCTGCTTTTCCATCAGGACAAGTAAACCCATATAAAGGCTACAGGTTCCCCAACAGAGAATAAACATCTTTTCTTAAAAATAGAAATATTAAAGGACACTTAATTTTATTATATATTGTACACAAGCCATACACTCTACCTATTTGATAATAATTTAGGACTGGTAACTCAGCCACATCTACATATGCAAAGACTACTCATTTGAGCGCATACCCAGATTGGCATGCTTGCACACTCGAACTTGAAAGTACCTTCTCAGCCCTGTAAATATGCTCATGGTTTGGGTTTTTTAAGTTTTTCCCCACCTGTTTTATTTCAGCTTGTCAATAAAGACTTTTTGCAAGTCCTAAGTGCTGGTCTAACATTGGTTTCACTGAAGCCAATGGGAATTTTACCAGGGACTTCAGTTACCACAAAATTACCTTAACAGTGAGCAACAGAGACAGCTGGAAATACTCCCACAGAACCATATTCTACCAGAAAAGTAATTTATTTGACGTTTGGGTTTCATTTATAAAGAGGAACCTTTTTTTAAAGGTTTTGAAAAAGAACCAAATCACAAAATTTCTGGGTTGGGTTTTTTTTTTTCCCCTATAAACAAAGGTAGTACTGAGCTAAAAATGTTATCTATCTATCTATCCATCTAAACAGTTTACAACAGGTTTCATCTTCAGGAACGTCTGCCCTGATACCAAAAACCTAGCAAATTTTTAAGAGGAAGTAAAGGTTCTTACTAAGAACTTAGAGTAGGGACACTTTAAAAAAAAAAAAAAAAGGGGAAAAGAACAACAACTTTTAAGGTAGAACTGTTAGATACTTATTCTAACTTCATAACAATTCAAATTGATAAAACAATTCTGCCAACAAAAGAATTCAGCCTTCAAAAGACTAGTCTAAATTCCAACTGAGTGTTTGTTGAAGTACTCAGTTTGACTCCTGCCCTTCCAAAACTGCTCAAATATAGTTCTTCATCGTTGATATTCTCTGATTACCAAAAAAAGTAGGAAACAAATAGCTGGAGCTAAATTGTTAAATGCATTTTAACAGGCTATCCTTTAGTTCCAGCTTATGAGTACTTTGGTTTTTACATCCACAAATTAAGACGTGCAATCAAAAAGATAAAGGTCCCAGCTACAGCTATGTAAATATAATATAAAGTTTTGGTAATTTATTATTCCTCAAAGAAATGTGGGGGGAGGGAAGGTGAAGGGGCAGGGAGTACGAAAAAACAGAGAAAATAGATTTGCAAGACAGCTCCATAAGTACTCCTGAAGGCAATTTCTGATTACTATTACCTTTACTTCACTGCATCTTTTTAAACAAGCGTTTGATTTTTATTAGGATCGGTTTTCACTAGTGAAAATCTGAACTAAAGCTGGACTGTATTTATGGACTGTTTGAAGTTAGCAGCAATAGGACCTCCACCTATCAGCATCTGTACAGCAATACCATATGTATTACCATACATATCACGCGAAAAGATAGAAATGGAGGCTTTGCTATGCACCTTCAAAGGCAGCCACACGGAAAACCTGGTTGTAATATATGGGGCTGGAATACACAAGGGGAAAATGGCGGTTTCGGGAACCAGCACCAAACATACTTGTGACTCCATTATGGCCTTTTGTCAAACCAGCAACACTCGACTGGTTTGTTTTAATAGTCTCCTCGAGCCGATCGCTCTTCGGTGCCCCGTCAGAGCCCTCGCTGCTCCGACCATTGCAGCCGCTTTCCGAGGAGGAGCTGTTCGGAGAAGATGGTACGGGCGACGAGGACGACTGGAAACCGCTGTCTGAGCTCTCGCTGTGACATGAGGCTGGGCTAGATGCCGAGCTTGAAGAGCTGATGTAAGCTATCACACCCCCTAAGGCAAGAAAAAAAAAAAAAAAAAGGCGGCATGTAGTGACATAACAAGCAGACATGCACCGCTGCCATGTGAGCCACGCCATGACCCAGCACCGCCAGACCCAGCCATCACGTGTTCCTGGGCGCACTCCTTTCCCTCCCTCCCTCAAGCTCGCTCCTCTCCATCCGTTTCCAACGGCTGACCTCCCAATCCACCCCATCCCCTTCTCCCATCTTATCAGCCTCCTCCCATCCAGGTCACGATGAAACGGCAGAGCCAAAAGGCAAAGGAACAAGCCATGGTGCTGGCAGGACGGGGCAGCGGGGAGAAAGGCATAGGGTGGCCCAGGGAGGGTTTCCCCGGCCGCCCTCTGAGCGGAGCTCGTCTGGAGCCACAGCAAAGACAGGATCTTACAGCGCTGTGGAGCCAGAATGCAAACAAGCTAGGTTAGGGACAGAAATAGGGCAGAGAGAAAGACTTCACGCAGGCTACGCGCCAGAGGCACAGAAAGGGAAGGGCTGGGAGGTGCTCGCGATGCAGAAGGGACGGGGGCAAGGGGAAGAAATAGCGCTGCAGCCTGGTGAGCCTACTGAACGCCATTTGCCCGACTGCGAGCCTTTGTAGCGTTTCTAGCAGCAGCTAAACTCTGACTGCCTGGGTGCTGTTTGCAAACAGCCGCTGTCCTGCCGCATCTTGCAATCTGACACACTTGAGAACCCCTCAGATGAAACAGCTTTTTGTCCTCAGGCAGACCTGGGAGCAGTTCTGGCTTTTCACAGGCTCCTTTTTCTTGCTTGTAAGCAAGAGAAATTGTTTTCACTTCATTCGAGTTGGTCTCCAAGACTCAGCATTTCAAGAGTCAACACAAGAAAACATTTGATATTTCACACAAAAATTCCAACAGCGAAAGCCACGCAACTGTTTAAATAAATTACACTCAGCATCTTCTGGTTTATGCCTGTATTGCTCCGTAGAGTCTCTTCACAGACAACTTGGGACATTGCAGCAAGGAACTCCACACACCAAAGAATTAAAAACTTCAAAACAGCCACACGCTGGCTTCCTCTGGAGGAAGAAAGCATTTGTGTCTACAGTCCTCGATCGACCGAGCTGGCATGGCAGGTCGGGGCTGCAGCCCCTTACATCAGCCATCACCTCCTCACAGATAAAGGCAGTGGTGTTATACAACCCTGGAAATACCACTGCTTGCAGGTAGAAATTCTGACTTACAAATTTTCATTACTTTCATCAGCTATAACCGTCCTCTTAACATTTCTGCGCCAGCTTTACTGGCCCATTTCCTCTTTAACATTTAATTTTTTTTTTCTACCAAGGAAATCACCACCAGCACCCTGAGGAGCATGCAGCCGAGGAGCCCCTGGCAGAGCCACTCCTAAGCAGAAGTCAGACCAGGCGGTCGTGCGACACGTGCGCTACGCACAGACTGCTGCTCACGTGCCTGGACACCGGTGCCCCTACTCCCCGCCACAGCGGTCATTCATGCAGAGGTTTTTTTTTTGTTTGGTTGGTTTTTTTAAAGAAATCCTCCACGCAATGTAGCACGCATTCAGGATCAGGTTTGGGGGAGAAAGGAGGATTGCAATGGACACACAGGTCCCGCAACAGCATGAGAAAAAGACACTGTCAAACACCCGTGCTAGTGTAAGATGCCACCACCTATCTGACAAAGGTCCTGCTGTCCCCTGGCGCCGCACGCACCTCTGCCAGGTGCCAGGTCAAAGCTCACAGTCCACCTGGTCCAAGGGAGGCACCGAGTTTCTCAGCAGGCGCCATCCTTATCTGCAAGGGGCAGAGCAGGGCACACCAACACAGCCCCTGCAGGGAACTCCACGTTTCTCCAACGCCGCCGCCACCTCACCCCCGCTGCCATTAAACCCTGCCTCATCAGGAGAGATGCTCTTTTCCCTCAAGGGTAACACCAATGTCATCGGGGAGCATGGAAAGAGTATGTCTGGGGGGGGTTTCACCCCTTGTCTTCTGAAAGCCTGGAGAAGCCCTGCACCCCTGACAGCACCCCCGACAGCTTGGCAGTCTGGCCTGTGTCACACAGTCAACATTCCTAATATTTTTGTTATTTTAGAAGTCAGGTTTCCCTATGAAGCCTATTTTTGTTTGGCCAGCAGTTACAAGTTGAATCTCATACACGGCACAGGGCGACAACTTGAAACAAAGAGCACCGGCACAGGCGCACACCCTGTCCGCCTCCCCCCCGGGACCCCACCGAAAGGGACCCCGGTGTCCGGCGGATAGGGCAGCCCCGGGCCCACGAACTGAGGGGGGGGGGGGGAGGTTCGCTTGGGGCTGGAGGGCGGTAAAACGCGTCTTTTTGGCTCCCGCGGAGCCGCGCCGCTGCAGAGGCAGAGCCGTGAGGGTCCCGACCCGGCGGGGATTTACTCAGCGGGGGGGGGGGGGGGGGGGGGGGGGGCGGTGTCACCGTAACGTGCAGGTATTTCACTGGCGCAGAGATTTAGGAAGTTGTAACGAGGCAGAGGGGCGGAGGAGGCGGCGATCCGGCGAACGTCGGCCACCGTTCCACCGGGGATGCTGCTCCTGCTGCCGCCGCCGCAGGGGCTCCCCCGGCCGCCACCCCCGGCACCGTTTTACCACCCTCGGTAACAAAGAAGGAAAGGAAGCGGGGAGCGGGGTCACCCTGCCCGCCCTCTGCCGCCCTGCGGGGCCGGGGCTGCCGCCTTTCCCCGCCGCCCAGGCGGATCGGCGATGGAGAGGCCCTACCCTGCCCCCCGGCCGCCCCCTCCCCGTTACACAACGCCGCCCCCGCGCACCGGGCCGGTCCACGTGCGGTCCCCGTCCCCCCCCCCCCCGCCATCCTCCTCCCCGCACCGCGCCAACGGCCGCCCGCTCCCCCCCACCCCCCTCCCCCGGCAACCCGCGGCCTGGCGCGGCGGGGGCGGGGCCGGTGGCCGCGGGGGCGGAGCCGCCGGCGCCGCAGCGGCGCGGCCCCACGTGTCCCCGGCGCGCCCCCGCCGCCGCCGCCCCGAATGTAGGTCACCAAAACAGCGGCCGCCCGCCCGCCTCACGTGTCCGCGCCGCCAGCCGCCCCGCGCCGCCGCCCCGGCACTATTATGCAATCCGCGCGTCACCGCCCCGCACGGCCAATGAGCGGGCACGCCGCGCGGAACGTAAACACAGGGCGCACATGGCTCGCCCGGCGGGTCCATGTGAGGCAGCGCGCGGCCGTCCCGGCCACCAGCGGGGCCGGGCCCGGGCAGCGCCGCCGCCCGCCGCGCTCCCCCGCCCCGCGGCGCCCCGGGCCGGCCCCCGCCTGCACCCCCCACCGCCCGCCCGGCCCGCCGGGACCACCCCGCGGAGCCCTCCCCCGGCCCGCAGCCGCCGCCCCGCTGCTTACCGGCGCTGACTTCCATGGCGGCCTCCTCCTCCTCCTCCTCCTCCCGTAGGGGCAGGGGCGGCGCCGGTTGGGCTCCGCCGGGCCCGGCACGGCTGGGCTGGTCTCAGCTCGGCTCGGCTCCGCTCCGCTCCGCTCGGTCGTTGTCTCCCCCAGCTCCGCCGACCGCCGCCAGCCCTACATGCAGCCAGCCGGGGCGGGAAGGCGGCCGCGCTGTCGCCTGTCAGAGCGGCGGCTGCCGGTGCCCGCTGCGGCGCCCTCCCCTTTACAACAAAAGCGATCGGGAGCCGCGCAGAGTGCGGCACCACCGCCGCCCGCCCCGCCCCGCCCCGCCCCGGCGGCCCGCCCCGCCCCCCGGCCGCCCCCCTCACCCAGTGACACACTTTTCCGCGCCCGCCCGGGCGGCGGGCGCGCGAGCGCTCACGTGCGGCGGGCGCGTGCGGGGGCCACTGCGGCGGCGGCGGCGGTGATGGTGGCGGCGGGGACCCGCAACCGGGCACTGCGGCGGCGGCGGCGGGGCTGGCCCACCGCGGCTCGCAGTGCGAGGACGTGCCCCGCGGCGGACCGGTGACGGGGCGGCGGTGTCAGCATCCGCCGGCGGGCTCTGCTCCGCCGCCCGAGCACCGGCAGGAAATGCCACTGCTCTGATTGCCGCAGCTAATTAGCTCTCTCCTCCTCTCCTCTGCCGACCGCGGCGGCTCAGCGCTCCCGAGCACGGGGGCTCCCTCCCTTCCCCTCCCCTGCCCGCCGCCGGTGTCCTCGTTGCGGGAGAAAAGGGGGGAAAAAAAACGGGAGGGACCCCCTTGGCTGCCGTACGAACACCGCTGCGGCCGAAATAACGGCAATTGAGGCTCCGGGCACAGCCCGTGTCCCTCCGTCCGTCCCCCCTCTACGGGGAGGGGGGGGATGCGCCCCCAGAGGACGTACTGCACCTGGGTGGTGAAGCAGGGATGTCCCCGCCGGGACACACACACACACACTCCCCCATCTCCCCCTCCCAGAAGGGAACCCCCAAAGAAAACCCACCACAGCGATGGGGGGGGGGGCGGGAAGGGGGATCTCCATTAAGTGGACGCAGAGCCCAAAATGAAACTCGGGTCTTCGTCGGCCCCCCAGGGAGGCTGAGGGACATGCGGCGCTTCGTGGCGTATTTCGACCTCCAGACTGAGAAGGAGGCGGTGGGGTTAAATGAGGTTAACAAGCAGAGGTTAAACGCAGCTAAATGTAGTTTACCGCCTCCTAATTTGGGTGAGTTTCCTCTCTTCTCAAATGAGGTAAACAGGTCAGTTTGGGCGAGCTTCCTGACTTTACAATTAAGGTAAACGGGTGAGTTTTCCCATTTTTCCACTGGTGGCCGGGAGGCATCCAGCTTTCCTCTTGGTCCAAACACAGCACCCACCACCATCTCCAGGCCCTCCATTCCCCAGCCCGGATTTCTTACAGCAAAAGCTTCTTGTCCTCCTTATATTCCCAGTTCTCCTCCTCATACCAACTCCACACTATGTTTCCTAAGCCCTGCCACGCTGCCCTCTGGCTCTCTCGCGCAGCCCCTGCCTGCTCAGCTGGCCACCAAGCACTGCTGCTTGCCCTGGGCACGGCCAGGTATAGGGCTCGATGTCCTTTCCCATGCTAAGGGCACCTGGCTGGGTCCCTGTGTCACTCCTCTGCCCAGCTGCTGGTCTTCATGGGCCGAGCACAAATCGGATGTATTTGAGACAGCCCATCCTGCCATGTCAAACCTCTCAAAGGCTGAAGTTGGCCAACAAACTCAAAGCAAATGGTAGTGTCTAAATCCAAATCCCTTAGGAAACCAAGTTGAATGTCAGGAACAGCAGCAGAGCAAGTCCTCTCTGCCCATGCATTCTCTGTCTCTGGGATTATTTTTTTTGTTACTTTTGGATTTTAGCAAAGCAGATGCTTGTGTACTATTTACTAACCAGTGGGTTACCAATCCCAGATGTTCACTGAGATGGCTAAAAAACCTACAGAACTCGAGCTCTTGCTGTTGGATGAGGCAGGAGACTTCAATTTGCAGGTGGTAGTGGAAGCATTTGGAGATGAGCAGGCAGGCACTGGCACTCAGACCAAAGGTCCATCTGGCCTGCAAGAAGTCTGTGGCGCTCAAGGGAGGCTCCAGGTTTTTCGGGTCCACGGACTCCATTCCTGAGAGTGGCCAATACAGGGAAGGACTGCTCCTCCACTTCCTTTGTGGGCAAGGACAAATGCTGCTGCTCCTGCCTGGCGGGACAAATGGGAAAGGCAACGTACGCAGCTTCGCAGGATGCCATAGGGAGAGGCTCTATTGCTCCCAATCTCAGTCTCTCCTATTTACCACCAGGACAGGACTTTGTCCCTCCCAGAGGGATTCCAGCCTCTAGTATCTTCTACCATCTGCTTTTGAGACTCTCGGGGATCATTATAGCAGTTTCAGCCTGCTCTTGCCTCTGGTGCTGCACTTTGCAGCCCTGGAGCCACCCCCCACCTGTCTTCAAGAATGCCTTTATTTTGCTTCTCTCTCATATCCCAGATCAACCCCTTCCTTAATGACCCTGGACTGCTCCCTATGCTCACATACTACATCCTCTATGGTTCCTTCCCTGAGGTGGCTCCACACACACACGTGAGTTGCAAGAGCCAAGCACTTCTCTTAGGGACGGAGTATGGCATAAGCGAGTAATGGGCCCACCACCCAGCCTTCCACCCAGGATCCTTGTCCACAACACCAGAGGAAGCCAAAAGGTGTGTTTCCTGAGAAGGTCCGGCAGGTAGAGCTGGCTGTGGATAGCCACAGGATGGTGCAACCAGTGTAACTCCCATCCTGGAGTTCCTAAGGGAGAAGGTCTCAGAAATGGCTCTGTCCACTCCTATGTTGTAGGTCTGCTGGTCAGCATGAAGGTGTGGAGCGCCACAGTAGCCCATGAGAGGTGCTTCAGTGTTTGGAGGAGAAAACTGTCTTAGAGAGCACCAAGGTTTTTATTCTGCCCTCTAACCTGGGGAAAGACAACACTCTGCCACTGGGTTGCTATATGGGAGCCAAATTTTTCTTGGACCCTCTTTCCACCTGCCTCTTCCAAACCCCACACAAACAAACACCTGTGGCTCTGGGTGCTGACCAAGTCGTGGTGCCTGGGCTTCTTCTTGAGGGGCTTCTCTTTGACCTTAGCTTGGCCCCTAAGGCTCTAGTGTTACTTGCTGAGCTGCCACTTCTCTTCAAGATCTGATGCTCGGTGGATATTCCCTGATCCCCACGAGGAGCCGTGATTCCCTCCCATGTTGTTTGCCCCTCCACAAAGCGCAAAACAAATGCTGGCATTATGGAGAGGCAGTGTACTGCTGGCATTCAGGGTGGCATGGCACCTGTCCAACCCAAAGGACAGGTGGGCACTAGGATGGCCACCTGACGAGTGATTGGGAGTCCTTGTGGTTGGTCAGTCCTCTGAATCCATCAGCCTCTCTTTGCTGAGGGTGCTGCTCTCTGCAGAAGTCTTGTGGTTCTGGGAAGAGACTGAAGTGAGGCATTGACACGTGAAGGGGCAGGAGAGGGGAAAAAGCACAGAAGGTGGGGCAGAAAGCTTCTACAACCCCCTTCCTGCCCCTGGGAAGGAACACGGACATTTCCTCCTCTTGCCCTCCACCCCACACATGTGGAGCAGCTAAAACTGCGTGTTTAAATTCCAGAGGTTGCAGAGTGACTCCCACCTGTGGTACAGTCTCCGTAGGAGAGTCTCTGGTTGGGAGACGGCACGACGGTGTTGCAGCAACTAATGCTGACTTAACTGTTAAGTGCAGTTGATAGCTGGATGGCGGGACAGGATGCACTTTGGCCACCTCACTGGAGGTATGTGGAGACTGATGACTCCTTTTCCTCAGGCCTGAAATGCTGGTGGTTGCTCAGGTCGGGACAGAATGCCTGCACCTTTCTGTCCCTGTGGAGAGGCCCTCCTAATCCCGGTAAACATCCACACACCAGCCAGGAACGTAGGAGTTTCCATCAGGAGGCATTTGTCTGCTTTTGGACAAGTTGGATTTCCTCAGTGCCTGGCACATTTACAATAACATTAATTTGATCCCCAAATATATATTTTGCAACTAGAAAAAAATTTGTTTACATGAAGAGTGCCAAGCAGCAGCATCATTTCGTGCCCCAACAGCTCCTGATGTTTTCTGTTTCTTTGTTCCTTATTACCTCAGGAAAAAATTCCTAACCTCTTATTTGTCTTTTTGACTGATGCTCAGAACAACGCTGACATTTGCAAAGATCTACGGTGAGTCCAAGTTCTCTTCCCTGGTCATTTTCAGCTTCCCATGGTTTACGTATAATGAAAGTTATTTTCCCCCGTATAAAATACTTTGCCACTCTTTTTCTGTCCAATCAGTCTGTTTGATGAGATCCTTCTGAAACGCTCAGTAATCTGTCTGTCCTGAATAATTTGGGCTCTACAGCTGCAGGTGGAACTAGTTCATACAAGTACACTTCTTTTAGGTGAGGCAACTGATAGCAAACCTATCCTCGCATTTCCAGCTTTTTTAAAGCAAAGATTTACTCGCTATCTTCAGTTACTAGCTTAAATATTGCCCTCTAAAAGTCATTATAATAATAGCTATAACCATGACTTCTTTCCTACATTAAATGATATAAATAGCAATAACTCGCCTAACTGATCTCAGCCTCTGGAAGCCAGTGGAAATTTTTCTATCGATTAGAGTCAGCTTGGGTCAAGCCCTACACAGCGTTTTCTGACCCCTTGCCCTACTTATTCTCCGTTTCTGTTTTGCATATGTGTCTAACTCTTCAGATTGTTGCACTTTTTTTCTCTCTCTGTTGAAGAGAAATCCTGATAAGGCGGTCCCAGAGGTCTTTAGCTTGTCATCGCATCCCTTCATAGGCTGAAATGTGCGCAGAACGCTTTAGGAAGAAGCAAAAGCTAAATATAGAATCATTTAAAGCCTACCCATTAAGGGCATGCCTACATGACACGAATGCAACTAGCTTAGGTACGGGGAGCAGTGTAGTCAGGGAGCTAAGTATAACCGAAACAGAGGAACTGGCACGCAAATCGTTCCCTCCTGCTCACATCCTGCCTCTCGGTGCCAAGTATCAGAGCCTTGGAGGAAGATATAAAAGCTCTTAATAGACAGTTATATACTAACTTGCCCATAGGGTAACTTTCTTCCTGATTCAGCTCTTTAGCAGTCGGTTTACGGCCTGAAGCACGTAACACTTCTGCTGTTCTCTCTTACCTAGTGTTACCGCAGGTGCGCTTTTTTATTCACATAAATTGATAATACAAGTGGCCTTCTAGGATGGTCAAAATGACCTCATGACATAACCTCATGCAATAGTGACAGATTACAACTAGCCTCAGCTGCCCCTGCAGATTTTAATGGAAGGTGAGGACTTGGACCTTTAGTCCAGAAAGACAAAGCATTAATTTTGCATTAATTGAACCTATATTATATGGCTGTAGTATCACTGCTCCACCTTTTTTAGAATCATAGAATGGCTTAGGTTGGAAGAAACCTCGAAGATAACCTAGTTCCAAGCCCCCTGCCATAGGCAGGGACACCTCCCACCAGACCACTTTTTATGGTGTAAGTAACGTAGTGTGAGTCATAGAATACGAGGTTGGAAGGGACCTCAAGGATCATCTGGTCCAACCTTTCTTGGCAAAAGCACAGTCTAGACAAGATGGCCCAACACCCTGTCCAGCTGAATCTTAAAAGTGTCCGATGATGGGGAATCCACCACTTCCCCAGGAAGATTATTCTAATGGGTGATTGTTCTTATTGTGAAAATTTTTCCTCTTGTGTCCAGTCAGAATCTCCCTTGGAGTAACTTGTACCCATTACCCACCGTCCTTTCCATCTGCTGGCACATCATCTATTTATCTAGAAATAAAATCATCGGCTAACGAAACAAAGATGAGAATATTTATTGGGCCAATCGTGATTTCAGGGAGAGAAGCAGAATGGACTGTGCAAAGGATGTACATATAGATACCCTTTACCTTCACTGAAACACCGAGTCTTACATGACTTAACTACAGGTGATTTCTAACAACACATTGTACTGTCTCAGAGGCAATATCAACAGTGTTGTATTGAAGGCACACAGTCAGCAGACAACTGCTGCTTTTCACTTAGAGGAACCCTAACACTTGCCAGTCCCTTCTCCCCTCCAACCAGTCCTCTCCAGGGGCAACTGCATTTCTCCTTCTGGTGCCTTTTGTAATAAACATCCTTCTAAGACTGGATTTTCTTCTGCCTTTGTCACACTCCCCTATATCAGTGTCCTGCAGAGCATCTTATTTCAAAGCATCGATGCTCACTAGGAAGTTACCTAGGCTGCCAGCAATCACGTTGGCATCGTGTGACACTGGCATGGTGCTGGCCAGGACATCTCCAGTGTGGTGGCACTGCTGTCACCGGATCAAAACCATTGCTTCAGAAGTTAGGTAGCCCAGCTCCGCTGTTTCCCTTCTGAAGCCTCCAGGCCACCAAAACATAAACCCAGTTTGCTTTTTCTCTTTGTAAACTACGTTAATCCCTGGACCTCAGTACTGGTCAGAGCAGAGATGCAAATGATGCCTTCTCCTCATCTTGGGAAAGCTCTGCAGGTCATATGGAGGGAACACAAGGTCAGAAACGTCACCCACAGCTCCTGCAAGGTTTTGCCTATCGCCCTTGCTTCTCTCCTTTGGAGCAGCACAAGCTTATTGTGATTACTGGCATATTTTACAAGGAAAATCCCAAAGAAAGCTCAGCCCAGTCACGAACAGAGGCAAATACCACCCACATCTGGGCCCTAAATAGCCCAAGATTGTAGAAAATGAACAGTCTCTCATTACAGGTGCCATTGGTCCTTGTGTATGGACCCCAAGGGAGAGGACTGCATTTTTACACCCAGGCAAAACAAAGGCAACTATATTTAAATCAGTAAAATTTCTCTGGAGAATAAACCAAAACATATGTTTTGCCCCAAGAATTATTACCTCTAACAACCCAAAGGGTAGTTTAAGGGCCAGGACAGCTTCAGACTTTCAGCAGCTCTATATAGCGCAGTGTTTATTTCCCACTTGTCGTCTCACCCTGGCTAACTCGGAGGTCAAAAGATGATTTAAGGCCTAATGCTTCAGGGTGCTGAGTTGTATCAGGAGATGACGCATGGAACACCGTATCAGACCTTGTGTCCTCGTGGATTAGGTCCAACTGGTCAAATTCTTGTTCCGAAATGCCGGCTTCTCTATTCTGCTGAGAGCCTGAAGAGTTAAAGTTATTAACTGGTTCAGAATAAAATGCATTAGGAATAAATATGCTTTAGGATAAACCTATTAAATGGATAAAAATGCCATTAC
Organism: Pluvialis apricaria; assembly: GCA_017639485.1. Lineage (NCBI taxonomy): Eukaryota > Metazoa > Chordata > Aves > Charadriiformes > Charadriidae > Pluvialis > Pluvialis apricaria. Next base: position 43,668,481 of record CM030008.1, on the reverse strand, counting down.
CGTGGTGAAATATGATTGTGTGACCTTTTAAATAAATAAGCCTGCTATGCACCAAATTATGTCAGATAATAAGCTTTATACATGATAAAGTCATGCAGTAGGTCTCAATCTTCAGGCATTCAGTGAAATATCGCTAGCCATAAAGGGCTTCTGAAATGTTACGCTAAAGAAAATTGCTTCCAGCTATAAAAACTTAACTGCTAAAACAAATGTAGTTTCTCTCATAAAATCCTGTGCAAGGCATTGGTAGTAAGAGCAAAAGCTTACTAGAAACAAACCTGAGGTATTCAAACTATTTTGCAAATACACGATGCTTCTTAAAATAACTCCGATTCCAGATAAATCTGGAATAACTCCATCGAAAGCAAAAGGGTTATAATCCTGTCACATCACTGTATGATCCAAATCATGTTCGTAGGGGCTGAGAAACATGTCTGTGGGATATCTCTGGATACCAACGTTGCTGGGGATCCAAACTAATCTACACTTGTAGTTTTGGCATTTGTACAAGCGGTGGAAATACTGACCTCGCCGGCCGTCCTGAACCTTGGGCCTGCCTGTGTTATGCCTCAGCGACTTGCCCAGATTACTCCTGACACAATGCTATTCCTATTAAGGAACCATTCGTATTTGATGTGATGGAAACGGAGCTGGATATTATCAGCCTCCTGAATAAAGGCAGACACGCATTTAGCCAGATTCGGCTACCAGCTTCACGCGTGGCAAAACTGGCTCTCTACAACAAGGCAGAGTAGGAGCTTGCTGCTCTAAACCATTACGAATAAGAAGGAATGAAGCAAATTCTCTCATTCCTTCTGGTGATGGTGGGCAAACCATCAAAACCTCATGGTGAGGCACTTACAGTTTTAATAAAATCATCATGGTCACTTCATCTATTGTTACATGAACATCAGCGAATACATGCAGTTCCCAGCAAGGGTCTCAAGCACAGCTCCCAGGACTGAAAATACTCTTGGAACTCCCTTCCCACAATCAATTATCTTCTCCAAAAGGCAGTACCAAACAACACATTAGACATTAACAAAAAGGAGCATTCCTGTTTCTTCTGGTTTGTTTTTTTCTTTTTTTTTTTTTCTGAACTGGGAAAATGCAAATGTTTCTTTTGAGGATAGAAAGGATTTTCTTAACCTCCAGCTACAAACACTTGATAATTTTCACCAGCGCTCAATCCAGTACAAACTTTTATTCCAGGAGGGGCACTGAAAGAGCCATAGCAAAATTCATACGCACAAAAGAAGCCCACTGTGCTCCGGCTCCCAGAAAGCAGAGAGTTCACTCTCTGAACCTTAGCAATTTACACTGCGAAGAAACGGGAACATTCTCCACCACTAGTTGCAGCGCTTTCACCAAATAGAGCGAGATATGCCGTGCTAAACACGACTTAAATGGCACGACTGCAAAGGAACGGGTGGCATCATGAGGCTAGCAGTGAATTTTTATTGTCTCTTCCTGAACAACTGTGGCACAATGTCCAGAAACAAATAATAGGTCTGTTCCGGGCAGGAGCTCAGCTGCACCCTGAAAATGCCTCCAGGCACTTGCCATTTTGTTTTACTGCAGTTCCTCAAAGCCGGTCAATTGTAAGCATAAATCTGGCGGAGAAGGCACGTTACCAGCGGTGAAGGACAACTGCGTGTTATATAATCCTGCCAAATCCTTGATACAGCAGTTCTCGGCGGGCAGCTGTCTCGCTCTGAGTCATCTGGAAAGTCTCTGGTTCGGTGAGCTTCCAGGAGCAGACCATCAAAACAGGTTATACTTCCACTTCCCATTTCAAATTACGGGAGGCACCTGTGAGTCAAGGCAATCATTTTCTCTTTATCTGCCTTCGGATGCCATCCCGCGTGCGGATCCAGCCCAGACTCCTGCTGAGCCAGGAGCCCCGTGGGAGTTCCCAGCCATCTCTGGATGCCGCGGCTTGTGGCTGGCCTGGGCGGCTGTTGGCACGCAGGTCCCGCTGCAGTTACCGAGCAGGATGGTGCGAGGGCAACCATGGTGCGAGGAAATCCTCACCTGGCTCTTCAGAGAACCTGAGCTGCTACACGTGGGTCTGGACTTGCTCCATGCTCACCAGCCTTTCTCCAAACACCCATCGTTGGTCCCTGTCACAGGCAGACACCGTGTGTAGACCTCTGCACGGCTGTGCGCGTGGCAGGAGGTCAGGCACTGCCACATGCCATATCCCCGCTCCGGTCACCAGAGCCAGGGACTTGATTAGCTCACGCTTTTTTTTTTTTTTCCTTCCCCTCTTTGAGGCAATGCCAAGTCTTAATCCAGTCCTGGGTCACAGATCTCAGCAGGATGCAGGACACTGGGTCTGTCTTGGAATTATGAAGTCTCCAGCCTCAGAGCCGGCCAGCTTAGACCTCTCCTACCTCTTCTTTTCCGTGCCTGACAGATGGCTGGAGTCAGCTCTTCTGACAGTGGTGTTGGTACCCAGAGCTGAGCAGCTCTTTTTTTTTTTTTTTTACAAACCCAAATGACTGCAACTTTGGCAATCTCACCCTTATTGAACAACAACAAGAACCAAGTCAGCAGCAAGCAGTAGCCTGTTGCACAGGGCTGTACCAAACCCAGGAGAAACGAGATGGGTCCAGTTGGGTTGGCTGATAGGTGCCGAAAGACCTGGTCCGGGGTTACCACTTCAGGGGCCAAGGAGGGGGTAATTGCTTCCCCAGTTCTCCGTCCCACTCCTCTGCAGAAGATAAAATTGCTTCAGCCTTTCCTGCGGTTCCAAAGCACCTCCGAAAGGACCATAAAATTCAATATTCAGACGGCAATGCAAGTAATATGATTTTAGGACAATTTGCAAAAATCTGCAAAAAACATCAAGTTTCAGCGTTCATTATGATCTGGAAAAAAATCCAGTTGTGTAGTACATTTCCACACAGGCATAATTTGGCTAAAATAATTATTCAGGCTCAAAACACATCTCTTATTTCCTTATTTTAAAATTCTTTTTCTTAAACTAATTTAAAACTTCAGAATGTTGCCAGAATGCCACATACTAGAAGGCAAGATCGTTTAGCAGAGAGGTATTTTAAAATTTTAAGCCCTAAATGGATGGGACCATCACTGGAGAACATAGAACTCATGTATGCCATATGTTTTCCATAGTTTTATGATTCTTGTATTTTTATTAAACTAGCCAATGAAAATAATAACTATAGCAGAGTTTTTCATTTAGCCTCAGGAGTCAGAACAGTGATTCATTTGTTCACAGTTGGTTGTTTTCTCCTTTTTTCCTCCTCGGCAACAGAAATCGTAAGTCTACTGAACTGAGTTTCCAGTGTAACCCATCATAGCAATTAATTCATTTTTTGTTTCCCATGGATAAGGTATAACTGTTGCTTTAAAAATTGCTGTTTGGGTAAAGCAGGGTCCAAAACCCAAGCAGCAAACATAATCTAAAATGTGTATCACACATAAAGGGCAGTGATCATCTTCCCGGTACAACTCATTGGTATTAACATGAAAAACTTGGTATCTCACTATCAGTTTCTACCAGTTTTTAAGCTGTGTCCGTTAAGAATGGACAACCAGGCACCTATGACAAATAAAACTACCTACATTAAGGTTGGGAATTAGATTCTCCAGATTCTATAGAATCAGCTGAATCATGTATTTCATATAATGTACGTACAATTCTACAAAAAAAATAAAAAAGTTTTTTATTTCCTCCTCTTCCTAAATTTGTACATATTAACTGGTTTATATCTGCCTTTGATTTTTATTATGGAGCTGAATCTTACCTTGTGTCTTTTTTTCTGTAAAAAAGATCGTAAGCAGATGTTCTCCATCAACACCTGTAGCAGTAACTCATAAACAAAGTGAAAATAATATGAAATTTTCTATTTTACTTAAAAGCTTTACTATGGCATTGTTTACCCCTGCATTGACAAAACCGCTAACCAAACAGTTGCAAACGACACAGCAACTTATAAGACATCATTTTTACATATAGCTCTGAACGAACCGAAAACCCAAAGCTCAAAACACATTCTTCATAAGGGTTTCGTAATTCGCTAATCTAAACTCAACTGAGCAACCACGAAACCCGTGAGAGAGGCAGGTGGATCGTAATAGCGGATGAGTTGAAGGGCCGCGATTCTCATACAAGGAAAGGGTTCGAATAATTGCTGTTTAGTCACAGAAAAACAATGCTGGAGGAAAAAACGTATGAATAAGTGAATGAGTGAACACCGGACTAATGAGCTACTTCCTCCACTTGGCGTATGAGCTCTCTGGGGATGGCGACTCATTTTCGTTACACGTGTGAACACAGTGCAGAGCATAACAGGGTCTTGGTTCCCGCCTGCTTTTCTGGCTGTTGACACACAGCCTGGTGATGAGGCCGGCAAGATGGAGAGCACCGGTGTGGAACGTAGTGCCTTTCACAGCACCAACTGAGAAACCTGCTTCTGCTCTGGGTTTGGTGAAGTGCGGCCGCTGCCTGGTCTCTCGGGGTTGCAGACTGACACCAGAGACACCGTCACGCGGAGCTAGCTCTGCGCTGGGGGGACTTTGGTCCAGCCAGCTTTATACCGCTGGGACTGCACCGTGCAAGCTTGGCTGCTGGACCCTGGCTAGCTGTAGCCTCCTCTGCACCGGGAAGCACTGGGGTACTGACAAGCCCCGCTGGAAGCCAGCTGACTTGTCCTCTTCTTTTTTTCCCTTCACCTTTTCTTTTTTTCCTTCAACGTGCCTCTTGATTCTTGTGTTTCCAAGGGAACTTAACAACTTGCACGTGGGCCGTCAGCTTGGGCCCAGCGGCACGCTTCCACAGCCCTTTGGCGACAAGATACCGGCTGCACAACCCCTAAGGAGCCAGCTAGGGTCCAACGTACTAACCAGCAAGGGTTTTTCTAAAGCCTGGTGCCGGGAAGGCAACGCGGGGAGACCTGAGCAGGCTCGGAAGGGGACTACCTTCCAGCTGAGAGACCAATCCCAGCCAGCATCGATCTGGACAGAGCCAGGCTTCATTTAATCACTCATCTGCTCCCACTGAGCTCCCTGTTCTCCAGGATACCCCCGCTCTCCGTTTCCCTGAATGATGGAGAGCTGACAGTATTTAATGAGATTAAATGTCATCTTCATTACATAAGAGCCTTTAATTATAGGATATCATTGAACATCATTTGATACCGAAGAAAAGCATGCTCTCTCAAATTTCAGGCAGTGACAAGGGGCCCGGGAGAACTGGGTTCCACTCCTGGCTTTGCCAGAGGCTTCTTCTGGCACATTAGGTAAGAGCAGGATAGCCACCGAATTAAAGGTTGCGTAAGCAGTGTGGCTCAGGCACTTCCTAACTTTAGGGAGCGAGACTTTGCAACCTAAACACTCTGTGCGCAATTATTAAATTGAGGCTGATTCAGAACCTTGACACATGAAGAGAAGAACAGCCCACAGGCTCTCCATCCTTTCATACAGCCTTACATGTCAAGCAATTACTTGCAAAGGATTAGATCGAGAAGTCGATGCTTGCTCAAAGCCCCAGAAAAGAGTGTCCAATTCAAATCCAAATTGCTTTTTTTTTGTGTGTGTGGCTGCAGCAGTGTTTCCATCACTCTGGCTATTTTGGCTTGATACTGTCAGAACTAGACCTGGGTGTGCTGCAAAAGAAGAGAGAGTTGTACAAGGGCAAAAAAGATGGTGTTTTTTCCCCATCTTGGAGAGGAAGTAGACAAAAGAGTAGGAATCAGGCTCTATTTTTAGTCTAGCTTTTAAATTCATTAGCTGGATGGGACCATTCACATGCAGTTGCTTTTCTCACTGGGTCAAGGCTAGCAAGCAACTGCTGCATTACAAGGACAAAGGTAAGTGAGCAAGTTGAGCTACTACTCTCCTCCATCGGTAATTACTTCATCCTAGGACCCCCACAAAATCACCAGTTGACATTCAATGACCTTCTGCTGCAAGGAAGGAGCCAGCCTGCCCCTCCGTCAGCATCTGTGCCCACCGCAGGCAGCACACCGGCATCCCTCGCGCAGCAGCACACAGCTGCCTCGCAGAGACTCCCAACCCGTCGGAGACAATGCAAGGAAACAATTACACTCGCTGTTGATTAGCGAGTCTGTGCTTTTCAACTTAGCTAGCGTTGCCAAGTAATGAGCGCTTCTATTAGCTACGTGGAAGGGAGTTTACTACTTGCTTATTTAAAGAACGCGCTAAATCACACAATCTGTTTATACACATCCCACTGCCCTGCAGGAGGACAGAATTAGTTTCTAACAGGGGCCGAATTACTTGCCCAGCCCTCACCTTCTACCAAAGGCTAAGCGATTAATCTAGGCGGCTTACACAAAAGTGAAATCCAGCCTAACAGCAGCTCACAGTCGACAATTTTCAACAGCACCTGGTATCAGGCTGAAACAGGCTGGTACTGCACGGCCCCGTTTCTCCGCAGCTTAACTGTGGCGCTCATTTTTGTCTCGCCTAGAATCCCGCCAGCTCTTTTAATTACGTCCAAAACATGCCTGTCCAGACTGAGAAATAAGCAGTCCTGCAAGCAGAGCCAAGTAGATGGCTTGGAAACCGATTATTGGATTCCTCCGTGTCTTAATAAATTTCACCAGTGAAATGCCTGATGCTCCCTCTTCCCTCCCCGCTTCAGCCGCAGCCGAGTGTCCGTGTTCCAGGCAGTCTCCGTGTGTAAGGGGGGTTGAACGCCACGGCCTCTCACTACGACTGCTGTCTCAGATGACTGATTTTCACCAAACTTGTAAGGAACACAGACCTGCAACCTCTACTGAACTTGCACAACAGGTTAAAAAAAAAAATCATCAAGTAGGAAAAGCAGAGATCACATAACCTCTCTCTAAGCCTCGTTTCCCAAGCTAACAGCCCCAAACAAAAAAGTTTTTCCTCGAGGTTTTGCCTTTTTTAAATACAGATTTTAATAATCTGCCTTTCCTCTTCACACAAATATTGCACTGTAATTTCCCCTCCTTCCAACCCAAAACATTTTTTAACAGAGCCTACGACACTTCTAGCGTGAGAAGATGCTCAGGCAACCCGATTTCCCAAAGACTTGGGATGAGCCGTATGTACCCAGAGCTCCCATTGAAGACAGTACCATCCGTTTCAAGTTCCTTCGCTCGTCTGATGAACACCATGCCCTCTCACAAACACTTCCATCAGTAGCTTTCAACCAACTTTGGAGGGGATAGTATTTCCTCCCCTATTTTAAAGATCAAAAAGCTACAGGACCGCGAGGGGAAACCTCAGGTAGGTCTCACTGGAAACACCCCCGCCATGTGTTAGAAGTTTTGAACCCTGGCAAGGAACACAGCATCAGCGCTGACTGCCCAGTCACCTTCCCCCATCAATGGTGAGGGTCCTACACAGCTTCACAAGCCCTCATACAGTATCAACAAAGCTGTTAACTTAAAATTAAAAATAAATGGAGATGTCGGTTATCCAGGCACCACCTTAAATCTACAAAAGGGAAGGATCAGCCCCCTCTCTACAGTAACCCCCTCCGTGCTCAGGGGAGGCCTCATTCAGCAAATCTGCTCCTAGGACCTTCTATCTCCTGTCCCACACCATCACGGGAGCTGCTTTCAAGAGTACTAGTGCTACTCCACAGGAAAGGTTAAACAAACAAAAACAATCTGCCTTCTTTAGGGGAGCAGATTGCACATTTTAACAGAAGATTCCTTTTGAATTTTTTCTTGAGCCAAACAAGCATGTCATGAAAGGACTGCCGCTTTGAGCTGTTCTTCCTGGCTTGAAGAATACCCTGCCAAGTCTCTTCTTCAGACTACCGTCCTCCTGCAAGAACTTAAATCAAAGAGCAAAATAAACTAAGTTCTCAGTTGAAGGGCAAATCTATGACATTTCAGTCCCACCACTTTTTTTTTTTTTTTTTTAAATCTTTCCACACCCCAAGCTGAAGCTCTAGGAAGACGCAACTTCTTCTTGGCCTTCTATCCATCCCTCTTCCTATCACTACTCAATGGACACGGTACGAAACCTGTGGAAGCTAGGACAGTCATGCAGCTAATTTACCAGAAATTGCAGTTATTCTCCTCTTAGCGTTTACAGGCAAGCTGACTTCATGCTGAAAGGTCACACTGCAATTTCACAAAATGTAGCCTAAAATACATTCATCTATGATTATAACTGTCTGTCATCTAAATGCGATTATTTCTAACACTCAACCATGCAGAGCAAACCAGAACGCAGCTCTTTAACTCCAGAGAAATGTTCTCTGTTCTGGTATCAAGAAACACTATCTCCACTGCAAAATGTGAAATGAACAGCCTGGAATCTCGCACAAACAAAGTAATACCTACTCTACAGTCAGTAGTTTATTATTCAACCTAAAACATTGCATAATTCTTTGTGAAGTGTCCATATTTAAAATGCTGTGCACTTCAGTGAACAGAGCAAGTCTCACCTTTCTATTCTGCGTTTAGTCGCTTTTGCCTATGTTTGCAGATAACATAGGCTCAAGAGCTGGTTTCACACTGAAGACACACAAACAAACAGAACTTGAAAAATAAAGTTGCCATTAGTATTTAATCACCTATAAAAAATAAACTAGCGCTTTCGGTTTACATCTCATTGCACAAGATCAAAGCTGGCCTTGAGTCTGAGCACAGGACAGAGACCCCGACCTACAGACAGTGAGCAAGTATACTCAGACTGACAGAAAAAAGAACACGGACTAGCTATTAAGCTTTCAATTCACACTGCACATGTCTTTTCAGTCTTATCAAAAGTGAAACCCATCACAGAACTCTATGCTTGGGGCCTACAATCTTCACAAATATCAAATTACATTTTCAAAATACCTTCAAAATACAGAAACAACTGAACTGGAGAATTCTACACTCCTCCACATAAACCAAGAAGCAGCAGAAGCACTTTTTAAATTCAACAACCCGCATCAGCTTTATTAGATCGTTACATTTACAAGAATTAACGGTAACGGTGCAGCTGCAGGGTATTGCGCCTTCTCCAGGCAGCACGACGTGAGCCACCAATGGTGTGGTGGAATTTGTGGCCCTTGCCAAGACCACGGCTCTTCCGCCCAGCCGATGTCAGCCCACGCATCTCTCTGTGCTTGTGAACGGGCTTGGTGATCCACTGGGTATCAGGATTGCGCCTGATGGTCTTATGGAAGGGATCAATCAGGATCACTTCGAAAAACTTGTAAGTGGAATCTTCACCCACCCAATACGAGTTCAAGACTCTCAGAGCCCCACAGTGACGGCCAGCACGTTCCTAGAGGGAAAAAAAAAATAAATGCAAAAGGCTGTAAAATCATGGATGTAGGGTGTTCTTCATGCAGACAGATATGAGTAACTCAAACCTAAAATTTTTTAAGTGCTAGAAATTTCAATTTTCCCTGAGAGACCTTCTCTTCCTAAAAGAACTGTTCCCCTTCCAGCTGCAAAGACGCAAGAAAAAGTAGTAGCTGAAAGGAATGCTGTATTCAAAAAAAAAAGGCTCCTTGGGTTCCTACATGAAACAAGTTTTAAAGAACGAAAAGGAGGAAGGTGCTTTGTTGACAAAAGAAAGAACTACTTTGTACACAGAAGCACCCAATAAATAAATACAGAGAGTTAAAAATAGCTTTAACATGAAGATGAACATACAAAGCACAAGTTCACTTGGGGCCATGGAAGAATCTTTTGTGGGAAGTTATGAAAGGTTGATCAGTACGCACATCCAAAGCTACATGGGCAAAATACACTTCTGCAGAGAATATGCCCGTACTGACAGGAGAAAAGAAACAGCTGATGTAACAAGTCTTCATTCCACTGCTGGTATATTGGTGCTTGCTATTCCTATCCTCACTTGTGGTTGGAAAGAAGCAGTCTTAGTTTAGAAAATAAAACAAAGCAGAAAATACCAATTATGCAACTCCATCTGCCTCTCCTGTCAAGAACGCTCCTTATTTAAAGCACTGAAAGTATGTTTAATCCTAGGACTTTATCATCACCATGGGAAAGTATGAACCAATGGATCCCACCCATCTTCTATCCCAATGCGATCCCTACCTACTACTACAGTCTTCCACTAAACAGCACTTGAATCTGAAAAACATAAGTCTTCCAGGAAAGCGCAAGTCAGATTCAGAAAATTTTGAACTAAAACTGAGGGCAAAATAACTTCTTCCATGAGCTGTCACCACAACTAAGCATGGGATTAGCCATCAATTATCTGGGAACAGCGTATATGAAGAGCATGCCATGAGCACTGAAAACAGTGCATGCACAGAATTGCATTTTTAACTTGAACTCATCACCTGTGTTTCTTTTAAATTAGCATGTCCCATTTACTTTTTTTCTTTTCTTTTAAAAAAACCCACCCTATTCAACTTGTTGAAGTCACTTAAAAAGGAGTATTTTTTGAAGTCCTGGAAACAGAAGTCTTTTACTTCAAGGTAGAAAGGCAACGAGCAGTCTCCACTTTCACAATGTCTTTTTTGAGAGTTCAGACTAGTCTTAATTCTCACCCACTGAAAGAGCTTTTTCTAAAGGTGAGAACTACATCTCTTCAGCACTACTACTGTGACATTATGGAACTTAAAAGATCTCATCGAATAAGTTTCCATTTTGAGTATTTCAGCAGGTAACGACATCCCACCTATAAAAAAGTTAACCACCAATCTCTGTGATTGTGAGGTACCAAAGTTTTTTATAAGGAACCAGAAGGTCTCTGGCAAGCTGTTTTCAGATCCTGTGATACAGCTAAGTACACTGTGCGGCATTCCTACTGCACAGACAGGCGCTACAGACTTTAAGACAGGAACTCGTCTGTACTTTGTGAAAGGCCCCTTCCCTAAAGCTGGTAACACATACAACATGGCGGGGAACACAGAGGTGGGATTTGGTGATGAGCAAAGTCAGACACCTTAGCATGTTTGAATTTTTATTTCTCATGCCTAACCCTTTATTTTACTGGGGTTTATACTAGTTGTATGTCTATTTTTCATTACAAATATTGTGGCGTACTTTAGAAATAAGTACACACTATGAACTTCCAATAAACCATCTAAGTAGTACTTTCCCCAGGCTGCATTTGTAAAGTCTGAATAGGTTTTCTATTTGTCTCAATACAGCTTTTCAAGATGTTCTGATGCTTTCCTGCCATCAGTATTCAAGGTCTTTTACCACCAACAGATTACTAAAATGGTTGCTTGGGTTGTGTTTTTTTTTTTTCTCTGAGTATCTTTGACTTTTACAGACTAAGATAGACCTTCCTACTGACATGTTTCTCAGCAATAACCAAAATAGTCACCTCTGCTACAGACTGAAGACTCCGGGCAAACTTCAGCTGGTTAACACCATGATGCACAGGTTTACCATAGGTTGCACCTTTCGGGACTGGGCGTTTACGACCACCACGGCGAACACGGACACGGTAGATAACGTAACCTAAAAGAAACGGTGACTTAGGAACTAGAAGAATTCTGTAGTATAGCAAGTGCAAATCACAGCAAGGCAAGTTTGATGCTTACACCGCATTTCCAACTCCAAAAGCTTCACATGAAAATTAGGTCACTATACCAATCTTCACCAAAACCTACAACTGGAGGTGGCTAGCACAAGATGTTTTTGTTATTTCCATTGCAACTGAGTAAGGGAAGTGATGTCCTGTCACGACTATTTTTCACTTCCAAACCAGCATTTACAGCACTTTTCCTCTGTGCAGTTCCAAATACACTAAGAACAGCTAAAGCTACATTGTAACACAAAAACCTCCCAGCCTGAAACACCCAATAAAACCATCCCAAAACTAAAATCCCATATTCTGATAGTAGCATTCATAAAGCACTGAAGCACAAGCCATCCACAAACCCTGCTGAAATCTGATCACTGAAAAACAAGGAAACTAAACAAACTTCACAAACCATAACAGAAGCATAGACTCTCAGCTTATTATTTTCACAGTGAACAAACACATCATTTCAAGGATTTGTTTAAGTTGCAGATGGATGGCCACTTTCCCCAAGTTTCTTTCACTGGCCAGTAACTGTTTTCTAATGACACTACAAACTACGTCATCTTGCTTACTCAAGCAGATGTATACAGTCAAAGTAACGCATGATAAAATCTGGGCGGAGAAAGGACACCCCCCCCAAATCTAGCATACTAAAAGCATTGGTCAGCTCTGCAGCAGTAACACAGCACAAGAACACGAATTACAGGCAAAGCCCACATGATCTCCATCTGCCAAAATGGCCACAGAAGGCATAAGGTCAAAATTACACAAAGTAAGGTTTTGGGCTGTGAGCACTGCTACCAATTTAACACATTTATAATATTAAGCTCATTTCAAGCAGGACGCTTCAGGTTCTTGGGGAATATTTAAATTCAGGTTTTGTTATTCTACTGTCACTTAAGGAAGGAAGGAAGGTGACATAAAACTCGGGTCACTCCATCACAAAGCACATGGACTTCACCTCTAAGTCTCATTACCTTGCTTGGCCTTATATCCCAGCCTGCGAGCTTTGTCTGGTCTGGTGGGACGGGGAGCTCGGTGCAAGGCAGACAACTGGCGATACTGCCAACAGCGCACACGGAGCAGGAATCGCATCACATCCGACTGCTTTTTCCTCCATAGCTCCTGGATGTACTTGTAGGCACCCATGTTTGTCTACCTGCTAAATCGAGAGGTCAATGAAAAAAGCGCAGCAAATACGGTTCCAGATTTGAACAGCTTCCAACAGAGACATCATATAAAACCATACACATAGCGCCATCGACACATAGGATGCTCTCAAACTTCTTTACACCACAGGCACATCGGGAAACATGGTTCACGCTTGGCAGCCTCCAATAGTACACTTGGCAGTTACTATTTCCAGCAATTTTCTTCCTTGTCATATGTTCTTAAGTGTTGAAATCCTCAGATGAAAATTTTTCAGATGTGTATGTCAGATACTATCAAAATCGATAGTAAACACCTAACCCAAGTTGTAAATATTTATCTATAAAGCAGCATGTGACTGTGAGTGGAGTGGTCTTTTAGTGTGGTTTAATTACTTTTAAGAACCTTTCAGCTCTCACACACCTTCAGCGATTAGCAGACGTAAGTGAACTCCATCAAGTCACCACCCAAATCACCACCATAAAAACACAGTTCATTTTATTTGCACACACAAACAAACAAAAAAAAAAAAAGGTTCACGTGCGATTCTCCACACCCTTCTCTTTTGAATCAGCCCAGCCACGGCACAGCTCTCCCCATCCCAAGCTACACCTTTTTTATGACTGCATTAGGGCATATAACACCAGAGACCAACGGCAAACCCAGAGCCAAACCAGGACGTGCGGCCTGTCATCAACCTGCACCCGCTACGTTGCGGTGCGCGGCTTTCCCCTCACACCAGTGAACCCCGGGTCCCACTGAGTGTCCCCCTCCCTTCTCCACCCCACACCCCGGGCGGCCAGGCCGCCCCTGACGAGGCGCAGCCAGCGGGCCCTCCACCACCGGCCTCCCAGGGCCCAAGGCCCAGGGCCTGCGGCCCGCCCGTGCCCCGCTCCCCGCCCCGCAGCGCCCCGAGGCCGCGGAAGCAGGCCCGTCCCACCCCGCCAGAGTGGCGGCGGGCGGGGGCGGCAGCGCGGCGGGCGGATGGCCGCCTCGGGCCCGGGATGGAACCGGATTGCGGGAAAGACTGAGCACAAACAGTCCCTCACCTGATGGCGCCCACCACCGGAAAGGAAGAAGCCTCCTTCCCACAACCCCTTGCGGCCCACCGCACTTCCGGCGGCGGCCGCCAGGCCTCATGGGTAATGTAGTCCGGGGGGGGGGGGAAGAGCGGGAGAGCGGCGCGAAAGCTGGGCCGCCTTTCTCGCCCCGCCCCCGCCGCGGCCCGGCCCCCGCGCCCGCCAATGGGCGCCAGGGGGCGTGGCTGGGCCGGCGCGGCTCAATGGGGCGCCGTGGGAAGCTCGGCGGCGCAGGTGCGCGCTCGTGCTGGGGGGGGAGGGGCGATCGAGGGAGGGCGGGGGGGGGGGGGGGCGGGGGTGGCGGCCCCGGGGTCGCGCGGAGCTGCATAAATCCTAAGGGGGAGGAGAAAAAAAAAACCTAAAAACAACCCCAAAGCCTGATCAGTGCGGGGGGGGGGGGGGGGGGGAGAAGCGCAGCGCAGTGCCCTTGGCTGTCGCCAGGGAGCCCCCGGTGCTGCAGGCCCGGGGGGGGGGGGGCTCCCCCGGGGCCGGGGGGGGGGGGGTTCCCCGCCGAGGAGAACGTGAGCCCCCGGTGCTGGCTTTACCCATCGCTGTCGGTGCCGGCAGGGTGTCCCCCAGCCCGAACCGCTCACGTCCCGCCTGCGTACCCGAGCATTTCTGTGCCCCCCCCAGAGATGAGTGTGCAGGAGCAGGGAAGGGGCCCGGCGCTGAGGAGGTTTTTATCCCCCTCCCCGGGTCCCAGCAGCGTCCCCACGTCCACCCTGTGGAGGTGTCGGGGCCCTGGCGGGCAATCAAAACGGGAATGGGGCTTCCCCCGCCTGAAGATGCCCCCTCGCCGCCCTGCGGCTGCCGGGTGACCTTTCTGGTTTTCGGAGTATTGCTTTGCGGAGCACACGCACACGCACGCACACACACACACACCCGACTCCCCCCTCCTCCCCCCCCCAGGCTTGTGAAGCCTTTGCCCGGTTCGACCGGAATCGAAACAGGACAACGCCAGCCCCTCCTGGTCCTAAAAAAAAAAAAAAAGGTACTTCTTCGGCTGGCGGTGCCACAAAACTGCTCCGAAGAGCGCGACCTGAGGGCCCGGGGCTGCCGCCCTGCCGGGGCTCGGGGCTCGGGGCTCGCTTCCAGAGGGAACTGCCCCCGGCTGCTGGAGGCCTCCTGCTAAAACCAACCCCAAACCATCCAAACCCATTTAAAACAGACCCCCCCCCCCCCCAAAAAAAAAAAAAACAAACCAACAAACCACCTGCTTTTGCGTTCGCTTTCCCACGCTTCTGCCTTTAACGCTCGTATTTTCTAGCTCCCAGTTTGTAAAAGCTAGAAACTTTTCTCTGCATGAAATAAAAAGGAAGGAAGAGCCGTTTTGTCACCATGCCAGGAGCCGGCCTGATAACCACCAGATAGCATCAGGCCGGCAGCAAAAACGCGAAGCCCCGGTAAGGCAAGCCGTGCGGTGTCCCCGCACGCCGAACAAGCGCAGCCCCTGCCCCGGAGTGCTTACACACCTCAGCAACTCGCAAACAGTCTCCCCCCAACCCCCGGCCCGAGCGACGGGGACGAGCGTGGAGGCTGCAGGCGAGCGTCGGCACCCATGGCAGCAGCCTAAAAACCTTAAAAAAAAAATTAGTGTGGGAGGAAACTCCTAGTCCTAAAAATATCGGTCGCTGGTGAGCGCCTGGGAGGGAGCTGTGCCTTCCGAGTCACCCGCTGCTTCGCGTTTTGCCTTTCGGGGGCTTTGCTTCTGTGCGGTGCCCAGCTCTGCCACCGCGCCCCGCTAACAGACTCCTGTGTCTGCGCAGGGCTCGCCCGCTGACTCTGCCCTCCCAGGAAAGATGGGAAAGGGCTACAAGGTGGTGGTTTGTGGAATGGCCTCGGTGGGAAAGACTGCGATTTTGGAGCAGCTTCTCTATGGAAAGCATACTGTTGGTGAGATATTTTTACTTTTGGGAGGGGTGGGGGGGTGGGGGATTGTTTTTCCTCTTCCAGAATCTTGTTCTGTGGGGGCCCCCAAAAAGCGGTACCCAAGGACTGCCAACTGCACTGAGGAAAGGAGGAGATTAATGCGGTTCTGTTACATCTCTGGGCAGTTCTTGAAATTCGTAGTCCCTTGTTTACCGATTTTCAAAAGAGGCTTGAAGAAGAACCCTTTCCGTGACATTCTCAGTTATAAAATACATGAATGTTTAAAAAGAAACAAACACAGAAAAGAGGTGATGTGCTTGCTGCCTATTTACATAATACCTCATTCCCTGCAAGATGCTGTAAATGCCTGAAAAATAAATAGATACCACATGATGAGTGGAGAGACTCTTTAGACTTTTGTTCTGTCTTCTAAAAGCTTTGTTTTGCTTGGGTTTGGCTAATATTTAATCAAGGTGCTGAAAAGAAAAACAGCTCTGCTTTAGGTCCCACATTGTGTTGAACTTCAAGGGCCGAGCTTCTCGGCTCTCAAAGAAATCGTCCTGTGGAAAATGGACTTGAGAGAGGAACCTGGGGTGTCTGAGACATGCTGTGCACAAAAGAAAGGGAACGAAGGCAAAGCCGGCTTGTTTCCCTCTGTTTCCACATGACTTAGCTTTGAGAGGAAGGGCAACGATCAGCAGGCTGATGAATTATTCCTGCCTCACCCAGAAACAAGGGGTGGCACCAGGGGTGAATGTCAGGGCTTTGACAGAAGGTGTGTAGTGCATTTGCATCTTTTCCTTGGGCCGGTAAATTGAATGTTGGGGTAAGTTACTGGATAAACACTAGGATTTCTAGAACGGTGCTTTGCAGGCACTGTGCCTTTAAAATGTGTGGATGGGAGGAATTTGCTGGCAAAGCGTGGTACAGAACTGCGCGCTAATACCCTTGTTTAAAAGGAGGATTTCCTCTAATGTTGCAGCAACATCTGTTTCCAGCGTCCTACCGAGCCCTACGCACGTAGCCCCCGTGTAGCTTTCAGCGGGAGGGTTGCAAAACCTGCGGGCTGAAGGTTTTTCCCTTCGCCGCTGACCTGCCGCTCCGCCACGCTTGGCGATCGTCAGAGACACCCGGGCAGCATGAGCGAGGCCACGTTGCTTAAATCGTATTGCCTCGCATTACTTCCTCCCCCGAGCTCCTATTAGCGACCCAGGCAGGAAGGATATTCGGGTGTTGCTGATCGGAGGAGCTATTTATGGAACCAGCCATGTACATGATTATACAACGTCATGTATACGGGCTGACATAACCGGAGGGAGGCCTCGTGCCCGGGGTTTAGCTGCAGGTATCCCTCTGTCGCTCCCGAATACTCCGCTCTGGCTCAGCCACTGCGCAATGCAGACTTTCCCCCTCCTCTCTCAAAAAGATCAGTTCTCCTTTCCCGCAGCTCTGCTGTTATTTTTTGGAGTTAGCAGTAAGGGAGGGAGCAGCTGATAGCGGAGGAGGGGATGAAAGAGGAGAAAGAAGAGGGTAGCCTCCCGTTTTTATGATTTTGGTCAAATCTTACTGCCAAGACATTTGGAGAAAGAGGGCAAGTAGCAGAGTCACGATCAGAGTAAGGAGAGGGCTCATACGGAGCCACTGCAGCCCCAGGGGATGCGCGGCCATGGCCCAGCACTTTTGGTATCACCCGCATGTGCCATCAGGCACATTTTGGGGGATGGACTGATACGTTGGTGTTCCTGGCGGTCCCGCTGAGTGGCCACCGTCCTCCTTGCCTCTTCCTCAGCCCACGGGCTGTTCTGCCAGCCGGTGCCTCAAGTGCGGTGAAAACGGTTCCCAGAAGATCTTTAGCTAATGCGCCAATCTGTGTTGATTTAATTCTCAAACTGTGGAGGCAGGACACTACTGTGAGGGTCTCACTGGGCAAGGGCAGAGTTTGAGGACCGGTGAGTCCTTGAGTGCACCTCGGCTGAGTGGCTTTAAACCGCACAGACCCATCACTGGTGCTCCCATGGCAGGGGTGGCCCCTCCACGCTTAAAACATGATTACTGAGTCTCAGTGCCTGTTTCCTAAAGCTCGCGAGCTCCAGAAAGCCGACATGTACATCTTGGCTGCTGGCCTTTTTGGCAGGAGGCGAAAAGGACGAGTGTGTTTGCTGAAAGCCTGTCTGTTCAGAGCCAACCAGCAAGGCAGCTCACCGGGTACGGCAACACGGACACAAGCTGTTTCAAAACCTGTGCTTCCTGACTGACGTCAGGAGCAGCCCTGCGGCCGATCCGAGGGCCGGGGAGCCGTGGGGAGGACTGCCGAGCCAAAAGCACGGAGTCTCTCCGTTCCTGACGGCATCCACATCCTCCTCCCAGTGACAAGAGGCGTGCTCGAACTTGGTTGTAGGTTCAGAACACAAGGTCTGGTGCCATCTTCCAAGGCGTCCCAGCCACTGACATGGGGGTCTCCTGGCTGTAAATCATCCATGAGTCTATGTCGGTGCTCACGTGCCTCCTGTTGACTTTCCTGTAAAAAGGAGTGTGGCACAGCTGCTATCAGGGAAGTGATTAGTGTCCTTGGAGGTTTCATGCTGCTATATAAAGCCCTTGGCTTTGTGCCCATGCTCCTGACTGAGTGCTTGGTGATGGTGCTGTAAACCCAGTTGTGCTGTGTTTCTTCTCCTAGAAAATTGTGCACCCTCAGCTCTCCCTGGCTTGTCAAGGATGAAGTCCCTAAGTGCTGCCATTGCTTTCATGGCTGGCAGCTAGCGCTCTCGCAAAGCCGCTGAGATTGCCCGAGGTCAAAGAGGAAACAGTATTCGGGAGGGAGGAATACCCCCCCAAAAAGGAAAGTCTGTGTCCCTGGAGCGTGTGAACAACAATATGTGGTACTGGGCTTTGTGTTAGGCTTTAAAACTGCCAGAGGGGCTGTTTGCCTTGGGCCCTAGGGTGAGAAAGGAGAGGGCAAAAAGATGAGAGGTGCTGTCAGAGCTGCGTAAAGCAACGTAGCTATTGCATGGCAGCCTCTCTGGCTGAACTGATACAAGGAATCAGACGAAACCTGAAAGGAGACATTTGAAATGAGTGCAGATTTAGCTTCGAGTCATGTAGGGACTATATGGCCACAGGTCAGGCCAAATAGTTGTTAAGGCTTGCACGTGTGTATACAGTTGCCTGGTACCTGGGATGATCTCTCTTTTTGTGGCCTCAATGTTGCATTTGTCCAAATCCTCCACCTTCTCTTGCAGTCCTGAAGAAAGAGGGGCCAGTCTTTTCTCCTCAGTTGTGAAATGGGTCCTTGACTGGCAGTAGAAGATTGTCCCACTAAATACCTGTGGTACCTGGCAGTGCTTGGCCTGAACTCTCTTGAGAGGGCTAACAGGAGGGTTGCTGGCTTAACTTTGGCATGGGACGTGTCTGTAAAGAGGATAGGTATTTTTCCTTAAACAGTGTCCCTGTTCAGGGATGGTGCAGAAAGGAGTCTTCCTTCTGCCTTTAAAATATCTCTGGCCCTTCAACCTATGGTAAAGCTTATCAGCTCAACAGGAGGAGATGAGAACTCTTCCTGTAGAAAACACGATTTTCCTTATCTCTGCCTCCTGGCTGTGTAAATAGCTGGTATGGTGAGGTTGTTCATAAGCAGCTACTTCAAATCATCTGACTAGCTGGGAATGAAAAAACCATATATTACTGTGGTAGAACCCATAACGAGAGAATTTGCCTCGCTTGGTCTCAGCTGGAGGGATTTGGGGTTTTGGCTTTCACAGCTCTAAAGATGTGGATGCTAATTAACCACATTATGCATTCTTACATCTTTGTTTCTTAAATCAAAACTACCTCCTCATAGAGCTACAGTCAGCTTTGCAGTTTAGAAGCAGATGAAAAAGGAGCTGAACGTATGCAACCAAGGGTCACAACCGTGGCTACTGGTTGGTGGGACCAGTACTTAACTAGCAGCTAAATCTAAATAGACCAGCTCTTGTTGGGGCCCGTCCAGCTCTTCTCTGAGTCAGGGATCCTGTGATATGCTGTCATTTGAGATCTAAGTAAGCAAAGTCTGTTATCCCGTAGTTTACAAACACAAGGAATAGCAGGCTTTAGGAGCTCTTTGCTGAATTCCTGCTGGAAAGGGGGAAGGAGAGATTACATAGGAGATCTTCAAAAGTGCTCAAGAAGGCACAAAATTTGCACTGCATTTATGTGCAAGAGTCAGTTGGGAACTTCTGAAATTCCGCCCATCTTGAAATTTTGCTTTATTTTGCTATTTGTAATATCTCTGCCTTGTCTAGCCTCAGCGTGCAGTATTCATTAGTATATTGAGCCTTTTCTTTTCCTCCTTGGGAAACCACCAGGGTTTGAAACACCACCCAATTTATAACCGAGGTTTCCCCTTGCAGTTCCTCTGTGGCAGCAGTTGGTAACATAGATGAAGACCTTTCTGCCTCTCGCAAGACTTGCACCAGCTAAACAGGCACTAGAGAACAGCATCAATCTCCTGTCTATTCCTCCTTTCCCTCCCTAGCTTTTTTTCATCTTTAGTTTCCAAAGAAACCACGAGATTGTTCACTGTCTTGTTAGCTCCCCTTTCCCCCCACAGCTTCTGAACCTGAAAGCTGGTTCCATCTGCCCGTTCATCTGTGTCACAGCAGTAGATGTCTCAAAATATGTTCCTGTAAATTTTAGAAAAACTGGTTGCAGGAAAGAGAGAAAAGGCCCGCGATAACGCTCTCCTCCAAGGAAAACTTACTCCAGCTGGCAGCAGTCTGTGGGGCAGTAATGTCCCAGCACGAGCCCATGCCCACCCAGGTAGCGAAGGTGGGAGGATGCCTGGGGATGCCAGTGAAGAAAAGGAGGACCGGGGTCCCTGTGACAGGGAGGATAGGATGGTGCCAGCCACCTTCCTAGGACACCTGGCTTTCCTGACTAGTTTTGCCGCTCGTACAACAACTTGCCCGGCATGTGTTTGAATGGAGACCGGGAAAGCGGTTGCATGGGACGGTACTAACAAGAAGTGTAAATATCGTTGTCAGCGAGATGTGGCTGCCACACGGTCTGGGCTTTAGAAGCAGGGCCTAGGATAAGGTGACACAGGTATGTCTGAAAATTATCTGTGTTTGCTTAGGAAACTACTTGCATATACTCCCTCCCCCAATGTATGTAGGTGAAATTTCACCTCTGGAATCTGATACCGATGCATAAATTCCAGCTCCCTGCAAAGTGCTCCCCCATTTCACGTCAAAATTTGTTGCTGTATTCTGCTGACTTAAGTCCCGGGTCTTAATTTTTCCTCTTTGTTTTCACGGAGGAAGTTAAAAGACATAATTTTCACTGATACTTTTAATTCTATTAGGAAGAGACTGTCACAGGAGAATGTGGATATATTAAAGATTGTTGAATTACAGCGCAGCATTTGGATGGTAAAAACCTCTACAACATTATTCATTTCAAAAGAAAACTTAGGTACTTACGGTTCATTCCTTCTTGCCAACATAGTATTTACTGATGCTAGATATTTCCTTGACCTGTCTGTACAATGCAATGAGGCAGAGCAAGAAAAAATACAGTGCTATATCCAGAAAGGGCTCTGTTACCTATTTCAGTCTTTAAAAATGCCCTTGTAACACATTCTCCAACTATACGGAATGTGTTCACGCTTCCTCTTTTTATTAACCTTTGTTTTGTCCTTCTGCTCTTAGTTTTGCTCCTGCACGTTAGCATGGCTATATTTGGAGGCAAGATAAATTAATTCGTTGCAAACCTAATAAGAGTTTGATCTATGAAGACTGCACAGAGAGGGGCAAAAAGAACAGCTTGTGCCACTTTTCCTGCACAGGAATGCTGCATACATCATGGGAAACCATCAGCGTGGGTGGAATGCTTCAGCTTGTTTGTCAATGTGAAGTATTTTGAATAGTGTCATTGAATATAGCAAAATCCTTATTTTCACAGGCCAGATAATCGCTCGTGTTTTCTTAAACAATGCACGAATATGGTCCCTTTTTTGGCAGACAAAGAGAATAATGTGGGACTCATCACTGTGGCCCTGCAACAGTAAACAATTCATGTATATAAGACAGCAGTAGAGGCAAAAACGTGGATTGCAGAGGGTTTATACAAATACTTAAAACCAACTCTGAAAGTGGCCCAGCTACACTACACATAGTTTGTTGGGACCTGTAACCTTATGCACCCACATCCAGGGGGAACACAAAGCTAAGGGGCTCTATGTGTTTTCAGGTTTGGCTTGGAAAAAAAATCATTTTAATTTGTTCAAAATAAACTTCCTTGAATTACCTTACATTTACCATGGGGAGAGGAAGGAAGGAGAGCCAGTATGCAGATAGTTACCATGGAGCAGGTTATATATATATATATATATATATATATGTATGTATGTATGTATGTATGTATGAGAAAGCTTGTTACCTTGTGCATGCTTTTACCTTGCAGTAAATGAGCTTGCTCTTATTAGCAAATCTGAGTCATTTTAAATCCCTAAGGGATGGAAAAAGCTCTCTGTGTATTTGAGTAAATATAGCGTGCAACTTTGCTTGCATGCAAACATCCCCTTCCCTTTCTGGCTTGATTTCACTTGTTGGTTAGTTGTACCACCAATACACATTCATTTCCAGAATTATTCCTTTGGCTCCTGCTTCTGCCGTGTGATCCAGCTCAGGATGAAGCAAAGAAGTAGGCTCAAGGTGTTAGTACTTGATTATCTGGTGTTCCTTGGCTGTTCTTCCAAAAGGGTGTATGTTTGGGCAGGCCCGTTTGCAGCATGTTTGGCACAGAACTGGTACACTGGGTGGTTGGAGTTTGGGAAACCGGGGGGAAGAGCCATATATCTTATCCTATCTGGAATGTGTGTATCATATAGATTAATTTTACAGGCATAATCATGTGCTCATATATTAGACGGCTGCATTTACGCAGTGTCGCTATTGTAAATAGCTGGTGTGGCGATGTATGAATGCAGCCCTTCATGGGGATGTCAGGCAAGGTCGAGCCCAGGTCAAGTCACTCTGGGAAACACTCACTGAAAGCTATTGTGGGGTAAAATTCTGCTGTACTGCAAATAACTCTTACAGTGGTGCAGTACTTAACACCAGCCGAACTTTCCCGCTTGTTTTCAAACAGGCTTAGAAGAGGGTGCCACAATGGAAGATGTGTATTTGGCGTCGGTGGAGACAGACCGAGGCGTGAAGGAACAGTTACGGCTTTATGACACCAGGGGTCTGCAGGAGGGCGTAGAATTGCCAAAACACTATTTCTCTGTCGCGGATGGCTTCGTTCTCGTGTATGCCGTGACCAGCCTCGAAGCTTTTCAGAGGGTCGAACTGCTCAAAAAGGAGATCGACGTCTTCAGAGACAAAAAGGAGGTAAATGCGCGGTGCCTTAACTGCTTGGCTTATCGCTCCATCAGTGATCGGAAGTTAAGGTTGCGCAGCATAGATTTTATTTCTGTAAAACTCGCACACAAAGGAAAACAAATGTACCCACAGCCTTGGGCAATCCGGCAAAAGGAAGCTTTCTCATGCTGGGGAAGGCTAATTCACATGCCATGCAGGTCATGCAAAAGAATGTGTTTTTTTTTTTTTCCCCTCTTTACTTCCTCTACTATAGCTAAAATTCAGTTAGCTGAATGCACCAGCCCGGACACTTATGACTAATAAAACATATGGTCTACAGCAGTGCAGTTCATATGTTTTTTTAGATATTGTACACGGGAAGTCGAGTGCATGGAATAATATAACGAAGGGCATTATCTTTGTTTGTTTTGTATTCATGTACTCGATGGCTCACAAACTAGTGTAATTGACAACGGGTCTCCCAGACATTAGTCAATTGGCAAAGCAGCTTTAATGTATTTTAACAACCATATTGAATCAATTCAATTGTGTGAAATGACTGCTCTATTTTCCCTTAGAAAGCAGCTAGTGTTTTCAGCTGACAATGTTCCAGCTTAGCTAAACAAATATAACTTGCATGTGGCATTAGCATTGTGGCTTTTCCTACAGTATCTTTATATTCTCGAGTAGTTTTCCCTGTTAAATGTCTTTAGCCTACAGCTTTCCAAATGTCTGGTTTACGCTGTTAAAAAAAAAAAAAAAAAAAAAGAGTGCGTGAAGAATTAATTGGATAATGGTAGGGAGAGACTTTCCAAAAATGTAACTCGTTTAGTACTGACAGCACATAGGGTGGTGGAGGAAGGCAGGCTCGAAATTTGACAGCAACTGAACGTGCAGTCACAGGAGAGGTATGTTAGCTGATAGGGCTGGCGGGAGCTGCAGACTGTCACGTATATCGGGGGTACGGGAGTCAAGCGTAACTCCCCTGCAGGGCAAGGAAAGGTGGACGGGCAGGAAATTTTTCCCAGGCGCTGTGTTTTGTGAGGGCCCCGATTTGTTGCTTTACAGCATGTTGTAATGCGGAGAGGGAGTCACAGCCCCAACAGGATCTGCGTCCCTCTTTTCTGCGTTACCTGCCAGAACTCTTCTTTCTTGTTGCACGCAGGTATTTTAGAAAACAGCCCATTTACTTATCTCCTCAGGGAGAGCTTGGCTGAGGATAACACAGTCGAAAGACCGGTGCCCACAATAAACTGGATAAATTAGTTTTATTCCTGTGATTTCTAGTCCATATAAAATAGGCTTTGAAGAGTAGAAGGTGAGATCAGGAGTCCTACTTTAAGATAGCATCAGTGAACTTAAAGTTTGGGCTCTGCTAGAATACATCCCTAATTCGGTTAAGGATGCATCTCCACACATGGTGCTTCTGAGCTGGCAGAACCTCACCGTGCTGAGGGGTACAGTCCCCTGTTGTGTGGTAGATGACAGAAAGCACTGAGGGCTGGTTCCTTGCCTCTGCTGGCTGGGGGGGGGCTCTCCAGCACACACCTTAAAGCCTGGCCAAATTTTGTACTAAATAGAGGTCGTGTTCTCTCGTACTGACAGAGCTTAACCATAGGTAAAATTCGGTTGGAGCACATGGTAAATGCATATGAAGATTATAGCTTCTTTCAAAGCCTTTGCAGAGGGGAAAAAAGATTTTTCCGCACATCCTGGGCTGCTATAGAAAAGAAAGGAAGCCTCAGACCTCACAGGAACAGGACAAAGACCTCTAACTGGAAAGACACAGAAGACATTCTGGAGGGAGCCTGATGAACAGGAAAGAGCAAGCAGGTGTGGCCACCGCAAAAAACCCAAATCATCAGCAAAAGATGACTTTATCACTTGATCTTTGTCAAACCACTTGTGTAGAGATGAGACAAGAGTTTGACTAAGGACCTTAAACTATAAATATAGGCATGGTTTCCTCTAAGAGCTGATGCTGGTAAAACAGTTTTTAGAAAATGGTTAACTTAAAATAAGCAGGAGCAGTAACGTTACGTGGCCGGCACTACCTTCAGCACCTCCGAGAACTGAAGTACCGGGCAGGCCACTGAGCTCAGCCACACTGTCCTGTCTCGGCGATACAGAAGTCACTTGATTGATCCTCACAACTCAAGGTCTGACTTGATAAGGCTGTGCTGCTCCAGTTAGCTACCCAGCTGCTCCTGAAACTGCTTGCG
Organism: Pluvialis apricaria; assembly: GCA_017639485.1. Taxonomy (NCBI): domain Eukaryota; kingdom Metazoa; phylum Chordata; class Aves; order Charadriiformes; family Charadriidae; genus Pluvialis; species Pluvialis apricaria. Next base: position 43,643,344 of record CM030008.1, on the reverse strand, counting down.
AGAGGATGGTGCTGGTGCTTATCTGAGCCTTTCAGCGACAGAAGACTGTCCGCTGAGGTCCCTCTAGTGGCTTAGGGTGCCTGCGGGAGTGGGCAGCCCCTGGGCTGGCGGAGGGGCTTGGCAGCCCGGCAGCCACCCTTGTGGCAGGGTTGGCTTTGGTCATATAGCGGGCTGGGGATTGGGATGGGGGAAGAAACAAGCTGGGAAAAATCCCCAACTGTGGGGTGCAGGCTTTCTCTGCTGCCGTGCATTTTTTCCACCTCTCCAGCATCCGCTGCTCGGACCTACTCGGATGTCGTGCTCTCACCGTTTGTCGAGGGCAGCTCAAACTGCAAAGTCAATGGAGAATAGGGTTGTTTAACTTTGGCTCTCTTGGGTGCTGTTTCCCTTCAAGCAGTCGGGGAGCGAAGGGGAAGTCCTGCATATCCTATAAAACCAGCTCCCAGCCCACAAGTAGATGAGGCTAATTCAAATCCCAGACCCCCATCTTCCAAACTACCCGCAGCTCCCCTTGTGCCAGTACTAAGTTAAAGAACAGGTCTGAACTGTGTTGCTCCTTGTCTGCTGTTTGAAAGCATTGTAAGTGGTGGATGCTTTTTGTATAAAGCTCACCCTTCCCCTTTGTTTGTAGGTAACAGTTATTGTCTTGGGAAACAAGACTGACCTCCTGGATCAAAGGCAAGTGGAAACCGAAGCAGCACAGCAGTGGGCAAGGGCCGAGAAAGTGAGACTGTGGGAAGTGACTGTGACAGATCGGAAAACCCTGCTTGAGCCCTTCACCTTCTTAGCTAGCAAACTCTCCCAGTCCCAGAACAAATCGACATTTCCCTTGCCTGGAAGGAAGAGCAAAGGGAATAACTGCGATAACTGAGTTACCTTAGTATTGTCTGCTGCTGCCAGGTCACAGCCTAAGTCCTTTCCGTGCCATTTGCTTCTCACAGTTTCACTTAAAGCAATAATCTCATTCAGCAATAAAATCAGCAAGCTTATGGCTAAGAGGTATCCTTCCTTCTCACGGACTTGGCTTGAAAAAGTGACTGATGGTAAAAGCCTTAGAAAGCACTTCATGAGAGGGGTTATCTTGCGACAAGGGTTATGGAGGAGGGAGGGACGGGTGGATGCCTCTAGCAGGGGCTTTGACTATGCCTGGATGCAACCACGTTGAGAGACAAATCAACAACCATTAAGCAATCCCCCTGCAGATCTAGTCACAAACAGTAGTAGCTGCAATAAAGCATTCAATTTGGAGAGAGGATATGTTTGAAATGGCAACAGTCCTTTTACCTTGACCTGAAACAGGGCCACAGGGCTTGTTGATGCTGCAGGAGGCTGAGGTCAGTGTGTTGTTGCAGGAGGAGGGTTTGGGGCAGGAGGAACAACTACCAGCAGATTTAGCCACTGAAGTTCTGCTAGTGTCTGGAAGAAAAAAAAAAAAGAAAAAAACCCCCAAATCTTGTGGGAGATACCAGAACAGATCTGCCCCGACATGAAGCTTGTCAGCAAAGTCTGGCAGGACTCAGGAATTTATTTGTGTGAGCCAGAAAAGCTCTCAGAGCGCTCATTAATTTAACTACGACCTGAAGGACAACATAGCTGTACATGGTTTTTGTTCCAGCGTGTCCAGTGCAAATCAGTCACATTCGCACAGGTGATCATTTTACTGAGAAATTATACGGAACAATTTTGTAGGCAGGAGGTAGTGCCCGGGCTGTGCTTAGCGCATTGCACAATACTCCTGCCCGGCTGCACAGCCAACCCCCACTAACACACCCTCGGTGCGAAGCTACAGGCCAGCCAGCAACCCGTGCAAAGCGCCGTACTACTTTTGTGAGAGGGGGCTAGGGAGCGTAGGAGGCTGCCTTTTGGGAATGTCCCCATAGAAAACACCCAGAAATACCCGTACAAATGGCCTTGGTCTTAATACGCCGCACATCGTCCAGCGGCAGGAGCACAACTGTGTGTGCTGTATTTGACTGGAGAAGAGAAGGCTCCAGGGAGACCTTATAGCAGCCTTCCAGTATCTGAAGAGGGCCTACAGGAAAGATGGGGAGGGACTTTTTGCAAGGGCGTGTAGTGATAGGATGAGGGGGAATGGCTTTCAAACTAGAAAAGGGTAGATTTAGATTAGATATCAGGGAGAAATTTTTCACTGTGAGGGTGGTGAGTCACTGGCACAGGTTGCCCAGAGAAATTGTGGATGCCCCATTCATGGAGGTGTTCAAGGCCAGGCTGGATGGGACTTTGAGCAGCCTGGTCTAGTGGGAGGTGTCCCTGCCCATGGCAGGGGGCTTGGAACTCGATGATCTTTAAGGTTCCTTCTAACATAAACTATTCTATGACTCTCCACGCTGGTAAACCAGTGCTGCAAGAACCTGCTGTCCTGGGTCAGCCTGTCAGTAAACTAAACAAAATTGGATATAGAGGGACAGAACGAGCAACCATTCCCACACAGAGTGGCCAGCTTTTGGCTTCTAACAACCTCTTACTCTAATTGATACTAACTTTTCTTTGTATTTGAAGATAAGAGTGGGGAGAGGGAGTGAAGTACCCATTTCCCTCATTTTCCACTAAATTAATGTTGTTTTGAACAAATATTGAGAATTTCACTGTGAGTCAGTAAAGCCATGAGCAGTATTTGCACTGTCATATCATAACTGCTAAATAGTAAGTGTGTTTAATGATCACAATTAAGCTGTGTGCTTATAGCATTGCTCTTCCTGATTACCAACAAATAAAGTCCGTCAACATTACTAATGTCAGAGCAGCAGTACAATTCACTAAAAATTAAGCAGGTATTCCTACCTTTATAATGAAGTCAGATGAAACTGTTTATGTGCTTTGCTCAATATAGTTTGGATTGCTGTGGCCAAAGAGTAAGATAAGAGAGCAATTATGAATGAGCAAACTCTTGTAATGCCCTGCTGGAAACATACAATTGTTTCCATTGCAACACTGCAGCTGAGTAAGCAGAATAGCACGACCTCCCCCAACCTGGCTAGTAATAGTCATTGTCCCCAACGATGCTGCAGAACAACACTCCCTCCTCACTCATTTCCTACCAAACACACGTGCGCTCAAGGCTTTTCCCTACCCAGAAGACTCCGTATCTGCCTGCGTGCCTGGGAAGCAGGGGTGACTTCAGAGCACAAGTGGTTCACCTCCTTGCTGCGACCTCTCACCAAGGAACTGGTTATGTTCCTCCTCTTCTGCTCTGCAGAACCCTTCTTCTAGAAGGGACTCGATTCAGCTTCGGATCAACAAAAATAAGCGAAGACCTCTGCTGACCACACATCATCACTGAAGCGGACCCTTGAGCCAAAGAAGTGCAGGCTGACAAGTCAGAATTAACTTAAAATGTATGGAGATGGAATGGAGATGACGGGTTCCTGTCCAGTTCCGCATGCCGCAGACTCAGTGCCAATTCCACTGCCAAGACCGATGTCACCTGTAGGCTGCCAGAGCTGTGTCGTGCGAGATCAGCTGGCTCGCTCGCTCCCCTGGACGCTCAGGACTTGACAGTGTTTCAAGAAAGGCAAGAGGAAAGGATCTTTTTCCAAAAAGGTTATGTAAAGGCAAACACATTGTCTTTGATTTGGTTGAATTTGTTAGAAATGAGTTTAGATCATCTTGGGCAATCACATAAGCAACTACCACCCGTTGTTTTCTTTCATAAGCTTATTCTGATGCTTTTAAAGCACTCAAATCAATTGTCTTTCCTAAATACCACAGTATTTTATTGACAAGTGATGAAAAACGTAGTGTCTCCTCTGCAAACAATCTACACACAGTGGCTGGTACAGAGTCAAAATGAAATTCACCGTAGTACAGTTTTGCGCAGGGTTAGTAAGTAGAGTACAGAGTATAATGTAGTAGCTAAAGGGCAGAACACGTATTTTCTTACTATTCCACTAACTCAAAACCTGTCCTAAATCACTGGGCTCACTTACCTACTACAAAGCCAGACAGTCCCTACACAAGATAATGGAGAAAAAATTATTATAAAAACCAAAAATAAATTAGTAAATTGAACCATCTGTCTCTTTACCTTTTAAATTTCTATCCTGCTGAATAAATACTGTGCAGATCAGTCACCCAAAATCAGCTCCTTTCCCCCTGCCAGCTACAAGAGTTAACTTGGTACATCCTTGTATCATGAAGCAAGGAGCTGACAAAACCCCACTGAGATTTACCTCCTCACTCACAGGAAAGGAGAGGAGGAAACGATTACCACAGACGCTCCTGGTGTGATGTAGCTGTATACCAATAATTTTCCTAGGGTGAGCCAAACAGCTGAGGGAGCTCATACAGCAAACCATACGTCGTCTCAAAAGAAGGCAGCTCAGCAGATGAGGCTAACGTACTACTACCCGCAACCACCCACCAAAGGAAGGGTGCCACTAATTAACAGATTACTTTGGCCCAAGTTAGATTTGATCCATATATAGATAGGAAGAGAAGTATCTAAATAAAATACATACAGACTTTAAAATAAAGTACCAAAACAAATCCGAGAGCAAGATGACCCCACAGCATTCAGAAGAATGTCGCAACGTGAAGTACTTGCCGTGTGAAAATGAATCTGTACTTCCGGCCTTTACCTTAAGGGAGTGGTCAAAAATGCCATGTCCACAACTACCTGCCCTGTTGCTACACACCTCAATGTAAACACCATGTCTCTAGGAGATAATCTTTGTAGGTAGTTAAAGGATCTACAGATCAAGTCTCCTTTACTCTCCTTTAAGGTGTCTTCTGCTAGCTTACCGGGACACAATTCCTTCTCCTCTTCCAAGTGGGAATAGACCACTCCATCAGAAAACCATGAAGATAGTCTCCTCTTCCTTTTCCCTCCTGCCTGTTTCCCTTCCAGATGTCTTACACTTTTCCAGTTGTACTTTCAAATAATGTGACAGTCCTGAAAAGTCAATGCTGCGAAAACTTAAGCTAGAAAGTAACTGGCATGGACTCTGCGGCAGGTTACCTCCTCACGGGCCGTACCGCCCTGTGCAACACTTACACAGCAAACAGTTGAAAAAGACTTCGCTGTCATTCACTGCAGCTTGTCTAGAAGTGGCTTCCCAAAATAGCAGCAGTCAGTGCACTCACCTGCAGATCTCCCTTGTCCTTATCCATACGGTAATCCTCGAAGCGTACCGGGAGACGCTATTCTGGCAAAATGACAAAGCAAGGCACTAAGCAGAAATCTTTCCTTCTTCTTTTTTTTAAACATCTTTTTATTAGCACAGTAACAAATGCAGACTTAAGTAGCCCACAACATACAACCAATCCACTGAGTGACTCCTATTCCACGCCTTACAGTTAAACAGCTTAAGGTATTTCACTACAGGTTGCCGTAAGTCCTGATTAAACCCTTTATTCTTTTCACAAAGATAGATTGGCTTATAAAATAATACATTAACTACTTCTCATTTCATATATGAGGCCATATATCCCCCTCTCCGTATCACAGATCATGAGATGACAGTCTTTAAAAAGGATTTGTTAAATACCAATGCGCCCTCCATAGGGGAAAACAATGCCGACATCTTTTTACAAAAAAAAAAAAAACAACAAAACCAAGAAACCCAACCCAGAACAAAATAAACCCCCAAACCCAAAACAAAAAGCAAAAACAGTGTGTAGAGTCTTGAAAGGACTTTTACATAAAGGTCAACATATGTACCTGTACAAAATTAAGCTGTTTTTATCTTTTACATATTGCAAGCAAACTGAAAACCAAAGAAGTCTAAGAAGTTTACATTCTTCTTGGTACTATATGTGAGCTAATATTGCTGAACTAATTACAGTCTTAAAATATGCTATTCCCAATCCTAGCTGTCTACTGTAGCAAGATACCTTAAGTTACAACAACAAAATCTTAAGAAATAAAAGACTGAATAAAATCTGTTATAGAAATACCCTACTCTTTACCAGCACCCTCCCCTCCCCCCACCCCTTCAAAATCATAAGCAGCTCTTTCCATCACAGACAAATAATGTAAGAGTTTGATGAAAATCCAGTTTATGTAGCGTATCTTTTGGTCCATTGTCTGGCCATTCTGTCATGCTCTGCTCTGTTAGTCATATACTGAGTGGCAATACTTCCAACCAGGGGGTCAGCTGAAAAGAAAAGAAAGCAAACTGCTTATTTCACACAAGTTACTGAATAAAAACGTAAAAATCAAGCTGAAGTGTGAATTCAATACAAGGGAGTCACACAGGTAAGGTACATTGCAACAATCTAAACAGACGGAATTGATGGTTTGTATCATCATTGATTGTGTGTATTTATAGCGACATACTAATCTATTACCTAATAAAGACTGAAATGCCAATTAAAAGTTTTAAGGAGTTTAAAGACCATCCAATAGTCATATTTTGCACTACTGAGGACTTCCACCGATTCATGCGCTTCAGGTTTATTGTAGCCCTTCTAAAAGTGCCTGGGACACAGTCATTTCTAAGTGTACTTGTATCGATACAAATCTGCCTTCTAGGAAAGATCAGGTCACAAGGGGAGGTTTTATTTTTCCAACAAGTCTATTTCTATTATATATAACATAGCATGAACTCTGGTGTTGCTCTCACTTTCAGACATATATAGGAATACAACCTGTAAAATTGACTTTGCGAACCAAGACGTATTCCTCTCAACTGGTGTGGATAACCGGTGGGCTAGAAAAGCAGCGAGGACTACTTGTGGCATAGTTGGTCCCTCGTTTTAAATGGATGATGGAAAGCAAAAGGTTAACCCCCATGTTTTCAGAACTGCGTTTGTGGCTCTTCTAGCTCCGTTATTCAATGACTACAGTCCTACAGACCAGCGAAGAGTGTTGAACCCTTACCCAAAACCAGAGTTGGTTTGGAAGGGGAAGGAGTTTTCATGTGCAGGAGGAGGACCGCCGCTTTCCTCGTGGGTCAGCCTGAGGAGCGGTGAACAGCAGGCAGGTAGGGTGTATCACCTCCACCACCTCCAGCCCCTCTCCAGCTGCCCTGGAGAGGGAAACGTGCTGCGCTGGAGGCCAGAGCCGTGCTGGCCGGAGCCAACAGGATGAGATGAGGGCCACGTTAATTGGGTGCCGGGCAGGGTGCAAGGCGGCAGGCGGCCTGCGTGGCCACGCGGGGGACTTACCTGGGTTGCAGTCTGTGAGGAGGGAGCAGATGGAGAGGAGAACTTTAGAAATGGTTAATGCTGGGCTCCAGTTGTCTTTTAAAATGTCCAGGCAGATGACGCCTTGGCTGTTAATATTACAGTGGTAGATTCTTGTCCGAAACGTTACCTGCAAGAAACAGCTATCAGCCGGCGTGCTGGGGTACCGCGCGCGATGCGGTAATGATGCGCCTGATGCGGTAATAACGCGCACGATGCGGTAATGCACCGCCTCAGCCGCGGCAGCCCTGTGCCAGGCTGCGAGAACTGAAGGGGAAGGAAAAAAGCCCACGCACCCACGCGGGGAAGAGGGCGACGAAGGCGGTCGGGGCGGCCGCCGCAGCCGGGGCCGGCAGCGCTCCCCGGGCCGCCGCCGCCCTCTGGCGGCCGCTGGCGGGAGCACACCCGCCGTGCCCCGTCCCGTCCCCTCCCGGCTTCCAGCCCCGCCGCCCCGGGAACGGCCCGGCGCCCCGGAGAGGAAAGGGCCGGGGGGAGCCCGACACCCCCACCTCGGCCGACCGCAGCTGCTTTGCGCTATAAAGCCATTTCCCACCGGTAGCTCCAGGGTAAAAAAAAAAAAAACAAAACCCAGATACATCAAAATACCTTTGATGCTGGAGGCAAATCAAAAAGGAGCCTGATTTTAAATAAAAATAAAAAAAAAAATAAATAGAAGTGTCACAAGCGCGTGGCTGGCAGTACCGTTTCCAGCCCCACCGAGTACACCTGAGCGGTGTTAAACACGCCGTGACAGATGCCGGCACAGGTTTCCCGTCGGAAGGAGAGGGAACCGAAACGTAGGAGGTGGGTGCCTTACAGGAGCCCTGGGGTGAATCCCTGTGGGCTCAGCACGGGCTCGTGGCTGGCAGCCCATGTGCCATCTCCCTGCACAACCACCGCCAACTTTCCAGCCCTGGGTGCTCACCACCACAGTGAAACCCAGGTTGTGGTGTGTTGGGTTTTTTGTTTGTTTGTTTGTTGTTTTTTTTCCCCCCAATTTTTATTTATTACCTTTTGTCTTTTTGCTCACAAGAGCAAAGGGGCCTGAGGCTTTAATACCAGTGTTTTTCTCCCGCCAGGCTCCCAAGGACTTGTAAAATTCCCCAGACAGGCCAGGGCACTTGGAATTGAGGCTCCCGTCACTTCCAAGTGCTGAGGAGTCAGTTGGATTTTATTATTTTCAAATTTGGGAGATGTGACTGAGCCGGGCAGCTTGCCACAGAAGTTACCCGAAAGGGAAACAAAAGCACCACGAGCCGTTTTCAGGAGAATACAATGTGACCTGCAGAAAGGCCTTACTCTGACTCACTGGATGAACAGCGACAACAAATTTGGTGGAACTTGCATGAATTAGGATTATCTGCGTGAATAAAGGTTGGTGGGTTCATGCCCTAAATCCTCAGAATTTGTCAGCTATCCACACCCAGAAATTTTATTGTCTGTTTATAGGTCACGGGGGTATTTGCGAAACATGCTCGGTAAGTGCGCGGTACGACAAGAACACACTAGTGCTTTCTCTCGAGATTAGACCAGCCCACACATAAAACTTGCCAGCCAACCCTCAATTTTTCCTATCGTCTTTTGGATGCAAAAATTTTGCCCGTGATCCTCCCTCTCGCAGGCTCAGGGAGCAGGCACGGGGTGGGGCGACGCAGCTACAAAACCCCGGTGCGTGGCGCGTCCCCGTGCATGGCATCCGTGCAGCATTCCTAAGAACGCTCCCGATGCACAGAGCACACCGGCTGGTTTTGGTCCCAGACTCACAACTGCAGTTACTTGTCACACAGGAGACACCTACACTGCATGCCTGGGGAGACTTTCTACTTTGTTTCTTGTAAGCAGCTTGGATTTTAGATTAAAACAGGAAACAAACAAACAAAAAAAAACCCAAATCCCTTCACTTTTGCACGTTATGGGTGGGAATCACAAAATGTCTTCAAGACAGTGCAGATGTGTCCCCCTCCCACACCTTCTGCAACAAGCTGCAACTCCAAAACTAAGAACCCCTGCTAATTCCTACCTAGGGAACCTTAGAGGTATAGCAGGTAAGAAACCAAAACAACCTTTGTTTCTCAGATCATCTAATCCTCGGAGGAAAAGCAGCAATGACTCCCTACGGTCATGTGGAAGTCCACGTACATCAGCCTGAGCAGAGAGCAGATCTGACTCTGCGGTACCTGCCCCAACCCATATCTGTTTAGGGCAAAACAGAAGTTTGGGGCATGTGCAGTTGCTGGCAATGGCTCTGCCTCGGGTTCCCGAGCAGCCCTCAGCGCAGCCCCACCGCTTCTCTATTTGACCTGCAGCTTTGGTCTCCTTCCAAGAAGGTTTCTAAATGTAGGTGAGGTAATAATTTTAACAGATTAAACACTTCCAGAAGGGGAAGCGCAGAGTATTTCCAAGTTGATACAATAAGGACCAAATTAACAGAGAGGTCAAGAGTTCTAATTTGTAGAGACAGAAAGTTGTTAATCCTGATTCTGAGCACAAAAGCTAAATGCCCTGTAGGCAGTCTCTCAGTCCAGTTGACTAATAACTGATAATAAAGCATGAATCCTGTTTGCCTTCAAGAATAAGACTTACTTTTTAATTATTATTCGTGAAGGAGCGGAAAGAGAGAAAGAAAGAAGACTCCCATATATTTGCCGAACAGTCTGGTTCCTTAAGAAACCTTAAGATATAATCCTTAAGGGTTATATCCATGGCACTAAAAGCAGTTTTCTCCAGTTAGAGGAGCTCTATCTAACCAAAGCACTGTGGGAATAATCTAAATTTGTTTTCACTTAAGCAGCAAGTCAGAACTGGGATGGTGTTAGACACATGCAGTCCAGCTGTTTGCCATTTACAATTTTTGCTGATGGTACAAAAGCCAGCCGTGCAGGGAACCCAAATGAAGCTGGGAGAAGGGGAGGAATTGGAGGTCTACTTGAAACGAAACAAAAATATTTAAAGTAAGTGTTCATTACACCTTAAAGAGGGAGGAAAGAAAAAAAAAAATAATCACATAACCTGAGCAGATTCAGACTAAAACCAAGAGGTATTACAATGTATTCAGGGTCAGGAGAACAGCATGTGGAATAACAGAAAAATATGGTGTAACTGAACAATCCTTTGGAAATGTCCCACCTGAGATTACATTAATGCAGCAACTACACAGAGGTAAGCACAGCTTTTGAAAAGACATAAAAGAAGCTAATCTCAACCTTACCCTGAAGTGATAGCAGAGGTTAATTTACACAAGCAGCAAAATGGGAGTGGGGGGAAGGAAGTGGTTAGAGGTTATTAATACAAATGATCAAAGCACACACCAGGTCAACACAAGCTACTGTTTTCACCTCAATAAATGAAATCTAATCCAACTATAATGTAACTCTTGGGAAAACGTCCATTGTAATAGTACAAAAGGATAACAATCATCTTGAGGACTAAGTACTGAACTCTTAAATTCTAATTATACTTGTTTATTGGATTCTCCTGAATCCAGGCCCACCCAGCATGTGCCTGACAATTGCTATCTGAAACAAAGGCAAAACCAGAATACCACACAAAATGAGAAAATACAAAAGCAGAGAACAGATTAACACTAACATCTTCAAAGTGTTGCATGGAATGCTCAAAAAATGCAAAAGAACTCCATTATACGCATTTAGGACAGGAGAGAGAGTATCTGTCCCTGTATCAGATTTCTCCCACTGAAGTTCTTTGTACTGTGCAATGCATTTCCAAGTCAAATTTTAAGACCTTTAATTTCTCCAGCCTTGAGTACAGTAGTGCAGTCCCTCTTTATATCCTTCCAGGAATATTCCTGTTAATACCACTTCCAGCACAGCCCCCTGGCTCTCCTGTAGCAACATCCTTCCCCCTGAAGTTTGCTCCAACATACTGAATCAAACCCTCAGCTGGAGCTAGACCCAGTCCTCAAAGGCCGCACCTGTATGTCCTTCATCACATATCTCTTGGATACTCATCAACCACATGGCATTTGTCAATACTGGCTATGCCTTAACACCTTCTCTCATATTTCTAAGGGCTTGGAAGTATGCCGGGATGGCCGCTTTCACCTCACTTTATTTAAGAAGGTAAATCCTTTAATGACATTTCATTTCCAAGTTATGAAATGTGTTCCGCTATAGGCACTTCACCATAGGGCAGCCCACAGCCGGGACTGTGCTCATAAGGATTACAGTGGATTCAAAGAGGCAGTAGAGGTTTTCTTCCACTGCTCTTCCAAGGCTTACGAAGGAAGATTCAAGGGAAACTAGTCCTTTCACTCCAGACAGCTTAATCTTTTCAGAGATCAAGGCTTTTGAAACAACCTTCAACCACTCTGCTGCTTATCATCAAAATGATACACTGGGTTTTGTTTCAGCTAGCTGTTTATTTCTTGACCTAAAAGACAAATATAGGAAGGCTATGGTAATTACATTAGTCCCACCACTTCCAGATGACCCACAAACAATATTTAGCAGTTACTGCAAGCAGTTGGGCAACCTGAAATCAACAAATTAGTGGGAATAAAGCAGGAGCAATATGATAATTTTCCACATTATCATTGATTAACACTAGCATAGGCATTAACACAGGAGCTGCTGTAAGAGTCTTTGGTTCCCAGCGAAATAAAGGTTCTTCATTTAAACCTGAAGTACTCAAGTAGCACAAGTACGTTCTATTAGAGCACTGCTATGCTTTCTCCTATAACCCAACCCACTGTGACTGAAGCTATATGTATTTTATTTCCATACATATATATGGTTTGTAAAACAACTTGGACTCTGCTAGATGAAAGACTCCATTTAAATGCAACTCTGCTACAATACAGTGAATCTCCACTAAACTGGTCTTTTAAGGCCTCGCTAAGTAGTGCCTGCTTTTTTATTTTTTTTTAATCCCAGCCTTCTTTTGATCTGGGTTTGGGTTTCGATCCAAAGATAAAGGCAAAGAGATCCCTGTCAGAGGCGCAGAGCAGAAAGCAGGGCTGAGTTGAAACAACAAAACTGTATCTTTGTTTCTGTGCCAGGGAACTTGGCATACAGGGCTGTCCCAATACCACTGGTAGTTACAATATGGTCTTTTACGGTATCAGGCTGGAGAAGCCTGGGACCATAAATGCTTCTGACATGTAGCAGAGGAAGCAAAGGTGTAGCACATCACACATGGAAAGGTAAAAGCTCCCTCTTTAAATGCTTACTGGGCTCATGACATAAGATACTGCATGTAGTTGGTTGGACAATAAGTTATCCAATACAAACTAATATTCTGAACTGAATTAAACTCTAACACAAGACACAAGAGAACCATCTGTGCTACCAGAGAACCTCAAAAGAGGCATCGACATGCATCAGCAGGAAATCACAAGAGATGTCCCAAGGCAAACCATGCTGCTTGTGGAGCCCTAGCATAGGGGTAGAATTTAAGGTCCTGTTAGTACTACCAGAAACCCTGAAGTTATGCTAGCAAGAACAGTTTCCTTTATTTGGGAAGCTCCTATTAATCTGGCTTGTATGACCAATTAGCATTGTGTCCGCGGAGACGGATAGATGGCCTCAACTATGGCAGCAAGTCCTTTCTACTGCAGACTAGACCGAAGTCTGAAGATGGGGCTGTCATTGGCGTTTATCTCATCAATGCAACTACTTTTAAGTAGGAAGTTAAACATGCACATAAATGCTTTCAGATACAAGGCAAACACAAAGGGTATACACAACCACCCCTACTTGTAACCCAACACTCTTCCTCTGGCCAAGTATGTGAACCACAAGATAACATCCATGTGCACTGGTATTTGCCTTGTAGCACTGGAACACGACAACACTGGAATATAAGAGCTTCACAAATAAAACACACCTACAGAAAAAGTTTGTTACTGTACAAGTAAGTGAACAACATAAGTACCCAACAAAACTGAAAAATTAAATACTACTTTAGTGGCCAAAACACACACAACGGTCACTCTTATGGTAACTGAATGGTCTGAACTGTATCCTTCCTCCTCTCCCCAAGTTTATTTACTTTTCAGTTTCTCAGTCCTGTCCTGATGCTCCCGCTAATTGCTTAGGACTTCTTATAAACAGAATCAGAGAAAAAGAAAACAAACCTTAAAATAATGAGCAAGTGGTCTGGAAAAGCCATTAACATTAGCTAACAGAAACCAACACAATGTCTGAAATGAGCTTACGCTTGTTCTTCATTTGAAGATAGTGACATTCAAATGGGTGCATTCTGTTAACACCGCTTGCTACTTGACATGTTGTTGAACGTTCATGACTTAAGATGTCACCTGCAGGTCTCTTACCTTTGGAGGCTTGAAAGGATATTCTGGTGTAAATGTGATGTCAAGGAAGAAAACACCTCCCTCGTAGACTGAACCTGGAGGTCCCAGAATGGTTGATCTCCATTCATAGATGTTATCACCTTTGGGGCCAGCACTGAGAGATTAAAAAAAAAAATGTTTAGGAATATTACCATAGTTCAAATAAACATGACCTCTTACATTCTTCAAATATGATACAGAAGAAAGTTTTCAGTGTTACACTCCATACACCACCTGGAGTAAAGACAAGGATTAAAAGTAGATCAAATGCTTCCAAAACCTCAGAAATCTTACCTGGACTTACCAGTGTTCCACACTGCTTAGCAAAGCTGAGAAACTGTAAGTGGGGTATGGTTTTCAGTTTCTCTCTTCTGATGTTTACAAGAGCAGCATTGCCCAGAACTACTCCTAAATATGCTGCACCATCTCAACACAACAGAAAAGTTAAGTTTCAAAGAACAATTTCCTACTACATTTCGGAAATAGCTGCTTTAGTAGAACTGCACCACAAAGACCATACTAAATAAAGGACTTATGTTGATTTTATTAATCTTGTGTGTTCTTTAAAATTAAAATATATTCCTGTATTATTGCTAGTTCAAGCCTCATTGTATAATTGAATGAAGCCAAACACATGATGATACTCTTACATGTCAAAATTTTCTACACTTACATAATTTCGCTGCACTGATTTCTAAAATGAGGCCACATGAACTCACCCCATTGATATTATTTGTATTGTGGAACTGCTTTTGTAATGGGAATTAAAATCCCTGTGTCAAATTAAAACAGTGCTTTCTCAAATCAGCTTTGTCTAATTCTAGATTCTCCCCAACCTGCCAGCAGCTCACCAAGAACAGTACAAACTAAAGGTGTTAGAGAACACAAATGTCTGCTTGTTGAAAATTAGTTTTACTGAGATCCTCAGACACTTGTATTCTGTAGCGTGCCATATGTCACTGAGTATTTCTAAGTACAGCTCAACCTATAAAGCCATGAATGGTTTAGGACTCCATCGCTACCTCCTTCTTTCTGTGCTGGTATGGTAGTATTTTATCAGTAAGATGTCAGAGCTGAAAACTCCCTTTGCATAAAGGGAGGTGCTGACACAGCTTTTTCCATCACGGATGTGCTATGATTTCAGAAATGTTTTCTCCCCTTGTTCTGTAAGGGGCCGGATTTTAACATCCCTAACACAATGAAAACCAGCCTTGCTCTTCTTTCCCCATTCTTTTAACAAGGCTAATATAAGACAGAAAGATATTAAAAAAAAAAAAGGGCTCTTTTCATATTATAACAATCATGGAGCAGTATTACTTGAGAGGGAAAGCAATCGAATAAATTCAATATACGCATGACAATATGCATTTGATTAATGTGAAGGGAACCAGAGTAATCGCTAGGTGTTAGTAACAGTGTTACAAACATAAATACAACTACAGAAACATAAATTCTCAATGTAACAACAGGGATCAGAGACATGCTTTTTACCCCTGCTCTTCGCAGTACTGGTGAATGTGTTCTTGACAGCAGGGGAATCAGGGGGAGAGCAAGGGAGTTCTGTTATCAAACATAAAATTTTATTTTTAGATTAAGCTAAAAATAAAAGTTCACAATATGTTGGTGCTAAATAGTTCAACACTAGCAAAGCTATGACTAAAAGCATGCTTCCAGGGGAAGGAAAGCATGTAAGAAAGCGGTAAAGGGAGACAGGTTCTCTGCAAAGTGATGCACCAGCCACCAGGGAAAGGTCTCTCTCCTCAGAACACAAAACCCCGCACAGCTCAAGATCGGTACTAAATTAAAGTAAAAGCCATTCCATCCTGAGCACTCCTGGCATCCCGCTCCACCTTAATGACTTGTCCCTGTCCTATGCAGGTCTATATATTTGGGCACTCAGTACTCTCCAGCTGCCACTTGTGCATTAGACTGGAAGAGCATTGTATTTCGACAGGAAGCTCTACCTCTTGAAAGACATCAGCTTAACTGTGAAAACTTACTGAAAAGGACTCTCTGGGGCACCCTTAGCCACCGCTCCAAGGAATCACCTCTTTATGTACATATTAGCAACCTACTGACACACTGTCATTATTGCAAGTTGCACCAGCGATCACCCTCCCCTCCCTCCCCTAAAGATGGAGCTACTGAACCGAACAGGTACTTGAGCTTTGTTAGCACCGATTTAGTGTTGGAATTTATATCACAAGAACTGCCAACTGGGAGCACTTCAGCACTCGAGAAATGCGATGTGAGATTAGCACTGAATACAGCCCTCTGAACCAACGAGAAATATTTCAACATTTTGCATTTTATTTCCAGCTTCAACCCAAAGGACTGTCAATAAAAAAAATCCCACAGACTTAAAAAATAATATATTATTATTTGTAATAGTCTTAGAAATCTCTTGCATCCTGTTAGGTTTCCAATTAGAGCTATCACTGCATGCAAGTAATATACTGCTAGGCCTCCGTATTAGAAGAGTGCAACATCTTTGGAAGACATCAGTAGGCTTTAACAGTGATGTACTAAGCTTACCTTTTAAGCTTTTCATAATTCAATTAACAGAGTGAAATAGCTGTAGATGTCCAATTTTTACATATTAACATTGATTTCTTATAAAGAAAAGACTGAAAGAGGAAGATGCAAGTCAGCTTCAGAGTGCAATATTGCTCGGATTTAAATTAGGATTAGGTAATATCAAGCAGCTCAAGATGACCTAGTGCTTAATAGAAAAGTGATGATACTGGACCACAGCGTAAGTGCAGCGGCATTAACTTTTGGTGGAGATATAAAAATTGTCAAAGGTTAAAGATTACATTCTTTTTTTAAAATCCTTCCAATTATCTGCTTCAAAAAGAAATTCACTGATGCGCAGATACAGGGCTCACAGACACAGCTGCCACCTTGCCTGATGTGTGTCACCACTGCTCAAATTAAGTGTCTAGATCTACTGACGCAACATTTTAAAGCTGGCCAACATATGAACACTGGGAAGACAATTTTAAACAATTAAATAGAAATTGTTTCCACTGCCAGACAAGAGTATGAGCAACAACTTTCTGTATTGAACTCAATAGCCCACAACCTCTTCACTTCCAAAGAAAGAAATGAGACAAAGACCAGTAACACAGAACAAAAGATGACATCTGAAAGAAAACTGAAAAAATCCCAACCCATGATTATCGTAGCAGGCAGCATGTTCTACACAGCAGTGCAACTGAGATATCTCTTCCCTGGAAAAACAGTGATATACTCCATGAAGATAGGCTGCACCCACCGTAACAACTGTTCCTGGTCGTTTCCAGGTTGCTGCTAGTTTATCCTCTGGACAGCTGTTATGACAGTAACACCCTTAGGAAACCGCCCAGCGCCAAGGTAGCTTTTGTTCAAGGACTATGTAACTTTCCAAGTCTAGAAGCAGTGGTCTGAAACCTCCTGGTAAATGCAAGGCAGAGAGAAAGTCTCGGCACAGGCGAGACCCAAGCTCAAAGTTCTGCCTGGGCCAAGTACCAACCAGCCTTGTGTTGCTTTGGTAAAAACCTCATCTTGCTCTGCCCCGCTTTGCTGGCAGGGACCATGTTCTTTCTCAACTTAAAAACCAAACAGGTAAATTAGAAATGTCCACAGCAGAGGCTGGGGAGCAGACTGATGCCTAGGTAAATCAGCTGCATGCTCAGATGCCTTGCAGTACCAAGCAATTGTAAACATAGGACTCTGCCTCGAAGGGTAAGTGTGCATGGAGAAGAGACACCCACACCCACACCCTTTTTCATATATTGAAAAGGCTGAAATGACAGATAGTCTGCAAGAATCATAGAATTGTTGAGGTCGGAAAAGACCTTTAAGATCATCAGGTCCAGCCATTAACCTAGCACTGCCAAGTCCACCACTAAACTATGTCCCTAAGTGCCACATCTACATGTCTTCTGAATACCTCAAGGGATGGCGATGCAATCACTTCCCTCAGCAGTTTGTTCCAATGCTTGACAACCCTTTTGGTGAAGAAATTTTTCCTAATATCCAATTTTTCCTAATATCCAATCTAAACCTCCCCTGGCACAATGTGAGGCCATTTCCTCTTGTCCTATTGCTTGTTGCTTGGGAGCAGAGACCAACCCCAACCTCGCTACAACCTCCTTTCAGGTAGTTGTAGAGAGCGATAAGGTCTCCCCTCCATCTCCTTTTCTCCAGGCTAAACATTCCCAGTTCCCTCAGCTGCTCCTCATAACACTTGTGCTCTAGACCCCTCAACAGCTTGGTTGCTGCTCTTTGGACACGCTCCAGCACCTCAATGTCTGTCCTGTAGTGAGAGGCCTAAAAGCCAGCCTGTGGTTTTTTCTTATTAAGCCAGCCAGATACGACCTCCACCACAGGCCTGCTTTACGTGATACCACCCTGATATTTTGCAAACACAAGCTCAGCTCCCTCCTCTGCCCAGGCATCCCTGGGCAAATCATTCAAAGTCTGCCTATGCCACGGAGGGAAGGCAAGATTTTGTGGTGTTTACCACATATAATTAATGTATGAAAATCCCTGGCAACACACTGCTGGTACTTTCCAGGAGAATGACTCAGGAAGAGCCCCCTGTTTTTGTCAACTTGCTAGTACATTTGGAAACTACCTGGTCCTTTCTAGGAGTTGACCAAATGATAACATAAGCTTTTCCTCAAGTTAAAATACAAAGCTGGTGAACACTGCAGTTCCTCTTCTTTGAGATATAGCAAACACGCAATAGCAGATCACTGTAGTGATAAATGAATCAGTCAGTCAATGCTACAGACACTAGGTTAATACCCCGATATACCAAAGCAGCACATATGCCTTTTAAAAGCTAACTAATTTAGCAGAGTAGTTGAAAACTGCAAGAGACAGCTATCCGTCAGGGTTATGAGAAGAAGGGCAATTTCATGGTATGCTGAAGTAAATAACAGCTAATGAAAAACTACAATATGTTTCAGTTAAAGCCGCAAGTAAAATACCACGAACTCATACTCCAACTACTCCGTATCCCTAGAAGATTTTTTTGAGGCCATTTTGCCCTGAACAGGAAGAGTCTGATGCAAGTAGCTAAGCGGTTTTGAAGTTGCACGCTTGTGGAAAATAAATATAATTTCCAAAACCACTGCAGACGTGACCTTTTCCAAGGGACATAACTCAAATCAGAAAGCAAACAACATACTAACAGCACATGGGAATTCCAAGGTGGCACAGAATCTAATGATCTCCAATATAAAGCTGTGCCATTACAAACTGATAGCAACATCAATTTTTTTGTTGTTGTTTTATTTTGTAGTAAGAAACAGTGAATGACTGAACACGGAATTGCATCTCGATCATGTACACATCACTTTACTAGGCAGCTTTAGGAAATATTTAGTTGACTGTTAGAAGGGTAGGGTTTTTTTCCTTTCTCTCCCCCTCCCCCCACCCCCCTTTTTATTTTCCCTTTTTTAATTATTCTTTTCTTTTCTTTTTTTTAAAAGATGCAAGCCCAAAATGCATTAGAATTTTTGACTGGCAGGGAGACAGCATATCATTCTCACACGACGTTCTGGTGCACTTTGATCTTCCCTCCTAATCCACTCCATTCCTGACCTCAGGGTAAATATGCTTTCTTTCCCCGGAGTCCCCCAAGTGGGTCCACACTGAGCTTGCTCACCTACGCTGTTAGGCTGAATCTGGCACAGAGATTGCAAAAGTACCCCAGAAGTCCTCGATCACTGGGGGAGGCAGGTGCAGGGTCTACAAAGAAGCGAGACAGCTCACCTGGCTCAGCCACTGAAAAACATACACTTATAAAATCCCTCAAAGAGATTTTGCTCTACAGATCTTTAAGCAAGTTGTGTTAAAAATGGGAATGTCCAAGAACAGACTCAAAACCAACCAATGAAAAAAGCAGCTAATCCTTTGGCTATAACGTCACTTAAAAAACTTTGCATTAATGCATAGCTCTAATTTTAGAAATAAATTGTCACCTTCTGCATATGCTTTAGCTACCAAAACGTATTATTATTTTTATTACTATAGGACCAAGACACTCCATTCAGACAGGACCCCACTACACTAAGCACGCTATAATGCAGTCCAAAGGCTCATGCACACAACTTACACAGGTTTTTCAACTATAAAATAAGCACTAAAACATTACACAGTTATTAAGAAGAAATTCAACCACAGAAGATAGAAGTAGTTAAAAGGATACCCTGGGCCATCCATTTAATTGCCATTTTTCGGTCAAGTAGTTTAAAAGCGAGATACAACTTTTTGGTCTCCTCTTTTTAGTCAAAGAATGGAAATGAAAGGAAAAGAAAGAAAAACAAATCACAACACAACAAAACCCCTCCTGGGAAACTGTGGAAAGTAAAAGGTAACATACTGAATTACCAACATGACTATGTGAATCAGTGTGATATTTTTTGCCCACTGTCATTATACACAGCCAAGCTGGTTCTCTCTGCTAACATTAGCTAAAAATGATGGATTGACCATAGATGAAATGCCTACGAGCAAAATGAGAGGCACAGGGAAAAGACAGCAAGAGAAAAAGTTGCAGCTGGCTTTAATTAAAACATAAGAAGGAAGCAAAGGAGGGAAAGGAGAGGTAAGTGAGCAAAGATGGAACATTATACTGTTACAGCAATCCAAACTAGAAAATTGTGAAAACAGAACTTAATTCTCCTTCTAATGCATTTTCAGGGGCATGGCTTTCAAGTAAAAAGCAGTAAATATTATTATTTTTCTTGTAACTCATTGATGGTACTGTATTTTCTGTCTTAAATTTAAAATGGCAGTCACAATATTATTGCACAAGGGTAAGTACTTCACAAATCCCACCACATTTCTAACAGAGAAGAGCATGCACAAAATTTCTGTTTTAGCATCTGGGAAAGCTTTTCCCTTAAGTATCAGAGTAATGTAAAATTGGGGAGGGGAGGTTTGAAAAATTGCATATAAATTGCACAAAGCTTAAACTGGAGGATAAACGGTGCAGTGAATTACATTCTTACGAGGTTAAAAAAGGAACTAAATAACTAAATAGCTCTGATAATGGAGCTGATAAGGTGTTATGTGGGGATTTATGAGACTTCAAGGAGAACTGTTTCAGGGGGATTTCTTTGTGGAAAGAAAAAAAAAAAAGACCAGGTTTTCCAGTTTATTTAAAAAATACTTGGCAACAAGATCACACAACAACCAAGAGCCTTATCGTTGCCAAGATCTCGTTCGAATTTTCAATTACAACAGGAAGAGAAATGCCCAGGAGTACTTGCAAATTTAGGACCTTCACCTGAAATACTTCAGTCTCTGCAAAATATTACTGTGAAGTTGCTACTAAACTACTTGGTGAAAAGGCCAACTCTCTTGAATAGTTTCACTGCAGAGTTTGATTTTTAAACCAGGCTTCAAAGATTTAAAATAATATCTCAGTTAATGGGGAGGTCAGAAGGAGACTTACGATATTCTCAGGAGTGTGCTGCAGCTCTATTTAGTTTAACAATAATCACTTCAATTTAGGAGCAAGTCCTCATAAAAAGGTTCAAGAGAAATTAATCCCTTTAGCATTGGTTCCAAAACTGAAAATAAACCCAGCCTGCTCAGCTCTCAAGGGCTTCAGTTTTTCTTTGCAGTGGCTTCTTCCTAGCCTTCTCCACCTCAAAGCACTGGAAGTTTGTCCCACTACATGTAGGAACATTTTCAGTGTCCAACATGACTACAGAGAGGCCGACTGTTTCTGCAAGTCTGTGGCTTTAGTACATACAATACGCAAATACAGAAAATGTCAGACTAAGTAGTCAATGAAATTACTTTCATTGTATGCAAATCTGATTTCTTTTTCTCCTCAGTTACAGGTTGACACCGTGACCAAAAATTAAATAAATTAAAACGTACTGGCTTATATTTGACCTTGCATCTCCCACTAAATAACACTCTGCACAAGAAACAATAAAACAAACTACGAAAGAGTAGAAGAGGATCTGACTTGCCTAACAATTAGCAACAGCTTATTTAAAATGACAAGAAGATGTGACGGTAGAAACTGTGCTCTGCCAACTCAACCTTGTGTTATTTTTACATCAGTTTCCTTCCTGCCATTTGTCAACTGAACTATTAGCTGCCAACATGAGGGCAGAAATTCCTTCACATCATCAGTCCTCATTTCCAAATTTAGTATTTATGGCATAGACGTGTAATTTACAATTGGTAAGCAAAACTAGGCAGTTTCACAAATGCTGCATTTTTGCAGCTATACCATTTGGTCTGAGCATCCTCACGTTCCAACAGGTTTTTCGAAGTTGGTACAGAAATAACTAGTAAACCTATTTGTTAATGCTTTTGTAAAGTAAACATACTCTTAAAGTGGTTGCTCAGCATCAAATTGACAGTCCTGTACTTAAAGACAATAAAAGAGAATCCCTACTACTAATAAATATGACATTTCTTGTGTCACTAATCTCAAATGTGGCGTACCCCTCAAGAGAAAACAAAAGCACTACTTCCTCCTGGTACTTATTTGCACATGATAGGTTCTTCACAAATGGAAAAGAAACTACCCCCTCTGACAACAAAACAGTTCAATAATGCCTCTTTGTCCCCCATAAGAAGCCCAAACTATGCTCCATTAAAATGATTAGAGGGGTCTCCCCTATTTTATCCACTAGAGAAAATGGAAATCCATCACAATTAACCTGCCATTCCAGAATCAAGCTGGGACCTACATCTGTGTTTCCATCCTCTGTGCCTGTCTCCTATCGCGTCTGTATCAGTGTGGGAATACGAAAGGTGGTCTCAATAAACAGATAAAAAAGCCCAGCACATCACAGATACTTAAGCACCCTGTAGTAAACCAATTGTAAAACTTCTAAGTTTGGACCAATGTGATCTGGAGGCTTCTGTCTCTTCAATAGTGACTTGCCCTGGTTGGGGCGGGGAGGGTAGGGGAAGCATCCCACCTGTTTTGTAAGATTACCTATCCAGCACTGACATAACATAGTGGACTGGTTATCTTAGACTTTATTATCATCAGTTTGCCTTACTGATTTCATTATAACTAGTGATTCTGTAGATCAAGAAATGCACATGCTAGATAACTTAGATCGAAAGGGCAACAGCAGCTACAAACCAGGTTGGAAAAACTGGCCCCAGAAAGTTAAAGATGATGTGCAACACTTGGCAAGAAGCCCCTGCTATGCTGAAAATTGAAAGCAGACGAGACTCTCGAACTTCCTCCAACTAATAAGGGCATGGTTCTTGTGGCTTCACCCAACTGTCTCCTCGAGTAGCTTGCTTACTTCCATGGGGAGGAAAAGAGCTATTTTAAAGAGGGCAGACAATGCATTGCAGGACTAGAGATACACTACCATCTCTCTTGCACTGAACTGCAGAAATTCTGTTTAGAGTTTGTACTCAGAACAGATGATGCATTATTTTAAGATAGCTGGTTTATATGCAACTTTAAGTTATCAACAGAACATAACCTAAGGAAAAAAATCTGCATGTGTACAACATGCTCCAAAACTGATCCTCCTGTCCTACCAACTACCTACCTACCAACCAATTCACCCTAAAAACATGCTACAAATTAAAACAAATCCATCAGCCGATCAATACCAACAGCGTCTCTTTCCCATTAGATCAAGGATAGGTAGAGTCAACATTGCTTAACTAAAGAACCAGATCATCCCATTATCTTGGCTTCGCATCATTCTACTGCTTCCCATCAGCATACCAATGCTAATACCAATAACATTATGTTGATAATCAAAATATATTATATTTTGAAGGATGTATCTTAACCATTCACAAAATCTAGAAAGAAAAAAAAATTTAATCTGGATATCTTCCCCTTCTCCTTTATCTACATTAAACTTTTTACGTTACAGAATCACAGAATCGTCAGGGTTGCAAGGAACCTCTGGAGATCACCTAAGTCCAACCCCCCTGCCACAGCAGGAAACTTCCTTTCCTTACCATTTACCAAACAAATAAAGATCACTGCATTTGGATTAACCTATTTTACTATAGGTGGTAATAGGAAAATTGAACAAACCACCCAGTACCTAAAAAAACTTGGTTACTCAAAACAAAAACAAAATATCATCAGTTATGCTGCACTACCCAGACCATTTCTTTACTGATTTTCACAATTCTAAACTATCAAAGCCACCTAGCAGAAAAGTAATTTGAAAACATTGCCTTTGAGTTTTGAAACTTTAACATGTATAGACTAGAAATTTTATGAGATCCAAAATGCGAGTTTCCTTTTTTTTTTTTAAGTAAAACAAGGTTACCTACACTTTAATATAGCACAGCTGCCAGCCAACTACATAACAGTCACTGTTTATACACCACTGCAAGTTGTTCTTATTAATAACAGTTGCAAACACAAGCCAGTCACAATAGCTAATCAGCATTTATTGTAGCATTTTCTTACATAAATATTATTCCGAAGCTGACATGAGGGCAAAAGCTTGGAAAAAACCCAACCAACCAAAACAAAACAAACAGCAATCTTTCAAGGGATTTAAAAACAAAAATAGGCTTTTGATTTCTTGATAGCATTTTCACACACATAAGGATAGCCTGAGTAGGAATTTGTGGTGGCCTTCTAAAGTTTTGTTTATTTTTCTGTTTTCAAAGTATTAGGAACATTAAATTTAATCCACATTAGGAGCCACAAGAGGACTAAGCAGTACTCTTAAATATTGTATACAGTTTTGGGGCCAACTTGCACGCCTTGACTTGAAGAGGCAGATACAGTCCTTCACAAATTATCTTTTCTCTCCAGAACCCTATTTGGCAATTGACGTTAAGTAACTTCCCCCCAAAGCAAAAAAAAAAAGAAAAAAAATCAACCCAAAAACCAAACAATCCACATCACTGACTTTCAAACTTCCCAATGCCTTCACTTCATGACATTTTTGTCTGGAAGCATCTCTTGAATGTAAGGAAACATTAAAGACAATGAAGTGCCAGGCAATAAGAGTTTCAACTTAGGGCATTACATCACTTACACCTTTTATAAAAAGCTCGCCACATTCACACACATAAAAGCCAACACGGGTGTCTGCTCCTCCCCGATTTCCACCAAAGAGAGAAGACTTAGCAAGAATTTAGTAAGCTGGAAAGACAGCATCTACGGCTGGCAGTTAAGTTCTGCTGACAGCAGTCTGCAGCAGGCAGGTAAAAGGGAACTGCCAGGGAGCACAAGCAGTCCAGGCATCCCCCCCAACATCATTCCTGGTCCCTCATGGCTTGGAAACTTTGCTCCTTCAGCTGATCACTGATATTCGTAGTTTAAACCAAGTTTCAGCCTTTCATTGTCATGGGGAAAAAAAACCCAAAACATGTTAAGTTTACACTGTAATTAGCCGAAAACACTGATGTTAAATAATACTTCAGGTATGTTCCCATGATCTGGAGGCTTTTCTAGTCAATAAAAAAAAAACCCCACGTATTTTCCCCACAAACTTCCTGCACAACCCACGAAGTTCAGAGAAGGATCTTTAGTGGCATTTAGTAAAAATTCACATTTCTTTTATTGGATGGTGTTAACAATTTAATTTCTAGTAATGCTAGCATGAGATTTTCTGTTATATTTCATAGAGACAGAAGGAGGAAAGCACACCTCACAGACACATGCACTGTTTCAAAGACAGCAATTTACATTTTCTAACCTTTTAACCTGAGCATTGTTAAAAGTAACACCTTAAAGTAAGACTGACAAGACTAGGAGAGAGTTCCTGTGTACGTTTTGAGAGTCGTTATGCTGTAACCATTTCCACACAGACGGCAACAGAAATTAGGAGGCATGCCTACAAAACCTTAAAACTGACACAGAGATAGATGTACCCTTCGCACCTAATTTTAAACTATAAATTTTCTGAAGAAAACCTGAATATGTTACTTATAATTAGGCACAAATATGAAACTGGCATAATAGCATACAGTAGTATGGCAAAACACCTGGAAGAACTGACAGCCTTAATACCCATGCTTGATGTAATTTTACATACATATCAACATAAGAAGAGAAATAAATCTATCATTAGCTACAAATCACAGGGATTTGGGGTATAAAGGTAGGGAAAAGCACTGTAAGAACAAAGAAAAATGACTTGTTTCCAGTCACTGCAGCTTCATTTACTTTGATTTTCTCACTTAAAGGCATTTCAAATATTTCTTTTAGTGAAATAAAGATGTTCAAACAGCAATACATTTACAATGTAAATATATTTACAGTACTTACATTATGGTAGAAAATTCCTCAGCCAGTCTAGGCAATCCTATCTGAACTTTAAATGAAGAAATATCTCTTCATTATTTTATCTTGAAATTTCTATGCCAAGATCTCAATTCAGAAAGGTCAGTAAATAAAACCCCTAGAATAAAGTTTTCTTCATAAATCAGTAAGAATAGACAAATTCCAAAGGCAGCTGACAATCCCCATCATTAAAACAAACTTTTAATATTTTATTTTAATATTGGGGTTTTAATCAAATGTAATTGAAAATTATGAGACAACTCTCTTTTTCCAATTAAGGCAAACTAACTGAAAATAGTTCTCCTCTTGCTGAGTTTGTGCCTGTCACAGAAGAGCAAAACAGATCACACACAAAAAAAATCACCCCAACCATAGTATCATTCACAGAGTAGCAAACTAACTAATACTAAAATGATTTTTTAACTCACTTTTTATAAATATACGTAACACTACATCTCACAGATGCAACTTTCAAGCCATGACACCATACACATGAAATTTGATCAAAATCAACCTGAAGATTAAGTACTGGAGGAAGACACCAAAATATGTATGCACCCCTTTTCAGCTTTAAGACTCACTTCTCTGAGACAGATATTAATTTGACAAAAACATTATGGGAAATAGTTTGGGGAAATTACTCTTAAAGGTGCTTTTGTCACACACATATATATGTGTGTGTGTTTCATAATGCACAAAATCTTTTATAATATGACTTACTGAGACTTTTTTCTAAACACCATTTTCCCCTATAAAACAATGTTAAAATAAAGCTCAGTCCACCCATTATTATAACAGAAGTAGTAGTAGTACTGGGAAGACTTTGATCACAGGTCAAATGCAAATTTTATTACAGAACGTTGTTCCTCTACTAGCTTATCAAAAGAAATATAGGAAATCACCAGGCTGGATCAGATGTGAAGTCCACCTATCCCAACACCCTGTCTCTGACTGGTTTCCAGTGTCAAATGGGGCAGAGATGGGCATCGGAAAGGTCATGCCAGGTCTTCAGCTTTCCCCTACCTTAGCAACATCCTCAGCAGTAACTGGTTGAGCCTCAACAACAGGCATCTATGTTTCCCTTCTGAAATTAGTATTACAAATAAGCTGCAGTGATTCTGTCTGGTTTTGCCCTCCACAGAAGTCTGAATCTGTTTGAAGCTTGCTAAATTCCTAGCTTCAGCAACGTAATACAGCATGGAATCCCTGTGTCTAATTTCATTCTGTAATAAATAAATAAATTTCTCTATCTTTTAATCTCATTCCATATGCCTTTGTTCTTGTATTAGAAGACAGAGGAAAATAAGCTTCTCATCTATTTTCTCTAGAGACTAAAAATAAGGAAAATAAATATTCAGTCTATTTTTCTGAAGTAAACAATCCCTACCTCTTCGCATGAGAACTCCTCCAGGTTTTTTTTAATAATTTCCATCTCTCCTCTCAAAATCCACCTACTTCTCCAATATTCTTTTTTGAGATAAAGTGGACAGCATTACACAAAAATTGATAGACAAGACATTACTTTGTATGTATCAATATTAAGCTCTTTTCTCATTCACATGCCCGAAAAACCTACTGCCCTTCCTTTTTAAAAATGGGAAGACATCACCATAGGTATGCCCTTAATAAGCACTAGGCCAGTAAAGACTAAGTTTCTTCCCTACTTTCAAAGTAGGAATTTTGCAGCAGACCACGTGCTGTTAGAGATCCATCCTGCTAGGAAATATATTTGTCAAGTGTCTTTCTAGAAGCCAGTACTTCTGCATCAGTCTGGGCTAGTTGAAGCCAACGACAAAACTTCCATCAAATTCAGCCGAACAAATTCATATGCAATGCAGGAAGGAGAAATCTCTTTTGGGAGCCTGGAAAAAAACAGCAGTGACTGAAAAAGCCAGATTGCTGCAAAGCACTTTGATTGGGGGTTTGCTTCATCACACTTAGCCCAGGCAGTAATTATGGCATTCCTCATTCTCACACTTACTGTCAGCAAAGCACACTTTTGAAAGCATCCATGTTGCTTCTGCATCCTGTATTCTTTATGGAAGAATAAACTCTAAGAGTTTGTTATCAATCAATGCTGCTGCTGAGCATCTTAGAAACAAGCAACAAGCTTTGCTTCTGTCATTAATCTGACTGTAGTTTTTAGATAATTACAGAAGAGCAGAACCTTACAAAGGAACGCATGCAGCTCTGCAGAGAGCTGAGCTCCTCTACAGGAGACATTTTAAGGTTCTTCCCTTCAAAGCCACATGATTCATTCAAGTTGTCTTTCCTAACCTCCCCAGAAGAGAATCTGAAGACACGGAATATTTTGGCTAATGCCCAGAGATTTTTAATTGTTTCATTACGCTTTTGCTCAACTACTTCTTTCTTTTCTTTCTGACACTACAGGTGCAGGTTTGATGGGTTTTGGTTGGGTTTTTTGTTTGCTTGTGGTTGTTTTTTGTTAAAAAGAAAAAGCTTTAGCATATCAAGAAGATATTTCTTCTCCCTGGCCCCAAAATGTAGGAACTGGTTGGTTTAAAGCCCTGCCGAGATTTGCAGACATAAATGTCAATTACAATAGTCAAACCTTTTAACATATTTATTACTTCACTCCTGATATTTTTCCACTCTGTGGAATTAATTCCATAACTTGAAGTGCCACTTATTAAAAAGCCAAGACATGGTAAAGAGCCTGCTACCATCATCACTTCCTCTGCAGAAATATAGTGATTTCACTCATCACAGCATACTCAAGTTTAATCAACGTTGTGGCTCTTGCTCTGTGTAGGTATTAATCATTCATAAGTCTTTGGATTCTATTGCTCACTTTGCAGGTCACTTCCACAGGCACTCCTGTGCAACCTGATCAGACATGATGCATAATGGTCATTCCTGGGATGAGCTGATATGGAAAGGGACGTTCAGAAGCAGCATGGAAAGGGACAAAGAAAGTATGTGAGGGGGATATCCAGTCCCAAAGAGATATGACAGGTGTGTACATGCGTATGTAGAAGAAGGAAGGGAGAAAAATGCTTGCATATGTACAAGCTGGGATTGGACAAAAAAGACTTCCATGCAATGCTCAGAATTCAAGTACATTTTAGTCTACAGGCAAGT
Organism: Pluvialis apricaria; assembly: GCA_017639485.1. NCBI lineage: Eukaryota > Metazoa > Chordata > Aves > Charadriiformes > Charadriidae > Pluvialis > Pluvialis apricaria. The sequence continues at coordinate 43,614,527 of CM030008.1, read as the reverse complement.
TTAATTCGAAAGAACACAAAAAAGCACACTCTTCTGATAAAACATCTCAAGATAAACTTGCTTAAGCCTAGGAACATGGGCTTAATATTGCTCCAAAATCACCATAATTAATAAGACTGACTTTGAACATTCACGATAGCCATATGCCTGCCCAATTCTATTTCAAATTCTGTTATGTTCTTGGCCTCAATAATTTCCTGTGACAGTAAGTTCCATAGACTAATTATATGTGTGAAAGACACACATACCTTCCTTTTATTACTCTTATATTTGCCACCTTTGATTTCAGTAGAACGTATCTCTTTGTTCTTCTGTTATGAGAAAAAGAAAACAGATGTTTCCAATTTATTTTCTTTTACACTTTACACACAGTGCAGGATGAAGCTAACAGTTAAATAAATGACTGAAGTATTTCCTCCTGACTGTGTTCTTCCAGACAGAGTAAACTTGCCTGCCTATTAGGAGAATCGGAGAAAGATGAACAAGTAAAGGAAGTAAAAAACCTCATACTTATGAACTCTGAGCAAGAGGCTTATGAGAGAACATGAGAAAACGTACTACAAGCATTAAAAAATGGTCCTCTATTCGATGCTGGTATGCCTATATTTGAAGAAGAAAAAAACAACCAACCAACCACCCACCCACAAACTCTAATGAAATGAAATATAGCATGTATGGCTGAAGATGCTAGCGAGGGAGAGGGACAATAAAAAAGCAAAAGAGAACCTATCGTGTAATGTCACCTGAACCTCTGATATCGCACATACTCAGCATGCTATTTTAAACCTCATTGTATAAGCAGTTATAGTCAACAGTTCCAACTTACTCTGTGACCGTAAGCAAGTTCTCAGGTGCCATCAACAGGGTCACAGATGAATGGCTTAAAAGGGATCAATGCCACAGTTTTGCAATGACATTTCTGGGCACTTGCAGGAAGGGTGTACCTCTGTATTTGTATATAACTACCATTATCTGGGTGAAAGCTGCACCAAACACAAGCTTGACTTCAACCAAAACATTTCATAAAATTGGGATCTCTACGTAGAGGCATTAAATTTATAAAAGCAGTGGAAGTCAATTTCAGAGGGACTTTACTGGATTACAGACTGATGACATTGGTGTTACCATTTCAGTGGAAACCTTGCTTGATTTAGTTATTGTAGGACAGAAAAGGACAATTCAGAGAAGCTATAGAGCTTTTGTATTTGTATTGTATTGCCTCAGCTATACGACTGATCTCTAAATACAAAGGCTACTCACTCTCAGATGCAATACCAGCCTGCACTGTGGCTTACTGAGCCCAATTCCAACTTCTCTCACCTTCCAATGACCGAGACACTGCTACAATTAGCTGCATCCAAACTAGCATCAAATCATCCAAATAAAACCACAGAATGCAGGAAAAAATTGACTTCAGAATGCTGGCAGTTTCTGTATGAAATCTTAGCCACCTGTCAAGTATGCATAGAGCTTGCTTGAAAGACATTCAAAAGAAGCATGACCAGCAGGTCGAGGGAGGTGATTCTCTCCCTCTACTCCACTCTGGTGAGACCCCACCTGCAGTACTGCGTCCAGCACCCAACATAAGGACACGGACCTGTTGGAGCGAGTCCAGAGGAGGGGCATGAAGATGATCAGAGGGCTGGAGCACCCCTCCTATGAGGGCAGGCTGGGAGAGTTGGGGTTGTTCAGCCTGGAGAGGAGAAGGCTCTGGGGAGACCTTATAGCAGCCTTCCAGTACCTAAAGGGGGCCTACAGGAAAGATGGGGAGGGACTCTTTATCAGGGAGTGTAGTGATAGGATGAGGGGTAATGGTTTTAAACCGAAAGAGAGTAGATTTAGATTAGATACTAGGAAGAAATCTTTTATTGTGAGGGTGGTGAGACACTGGACCAGACTGCCCAGGGAAGTTGTGGATGCCCCATTCCTGGAGATGTTCAAGGCCACGTTGGATGGGGCTTTGAGCAGCCTGGTCTAGTGGGAGGTGTCCCTGCCTATGGCAGGGGGGTTGGAACTCAATGATCTTCAAGGTCCCTTCCAACCCAAACCATTCTATAATATTTGCATGACTTTGGCTCAACCTCTCTCCCAGGCTAGGCACTGAAAATCACAAGATAGTAATTCAGACGGACAAATACAAAACCAATGGATCTGAGAAGTCCAAGATCACAGTCCTTTTGTGTTATGCTACTTAAATGAGGTCTACAGCCTCTTCATTTTGAATAATCTGGTTGTCCTTATGTTTAATGGAAATGACACTGTACTTGAGGAAAAATACGCTTACATCGCAATGCTTCGTTTTGCAGCATCGTGGGATCCTTGATCTTTACACCAGCATAATTAATATACATTAGTTACACGTGAAGAGGCATCAACTATATGTGACCAGCTTCGAGGACTTGAAAACAAATTTCTGGAGCAGAGAAGCTCTTGCTGACAATACACAACATCTGAATCAGTTTTTTTAAAAAGATGTATTTTCAACAATGGAACAGTTTATGAAACAAATAAAGTGTCCTTACACAGTTAAGAAGTTCATTTTTTTCCAAGTCAAAACTCTGCAAAGACTGGGGGAAAGCCACCAGTTTGCTATGATTAGCCAAGGGCACAAGAGCACAATTAGTTCTAACTTGCTGACAGAAGGATTGGATGGAAAAAGGAAACCCAGGTGGGTGAAATACAAAATGAGGTGTCCTAATTGAGTGTGATGACATTCAGACTGAGTTTTCTAAAAATGTCATACATCTTTTAACAAACTTGGGTGATAAAGGTACAATTATATCTAATTCTGATCACACACACACAATTTCATATATAAAATTTGAGTATATATGCGTGTGTGTATCAACATGCATATAAACACACAAAATCTGTACACCTCCATAGCTGTACTAACTCATTCAATGGCAACTAAAATGAATAGCTACTGCTACTGTAATAATACTGTAGAAGTGCAGAAAGACCATCCAGGATTGATTAAAGAGAATTAGCCCACTTCAACCCCTTTGCTTAGACATTTGTTCAGAACACACACACTCTTATACAGTCTTCCATAATGGCAGATCTAGAATGATACTATAATTTTTGCTACAAAATGATAAAACGAATATACAATATTGCAGAACTGATCCCAGCTAACACCTTTTGCTCTCAGCCACGACAAGAATTTTGCCCTTACCCTTTATACCACTGGTATTAAGTGTGGCAAGTCAGCGTTATCCTTAGATTCTGTTTTGCCCGCACTTAAGAGGCTTTCCCATGTGTGCTTCTCCTGGGTGATGTAATGTTCAGAGTTTAGGAAAATGTGTATTCTGTCAACTTATGCAAGTCAAGTTAAATGCTAAAGAAAAGGAAAGTTGGATCTTACAATAATTCTTTTCCATACAGCTATTTTTGTGCATTTGAGTTGGGAAAAGCAAAGAAAAAATAAGTAAGTGAATGCAAAAGGGGTGTTTGCATACACATGCATGCTCCCAACACTAACAAAAAGCAGATCTGATGCAACACTTCCCTAACAGCTGTTGTACAGATAATATCTAGGAGTTCTAAAATTTGTAAATTATTATTAATTACATCATGGTTTGCAAAATGAAATGGTGGGCAAAATAAAAACAAGCTAAAATCTACTTCATCTATTTCAAAGTTGAAGTCTGGCAGCTGTATTATATTCTCATTCTTCTTGAATAATTCACCTACTGACAAACACATAGTGAGAAGCACTATTTAGAGCCTTCCTTACTGTATTTACCTTTAACTGCTGGCAAAATCCAAGTACACATTCCACTCCTGAGCATCTTTTAATCTTTATATTTTGTTTCTGTTCCTTTAATCCAAGTAGAGCAGACCCCCAACAAGTAGGTATGCCTCCACAGCACAGGCTATAGAAGGCGGCAGCTTTGGCTCAGTGGCGACTGAGTTTAGGTATTTTTCTGAATAGAGTGGAAAGCAGGATCTAAGCTATGCAAGCTCCAATTAAAGTAGAAAAATAGTTCAAACTAAGAAAAAGTCTATCTATTAAAAATGTTTTAGCAGCTGCGACCAACACGGATGAAAAGTTGGGAGAGAAGCTGCCCAGTGGCTGTTGTGCTGTTTTTACACACTTTTCCCACTAGGGCAAAGAATGATCAAGAGACTCATCATCTCAACAAGTACTCTTACTGTAAACAGCTAGTGTTGAAAGTCAGACCCTTAATAAATATATGCATGTCGTAATTTTACTCCTGAGACATGCGGTTCTACTACATATCAAAAGAGGTACAGAAAGAATCTAAAATATAGGATAATTTAAGCCCTTGTTTTCTTCAGTACTCCTTGTAAAGACAAACTTGAACACATAAAATAAATCACCTTTCATAGTCCTGTGAGGGTGCTAAGGATGCACACAGGATTGATTCCCTACAGGCATGCAAGTATTACAAAATCAAAACAGTTCAACAGACTTCCCCTCATCTAGATCAATGTCTTGCCATGCATGCATTCGCCTTTTTCCTTTCTTTCTTTGCTCTGTGCTCACTTGCTCTACAATTGTTGAAGTTTCTTAAAATCAGGGGACTGTAATAGTCAAACTAATGCACGGAGAAGGCAAAAAACCCAATCCTCCCACCAAAAAAACCCCCACCACCCAGCACAGCATGCCCCAGCTTTTCTTATACTGTGAAACAGGGTAATAAATATGAATAAGAAAGCAACATGAATCTGTGCATGGCATTACTATTATTATTTTTAAACAAACAGTCTGTATGTTTGCTTTTCATTAGCTCCCTGTGGTGGCAAAACTATAAACGTAAAAGTTAGAGACATAAAGGGAAAAAATGAACTAGCCAATAGCAAAGATTTCAAATACACTTACACAACCACACTGTTTGTTTTACAGCTGCTTTACATAACAATAAAAATGTAATATACCGTGGGTTTTTTGGCAGTGTGTAGAGAGACAGCATCAAATGGCAATAACAGAGTAAGCACAAATGATGTCTTTGGAACAATTAAGCAGTTTTAGAAGCACCACTATGTCGAACAGTTAATGGGTCCAAAGAGACAAAAAGGTCAAAAGCGTGAGTTTCTCCCTACTGACCAGAGATCACATATATGACCCTTTCAAAGAGAGGATAACTTCATAATCATATTATATAATCCCTACTAGACAATAACCTTATATAAAACCCAGCATACTAAACAAAAAAAAAAGATCTTTCCTTCAGAAGCTGAAAGCAAGATGCACTCTTTCATGCAGCTGCTTCAGCATAATTAATAAACAAAAAAGGAAGAAAAAATGCTTATGTTCTTTGTGTATAACTAGCTGAGAAAAAGAAAATCATGGGCTATACATAAAACAGCTAAGGTGCTCACGTAGTTCAGTAAGGAGTCTGTAATTTTTTAAGAAAGAATAGGTAAATCTGTACATTAAAACCCACAACTCTTCTAGTGACCTTAACTCCAGTAATATGAACAGGGACATACAAAACCACTTACTTCTGGGCACAGTTCATGCACTATCTCCAGGAAGAACTGAAATTTAGCACTTGACCTAGTGTGTCATTAGGATATGACACATTATCTTCCAGGAACGCCAATCTAAGCAAACATCACAGTTCCATTACTATTTTAATATCCAGAAGACGAGATTCTCCCTCTGAAAAGAAACCATTTCCTAAAACAGCAACTAGATGACTTTCAACGTGTACATGAGAAAAAGATTAGTAAAAATACCGACCAAAGAGTCTTTCCTTTACCCAGCATACAGCTGCCTGCTGTGCAAACACTCGTACAGGCTCACCTACTGCCTATGTCAAATGTCCTCATAACCCCAAAATGAAGTTTAGACATATCGCTTGGCAAGAAACCTTTCAAGATAATCAAATACACTTTTCCAATGACCAAAGAGTACCACATAAAGAATGATGACAAATGTCAATTCTTATGTATACCTTGCACTCAAAATTGGCAACTGGAATAATCTTAAGTACTTTAAAAACACTTTCCTCTTTCCCTTTCATCACGCTCCTCTGATTTGTGATCTGAATACTTAAGCAATTAAAAAAATTAATCTATATACACATTCAGTAGTTCAGCTGATCACTGGTACTTCATTTGCAAGTAAATTCATAAAACAAAAACATTTTTGTCTGTTTATTTTATAATTCCTCATAAACATTTTCTTTCTGTCAACAGCACAACTTCGCCTCTTCAGTCCCCTGCAGCCGTGGGCTGCAGACTTTTGACAGATGTAACGGCTTACTGCTGAAGGATCAGTGCAGCCATCAGGAAAGAAAAGGGGCCAGACCCCGCTCAGCTCAGCAGGATAAGGCGGCAGAAAACGCTAGCACCGTTCCTTACAAGCCTGTGATGGTTTGCAGAAAGAGGCCCCGCTCCATGGGCCAGAACAGGCACGTTAGCTCTCTTTTGCAGAACTTACACCACACCGGTGACTTGGGACACATTGGAGTGTAACGCAGAGAGAGGCCAAGGAAAGGAGTACGGAGAGAGACCTGAGAATCTGTGCGAGACACTGGCAGGTTTACTATTGGAAAGTGATCCGGCAAAATGCATCTTTTCCCCTGTTGTTCTCGGCTTTTAAGGGTCACATCTACCCCCACCCGATATTTTCACTCTTTCCTAGTCTGTCATAGTTTAGCCATCGACGCTAGTTCCATCCTTTTTTCCCCCATTCGTTCTGGATCAATGGAGACTGCTGCAAATACAACCGACTTCACTAGGTAACAGTGAAGTCTCCTTCCCAGATCCAGACCCCAATCAGCACTCCTTCCTTATCTCTCTTCAAGCCAAGCTGTGAATCACTAACAAATCCCATCCAGCTGTTCAGCCAACCATGACACAGGTCACAGCACACAGCCCCAGTTGCCCTCAGCCCTTTACTCTGCTGCTACAGCTTGCGGCTGGACCCTGCCAGTTCATCGCATCCCCGCTGCAAAGCGTTACCATACAAACACTCCACTATCCAATCCCTATTTTTCAGTCTTTCTTGACAAAATCCAGTACTAGTTATTAAAGATGCCCTAAATAGCTAGTTCTATGCTACTTAGCACTGCAGTGAAACATGCATCTGAGCAATCTCAACGCTGATTTATGCCTGAACTTTACACCTCCTCATAAATAAGACTCTACTATGAAAAGCAAAGCAAAAATCCTTGTAAAGCAATGTAGAAAGTACAGCTTGCACCATCTATGGGTTAGAAAAATTGCATTTTCTGTGGAAAAAACAATGTACAAGACATACCTGATACATTACAAAGCCTCAAATATAACATAATATTTATAGTCATTAGGAGTTAAGTACACACACTGAATGCTAAGTACTTTAAATTGGAATGTCTCAGCACACGTAACAGCTCTGCAATTTAACTAATATTTCCCTAACAAATAGCTACAGTCCTCCTAGTTATTGAGGTGGAAGGTGAAGTAGGAGCACAAAGACAGCAAAGAAAGAGATTAGCTGTTGGACACCTTTATTATTTCTCTGCCACTATCCAGGAAGAAGAAAAACCCCAACACTAATATATCTCAAAACACATTATCCTATTACAATGTAGTAGTATCAAAGTAACAGCTGTGATAACCTTCATGTGCATAAAACCGGAAAATAACCAAATCACATATTCAAGATAATACAATAGCTGCTGAATAAAACAACTCCCTTATTTACCTCAATCAGATAAGGAAAAAAAATGCAGTGTCGCAACATAAGCAGAACTTCATTTTTTTGGGAAGTGGGGATAGGGAGACATCTACAAGCCCAAGGACTAAACCTACTTTATTATTAAAGAACATTTAAACATAGCTGGAAATTTACATATCACTTTGCAAACATGGACAAAAATAAAAGAAGTCCTTTGCCCCGAAAATGTTACAGTCTAAATTCAGCAAGACAAATGCATGAAGGTTAACCCTTCACAAAAGCAAGGAGAAGTAAGTGGCTGAGTGACAGGAAACCAGGGCTTGCTTTAAACAGCAAAGCATAAAAAGAAGAGAGGCGGGAACTATTCCATAAAGGGCAAAAGTTGAGCACTTTATGTGGCTAAAAGCAATGCCGACTGAACAAGGAAAAAAATCCATTCCCCTTGTACTCCCGCAGCATCCACAGCCACTGGATTAGGGATGCTAAAAGGGTACATCCCTGACTTTTCTCTTTCAGTCTGTTTACAGACCTGTTGCCCATGAATTTGTTCAGCCTATTTTTGAGCGTGCTGATTCTATCTGCCTCCTGCAGGAACACCTTTCAGAACTCCACTGCCTACTGGGTAGAAGGACTTAATCTGTTCTAAAATGATCTCTTAACAGTTTAAGTGAATATCTGTGTTTCTAATATTACGGAATTTACTGAATAACGGTTCTTGTCATGCTTCTCTTCCAGTTGCTACAAAAAGCAAGGTGCGCTCCTTTGGGAGATGCAGGTTCACAGGGCCTTCAACAAATTAAATTTGCAACTTCCTAGCTTTAATACTAGTCTACTTGATAGGGGCTGACTGACTTTCAAGCGATTTTCTAACTTTCCTACCCTTTTTTGCTTGCTTACTCGTTTCTCACTCGCTCTTCTCCCCCCCTCTCTATTTCTATGTTTGCCTTTCTCTCCCTCTGCTGCTTTCTTGCCGTCCCTCTCCTTATTTTCTTTTCCCACTCCTCACTCATGTTTTTTCACATCTTGCTCGTGCGCTTCTAAAAATATAGGAGGGCAGTCCATGGGTCAAGAGCCGCACGCAGCACACGCAGCGGTTCCAGGAAGGCTGCAAAGATGTAGTTGGGCACCTGTTACATGCATTGTATTCTTCAAGCTATAGTAGGTTGCGCCTTCTTGATTTACAGAGCATTGTAAATAAGATAAGCTTGTGTAAATGCGTTGACTTTATTGCCGTATGAGTATTTTGCCTCCCAGGCAGGGTTGTAATACATGCAGCACAGCAAAACCCACTGTTGCAGATTGCATGCTTGCCTGTTTTATAAATTCACTCATGCCCAAGAAAAAGCTGGCCCATGGATGGACCATTCAAGAGGACAATGCCCTGTCCCTTCTGCTCCTTATAGAAGGCAATAAGAAAGTGGAGCCAAATTGCTGGAGCAGAAAAAGAGTCAGTCTGTCTGCTTCTACCTTTGCCGCAACTCTTTCAGCAACCAGTGCAAAATTGCCTCAGCGACCCTGATGGGCCATCTCTTTCTGCTGCCCTTACATTCACCATTAATGCCTTGCACGATCTTGCTGTTCATACGAACATAAGACTCTTCTGCCTCCACTGGGTTTGTATTCTTTTCTGTTCCTCACCTGCAACTCATTCATTCTCTCAGTCTTACCAATGTCTGCAATCTGAATAACCTCATAACGAGAGTGAGGGGATGGGGGCGCAGGGGGAAATGCTATTTTGAAGAAAGTATTCAAATTTCACTAAAGACTTCCTGGGATGTAACTAGAAGACAAGCAGTAGGGCAGCTGAAGGCCTGACACTAGTTACATTCCAAGTCCTAGATCTCCTGGGTGACTCTTGTCGCTACTATACATCTTCTTGCCTGATTTCCTAGATCACGAGGGTGCTGTTGAAGTTTGAAGTAGGAAAGAAAGTATAACCACAGCTTTAAAGCAATGCAGAACTCTAGTCAGATTCATGATATTTTGAGATTTTGACACAGCTGTTTAAAGCTTTCAGTCTTTTCCTTCTCTCCCACAGTTCCCCAAGCTTAAGTAAGCACAAATACAGAAGCCATACAATATATGATGAGATTCTCAAATTAAGAATTACTCCATCAAAACCAAAACTAGACAATTCTTACTGACAAACAACTTAGAAGGAAGTCAAGGAGGACACCAACTATAAATGCTGGCATGCATCACCTAATTTATCTTCTTTAAAAAGGTTACCAAGACATATAGGAAATAACATGCAAGTATAGTATTACAACGATCAGCTTGATCAGAAACTTCTGATGAAATAACCTTTTGTGGTATACTATAGTATTAATATAATTGCTTTAAAACGATGTTATTACCACCGTATGCATTTTAGCAATCTTTCAAAACCATCTGCAACACTTAAACATTGCTTTAATTAAATATATTGCATTTTTTCCACCATTTATAGGCCACTTCTCAGAGCAGCCTACACTTGTTCAGAATACCAGATAACACACTGAAACTTTCTAGAAGTTGTCCACTTGAAAATTTCAAACATATGGCAGATCAGTAAGAGTGATCACCTAAATTAGCACCTTAAAATTTCAGTGAAGATATTCAAACTGCATGTAAAACCTTTGAGACAGTTACCCTGACAGGCTTCCTTGTATAACAACCACCACTGCCCTGGAGCTTTGCAGTTATCTCCAAAATAACTCTGACAAAGTTCTGAGTCCATACCAGGAGTATTTTTCTTCTTTTCATCAATTCAGCTATTGTGAAAAGACACCTTTGATTTCAGAATTAATTTTTAATGTTTGTGGGTCTTTTCACTCCTGTGTGCAACTCTCTGTTGGATCCTAGGCATCAACAGAAAGAAAGAAAGAGAGACCCCAAGACCCCTCTCTTGATTTCTCCTTATCAGACACCGGAATTAGCTCACCGGCAAAAATCTATCGCTCAGGTACTCGTAGCGGCAAGAGCATTAAATATTAGCAGCCCACCTGCCCCAGGAAGCACCTCTCCTCTAGCCCACAGCATTTACTATTGCCTTTACAATTCTCAGCACCAGCTCAAGATTCTCTGTGTTTCCAGCAAGTCCAGCAGCTCCAGAGGGAAAGATGAGAAATCTTTTAAACAATCATTTACACCGATACAAAGAAAGCGCAAAACACACCTACTACCACGCTGATTTAGTTTACACTCACTTTTGACTCTAAAAGTTGAAGCCCCTGGAGGAATCAAGACCTGAATTCTGCACTGATTCACAGAAGCAAAGAAATTTAACAGGACTCTACATCATTAATCGTACAGCCTCTTTAATCCAATTACTTTGTATTTTCTCTTAAACAAATGAACTGCCAAAACTTGGCCTGGACCCAGTTCTCAGAACAGCTCAACTTAATCTTACCTGATCTATGTTTTCAGTTGTGAAATCATGGAAGAGATTGGAGGGAGTAGGGGGAAATCAAACACCACAACTGCCCTGAGCTACAGTCTGTGTGCCCCACTCTCCTTTTCTCCCCCACCACCTCCCATCCCAGGGAGTCCAGGTTAATAAAGAAACAAAGATTGCACGTTGAATGGTAAGCATACAGATCTGTGATATATTCTCCTGGGAGTGTCAATTAGCCCCTCACGCACAGAAAATATGTACTAAATGCACTGTAGTAACCATTATACTTTCCACAAATGCCTTGGAAGACGAATTGCATATTGCTGAAATTTGCAAATTGGCAAGAGAAACAAGAAAACCCCTCTGAATTCCAGAGTGTACTGTGTTTATTTTGACAGTTGTAGTTTATTTATAGTGCCTGACAATACATGTTCCCTAGTTCATCTTGTAAAATAATGAAGTCGGTATTTAGACCTCCTCTGTTAAGCCTCAGAGGGAAAAATAAGTATAAACTTATTTCATTCAAATAAATGTACAGATTGGCAAGATTCTACTATGATGACTAAATTACATCATTAATTTAACTTAGTTTAAAGCACTTTCTTTGGTGGAGAAAGCATAGCCCTTAACTTTGTATGTGGTGTGCAAGTCTGCACAGATGTGCAATAATCTCTTAACCCATTCACATTAAATGATATCTTCTTTTTGTTTAGTACATTAAATACTTTTAGAGAGGTGCTGTATGGAAGGGTGGTCTTTCATGTACAACTACAGAAGACTGCAAGCAGAGCCTGCAGAAGTTTCACTATGCACTAACTCATCAACAACATTAATCCATCGACACAACTTGTACCAGTGCAGGTGAGCTCTGTCTCCATTCCCAGCACAACCCCCTTTGACAGCAGGGCCAAAGTTAACATCTTGTCAGACAGCATCTTATCGGCTCTTAAGACCAACCCATTCTTCTGAAACCACAAAGCTCTCAGTCACTAGTAACCTGCCCTTGTTGATATCCTCAAACACAACACCGTCCCCTATTTCTCAATCCCCTATACTAGCCAGTTCTCTGCGGATAATTTTGTCTTCATATAAAAAGACAAGATAGATTCAACCCCTTGAAGTATAAATATTCCACACACAGAGCTTCCTATTTATGTCTGTAAAGTACGATATACATATCATGAATATTTCTTAAAATAAAACCAGACATATAACCTGCTGCTATACAATATCCAATATAAAAATCTAGACAAGCAGAGCTGGAATACAACGGAAATGAAACCAAATTAAAGACTGCATAACCAAGAGGAAATATTAGAATTTGTCAGATAAAACATATATGCAGCATCATAAACACGGTTGCACAGTGCCCTCCAAGGGCAGCAAAGCTGAAAGTCAAATAATAAAATTAAGTGGTATACAAGAGAGTGTGCACAGAAGGGATTTCAATCCTCTTTGTTCTTAGCCATGATACAATTTCACAGCCGCTCTCAAGATTCATCATTCCGATGTTTGGCATGCAAGAGCACAGAATGCAGTTCATTTGGGAATTACTGAGCCAGCATGTGCCAAACAAAATCTACCACAGCATCAGCCAGCTCCTGCCACAGCATCCAAGGAGCCTGGCCATCAGAACGTTTCTGGGGTTTTTTGAAAGGGAGCCAATAAATTAATCCAGGGATATCTTCAGGAAGGTGAATTCCTGTAATATTAACTAATCAATCCACAGTAAAGAAGCTGCTCCTGTGCAGCTATTGTCTGAGTACGGCAGGCAGAAGACTTTGCCTGCAGGAGCTGCTACCTACACATACTTTGAATTCATCGAGTGTAGAAACAGTATTATTTTTATGGTTTGCAAGCTAGACCATACACAGCTGCGGAGGATCTCTAAATTAGTTAATACACCGTTTCAAAAGGAAGAGTTATTTCTCCAGGGATCATGTGCCAAACAAAGGGGGGAGGGAATGCTGAACCACTGGTAGTTTATACGACAAAAGATATTTTTCAACTACACACAGCACTAATTACGAAGGTCCTTCCCTATCCTACGGCTGGAAACTTCTCACAGAAAATGCTTCCATTTCAGAGAAACAACACAGTGGGAGGGGAGGGGAGGGGGGAGAAAAAAAGTGCTAAAACCACTTTTGTAAGCTGATAATTTTCATTAAATGTTATCTGCATTTTTTTATTTCTACAAGGAAGCAAACCCCAGAATTTGTGTCATTCTTGATCTAATAATGTGAGTGTGCACATTAAAAAAAAAAGGTCATACCAAAATTAAGCTTTTTAATTACAAAATGTAAGACCAGAAAGTTTATGCTAGAATATGGCTATGTTCAGGAAGGACTATTCCAAGCAGGAAAATAATAAACTATAATATCAGCGCTGTTTTTAACAGTGACAATCCATCCTTAGATACTACACTACATTTAAAAGCAAAAACACTTAAAACATCATTGGAGTTGGAGGTATTGAGAAAATACATTTGCAGAAAAATTACAAGCACCATAAAAACAAGTGTAATCAAAACAAATGCCAGACTTTCATGGTATGTAGATGAAATATATTAATTACAATATGAAACTATTGAGTTCAAAACAGCCTTTGAGCCACACATTTTCTGCAGACTTCTCTCTAGCAAAGAAATCTTAATTCCACACTGCAAAGTTTTGAAGACTATGAATATTCCACACATTACAGCAAAGAGCACTTCTCCCCACTATCTATACTGATACACATATTTATTAAGTGCTGACAGTTAACTTTCACAAGACTCTCAGGGAGATCTGGTCCTTATTCTGTGAATTTACAAAAACTGGGCTGAAGGAGCCAGGAAACACAACTGTATTTTATTATTATTTAAATAACGAATTTGTGATACCATTTCACTCTGAAGGGATGGTAAGCCTTGCAGGCAAATGCCTCCTTCAGTAAAGATTTGAAAATTATTTTTGTTTAAATAACAGCTGGTCTTGCCTATATGGACTTAAATGAGCCATGTGGAGACAAACTTGTTTCGGTTTGGGTAAGAAAGATTAAAAAACATTAATTCTAGTTAATATCCATTTTGGTCCCTCTACACAGATGGGAAAAATAACATTAAGTTACCATGCTTACATACAGTCAATACCAGACACCCAATAAAGCACAAATTCAAAGCCCTGCTCATAATGCAACCGACGCACACAGTTCCAGGGAGAACAGCTCAGCTGCAAGTCAGCCTGAAACAAAGGAGATTTACATTTATTTCTCCACTTTGCCACAGACTTCCTGCATGACCTTGGACAAGTCACTTGGTTTTCGTGTGCTGCAACTCCCCATCCCTAAAATGGGGAAAAATATTTCTTTCATAACCTCGCAGCAATTAGCAGATTTACTATCAGGAGATGCTTGGATGTAGAGGCATAAATAATATACGACATAATGAGAATAAACAGTACTTAAAGCTTTAATTAACTTCCCTTAAAGCTTTGGAAACCTCGTCACAGTGACAGGAGCAAAGCTTTGGGAACAATACTCACAAGTGTTACCTACAAAGATCAGGTCTCCCTGTGTAGCAAGATGGAACTATACTTTGACACCACAGGCACCCACGGACACAGACTTCCATGACCCAACACAAAGACACAACATACTCCTCTACCACCAAAACACAGCGAAGACCAAAAGTCCAAAGTCTCTAAATACCTTCTTTGAGTTCTGAAACAAGAGTTATAACTTTCTGATACAATACAAAGTAGGAAAAGAAATCACCAGGTACTCCCTGACAAGATTTGAAATACTTCAGCTCCAAACAGTTATTCTCCAATTCATGTTAACCACTAACCACCTTTTGAACTTGAAAGCCACATTTAACTTTCATAACTCAGTATTAATATCAGAAGTCAAAGCATCTTGTGGACAACAGAAAATTAAAGACCTCCAGAGCGCCAGCCTACTGAAAATGATGAAGAGGGTAAGAACCATTCAGAAGTAGCCAAACACTACACATGTACTACACTAGGACGCTTACGAGGACAGTATTGCCTCCATCGGGTATCAACAAATTTGTGACATGTATTAAATACATCTTTTTTAGAAAAATGCCTTCAAGTGCAGAAATCTATTTTTTAAATGCATATTTTTATATGCCAAACATATATTGTGTCTCCCTGCACATATCCCGCACCTCTGTACAAGTAACTGCACTAGCCTGTGTAAAATCAAAGGGAAACATGAAGGGCAGAGGGACTACATGGGATGACGAAGCAGTCAATGAGAGACGAGCACAGGTAAGCATTTGGGGGACACAGGCAAGCTATGGAAAACCAGAAGCAAGGAAACTACTGAGGGGAGAGGAAGTTCTGGGATAAACTTCCCCTCATATTACCCACATATGTGTAAAACCCACACAGCTGCTCAATCACAGGGTGTTGAGTGTGCTTGGGGTTTGGGTTTTTTTGTTGCCTTTTTTTTTTTTTTTAAAAACAGATGATCTGTGGGTTACTCTCATGAAAATACGGTCACTGCAAGCTACAAAAATAAAAATGAAACTCATTTGTTTTTAAGCTATTTTGTTTGAAATATCAAATGGTTTTCATTATTTGTAATTGCATCTTATATGTGGTGTTTTACAAGAAGAAAAATAAAGCAGTTCTTACTAAAAATCATTTACAACCTAAAGCTTTTTCTTTCAGTATGCAGAGCTGCTCTGGGACGCGTTAAATATCTTGAACTCCCGTTACTGCAATAAGACTGGAAGAAGAACAGCACTTTGCAACAAGGCCAAAAATTAAAGCATGGCCAACAATGAACTGCTATCAAACACTGGGCACAGCACACAACAGGGGAAAATACAAAGATAGTGGTGAGGGTTATAAGGATAAACGTCCAGTAGAAATGACACTTCCAACATAACACCAGATACAGTTTTGGACGCATATTTTCGAATGTGACTTCTGAGACTTTGGCACCCCTGAAGTTGACAGCAGAACAGGTAGTATCTGGTATGTATACAGCTCCCTGAATATGTAAGTTTTGAGATTAGTCTTGCAGAAGAGAGCGAGATGCCTAAAAGGAGAGGACTGCTGTCCCCTCCAGTGACACCTGAAAAAAAGAAAAATCTGTCGAGGCACAAAGGCAGCAGAGAGATGAGGGGCTGGAGGTCAGATGAAAGGTGAGGATAAGCAAAGTCATGAAGGCAAGAAATTGAAACTAAGTTCTGGAACTACGTATTTACTACTTCCCTTGCAGCATGCTAATAACATTCATACAAAGGAAAAAAAAAAATAAAGGAAGCAGTGACACTGTTAGCAGGCTTCCCCAGAGCAAATTTTGGCAACCTTAAACATCACGCAGCAACCAGAATCTCTCACTTGCTTAATCTCTTCACACTCTCAAATTGACTATTTTTATTTCTTTTTCCACAAGAAGTGAACTTTCCTCGTAACTGTGATAGCTGAAATCCATCTCACTGTTGCGGCAATCGGCACCTGCCTACCCTTTTACAAACCAGCTGCTAGAGCAGCAAACTCCCAGTGCTTGACTGTGCAACTGGAACCTTGTTAGCCATGAGCAGGGCTGTTCTCCTTCGCTCTCAGCGCTATCTTTACTGAAGCAGAATGACTTCACCCCAACATGAGCAATACCAAAACTCTTTCGGTCACACACAGACAAACCCCTCCATTCATGTTTTCCTATCTGTCAACATATTAAGAGACAGTAACAATTACACCAGTTTCATGTATTATTTGCCAGAGTTGCCAGCCTTCACTGCCACTCACCTGAAGGTCGGAGGGAATGCAGAATACTTGTAATTGCATTATGGGCGAAGATTAATCACCGCTACTTGTACTATAAACTGATTTTTACCATTAGAAATATTTATAAAGGCTGAAACAACACAAACTTACTACGTGGACCTTGAAATGCATTATCCTCAGTGGTCTATGCAATTAAAAAAAGAAAAAACACAAACATATTCTATCTTGACAGGTAGTCTGCTAGCTCGTCTTTACTTGTGAATTATGCCAATTGAAATAAGGACAAATTAGGCTTCTAATATTAACACAAACCTTCAGATGAAGCCTACAATCTGACATAATCATACACTATCACAACTTTTGGATAGATTTGCGAAGTTCAGACTACAGTCCCAGCACCTTGATCATCCAGACTCAGTTATCATTATTAAGCCACAGTGCCTTTCTGAGCTGTGCTTCTGGGTTTCTTTCCCATGAAAATCAGGATATGGTGGGAGGAGGAGGGGAAAGCATGTGGACTTCATCGTGACACAGAGCCAGGATGCAGACAGGACAGACACTTCCAGCCCAAGACCTGGAAGGTCTCGTTATATTCAGGTAGTCATTACCGTCACTAAAACAACATCATCATGGCTAAAGATTTCAGAGCTCATCAGTTGTCTTCCAAACAGCACAAAAATCTTAGGGTCACCCTAGACCTCTACTCACATGCCTCATCCCATCCCCAATAATGATCCTTGGGACTGGTACTGGAAGAAAGGCTCTGGACCTGTCAGGCTAAGTCTTGTGCTAATGCCCCCCTGCAGACTAACAGCAGCAAAAAGCTTCAATAGAAAGGTTCGTGTGCATTTGTGGGAGACAACTCAACACTACAAAAAGCAACTTAAACAGTTATTTATGAACGGAATTTTCTCTGATTTCTGCTATTACCAACATCAAAAGCCCTCAAACCTCAGCCACAGCAAGAAGATAGGAACAGAGTTGTGCTTTAGCAACACAGATCGGACCGAAAGCCCCTCTCCTCTTGAATGAACAAGCACAACCAAAGATGTTACACTACCACGGTCGCCTCTCCAAATGCAAAGAGGTCAGGCCACCATGCAATGAACCAAATCAACCTGCTAGGTGTTTTAAACAAACTGTGCAAGTTTCTAAAACATACTTAAAAACAAGCTGCTCTATAAAAGGGCAACAGAATATCCCTGCTTGTTATTTCATCAGCTAACACGTGTGCTCCTGTAGGGCACCCACTGAGTGACGAATTCACGCTTCTCTTCCACTGTAAGTTACTGTTCACAACAGAACTCTCTGAGCTAAAAAGCTCGTCACATTTTACTATTCTCTGTTTCCTTGGCAGGACTCTTATTTATATAAGATTAGTGCAGTCAGGCATTAGATTTATAAACCAGAAAAAACAAACAAGGAGAAAGTTTTCACACTCTGCTTTATAGGCCAGTTTCGGAAATATACACACAAAGCAGCGTAACAGATTGAAACACAATTGCTCAAGAAAACAAAAACAAAACAACCCCCCAAACAAACAGAAAACTTATACCAAAACACATATGATCTCTGGAGGCCCCCCCACCTGGAAACTATTTAATGTCATCCAAGCATTCACAAAAGTACTGTCAGCCACCTAAACAGCCATTCCTCTGCTCTATCCAGAGCCTCTGAGGACAGTTACAACACACACCACCACACTTCAGCCCCTCACCTTCCCCCACCCTCCTCAGGGAAGGAATCGACACCAACCTGCAGTTGGGAGGTGGATCTAAGGTGATGTCAGCCAATTCCTTCTGAATCCTGTGGCAATAAAAGCGAGAAGGAACAAAGGTAAGTCACTGTGTGGGATAGCAGTTAACACATACGCCTTACAGACACACTGTCACCGCAAATTTGCAACACTACATAAGAGAGAGGCACTCTCAGCTGCAGCCTCCCACCAGTCCAAACACACTGAGCGGGACAGGCGCCCTGTTACAGAGACGGTCAGAAAACCAGACAGGCACCGTGCACTGAACACAGACAGGTGCACTGTTGCACGCTGCCATAAAGATGCCAGCCGCACAGGGGCAGTGGAAAAGACCGTCCGCTTTACTCTGCCAACCAGCCCGTAAACGAGGGAAAACCTCTGCAAATGTGATGCACCAAGTGCTAGGAAGAAACTGCAGTCTGAAAAGGAATTTTGTCTTGCTGGATTGAGAGAAACAATCATTGCCAAACTGGCTCCCCCCTCTCCCCCCCCCGGCTTCCCATCACCAGCCTGAGAAAAAACACCAGTCCCAAGGGAGTGAATAACTGCGCCATTCCCAAGGACATTTAAAGGAAGGTGAATATCTATTTCCGAGGCTCTTACACGTTCCTGCCACCTTCAATTCTCCCCCCTCTTCACCCTGAAGAGCCACACAACATCCCCATGTCCCCTCCCTCAGGACTCCAGGCGCTCCCTCTCTTCACCGCGTTCACACAACACCCTGTCCTCCCTGCCCAGACTATTCTGGGCTCACGCTGCTTCTGCCACAAAACGCCCAACCAGCTATCATCCCCTTCCCTGGAGTCCCATTACTGTCACTCAGGCTTCCCCTCCAGATTTCCCCACCCAGCACTCAGTCTGTCTCCCTTCTCCTTTAAACTCAGCCAGCATCTTCTGCCTCTCTTCCACTTGTCATACACGAGAACCACAGCCTTTTCATACTAGGTAGTTTACAGTCGTCTTTTTTAAACAGTTAAGGGCACAACACGCAAACACCGCTTGCCACCATCTATGTCAGTTTTCCATGGAAACCTGCTGAGTGGAGATCTGGAAAAACCAAACTGCCTAAATTCTATAAAGCCACAGAGAACTCAGTTGTGATGACAGAGCATTTGCATAAAACCCCAGTCACTTTTGACACCTACAGATACAACCTCTCTGTGCTGCTTGGCAAAGCTGTTCAGTGAGATGGTTTATTATTCTCACTGAAGTACTGCAAGTTTGCTTGAAAACTTCCATTTGTCAGCTTAGCTCCCTGGAGCAGGATGGTGCTGAACTCAGGTGAAACACAGAATAAATAAGAAAGAGTAACCTTTCATTTAAAAAAAAAAACAAACAAACAACTGAGTGGCTCCAAGAGTCTGTCCAGGTGAAGAAAACTGACTGACATAGCTGTTCTGGAATTACTATTCTATGCAGGCACCTCTCCCCCATGTAGACATTATTCTGGAACAAAAATGATTTAATTCTTAAAAACAACCCCAACAACACAACCCACTCTGTGCTGTGAGCAACGACTGTTTTAGAGCAGAATGCCCACAAGTGGACCTGCTGTGGGTTATTTACTCCAGTCACCATCCAACCATACACAGAAAATTCAATATAAGCGATGAGCAGACAGAAAAACGGTAATATATTTGGTGGAAAAGATTTGGGACTGTATTACACCACTTGCACTGGAGTGCACTCCCCCAGTGTAAGCAAACTCAAAACTCTTCACAAACATTAATTAATTAATCCCCAGAGCAGTCCTAGGAAGAAAAAAAAACACTCTAGATCAATCCCAACCGACAGAGAGGGAAACTGACGTTGAAATTCAATGCCTTACTCGGGACCATATAGCTTCCAGTAGCAGAGAAGGAATTAAGGCCCTACATACCAATCCTACACCATCCCTATAACTGATGCTCATGAAGAAAAAGGAAAAGACAGCAGAAATAATTGAGGGACAGAACAACAGCCCGGAGGAAGAAAAGGCAGGAAAATATTTGGGATGGAATGGAGGAAGACGCAGGAAGAGAGAGCGGAGAGCAGCGAAGTTGGGCAGACACTCGCTGCACAGAGACACTGAAAAAAGTGAGACAATGGCAGCTTCGTGTGGAAAGGCTGAGCGTAAGGGCTAGAGACGAGGAATGGGAGCACTGGGGTAACGGAGCAAAATAAAATGAGGAAGAAGATGCAGCAAATCAGTGAGAAAACCAACTGCAGCCTCACCTCTTGGCACTGGTAGATAGCAGCTTAGAGTTTTTACTCATGCTGACTTTGCTTTCCTTCTTCTTAGGCGTGCTTGTCTCTTTCTCTGTCTGTTGGTTGGAGGATGAAGATGAGGAGGAGCTGGTGCTGGCCCTCGAATCGTCATCCGACATAGCGACCCCCCCACCACACACCCCAACCTGGAGAGGAGACACCATGGGGCGTGGGGAACAAACAGTGAACACAAACACACACAGAGAACGGCCGCTGACAATCTCGCTCTGTGTTTGGGTCACGCTCCTTTTAAAGGGTTCTCGTGTCTCCCTCTCCTCTTCAGGCCCCACAGTCGAAGCAGGAGGAGCAGCTGCCTCCCCTGCGCTAGCAGCATCGAGGAGCAGGGGGAAAGGGACTTTTAAAGCCTCCTCTCAGAAAGCAAGTGCGAACCGACAGGAGAAGAGACTGGAACGAGGACGGCTGCGAGGATCAGGAAAGCTCACAGCAATTCCTTCTAATCTCCCCCAAACCGCACACACAAGAGGAGCCATCACCACCCACCACTCTCCAGCCTAGGGGTGTAGGAGATAAAAATGGAACAGCTCTGGTCCCCTGGGTTCCCGGGAGGCACGTGGGGGAGGCGGGAAGGGACGGGGCTGGGGGTGTTTGTGTGTGTGTGGGGGGGGGGTTGTGTGTGTGACCATCACCAGCACTAAAATGGAAGTGGGGCATCACTGGCAACAGGGGGGAGACCCCCCCCCTCCCCAAGGAGGATCTTCGACCTGCGGTGGGGAAATCCCTGCCTGCTGGATAACCCCTGCCTGCTGGATCGGGTGCCGGCAGCAGGGCCGGGGGGCCGGGGAACAGCTAAGCAGGGAGCGGAGGGCACGGAGGGGGACCCACCGAGGCCCACTGCACCGCGGGGCAGGCCAGCAAAGCGGGAAGGGAGCAGAGGGTCTCTGCCGGGGGGTGCGGGGGGGGAAGGAAAAGAAGGGCCAGGGCCTACCAGGGGTGAGCGCGGAGGGGGGCCTGGGGAGGCCGGTGGCAGGGAAGGGGGCAGCGGGGTGCCGGGCCGGGGGGGGGGCAGCCCGGTTTCGTGCGGGCACCACGGGGACGCAGGGAGGGAGGGCGAGCACGGTGGGCTACCGAGGGCAGGTCCGCACCCGAGAGGGGGGAGAAGCCCGTCGGCAGGGATGGGGCGGGGGGGGGGTAAGGCAGGGCACCCCGGGAGAGTTAGGGTGGGAGCGAGGGGGGGGGGCAGCGGCGGGCCCGGGGCGAGCGGCGGCGGGGCAGCAGCGGGCCGGCAACACGGCCGCCTCCCTCCCAGGGCCACCGGCCCCCGGGGAGCTCCCCTGCCCCCGCCGGGCCGCCCCCGCCGCCACCCCTCCGCCGGGCGAGAGCCGGGGGCAGGGGGGGGCCCGGCCGAGGTCCCCCGGCCGCGGGCCCGCAGGGCCGGTGGGGGGGGTGGTGGTGGTGGTAGTGGGGGACGACACACACAGCGGTACCTGACAGCCCCGGGCGCGATCCCCCCTGCCCCGCCGGCTCCGCCGCCTCCCGCCCCATCGCGGGGCCGCGGCCGGCCCTGCCTCTCGCCCCTGCCCCCGGGGCCGGCGGGGAGGGCGGCGGGGGGGGGTGCCCCGTCCCCCTACCTCTCCCTTTGTGTCTGGCTGCTCCTCCTCGGTGCGGCTGGGCCTGGCCACTCGTGTCTCTCTCGCTGGGAGAGAAGCGGAAGTGCTGCAACAGCAACTATTAAACAGGCAATGGCTTCCCTGGCTGCCTCCCCCACCGCCGAGCGGGGCTGGGGGGCGGCGGGGACGGGGCGCTACCCGCCGCCGCCTCGCACGGAGCGGGGGCTGGGGGGGGTGGGGGGGAGGTGGTGGAGCCCCCCCTTCTCCGGGGTTGGGGGGGGGGGGATCCCGGCAGCCACAGTCCTCCGTGTCGTCCCCCCCCACCCCCCCCCCCCCCGGCTCCGGCGGGTGCTGGGGAAGGAAGAAAGGGGCGCTCGGAGGGGGGACGTGAGTTTTTAATGGAGACCCTCTGGAAAGTACTCTGCGGGGGTGTCCGGGGGGGGGGGGGGAGGGATGAACGCCCTCTCCGGCTCCGCTTCCGTGCGAGAGCCCCACAGGGACGCGGCCGAGGCAGGTGGCAGGGAGAGGGGGCAAGTTCCTAGGGCTGCTTTTTCTTTTTTTTTTTCTTTTTTTTTTAAGGCTGAGAGGGCGTTATTAGGCTTGGCGGGGGGGGGACAGGGAGCTGCTTGCTTTCCTCCTATTTTTAAAACTGTTTCAACCCCAAAGCTTCTCACCTGCTTTGTCCCTCCAGCAGCAGCTGCAACTTCTCACCTGCCTCGGTTGGAAAGCAATAAGGGGGGGGGGGGGGGGGGGGGAGGGGAGGAGGAGAATAGAGCCCAGCCCACCCACCCCCCCCCCCGCCCCCCCAAGCAAGCCAAAAGGGATCCCCCCGCAGCTCTCCCGTCTCTCACCTGTTTCAGCCCTAAAGCAGCAGCTGTGTCCTCCCTTCCCTCCCCCGGCTCAGCCCCGAACCAGCAGCAGGAGCAGGCGCTTCCCACTCGCCCTCGCCCGGAGTTCAGGATTCCATTGTCCCCCACACTGCACTTGGTGACATCACTGACACACAAAGAAGGGGCACTTCGTGATGTCATCAACGCATGCTGGGAGAGAAAACAAAATCCTGGGCTTGGCAGCGACAGCACGAAAAATCCCCCTTCAATTTTTCCAAAGGTAAAAGTGTTAGGGAATTTTTTTTTCCCCTCTCCCTCTCTTTCTCCCTCCCCCCCCCCCCCCCCCCAACCCCGAGTCCCCCGGTGCGGACCCCGTCTGCGGGAACGGCGCAGCGGCGTTCCGCCGCTTGGGCTGCTGGCGGACTGCGTTTGCGAAGCGTTTGACTCTTCTCCCCGAAATCTTTGCTGTCGGTCCCCCCTGCCCACCCACCGGAGAAAAGTGATTTTGGCCGGAGCGACCCGCCCACCCCCGGCCCACGCGTGGGCGCGGGGAGCAGCCCCGGTGGGCGGCCGCCGCTCTTCCCGGAGGTGCCGGACCCACTCGTGACGGGGACAATGGGGACCCAGCATTCCCACCGACCTCACCCGGGGCACATTTGGCTCGGTGCCGCCAGTTTCCACAGCCTACCGAGGGATCGCCTATCGAATTACTCGCTGTCTTCCGTGGCCGAAAATACAATGCCTGTCACCACCGCGCATCACGATAACGAATAGGAGTTTGTATGTTCCCCCTTCCTCCCGCGGGAGGACCTCGAGGTGACCCGCGGGCACACGCGGCTGCCGCCTCGACAGAGCGCCTGTCGCGACATGACGCCTTGGGACGTCCCGAGGCTTCAATTACAAAAGCGAAGCTGCCGGAGGGGCGACACGGCCGGGTGCCCGGCGGCGACATCCCGGGGCTGGACATCTCCGCTTCGTAGCGACTGGGGGGGGGGGGGGGCGGCAGGCGAGGCTGGCCCCTGCTGAACCCCAGCCTGCGGTGGGACTCACACACACCCCCCTTCCTAACCCCCCTCCGGCAGTTTTTGGGTGCCCTGAGGGGCTCAACAAGCGGAGAGCCCGTGGCCAGCCGGGGGGAGCCTCGCCGAGCCCCCGTGGCCAGCAGCCTTGCCCGGGGGCTGCCTCCGGGCTGCCGTGGGACCCGGCTCTCTGCCCACCGGTGGGGACAGGTGGGGTGAAGCCGGGCCCTGAGGGCCCCCCTCATGTCCCTTAGCAAGGGCGCAGACTTGAGTGGGGACAAAACCCTAAAGGTTGGGTAGGGTAATGGATGCACGTGGCTTCTTTTGGGGACCTGAAGAAGAAGGGTGTTTGGGCCAGCTGTAAGCAGGGCTGCCTGGGGACGCTGAGCCGAGCCTCTGTGGGACAGCAGCTTCGCACTTTTGTGGCTCAGCACAAGGATCTGGTTGTGGCACTGATCTTTCACTGTTTACAGCCAGTAATCCTTCGGCCAGAGGTACCCCTGGAGGGGAGGAGGGGACACCCAAGCAGGCACAACCTTTCCCTTTGCCATCCTCCCCTCCGTTTCCTCGGACCTCTGCATCTGCTGCTTCTCCCTCCTGTCCCTGCCCTGCCCCCCCCCAGTTTTCTGCACACATCTCAGCAGCACTTCATTTCACCTGGGTGAATCCCAAAACTACCTATGCTCCCCACAGATGTGGTGCCCAGTCTCTCTCTGGTTGAGCAGTGCAGTGTGTCAGATAGGTACAGCAGTGACATTGCGAGAGTTCCCCTGACAAGAGAAGGAATTCCACTGCAGTGTCACACTTCCCGGTCTTTGGGTGGTTTTTTTTTTGGTTTTGGGGTTTTTTTTTGCTAACCTTCCTCCTCAGTCTTTATTACCTGTGGTACTACATATTAAGCCTTGGTGAATTGTCCTCCAAAAGCAGCTTGCTGGCATAGCCAAACTGTCTAGTTTGACCTATGGGAATGACACTTGAGAAGTCACATTCATCCTTCCCTCCAGTAACTGTGGAGCTTTGGCATCTCCACCATTGACAATGGCCTTGAAGGCACGTAATACATTTCATGAAAACTGGCATTTAGATAAAAGCAGGTGATCTGATCACTTAGTGCCCCTCATTGACGAAAGGGGGGGGGGGGGGGGGGGGGGGTGTGTCAGAATTCAGCTCCTATACACTTAACAGCAACCAGCTGCTCTGTCAGCATTCCCCGAACTAACCCAGGGGGCTGTGGAGGACGGAACTGGCGTATGGCGGTACGTGCCAGGCGACAAATACAGGAGATGAGAGGACACAACGCAAGGTGACCAGGCTTCACAGATTTCACTGCTTATGGAACAGCTTTTTAAAAACAGAAAATCTTCACTTTGACCACAAACAAACCTCCAGCTTTTTCCTGTCATCACAGGAAACCTGCACCAAAGTCAAATGAGACAACCGATATTAATAACGAAAGCCCTCCACTTCTGTAATAGGGCCAGGGAAAATGTAAAGGTTGTTACAAAATCACGCATGCACTTTTCCTTTATTATGTTAATAACCTTGGTAGGGGGTTATCTGTAGACTAACCTTTTCTGAGGCACACAATCCTTGGTAACCCTGTTCAAAGTAATAATACGATAACCAGCAGCAGCGGTTATGTACTTTGAAGCCTACCCAAAAATTTATTTGCTGAAAGCACCTACTAATGTCATCGCTTGAGCAGCTTGTTACAGTGGCAACTCCCATTTTATGACTCACCTCCTAGGTCATGGCTAGGACCAGGCAATGGGCTGCTCTCCTGTGCTAGCCATTCCGTACCCACAGCCCTGGAAAGACAGGGAGCCAAGAAGCCAACTTCTATGCCCAGAAATGTTTTTGCGGCTTGCCTTGCTCCCACCCATGATTGTCCTCAGCCCTGCATCGACACTGGAGAACTAGAAAAAGAGTGTAGAACGTGATTCTTTTCCCAGCAAACAGGGGAACTGGCTCCTCTAATCCTATCTCTTCCCATCTTGCGAATTTTGACAAAACCTCACTGATCTGCTTCTATTTCTTTTCTGTAAAGTGTGTGCATTTTATTGTGGGAGTTTTCCTTCTTATCAGTGCTTCCTCTGGCTGTCTCCTTACTTTTTCTTTTTCTTTTTCTTTTTCTTTTTCTTTTTCTTTTTCTTTTTCTTTTTCTTTTTCTTTTTCTTTTTCTTTTTCTTTTTCTTTTTCTTTTTCTTTTTCTTTTTCTTTTTCTTTTTCTTTTTCTTTTTCTTTTTCTTTTTCTTTTTCTTTTTCTTTTTCTTTTTCTTTTTCTTTCTTTTTCTTTTGGCCAAGTGGTGCAAAGGACTTGCAGAGGAAAACTGACCCAGATTATTCATTTTCCCTATGCCCCAAGCTTTTTTAATCGATGGCACTAGCTCAGTGTAGCAACTGAATAGGATTAGTCACTTTTCCCTCTGGATCCAGTTTGGAGGAGGCTGCAAAGCTAGATGACTAGAATCGAGTTGCCTTTGGGGCTTTGAGCTTAATTCACAACAGAAGCTAGCCAATTCAAATCACCCTGAGCCTCCTGCTAAAGGAAGGTGACTGGGATTAGTCCCTTTGTACCATCTCAGCTCCGGATACATTTTCAGCATTATTCCTGGCTGGTCTGTTTGGATCTGAGCCAAAGCCCCTTATATTTCCACCGATTCCAGCGAGTTTTGCATCAGGCCTTTTGTGGGGAGCAGAAAAGAAATGATCATCTGTTTGGCTCTCCTAATGTCAGCTCGCTGCTAATGTCACGCTCGCAAGTGACAGCGGCAAAGCCAGAAACATGCTGATATCTCACGCAGTCCTGTGATGACACACTTTGTCCTTTTTGCGCGACCCTGCGATACGAGGTGAGGTAGCAGGGAAAAGCTACGATAAGCTCAGGGTTTATGACACAGCTATTTGAATAAAGCTAGGCAGAAACTCTGAATCGGGCCAAAAGAGGAAGGAACTGCATTCAAATGAGAGAAAATGTAACAGAGAAAACACAAGTGGCTCATTTATGTGACATAAGGGTAGTGAATTTACAGGCTCACCCTTTGGTTTCCTGCTCACAACTATCTTGCCATAACTTAATGATGCAGTCCAACTTCCCTTGCTGTAATTTTCTCACACAATACAGCTCTTAGTCCTTCGAGTTATATCTTTTTCAGTTCTTTACAGTAGAATGAAAGGGTCCACAAGCAGAAAAAGACTTGTTTCCTCTCCTTTTATTCCAGTGCCAAAGAGGACTTAGTTGTGGAAGGAAAAATTTCGGTCTCATTGTCAGACCCCTGCTATTTGCTACTTGGTTTTGGTTTTGTTTAAGACTAGCCCTGGGAGCTCGCTGAAGGCCTTGCTGAGAGACTGTCGTGTGGGCAGAAAGACTTGAGACCTGTTGCATGTCTTGGCCTTATTAAAGTCCTGGCCAAACTCCCACAGACATGAAGAGTGGCTGGCAGTTAATTCTAAAAGTTTAAACAGAGAAGCATGGCTGCATATATCTGTACATATCTTCTACCTCTACTATGCTTCTTTATGCCTCTTCTGGTACATGGTCTGGTTCATTTTGGTAACTGAAAAACTGAAGATGCTTAGATCAATTCAGTTTCACAGCATCATAAGAAGTTTCATGAGATATATTTCCAGGGGTTTCTGCCTTGCTTCCAGGTGATGAGATTGAGCCTTAAAATTGCTTTACCTTGAAGATACAACGACTCACTGCTTTCTCAGTTTGCCCGATCTATAGCTGGTACATAGCAATCAGGACTGAGAGATACATGATGCTTTTCTTATGTCTCTAGCAGTGACTCCATATTTCTGATCCTAATTTTCCCTCCTGTAAAAGCAGAGAAGGATGTTAATCAGGAGTTAGACTGAAAGTGTAAATAGAGGTGGACGTGCAGACCTCAGCCCTAGCCACTCATTAGACTTTTCTGTCTCTTTCTTTTTGTGCCTGACGGATCTGCTTTTCTGCAGAATGCTGCCTCCCCAGCAGTCTCTGTGCTTCCTTTGGGCTTTGCAGTAGCTGGCTCTGCTTTTCTTCTCCATCTCTGCAGCACACAGGCTCCCTGGATTGCTGTATTCCATACCCCTTGACTTTTTCTCTTCTTGCACTGCATGCTCCCCTTGTTCAGATGTTTTTCCCGTTTCTGCCTCTTTTTCAGTTTACAGAAAGTACTGCTTTATTGATTGTCATCAGCTCTCCATTTCTACATGGAGACATTTCTACATGCCACTTTTCCCTGGCAGCAGTACCCAGATCCTGAAGAAACTCAGAAAGTGGAGTGATTATATTAGATTAAGAAGTAGATGTAGGCTATCATCAATCAGTTCTGCCCAGGAAAGCTCCCCTGCAATGGCATTCCTGTTGGCAAGAGCCCTGGGAGAGGTGAAAGGTGTTGGCCAACATGACCCACACAAAAGGACTCCTGGAGGCAATGGGTCAAGCTGCAGCAAATGCACTATTTTTGCCACTCTGCTCCTGCTAACTTGCAGGAAATTCCAACTTGACTTTAAACTCGTGTTTGCCTTTTATTTGTGACTGCTAAATGGCCAATGGTAGTGGCCACTGCTGCACCAAATCTGTAGTTGAAGATTTCCACTACAGTAATAAATGGTTGGGTTGTGACATTCCTATGCTGACATGATGCCGGGTGTAGCCCAGGAAAAGCCAGTCTAAAAGACTGTTTTGCCAGCACAAACTGCACCTCCTGATGTTGCGTTTTGCCCGCACAACTGTCTTGCCTGCATGGCTACCCCAAGAGATCTTTTTCTGGTGGATGCTTAACCTCAGAGCGTCTCCGTGTTCGCAACAGGATAGTCAGAGAGGAGAACCTCTGGGGATTGCTTATTAATAGCGTACTCTCACAGCTTATGCCCCTGCCTTTGTAGGGTGCTTTGATAAATTCAGATGAAAAGGACAGTATTTTTCATATGGTCACCAGAATGTTACAGGTTGACCATAGACTCTGAAGACGTATCCTGGAAAATCACTCACTGTGGAGACGCAGATCTGCAATAAGACATAAAAAGTCAGTCAGTTGTACTGAATGGGCTATTTAAGAACTCAGCAATACATGGACAAAGTCATTTTCCTAGTATCTGAGACAAAAGGGTTTCTTACCATATAAATAGTACTTACACCTACAGTCTTTTTTTTCTGCCCTTTCAAATATTTCCCAGTGTCACAGTGTGTGTCACTCTGGCTCAGATGGGTTAGTACAAGAAAATCTGCTTTGCTTGCTCATATGCTGAATTGGTAATATTCTTATTCTAGTTTATTCTTTCTGCTAAAAAAATGAGTGATTCCCTGTCTGCTCCAATTCTGTGGATTTGTAAATCCATGTGGGGAAAAAATCCACATGTCCTAACTTCTCAGAAAATGTATTTAGTAAGGATTTCAATTGAGTCTTTCAACCTCTGCCTCCTCATCTAACAAAGGTTCTTCTCAACAGAGAAGGATCAGGAGAGGTGTTCAGGGCTCAGTAATTTCACTCTGTGGCTTGACTACAGTTCAAGACTTCAATGGTCTTCAACTGCAATTTTTCTCCCTAGGCCTCCTTATTATTAGAGCCCTTCAAAAGGAAGCAATAGAATCACTCAGACTTTTACAGATCCCTGATGCTGCATTCTTGAGAAACCAGTGTATAGCACTTCTTTTCTTCTTTTTTTGTCTGACCAGCACATGGAAGCAAAGAATAGAACATGCATCTGATTGTTAACCATTTCTTATATTTAATGCTTGAATCATATATTTTCATATTTATTGAGGGACAAAGCATTCTTCATTTCCCATGTAAAGTCCGTAGCTAAAACAAAAACGTGTATGCTATTAAAAACTCCAGCATTAGAGAGCCCTTCATTTCAAGACTTCTTAAATGCCATTGTCTATTTTTTTTCTTTCTGATATAGGCCATGGTAACTCTCAGATTATGCCAAAGGTTATAGAAGTGTTCACAGCATGGACTAAAACTTCACACGTAATATTTTCTCATTATCCTGTCTCGCATTCATGATCACAAAACTTCCATGTAGCATCTTCAGCAATTGCTTACATGGAAGTACAAGCTTAGGAAACCTAAACATTTCTGAAGACCGGTAAAAGACTTTTTCTTCTGTTAAATAACCTTGTGGTATTCTACTCTGTTCCCATACAATCATAAAAGATGTCTTTGAAATGTGGCTTCTCACTAAGTTAAAGAATGTCATGTCTGTGGCTTGAAGGACAGCTAGATATTTCAGGCTTTGTCCATACAGGCACATTTGGGAGAAGCAAGGAAGGGGGTCAGCAGAACTGCCACCTTGGACTTCCGGAGGGTGGACTTTGGGCTCTTCAGGAGCCTGGTTGAAAAAGTCCCCTGGGAGGCAGTCCTCCAGGGCAAAGGAGCCCAGGAAGCCTGGATGTTTTTCAAGAAGGAAGTCCTAAAGGCGCAGGAGCAGGCTGTCCCCATGTGCCGGAAGACAAGCCGTCGGGGAAAAAGACCAGCCTGGCTAAGCAGGGAGCTAGTGTTGCAGCTTAGGGAGAAAAAGAGGATATATGGCCTTTGGAAAGAAGGGCAGGCCACTCAGGAGGACTACAAAGAGGTAGTGAGGCTATGTAGGGAAAAAATTAGGAAGGCCAAAGCCCAGCTAGAACTAAACCTGGCTTCTGTTGTCAAGGACAACAAAAAAAGTTTCTATAAATATATTGGCAATAAAAAGAGGACTAAGGATAATCGCTGTCCTCTAGTAGACCAGGCTGGTAACGTATTGACCAAGGACGAGGATAAGGCTGAGGTACTTAATGCCGTCTTTGCCTCAGTCTTCAGCAGTAGGACCAGTTGTTCCTTGAGTTCCCTAACCCCCGAGCTAGAATACAGGGATGGGGAGCAGAATGAAGCCCCTGTAATCCAAAGGGAAATGGTGAGGGACCTGCTTCAGCACCTGGAGGTGCACAAATCTATGGGGCCGGATGGGATCCATCCAAGGGTACTGAAGGAGCTGGCGGAAGTGCTCACCAGGCCACTCTGCATCGTTTATGAACAGTCCTGGATAACCGGGGAGGTCCCAGCTGACTGGAGGTTGGCAAATGTGACACCCATCCATAAGAAGGGCCGGAAGGAGGATCCAGGGAACTACAGGCCGGTCAGTCTGACACCGGTGCCTGGGAAGGTCATGGAACAGATCATCCTCAGTGCCATCACACGGCACATGCAGGAGAACAAGGTGATCAGGCCCAGTCAGCATGGGTTTGTGAAAGGCAGGTCATGCCTGTCAAACCTGATCTCCTTCTATGATGAGGTGACCCGCTTAGTGGATGAAGGAAAAGCTGTGGATGTTGTCTACCTGGACTTTTGCAAGGCTTTTGACACCATTTCCCATAGCATTCTACTGGAGAAACTGGCTGCTCGTGGCCTGGACAGGTGTACCCTTCGCTGGGTAAAAAACTGGTTGGATGGCCGTACCCAGAGAGTGGTGATAAATGGAGTTAAATCCAGTTGGTGTCCAGTGACAAGTGGTGTCCCCCAGGGATCGGTGCTGGGACCGGTTCTCTTTAATATCTTTATTAATGATCTGGATGAGGGGATTGAGTGCACCCTCAGTAAGTTCGCAGACGACACTAAACTGGGGGGGCGTGTTGATCTGCTTGAGGGTAGATTGGCTCTGCAGAGAGATCTGGACAGGCTGGACAGATGGGCTGAGGCCAATGGTATGAGGTTCAACAAGGCCAAGTGTCGGGTCCTGCACTTGGGTCACAACAACCCCATGCAGTGCTACAGACTGGGGGCGGAGTGGCTCGAAAGCTGCCTGGCAGAGAAGGATCTGGGGGTGTTGGTGGACAGCCGGCTGAGTATGAGCCAGCAGTGTGCCCAGGCAGCCAAGAAGGCCAACACCATCCTGGCCTGCATCAGGAATAGTGTAGTGAGCCGGAGCAGGGAAGTAATCATCCCCCTGTACTCGGCACTGGTGAGGCCTCACCTCGAGTACTGTGTTCAGTTTTGGGCCCCTCACTACAAGAAGGACATTGAGGTGCTGGAGCGTGTCCAGAGAAGGGCTACCAGGCTGGTGAGGGGTCTGGAGGACAAGCCTTATGAGGAACGACTGAGGGAGCTGGGGTTGTTTAGCCTGGGGAGGAGGAGGCTGAGGGGTGACCTTATCACCCTCTACAACTACCTGAAGGGAGGTTTTAGAGAGATGGGGGCTGACCTCTTCTCCCACGTGGCAAGTGATAGGACAAGAGGAAACGTGTTCAAGTTATGTCAGGGCAGGTTTAGATTGGATATTCGGAAGCATTTTTTCACTCAAAGGGTTATTAAACATTGGAATGGGCTGCCCAGAGAGGTGGTGGATTCACCATCCCTGGAGGTGTTTAAGAAAAGGGTAGATGAGGTGCTTAGGGACATGGTTTAGAAGTGGGTGTTTTTAAATCAGGGTAGGTTAACGGTTGGACTTGATGATCTTAATGGTCCCTTCCAACCTCACTTATTCTATGATTCTATGATTCTATGATTTCACCCTTCACATCAATACAACTATACAGATATAGTTAAACAAGCATAACCCTACCTGTGAACTCCTGTCCCAACACAAAAATACTGTCTCCAGTTCAACTAAAACCCTTTCCAGAGCAGTATAAGTAAAAATTGGAAAAAAGACTCACTTCTAGAGCGTTCACGTGAGGAACTATACCAGTAAAATTATATAACATTACATAATATAACGACCTTTTTTGTTGCACAGACATGTTTCAGGGAACTTTATTCATGGCGTAATGAAGTTGCTCTGCCAATCTTTTCATTCAACATTTTCGTTGAGTTATAACTGAAACAGGAGGACCTTGCTTTGATGTTGTGTTTGTGATCCTTTCTCAAAGAATTCATTGCACCTTTTCTCCCCTTTTGGCTTTTTCTTTTCTTTCCCTCTCCCCATAGCCTGAAGGACTCTCTTTCTCCGTGTTTGTCTGGCCATGAATCTCTACTTCTTTTTAACCTTTTCCACCTTTTCTTCTTTACACCCTTCCTTGTTTCTGGCTTTCCTGAACACCCTGCAAGCGATGCCCTGAATTTTGGCCAGCGTGTCCAGTTAGCCAAGGTTGTTTTTTTTTCTCCCATCATCTCCGAGCATACAAAATGGACAATTAATTCCTCCTTCCCCTTCCTTCCAGGTGGTACGGTGGCTACTTCTCTAGCAAATGCCACTACATTAGTTCTTTCTCCTTATTGCCGCCTTCTTCCAGGCTTACAGGCTGCTCCTTGAAGTGCCTTGCAAATGCCTGTGGAAGCTGCTTTCTCTCAACAGACCAGTAGCCCAGCAAATGCTCTGCAGCCTCACTGGTCTGCAGTGGCCACAGTTTGAGAGCCATTACCTATTGCGTCAGTTGGCATGATACAAACAGGAGCCCTCTGGACATGAACTTTTTCTTCTTATAGCGTAAGGGCTTTAGACATTACTAGTATATGAACAGGGCACAGTAACATAACTGCAGAAATTTAATTCTTGTTTCGTGAGTTTTAACTTCTTTTTTTTGAACAATACCCCAAGTCAAAAAATACTTTTATAGAACCTGATTTAGTAAGACATCTACCAGCCTAGAGACACATGGCTGGTAAGAATCCCATCATGTGTATATGCTTAAAGCAAATCAGAAGGGCACACCTCCCGTACAGAATACGATGTTTAAGGTGTCAGTAAAACAGTTCTGTGGCACTTTGGGTGGCAATCGTACCACACCCTGGAAGGGTTTGTTTGCAAAACTGAGGTTGAAAAAAAAGGACACTGAACAACAGATGTCAGGAGTGCTTCCTCTACCAGTTATAGCCAGGAGGACAGAGAAAAATCTTTTCAGTTGCTCTTTGAAGATTTGCACACAAATTGCTGTGTCCTCAAAAATAAGATTTGCATTTCAAATCTCAGAATTTATGTATTGAAACTACAAACTACAGGCAGCCTTTACAGGGTGGGCTGATATGAAAGGCGTATTCATATGATTTTTTAAAAAGAGCTAATAATGAAATGGAATATTGCCATTTTTTCCTAGGAATTTGTTGGCAAGGAAATTGAGATTTTTCAAATAGCAGAAACAGGACTAACACCTAACATGGGCACTAACCACTTCTAAATTCTGCCATTATTTTTGTTTTAAACATCTGCTAACCTCAAAAGATGCCCTTTTTTTTGTCATAGAAAGATGACACACCCTTCTAAATATACAGTGTCACACAGGACAAACAATGCAGTACAATCATCTGCGGTCTAGGAAACTGTGGGTTCATTTATCATGACAGCATTTCACCAGTTTACCTTTTATTTAAACTCATCAGGCCTCATGCACTGAGTGATGAAGTCAATAAGATTCTTTTCACCAGTTTAATCTGTTTCAAACCAAGCCATTGGGTAGGAGCAGAGTTTTGGAAGGAATTCATTAGTGGAGATGCTGCTGCTTTCTGCAACTCCGAGATTGCCATCGGGAGAATCCTTTAGTTGCCTTAATGTCTCCACTGCAGCCAGGTGTTGTGTTGTGGCCGTGTTACCCAGGTATTGTGGGTTTCTTTAATTTAGCTGCCTTGATCTCCATTCTGTTATGTTTTCTCCCCTGCTGTGAAATATTATTTTCCCATCTTCAAGTTTCTGTGTTATTGGCAGCCCTTCCTCTCCGCTTATCAGAAAAGCAAGAGAGAGGACAGTGTCACACTTGAATGATTTTTTATAAGGTTGGGATATACTGTAGGTTTCACAATAAGATAGCCTGGCCAATGGAGTTTGTATATATAGATTTTTCAGTTTCATTGCAGCTGTGGGCTTAGCTAGCGCGGTAAAAGAAAAAAAGCAAAGAGAGCGATTCTGGTTTTGCCTTGGCATGACTCCGTTGAGTTCAGCAGGCTTACTCCAGATTTACCCTGGAATAAAGGGAGTTCAGAGTCAAGCCCAATGGATCAGTTTACAGTGCTTTTGGAGGCATCAATTTACTCAGTCAGTTGGAAAATCTTACTCCCCTACTGCCAAAGATCTGGGACAATTCACAATTCTAATATATTTGGGGGTCTGCTCTGTGGTGTGTAGACGTGTTTGCTTAATAGAATTAGTTATCTGTAAAGTAAACTTTATACAGCAAGCCCTGCCCTCTCATGTGCTCAAGGGCAAAGTAGAGAATAAGACGCACAGGGAATTTCCTGCCCTGTACAAAGACAAAAAGCTCATGAGTGCTGGCCTGCAGCAGCCCTGGGTACAGCCTGCCAGCCAGCCATCGCGTACGCCGCCCTCAGAAGCAAACTCCAGCTAGATACAGGTCGGAGTGCTCTCATTCCCGGGGAAAAGGATGCCGACAGCCTGCTGGGAGGAGTCCTGTCCTGACTGATGGGATTTCTCATAGCAGAGCCCACGCTGAACAGCACCTTCGCAACCCTTCCCTGCACGGACAGGATTCTGGTCCTGCTATTAAATGGCTTAACATGCTACCCTTGTTCTGTAATGAGACAAGCTTAAGCTAGCTTATAGGTATGGGGGAAAAGGCTGTTTCCTTCCTGGATCAGTGGCAACTACATGAAGCAAGCTCATCAACTTGGACCGCACTCTACTACCATAATATTTCTTTTAAGGAAAAGGACTCTGTGGTAAGTAAAAATAGAGAAATGTTGCTGTTTGGAGGTTTGTTGGCAGATTTTTTTTTTTGTGTTCCCCAAGGTGGGAAATCACACTTGGCAAAAAACATCTGAACACTAGAATGTGTCATTTAGCGCCCTAAGTGTTTACATCCAAACCCTTGCCACTGATGAGACGACGTGCTGCAAGAACAAAAGTCTGTTGGCTGGAATCTGAACTGGTTTCCCGATTCGCACCTGTGCGTTGGCAGACAAGCAGCCATCAATCCCCGGCTCCCGTGCATCTTGGGTACAGCGCAATAGGCAGGGCTGAAAGCATTTCTCAGAGGGCTGATGAGAGGGATAGGGTAGGAACAAACAATAGAAGAAAGGTAAGAAACAAAAGGCAATAAAATTACAGGAAACAGGGCTGGAAGGGATGTCAGGAGGCTGGATTGACCATACTTCTGTAATTCCTGACAGATGCGATTAAAAAAAAATCTCTTTGAAACGCTTTACGGCCACAGAGCCACAGATACAATTTGTTAGAAACAAATCAGTCTCTACATCTGCTACATCTTAAAGCACCATTCCAGAGTGGCAGACAGCAGTTTGAATCGCTACACAAACGTTCCTATATCTTGTTTTATTAGAGTATGTATAAAGTATCTGTATAAAATATTTATCTACAGAATGGCCGAGTATAGGTATGCACGATTTTTGTAACACTCTGCCAAAAAATGGAATTTTACTAGAGTAAGACTTGTGTAACACGCTTGAAATTGGGCTCATAACCAGCTTGTACAGCTTTCAGTTTTATGGGTAGATTTTGTGTTTGAGAAGTAGAAGTAAATAAAAGAAGAGAAAAAAAAAGAAAATTAACTCATATGCAGCTAAATCATCTTTAGAAAGGTATCAAGGCCAGGTCTCCTCATTAGTTTCTTTCTTCATTAGCATTGGAAGAACAAAGAACAGCATTTACTTTATATTCTGAAGATTAATTGAAGTGGGGGATGAAACACTGAAATTGAATTAGTAAATTATTAACCAATTTCTAAGTAATAAGAAATAATCTATTACAGAGTCTATCCTTCCATCTAGAGATTTGTCTTAAGCATTTGTCTTTAGGAGAGAAGGTGGAAGGAATAAGGGGACACAGACTAGAGACAATCCATCAAGTCAGCTACTGGAACATTAATAATGAAGACCTTTGAACTTGGCAAATCTTCCAGATATCTCTCTCTTAACTGTGACTTGCAAATTGTCCCAGGGTTGCTGCTTAATCTAATGGTCTCTTTTTAATTTTTGCCCCCCACGTTATTAAAAATGCTCCCGTTATAGTCTCAGCAGCTGACAGCGAAAGCAACAGTTAACAAAGCCCGAACCTGGCAGCGTGTCAGCTCAGGAACTCCCTCCAGTCTGCAAATACAACTCCACCCACTCACATTTTCAGGAGAGGAGCCTGGTGCCAAGGCAGCGCTGGCACAGGTGGTGACTGGGAAAGTGGAGGCTCTGGCTTCTTTGATTTCTGAGGCTGCCTATGAACAACTGGGTTCTTTCTTCCCTTTTGAGTCAAACATCACTTTGACGACTGGAAGGTTCCCCATCACTTATTTCTAAGATTAAAACTCTGGTTTACTTTTAGAAACCATACTAAGTAACACGAGCATCCAACTGAAACCAACAAACTTACCTCTTGTAGAGTTCTGAGTAAGAGGAAGGGTCTGGCTCTCACTATGAATATTTCTCAATGGCCTTGTGGCATAAACCTGTTTTGAAGCAGCTCACAGGGGTGAGATTTTAATTTGTCAGTCCCTCCTGGCCCCTGGTGTACGGGATGTGCATGCAGGATGCATGAATGGTTGGGGAGGAGGGGACAAGGCGTACGGGGTGCTCACAAGCACCTCCACCCATAACAACTGCCTGATGGATGTTATGGCTGTTCTAAACTGCGCCACCCGGTCCCCTGATCTGGGAAGGGTTAAAGCCTTCAGACCAGGTGTAAAGCTCTATTTCTCTCTGCCCGTATGGTGGTCTCCTTCTGCCCTGCTTCATATATGCATCTCTCAGCTCACAGCTCCAGCCCACGATAATTTGCATCCAGAGACACATACACAGTCTCTGCTCAGAAGAACAAATGTGTATTGTCCTACGGCCTAACTGTGCTCCACAATCTATAGGGCCCTATGAATGGCCTTGATGGATTTTTCGAGATGGAAGGGGGTAGGACGGAAGTAGGATTTTTTGGAAAACTTCTACCCTGTGGTACCTGAGCTCTGCCAGGTTTCCCTGGCTGGGCTGCAAACTGTGCAAACACACATTGCTCTCTCTCAGACTTTTGCTTAGGCTTTGGTGAAAGCCCACAAGTAATGTACTAAATTCTTTACTCCCACCTCCAGTCTTAAATGAATAGCTTCTTGACTCATTGTACCCTATGCACAGCTTTAATGAATGACTTCAGTTCCAGGGTTGAGCCTCTCTCCCAGCCTCCCTCCTTATGTGTCAACACCCCTGTCTCCTCCCCACCCCAGCCCAATGCCTTGGACCATCCTCCAGGCACTTCCAGGGCCTGCCAGGAGTGGGAAGGACACAGGTGAAATTGTCCTGTGCCTTGGTTCACTTTCACCCCAAATGATGCTCCTCTTGTTCCATTTTAGTCACAGTTCTCAGCCCACATTCAAGAGAGGCCCGAATCCAATTTCTCCCTTTTCCACCTCCCTCCAAATAAGCGTTGGCTCTAGTTTGTAGACAAGGAAACAGCTACACACTTTGAGCCGCTGGTTCACAGTTGCTCCAGATTACACCCTGCCCCCGAGAAAGAGTGAGAGGAAACTCCTGGACTTGTTCTGCTCAGCTTCGCCGTGTGATTGGGCTCTAAACCACGTCAGACCCAAGGGTAGACCTACAGTGATTGCATGTTGTCTGGCAACACTGGCTGGTGGTGATTTCTCAGCAGAGCTTTCACTTGGAAAACCTCATTCCCTCTTAAAATGCTCTCAAGACGCTGTATGTGAAGATGAGCTTCAGTAGTGCTCACAGAAAATGCACTTCTGGATCTGGCTCCCCCATCCCTCATGCCTGGAGTACACTATGTAAGCTTCTGCCCGTCCTCCTGCCGTATAAATACACGCTGCATCTATAAAACATAGATGGGGAGAGCCTGGACAAAATTGTTCTGACTGCAGTGCATGTGGTGCCCTCTCTCAACACTACTCTGTATTCACTTTTCCTCTCTGCCTCAGGGGCAGGCTTACAGTCTCTGAAAAATTCTGTTTTCCCCTTCCTAGATCCCAAGCCCTTCGAGTTAAACCATTACAAGGGAAGATACAGCGATAGCAAAGGAACAAGGGATTTTCTTGTAATTTCAGCATTTATTTCCTCCTTAAAGACGCAATTGTTTAAAAATAAGTGCTGTCCTGGCAAAGCCGAGCATTATCCCGTGCCAGGCAATTTTATCATCCCAGCCCACGAAGGCTCTCGGGTACGACGACGTAAAGCCGCTTGGCTTTTCCCGACGACGTGCCGGTTTTTCAACTGCCAGACCTCCCTTCGGCCCTTGGTGCCCTATTCCTCTCCGGAGGTTTCCTTCGGTTCACGATTAACACCACCACATCCACCGCCCTCCCCCTTCTCCAGCATCCTTCTGCCCTCCTGCGGGTACCACCGGAGCCGAGCCGGAGCCGAGCCGAGCCGAGCCGAGCCGAGCCGAGCCGAGTCGGCTCGGCTCGGCTCGGCTCGGCTCGGCTCGGCTCCGGCTCCGGCTCGGCGACAGGAGGGGGAGCTCGCAGCGCGCCGGCTTTAATCAGAGACTTAATTTAGCAACGCTGCAAAATCATCACTGCGGCTGAGCTGCCCGTAGGGCCCTTCTCAAGTCCCGGCCTTCCCTCCTTCCCCCCCCCCCCCCGTCTCCGCCCCGAAAAGGGAAAAGGGGGTTTTTATTTTGGGGTTGAGGTTAGGACGGAGAATTAAGCTGAATTAAAGGGGATGTGGCTGCCGGGAAGCGATGGGGCGGGTGGATCTTAATACGTATTTATGGCACCAGCAGTGATGATTAAGATGCTTCCAGTAATAAATAAGACCTTCGCGCTGATAGACCTGGGTAGGTTCACTGCTGGTGTAGGCTCCTCAATCCAGCTGAGATACAACGCCAACACTGAATTTAGCTGTATATCTGCTTGGAGGACCATGGAGGGAGCAATGCCATGCCAGAGGAAAAGTCTTTGTTTCCAAAAATGAGACAGAAAAGCGTCAACTAACAGCCTTGTTATAGAATAGAATGGTTTAGGTTGGAAGGGACCTTAAAGAACATCCAGTTCCAACCCCCCTGCCATGGGCAGGGACAACTCCCACTAGACCAGGTTGCTCAAAGCCCCATCCAGCCTGGCCTTGAACCCCTCCGTAAAATCAGAGCTCTCTTCTTCAGTATAAGCTCAGGAGAAGGATATTCAAGTCTGTGATGTTACATGGAGCAATAGGGGCAGAATTTGGCCTCATGCACAAACTTTCTGCCGCATCTCGACGCAAGTCTCAGCCCGAATTAACATCAAGATTCACGAAGTTAGGATGCTTTCCTGAAAAATTCCTCTTGAACTTGGAGACACCATGCTTTTATTTTTTTTTTTTTACTTTTGCTTTTTTCGCTCTTTTGTCTGAGAAGTCAACCGAGGGCAGAATCTGGGAAAAATTCCCAACCCGTCAAAGCACCTTCCTGAAGTCATTTCTCCCTAAGGATGCAGAGGAAATCGCAGCTTTCAGATTGCATTTGTCAAGACAAAACTAACATCAGCTTTTATGGAGCTAAGCCACAAGGAAAAGTTGTATTAGTTTCACAGCGGTAGTAAGAGCAGGTTTTCATGACAGAATGATAAGACCAAGTACTGTCTACCCTTATGCACAGCCTACCGGTGCTCTACTGCAGCTGAGCTCGTCTTTAAAATGGACATTATTTTTCCTCGTGCAGACAGCCCTGTAGAAAGCTAATCTCCTAATACTGTAGTGATCCATTTGGGAGAGATTTACTTTACAGTCCCCTAAGTGCTTGCATAATTCTCCTGTATAAATTCCATGAAAATTCCCAAGTTTGAAATCCAGCAATCTCGCATGAGGTAGCTTTCAAAGGTAAAATATCTTCCTCCTTATGCATACGCTCATGAGCCTCATTATTGGTGCGAGCTGGGCCTAAGATTAGAAAAAAAGAGCCTACCACTTGAGCTGGAGAAGAAAGAATCTAGACTGGGTTCAAAATATTTAGTGCCAAATTAAAGAATTTCCCGAGGAGCTCTCCCAGATAGAGGGTTGTATCTTCCCTTGCCGTGGAATAGGAGCAGTGTTCTCTGCAGGCACGGAAAGCTTTCTGCAGTTACAGCCCTCTGATACATTTAAACAGAATGAACCTCGTTCTTAAACCCATCTAAAAATGTTAGCGGAATCATGAACACTGACCTTAAAATGAAAAATGATTTGCAACCTTTGCAGCGGTGTCTTTATCATAGTGCCATAATTTAAAGTATTTTATCCACTCAGCTACACAATCTTACCATTCATTTGCAGTTGTCATTTTACCTACAAAAGAGTTCACCTAATATCCCCCAAAGCAAGAGAAACCTACCGAGTATTACAAGGGGGAAATTATTACTGGTATATTATATAGAAAGGCTGTAAAGTTCAAACGGAGGCAGTTGTGTGTGCACACCACGTTTCATGCAAATTATGCTTAATAGTTTGACACTGCATTATATTTTGCCTCCTGAATAAAAATGCTTCTTTGGTTATTTTTCTAATAATCTATGTAACTTTGGGGAACTAATTAAGGCAAACCATTTCCAATGTGCCTGTTTAGCTGCCTAAGTCAAGTGGCTTGATTTCCAGAAGTGCTGATACTTAACATCTCTTACTACCCGGTCATTTTTATGTGGTCAGTATAAATAAAGGAGCCCCTATGTGAGCTACCTATGTGATGTTTTTGGTTTAATTATTTTATATGTCAGTCCATACCTCACAGTAAGAAAATTAAATCTAAGAAAAATTTCTAGTAAGTTTTTTTCTCCTCTCCCTTCCTCCCACCTTTCCAACATAGCTGTAGGAAAAGATGCCGACCTACAGGGCTGTTTCAATGTAAAGGTGTTTCTGTAGCTGCAGGAAAACGCTGATGTTACTTTCTTGATTGCAAAGGGAGCATGTGATGCATAATTAATCCACATATGGATAAGGACGTCTTCCAAGGCTGGAAATGGAAAACTAATCAAGAGTACGTATGACACACTGGATCCAGTACACATGCTTCACTAGGACTTCTTGGCTGCCTCACATCTGGCTGGCTTGGAGCGCAGGCGGAGCAGCACATGACTGTCTGCCCTCTTTCATGGAGGCAAACACTGAGCTGGAGCCTGGCTGTGCCTGCGAGGCTTCAGTTTCATCAGCTTAGCGAGTGCTAAAGTATGGTTTATCTTGCCTGGACTAGAGTTTTGAATATATTAATTTGTTTCCAGCAAACTAACAACATCCAATAGGAATATTTTGAGTCCTAAACCTTTGGCTTGGTCTACACACAGATTTTGTACTGATGTAACTAACAAAAGCGCTAGCATGATTTATTTATTTTTTTTAATCCAGGGACCTTTCCCACAGAAACAAATCCCTGCTGGCAACTGACTTGAAAACTGCATACCGATACCTTATTTTGAAGGGCCAAACTGGATGCTGATACAGATGCCAAATTCTCGTTGACTTTAGCAGGGGATCTGCCTTGGAAGGGATGGAGTTGTCATGTTTTATATCACTGCATTGGCTACTGGAAGCGGCCGTGCTTTCCAGTCCTGTGGAGAATTACTGAGGTCTCAGACAGGGTGCTGAGGTTCCCATGGCTGAGCACCACCAGAAAAGTTTAGACGCGGTGCCCCAGGAACCTCTTGCTTTCCTCAAAACGTAGATGAACATGATGACAAATTAATTCTTCAGTGCTAGTGGCCCTACCTTATAGAAAGATTTACAGAGCTGTTTGTAGCACATGCTTTGGCTGTGCTGTTTACTGCTTCAATGAGAGACCAAGTAAGATTTTTATATTCCTCTCCCATAATATTTAATGAGCAATATTTATGCTTATGTCGGAGATATGCTTTGAGCCGTGATTACTGGCTGCAATTTTGCAGTCTAATGCAATGTCCAACTTCAATACTCGCTGTTATGAGGCACCGTTACAAGGCAGCGGTCCT
Organism: Pluvialis apricaria; assembly: GCA_017639485.1. Lineage (NCBI taxonomy): Eukaryota > Metazoa > Chordata > Aves > Charadriiformes > Charadriidae > Pluvialis > Pluvialis apricaria. Next base: position 43,571,603 of record CM030008.1, on the reverse strand, counting down.
TGTCGTCTGATCTCACAAAACGGAGAGCAGTTATGGTTTGGGAGGCTGGAAAGGTCTGTGGATGTTAATAGTGAATTACGCAACTGTTGATTTTTTGTGTCCTGAATCTGAAGAGCAGCCAACCAAAGCAATGTGCCTGCTATATATATACACATATATAAATACACACGTGCGCACGCACATAAACAATAGAGGTGTGGAGACAAAATTTAACTCCGTAAGTGTGCCCTGAATCAAATACTCTAAAATAAATCTCCACTATATTGTCTCAAAAGCACCCTGTAAATAGTAAAGTGCTCAGACACGTTTGACCCCGCTAGCAAGGTACCATGCATCAGCTGCTCCGTAATACCTCACTCGAAGTATCTGACTCATCAGTCATGCTACCTCCCTTTTACAATGGGCCAAGGGATGGGCAAAATCTCCCATCTCATGGCTGGCTCTTTGTTGGGCCTTGTAATGCAGGCAGGAGTCTGAGCTCTGTTCCTGAGGGAAGGAGATGACATGAAGCTGGTTCAAAGGAAACATAAAGGACGAGACCCTGGTGGGGCCAAATTCCTGTAACTATATCAAAGTGGAAATTTGCGTCGGCTCAAGATGAGGGCTGATGTACTTTGAGAACCCAGAGCCTTCGTGAAGCAGGGGGCCTTTTTTCTTTAAATATCTGTTACCTGTTACAGGTCAGATTCAATGAGCACTTCAAAATGCAACTGAGGCACAAAGATTGCAAAAGTACTTCAGGCTTCCCCTGAATATTCATCTTAGTAGGGCTGTGTTCGAGGTACAAAACTTCCAGAGAGATCTTTGCACAGAGGATTTTAATTCTTCTCATGGAAAGACGGTGAAAGGAGAGAGCGAGCAATACTCATGCGTGGTTTGTGAGAGGTTGAAGGAGGGGGTCTTATGCCAAGGAAATTGCCAAATCCAGAAAAAACTGTCAAAAAGGGCTTTCACAGTAGCTTTCTTTGGGAGAACTGTTCTTCAAGCAAGGTCTCTGGGGGCTGTATCACACAATTCATTAGAGAGAATTGGTGGGTAAAGTAGTGGCAATGATCTTTGAAAAATTTCCACTTCCCATTTTGTCATAAGCTGTCGGGAAGTGTTACAGAGTGCTATTACACAGCTTTTGCCTTTCTCCTTAAAGGCAGATGAAGTAACACCGGTAGAGACCCTTGCTCTCAGTAGAACTGCGAAGTGTAACGGAAATCCCCCTAACCCCCACCTCACAATACTTTGAAATCTTAGTTGCCCTGGATGGTTTTTCTTCCTGAATTCAAGACATTTCCAGTTTTGATCCCTGGGATGTTCCTGGGCTGGATTTTAATTTTTTTTCTCACAGGGGTGGGTGCTGTCACCAACAACTGTCACTTTGGATGGTTCCAGGTCTGGATGAGGAGGCAGTAGAGAAACAGGAAAGAGGATGGTGGGAGAGGAGATAGCCCTAGCCCTAGCAACAACTTCCAGCACGGTTTTGTTTGGCTGCTGACAGGCGACTTCTGCGGTGGCATCTACACTCTGTTAGGAGACTTGGAAAGGAATTAAGGCTGTACTTTAAACCAGATCTCACTGGGTCTTGTTGACATCCTCCTGATTGACACCAGTATAGATGAGAAGAGGATCTGACCTTAGGGCTTATAAAAAGACCCCACATTTCTAAACAATTTTTTTCGTGTAATTAAAGCTGGCAGAGCGCTGGTGCTACCTCAGAGAGAACTGAATCAGCAACGTAGTCGCTCGGCTCCACATTCCTGCTTCCCCTGAGGCAGCCAAATGACAGTGAGAGGGGGAAGGAGGAGCTGCGATGAACGTGTTGCAAAAGCACCAGAGTGCAAGAAGATGGGGGACGAGACAAGCAGTTCTCTGCTTCAAAGCACTACCCAGGGAAGACTTCTACCCTGCACAAAGTGGCACAGCGGAGGCTGTCAGCCCACATCTGAAGGAGATGGTTTGGATGGCTACGCTGAGTTGCTCAGTACTTACCTCACTACATGCGCCCGTGCTAATGCTGTGAGGGTTGTGTACCTGAGGCGGTGTTAGTGCTGCCATCCCACTGGTGAACGGTCACAGCCAGCAAAACGGGCCTCCTGCTCAGGCTGTCCTCCTGGCAGTAGCTGAAGGACATCTTTTGCTGTAAGGCATCACTAGGTACATGCGGGGCAAGTGTCTCTCACTGAACATGGCTCTTGTGGTGGGAAATGGCAGTGGACAGAGGCATTCTTGAACAAACTCAGCATCTCCTGGGTTCGTGTACTGTGAGGACATTTTAACGCCTGAATGCAAATATGATGTATTACTTTCCAAGAGTTGATATTTAAAAGTCTCACAGTCATTAGTTTATATGGACAACCAATTCTTCATTTCAGATGCTCCCTTCATCACACGGCTGCGCAGGAGCAATTATTGGGACACCTCTACTGCTGGTCCCCAACGAAGATGGTCCAGCAGCGCAGTGGACTACACAAGCTGAGGCTCTGAAGAGGAAAGAGCCAGGCTCACTCCCTCTGCCATTGAAGAACCTCTGTTTGCACAGAGTAAGGAACCAAACACCAGTGGGAAGAATCAAGTATTTTCAGGCTTCTCAGAGAAATACTATAAACAAAGCAGAGTAAAAGGAAAGGTGTATAAAATGTCTTGACAGTGCCTTTTAAGTGAGTCGCCATGTGTTATTTTAGCCAAGTAAGTCTTTATTCATTTCTTACTTAATGCTGTGTGCTAAAGGTCTCAAAGCTGCTGGCAATACTCAGTGGAATAATTTTAGAGCAACTTTAATAGAATGAGCAGAATAAAGGACTGTTCAAATACATTGTAGCAAGATAGCTTTTTAATAGAACAAGTTATCCAAAACACTGATGGCTGAGGCTTGTGAATGGAAAAAATCTCCCCTGTGTTTAATTACCCCAGCCTGTCTTTATTTCCTTCTTATAATTCTAAACACTACTCGCTTGTGCTGGACATAGTCCAGTTGGAAAGTTGGTATTTGATCAACGACGTCTCCTATTCGCAGGCTGGAGGTCCAAACAGGATGACTACAGCCCACCATCCCGTCTGACCTCCTGCATAATGTAGGTTATGGCATTCCACCCTGCAAGGCCCGCAGTGGAAGGAATTACTCTTCACTGCTATTCCGGATTCAGGAAAGCATTTCTATTTAGAGCAGTACTTAAGCACACACTTAACTTTAATAATATGCTTAATTCCCATCTAAACATGCGGTTAAGTGCGACTTTGAGTTTGAACCTGTGTGCGCAAACACTATGGGGTCCAGTAACTTGGTCATACTGAAAAGTGTACTTTATGACTCCCGGTGCAAAGTGAAGTCTTAAGAGTTTGTTTAAAAAAGTCAGACGGCTTGCTAATGTGTCTCCAGTCAGCAGGTGACCTCCAGAGAGGTCTGATTTGCTTGGGGATTTTCAGGCCTATGGGGGTTCAACGGTATCACCAGTTGCAGTGTGAACCTGCTGCAGGAAATGTAAGTGATATCCCCTTCCATTTCACTTATTAGAAAGGCTATATGAATCGATAGCATTTCATTAATTCAGTAACAACCTCTGCTAAACCTCTCAAAAGACAAGAAAGAAAAGAAGCCGATTTTGTCTTCATTTCCAAGGTTTTTTTCACTTGCTTGGGGAATGGAGGAAATCTCTGCTGCACCATCATACCTTACCTAATTGAGCTCTTAGATTAATGTTTAAACTTCATTTGCAAGTCCATTACCAAATCTAATCAGTTACAAAGGTACCATTAAGGAAGGGATTTCTTCTTTTTTTTCAAATCCACTTTTAATTCACATTTCCCCCCACAACTGTCCAAGGCCCTGGCAGTGGCTGCAAGTACTACGTTATAGATATTGTACTTACACCCAGAGGGAAAAAGAAACCACAGAATATTTTCAGTGGAGATAATAATATACAAAATTACATGGAGTTCATATGCTGGTATGAACCAAAAAGGGGTTGGCTAAATCTTGAATCTACCAAAACTTTCAATTATCAAAGGAAAATAATACTAATGTTCAGCTTCTTTTAAAGTGATGATACCACCTTTGAGAATGTGCTGGATTGATTGCGATGAAGACTTTTTCCTAGATCCATTACCTGCAAGAGATGTGCAGCATGGTCAGCATTATCCACAGCATCATCCGGTGTGCTGAAATCCTGACACAGCCCAGAAGTTTCAGATCTGCTTAATTTCCCATGCTCATGTATTCCTCAGCCTTGTTGCTAATAAATCCTCTTTACATTACGAGTAAAATGTTTCTTTTGAGCTCCACATCAGAATAAGACCACCAACTTCTCAGTACATGGGATAGCGGACAATATAAATGCTAGCACACAGCTGACCTGACCACAGTTGAATGGGTGACTTCAAGCCAAAGACTCTCTCTCCCATTACCTAATCCCTGAGACATCCAGACTCCCATCCTCATCAGCGCTTAAAAAAAATAAATCTGGATTTTATTTTTATAACTGTTCTCAGAAGATAAACAAAGCTGAAATCGAGATATAAAAATCAGCAGCGTGATATTATGCAGACACCACTACTTTCAAGGAAAGCAAAATTTTGCTGCTGTGTCTGCGTAATCGGGGAAAGCTCTGCCTACCCGGGGTGGTTGGACCCTGGCTCTGCGAGGGAGGGGTGTTTAGAGGTAGTTGCTAATAATCAGGGGTTTAGTCACCTCTTCTAAATGTCCTGATGCATATATTAATTTCCTGATCCCGATGCACCCTTCGCAGCCTGCTGACCCAGCCAGGCTGGTAATCTCTATGGGAAGCAGCGGTTGGGAAGGCGTTTTGCAAAGTCCTGAGACAAAAGTAACTCTATTGCTACAGTGCAAATAATATGACACTGCACTGGCTTGTCCACTAAAGCATGCGGTGCTGCAGCTCTCAGAACTGCCGTTCAGAAGGATGTCTTCTGCTGGTCAAAATGTCTCTGATTAAGAAAAAAAGGGGCCTTTCCAGCAGGCTACTTGGTTTAGGGAGCACATAGCATAAACCCCAACATGCTGTATGGAAGCTGTAAGGTCTCTTCCACCCTGTATCACCAGCCTGCTGTGTGCCCTTGGGTTTCTCTCTTAGTGTCGCATCTCTAATTTGACAAACAGGGATGATAATTGTTATATTAGCACTTACCTGTGTGGAGCACTTTGAGATCTGTGGATAAAAAAAGTGCTGTGTAAGTACTTCTGCTATGATATGCTACTGTCCTTCTGCCTCCCTACACAGAAAAGAACGAGAGTAAAGAACAAAAAGAGAAGCAGGTAAGAATGATTAATAAATATGCAGCCTACGATGGCCTCTCTCCCAAGATAAATGTAACAGCGACAATGAATGCAGAGGAGGAGAGGGGGCAGCGTACGGCAGAAATGAAAGTGTAGACAATGCCGGCATTATATCCACAGATCCTTGTCTCCACAGACTTCAGTCACCGCTGTGTGCTTGAAGCCGGTCAGAAGAATCCCCAGCAGAGGTATCTGACTACGCGCCCTAAGCATAGGATCACTCTGCCTGCTTTAAACATGAAGAAAAAGAAGGAGGGAGGAAGAGCCCCAGGGTTCAACGTCAACAAGATCTAAACTGCTTGACATTCTCGTTCTGAAATGCCAGCTCTTAAATTATCAAGGCGTCTTTTTTTTTGTCTTTTTTTTTTTTTTTTCCCCAAGTGCTCTGTATTTCCCCACGTAACAGTGTGCAAACATTTTATCAGCAAATACCTGGGGGGAGGGGGGCGTGGAAATGGGCTATCTAAAACTGATAAAGCAATTTGGCACGGAGGCAGCAGCTATCACGTCTAAATGGGTCTGAGCTTTCTGAGGTTTAACAAGTGGCAGGGATAAAATTCTGGGGATTGACTGCTCCCAGGGTGAGCAGGAAGCTGTGCTCGCTCGCTCTGTGACATTTCTACCTGCTCCACTGCCCATGTTACTGGGACTGTGCCCTAATGAAAGGAGTTATACTACTCTGCTCTGTAGCAACAGTCCGTGACACTGTGCTAACAGTATGTTTGGGGCCATTACTTAAGTGATAATCTCACTGCTCCTTTGTTTTATGAGGCAATAATCTGATTCCCATGTGCATAAAATGAGGCCAAAGGGTAAATAGTTTGTTATAATGAGGGAACAACATTAAGACTGATGAAAACTAGAGGTCAGTGTTATTATTTCTGTTATGACACCCATTCATTTAATAATCCTTGTGTTCGTATCCTAACGGCAGGGATCCATGTCCTGGCTTTTCAAGGCAGTATCTGTCCCATAATAAAGGCAGATATTATCCTGCTGTCTCTCATAGCTAACTCAGCTCACTCTCGATATGGTTCCTCATTACAATGAGATCTGAGAGACTCACAACATGGCTGTGTGGTAAAGAACTACTGGAGGGGGACCAGAGGCACTAAAGAGACATTCTCTGCGTGGCCTCAAGGCACAGAGGTATCAGTGGCAGGACAGGCAACTTCTCACAGGTTTTCTAATTTGCGATGAGCTTCCCACTTTGTGGACTCTCCTTCCTTTCTGCTGCATCTTTTTATATATTTTTTTCCCCAAAGTACCTACTCTCTGCTGACGGTTTGTCATTCCCAGCTGAGAAAATATCCCCAGTAGGAGTTAGTGCATCAGTGATGCATTTCTATGTCTTTCTTTTTGAGAGAGAGAGAGAGAAAAAACCCACAGCTTAGAATGGACCCAAACATGGCAATATTACCAGGTTTTCTTAATCACAGAATAAAATAAGTAGTGTCATGCATTCTGAATGGGCAAAGTTTTCATGTGTATTAAATATATATAGGTATGTATACTTTCATAAACCAGTTAAATAAATAATACATTTTTATCTAGAGACCTTATGATAATAGACGGTCTCCAAGTGCCCTGGATCCACCTGTGCCCACCCTATTCTCTTGTCTTGTCACCCAGTTAGCCTCCTGTTAGGTAAATCCCGTCTTCATGTTAATACATATATCACTGGTACATCTTCTTCCTGTGGAGTATATCAAGTACTATTATTAATGTGATTATCATTTTAAAAAAATTATTATTATTAATTATGATGCTGTGCTGGCTAGAAGAGGTAATTATGGACCAGCACTATGCTGGAGTAATGTACATAAAACAGTAGATACGTCTTTTTGCACATTAGCTATAGGCAAGAACATTATAATAAAAACAGTCAGGTGACAGAAAACAACTGCTGAAGAATAGGGGCCTTGTTATATGTTTTCTAACTAACTCATGTAATGTACAGTATTCAGTATTGCTGCTACTTACATTCAAAAAAAATAAATTACTTTTATTAACAGTGAGAAAATTTGACTTAGAGTTCCCAGTGAAATCGGCAGTAGTAGAGCTGGCTCTAACATTCAACATCCAAGATCTTTACTTTGTTTAAACACGTTTTTTTGCAGTACACCTAAAGGCTAAGTTTTCAAGGAGGTTTGATGAAGCAGGGAGGCAGGTATGACAGACAAAAATGAACGTTTCAGAAAAGAGTGTTTTTACTGCAGGAGCTAAATCAAAGCTATTGGGATGAATTCCCTTCAGGTCTTCTAGAATATTGTCCCTTGCTTTTGGGGGAAACAGGGAAGTTCAAAACCCAAATTATTTGGTACTGATACTGTGAAAATGAACCTTATGTTGGAAGTCAATACCCTCCTAGTTGTGGATAAGATAGTATATCTACAGAATTACTTGAATATTGGCAAAATATAATTTGCTCCAGAAATGGGTAACATAATCCTATATGTCATTTTAAGAAGCTTATGGATGGTTTATAAAAAAAAAAAGCCTACAAAGTGTAAAGTTTGAACCAATGCAGATGGACTCCCAAAGTGTGCATCCAGATCTACACCAGTGTAGCTGAAGTCTATTCTACTGACTGGACGTGGATACCAGAAAACTGCATAATGACTGTCTGAATGTCAGTGAACCTGATAAAACTTCCATTGGAAAAACTCTGCGGAGACTCCCTTTAATTTCAATTCTCTTTGAACTGGGCTTAGTATTAACTATTTATCACAGATAATAATAGGAACCTCCAGATGATTTGCTTTGTTTGCTTAGCAAATGAAGACATTCATTTGCTTAAATGAATGTTTTGAAAGCATAAATTTAGAGGGAAGGAAATAAAGAAATTTTGTTTTCTAAGCCTGCTGGTAGGAAAGAATTTAGCAATGGGAATCCCCACAAAAATAAATTAATTTCTTGGCCTCTAACGTTATTACTGAATAGTAAAGTTATAACTAAAGTAACAAGCTTCTGGTTGTTAGAAGCACCCTCCACTCCTCTCTGGATGCCAAAACCACCATTTCATCTTTTCCCAGTTGGCAATATCTCTCTGTAGTACCAGAATTCATTCTTTTTTTTCTTTGATGCACAGAGGTTAAGGTGAAAAGGGATCGTTATATCATCTGGCATAGCCTCCCGTGCATCACAGGCCATTAAATTCCTTGCAGTTATGTTTGTAATGAGGCCAATAATTCGCATTTGGTTAAGACACAGCCCAATTTGAAGATGCCATGAGATGGAGAATGACTTGTTCCTTCAGTTATGTGTTCCAGTGGTTGATTGCCTTCACTACAAAAAAAAAAAAACAACTCATTTTTCTAGTTGAATTTTCCTGGCCTTGGTTTCCAGTCATTAGTCCTTATTATGGTTTTCCCTACTAGACTGGGGAACATTTCTATTTTCTCCCTACAAAAAAGGTACTTCTGTACTATAATTCAGTCCCTTCAGTACGCTTTTCGATAAACTCAAGCACTACCTTCTTGCATCTCTTGCCACAAAGATTTCTCTCATTTTGGAGTCTCTTTCCTGTTTCAAATATCCTTTAAACATGTGGACACCAAAACCAGATGTTGTATTGTGATATAACTTGCCCCAGTGTTCTACCCAGTGAAATGACTTCCTTAGTCTTACTCACTAATCATCAGTTTAGAAGTCCCAGGCTAAGACTGCTCATGTTTTATCACAGAATCGCCTTTGGAGTCCATGTTGAACTGCTTTTCTGCTATAATCTTTTTCAGATCCGTTCTTCAACAGGATGAAGTCTGTAACTTTGGCTTGATTCCATGCTGCTAAATGAATTACTTTACATTTCACTGCATAAAACCACATTTTGTTAGAATGATCCAGGATTGCTAAGCTCCTGGTCAGTTTGTATAAGTGCTCTGTCCTCATCATTGTCTTTATGTCATCTGCAAATTTTATTAGCAGTGATTTTATATTCATTTCCAGGGCATTCATTTGAGATGTTGAATGCCCTCAATCCTAATGTTGATGCTTACAGAAACTCGATAGAAGCCCCCCAATACTGCGTCATACAGTTACTACTACTTTTTGAAAGCTGAGTAGTGTGTTTCCAAGCCCACTGTAGGCATACGCTGTGGAACCTTTATAGTGCTAAATCCAGACAAAATGGCATGAAGTACTATGTCAAACATGCCAGCTGGTAGAAATAAATACATAGATGTAATACATTCAGTTTGTTTGACCTGTTTTCCACAACATCTGTTGACTGGCAACAATTGTATTTTGGTCCTCCAATTAATTATTAATTGAGCCTTGAATCATCATTTTCTTTTTCTCTTTTCTCTTTTTCCCCTGGGATTGAAATCAGCCCAACCAGTGTACATCATGCGATGACCCTGGAACCATGGGAAGACATCTGCTAATGGCCAGCACTGCAGCTATGCAATTTATTGTCTGATACATATGCAAACGTAATACAGGGCAAATCTCATTTTTAGAATGTATTCATAATACTTCTGTAAAATTCAGCTCTGCAGCAATTGAACTTACTGATGCTGCTGAAGATCAGCCACAGCTTACTGTAAAACACCCGAGGACACAAGGTATTGGTACAAGTGTTTGGAAGGTCAGCCAGGACTGTGGCTTCTTTGGTCTTGGGATGCTTGCAGTAGTTAGCTCGGGCCCATGCTGCAGCTGAGACAGGCTCTCCTGTGCTACACTAGGACCCTCTCCAGCGTTGGAAGCCAGCAAGACCAGAGCAGCACTCAGGTAGCTCTCTCTTCCCATAGGCAAGAAGTCTTGTGCAGCAACCCTCAGTACACCTTGGATGGGTTTTTCTGCCCCTGTACTGCTTCACACAGAGATGTATTAAGTACTTGTTTTCAAGGCTGTCAGTCTGGCACTTTTCACAAGGACTAACATGATGTTTGCTCTCTCTCTCTCATCCCAAAATCAAGTGACACAAAAAGTTAGCATTAAAAATGACAAGGCGCCCAAAGACATTAATGCCTTTATATAACTTTATACACATCATAAGAAATACGAGCAGTACTCAAGAGGCAACTGACACTATCTTTTGCCCTGTCCTATCTATAAGTGATTGAAATTTTATTTCTGAGTCTCAATGTCCTCACTTTCTTCATTCCTGATAAACAGCCATTAGCATCTGGGGTATTTTTATTCTGCGCGTGAGAACAAAAAGTTAATGATAAAAATAGAACATCCTCACTAGAAAATAAACACTGATGTTATTTACTATATTGAATAAAGCCAGAACTCTTGGACACCTGTAAAATATGGATTACTGATGCACCAAGAGTTCACTGTGAGCCTCCCTGAGCTCAGTTAGAGTTTTCCTGCTCTTGTTGGAAAGAGCAACACTTCCTTTTTTCCTGTTACTTATCTTTATTCCCATGAGTATCCAATTAAAATTGCTTGGATCAGGACTCTGGTCTGTTTGCGGTGCCACTGATGAAGAAGTTCTAACTTGCAATTAGGCCTGAAGGGTGGTGGTGGGGAACCACCAAAAAGTTGGGCATCGTACACCTCCCGAGAGCCTGTGTGGTAGGAGGAGTGTTGCAAAGTGCTGTATGTAGCTCCACTGATGAAGCAAAAAAACCCCACAGTGGTTCAGGCTGGGGGATTAGAAAACTGCATGGCTAATGATGAAGGGCCATATTTTACAGTCAAATGGCATAGACAGTATGTGCTCCAGACGATGATGGACACAACAGGAAGACAAGAGGAGAGCTGTGGCTGAAAGGTGATACTCTAGTCATCAGCCTTGCTACTGGAGGTGCTGTGAGCTTGTTTCTCCACCACCAGGCTCATTTGCATTAGGCAACACAGCTTCTTTGTACTTTTAAAGAAAATACGAGTAGCAATAAGGTATCACAAGGTCAGCTGCAATCATGTATGTTATCAGTGGTTATCTGGAAACCACATGAAACGACAATCTCTTTCCTCACACCAGCTCTGCACTGTCTTCTTATGTAGCAACAGCTTGCAGATGAGGAGCTGAGAGTGGTTTTATTTTTCTTCCCCTCTGTGCAATTCTTTCATGACTTGCACAGCCTTACGTCTTGAAAAGTAGCTGCAAAGTTGGTCCGTTCCCATGAAGAATTCTGACGGCAACGGGAGTGGAGGTGCCGCTGTGGTAAGCCCAGCTGCCTGCAGGCTTTAAAGGAGATGTTGGACCAACAGTTATGCAGGGGGCAGAGAAAGGAGTGGTGGTGGCTTTCCGCAGCTCTTTGTTGATAGCTCTGAGACCCACACCAAGGATGACAGCAGGAGCACCTACCAGGCGAGATGTGGGCCAGATCTACCTAGTGTTGGTCCAAGGCTGTGTCCAAACTGCAGAAATACCCTCCTGCTTCAGTTTCCCTGCTTCAGGGTGGAGACAAATCAATTCCTCATGACAAATTAAGAAAAAAAAAGACTTAACGCAGGCCAGTCGCCCTCCTTCAGCGGGCAGTACGGGGATGTCCTGCAGGCGTAGCGGGGAGCCACGCAGGTGTAGCCGCTCCAGCTTCTGCTGACCCATGGCTGTCCCCGGAGGTGAGGTGGGCGGTGGGTGCCGGTGCTGCCGGTGTGGGCAGCCCGTGGTTTCTGTAGGTGTGCAGTTCTGCGCTGGGACTGCCGCAGCAAATTCTTTTCATGGGAGGGGCAGGAAATGGCGTTTCTGTAGCGCAGTGGAAAGCAAACCATTCGCTGCTGTCAGGGTTTCATCTCCTCACAAATAAGACCTTTGTTCATAAATGTGGCTTTGTAGTTCTGTGAGAACCAGTAGAGTTCCACTTTCAGGAAAATATTAATGATTAACTATGAATAAGTAAAGGAGGATGAGAGCTTTGTGGCATCTGCTGAGACATAGCAGTGTTTTGCCATAGCTGACAAAAAAACCAAGCCCACGGCCTGTTGTTGCTTACTCCAAACTTCCACTTACCCACAAACAAGGCACACACCACATAGTTCCTCTCCAAGCTTACTCAGAAAATTGCCTCCCCCCGCCCCAGTACATAACCCTGGGGATCCTTACCCCGAACCTCCCCTGTCCCCCCGGCAGACCAAGGGGTAAGGACTCAGAGATTAGCCCACTTCCAGTGTAACTGCACAGTAAACTTTAGTAATCTCTCCAAGGTAGAAATTAGTATCCGTTCTTCCTCCTTCTTCCTCTTCCCTCAGCACCAGCTGCTACAGTGCGTATTGCCCTATAAAACACTTTCCGTTCGATTCTCGTGCCCTCAGGTGCCCTCCTCCTCCCCCCTCCTCCCAGCTGAACACCTGTGAGAGGCAGATGGTACAGATAATCCAGAATATATTTCTTGAGTCCACGTAGAGAGGCTGCCAAGCTGCTGATTTTTTGGCACCATGCCTCGTGGCATCCGTGGCTGGTGAGAGACGCAGATGCCGCCTGAAAATAGCTGAAGAGGAAATTCTCCCAGTGTCTCCGGAGGTCCGGGGAAGGCGGCTGCTGCTGCCGCCGGGTTCGCAGGCAGATGTCCCGCCGGCACCCCTGCCGGGAATGCCTCACGAGCAGAGCTTACTCGCTCACATCTTAATCAGTCCTTCCTCCAGCTCCTCTTCCACGGGTTCCGTGGGCGCTGCCTTGCCTTCTTGTAGTGGAGGGGGAGACGCCGTTTTTGGTCAGACATGGCCTGGCAGAGGGAGGAAACGTGTCTGCAGGGAGCTGTTGTTTCTGCCTGCAGACTTCACCTCCATGCAGATGCAGAGGCTGCAGCAACAGATATTTCTGTTCTTTTGGTTTCATAAAAGATAAGCACCAGCACATATTTATGCCTGCCAGAGGTATAATATGCACCCTCTTAACCGCTGGGCTTTGTCAGAGCAGTTGCATGGAGAGGCTTTGTGGGCATCCAGCCACGCAGGTGAGAGAGGGCTCCTGGCACAACCCCACACCGCGACACGTCCTTCAGCTGCAGCAAAGTGCTCCCTGCGACGAACCACCACCTTTAGCGGCTCAGCTCCTTCCTGACAAGAGAAGTGGTTTTCTAACACGTGATTGTGCCTGGGAAATAGCCTGGTTCACACATGAGGAAATTAACTCTGGGGTAGGAGTCCTGCCCAGGCACAGCCACAGCAGTCCCCCTGAAATTCAGATATTCATCAGGGCCTATCACAACAGAAGCTGCATTATTTCACAGCAGTCGTAACGAAAAGTAGCTGAGACCAGCTTACCAGCACATAAGACCAACAATAACAAATACCAAAGAGTCAACACACTGTGCTCTTCCTATTGTGTGGGGCTTCAGGGCAGCGTAAATCCTTGCACCGCCTGGCCAGTTTTGAAAGGCACGTCCTTATTGCCCAAGGTCTGCCAAACACTTTCCCGACACGAAGGAGAGCAGAGTCCTTGCCTGAAGGAGCTGATGGCCAGTGGCAGACTAGCAGTGAGGAAAAGGAACAAATAAGACAGAAGAAAAAGTCATGTGAGTTTTGGAAAGTGTGTGGTTTGCCCCAGTCTATTTTGAAAAGCTGGAAGAAATGTGGGAAACATTAATTTTCTTTCCACTGTTTATTCTTTATTAGTTCTATAACCTTCAGATCTGTAATTCAGGGCCTAACATCCTTTGTTTCCAGTGTTCAGTCCTTTTATGCACATTTTGCAGAAAAATGCCTCTTGCTGTTTGCGCCCCCTCTTCTTCCTCCCCCAAAACCAGGACCCAGCTCCTTAAAAACACAGGGGTACATAAACACACTGGGATCAAATAGGCTTAAACAGACTTAGGTGCCTAAATACCTTTGAGGATCTAGGCTTTAATCAGCTCATTTAATGAGCTCCTATAGTCAAAATGCACAAACAAGGTCTTAAAGCCAGTGGCTCTAAGAACAGGCCCTCCAAACGCAGGCACCAAGGAATAGGGTCAGGGAAAGCCCCGGAAAACAGTGCTGAGATGGAGACAGGCATCACACTCCCCAGGCGCCAACGCTGTCTCTGCATCAGGTGATGTAGCAGCGATCAAAAAAGAGCCGTGCAGTATTTGCAGCAGACCTGCTTTCTGAATTCCCTGTAAGACAGTCACTCCTCCTCCCGTTTCCTGAAGGAACCCAATTTCTCACTGAAGGCCAGGTGATCCAGACGCAAGAAGGCACCGTGGAGAATTTCAGCTATGTCAACACAGTTTTGGTGAGAATACTTCTTCCCGTTAAAGGGCACAAGTAACGAATGAACTAACTCCAGTGACAAGCAACTTAGCATAGAGACACGAAGGAGCTCATAGCTGTGGCTGCTTTTGCTGCCTTACCACAGAATGAAAAAGCAGCTCCCTCTAAAAAAAAATAATGCTATTCTCATTGCCACAGAGCTTGCAGGCCAATCCCACTCTGCTACAGAAAATCACTCTGCTAGATAATGTATAAATGGAAAACAAAAGAAAAAAGAAAAGGGTGCCTTTTGGCTGGAGAAGTTTAAAAGAAGAATAGATGGTGTCATAAGCAGCAAGGAGCAATATCAATGCTGCAACAGCTCAACCATAAATGAGTTTGGGTTGTGGTTTTTGGGAAAGTGTCATAAGAAGAGGCCTTTCAGGGAGAAATTTAGGAGGAAAATAACAAGATTGTTTTTTTCAGCAGTTTATGGGCAGCCTGTGGATAAGAAGATGTAGATGATGAGGGCTAAACAGTGCTATGCTATGAATGGTGGCAGTGTCAGCCCCAGGGCTCAGTGGGGGCTCTGCTGTCCTGAGCAGATGGCAGCTGGACAGGAGGACACAGCCATGCATGGCAGCATCCAGCCTCTCCACGAAGTCACTTATCTGCTACCTTGCTCAGGAGGTCTGACACAACCATACACACATGATTTGTGCTTGGGTTGCTGTGTTGAAATGCAAACAGGTGTTATAAAAATACAAAATAGTCCTCTATGCCTTTCACAGAGAATGTGGGCTTTGATCATATAAGCAATGGTAATTTTGTATTATTCAGAATATTTCACCACCTCTGGATTGACTGATGGATCTCAGGAACCTTTTTGAACGGTGGTGTAGGGCTCAGAAAGTGTGGGTCCATGCCTTAAAATAGTCCTGGGCCATGATGACAATTTTCACTGTAAGGTTAGTTAGGAAAAGCTATTTTTTGGTATTATTACATAGGAGGGACCACTAATACTAAATTATGTGTGTGAGGCTGGAAACTGAAGAGGCAGATTAACAATATCTAATGCAGGAGCTGATTTCCACATTAACCAAGAAAGACAGTAGACAAGGAGGATCTAAATGATAGTAACAGTTAGCCATGGTGAGTCAAACTCAAGGATTAACTTTCCCAAAGCAATGTCCAACAAGCTGGAGATATGAATGGAGACAGAGCCAGGTCCACGGCTGGCAGAGAGGTCTGGTGCTTCTCCATGCTCCTCAGACAGGTCTGGACCGTAGAAACTGTTTGGATAAGGAGTGCAGCATTACATGATGCAAGAGACAATCCTTCTTCTAACCACAATATGACACTTCATCATTGCCTGCTGCACCTGAACATACTTCATTTCAATTCACTACAGGACACAGTTCTCCTGTTTTGGTGTTCATCCCGTAGCAATGGGCCTTGGTGTTATACCAGTGTCTGCAGTATAGATTAGAAAGGGGCAGAGGGGGTTGGGTTAATGATTGTTCAACTAATGGTAGTTCTTGGAGGAGCTGCCATTTCTGTTTTATTCAAGTAGCAGTCCCCAGGCCTAGGGCTGTACTGGGTTTTGGCAGCAGGCCTCCTTCAAGGCAGCTGTTTCAGAAATCCTTGCAGATTTCTTAGATTGCTCTCCATTCAAGTCAGCACACCAGTACCCACTCCAGCTCTTCTCTTGCACTAAATGATGCAGAGGTGCTCAGACCAACAGAGATGGAAAGGAGTAAATGGCAGTGAGCACCTCTTGTGGAAGCACCATTACACCTGACGGTACTCTAGGCTACCACTCTCTCTCAAGGACCTGCTCATTTCCATCATTCCAGCTGAATCTTCAACCCTCCTGATGCAACAGCTTTTACAAGAACCACTTATTTCTTAGGATAAAGCCAAATCCTGCTGGATGGCATGATCCCCTGTATGCCAGGGAGGCAGGATTTCTCAAGTTATGAAGGTACCTGAAGACTGGTTAGTAACTTCTACAAATTCTGCAAAGCATCGGTGCAGGAGCAGTGCTGAACCCTTGATGACATCAAGGAGAGCTGAGGACTCAGCCTGAAGAGATATCTTTACAGTAGAGGTATCTTAAAAATATGTTTTGTCTGCATTTTCAAGAAAATAACTGCCTTCCAAGATCTGCCTCCATGGTTTCTTCATTGTTCGAGCAGTGCTCAGAGTGTTGGGTAAATGTCGCAGCAATTCCAGTGAAAAGAGGCATTAGTGCAAATCATAATCAGGCCTGAGGATTCAAGTCCTCCCTCCAGGTACATCACTGTGACGTTGGCTGCAGGGGGGCACCGCTCCAAGCATAAAATGGGGAGTTCTCTGACCTGTCAGGGTCATGATGGATTAGAAATTCAACTCAAGCCCTGCACAGCTGCACTGTAACTGACAGAGGAATCCCTGCATACGTGTTCAGCTTTTAGGTTAGCTTTCAGGTTAGCTTTCAGTGTTATTAATTTCCTTTTATAATCTCCATTTCATGTTTACCAACCTGGCACCAGATTCTCAGCTGATGTAAATCAGCAGTGATCCATTGCTGCTCAGTGAGCGGCATTATTTTACAGCAGTTGAGGGGATGGCCCCTAGCTATTAATTTTGCTTTGCTTCTCTCTCTTGACAGGAATAATCTCTTTTAGAATTTGAGACCAAATAAAAAATCACCCCTTGGATAGCTGAATCCTCTAATTCCCTCCTGCCCTCCGCTCTCCTTTGCTGCCAATGGAGACGAAGAGCGCTGAGCACCTGGCAGGATCAGGCCCTCGGGCGGCTCAGTGGCTGTGCCAGCCCTCTAATTCTGGGCTAATGATAATAATCAGGCTTGCACCGAGTGTTGACACATATTTATTAATTGCAAGGTGCGGCTGGCCCTGCACTTCGCTAAGACAAACACTTGCAGAACAATGTGCACAGAGGAGGCTGGAAACCACCCAGCCATGTGTCAGCAGCAGCTGAAAGGGGAGGAAACTGCTAACTGTCCCGCGCAAGGAGGCACAGCGCTGAAAATCCAGCCAGAGAAGGAAGGATCTCCTTTCCTTGGGTTCAGTTTTCCTTTTGGGAAAACCTTTCCTGTTTTATCAGAAAGTCCCCGACCTCGCCGCGGCCCCAGCGGCTCGTGACACGAGACCAAGATGACACAATCAGAGCCAGGCTTTGCGCCAGGGCTGGCAGTGATTTAGTGACGTTCCTAGAGAGCAAGGGGAGGCAGGCCCTGGCCCACGAGCTGAAGGTTATTTGTGCAGAGTCATATATTTAAGGCAGCAGTCATGCGAGTCCCAGGGTGGTAGGAAGGGAAGGGGAGCCTGCCTGCCTGCCTGCAAGGGAGCTGGTCCTGCAGAGGTGAGCTGCTGGATGCTCGAGGGAGAAACCAGCAGTGAGACTGGGATGGAGAAGAGCTTTCATTCTTACTTTTGATGCTAAAAAAAAAATAAGTAACGAGTGACTACACTGTATTTATTTACTGCTCTGCAAATGGTGCCCAGTGACTCCCTCCTTTTACTGCTTTCCTTTATCAGTGATGAAATTACTCTCTCTTGCGAGCAGCTTCTTTCCTTCCCTTTCCTTCAGCCTGAGGATTTACATACGGCGATACCAGATAAGCGAAGACAATGCAAGGCAGCTCACTGAGTTCATACCTCAGCTTCGGTGGAGTTATGCCTGGCAAAGCTGCAGCTAGCTTGAATGTGTCTGGAGGCTCTTCTTCACTGTGCCTCTGCTTGCTTTCCTGCACAGATGAGAGCACTTCGAGGCTGCGCTAACTCATGTCACTTAGAGCGATTCTGAAAGCCCACTTAACTTATCTGCCCTGTCATAGCTGTGACCAGCCTGGCGCTAATCGGGACGTTCAAGAAATATCAGCCTGTTACGCATGGTCCTCTGAATCAGTGAAGAGGAGAAACTTCCTTTCTCATGTTAAGTAGTTTCTATATGTCTAGAGATGTCTTACAGAAACAGAAACTATACCTGATAAAGTGCTGGCATTAATCCATTTGATGTATTTAAGTGCGGCTGTTTAACAGCAACATATCAAGTTAATGCAATACTGATGGAATAAGAAATGGCATCAGAGGGTTTCAAAAGATTTCTTATCACAAAGAAAAAAAAGGATTTTGACTTCCCGTTTCATTTTTCTGTGAATGAGAACACCTTTGCTATTTACATTATTTACTGTTTACCATAGTAGAGTCACTACTAAAAATCAAAGTGATTTGCAGAGCCCTGCCAGTTCTTTTTATATCTCCTTTGCTGACTCAATAAACATCTGACACTCCAGTATTGTAACTAAGTACTGTACTGATTCTGCCCTCATTGAAACATCTTTCCAAGAGAAAGGAATTGTTCTGCTTCTGCTAAAAATGTGATTTGTCTGGCGAAGCATTTGTAAAAGCTTTTTTTCCCCAATGTTACTGTGGCAATTGGAAGCAGTTAGGCATGTACTTGAGAAGCTATGTGAAATCTTCTGATATGCAAATATACTGCTGTATACATGGCAAAGAAGAGCTTTGGGCACGCTTACATGAAACAGAGTTGCATTAACAAACAATTCCCTTATATGCTATTTTGAAATAAAACTTTGCCCTGAAAAATGATGTGAAGTAAATATCCTAAAAAGCCTGTGCTGGTAGAGGACTGGTTCTGAATTCAGACCAGTTCTGCCCTAGGCTAGTTCTGTTTCTCCCAGCACAGTCGCCTTTAAATAAAACAGAGCAGGATTGAAGCCAAGGAACCTGAGCAAGGTGGAGCAAGGGAAGACACTCTGGTAGCAGCTAGCAAGGACAGGGAATTTCACTTCTTGACCATCACCTGGCAGAATTGAACCGGATGGATGTCCCTATGGGAAAAGGTGGCTTTCCAGTCTGGAGAGGACACGTATCCATCTGGTCCATATCTGCTCTTGGATCCAAATTCAGGCAGGGAAGACACAATGGGAAACCAGAAAGAACAGCATAACGCAACTCCACTATGGTGTTCTTGGATGTCAGCCACAGGCGAGTCTTCCAGGTAAGCACAGAACACAAAGGAATTTATGAGCACATAAATCATCGGAGCTGAAGATGGGAAAGGCCACTGGAGGACTAGTCAATGCAGGCCTGTTTTCTACAGGGAATTTCCCAGTTGACAGTTTTAACAATTTCCAACAATAGGGCTTTAACTTTCCTCTGGAAGCAATTCAAGATGGTTAGGCACCTATCTGAACCATGCAGCATCTCCATGCATTTCACGGGACTGGCCCTGTGCAGATTCCTAGCAGCTCCTGCTGCAGGTCATTACATTCAGATTTCTTTTTGCTCTTTATTCCAGGCTTATTCTATAATGAAGCAAATGCAGAAGTGGAGTTAGTCACTTCAGGCTTGCCGACACTGTGGGTTTCACCAGACTTCCTCCCAGGGAAACCGAGTCAGCAGGAAGAGTAGTTGTGAAAAGCTCCCTGGGTGGACAATCTGGGTTTGGGTTACAGTGAACTGGGAGAATGCATTAAAATCATGGAACAAGGAAGCCTGCATGCAGCCTTGTTGTGGGATAGCTGCAGTGCGTTGCAGTTACATTCTACCATGCAGCAGAATGTCCTCTGCGCAGTCAGGTCCCTAAGATTTGAGCCATTTCCACAAATTGCTCCTAGAAACTAGGCTGAGTTTCAACAACGCAGATCACATCTTCAAATGGCTTTGCTGGTTTGCACTAGGGCGGACTGTGCATCAGAAGCTACTCCACAACAGATTCCCAAAGAAGATATAAGAAAGAAAGGGCACACAGAAAGATCGAGGAAACCGCCTCTGCCCCAACATCTGAGAGTAAGGCTGCTGCAGCAAGAACAGAGACCTACTTGTGCTTAAATTCCACTTTATATTCTCTGTAGGGATGAACAGAGTCTGTTGGCATTTTGCAATGATTGCGAGGAACTTTAGTGGTTAATTATATCCTCTCTTTCTTGCCTCGCTATCTCTATGCACATTCACATGAGTCCTAAAAGGAGTTTACTGTTCAAATGCCTAGGCTCTGGGCCAGCAGCAGTGCCTAGATATAACACTGTGAAATATCTCCTCACGTGCTGTGATAAAATGCTCGAGGACATACTATATAGAGCTATGAGTATGTCCGCAAAGTCATGAAATGTTATGTCATCAGTGCTACGAGCGCTGCAAGGTTGTAATCTCAGAGCAGTCTATCGGCCAAAATAGGAGAGTAACAGAGTTAGACGGCAATCAGCGTGCAAGGACTGCGTCACCATTAGATGGTGGTACTTATCAACCTGGTGTGCCAAGGGCAACAAGGAGGTAGTTGGCTAAAATGTGCAAGTCAGTGGGGTGGGAGAAGTGGGGGAGTAACATAAGGGGCACAAAGGAAGGGAAGGGTGAAAAGCAGGTGAGAGCCGTGGTGGCAGGGCAGCAGGAGGCCAACAGAAGGCTGTCAAGGCAGTGATGTGCTTAACCATTTCCTCTCGCCCTGGGTTGGTCGCTCGCTTTCAGCATGTGTGAAAGGGGAAGACAGTGGTGTGCCACTGTGGTGTGCCAGGGGAGAGTCAAGAAGGGGAGAGGAGAGGGAGGCGGGTGTGGGTCATGGTTCAGCCACAGCTGGAGGAAGATGGTTTGTGTTAGCCTATGGCTTGTTTGAATTGATCACTACCCTTCACCGTCCCTTTCACATCAGTCTTGCCATCATTTAAATTAAAATGCTAATTAAATATGAAGAAGGACAGATACTTTCTACTGAGGTCCCTTGCCCTGGAGTGGCAGTCTGTGCGTCCGTGCAGGGACACGGGCACACTCTGCCCTCTCCATGTGTCTTTCCCTCCTGTGTTACAGAGGGATCCTTGCTTACAAGCAGAGATGCTCTTGCGACCAAGCCACTGCGGCAGCTCCCTGGGACCCTGCCCAGGTGAGGGAAGAAGGGCAATATACTTAGCTAAGAACGAAAGCAGTAAACACATCCAACGCTGAAATGGAAGAAGAAAGGAGCTTCTCCTCCTAGCTTCACCCTGGCATACTAGAATTCTATGGTTACATCTTTCTTACCAGATATCCTGCCAGTCCCAAAGTATTCGGCAGACTTGACTAACCTGAGGCAATCATAATAAAACATAGTTTAGTAGGAATGACCTATGACAAAACTCCCTCTCACCCATCAGAATTTGGCAGGTAGTACAAACCATGCCAGAGTCTGACTTCTTTCCTTACAAAGCACTTCAGCTCCAAGCTCTTGATTGAGAGCTACAAGGTGCCCTGACATGTTCCTGCTCCAACAATTCGTTAGCTGTGGCTTTTTGCAATGATTGCTGTATTGCAGTATTTCTTCAGGCTTCCTGGCTCTCCCCAGGAGACAAGGAGATGCAGGATCAGCGGCGGGGCGGTGCATCAGGCAGTGCGGTCATGTCCACAGCGGAGCTTTGCTGCTGATTCCAGCAGTTTGCAGTCGCGAGCGAGCTGCACTTGAGTGCGAGCCTGCACCGAAACACAGCCTTGGCCATCTGGCCAACATGATTGCAAATGGGCGGAGGACATGCAGGTACTGATCAGTTTTGGCATGACATGAAACAGAGTGGGAGGGCGACTGGAGGCCGGTCAAACCAGCGAAGAAGCGTTAATCCTCGTTCACTGTGCGCTATTAGTGAGCAGAGAGCACAGATCGTCTCCAGCGTTGATACCCACTGGAAATTGCGCTGTGTGGGTGCAGGGTGTTTCAGTGAGAATATAGCTGGGCTTGCTGGGAGTCTTGTGCCAACAGGCTCTGAGAGTAATAGCAGGCGTGGGAGTTGGGAGGCATGGGCTTGATTTCTGTGGGGCTCCTGGGGGCAAGGTCCTTCCTCTTGGCCTTTCGCCCTCCTCCCTGGCACCGGGAAGCACCGGGTCCTTTGGAGCAGAGGCTGTCCCTTCCGATGGGTGCGGACACAGTGGGTCGAAGATCTAGTTTGGGTACCTTCATCTGCACACAGGTAAAGTTCAAATAATCACAGTGAGGTCCTCCCTTGCTTAATTGTCTACCCTTACTAAACCTGTGAATCTGTGTCACAGCGGCAGGGAAAAGCGTGGCAGGAAAGGGTTAATTTGTTGGGGGGGCAGGGGAGGTTTGCAGGCAGAAGGGAGGAGCAGGAGAGTATTTCTGTATTAACATGCAGCTGGTTAATGCAGCTGAATAGCCCTGGCTCAGCTGTTACCTTTCTCAAAGCCAATGGCAAATGATGAAAAACCGTGGTAATATCTATTAAAAGTTTGTGGAAGGGGCCTGCTCAGTGGGAGCTTTTCCATCTCACATACAAGTGATGATTTAGAACAGAGAAAGATCCCCTCGAGGGGATTTTGTGAACCATGCAATGCTAATTAACTCCATTGTTGTATTTTGTTTTGAACATAAGAGTCCCTCTGGGATTGCAGCACTCTTTCCTCCTGCAATAGATTTCCATTTTGCACCACTGTATAAAATCTCCTCCACATCCCATCAGCAAAAGGGATTAACAATAGGGAGAAGCATATGTGCATAGTTTTATGGGGTTCTAGGGAGGAATGTCTCTCCCTTCACCTCCCAGATGCATTCTCAATAGGGGCCATTCTGTACATCCTTGCTCTTGCTGTTTCTTTAACCTTGAATTAAAAACAAGTGTACATCAAACACTGGGCAGCATCTCCCTTTGATCTTCAGCATATTCAAACCACTTCCGAACATGCTGTGCTGGAGTTTGTTTTAGTGGTGGGGTTGTTTGGGCACAAATGAAAAAAAAAAAAAAAAGAAAACCAAAACCCAACACCCCCCCAAAAATCAACAAAACCCGTCAACACCAGGAGTGGAAGCACTGGTGAAAGACTGATTTGCTCATCTACAGTTCATCCCAAAAGGAAAGCAAGAGAATGAAAGCTCCCATCTGTTTGAAGCCCTTACTGTCTTGAGCCAGCTATGTGTTACGAAGAAACTTGACTCCCTCTGTTCTGGATCTGCTCTTCATTTTCTGGACTTTTGGTGTCCCACTTTGGCTTGCCCAGACACCCTCCTCTCTGTTCACTTCTTTTGTGTTGAACAAAGTGGACCCTGACTCACCCTCGTGCTCTGGCTATTACAAGGTAGCATCTTCAGCCAAACCAGAACAACGACAAGAGCAAGGAGCATCAGGTCTTTCAGGTGAATCAAATGGCTTCTTCTTAATTCTTCGACTTCAGTTTCTGACCTGCATCAGCTCTGAGAAAGCCCAGATCTCCGTATCGTGTCTTGGATATTCTCTTTTCTCCACTGCCTTAAGTTTCAGCTTTGCACAGGCCAATATTTACAGAGTGCTGATGTCCGTCTTCCTGCTTTAGGCAATTTGGTTGTTTCATGGTAAGAAATACTTAGCAAGCTGTCCCAAGGGAGTGGCTAGTGTACTGGTGTCAGATTGATGACTTCTGGATGGAACTGGAACTGCACTGGAAGCTACCAGGAGCTACTTGCTGCCAGCTGTAAGGGGGATTCTGCCTGAACTCGACCAACAGGAGCAGGGATTTGCGAATAAGAGACTTTCTCATGTACCTTGTAAGACTGTGAATTCTTAAGTCTTGGTTCTTAATTCATGACAGAACATATTTTATTAGAATCTGGGCAATTTTTGAATTCTCTGAATGAACAACAGGAAAGACATTTAACAACATCTTCAGGAGCGTAAATAATGCAAGTCATAGAGGAGCCCAAGCAATGCTGACTTTGCACTCAGGCCCCTGGGGGCACGACTGTGCCACCTCCAGACCCAGGCAGACCTGCAGCCCATCAGAGACCCTACCTGCCCTGTCTTCAGTCAGCTAAGCAGAATACTGGGTATATTAAACAGTTTTTTCAGGGATCCAGTGGGGATGCTCATTGAGGCAACGGTCTCTGTCCCATTGCTACTAGACTGATGAAGTAAAAGTCGTCATGCAAAGTTTCCCGTTCTCCCCACAACACCCCTTGCTTAACGCAAGCTCCTCTTTTCCTTTCCAAAAGGAGGGGAATCAATTCCAAGATATTTATACTGCCTCCACCCCGAACCTTCCTGCACCACCATGGCTGGATGGATTTTCCCTTGGACTAGTTCAGTCAGTGATCCCAGCAGAAGGTGCTCCTGAGCCCCGTCTTGTTCAAATGCTATGACACTATCGTATTCTGTAGGGTCTTGAGGGGTATTACTATAACTGTCGAAGTTGTAGTTGTTTATCGCAACAGTGACCTACAGACGGTGCTAGTATATATAAAGCAACATACTGAAAGGGCGTTCAGAGTCATTCTTTCTGAAAATGCTGCTAAATCTTTTCCGCTTGAGTGTTACAGGTCCATGTAAATACATCATTTTCTTCTTTCCTTTGCAGTCCCTTTAGATGGCAAATGACAGAATTAAAAAGGTAAAACTCAAGGGGAGGGACTTTCCATTCTAAAATCCTCAGCTTACTTCAAATACACACAATGGTGTAGTGACCTCAACATCCTCTCACTCACATCTGTATAAAATAGCCAGAGCAACTCCACTCAACATCCAGACAGGGAATGGTAAGAGCTAGCCCATTTTTGAGAAGCATTTCCAGTGCAGTGTTCTTAGCAGGAGCGCATTTGCCAAATCCTGTGGCTTTTTTTTCACCCTTTAATATACAAGGGAAGATTTCTGTGAACAGAACAAGCCCACAAATAATTTTCACTGTCCACTCTGTAAGCTTGTCTTCCTCTAGCACTCGTTGACCACTGACTTGTTAATGTGTGGACAGAGAGGCTCAGCAAAAGTGCTGTCAGTGTGGTCATCGTCATGCCAGCCAGGACACCCTCTACCCTCTGGTGTAGCTCAACACATTAGTCCTTTATAGAGCTGCTGCAGATAGCCATTGCCCTGAGCAGCTCAGCTTTGTGTCCGAAAGATGATGAACAGTTTCCCGACGAGTGTGTGACGGGGACACCAAATGTCATGCAAGAAACTGAGCCCTTTTATGACTGCTGAGATTGCAGTGAGCCAAAGTGCAGCGATAGTTTTCTGCAGATACTGAGAGCTGATTTTGCTTGAAGCCACTCCTGCTCCTGGCACCATGGAGGCATGGCTCCCCTCACCCCCTCTCTCCCAGGCTAAGTATAGAAGACACTTGAACTCCCAGAAGTTTCATTCCCACTCTGAGTTCTGCAGTGCAGTTCTTGCCGAGCAATCTCATCTGCGTGCTCTGCTCAGAGAGGTCCCCACGGACTTCTCTGGGGCTCTGCAGCCCACAGCCAGGCCTGCCCACCTCTGCCTTCCTTGCTTCAGCAGCACCGCGGAGATATTTTTGTAGTTTCCATGATACAGATGCTTAATGCCAACATCCATTTGTCCTCTGTGACCTATGATTTTCCACACCCTGCTAGAATGAGTGAGAAGCAACTCTTCTGCCATTTGAGTGGCTTTCACATAGTGTCAGGAAGAGGCTGGACACAGGGAAGGGGGGCACAAGGAAGGGTGGGAGCTGCTTTCACAGCCACTGAGCGTTCTTCCAGCCGGTTTCTGAGCTTTGCACCACCGTGTGAACATTTTTCCCTCTGTCAGACAGAAATGAGCTAGCCCTGCTCATCACAGAGAGCGCATGCTACTTGCAAATATTACTTTAGCATGTCCCTACTCTTCCCTCTCTTGGCCTAATATTTGCAGTGGATAATTTCTAAAGCCTAAATAACATAAGCTTGTGATTGAACATGCTTTTCTTTAGCTAAACTCCACCCTGTTCCAAAGTAATTGCTTCCTCTCGGTGCCCCGTGTTAAATCCTCAGGAGAACAGGAGAGACGCTCAACCTCCGACTCTCGCAGCCAAACCACAGAGCCCAGTGGCCGCCCTCACGTGTCTGGGCGCTCCAGGGGCTCCTGTATCACCCCCTCCCAATCCATCCCTCTTCCTTCCTGCGTCCCTCTCTGCTCCACTGTTAGGGGTCAAGCCCGACTCTTTTCCTGGAGAATAGGGTTCCCCCTTCCTGGGGCTGGCAGCCAAGCAGAGCTCCTCCAGGCCAGGTCCCTGAACTGCCCAAAATCTCCTGCTCAGCTGCCAGCCGCCTGACAGGAGGTAGAGGTGGGTGTCACGCCGGGATGCATTTCAAAGCCAAAGAACCCTTGTTTTAAGTCTGTCGCAAGCTTTGTGCAATAACCTTTCTCCCAGAAGATTGGCGATAAAGCTTTTAAAATTAATTTGCATAATTGGGTCTTTAATTCTTTTTAAATGGAAACCAAAATGGCACTGTTCTGCACAAAAAAGACTTTCACAAAAGCCAAAGGATTGGTTGCAAGGTGGAGATGTGTCACTGAGCTGAAACTAAGCCCAGAGAAAAGATAATTAGGCAGAGTGATCAAATTCTGGTTGCGGATAGAGCAGGTAAAGTCTGAGGTAACAGCATGGACTTCAGTAAGATTACTTCGCGCTCGTGTCAGCATAACTGAGACCCGGTCTGCAGTAACTACTTTAACTTTTCAGGTCTGTGGCTAATTAGCAACCCTTTTATTAGATTAATAAACACTGCAGATATTTTTATAACAGCAGGGCAAATGTGCCATTTGTGCGAAAGACCAAGACACCATTTGAGTCAATCTGACTGTGATCATTTAATTCAGCAGAAATTTTGGCCCACTGAGATACCATTGGGAGAGCTGTGCACAGAAAACCAGACAGAGTTCAACTAGTGAAACACCGTTCTCATGTGCTTGTAAATGAAAAGCAACATTTCTAATGAAGTGCAATGCATTTTACCTCCCACCCCTCACCGAATTACATGTGTGGATTTATATGGTGTTTTCGCCTTAACATAAAAAAAGCAATTTTAGGAGGTACAATCCACCACACTCATTTCTAAAGAGCTGTTTTTATTGTTAAAAATATCCAAATGGCAAGGTATGAACCTGTTCTACAAGAGAGCCTGGTTTTCTCCCCCTGCTTGCAACAATTCATTCTTTAGTCAAATATAAAGGAACTCCGCTGGTGTCCTCTACTCACCAGCGCAGCGAGTTACCCAAAGCAGCCTGAATACCAGCTAGAGGCTTATGGCCATAACCTCGTTAGCCTTTGCTTTAAAACGGTAGTGAAATAGAAACACTGGAGCTGGGGCGAGCTGGCAGAATACAAATAGAAGATTTCTGCGACTTGTCAGTCCTCCTGGGTGCTCCATCACTGCTTGTGCCATGGAAACGCAGCGCAGGCGGGGGGAGCAGGCAGGAAACCCACAGTTGAATTCTGCTTGTGGGTACCCCGATGTGAATCCAGAACAACGCCACTGGTGCCACTGGACTTAATTGGGATTTCCACCTGCGCAACCAAAATGCCCGAAGAAGTAAGGCATAGCCGGGCTGCTGCAGACACTGCCAGGAATAAAGCTGAGCAGTCAAGGTTTGTTGCAAGTACTGCTGCTCAGATCTATTTCGGGTAGTTTGATGCTCTCACAGATATCAGTATTGCCTGTATTTTTTTGGTTGGTTTTTTTGGGGTACTTTTTCAAGAATCCTTGTAAGAATAAAAACTGCGTTGCTATAAATTAAAAAACTCTCATGAAATACAGTGAGAGCAACACATACCACACTGTGGCACCAGGGATGTGATCTGTTTTAAGAAACACATGGCTTTATGTTTAATGAAGGGAGCCTGTTGAAGGATTGCAGACCAGGAGGGCACACTAGATTTGTTGTTTTATTAGGTTCTGGGTTATGTACTTCTCCTTGTGCTGGGTATCTGACAACATATGCCATTCCCCTCCAAGTGAATGAGCTGGGGGGAGGAGGGCAGAAACAAAGCATTTATGAAGGACTGGAGCATTTTATTTTCTACCTTTTAAGAAAAGTGTTGAGGAAAAAAAAAAATTGTATCATTTTGTCTAAACTAGAAACAGAAACAGACGGAAAGAGAAATGGAATTTAAGTAGACGGAGGAGAATAATCGTTCTCCACAAGCACACAGAAGGAATTGTTAGAAATACATAAAATACACTCACCAACATCCAGTTCATTGAAATCATGCACTTAAGATGCAGCAAAACCCCTCCAGTATATCGGGGCCAGATCTTGAAAATACTTCACTGCCTACAAGATGAATTGAAGGCACTTTCCATCACACATGAGATAATTTGCACTTTATGGGGTCAGGAACTACATGGCTATGATCAGACTGTGCTTGCAGGTACAGCTGCCCATGCTCCATCTTTGAAATTGCCTGAAGGTAGTGGGTAAAGGGCACTGCTGACGCTGGCATTTGCTGCCTCTCTTCATCCAGCATCACTGTAGGCCACTGCCAGAAGGGTCCATCCCAAATTCCTCTCTAACCCTGCCTGTGTGCAGCAAGGTGTCCCCACCACTTTATTTTGGATGTTGTGATCCTGCAGCCAGCACTGCTCCATTTCAAGTCCACCCAAGTTCATTTCTCAGAAAACTGCTCTTTCCACACGTGCCTCAGAAACCCCTTGACATCAGGTTAGCAACCTGTGCCAGTTTGACTGTGGTCGCGCAAGGCAGAGATTTGAGCCAAAGACAGATGAACTGGAATCTGTGGCCAAGGCTGAAGGCAGGGCTGAACCACCTCTTACAGCAGCAGCCCACATAGGTGTAACATGAGGGCACATGTCTAAAATGTGATCCAAAACACCCCTCAAGAACCCCAGGCCTGCTGCCAGTACATTGTGGAGCTGCCAGAATAATACCACAGAAAATACGAACAACAGAGGTGGTCTCTCAAATCCTTCCCCACTCCTGAGCTTTAGCAGTGAACAAGGGCTGCAGGAAGGTTCACTTCTTCTTTGTTTGAGTTTCACAGCCCCAAGTCAACTCCTGAAGAACATAGAAACCCTCCTGCAGCCTTTAACATGGTAACCTTCCATTTAAGACATTGATTTAAGACATGTGGAGACTTGGCCTCAACTCCCTTCTAACTCAGAAGGGAGTTAGACCCATGTTTCCCAGAAATTTAAGGAATAGGTTGGGCGGGAAGACAGGGAATCCTCTTCTTGATAGTCTAGTGGTGTGTGGCAACAAATGCAACACTCACAGGGTTGGAACTAAGCAGAAGGGAGCATTAATCCCCCTCTCCGCTCCTAGGTCACTGGTTAGGGCAGTGAGTATAGCTCTGCTCTTCAGCTCTCTTCCACAACCAGGATCAACACCTGGATCTGCTCACCTCTTCAGAGTATCACATATTTCATGCATTCGACACTTCAGTGATAGCAAAGCACTTAACACTGGCACGATTTCACCTAGTAATGGCTTTGTTAGAGTAGTTTAAGCTTGTTGCACAAAGAAATCATCATTATGGTACTCTGGTTCCATGACACCACACCCTCAGGTGGCAACTCTGCACACTTTCCACTCTCTCCTCAAGCCCCTTGGAGACTGTTTTTTTGAACAGTGTGGTATAAGTATTTTCCACAGGCTCCAGGATATTAACAGCTGGAATTTCTTACTCCCACACAATACAGATATCATTTTATTAGATAGTAGAGTTACTGGATACTCCGGTGACAGTGTCTGACAAAGCTCTGGTGCTAGTTCAGTTAATGGACCCCATATTTACAGTTTTTGGTCTTGGATATATAAATAGGCTAAGGCTCTGGGAATAGAAGATTTCCCCCTCCCTGTTGCTGGCAAAGAGAAATCAGTGAAGAAGTTGGCCAGGCAGAAGTGTTAGGTGTGACGGTCCCCTCTCCGGCACCCCGGGCTCCGCTCCAGCGGGGAGCGCTGGCACCTCCCCGCTCGAGAGCTCCCCACAGCAGCCCTGTGGAGACGTGTGCCCATCCCATGGGGTCACCCCCGGGGGAACACCCTTCACTTTTAATGGTAGAGGGAGGTTTCAGTTTTAATTCCCTGGCCACTTTTTCCTCACCAGCTCAGGATAATGAGCTGTGACTCTTCAGCGAGAAAACCAACGCATTTTAACATTTCTCTGAAAACACTCAGACAAAGTCCCAAACCCATGGGGTTTTGCTTATAATTGCTGCCAGGCTGATAAATCCTGGAGACAGAGGACGCTACATAAACAAAAAGATTTCCAGTAGCACAGGAAAACTGCAATACCAAGCTATCATCACCTTCTGATAGACAAAACATTTATAGTTTATTGTCAGGAGGACTCTGGCTGAAAAGCGCTTGCCTGAGCCAGAATGGACTGACCTTTTACAGTAGGCACAATAAGGCAGCGAACACCGCTGAGCTGTCAGAACTTCTGCAATAAACCCAAATCCCTTTTGATAAGGGGAATCAAAAGCACACAGCTCCCCACCACCTCCTAATAATGCCCGTGACCTCAACGGTGCCTTACATGATCTGCTACATAGCTTGAGAACTAGATGCAACACCTGCTTCCCGGCAGCAGCCTTTTGTTTTCCTCTGGATAGGTGCTTAGCAATTTCAAATCAAGTTCCCCAAGCGCCAGCTTCAGAGCCGTAAGAGAGTTTTCATTTCCTATCATGCTGTCCTAACGCGACCTGTCCAAGAAGCCTCATCAATATTACAGCTGCAAATAGCTCGACAGCTTCCTCATAAATAACACACTCCTGCTCTGCTTTGTGCTCTGCGTTTAATACCATACTGGATATTTTAGAAATACCTGGAATCTAGTTGAAAGCATGTAGTAATAAAGATAAATGTTTTGCCCATCAAGAGTCAAAGTGCAGGTTGCTTACTCCTACCACCTTGTGAGTCACTGCTTAATAAAGAAACAACACAGAGAAGGCTCCAAACTGTACATGAAATGGGTACGATTGCTCTTCCTTTTGTATTGTGTGTGTATATATATTCCAACAAAACAAAACGAAAAAAAGCGCTATCACATTATGGAGTTTAGTAACTGGTCCTTGTGTATACCTGGCCTACTGCAGCATCAAAAGCAGCAATCCATTCAAATCTCTTGCTGGATTTGCATTAAAAGGAAGCAATTATTTTTAGTTCATAAAGGTTCATCAAAAGGGTGAGGATAAAAAAAAGACAACGTAAGGAAAAAATGAAACCAAGCCAAAGAATTCCAACCCAAGTGGGAAGTCACCGGCCTTGGGTGGTAGGCTTGAAATGCAAGTCCATATTCAGAACCAAGGTCTCGGTGCCTAAGCCACACCACGCGTGTTCAGGTGTCAGCTCTAGGGGAGTTTAAAATCAAAAGGAGCATTAAGCCTTTTGGGTTCAACCGCAATTTTAATTGCTTTACACAGTTATTTAAACATTTAAGTTCCACAGGCCCCTGAAGGCCCCTCAGTGCTCGCTATGCCAGGCGGCTCAGTGGCTTCCTTACACCCAAACCCCTTCCTCTGCTTCAATCATTCTGCCACCTACACGGGGGTCCTTTGCAAAGTCACCGTGAGCCCAAATCATTTTGTTGAATAACTGGATATGACTCTTCTCCTTACGAAATAAATACAAACTCTGGATCCAAAGAGAACGGGGGCTCTTCCATGTGTCTTTGATTCAGGCAGTGAAATCCTAAGTAGAAGGCAGGCCTCTCTGTTTCACATTTTTTGCTGGCAAAGTAGAAAATTCTCCACTCAGGATGCAGATTTGCTGCACTTTGCTTAGACACCAAGCCTCCATCTGCTCTGTTTGGGTTGTAAATCTCTTGCCTTGGGTCCGGGTTCTGCCAGTCCTTTGCCTCCCTTGCCTTCTTTCCTTATCCGAGGACAAGAAATGAAGTGAGGATAATAGCATTTTATTGCTGCACAGCAAGGCTGTGAAGGTAATTAAAGATTCTGAAGTTGGAGTAAAGGGAGATGCGTATATTCCCTAGACAGATGCATTTATTTTCCTTTAAAAATGAGTGTAACAGTACATTTTTCCCTCCTCCACCCCGAACAACTGAATCCATTTACCTGGAGTTTGATGAAGTTACAGCACAGCAAATCCTGTTTAAAAACAGGGCCCTCCTCTCTCCCTTTTTGCTCCCATCTTAATGCTTTACAAAGCAAAACTCCAGACACTTTGTGAGTCACATATCACTACCAAATAAGTAGCAGTCATTGAATGGTGCCTCATAAAGGAGGCAGGAAACAGGAAAAGCCCAAAATAAAGCTGTTTGTAAATTAAAGAACTAAGGGGAAGAATGGATAGGAAATGAGCCCCTTATTTTTTCTTCAAAATTATTCTGATTAATGAGGAGAAAGATCAATAGCCTATCTGCAGCTGCCATGGGGAAGACAGGGTGAAGAGTGAATCCAGACCCAAGTATCCCTGTGGTGCCAACACATCACATTCTGCACAAGCTCCATATAATGAGCTGCAGGGTGAGATTTCATGCGACTGCACTACTTACCTGGCTGTCCATTCGGTTCCTCATTATAGCTTGATGTGATCAGTTATCGGGTACCAAAAGGAGAAATGTATGGCATATATTTGTGAGTAGTCAAAAAAAGGATGGCTTTCATTCCTGCAACACTGCTTTCCTCCTGCTGTAACAAGAGCTCCAAATACTCCAAACTTCCCTGTGCACTGCTGCTGTGTGCAGTTCTGAAGTTATGTGCATCGTTTCCACGCACATGGCTTGATGCAAAGCATACTGAAAGCAGTCAAACATTCCCACTGATATTTTTGGATTTTGATTTTTAATCAGCCCCTAAATGAAGTGCCTCAGATACTGCTGCTTCCTTTATCAATGTTTGGTTTGGGGACTTCAAAATTATGTTTAGCAGCTTTTGTGGGCCAGTAGATTCCGAGGCAAAATGACCTGGCAGGCTGCTGAGGCCATTTCCACTGGTTTTGGAGCACTGTGCAAAGAGAGAATGGCTGTTATTTGGATGGGGACTCTGAATGAAACAAGACAAGGCATCATGCTCCCATCCTCTTTGGCTTGCCCCAGCGCCAGGGAGAAAGTACCCAGCACTATTTCATTAAGGTCTTGGCATGTTCCTTAATGGCACTCGTGGTAGTTACAGGCACAAAGGAAGCACTTATCCCCCCTCGCTTTTCCCATCTGCGGCCATTCATTTGCAGATCTGCCCAGAGATCAACCCACACTGGCATGAGAGATAAGAGGGGACCCTGATGCTGGGCTTCAGAGATTACAGCAGCCAGGCGTGCTCCAAGTGCCAATGCAGAGCCACAGAAGGGTGGTCTATTTTTGAGCATCCCCTGGTACGCGCAGCCCAGAAACGCTCTCACAGTCGACCTGCTCCAGGTTCTGCAGATAGCTGATGGACACCAGCACTCAGATGCAGTTAGGGAGCGATTCCTGCTTTCTACAGCAACTGGGAACATACAAAGCAACACACAGAGCAAGGCTGGTGCCAAAATATATTACCGATACACATTTGTAAGAGAAAACTCTGCTTCCATTGCCAGCTGTCCAGAAGACACGGTCTCCCTTCTGGCATTACCCTGCTCCAAATGGGGAGGCAATCAAAGGGCTTTTAGCAGAAACCTCTCTTAGCAAGAGGCACCGCTCCCGCAGCCACAGGAGTGACTAGCAGATAATGGGATACAGCTCTTAAAGAGCTGTGTCTTTGCTATAAATACACACAACATTTACAAATTCTTCACGTGAGTATTTGTGAAATCAAGAAAAACAGCTATACGATGCTCATATTTAGACTTACTGAGGAAAATGCTTTCATTTGGTAGTATGCTTAACTGTATCCTTACACTTGGGCTTAAGCTGCCCTAAAATTGGCTCAGGCTGCCACAAAACAACAGCTTAAACCAATTTAATTGCTGTCTGCTGCAATCCCACCCGCCTTCCCACCCCTGGTTGCACATTCCCTGTCTCCTTCCTTACGCCAGCTCTCGTGCTCGTCTAAACCCTGCTCTAAGCCATTTGGGAACGCAAGCCAGATACACACCCTCGACACCCAAAACCCCATCCATTTTCTATCAATTTAGCGTGCTGGAGCGACGCATCGCCAGGTCGGATGCCCACCAGAGCCAGCGTAAAGAAAGGGGTGGGATTGCTCAGTTGAGGCACGGTGGGACCGTGAGGTTCAGACGTGAGTTCAGAAATCTGGCAGCTCATCGCCGGCGTCCCGTTCCCTCCACCTCCACCCGTGCCATTTAATCCCATCCCTTGTTGAATTATCCAAAGCCTAACCTGACCCTCCTCCCTCCACACACTCACACACACACACACACACACACACACACACTCTCTCTTGGTTTATGCAAGGTCAGTAAATTGAATCAGCTCAGCAAGAGTCCTTACCAGCATGGAAATGCATGACTGGAGGTGAGAAGGGCTGCTCCCTTTCACCACCAGGGAGTCATTAGATCAGCTAACTGGTGTTGTCAAGCCGTACCCTCAGGCTTCTGCATGCATTTGAGTCCCAGTTACCCTAAGGCCCGGGCTACAGAATTGGAGACAAAGCTTTACACTGAAGAGAGCAGAGGAGCTGAGCAATAACCACGCTTCCCTGCGCAGGCTCCAGCAACCCTGGCTACTCTTCCTTGTCCCAACCGTCCTCCCTGGTCATAGCTTTGTTTTAAGACAAGGATACCAAGAACTAAGATCTTTCAGGAAGAGCTGTAGGTCAATTTAAAGGAAATCCAACGACACTGAAGTAGCCAGAACCTAATAAAAATAAATGGAAATGGGGGGGGGAGGAGGTGGAAGAGAAAAAAGAAGCAAAGCCCTACAGCAGGAAGACAATTGAGATTTCCAACAGGAGAGCCTTCCCTCAGTGTCGATTTACCGGTGTTTTGTGACAGACAAGCTCTTAAATATGAGGATAAATGCTCATCTGTAATGAAGTTTTCTGCATACATTACGTAGCACCGTCTCTTCCACACTTCATATATAGCTGTCTGTACCTATAAATAGAAATCATGCCTCATGTGCATTATCATATATTACAATCTCTGGTAAAGGAGAGGAAATGAGCAAAGGAAGTGGTGTGCTCCACCAGAATATGCAAGCTTTGCAGGGCCCTGGTAAGTCAGCTTTGGGCAAACCAGTTCTGTGAGATAGTCCAAAAACACATGGAAAAGCAAAATGATGATCGGAGAGACAGTAAACCGATGGGTTTGTTGCATGACAGAATAAAAGACCAAATACTCTTGTGGAGAGGCTAAAAGACCAGAAAGAATCCTTGCATGCTTAAAATCAGAGTATTGCACAAAGTGGCACGGAAAAAGTTGGGAGAAGCAGAATAAACAAGCCAGAGCAGGTCTGCTGGGCAGTGCTGGGAGGAAAATGACTGACAGGGGATTCCTGCGATGCTGAGGCCAAGGCCAGAGTCAAGTCCCAACCCTCTGCAAGAGATGGGAGGTCGGGGCTACCACTGCTTGTTCTCTTTCCTTTTTCAGAATGCATTCATTTTCACAATTTCACATTTTCACCTTTGCATTGTTGGAGTTCCCCCTCCCCCCCTTTTTATTTCTTCAAAAAAGAAGACAGTTCTTCTTCATCCTCCACATTTTATGAACTGATGAAATATCTTCACAACTTGTTCTCATCAGTTTTTTTGTTGTTTAGTATTTCAGCCTGACCACTGTGCCTATGGGGCTAATGAGCTATGACTGGCAGTACAACTAAAGATAGATTTGATGGCATCCTAGCAGACAAAAATTGTTTTAATTAAACTGAAAGAAAATTGTTTATCGCAGAGTAGTAAGCCAGGAGCTCATACTGAATAGACGAAAGCAAGCCTTTTGATAGGAAAAATCAGTGCCATGTCTAAGGGACAGGGAAATTAAGGTTTAATTCTTGGCTCTAACAGATTTCCCACAGAGCCTGTTACTTTGGGCCACGAGCATGTTTTGACTTGCCTTTTGGAAGACGCAGACAGTTCCGTCTCAGCCTCCTGGGAACTTGCTTGCTATTTTCACTAGGGAGGGCTGAGCGGTACAGAGACCAAAGGAGGCTCAGCGCTGGTTAGCATCAGGGCCACTTCCTAGTTCTCCCCACCACTTCACCTAATAGTAAAACTCAGAGGTCGGTCATGAAACAGCCAAGCTAGATCTGAGCTAGCCAGGGTTACGCTGAAAACCACAAGATTTATAAAAACCAGTTCCCTCTCTCACCCCGTTCAGGCTCAAACAAAAAGCAAAACTTGCTTTGACTTTACCAAGAGTAAAGTTAAAGCCTCAAAGTTTGCTATTTTAATCAACTTCAGTTAATTCTCATCAGCTTTGAAAGTAATAATAGTTTTGGGCAATTCATTGTGGAAGCAGCGTATGGAGAGGGAAAGAACAGTAATGAATCAGTTCCTCCAAGATAGAATTATCACGTATAGGCATTTCAAGGCTGGGTAGGAAGCATCCCCTATTGAAGTTTTGCAACACTTTCCATTTTAATACTGTATCGTCACTTGCTTCACTTTGAGCTTTTACCATTTGGTCTGAAAGCTTTCACTGGATGCCACAAGTTCTTCGAGAAGATGCTTTTTCTGGTTTTGTCCAAAGTGTTTCATTTTTTTAGCCTTGTCAGAAAAAAAAAAAAAAAGAAAAAAAAAGAAAAAAATCTTTAACATTAACAATGTATATATGTCCACAGCTGTGATGGTATACTTTATTTTTGGAGTCCAATAAAACAATCAAGTATGACCTGTATGAAAGAGATCAGAAAACTGAAGTTGTTACAGGACCGACAGTGTAGCCCACCTGTTAGTGAGTTCACCATAAGTGAGTGAGAAGTGTGGAGGCAGAGAATTATTTACACAAGAACTGAAGTTGATTCAAGGCCACTATTATCTCCCTCCCACTGCTCATCTCTCGTTTAATTCAGATTTAAAAGCTATGGGGCTTTACAGGTCCCTCTCTCCCACTTTCTGGGGGTGTCCTTTAAGCTGTGCTAAATCCCTCCCATTTACCATCAGCTTTCACCTGAAACAGTAAATACATCCTACGGTTTTATCGACTGTCGTTGAACAGTGGAGCCACCTCCCGAGGCTTTGGTTACTGAAACAAACCAGCTTATTTTGCAAAAAGGCTCGTATACAAAAAGATTCATAATCCTTTCTCTTTTTTCCCCTCCATCACATGAGAGGTCAGAAGTGTTGGTACCCACAGTAAGTCGCCTCCTGGACAAGCATAGGAGGAAGCCAAGAGTGGGGCAAAGCTGGCTGCCCCTCCTGTGGCCACCTCTCAGCAGGAGGGCATCCCCCAGCAGCTGGGCAGCTGCAGCATCTCTGCAGCATCTCCCAGGCTGCAAAAGGCAGCCCTCCCTCAGCACGATGCCCTCCAAAGCGGCCCAAGGCACACAAGCTGACACCCTCCGATGACAGTCGCCTAAATATACGTTTAAGAACAGAGAGCCATATACATTTCTAAAGAAAGAAAGAAAGAAAAAGGATAAAAAAAGAGCTTCTTACAGCCAAATTGCAATCAATAGAAAGGGAACCATGCCATTAGGCAGCTCTCCTTAATCTCAAATAAAAGTCCTACTTACCCTGGCTCTAACTGTTGCTCCAGCACCCAACTTTTTTGGCAGTCTCCTACGACTGACCCAGTCAGCACGCCATACCTTCACCCTTTACCTGCTCCCACCTCTGGGCTGCCCACGGTGGCCATCAGCTCTCGAGGACAGGCCACTGAAAATCCCTGCGGCTCACTCTGCTGCCAGGCTCCTTGCTCCTGGCAGAGCAGAGCCGCTCGGAGCACCAGAGCCAGGCTGAACCCAACACATAGTAAATCAAAACCTCTCTTTGCTTATGCTACTAATGACACCTCAGATTACTAGCACTTAATTGAATTTACTTTTCAGTATGCTTTTTACGTTTTGCTTTTCTATCAGCTGAGACAATAAAAATCAATTCCTGTAGGGCAATTTCATTTATGTTTATACCGTGTTTTATATTCAGATTTTCAATGCTGCAACATTTGAATGGCAAATCCACGGAGGACTATTTTTTAAGTACTGTGAAATTAAAGCAAACCCATACTGAGGGTAGGCACTTTAACAAGCAAAATACTTTAAAAACAAATAAGTATGAAGGAAAAACAATATCCTGGAGAAAAGTTATTTGGCCTCCCGAAGCAGATTCACTAGAGAGATTTTGTATATGTGCAAGAAATACAGTTACATGTATAAATATTTGGATGATTGGTGACACAGATAACTAGTTATTTAACCATTTTTTTCCTGCTGATCTGATACAAAATACTGCTGAAATCTTCCCCCTCAGGCAAAAATACCTACCGTATAAAAGGTATTTTCAGAATCAAGGTTCTGAAAAAAAGTCTTCATGTGCTCAGCTTTGTGGATCAAGGGCAGTCATGCGGATGTACAAACTGCATATAACTCACAGTGCATGAATTTAAGCATGTGGCTCGCTCCTGTTTTGCCAAGGTGCAGTGCAATGCTAGACAGGGAAAAGCTGCTCTGTACTTCGGGATACGCAGTTATGACTGGAAGGTGACATTTTGATCCCTAATTTACTCATTTGGATAAGTTTACTTCTGCTAGATCTACAGCAGGTTTCCGCTGACATTCCCCCTCCTTTTTTTTTTTAACTACTTAGTGCCTTACCATCGGTTCCCATTAGTGTTATTTTCTTTATTTTACCTTCTGCAGTGCTGGAACCACCCTTGTGAGTGACACCGCGGGTGGTCATGCTCCCACTCACCACCATGTTGTTGGGGACCCTTGGGGGCTGAACCCTCTTCAGTGCCGGAGGCGCCAGCATGTGTCCAAGGCAGTTATGTGTATATGTATATAAGCCATGCATTAATACATATATATACATGTATTTATACTCTCAGGTGGGCTGGGGAAGTGCCAGACTGGTGGCTGATTTTAAGCTGGGTCTCACAATCGTGAGTTTTTTCTCTTCAACACCTCTGCCCTGGCCCTCTGCCCCCCGACCCTCTCCCCCAGCCCCGTGTTGCTCTGCATACGGGTCCCGAAGGCGGCGGTGGGATGAAAAAGGGCCTGGGCTGAGGGTCACAGGGCTGTGGCCAGCAGCTGTCCCCTCTCCTGCCACCCTGAGCCTGGCTTAAAATAATGTAGGAGAAGGATTTATAAATAACACATGTAGCGTTACCCTTCAAAATACATTCATCCATTGGCTTGAAATAACCTAAGAAAAGGCAGGGTATGTCCTCTGCGAATAAGGTCCAGCTGTCCAGGTAAGCATTGCATTGCCTCCGCTCTGCACACATGGGGCAGGCTCCGGAGGGGAGAAAATTCCTGCTTCCCAATATTTTTCTTGCTACTGATGACATCTTTCCCCACTTCTCCAAAAAAAATCACTTCTAGATCCACATGCAGGATCCCGGGCTCAGCCCGCCAGGCTCCTGGGGACATGGCAGAGGGGAAGAGGAGAGGGAAGGACGCACACACAGAGACAGTGTGCACCAAGTGTGTGGGTGGGTTTTTTTTTTTTTAAAAAAAGAAAGACAAGAAAACCCTTTGCACCAAGAAAACCCACGAAGAGTTTCCTAACATTGCATCTCAAGGCCTGCAATTGCCAAAGCTGTACCACGAATGTTAAGCAGCGCTGCAGGGGCAGAGGAGCGATAGCCCTGCCCTCGTGTGAAAATCTGTGGTATGGGAGAGCATGACCTGCTGGCAGTTTTGTCCCTACATGTGGCTTCTGAATCCTGGAAAAATCCTTTTTGGTTCTGTGTTAGGTTGAATTTGAACAGGCCAGAGGCATGGCGATACCTCCCGGGAGTCTGAGCGGCGGCAGGGGGGCTGGACTCGAGGGGAGAAGGAGGAGGGGAGAGAGGGCTGGTCCCCTCAACCCCTGGGAGCGGGGGTTTCTGCAACGGGGGACGAGCTGGGGACTCTGCCCTGGGTGAGCTGCAAACTGGATTTAAAGCAGGTGCCGGGTGCTTCAGCTGCAGATGGAGAACAGCATCACCCGGCCAGGCACAACCCCGTGTCCTCCTCCGGCTGGTTTTGCATCGTTGCAGCATCGGCAGAACCACTGCCAAATTTCGTCGGGCAGGCGCAGGCCCAACAGCATCTGATGAGTGGGATTAGCAGGAGGAGAGGGAAGTCCCCCTGCTAGGGGGTTGCCCTCATGGGACCAGGGGCAAGGAAAAAGGCAGAACTCCCTTGGCTTTGCCATTTAACACACTGACTGCCCGGGGTTACCTGGTCCCACGCACAACCAGGAGCCAGGTACCCGGCGAGAACAGCGTGAAGCTGTTGGATCTGGATGAGGTGCAGCAGTACGTTTGCTCAAACAACCCAGCATCCTGCCGCTAGCTGAGTTCGTTTTGACCTAAGGGGGATGCTGCAGCACATGTACATCACTGGAGGAAATTTGTAGTACATGAGTGTGGTTTTTGTTTCTGTAATGATTTTTCTTTGCATTTCTTCTTGGGGTTTGACTGCAACTCTTGTCCCTCTGCCTCCAGAGTTTCAGTGCCACTCTTTGAAAATTAGACAAAGTTATTATGCCTAACAGCTCCAGCCGGCATGTTAGCACGGCTCAAGTGATTGCTGTCATTTTTTTGTTTGCAGACTTTTTTCCATCCTTTATAAAAATTGAAAGAAAAAACTTACAAATAGGATTATGCTTTTTAAGACAAGTAAGTCTACACAGTGCTATACTACTCAAGTAATACAGTCTTCTTCTTCCATTGGAAAACTATTGATTAAAGTTATTCAAATCTGTATTTATTTTAAATAGATAAAATGGCAAGTTTACACAGTAATGAAATACAGTATTTCATGATGCATATTATGAAATAGAAGAGAATGAGATTATTCCTTTAAGCCTATCAATTATTAAATTATCATAAAAATGTATGTGTATAAATAATTCCATGAGCCTCTCTGATTAGATTACCTTGATATGACAGAGCACGTTTTGATTATTCTGTGCTGCTTTGCAATAAGGATTTAAATTCTAAGTAGATTTCAGGAAGATTTTCTTTTAAAACTGCAGCAAGAGGTAGTGGGTGGACAATACATAATGAAGCAGAACAGGAAACAGGAGAGACTTTTTAATTCACGCAATTATTTTCCAGTACAAAAGATGATGAAATTCCCACTGCACACAGATTTTTTTGGAGAGTCTCATTCTATTAATTAGACAAGTAACATTCAGGGCATTTAATACAAACCAGTTTGCTACTGCTTACAATATTCCTCCTAAAAGACCAACAGAGAGTGCTGTTGTGAACTCTGAGACCAGGAGATCTGCAGAGAGTATTTGTGCCTTAGTGTAAGTGCTGAGCACGGGGAGCATTGCCTGCTCTTTCACATGAAAGCAGGTTTTCCTCTCTCTTTTTGGGAAGGTGGCAGCAATTTCAGGTGCTGGCATGGGCTTTCCCTTCCTCAGTGAGATGTCGGCACACTGTGGTGAGATGGTGATGGGCTACGAGGAGCCTGGAGCAGAGGTGACTTTGGCGTTTGGTGTGTCGGTGGGTTTAGCAAGGGGTTTGGGTGGCTGAAGCCTGAGTGAAGCAGCAGATTTAGGAACTGGGGAGCAGCAGGGAAGGACCAGGGATGAAGGCTGAATGTGGGCCAAAGGAAGAAGGAAGCAGGATTTTTGCAGGCCCTTGGTGTTAGGGAGTGATCACTAGAGAAAGGCTCTTCTAATTGAGAGGTGTTCGAGAAATGTAAATGGGAGGAGTTTGAAGATGGGCAAGAGCACAGTTAAGCTTTGCTACGAGCAAGGTGTTTCCAAAGCCTGATGGGCAACAGCACTTTCTTTGCACCGTTTATGACAAGTGGAGAAAGGAGCGGGGCTGTATTGAAATCTGTGTGGTAGGAGCTCCATTCATGTGAAGAGACTCCATTCAGGGCCTTACAAAGGGTATGAGTCAACCGCAAAGAAAGGAGGCATTTCACAGAAACTGAAGTGTGACCCTTTGTTTTTCCTGACCCAAAGGTCCTCGGCGACACAAAAGGGGACCCCAGCACTGATTCTGTGGCAACAAACGCCTGTTGTGAGTGAGTGTATTTGAGGAGCAGTGACAATAAGGAATGACCCGAGGTGCTTGTTTCCAGCCCTTGTTTCCCAAGGGACTGCCAAGGGGGGAGTCCTTCGTGCAGCCCCACAGAGGTGGAGGAGATGAGGGTGCCGGGAAGCTCTTCTTAGCGGAAGCGTTTCCCCAGAAAACCTCTCCTGAAATGCATGATCTGACCATCCACGTTTACTATTGGGACACCTGGATA
Organism: Pluvialis apricaria; assembly: GCA_017639485.1. Classification (NCBI taxonomy): domain Eukaryota; kingdom Metazoa; phylum Chordata; class Aves; order Charadriiformes; family Charadriidae; genus Pluvialis; species Pluvialis apricaria. The sequence continues at coordinate 43,529,282 of CM030008.1, read as the reverse complement.
GTGTTTTTTTTGGATTCAGTCCTGCAAAATCTATAGAAGTAAATACAGCTTTTATTTAGCCATTACGTGAAGTGGGTTTTTTCTAATTTAGGACTGGGAAGGGATTAGGATGGCTTAGTAGCCTTGTCTATATTTCAACCTTCCATTAGCCCATGACTACTTTCTTTCACAATCAAAGTAGACATGAAAGGGATGTTTTGCTTTGCCCTTTTCATTATCCCCAAGTGCTGCAGGTCCCTATTAAAGTTCATGAAGGAATTAGGGTGCAGAATGATGGATTTAAAGGTATCATAAAAGTCTTCCTGGTAAATAGTAGTCCCCAAATATATTCCAGTTGTGACCTGAGAGAGGCTGCTGGAGGCGTCCCAAGCAGCCACACATTGGCTCTGCAGATCGTTTGAGCTGAGGAAATGTATTTGCATATGGATGTCGTGCTAAGGAGGCAGGGCAGCCCGGATTTCATTACTGCTAATGACGTGTGTGGGAGAAGTGATTTAGTTTATGGCCAGTGCCAGGCGTGGCACAATGAGGAAGTACTTAATTCATACAAAGCTCTTTCTTGCTTCTAAGAACTAAAAATCAGGGGATTTCGAGCAGCTCTGGGAGGGAGGCCCAGTGTTATGTGACATGGTCTCGTTAGCACCGAGGGGGGGGGGAAGAACGAAGCTGTGATTGAGGTGAGGGAAGGGGGGAAAAGGAAGCTTCAAGATCTGATGTTGTGGAGGAAAGGATGGAAGGAGAAACCAAAGGGAATGAAAAGAAGAAGAGAAGAAGGAGCAGCTGGGGATGGAAAACCAGCAGGCAGAGGTGGCTCTGCAGGAATTGTGGCTGCCAAGGCTGGACAGTTGGACTTTGGAGGTGCCGAAATTTTTACTTCGGGTCCTTGCATTATTCTGCCCATCTCAAAATGCAGGCGAACACATTGGGCCTGGGGCAAGACGTCCAGCTTCAGAGACAAGAGAAGTTTCTGAGAACTGGAAAGGAGAAGTGGATAACGCTGGGGTTGGAGTAACTGGGAGGTGCTGCACTGTCTGATTCATCTCAGGGCATCTTTGTACTACAGCAGAGCCACCTCTGCTTTTCCTGCTGCAGTAGGCACTGCCTCAGGCAAGGGGGAGCAGAGAGGGGCCCAGGGGCACATTCTGGGCACATACCTTGGGGGACAAAGAGATTACTATGCTCAGACAGCTTCAGGAAGGGCTATTTGAACTGGGATCGGTGTCTTGGGTGGCCTCAGCTGCGAGCAATGAATCAGTCAAGCAGAAGAAAGCAGCCAGAGAGGAGAGAGTGAATGAGAAGAAGGAGTAAGTCAGAGGGATTCATGCTTGGAGATAAGGGAGCCAGAGAGAGGGAGCGTGCTGTAGCAGCATGCCGAAAGGGCAGCTCAGAGCACGCCCCGCACCCAGAGTGTGCGTCGGGCCAGAATTTAAAAGGCTGAGAGGGCCTTGAGGAGGGGCCCAATTTTGGGGTTTTATGGTGCCTGACACCTTTGGTGTTTTATACATACACAGTATCATTGCACAGGGTAGCAGGGAAGAAGGGCTGTGAACTGCTGCCCGTTGCTTGGGCATGGGTTACGACTGTCTATCCATCTGCAGCTCACAATATGAAAACCTGAAGAAAGAGCTTTCAAGAGGAATTACTGCTGCCTCATTCATGGCACAGCAGCTGGTTTTAATGGATTTTAACTGTTTGGCTGCAATCACCCACCACGCATGCAATCCAAAGGGTTATGAACTGCTAAAAGTTACTCCTGGAGCAGTCTGGAAATGCTGTCTTTGGAAATACAGGATGGTTTGGGGTACTTTAAGCTATGTTGTTCTGCAATCTTCTGGAGAGGGAAATCAGCTGGTCAGTTGGACAGCGGGATGTGAAGGCCACTTCAATAATTCGTGAGAGGGTGAGGGTGAATAGTTGGGAGAGTTCCCTGATTTCTGCGTCACCTGAGTTGAAATCAAAGGGTATGGGACATTTAGCTGGGGTTACTGGAAAGTAAATATGGTTTACATGATATTGCAATTGAATTCAGAAAAGCTGCAAGATGTCTCTAAAGAACAAACCGCAGTTGTAGCCTTTGTGTGTTCCTGAGAAAATACTGAGATTTGCTGAAGTGATGGCCTTTATATGCTGTTTTGGGACAACTGTATGCTATTGAATGTCTTACTATGTGTGAGTCATTTGAATGATCTTCATATCCTAAGAGGGCAGCATGTGGACTTCACCATGTAGAAGTAGTTAGAAAGATGATTTGTCATGAAAGAAGAAGCAGGAATCAGCTAAATTCGCAGACGACCTGAAGAACAAAGGTGAGACAGAATAACGTGCAATAACAGCTCTCATAAGAGCACATCTTATGAGGAGCGGCTGAGGGAACTGGGGTTGTTTAGCCTGGAGAAAAGGAGGCTCAAGGGAGACCTTATCACTCTCTACAACCATCTGAAAGGAGGTTGCAGAGAGGTGGGAGTCGACCTGTTCTGTCAAGTAACAGATGATAGAACAAGAGGAAATGGCTTCAAGTTGTGCCAAGGGAAGTTTGGATTGGATATTAGGAAGAATTTCTTCACTGAAAGGGTCATCAGGTGCTGGAACACGCTACCCAGGGCAGTGGTGGAGTCCCCATCCCTGGAGGTATTTTAGGGTCATGTAAGTGCTTAGGGACATGGTTTAGTGGTGGGCTTGTCAGTGTTAGGTTAACGATTGGACTGGATGATCTTACAGGTCTTTTCCAATCTAGGAGATTCTGTGATTCTGTGTGATTTTCTAGATGTAAGAAAAAGAAAAGGAGAAAAAGAGACAATGCCAATACATTACTGTTCAGTGGGGTTCTGCTGGCAGACTGAATTCTGTTGGGGATGGCTCATTTCTCCTCAGCCCCAACAGCAGGTTTCAAACAATGCTTCGTATTTCCCAGGTTTCGCAGATGAAGAAAAAGAATTACTTGGGAGGCAAATAGAGCAGATTTGCAAATAGAGGAGAATGTTTTATGGCCAGACTTGCAAACATTTGGCTCCTGCAGATGCCAGAAGACTCTGCGTCTGCTTTAATCAACGTGGGTTGATCCTTTCTGATTATTTCTTTGAGATCCCTGTGGTTCTTAAGGCAGTAGTTTTATATTATCTAGGACAAAGTGACTGTTCAGCTTCACACAGAGGGCAACTTACCTGAAAATTCAAACTGCTCAGGTTTTCAGTGGTAAGAAAAGCAAGTGAGAGCTGATGAACTGACAATAGACATTTATCAAGAATTCTGTGATTCCCCCTCCAAGGTATCTCAGCTGTCTTTCAGTTATGTCTTCATTAGAGATATCATAGTCTTTTCTGTTTATAATGTCGTCTTTATATTTTGGTGAAAAAAAAAAAAGAGATAATAGTAGGAATTAAAGCCTTCTTTTTCAAGCAGGTTTAAAATGTACCTGGGAAATTACCGCATTATGCTCAGCTGAGTGTAAATAAAGGCTGCAGAGTGACAGACACTTAAAGTAATTCATAAGAAATATGAAATTGCCCATTAATTGCTGTCTCAGGGGATACAGGTCTTTTATGGCAGGAATCTCTTCAGCAGATGGGATAAGAGGAGAAGCAATGCAGTTACTGCACTGGGCAAGACGCAGTTTTGGTTTTTAATTCTTTTACCCCTTTGTTGTATTTTCACAGCAGGAAGGTTCCCTTCAGATGTGGAGGTACTTCGTGGCAAGTTGTATGGTGGAAGCAAATATAACAGTTGTCCTGAGAAGGTGTTCTGGCTCCAAGAAGTCTGGTTTTGTGGTTTTCTTTTATTTTTGAACTGTTATTGTTCTTTCACATCTGTATTTAGGATCTGTTGGCCTCAAAATGTTGTATGGCTGGGCTTGTAAAGTCTTCTACAGACACCAGAAGACTCCCTGTTTGCTTTGATCAAAAGAGACACCATATGGTGTCACCTTGACTGCTTTAGTTTTCAGGACGGTTGGATTGGGTTGGAGTGTAATGAGATTGCGTCTCCCTGTATCTTTATACTGTCCCTATTGTAATGTATCTTCTTTAAGATAGGACTTTCTTTAAACAGAAGAGGCAAGGAGAAAGGGGAGAGGGCAGGCAAGCACTGTATATAGCATCTGTAACATTTAATTATATGAGACAGGGATTTTCCAATATGTCTTGCAACACAAAGAACATTTAGATATCAGCATCACAGTATATATTTTCTAAATCACAACACCCACGCGTTTCCTTAGCCAAGTAGAAGTTTTCCTTCTATGGCTGCATATCTAAAATTAGCCTGAAGGTCAAATCTGAATAGAAATACCCTTGCCATTGAACGTGCTGGGAATGATTGGTGCAATGGGCTCACTTTTCCCATCGAAAACCTTCATTTATTTTTTTAAATAACAGTTGCTTTTACAATTAAAGAGCTTGGAGAAAGGCAAAATGAGGCCTGCTGTATAACATCATCATCAATATTCAGCTTTCACTGCAAGGCTATTTTTATAGCCAACTATTTTAAATGGATATAAGATGGATATAGCGAAGCCATAGTATAAAAGATGCAGCAAGAGGCTTCTGAATAGCTGAGCTGAGCACCGGCAGGCGAAAGAAAAGCCTTAAAATTTGGAAGATGTTTGTATATGAAAGATATACACAATGAAGAATTCTAAGTTAAGAAATGCATTGTTGAGAAGAAATGAATAGTTTAGGGGCCTAAAAATAGTTGTTTCACCTGCAGTTGTATTATGTGAGGACTATGCACCCCTATACTGCACAAACGCAAAAGCACCGTCTTGCAAGAAGTGCATTTATCAGCCACAGTGTTTTATTGAGTGCTTTAATAATACAAGTGTACATCAACTGATCCACAGTCAAAAGTGGCAGGTCCCTAAGAAATTTACAAGCACTTTTTTTTTTTAAGTAAATCAAAATACATATTAATTTGTTCAACGCAATAGCCTTTTGTGTGGGAAACAGAAGGCTAGTGATAAACACAGTCTTAGTAATGCACAGTGATTCTTGATTTTAAGCTTTTATACAAAACTTGTTCCCAGTAGCATGCACCCACCATTAAAGACTTCAGTACAAAAAAATAACCCTAAACACTACATTTAAGTAGAAACGAGATATAATTCTGAATTTGTTTGTTTTCCCAAAAACCACATGAAAGAAAAAAAAAACCCCACACATTAATACAAAGCTTTGTGACAAAGCTCTATACTATTACAGATCCAACATTCTTTGCACTGATAACCAAAATTCCCTGTCTACATTTGAGGGAAACAGCTTTCAAGTTAACAGAACAAAAAAAAAAAAAAAAAAACCAAAACAAACAAAAAACCCAAACAAATAAAAATAAAAATAAACCCCAAAAGAAAGGAAGGACGACCTTCTGTCACAAAATGGTTCAAAATTTAATAAAAAATAAGAATGAAGGGAAGGGCTATTGATGCACTTAGTGAATGTGCTTGCACAGGTCCAGCAAATCCTAGAGCAGGTTCCTATGTGGCATATCGCTTGGTCCACTGTCTGGCCATTCTGTCGTGCTCTGCTCTGTTAGTCATATACTGAGTGGCAATACTTCCAACCAGGGGGTCAGCTGAAAAGGAAACACAAACCGTGAAATAATTGTCAGCCTTGGAAGGATGAAAAAGCTATTCTTAGATCCAGATTCTTTCAGTTCTCTTAGGTTTAACTGTAAGAACAAGGTGCCCACATATACTAGGCCCGTTTTGAAAGCACTCACGCATACAGGAAGAACGGAAGAAGAAGATGGGGAGGAGCTGGCTGGCAATTAGCTATGCATAATTAAGAGCATTTTCTAAAATTCTGCCTCACAAACAAATGTTCCAATAATTTTATTTTGAGCTAAAAGGCTCTTTCAGGTGATAAGAACAAACATACTATGTCATTTATTTATGGTATTAGACTCCCACAAATATCTATACTATCACCTAAGAAGAGGATAGGCTCTATTTCAATTACCAGGTTAAATGTTTTTTTGAATACTTACAGTTTTGAACCATAAAGAAAGATCAGGAATTAGGGCAGTAAGTACTATTTTCAAATCGGCAAAAGTTAATGCCAAACTTTGGGAATTGCTATTTAATTTGTGGGACCTTTCTGAGCATTTATACCACCAGAATGCTGCATGACTTTGTCTTCTCAAGCTATTTCTGTATTTTCAAAATGAAGAAACAAGCTGAAAAGGTATTTTTACACTAATCTGGATCTACAAATTACTTCACAAATAATTAAACAAAACCAATCAGCCCTCTAAGAAAAAGAAACCAACAGGACTTTCCCAGAAGTGACTGTATGTCATCACCACTTTCCTCTTCTCCGTTTAAAGCAGACAAAATGTACAGAGATTTTCCCTTTTCTGAGAGATCATACTCTCATATTTCTGCTGCAACAGTAAATTTCCTGAGATTGTACTGCCACACCATGCAAGCTCAGAAGCACTGATACCATGTTTTTACCTGACTTAGGACAGATGAACATGACTTCTTCTTAAAGCCAGTTAATAATCAGCTCTGTATTTGACTGAAGATGGTGCCATTGAACAATATGAATCTCGGCTTCCCCGGTACAGTCATAATCAGAGTGTGTCATTTGCATTATTAACCACCGAAATAACTGGGACTAGAGGTCAGGCTTTCCACAACGCGGAGTAAATCTGGGCTTTTTTGTTTGTTTGTCGATGATGACAGATTATGATGGGAGAAACGTGTTGGTTTAGCCATAAATCAATTGGTTGGCTTGTTGCCAACGTTACTGAATATTACTGAATAATATCTAATGGAAAAACCTTCTGCTACTTTCAGGCTGAGCCCATGATTTGAATCTTAAGTTTGCACCTACTAAATTAGAAAGGCAAGTTATCACTGTGACTGTGGTGTACTAAGTCCCTGTAGTCTCAGTCCTGCATATGCTTACCTTTAATATCTTAATATATCCAGAGGAGGTCACTGAGGCCTGGACTTTGCTATTTTTACATGCATGAGTGTCAAAGAAGCATATCTGATCTAAGATCCATTTTAAAAGTTTCAGACTAGAAAGTATATCACCTTTAACTCCTCAGCCAAGAAGAAGAACTATATAGGAGATTACTGGAAGGATTTTGTTATGTGCAAATCGGAGGCTAATAGTCTATGGGTATTTAAGGACTGCAAAGTTGTTCATGGGTGGAATGAAGTTTGAGAAGCACTGCAGCGTAAATGGGGAACTTGGGTAATGGGAAAGGGCAAAATTTCCCTTGGCAAAAAATCTAGGGAATAGCCACAGAGAAATCCTGTCAGTGTAACGTAGCTCGGGGATGAGCCTGACAGCACTGCTGCAAATTCCCACACCCTCCTCGCATGTGCCACCACTGTGCGAAGAAACGCTTTCACAGACCCATGGAGAAATGGAACCTAAGGGCTGAACTTGGAAGGAATCCTTGGAGCAAAATTCAATGAATGTGTCGGTTTTCATGCTGTTGGGGAAGGTGCGGTTTGGCCTCTGAGGCATCTGGCTGTGATGGGTTGCAAGAACATCATGGCATTATCATCTGGAATGTAGCAAGTGCCTAATGAGGTTTAGTCCGTATTTACAGTGCTGCCACTAAGACCTTTATAAAACCTTATGTGAGTCAGTGAGAAGTGATGTGCTGTAGTAAAGGTTTACCCGGTTCAAATCTGAAAGTCTTTTATGTGCGGGATGAATGTGTATGTGAAAGCGTGTCTTTCACATTAAGAGCTGTAAATCGATTTCCTTGATCTACTGAAAGGATACTGAGGATCATATCATCATCCCCAATCCTAGATGATAGATTACAATGTTTGGTTTCCTAGTGTGGGTTTCTGTCTATATGTCCTTTTGGGAGCAAGGAAATATTTCAACAACATACACCTTTGGAAGGATTTGGAAGGTACAGGTTCTTCCTCTCACCTCTTCCCAGCACAGGAGGGTGTCTACTTTCTTTTGGGGTGGGGGAATCAGTGAGAGGAGTTCTTGATACGAAAGTGGGGAAATCTGTTGAAGCCCAGTAACATAGGGAACCGGGCTGTTTATTTATCCATATGTTCAAGCCTTTGTCTTTGCAGTGTTCTGTTTGGCGGTTGGGGGAAAGAGTGGAGGTGACGGTCTGAGGTCTACGTAAGCTTTTGTTGTAGGTGTGTAAATTCCCACTGAGAGTGTGACCTGTGAATCAGCTATCATCTCGGGTGCTTCCCTCAAGCCAGTGCCTCCCTCCATCAGTGTCTGCCTGTGCGATGCAGGGCTGCTGAAGCGAAGAGAGGTCCTTGCCTGCTGTAGCGTGAGCAGGACCAGCTGCACCCACCGCCAGCTGCTGAGCAGGCGCTACTAGAAGGTGCTCTTGGTAACAACAGTAATAACATTGCTCTTTGCAGTTTGGCCGTTTGGCTGTACGTTTTATTGGTTATAACAATATTGAACAAAAGAACAAACCCACAGTTCGGCAAAGCCGCTTGCTCATTTGAGACCCCAAACTGAAGAAACAGAAAAATGGTTATTGCCAGAGAGGCCCAGCTATTTCACATCCCTGTCAGAGGGTCTGGAGGTGTGCTGGCATTATACGTAGTTATTTATGAGGACTTTAATAAGGACTCTTCAACAGGTGTTTGAAGAGCTAGCTTATTTTAGCAGTTCCCGTGAAGCTGTAAAACCATCAGGAGGCACAACAGCTTTCTCTGGGAAGGCGGGACAGCTGGTGAGGAAGGAAATATTAACTTCAGACCAGAGTGGCCACCCAACCAGCGGCACGCTGGCCAATTTGATGCAGCCCACTGCATCAGTGCTGGAGGACGTAAGGATGGCCTGTGAACTCCAGAAATGCAAACGGTCTCTTTCTGCACCTGCATGAAGCCAGGCAGCTTCAGGCCCAAGCCATGTTGTCCCTGGTGGAGGAGAGAGCCAGCCAGCAGGCCCAAAGAGACAGATCTCTAAACGCTTAATGACTCATGAGTCACCATTGCTCCACAGTTCCCAGGGAGGGGGCATAAAATGGAGATTAAAAGATAAATTGAAGCACCTTAATTAAAGCAATTAAAAGACTTAATTCCCAACATGCATGAGTTTTGGTTATAGTGTCCAAGTCCTACAAGATACCAAATACGAAGAAGAAACAATAGTTCCCATTTACTCCCTAAACTAAATAGCACATGGCTGAGCACCACCTGGTTCTCAGCCGGGCTGCACTATTTAAAGGAGTATTGTGAAATCTCCATTAGTAGGGCCAAATATGTATTTATAAAACAACTGCTGTGTAAACTGTCTAATTAAGAGATAAAAAGGAATACTGGATCTCAAAATTCATAACAGTACTTTTCCCATGTTTCCATTTCTCATTACCATAAAACTGTTTCTTATTTTCCGTTTGTATATATCTGTGGTTTTACTCTCAGTGTTAGAAATTTGTTTCCATAACTAGTAAACCACTCTAGTTTTTTCTTTTATTTTTGTTTTAGAAGTAGCGTGATTCATCAGTGAATCAGGGTTCATTTCAGAAATTCACTCCAAATGGGACTGTGTCCAAATGACAACGAAAACCAGGGGATTGGAATATAAAGCTATGCCAGAAATGTGTTATCAGAACAACCTAGTGAAAGAAATTAAAATAAACCCCCAATAAGTTAAGAACAGTAACAGCAAAACCCTGCTACTCCTGGCCTGGCAGGATGCGCGTACTTTGGGACCTCTCGGATCACCAGTTGCATGGTGCCTGGCTTGAGTGCCACGGGTACCCCATCCCTCAGGGCTCTGGCGGGTGGAGAAGCCGGGCTGAGGTAGAGCTATCGTGTAGGGCACTTGGCAGCACCGAAACCTGGGAGCAGCCTTGCTGGTGATGCTGGCTGCCATAGCCACGTGTGGGGAGTGCGGGGAGTTGTGCCATGGTGCACACCATCAGCTCACCTGAGAAGCTGCTGCAACCCTGTGGACCTGGAGAACTTTAAGGTCTCATAGTTTACTATTCCTTCCAGTCCCTGACTCTCACTTACAGAGATCCACCCTAGCACATCTTTATAACCTTTAGCTTTTTTAAAGAAAAAAAGTGATCCAATACTCGGATGAGTTCCATGTAAAACTGGAGGACACCAGGAGTTACAGCATCAAATTTGATGTTGAAGGACAGCGCAAGAGTCATGAAAATATATAAAATAAGCACCAAATAAAACAAGCACGACAGAAGCTAAGGTTCAGCAATGTGACTTACGTGGAGAATGTCAATCAAGAGAACTAAAGTATGAAGAAAAGCTTCTGGATGATTTATAGGAAGACGGCAGCTGCTAAATCCCCCCTCACCTCACCATATGTAATCCTCATGTTATACCAGAATTCAAGAAATTATCCTGCATTTAACCATGGTTTTGAAAGCTGGGCGAGCTGGAGCTCCTGCCTAGCTTACAAAGGTTGGATGCGCTGCTTTACAATGACTTGTCATCTTTTGCAGCCACTTAATATGACTGTATAAGGAAGAACATTTGTGTCTCATGTCTGTTGTACGGCTAATCAAATTTACAGCCCAATTCGAGGGAGTTAATGCTATTGGGGATTTGGATGAGCTGAGGTTTGGTCATTACAAAATTTCAGCTGTATTTAATGCTAGTTATACTGCTTTATCATTCAGAAGACAGACTATAATTCTTCTTTAAAACTACTTTTCCCCCAAATAAATGAAAATATATTGCTATACTGTATTTTTCTCCGCTTGTATTTTTACAGCTATTTCTATGTCAGCAAATAGCAATTTCAGAGCAGAATTCATCTCCTGGGCTTTTCAATGCTCTTTTAAAAATACAGCAAACATACTCTAGCGAAATAAAAAATGGAGATGGTGTATTTAACAGCTTGATTTCAATGTGCCTTCTCCATCAGCCACATGATATGCAATGAAATTCCAATCGGTAGTGCCAACATGGTTAAAGAGACACACATTTAGACTTAAAATGTACATTACGGGGGTTTCTATGCATTACATATATATATTTATGAGCATTTATAAAGTAGAATTATATTTCTATTGCAGTATTTTATAGTTTTAATAGAGAACAGCTGATGGAACCCGTTATTACTCCATCACAAATGGGTTCTCAGAAAGATTTCTGGAGCACCTTAAAAACTAAGAAAACCCACAGCCCTATAAAAATCTCACAGTTTCTTCAGCCAAATATTTACAATGTACTTTTTTTGGGTCCAGGTTTAGATTCAGCTCTGTACCAGGGGGAAATAGGAAGAGCTGTCCTCCAGCTGAAGAAGCAGAATTAAACTGGAAGAATTTTCAAAGGTTAGATGCAACTTGAAAGGTCTTATTCTCTCTCCTGAGCTATTAATGACTCCTTTCTCATAGCTGTGAGAGGCTCTATGGAGCTACCTGTTCTGAAACATCAGTCACCAAAAATTAAATCTGCTTTCCTTTCTCTGGACAGGCTGTGTGAAATGCAGAAGAAAACAACAAAGCATTTTATTTGGACTTCAGTTACATTTAGAAGAGCTTTTGGTTTATGGAATACTAATTGTTTGGGGTTTTTTAGGCCTGCGTCTTTTTCCAAATATTCTGCTGTATTGCATTTTGAAGTAAAAAATTGGGAATGCTTGGGTTTTTTGAAATATTTTTTTTTAGGAAAAGTCCAGGTGCTCTGTATGTTGTCTACAGGATAGCTGCCTTGGAATTATCTTTATACAGCCGTACAGGCAGGATTGATTACCCTGAAATTAAACCTGCCCAAAATAAAAGTTCGTATTTTCAATAACTACATTTTGTTTAGTGATTTCAGTGCAAATAGCAGTGCAGGACAGAATATATTCCCATATTGGCTTGTAGTGAAAGCCAAGTTTTCTGAATCCAATTTTTCTGGGTTTTAATATTGTACCAACCTTTAAGAAATAGGTCCCAATAGGCAAACTAAAAAAAAATTAAGATTCGGGGAAAAAGCAGAAACTAATAATTCATTGAAACACTGGTTTTCTTAAAAGCAAATGCTGACAGCTTGATGCACCCAAAAACATCCTTAAAGTTAATTAAAAAAAAATTATTTAATATCTAATTATATTTTCTTATGTTGGTTTCAGTGGCATCTGGGCTAGTGTTACAAGAAGACCGGCCAGTGAAAAGCACAGACAAAAGCAGTGTCAGATATGCTGTACCAAATACGTCATAGAACAATTTAATACTCCAAGAGGAAAGGATTAAGAAAAGATGAATTGTTTGTGAGTAATTTTATTTATAGTGTCACTTTGCCTCAGGAAGTTTCCACAGTTTGCCACATGTCACCTGTTTTAAACTTAATGAACTCCTAGAAGACCATGTCAAGGACACTGTGAGTCTTGACATGGAAAATGAGGTATGTGCAATGCATCACAGTATCCTTCAGTGATATTACAGCAGCAACGTTGCTCTCTTTTGCTATCATTAATAATAATGCACAGACTAAGTAATTCTTTGGAGACAGAGGCAGGTGAAGTGGCACACTGAATTACTCCGCTAACCTTTCACCTTTGAAAAGAGTGCTCAAAATCAGGGCACAAGTGCAAACGAGTGCAGCGCAGCACTAATCCCTGTTTGTGCAGCAATAAAACTAGCCTCCCAGTTGGAAGTCTGATCAACACACGCGTATGAACTGGAACAACAGAGGGATTCAAGTCAGAACAAAGGGCGGTAACAGGGCTCTGAATTGCTTTACACACCCTACAAGCTGAACTGCAACTTATTTCTGACTTTCATGAAAACACAATTCCAACTATCCATATAGAATGTACTTATCCATCTATGAGACACTTTGAAAACAGTACAGAAGAATGATAAAGTGATCAACAAAAACTGTATAAAAAAAGGAGAACAAATAAAATGAATTGTTTTAGTAAAGAAAAAAGGTAATCCTTAGAGGAGAAAGGAACAAATTCTAGAAAGGTCCAATGTCTACTAGGAAAGAAGCCAGTGAAGTTAATATCCATTTTAGCAATTGCAGTTTACAGCAGAAATCATATGATATGGAGTATAATGAACTCTCTCCTGAACCTGTTTCAGGAACCAGTTTTGCAGATTTGGTTGGTCACATCTTCATACTCAACAGACAAATTCTAATATATATAGGCTACACCAGTGTGCTGCAACATCAAAATATGCCCGCTGAAATTGCCTTAGAACCCGTGTACCTCATTAGGTTGGCTATTATGGTTGACATGGATTGGACAAAATGGACAATCATATGACCTTAAAGTATTGTTCCCACCAAAGTAAAATAACAAGGGATGCAGTAAGATACCCTTTGATGTGGCATTCTTAAATACAAGGTGATTGAATGCGCTGGAGTCAGAAGAAACAAAGGTGCTGGAATCAGAAGAAACAAAGGCTGCCTTTGCTATGTCACTTCTCAGTTTCAGAGATAACCCAGGATTGTCCTTCCAGGTATAGCATGGGAAATAAGGAAATACAGGGTAGATGCACAAGAACTTGAGACACGATCTTTGGAAAGGCATCTGAATGTTTACACTAACCACCTCTGCATCTGGAGAACCAAGTGAAAACTGTGATAGATACTGTAGCTTGGAGACTGTGCAATTTTAAGGCCAAAAGCTTGCCTAAATTTTTTGTCCCCACATAGGAAAGCCAATGTAGTGGTCACTGTGCTAACGCAGGGCTAAAGGAGACTTACAGCATTGCACCAGGCTTCCTATGAAGTTGTGTTCACCTGTACATCCCATAGTCCTGGTCTATCATCCAGCCCTCGGTTACCTCTCTAGCTATAACCTAAAGTCCTTTTCCTGGGAGAAATCAGAGCAGGTACAGGAGGAGAAAGAGAGGGTGAGATAAAGCATGGAAGACCCTGAGGTCTTGTTCTGTTGTACAGCCAAGGTGTAGCCAGGGTGCACGTCCGGGCAGGCAAGTGGGGAAGTCATGTCATACTGTTCGCAAGAGGTGCAGCTCCGGAGTGCTTCGTGGTCTTCGTGGTTTGCAAGTAGTCATGATGACTCCAAGAAAGTTAAGTGGTCTTACAGTGGTGCCTTAGCTTCCCATCTGTAAAACTGGACTAATGCTTTTCCATCACCCAGGATATTCTGACAATAAATATGCTAAAAATTGTGAGGTATCTGGATACTGCAGAAATATGGCTGTGGCTCTTTACGTGTGTTGTAAAGAGACTGATATCCATGACTTGACTTTAAATTTTGTGCTCTGTAGAATTGTCAGAAACACATTTCACTTCTGTTAGTTCATACAATGATTGAAGTTACACAAATATTAAGGCATGTGTGACTTGATTCCAACGTCCAAACTGTTGTCTGCAGAAAAATGTTACCTGTCTTCGAAAATAAAAGAGCTCTGCAGATCCAGTTTAGAAAACATCCATTTACTAAAATACCCATTTTGGGTACATGGAAGGAGAAATTCATACCTCTCTCCAGACTTGCGTTTGATTGCTGTCTGGCTACCTACCACAGATCTGTGTGAAATATGAGGCTGCCTAAGAAAAAGATGTTTCAGAAATAAGGAGTATTATCTGGCCCAATTTTATTAACATGGCTCTTAAAGGAAAGCGTCGGCAGTGATTCATCTCTGTATCTTGCCAGGGGAAATCATTCTTGTTTAAAGAGTAAGGTTTTTTTTAGCCTTCAGTTTTTAGCAGGATTTCTATAAACTTCGCTGGCTGACTGGGAGTTAGCTGAGGCAATCATGGCTCAACGAGGCACAGTGTACTGATCTTGAAGAGTTGTCTTTAATTAAGAAAGAACATGCACCTATTAGAAGTGCCAGCATGCTGGAACAATTAAAGTTCTGAAATAACACATTTCACTTTGATGCTTGGATGCGTCTCAAAATTAAAAGCACAGATACATTAGGAATGTATCTGTTCATAATAATGAACTCAACTGAGAAACATCGTTATTAGAAAAAAATTAATAAAAGGTGTTAGTAAATAAGAACTTGATATGAAAGACATTACATGGCGCATGGCTTGAGAAAATTTGCAGAACAAGTTACAGCAATACGCATTTACCTTGTGGAAGATGACTGTGAGTGGATAATAAGGAAATCGCAGCACTCGGATCTCAAAATGCTGTCAAGCAACCAAAATGCTAAGATCCATAATGCAACTGGCATGTATCCATAGGGCCATAACTATATTTTCAGAAAAACACCGTGGATTTTTTTTTGCCTGAAGATTTACTAAGGGAGGTTCAGCTATTCTATAGGAATTCCACTGTGTTTAGCATTTGTTTCATTCAAAGAAAAAAGAACCAGTTTTCTTCTGGATTTGTCTCTTCTCACTTCCCACTAATCACCATCTCCAGGCAAAGGAGTGACCTGTGGGTCTTACACATCCCGAATGAACAGTTTAATCCCCAAGCAACTGGGTATAAAGGCATCCTCTGTGACCGTGCTTTGTGCAGCGTTAGACATCCTATAATCACACGTACCAAAGGTAGATTACCCTGCAAGAAAACCAGGAGGTCCAACAGGATCCACTTACCATATGGATTCCCAGGGGGCAGGGAGGGGAGGAAGTGGTACTGCATGGTCTGGTCTTTGGTGGCATTTAGAGGCTGAGAGGAAAATGCGTCCTAAAGCCTCTTCACTTTTAGAAGAAGGGTTTGAATGTGAGCAATACCAAAATCTTCAACTTTTAAACACATCAGGATCATTTTAGGTCAGATGCAGGAGTCATCTGAATCCTGCTCTTGAATCTATCCCTTTGTTCCTTTATTGCAATTAATCCTTGGAATAACTAGAAAAGCCTACATACATTATGAATGCTTCTTATTTTGGCTTAATCTGATTTTCTCCTTCTCGTCCTATTAAATCTCATTATTAATATGATGCATTTAAATCTAAAATTGTTATTAGGAATCCCATACAAAATGTCAAAAGAATGCAAGAGGTTTTTATTTATAAAAAGGGGGGGGGGGGCTGGTGAAGAATTTTATCCCTACTAAAGGCCAATAGGACTCTCTTTCATAGGCCATGGCCTGAAATCCTTTGGCAAGTTGAACATCCCTTGGAACAGGAATAGGAACTTAGGTGTGTCTTGTGTTAATGCACCTCTTACTGTTATCCAATAATAACTTAAAATATAGTGAGGTCTCTCCATCCCCTCTCTGTACTTCCCTTTCTCCCAGGGAACATGTGGCTCAGACGTGTCTAAGTTTATATCAAGAGGCAGTGGAAGGAAAATGCCTGGAAACTAATCTGTTCGGGATCTTTGTCGGTACGGCCCAGATGCTCTCTGCGATGGGGCTGGCTTCTTGGGGCTTTTTTGGACTGCAGGCAGGGTGGTGCTAGTTCTCACAATGGCTGAGGAATCAGCAGGTGAGTAAGAAAATAACCTCATTTTAGTAACCAAATGGACTATCCACTTCTAAATTAACTTCAGGACATGAATATAATTAGGCTTAATTACGAACAGGTTCTAATAGGACTAGAAGGAAAAACAGGTTAAACAAAATAATTAGCATTCATCATGTAGGCAGCTTTAGCTCCTGGATTAGTTGCAATGAAGTTACATGGCAACGCTGAATAAAGATTGAATGTATGATATTTGCAGGGATAATTTCATTTTTAGTACCAGGTAAAATAACTTTATTTGGAAATCCTATCTTTCCTGAGTGAGGGGTCATATTGACTCCACTGTCATGCCTGACTAAATGGTCATCACTTTGCCAAACGATTTCAGCCATTGGCATAAGAAATCCTAAGACTGAGCCACAGCAAAAAGCTATACGAGGTAGAGATGGAAAAGACATGAAAGGTCATGAAGGCATTCCTTCTGCTAGTATAGTATTGTGCCTTACAGTAACTTCTACTTTCATGCCACTTCATCTAATCGGTACTATGAAGACCCAAGAGATGCGGATTCCATCCCTTGAGAATTTTCTGAAATCTAATTCATCTTGAAGTTGCAAATACTCCATTCCATAGAAAGGCCTTTTTTTTAAGCCTTGTACAGATGGAAAATACTACAAACAATTTACTAATCAGAACTCTATTTCTGTATCCCATATGAATGTGAAATCTTACAGTACAGCCCATCCTTAAATTTGGGACAATTACACCATACATTTTGCTATTTAAGTAACTGTCTGCTACTCCAGTTAACGCACCTGAACTTAATTTGCTGTGAAAATAGGGATTCAGAAGCCCACACTGCATATAATTTGTTTTATTTGTTGCCTTTGATAGATCTGCAAAACTGTAAAAAACAAACAACCGTTTCCTCCTCCCCTGCTGAATAATGTAGAAAATTAGCCATGCAAAATAAGAGAGACGTGTCTCGCAGTAGTGTAAATCATCTCTGAAGGTAGAATCTGAACAACTCAGGAATACTGATTTCTGAAATCTCACTCAAGAAAGTGAGAGGCTAAATGATTTAATAGCTAACATACTTATACCCAGGGTTATAAATTTTGCTTTTCAGGACTGACTCTACATTCTTGTTGTGAATCTGCTAGAGAGCCAAATGTAACAAGCTTCTTTGCAGGAACTTAAAAAATGTGGAAGAGTGTGATTTCTACAGTGAAACAAGAATAAGTGTATTTTAAGAACAGGAAGGAGCAGCCTTAAAAATAGTTGTGCTAATCAGGGTCCTGAAGGTGGTTCACAGGCAGTTAGAAACATATGGCAAGAAATTTCAAAATCTGTCCTTGCTTTCATGTTAAAAAAGGTACAGAGGGGAAAAAAACCCACCCAAACTCCCCACTTAGTAAAATGGAACAAAGTCTAGATGAAAACTCTGGGGTACAAAAATTTAGCGGGACTGATGCTGGTTTATTCCAGCTGAGATTTGATCTATTTGTACTAAGTGGGAATTATGAATATAAGATTTAAGTATTATGAGATTAGAGAATTAAATCTCGGAATACAGGTAAATGTGATGTCTAAATTTATTGATTTTCTAGTTTTAATTATTTTTCCCTTAAATATATACAGTTCTATTAGTCAGAAAATGTATCCAGTAGAATTGGTTAAGCCCAAAATTGTTGTATCTACTTTGTTCAAAAGATTCCAAGGTAATTAAGGACGTGTCTGTATTGGCTAGACAAACCCTGCATGAAACAAAGAAAATACATGTAATGACTGTAAATGATTGGAATGTATTTTAAAAGTAAAAAGCAGCTACTTTGTATCTTGGAATTCATTCAAATTAAGCTAGGATTTTATATTTTATATATGAGAAATAATGAATAGATTTATTTGAATACTTCACATTGTTAAACATTTAACATTGATGACTTATTTTGGTCTCGGTTCACACAAAGATTTATTATGTGTGTGTGCTAAATTACCTGTCTTCTCTCTGAGGTAATGGGCATAGGAAACCTCCACTGGTACTATTTTAAATTACACATGTTTATTGGAAGGAAAATGAATTGTAACCTTTTGTATTTGTAGCATCCATCACCCATGCATTTTGTCAAGTACTTTTAATTTAATGACGGTTAAGGTAAAGCTCATAGAAACCCCGTGTTTCTTGAGCAGAAGTGTACAAACATTTAAAAACCCTGTATGTGTATTTCTCATATAGCTTTTATAAGCTTTATTTAAAGAAAGAAAACCAAAATGCCAGGTGTATTTTTTTCCAGCTTTACTTCCATTTTCTGATAAGACTGAATTTTGTATGTTCTAGAAGCCCCTTTTAAGGAATAACAAAAGTTAGGAACAGTTAAGGGTAGTAACAAGACTCTCTTCTCTCCTGAGTCCCAATTACATCCCTTTACGTTTATTTCCTGACACAGATGTACAAAGCCTCTTTACTGATTTGGATTTTACTCAATCTCTGATTTTGTCAAATGCCATTTAATAAACTGATGGTTGGGTATTATTGTGTCTGAAGTTCAATTTTTATCACCTCGTCTTAAGTAAAAGCAAAATAGGAATAGAAAACTTATTTGAAAAGGACAACAAATCATTAGCACCATGGTCAAACCTTTCCCATTTAAGGAATGCTTGAAAACTATGCTTATTTCTTCGGGAAAAAAAAAGACAAAATAAGATGTGACAAGTAATTTTGTAAAGATGATTGTAAAAAAAAAAGTGGTCTTGTTTATCTTTTCCATAATAAGAAAAGAACACAAACAAAACCCCAACACATTTAGCAAAAATTGAAAGGAAGTAAGTGCTTCATATACCAAATAGTCAAACATCTCCATGAATCTAGTGTAGGAATATTAGAAGGTAACTTAGGAAAATTAAAAAAGAATTAGAAAACATACGAGTCATGGCACCACTTAAGTTACCAATGCAAAGGCTATTACTGCTCATGCTTCAACCCATAATCTGATTGTTAGCTGTGGGTAGGAGGGAATTTCCTCTCCAGTATATTACTGTGTGAGTAAAGTGCTTTGAGGGAATTTTACACTTTTCACTGAACCACTGAGCAATGAGCAGCTACAGGCAACATACCTCACTGAACCAAGTAGTACTGGTTTTCTGCTAGAGAATGCCTACGCTCCTCCTTCTACTGTTTATTCTTTGTAGAGTTACAGACATATCAGATAAAAAAAAGAATAGGGTAAGTGCGTGCGTGACTGGTATCTGGAGCTACAGCCAATGACTGCTCTATGCCTTGCTTACCACATTTAGTTTTGAAAAAGTAATCTCTACCATTCACTTTCTAAATTACATAAATCCACCAATATTCTTATGTAAATAGCTCCAAACACTTTTCAGAGAAAAAAAATATTTAACCAGACTAGACTTTGGAAACCATAGTGTGAGCTTTAGAACTAAGTATTTCTACACAACTTTACCTCTATAGTTGTGTTAATCTTTTTAACGATGTCTTGTGAGCTTTAAACAGCCTAAATCTAAACACATGAAATACCTATAGACTCATCTACAGCCCTCTTCTACCCGTATGTATTGGGTTTTTGTGGCAAGGTTTTGGTAGCAGAGAGTCTACAGGGGTGGCTTCTGTGACAAGCTGCTAGAAGCTTTCCCCATCTCCAACAGAGCCAATGCCAGCCAGCTCCAAGATGGACCTTCTGGTGGCCAAGGCTGAGCCCATCAGTGACAGTGGTAGCGTCTTTCTGATAACATATTTAAGAAGGGGGAAAAAAAAACCCAACTGTGTAATTGCAGCTGGAGAGAGGAGTGAGAATATGTGAGAGAAACAACTCTGCAGATGCCAAGGTCTGTGAAGAAGAAGCGAGAGGAGGTGTTCCAGGTGCCAGAGCAGAGATTCCCCTGCAGCCCATGGTGACAACCAAAGGAGGCTGTGACCCCACGGGAAGCCTGCGCTGGAGCAGGCTCCTGGCAGGACCTGCAGACCCGTGGAGAGAGGAGCCCACGCTGAGCAGGTTTGGTGGCAGGACCTGTGACTCCATGGGGAACCCATACTGGAGCAGTGTGTTCCTGAAGGAGTGCACCCTGTGGAAGGGACCCACGCTGGAGCAGTTCATGAAGAACTGCAGCCTGTGGGAAGGACTCACATTGGAAAAGTTCGTGAAGGAATGTCTCCTGTGGGAGGGACCCCACGCTGGAGCAGGAGAAGAGTGTGAGAAGTCCTCCCCATGAAGAGGAAGGAGCCGCAGGGACAGCATGTGATGAACTGACCACAATCTCCATTCCCCGTCCCCCTGCGCCGCTCAGGGAGAGGAGGTAGAGGATTTGGGAGTGAAGTTGAGTCTGAGAAGAAGGGAGGTGTGGGAGGAAGGCGTTTTTAAGATTTGGTTTTATTTCTCATTACCCTACTCTGATTTGATTGGTAATAAATTAAATTAATTTTCCCCAAGTTGGGTCTGTTTTGCCTGTGGCAGTAATTGGTGAATAACCTCTCCTTGTCCTTGTCTCAACCCGCAAGCCTTTCTTTACATTTTCTTCCCACCCTGTCCAGCTGAGGAGGGGGAGTGATAGAGCGGCTTTGGTGGGCACCTGGCATCCAGCCAGGGTCAGCCCACCACACCATCAGGCGTTGTCAATGTGCAGCTGAAAAGAGCAAAGACTTAGGCCAACATAAATAGTAATCCTGATCCAAGCCTCCTCCCCCTGCACACATAATTAGGAGATATTCCAACACATATTTTCCTGAGAACTACTAAAGGGATGACAGTTCACAAATGTTTTTCCTGCTGTTGTAATAATCCCCACAGTCATGGGTTCATGTTGAGGGGACTAAGTCAATTGATAAGAACAAAATCCTGTAACATTTTCATCAGCTCTTTAAGGCAAAGCAAATTAATTCTCTTTCAATGCTTATCTATTCATAATTTTCGTAAAGTGCTGCTGCATTGGTTGTGTTTACATATGATTAATTTCATGTTTATAAGTCATATCCACAGAGTTTAATACATATAGGTGTATGTGTCTGCAAATATTTAAAGACCAGATGTACAGAAAGTCTCTTCCTGGCAGTGCAGAGAGACTCCTAGTGGGACTTCGGATGCCTAAATCCCATGGGAAGTACTGAAAACCCTGCCGGCTGTCTGCCAGCATCTTTAGGGGCCCAAATGCCTTTAACATACTGGTACTGTGTGTCCAGCTCATAATATGAGAAACTGTACATGATTCAAACTATAGAATAACAATTAGAATTGGATACATACTATAGTACAGATAACATAGTACAGTATCTTTTAAAAGTAATGGAAAGAGAAACCACTGATAGACCATCAAGAATTTGTAAATATCAGCTCTAGAATATATGATAGGATCAGTCCAAATATGTACATATTACTTCAATAAATATATATACATATAAACTCTGCAGAACAGGCAGGGGAACATCCAGCATTTAAACATAAACAGGTACTTTCTGGCAAAAAGAACTTTGTTGCAATTGATGGGATTGTTTTGCTCATGTGAATGAAGTTGTTGGTGATGGGTTTTTCCCAAGACTATCCCACCTTTGATGTCGTCATTTTGCACTCACTGAGAGCAGAACAAACTCCAGCAGTTTTATGCTGCATTTTCCTTTCATGCTCCTTTAGGACAACTTATTACGATGGCCTTTATGTAAAACACCCATCCACGCTGCTCCCACTCCAGCAGCACCAAGACCGCAGAGCCACCACACACTACGTTTTGTATTTGCTAAGCAAAACCCTCCGGAGTGAGCTCATTTCATTTGGAGACAACCCAAGGCAGAGATTTAATAAGGGACAGAAAGGTTATGTTGCAACTTAGAAAAAAACAAAAATCATTACTACATAATTGATTGCTCGCCACTCTAACTTTTGTTTACCATCTCTTACTCGTTGCCATGCTTGACTGACACAGCAGAGAGTATTTTCCTGCTCCAGATACAAAGAGAGCATTTTCCATTGTGCTGAAGCAGCCCAGAAACCTGCCCGTTTCCTGACAGAGCACAGTATACAAACTCCGAAGAAAAGGGAAAAACAGCTCCAAGCTAAAGAATATAAATAATCTCAGACAACAGAGCAATTTCATTGTTTACACAACCCTCTGCTGCTTACAAAAAGGATATATGGCAAAACGAGATTATTTTGTTGTATGTCTGATAGTAGTGTGCTGTGACGTTGCACCTGGGTAGCCTGGGGGTGCCAGGGAAGAATCAAAGTAGCAGGGTTTAGCCAGCCTCATAAAACTGGACAAATTAAATACGGTTTTGCCAACGTCTAAGTATTTCAGTAATTTTCCAGAATATCCATCGTATTTGACAAATCTACTCAAATATGTTCTGGATTATTACATAAACAGTCTTTATGATTTTCCTGTGCTTTCTGTATGTCTTGACAGAAATGTTATAAAAGGAAACAAAATTTCACTACAAACCCGTACAGAATACATTTGGGCAGAGGAAAGACTAGGAGTTCTTTTTGATAAACTGAACAAAGCTGTTAAGCTGCTAAATGGGAAGGAAAAAAATCAGATTGGATTCTGAAGCAAAGTTTTTTGATAGTAGCAAAATGCGCAGATTATGGCTTTAAGGAAAAAAATTACAAGAATGAGGAAAATGAGAAGTGGCTCATCCCTTGAACTTGCTGTCATCCAGAGTTTCTAAATTCACTTCGCAACCGGGGGTGAGGGGAAAAGAAGGAATGATAATTGGGAAGTCTAAAAAATTGCAGAAGGAACATCTGACGTGAACTGGCACTGACAGAAAGCAGCCTCTGCTATGGAGAAGCACCAGATGAGGACAAACATCATACGTGCTTCCTGTTAGACCGAGATATATAGAAGAACAGAGAGAAAAAAGATACATCCAGTCTGCTGAGCGGCGAGGGGCACGGACCTGTTCTTCATTACCCTGGGCCGGGTAGCTATTTTAAAGTTCGAACATGGAAGCCAAACAGCAGAGCTGTGACCACAAGTCAGCCAAATCCTCACTTGGAGCCAAACGCTCCAGCGTGGAACAGATTTTAGTTTTACAGCTATGTTACATTTTCCTTTATTAAGCTGCCTCAGATTTATTTTTAAACTTTTTCTTTTTTTTTTGGACCGGCTAGCGCTTTCAGATCTCACAGTAATTCTGAAAATAGATCTTTTTTATTGATACAGTGGACATCTATTAGTGTATTAAAATGCATGCTGGTGTGGCTGGAGCTTATTGGCTGAAAAAACAGAGCTATTCCTGTGGAACCTAACGTGTTGACACATGCTCGCTTTACAAGTGGCTGTGGCAATTTTGGATGTTACTATCCCTGCACCAGAGATGATCACTCCAATGCAGAGTCAGGAGAACGGAGCGTGTCAGCGGGCGTCACACTGAAGGCAGGCAGCCCTGCTCCAGCTCCCAGTGGGAGATGGGTTTTCCTGAGAGGTTTCAAATGAACCTATTTCCTTTTGCCTGGGGCGTGCAGAAGACAATTGCTTGGGTGGTGCAGGGGGCAGGGGCTCCTGGCAGCACAGCAAGGTACTTCCTTAACTGGCCTATCTAGATTTACCTGTCAATACCTTAGGCAAATTGGTAGAGATTAAGGAAATAATGGATTGAGAATTAAATGGCAATGGATTAGGAATGGATTGAGAGCAGCTGTGAGGAGAAGGACTTGGGGGTGTTGGTTGATGAGAAGCTCAACATGAGTTAGTAATGTGTGCTCACAGCTCAGGCCAACCGTATCCTGGGCTGCATCAAAAGAAGTGTGGCCAGCAGGTCAAGGGAGGTGATTCTCCCCCTCTGCTCCGCTCTCGTGAGACCCCACCTGGAACACTGCATCCAGCTCTGGAGTCCTCAGCACAAGAAGGACGTGGACCTGTTGGAGCGAGTCCAGAGGAGGGCCACAAAGATGATCAGAGGGCTGGAGCACCTCTCCTATGAGGAGAGGCTGAGAGAGTTGGCGTTGTTCAGCCTGGAGAAGAGAAGGCTCCGGGGAGACCTTACAGCAGCCTCCCAATACCTAAAGGGGGCCTACAGGAAAGATGGGGAGGGACTTTTTACAATGGCATGTAGTAATAGGATGAGGGGTGATGGCTCCAAACTGGAAGAGGGTAGTTTTAGATTAGATACCAGGAAGAAATTTTTCACTATGAGGATGGTGAGGCACTGGACCAGGTTTCCCAGAGAAGTTGCTGAGGCCCCATGCCTGGAGGTGTTCAAGGCCAGGCTGGATGGGGCTTTGAGCAACCTGGTCTAGTGCAACATGTCCCTGTCTACGGCAGGGGGGTTGGAACTAGATGATCTTCAAGGTCCCTTCCAACCTAAACCATTCTATGACTCCATGAATTGCTACAAACAAGCATTTGGATGAAGCTTAGAGTTCCCAAATACGAACACAAATTCAAAATGTGGAGGTGCTCAAAACTATCTAAACATCAGATCTATCCACATTGCACTTCCGCCAGTACCTTGAGGTCTCCTGCTAGGCATGCAGTTATGCACCCCAGCCAGGGCAATTCCAACAGCGAATTTCGGGGAATGCTGCTGAAGGCAAACATGCCAAGGGATGGGGTGGTGGCATTGCAGCAGGACATCAACTTCCCTCTGAAAGCATACACTGCTGGTTGAAAGGGAAACGACCTGAGAATTTGAGACAGTACGCTAATTCAATTCTTCCCCTCTCATGTTTTCTGACTTAAATCTCCCCACCTACTCCTGTTTTGCCAAGGTCCTGGAAACAGACAGCAGCAATCCTAGCAGCTTTGTAGCAGGGCAAATACTGTTCAGGCTTTTAGGGCTTTTATGCTTATGTTGAAAAGTGACGCTCCAAAGTGCTGTTTCAGATCCCATTGAGGATCAAAGATATGCATTAAATTACACTATTGAATCCTTTTCTGCAAAGGATGACAGAACTGGGATTTATACTCTCAGCAGTAAGAGTACAGAACCTCACAAACCTTTAGGAAAATGACAAAGGAAAAAAAAAAGAAAAAGGAAAAAGAATATCGTAATAACTGCATCCAATCTCTAAAGTTTCCTAAATACCAGCATCCTCATGCAGATGCAGGTAAAGGTGTTAATATTTTTTTGACAGAAAATTTAGGCAAACCTAAATCATGCCAAACCACATGGATAACTTGTAATTGCTAGAGAAAAACAACAATAGTATGTTATCCAAAATTGCCAGTTATACCTACTCTGTGATGCAAACAATGAAGTTTCTGGGGAAGATAAAGGCAAAACATAGTGGTGACTCATAAAGAAAGCTTGAAAGCATGTCTTGTGTCCCTTAGTGAGACAAGTAAAGATCCCTATAATCTTAGAATCTTGTTTGACTTTGTTTATCTGTGCTTAGATAAATGTAAGTCATTAAAATGCACAGCCATGTTACTTAATGTGGGTTAACAAAGTATGAAACCATCTAGTAAATTCATGATTCATGGCAGTACTTGTGAAACACCAGCACATATACTTCTAACCGAGGTACGCTATATTTTAAACCCACAATATGCACTGCAAAGTTTTTTATTGTAAGTAGTCTACTTTTCAGATGTGCTGAGCAACTGCAACTCCTATAAAAATTGATGGGGCTCACATTAAAGTAATGTAGCAGTATCTGTCCAACTCATTTACTCTTATAAGTACGTTTACTGTGAGGACACATATGCTTCAATCCCAAACTACATTCACAGCAAACTTGACATGTAACACTGTACAAACTGTCTCACACTTTCTGGTGGGTTTAAAGGATAACAAAGGACAAGCAGCTTTACACTGCTAATATAATATGCCACTGAAGAATCTGAGAGCAGAGTCAGACCAACTCACCTGGCCAGTGCCGACCCAGGTGAAGTGGGTATCGCTGTCAGTTGGTTGGGCATTGCCTTTGCCAGAGGTTAATGCCCTTTTCTAGCAAAAGCTTTTTCTTTCTTTTGCTCTCTCTTCCTTCCTTTTCCTTTTCCTTTTCCTTTTCCTTTTCCTTTTCCTTTTCCTTTTCCTTTTCCTTTTCCTTTTCCTTTTCCTTTTCCTTTTCCTTTTCCTTTTCCTTTTCCTTTTCCTTTTCCTTTTCCTTTTCCTTTCCCTTTCCCTTTCCCTTTCCCTTTCCCTTTCCCTTTCCCTTTCCCTTTCCCTTTTTCCCCTTTTCCTTTCTCCATCATTTCACTAAATCGGGTTAGAAAGCAGACAAACAGTGAAAATGACAGGGCTAAGAAAGAAATAACCTTTGACAGGTCTGCCAGTGAGGTAGGGACATGCAGCGGGGAGCAGTAAATATTTCAACCCGGATGGCGGTGATGATGGGGGGGGTCAGTCTGTCTAGCCGTGCCTCGTGCCCTGCTGAACTCCACACGAGTCAGGCACGTTGAGGAAGGATGACTGCAGTGCGATGGAGGGGCAGGAGGGGGCTGCGAGGACAAGCAGGGGAACGGAAAGCCACTCTTACAGAAGGAAGCTAGTAGACACAGGTCTGGTTAGTGTGCAGCAAATAAAGACCAGGAGGAAAGAGGATGGTTCTTCATTAGTACATCCAGAATGAAAAACAGGAAAATGGTCACTTTAGCTATAAGATACACTTGCTTAAAAACAAGTGGGTATAAAATTCCCGTGAGTCAGTTCAAGCTAGAAATCAGGCAGCGGTTTGTGAAGAGCAAAGCAAGCCAGGCTCTCATAGAGCCCCTCAGCAGCTTTTTTTGGTTACAGCAGCCAGCCAAGTATTCAGCCTAACTGGGCACGTTTGTGGGAGAGCGATGCTGTGGCTGCCCCCCATCTCAGGCTGCCCCTCTTATCCTCCGTCTGCACCACCATGCACATCCCCACCGCAGGAGCTCGCAGCCGGGCACAGCCTGCCACATGGGGAACAGGGGCAGGAGCAGGGCTGAAGCATTCGTTTCGGGAACATCAATGGTACGATCGAGGGATGAAATCCCCACTGGTTGTGGAACTTGTGTGTGGGAAAAACGGCAAGGAGCCAGAGGTGGAGGATGACACCAGAATTGAAGAGGCAGGTCCTAATCAAGACTTAGCCACGTGTTATTAAGCAGCCATGATTTGACATTAGAGTGTTCAGACATTGGGGATAATCGGGCCAGCCAAGTTCAGACTTTGAACGTGTGAAGAAGGAGGCCATGCGAAGAAAAAAGTTGCAGCGCAGTCTCATCTGTGTTTCAATTTATTTTCTCTGAAGCATTTGCAAATGAGAATTTTCCCGGGGCTCGAGAACCTTTGGCAGGGCTGAGGTGGCAATGACCAACTGAGAACAGTAAGCATTTCAACCCAGATCAGCATCACCAGCTCTCTAAATATAAAAATAATTAACTTGTTTTCATACTTGAAGTTCAGTAAAAATACAAAACCTCAGGGGCCATCCGCACTCGAAAGCTCCTTTGGATTAAGGCAGTGTGGGAATTTACACTCCCTGGGCTCCGCTTGAATACTTAAAGTACAGTTGATTTACACTCCAAGTAAGATAGTTTTTCGTGACTTGACTTACTATATTTTCAAACAGAGGAGTGTCCACACATGGAGTTACTCCGAAATAATGAACTGCCCACGTAGGCAAGTCCTAGCAGCTAGTACTGGAAGTAAATATTTTCAGTGCTCAAGCACAGAGCCTACAAGCACTTGCTCACATACTGGGTTTCATGCAGATGAATGTATCTATCAGCTTTTGTAGGGCTGCTCATGCACATGCCAAAATATTTACAGGACTGGGGGCCCTGCTTTGTAGCAAAAGCTGTGTGCTGTGCCCCAGAGTACCACCTTAAAGAGAAATACGAATCCCCAGATTGAATGCTAGTGTATCCCATCATCTCTCCCATCTCTCTGATACCATTCCAGTTGGCTCTCTCGCACTCCCAGATAATTCACACATGTTCGCTCATACACCAACCCTACGGCACCCCTTCCCCCCACAAAAAAAACCCTCAGCCAGCTGTTACAAAATTCAGACATTTCATTAACACAGTTTACTGGCTGATACTGCCAAGCAAAATAGAGACAATTAATAATAATCAGGACTGAAGGGTCTGAGACAGCTTATGAGTAAAGGATTGTATTAGTTGTTTAAAAAGGACAAACTCGCTCCTGCCTGGAGTGATAGGGAACAAAAGATGGTGATGTATAACCGGAGAGGAAAGAGACTCTCTCCGTGGCTTTTGTAGATTACTGTGTGAATGACAGGAGCGGCAGGAGCAAATACCTCTTTTCATTTGCTCAGCCTGCTGGAGAAGAATAGCAGCGCTTGCCAATGAAGCTGCAGCTGTGCTCCAGCTCCGTTTAATCACTGTGTATGACTGAGGGTTAATTAGCTGCCATTCTTAGTGCTATTTGTTGTTCTAATGAAGATTTGCATAAATGTAAGACTAGGGGGTAACTGATACTTGATTTTTCCCTTCAGAGAGGCTGGGGGTGGAAATCTCGCCCATCCCAAGTGTTTGTGTTTGTGTGAGATTCAGTGTTGCCTTTCCATTTGACCTGATCTGCTTCTGGCTGATGAATGGTGAACAAAGAGTTCAAAGTTGCTTATCAAATCGAGACCCCTGTTGGGCTTCTGCCTTTAGAAAGGGGCAGGCTCGTTAGATGAAGAGAGGACCAAGGGATTAGAAAATTACTCCCAGCTGACAGAGAGGAAAATACATATATGCATGTTTCTGTTATCTATATACCTACATACACCTCAGTGATATATATATTGGTGATGTATATCTCTATCTATTATCTATCTACCTACCTACCTACCTACCTATCTATCTATCCATCCATCACGTTCAATCTAGATGGCAAGGAACCAATCATTTGTTAATGATAAAATGTCATAAAGAAAATAACGGGACAGGCAATACAACCAGAACAAGCTGTAGCATATTCGGCAATACGTTGAAAAGTAAGAACTTGTAAGTTTTTGCAAGCCCTCTGTTGTACATAACTAACACTCAAAGTTCACTTTTTAATAAAAAAAGGATCTAACATGAAACAGGCGATCTCAAAGGAAGGCAAAAATGACTCCGCAGTTCACAGCTACCTGCCACCAGCGCCTCATAAGAGGGGAATTCACAATACAAATTAAGAAATTGCATTAATTCCTCAAAAAATCATAGGAAAATTTTAACATGAAGCAGTAACAAAATCCAAAACTACTTTGTAATTAAAGAGAACGTTTGAAAATGAAACGCCATAAAATTCTTCTATTTCCTACGGTCATGGGAATGCTTATGGCTACCAACTGAAACAAACTGAAGGGAAGAATAACCTCCCATTTTTAGTATGTTAACTTGTTGCATATGATAATATATTAAGGGTAACTGTTTCCAGTGTTCCTCCTACACACTTGGTCAGCTAAAACTGGTGTTTGACAGCAGCTGTAAAATAGTCTAAAGGAAAGAAAAAGATTGAGAGGGCAGAGGTAGTAAATTTCTAAATTTCAAATCACTACAGGAAAGTGGCCAGCTTTCAAGCTGACTGTATCCCTCCAAAGAGAGGTGACCACAAATGAACACATACTGATCGCTAGTTTCTCAATCCCAACACAGCTTTCCAGTGCCTCTACCTCTTTACTTAGTCTCTAAGACACATGAGCAAGTATTCATTTGCTTTTCTTTATACTTCTGTCATCCATCGGCCTGACTTCCTACAGGCACCTCTGCATATTTTGGGGTAGACACTAGCAGAAGTCAATCTTTCAGAGATGTAAGCAGAGAGCGTCCAACACACCTGAAATGAATGTGCCTGAAATGGTAACACAGGGCTCCTTTACCACCTCAATCCTTAGCTGGAAGGAACGCCACAAGTTTTAATGCTATATACAGTAACAAATCCACATGAAAATAAAAAGAGTCAATTGCATTTTTGCCCACTTTCACTTTATTTTGAGCTTGGAAATAATTCAGGCTTCTGTTATAGCTTTTGACTCAGCCCGTGATTACACAGGAATCTCACATTCTGCCCTTTGCAAAGCAATTTTTAGCCCTTTTGTTGGGGAGAAAACTGTAAAAACAGGAAACCTAAAGGTTTAAAAACTAGATGGCAAATTAAAAAAAAAAGAAGTGTACAATAAAAAATAAACCAGCAACAACCCTCACAATGTGTAAACAGATCACTTGATTTTTCTTTAATGATTCTTTCATAATTTCTATATATTACCATTTTTCAAGGCTACAGCCAGAAACATTCATTGGTAAATAGGGTAAGAGAAAGTGGAAATTACAGATCTAGTGGCCAATGGAAGAAAACAAATCTAAAAGAGCTGAGGGAAGAGGTTAAGTGCTATGCTAGTTAATAAGAATGACAGCTTGCTTTGAATACTCATACTGGCTGTCCAGGATATTGAATAAACCTCATTTAAATTAATTTTCATTATTTGTAGAGTCTGTGTTAGACATCTATCATTGTCAGTACTATTAATATTCTTTTCAGAGGCCACATTATCAGCATATTTAAATGAAAGCTTTCCTTTTCAATATTTATTAACTCATTAATATTTCTTGGTACTAATATCCTGGTTGTAATATCCAAATTAGTGCCTACTACAAGGTATTTTCTACTGATTAGACTTTCTGAATTAAAAGATTTTTATTCTCAAGTACTAAAAATGCACTTGAGCTCCTGAAATTGTGCTTTCTTTCTATACTATGTATTAGTTTAAATGAATGGCATTTAAAATCCACATTTTTGTCTTTTTTTAGTAGATAGCAGTAAAACAGTGTGCTGACCACATCCTGGTAGCTGAACAAATATGAATGTGAATGAACGTGAATGTGAAAGTTAATTCATCTTACCCGGGTTGCAGTCTGTGAGGAGGGAGCAGATGGAGAGGAGAACTTTAGAAATGGTTAATGCTGGGCTCCAGTTGTCTTTTAAAATGTCCAGGCAGATGACGCCTTGGCTGTTAATATTACAGTGGTAGATTCTTGTCCGAAATGTTACCTAGAAAAGACAGCGTGTCTAAGTACAGCAGTGTTCAAGCCAATAATTACACGATTATTAAGCGATTAAAAAATTGCACAAACTAACACTCTGCTTTCCTGGTTGAAATGACAGTAGTCTGCTTCTGTCAGTTAAAGACTGGGCAAGATAGGGATATTCATAAGGAAATAAAGAAAATAAAGTCTGCCTCTTCCACCTGTGGC
The DNA here is from genome assembly GCA_017639485.1 of Pluvialis apricaria. NCBI lineage: Eukaryota > Metazoa > Chordata > Aves > Charadriiformes > Charadriidae > Pluvialis > Pluvialis apricaria. The sequence continues at coordinate 43,497,923 of CM030008.1, read as the reverse complement.
CAGCAGTGGAACCGGTTTGTGCAAGGTGAGAATGGGACACGTCTCCTGAGCTTCCTCTTGCCTTGGTCTCACTGATCTCATTATTTTTGTGCAGGCCCAAAAAAAGCTATCCCAGCCACTGATCTGGACAATGTTCATAATTTAGGCGCACAGCTACTTCACGCTTTGAAGGGAGGCAGAAGAAAACAGATTCTTCTGCTGTCTTCATCTGTTCACCATTTGACCCAATAGATTAAGCTGGAAAAAAAATGTGGAGGCATCACATCAGTGGCTCCTGGAAAAAGTAAAGTGATATATCTTTGAGAAAGGCTGCTCAAATAAAATGCTTTTATTTCTAAATTTTAAGTTACAGTTGAATCACTAGAATTGCTTACAAACACCTTTTGGGTTTATTTTGTAGCTGATTTTGAGGATTTCTGTATCCATTTTATATTGTCTCCCAGGTGATACTATATGTAACGAACCAAGGAGGAGATAATTTCTTTTAGCCTAGAATGATGTGCTTCTGCTTCAAGTTGAAGATATGGGCCTTTTATTTTAAAAGAAGTTCAGTTAGGAAAGTCCACATGGTAGTTCGGAATGAATACTGGGGCTACTGGATAAGAAGGAACAATATACTACCCCTTGGAGGTCTCCATCAAGGACTAATTTCTCCATCAGTTTTACCCAAATGACAAGCCAAACCAGATGATTTTAATGACATATTCATAACATTCAAAATTAAGATGTACAATTCCAGTGGTTCACCTCATCAGCAATACCCCTGCCAACAGAGGGGCTGATTAGGCAGGCAAAGCACACCCCAATTTAAGAAAGCTGTGCTCGTCACCAGAATTGTACAGTGCTAATAACTGGGAGTGCTGAGGCACCTATCCCTGCTCTTCCAAGCAGCTAACCCTGCTTCTGAAGAGTAATGGAAACTGATGACAGGCACGCTCTTATTTTTGAATAAAATCAGAAATCTCAGTGATTTCAGTGGGATTGAGATCAGGCCACTTATCAGTAAGCAGAAGGGAGGATACAACTGAAATAACATGGTACCTGGTTTACTTCTATTAAAAAAAAAATCATTCTCTAACACCCTGAAAAATTCTGCCCCTTTGGATTAAATCAAGCAGCTTTGACAAAACAATGGAAAGAAAAGATAGTAGATTTCTGGTATTAAAACACTACATTCAACAAGAAATACTTTTTCTCGTAAGTACTTTTCCACATAAATCTGAGAAAGCACTTTTGGGCCCAGTGTCACGCACCAGTGAGTTCTGTAACAAAGATCTCAACAAAGCAAGTTCATCAGTTTTTAAATGCATCTATGTCTAATGGTATTGCCAAGTGATAGGATAATTTAATAGTTTGGCACTCTGTACCCTACGTATTTGTAGATTCTTTCCTTTTTCCTCCCCCTACATTTGTGGTTTCACTTATTGTTTTCCAGCCTAAGTGCTTCACTTCCGGGACATTTATGAGAATTCAAAATATTTCTGGCACAATGAGCTCAATTCATCCAAACTCTATAGCCAGATGATCAATTTTTTCCCCCCTCATTAGGAGTCCAAGCACATTCAGCATTTGGAGTGAAGGAAGACTTCTGCAAGATCAAGAAAATAGTATTCCGTGATAAAATTAAATATTTGTCTACAAAGGGAAGCTATTTTGAACAAGGGAGGTTACAAATACATGAAAGTGGTAAACTACCTCACACAACCTACATGTCAAAAGTCTCCACAAAGGGAGCTGGTGTGGAGGAGGATCCTGTGAATTGTAGGTCAGTGTTCATGAAGTCCCCAGACAGATTAACTCCAGGCACTCTTATGCTTGAGATAAAAGTGAATCAGGGAAGGTTTCCTAGCAGGATGTCCCAGGACTCAGGCAAACTTTAGCACCTGCTAAATTTTAAGCATTGTATGCTTACTTGTCAGTACATTGTTGGAATAAAGTTTTTGCTTAATTATTTTTCCTGAACAAAGGTGTTTTCCTGTGCTCCTACGATGAAAAATTTGAGGACTTTATTCAGTGATACCTGAATACCCCGAGTAATAAGATACATGTGGTCTCACTGAATGCAGGGGAAACATACTGAATCCATCGCACAGATTAAATTATACCCTCTCAATTATTTATAGACAGGTCAGTCTGAGTTTGTAACCCGCTTAAGAGAAGACCATCAGTTTGAGCCTGTATTTTAATGTGTAACTGTTTTGCCATCAGCTGAGAGGACAGACATGTTGCCACACGTTCTTTTTAAGCATTGAAGCATGGACACTGGGAATTTGGTAGGATTCAGAGAGCCACTGGATGAATGGAGATAGTTCATGTCTTTCATAAACTGTCCAACACTCTATTGCCCTCTTAGGCTATCTGGTGGATAAATGCATGAGGGACTACACCCATTTGTAGTCGAAAGGCTACTTCTAGCAAATACTTAGACCTGTAATGTAGCATTTTTTCACTATGAGCACATCTTAAACTCGTGACACTGAGGAAGGAGCCCACTCACAAGATAAGGCGTGCTGCTTATCACTGACAAATATGTCACCGACTCGCCAAACATGCCAGTGCACTTTAAAATGCCTGCCTAAGTACACAGAGACATTTTAATGACAAAAAAAATCAAAGTTTTCAGAATTTCAAAAGAAGCTGTATTAATGCCAGTCTTAATACGCTGGGAGCTGTTGTGAAAGAAACGTGCTTTTAGCTTAAGGTCTTGCTAGATGTTTTAAGAACAATTAGATATCAATCAGCAAGTAGATATATAAGATTGATTAATAGAATGCAGGTGCTTAAAGACAATACTGAAACAACCTTGCAAGTTCTGCTCATTTGTCCCTTGTATAGTCCTTACCAAGGCTGGCCGAAAACCCAGTCAAGCTGAATCAACAGAATAGCAAATGTAGGACATAATAATAGGTAGGAAACAAGTGATTAACCCACAGTAAGCAATTTATAAAGCTTAGACATCTAGAAGAGACATAGAGTCAGCATAAGTTAATGGAATATCTTGAGTTTTTCTAAGAAGTCTATAGGTGGACTTTGATGGATACTGTTTAAAGAAGATAAGAGGCTGTGGTGACCAGAATCTGCACCATTGAGCTACAACTTCAGAAGAGGAACTGGAACGGAACGATAAGAATCAGCTGAAAATTAATGAACTTTTGAAACTACTGAAGAATGAAGAATTGGGAGACTTTAAAGAAACACCAAGAGCTTGCCAGACAGAAATATCTATTATGTAATGTTGTGTGGAATCCTATATATAGAAGATGTACTTTGTTAGCCACTTGCCACTCACTGAGTTGATGGCCCAACTCTGAGTTGTCAATAAAGCAAGCCTAGAGATACCCACAGTCTGATGAAATTCTTTAACAGCTGTGGATTGACGGTGGCAGGTAATGGTGTTCTTCTCCCAAAGCAGCACAGAGTACAACTGGGATGACATATTGCTTTCCTTAGCCAGGTATTGCCTCAAATTGCAGCTAAATGTGAGAAACGCTGACATGTAACTTTCTGGATGTTGTGTACAGCATACCCACATTTTAAAGTTATGCAGGGTCATTCCTATTATGTGTATAGAGAGAAACCAAGTGATAAAACCATTCCAGGGGAACTAAATTTTCTTTATTATGGTCATATTTTTACCTTTGATGCCATTTAAATGGTTCCTATAAACAGCGCACTCTAATTCTATTTATCCCCTAATGAAAACACCTAAACAATCCCATGCAGGGCCTCAGGGGAGTGTGTGGGTGTATAGAAGTTATCCTCAGACAATTGAATGGTAGAGGAGTAATTTATCTCTTTTTTGAACGATAAGTGTCCTCTATGGATTTACTCTCTATGATTCTGCAGTTTTAAGAAGGTATCTCATTTTTGTTGAATAAAAGTGCAGGTCAGAAAAATGCAAATTACAGGAAATAGTGAAAAATGGGACTATCTTCTGAAAACGGTATGAGTACTATAAACAAGCTTTTGAAAGGTAACGATAAGGAATTTATATTCAATCGGTTTTGGAAGTAAACAATAATAAATTCATCTGTTTATCTACTGCTGAATGCCAAACCCCTCTGAATACTGTAAAACAGAATTAAACTAATAAAAAAATGCTTTATATAGTCTCTAAGGAGAAAATGAGGTTATTTATTCAAAAGGGGAGCAAAAATGATTAGAGAGAAAAAAAAGTACATGTAAAGCTATGGCTGGGTCTTCACTGAATAAGTTTTAGGACTGAAAAAAAGAGTGTTTAAAAAACCTGGGAGGAGTGAATTAAGATGGATTTCAGTTGAGTGATTGGAGGCAACTGGTTGTAGGCAAGATAAATCACTCCTGGATCTCAGAGTGATTTTGAACACCAGTTTTCCAGAATGATGTAGTCCTAAAATCACTCATTATCTCTTTTTTGCACCGAATGTTCCTATGTTAGGTCTAAACACAAGCAGCCACCGTGGCATTGGCGTCTATGTGTGTGACATGTTTAACCTTCGCTGGGAGATTCAGAGACAGGCACGTAAAGGCACCGCAGCTCTGAAAGGGCCGGTCCCACAAACACGTCTCATGCACTTTCAGACTTCACTGAATTCAGTTGTAACTCGCTTCAAAAACTTATCAGGAGGAAGAAATGATTCTCCGCTTTTGCATATTAGCACACAAGGGGTTACAGCGTGCACTCAGGAATTGCCTTCTCCAGCCTGTTTGGGTTCAAACCCTCACCTCCTGTTCCTCATTCCTCCCACTGAAGCCTGGTGGCCGTGCAGGGAGAGGTGAAAGATTCCCAGAGTCAACAGGAAAATAAACAAACCCAACTCCCTTTTGCTCAGCCAACACTGGAAATAGGGCTGAGATCCCAGGGCTCTCACTCCTGCAGTTTTGGAAAGTTCCTTTCAAGCCCTTTCATTTCTTACGAGGGTGCCATTCTGCATGCCTGCCTGAGATGAAACTTCTGTCTTCCTCAAATATTCCCCTGGAGTTCTGTTTTAATAAAACTGCAGTGGCACTACCCGAAGTGGAAGAAGTTGTACTGCATACAGAAAAGGTTATATATATATTAAAAAATATGATGCCCTTTATGATGATGTTCATGGAGCTCAGGAGGGAGTAAGTAGTTCCCATCTCAGTTTGTCAGACTTTATGAGCAATAGATTTGTCTGCTTGGATAGAGGGGATAATAAAAACAAGATCAGGCCTACACTCTTTAGTCATAATAGAAAAATACTATAAAACAACCTAAATGAAAAAATACCTATAGCTCTGAGTGACACAGTGTTCATGCAATAGCCTTCACGCTAATTAGCATCCTTAAATTTCTTACAGAGTGCATTTCATTTTATCTATACCCAGCATTGAGGCTGCCTTTCTAAGACAGGCTGATCCATCTCTGGTTTGTAACTACAGATTTGTAGCATACACATGAACAATCGCTGAGATACTTAAGAGATTATCACATGAAGTGCATAATAAATGGCTGACCACATGATGCTCACGGTTAAAGAGCACGATTTAAATATACGCCAAGAAATGAACTTCAGCCAGTTCTTAAAAAATGGGCTCACACCTAATTTTAGTTGGTAAAAAATAGCTCAAATTTTTTTCGAGCTCGAATAGCTTGAAAAAAAATCGAAGGAAAATATATGTCATCTGCATTAACAGGAAATAATAAATTGTAATTACTTTGCTTGACCTACAGAGAAGTCTGATATGTAAACTACTTTGGGTTTCTGTGGCAAAATGCGTGCGAGACACAGCTAGCCAAAAGTGATAACAATTTAAAAGGGCTATAATAGCATCCACATGAGTTAACTTTTAATATTACTGAAAATGAAACAGTATGCATTATGAGTAATTATTCATTATATTACTGGTAATTATGAAGCTGAGTAACTACTCACACTGTCTCACTGAACAGACTGTTGCAGGGAAAAAAAAATATTGACTAAGCACAGCAATACTAAACGTCTACATTATATAAACATACTCATTTTGCACACAGATTTAATAGCAGAAAAAGTAAAAAGGAACCTTTATAATCTTTGATGTACCTAAGAGGGCAAATAAAAAAAATATCTGAATCTGTACAAAGTTTTCTGGAAATAAAGGAAGAGCAGGAGAGAACAAGGGAAATGGATTACTGTTTGGCTTAGGGACATTCAGAATAGACACAATATTGTAAGGTGCAAAGCATCAAAAGCTTTCTCTGACAAAGTTAATATGAGCTTTCATAAAATGATTTTCATTTAATCAGCACAATCTTTCTTACAATTAGGAGTTCCATACGGAAAGTCAGCAATAAAGTCCTTTTATAGAGAGTAAATTTTTTTAAGATTCACTGGCCATTTAACTTTTATAAAATAAATCCTCCCTTCATAGTTTAAGGCATGCAGACTGTATCGTCCCATGCTCATGCCTCTCTGAGTTCCCCAAAGTGCTCCTTCATGTTTGCTTTAACGCAATCCAGCTCTTCTCACCTAAATGTGAGGAAGCATAGCGCATAGCAACATTTTTATTCTACACAAAAAACCACGTTTATAACTATATGACAGCAATACCTGGTGTTTTACTGGTCTTCCTAATGCTGCTATGCTTCTGTAAGAAGGGAGCTCCTGGATGTGCTCAGGGGACGGAGGCAGACGTGGCCAGCACAGGGCTCCAGGCACAGGGCTGCCGGCCAGCCGGGCATGAGGGCAGGCTGCGGCAGGCACTTCAAGTCCTAAATTTTATTCTAAGAAACCTGGGCTTTTTTTACTTGCCCAGGTTTAACAGCCTGTTGGAGCGAGTCCAGAGGAGGGCCACAAAGATGATCAGAGGGCTGGAACACCTCTCCTGTGAGGACAGGCTGAGAGAGTTGGGGTTGTTCAGCCTGGAGAAGAGAAGGCTTGGGGTAGACCTTACAGCGGCCTTCCAGTACCTAAAGGGGGTCTACATGAAAGATGAGGAGGGACTTTTTATCAGGGAGTGTAGCGATAGGATGAGGGGTAACAGTTTTAAACCAAAAGGAGACAGATTTTGATTAGATACTAGGAAGAAATTATTTACTGTGAGGGCGGTGAGGCACTGGAACAGGTTTCCCAGAGAAGCTGTGGATGCCCCATGCCTGGAGGTGTTCAAGGCCAGGCTGGATGGGGCTTTGAGCCACCTGGTATAGTGGGAGGTGTTCGTGCCCATGTTAGGGGGGTTGGAACTAGATGATTTTTAAGGTCCCTTCCAAATCAAACCATTCTGAGATTATGTGATTTAGGTGCTCTCTACATGAGAAGTCCTAGGAAGATTGACCTCAAACCCGTAGTTTTCTGTCCTAATCAGTTCATCTGCTCTTATTCTATAGTGACAATGTACATAAAATTCTTTCTCTCACATCTGTATATATATTTGTGTGTGTGTAAAAGAGGAAAACAGAGAATATTGATATATGATGTATTTTTAGATCACGTGTGGATTTAATGCAGTAATAAAGCGTGTGTGAGCTGGCAGAATTACTTAGCTTCTGAAACATCTAATAGACATCACAAGTCCTCTTTTGAAAATATATTTGCAAGCAGTATGCCAACCACTGATGTGTGGCAGAAGATATTCCCCATAAGATGCCTCTACAGGCCCTTTTGCAGAGCTTAGTTTATGGGGTATTTATAGGAAATGGGAAGAAATGATGAACCGCCTAAGTTTTGGGGATGGAAAACGGGAAGAGTTTAGTTGGATAGGGACATTTTCATCAAGACTAAATAAATCAATACAAACCACTGATATAAATTAGTATATTAAAAACAGATTGAAAAAGAAGGCTATTCATCAGAAGAAATGGCAATTCAATTTGGCAATTACTAGAAAAATTATCAGCTAACTGAATTCAGAGGAAATCTTAGAGATTTACATGGTATTGCCCCATCAAAAGTGACTTTTGCATTTATTCACAATAAAATGTAGTTATTGATTCTTTCCTCAGCCTGACATATTTCTGCTTGCATCTTGCATCTCTGTCTTCCACTTTACACGTCTGTGATTCTGTCATTTTAAGAGACATTACAGTTTCTTAAGAAGCCGCCTGGGTTTGACCTGTCCCGAGCCCTGTACCGCTGCACGCTGCCCTATAGGTACAGCATTACCTGAAGGTATGGGACCTCTGGAACGAACGGAGTTTGACTGCAGGTGGTGCAAGCGTGGGAACCACATGCTGCAGTTCGCATGCCTGGGAACAGCCGCTCCGAGAGCAGCAGGCTGATACTGCTAGCTCTGACAATGGTCTGCTGGTGGTAGGTTGTCCATTTCTCCCTCTCAAAGACTCCTGCGCATCTGATTTCTGCCCGCAGCCACCCGAAGCCTTCACTCGCTGGGAAAGCCTGCCAACTCCATTTATTGTCATGGGTGAAGGATCCCCGGGCTGCTCTCAGCAAGAAGATGCAAATAGCAAGGCCAGGTGAAGAAGAAGGGAGCGTGGAGGCACAGCGGAGGGGCCTGGGGAGGCAGCAGTGTGGGAATGCACCAGGCGAGGGACCACCAGACGATCAGGAGGAGGAGGATGGGGAGGGTAGGAGGCAGCTGAGAAAAGCTGTGAGCAGCACAGCACGACACTGAGAGCTAATGTGATGTGACAGCGGCTACGAGAGAAGTATGACGAGGCAAATGAATGCAAGGGGTAACAGCGACAGGAGACCATCGCATTTGAAGGCTGGTCATATGATGGCAATATCTGGGAGGGAGGGGGGCAAGAGAAGGTAGATTGAAGCCCCGTCTACACCAGCGTTGCAGAGATCGTAAATGGCCATGATCAAATAGGCTGTACTTCAGGTTATTTTGAGTTTGAGAGCTTCAAATGTAAATTGTGTTAATAGTGATATATGCAAGCTAAAGTGCGGGTCTGCCTTGTAAGGTTCATTTTAACAACTGAGGTTAGTAATACCAAGGAATGCTTATTTTTCCTCATCTGCTCTTGCAAACACTCTTCTTCTATTACACTACAGATAAAAGTGTCCTTATTAGCCAATCCCATAAAATAAGTATGAAAAAGTAGAGTAAAAGCCAAGAATAAAACGAACTGCCCCTCGTACATGAGGCTGAATTTATGAAATAGATAGCAAGTTTGTGCCACAGGAGAAGGATTCCACTTAAAGATACTTAGTACATACAGATTAGCGCTATACGACAATTACATATAAAAAATTGGAGATGCTTAATATTGCCATTAAGACCAGATTCTATAGACACTGTGCGTTATATTTACAAAGGAAAGAGACGGACTGCAGTTGATTTAAAACAGCTAAGATTTCAAATGCTGAGAACAATTTTTCAGTCAGTCGATAGACATATGAGATTTACAAGGAGGAAATGGAGTTTTCTGTTATTTTAATTTTGATTTAGAGGTGATTTAGCATATTGCAGCTTTCAAGTCCTGCGAACCATTTTTCAGTCAGCTGAGATTAAAGTCCCCAGCAAGATTAATTGTAGAGTTGGGATTAAGAGATTTTATAAATCACTCAAATTCAAAAATAAAGCTAGCAGAGTACTAGGATAATGATAGATATATCCATATTGTATCAGCTACAGCTAAATTGAATTGACACTGTAATAGACTGAACACAGTCAAATATGAGAGTAGAAGTTATTAATAAAGATTATTCTTGATGAAAATGCAGACACCACTGCAATGACAGTTCCTGGGGGGAGAGTTCTCTGGAAGAGTGTTCATTTTTCTACAAACACCTGTATGAAAGACTCTGGTATGGCTTCCTGATTTGTCAAGGCGTCCTGCTCCGGAGGGACAGTATACAGGATAATGAAATTACCATACTTCCTTCACTAACTATAGTGTACATAATGATGCAGTGTTAATTTGTTGTGATGGCTAAACTTTAAAGGATCGCAGATCAAAGGTTTGAATACTTGGGGAATTCACCAATTTCTTATGCGGACCAACAGCAGAAATTCCGCTGAAATTCTTTCTCTCAGATCAGGCTGATAGAAAGATATGAGAAGCCCTATTCATATACAGGTATATATATATACACACGCATATACCCACAGATAGACACACACACCCACACACAAGAGACATCTACCCATGCATAGCTCTACATCCCATTCAATATACCAAAGAAAGAGACAGAGGAAGAGAGAGTTTTCCTTTGTTAAAGCCAAGGGGCGAACTGTCTGAATCCATTAAGGATGAAAGGAAGATAGTTAGCAGGAAAAAGAAATCTCAAAGGTAATTCTAAAAAAGGTTGAGGGGTCATTAAGGCACTGGAGAAATGTAAGGTTATTTCCTTGGCAGGCCATCTAAGTATTTTTATTCATTTCTTTAAGTGGCTGCTCTGAACAGGGCACAGCTTTCTCTATTCTTCAGCCCGCTGCACTACAAGGGGGATGCTGTATTTTGGGGCTGAAGGGAAACCTCACCTTGTGCCCAACACTGAAACCTCAGCACCATCTGGCCTTTAGCAGACAGTGGGATCACGTCCACATCTATGCCTCGCTTTGTCTGTTCCATACCTGCCTCCTGCCTGGCATCTCATAAAACCAACGTGATACTTAGGATGCAGCTGAAAAGAGAACGGCGATTCTGCAGGCTGCCTGCTTTCTTGCTGACTCAGCCAACGGGGTGCTCAGCTAATTTCCGCAGTGCTACAGAAGCTTCCTCACCGTGGAGGCGAGGAAGTATTTTTAATTGATTAGAGCCTCCCAGAAAGCCAAAGCTAATTTGTCAGTTCTCAGATGAGCTGTTCTAAAAATCGAGTTCTCTGGTTGTAGAGATGCATCGGAGTTAGGCTGGGATGGCCCTCCGTCACTCCTATTGAGGTTGCATCAGTCACACATAGATAAACTTCTCGGGGAAGAACAACTCCCTCCTCTGTATGAGTGTGCTGCAGTTGTGAGTGAAGCAAAATGCCATTGATTTAGAAGGAAAGCAAAGCTGAAAGGGTCAGTGACCTCTGGCTCGGAAAATCTGGAGTCCAGTTTCAAGGCATGAGGCAAAGTTGAAAGACTGAAATAGACTGACTTCAAAGGGGAAAAAAATGAATATCGTGAGAGCAGATTATACTCTGAGACACCACATGGTATATTCTGTTTTGGTGAAGAATAACTTAAGTTGCTATTATGCTTACGGCTTAACTTTGGAGAGACAATGACAGGTAAGGACTGGCAATAATAAAACTACATGGACCTGCAGGGGAAAGACTGGTTGGTGCAGACTGGAAGGGAAACCTGATGGCAGTGATGCTTGGCTATACAAAACTAGGAACATGAACTGGACCACACAGTATAATTAGAGGATGTGAAGAATAGAGACAAAGCTTTAAAATCTTTAAAGGATGTGAAGTTGAAGGCTACAGAGATGTAAAAACTGAAGAAATACATAAAAATGAAAGTTTGGATGGATACTTTTTCTTTATTTAAGCAAAATCTGAATGAATGAGTGATTCAGTTTCTTTTACGTGATAAAGATAAGGTGGGAAAGCTGGTTAACTATCTAGAAGAACAAATGAAAATTACTTTATGTATTTGTTAAAAAAACCCAAGATATAGGCCAAACATCTTTTCTTCAAGTGCGTGTGCTCTCAGATGTTTAATTTTATTTTAATTAATGTTTTCCAATATGCAGCAGGTTGCCAAATGATCAGAATAGGCATCAACAGTGTTTATAGAAGGAATCTGGGTCTTTTAGAAAATACTGAGAAATGTATATAATACAAACCAAACAATGGTTATATCACTAACGTATTTTAATTATAATGATAAAAACAAACGACTTTTATCCAGAATCCACTCCGAATATATTTCTCTTATTTTAAAAATTATTTTACCCTGCCCAACATCCATGTGCAACATACACATGCATGACAACAGAGTGCACAACATCTGAGAACAGATAAAGAAAAGAGATATTGGAAATCGTTATGCAGATTTTAATACACTTTGGATTAGGCTCTTTAACAGTCACTGTGTTATGCGACATGGGCATTTGCCTTTGGAACCTCAGGCTGGGTCAAGTAATTGCATCTGGGAAATACAGTTTCTGTTTCTTCCCAGGTCTTTTGTGGTCACATTTTTGGAAGATCAATTTTGACAGTACTCATTTAAATGTTTCCTTACTTCATAGTAAAAGAGAGATGAAAATGGCCCACAGAAATCTCAGGAGGAATGTATGAATTCAATCATAGTGAGAAATGTGAATTAGACCCTTTCTACTATGTACTTACAGGAAGGTAATCTTGCCAACACTCAGAAATACATTTTATGTCTTTCTCAGTACATTCCAGAGTCTTACACTTTATCTCTAGATTTTTTAAGATGATAGAGCCATAAGGAGTGAGACTATACTTAGAAAAAAAATCTAAGATGATCTATTCCCACAACCCTAGGACTCATGATTTTGAGAACAGCACCAAATATCACAAATCTCATGGTGAAGTAGAAGAGAAGCCAACACCCAGTGACACAGATAGCACTGTCCTGTGAGGCCGTATGTTACGTTCCACGTACTCACTACCTTTCTTTTGCTAGAAATAAGCATGTGGAGAACATATTTAAACATCGTTTCCCAACAATACTGACTGGCAGCTGCTACCTTATGACAAGCAGTCATCTTCCCACATTGCTTTTTATTCAAGGGATTTCCCAAACTATTTTACCTATGAATTAGTTTCATAAGGTCTGGAAAATAGGTGTAATGAAATAGCAACAGGTTGAGAGATCCTACAGCAGGACTGAAAATAGGGGTTGTTTATAACAGTGGCTGAAGTAAATGGAATAAGAATCCATGTGTACAAAATATGCTAGCACAATATTAATTATGTCTGACATTAGTCCCCTGTGCACATGTTCTCATTACTTTCTTACAGATAATAATTTCCCTCATCATAAATACTGGCCTTTTAGTAATACAATATGGCATCATCAGCTCTCTCATCCTTTATCAAGCAGTACATTTTCATATGATTTAAATGCACACATTTCTTACAATGACAATTGGCATCAAGATAAAGGCAGACAAAAAAATCTATTACAAAGCAGGACAAGAACCACCTCTTTGCTTGATATTTCATTAATAAGCAATGCACAGCTGCATTACTGATGTCTCAAAATAATGCAGTTGCCAAACACAACAAAGTGTGGATTGAAAAAGTCTTTACCTTGCAGTGAAACAGCAAACTGGACCTTCACCTTCTATTTTAAAAGGATGCCTATTGCATATATTGCCTCAAGACTCAACAGATTCAACAGAGAGAATGACAAAAGACATCCCTCCAACTTGTCTTTCAGATCTAGTTCTTTACATATTAGGTTCGGATCCCTGAGAGAATCTCAAGCTCCATTTTATATCCAATAAATCCATGTAGTGGATACGCTAGTATCCCCTAAATAATATAATTATAATTTGCTGGGGGACTAGATGTAACCCTTGCATTACAACTACTACAAACAGACTAAGCCCAGCAAAGAAGAAAACAAAAGTAGCCTGTCAAGACAAACCTTGTATAGCAAGTAAGAAGTCTGGAGTGGCCTGGGCTGGGAGGGAGGCCGGAATAACAGGGCATCGCCCGAGCTCAGCGTGCCCAAAGCTTTAGCTAACTGAAGGGGAAGTTGTAAAGTTTCAAATTCTTTCTTCACTGTGTAATCAGAGTTATCTAAATCTGAAAATGTGCAGTCAGCAAGGTGTACAACCCCTGTGAGACTTGTCAGTGACCTCAAAGCTTCCCTAAACTGGAATGCTAAAAGTGGGAAACAAAGTTAGACCATCTCTAATACTGCTATACTGACTCATCTTTAGGTCACTGGCTGGGAAAGTCCAGTTTACAGAATGACAAGTACTTTGAATTCACATCTCTCATTCTTTTTTAAATCTTTTCCTGATAATATCAATGTTAACTACTATAAACATTGCTACCGTGGCATTAAAATTCTGTTTATAAATACTTCTTTTTCAATAGTGCACTCACAGTAATCAAATAGGAATTGGCCACTCTCTCTTTTAATGCAATACCCTTCTATTATAGCCCAACATGGTACACCAACCCTTTCACAAATATGTCAAAAAGAAGGTAAGTATTTTGCCTCCCATAGCTCCTTCCGGGAAGCTGTTCCAGAGCCTCACTCTCCACACTGGCAAGGTGAACAATTCACCCCTTTTCACTTTGTTTCATAAAAGTCAGGCCCGTCAATTTATTTGATTCTATTAACAGACCTGTGGGGTAAATTTTCCCAGTTTCTGCTCCTGTTAGTGAATACGTGTGTTAAGAATCGCACTCAGTCTTCCAGATAAGGTCTTACAAGTGTCTTGTGTATGACACTGGTAACTCCTTATCTCTACAGGCAATGCCAGAGGATATATCTTAGGAGTGTATTTGCATTTTTTATAGAAGCATTAGACAGGTGGTTTGTAATAATGCTGTGATCACCCAATAAAGCCCCATTTTGACACCCTCCCTCAGCAATTATAACTACTGGTTATTGATGACACTCTGCCCTAGTGCATTTCATCCCATTTCCTTTTTTCTAGCCTTCATAATCAGTAGATTTTTCCTGTATGACATTCTGAGCCTGCTGAATCATGGTAATGTCCGGCCACCTTCATGTTACTTGTACAGTTCTATGTTTGTGGTTAGTGTCATTATTGACAGCATTAGAAAATGAATCCGCAAGGAATTCTGTAAATCTCTGTCTTTAACTCCAGCTTCTTGCCTTTGCTGCTGTATTTCCATATTCTTCCAGGAAATTGATGTAAAGCAATTACTTACAACTTCATGAACAATAGTGGATCTTGCATCTGGGGAAGTAATTTATATGGGGTAGTGCAAAAGGTGCATATTTTTGTCAGACTGCCACAGACCCCTGGTGAATGATATGGGTCAACAGGAAAGATTAAGTATCCTCAGCAGCTTATAAAGGGTGCAACTCAAATATAAATGCTTTCATATTAGAAACAAATCCAAATCAAACAAATAACTGCTGGAAATTATGCAACCATTTGCTAAATAAATCCATATCCATCCAGCCATGCTGGCAACATGCAGGCAAATTTTAGGCAGTTATTTAAATTCTTTCCATCAAAACACTCAGTTTAAATATTCATTATTGCCTTGAAAGTTTTATATTTCATCCTACAAAGATATACCAACATACACATTAAAAAATATCACAAGGAGAGGACTCCTATCAGACTTTTAGTATCCTCCTACTAACCTTAGGTGGTTTAAAAGGATAGTCCGGTGAAAAGGTAATGTCAAGGAAGAAAACTCCACCTTCATATACAGACCCTGGAGGCCCCAGTATAGTTGACCTCCATTCATAAATGTTGTCTCCTTTGGGTCCAGCACTAAAACAGAAAAAAAACCAAAACATAATAACCACAGACAATCAAAAATATACTGCATCACTTATACTCTACTAGTAGTACCGCTGGTTTTGCAATAACACTGCAAGTTAAAATTGTGTATCATCACATTCATTAAGTTAGTCCTGGATAAAACTGGTGTCCTAAGCTCTGTCAGTGAAGTGATATATTCAGCCAGGAAGAAGTATTAAAATCACATTATAAATTATTCAAATAAGCGCAGAAAAATTCCCAACTGTCTTATCTCAATTTTAGTGGGCAGATGTGAGGTATTTACAGTGCAAGGATACAGAGACTTTGCTCAGATGTCTTGTCACTGTCTTGCCTCACAAGCCATCCTATTTTCACCTACCTCCTCATCCACCTACCTCATCAGTCAGTAGCGGCGTAATTACACACATTATTATACAGCACAGACTGTACTAAAGACTGAGCAGGGTACAAATGACCTTGCAGCTGCACTTTCTAAGTTACTAACCTAAGATCTCCAGTCACTATTACAGAAGGCTGCTTTTCTCTGCAATTGTTACCCTATCTTAAAAAAATTATAAACAGGAAGCGGGCTAAACTGTTGGATTATGTTAATTCAAAGTCCTCGTTTAAAAACACAGTACTGAAACAATATTTAAAATGTACAAAATGTAATCCTGTATGCCAAACAAGAAAAATCTCTCACCCACATGGTCAATTCCTGACAAAATCAAAGTAAAAACTAATAAAGTTCTGGGGCATGACTCTTCCAAAAGCCAACACAGCTTCCTTTCATACGACATAATGCTTGTCCATAGAAATACATGTTATACTCAGGGTGGCCTCTTAAGGAACACGAAAACTTCTTTTCGGTTCACAGCCTCCTGATACCAGTCACTGACACAGGACCTGAATTTTAATTAGGATCAATTGGGATGGTGACTTCCAGATATCTGATTAATATTTTTCAGAGGAAGGCAGTGCTGGTAGATATTTCAAATAAGTGACGTGGTATTGTCTTGAGGCATTTCTTGTGAAACAATTCTTGTTATGTTTGCAATAAAGATTTCCACAGCATGCAGGGGTTTGTGAAATAACGCTGCGTCTAGAACAGATGAAAGCTCTTGGCTATGCTCCATGCCTCACAATGTACCCACGGCATACAATTATTATACGACATCATGTCATGTTCACTGCTCAACTATTCATTTTGTTCACTGAAAGTTAATAAAACCCTCTTTCACCTGAAATTCCTTGGGCTCCCTTCATTAAAACTTCTGACTGCATGATTCCCTGCATACAACTGCGTGACTTAGTACTGCGCAGTGTACTTCATTAGTCATGGTACCTACATCAATTTTCTATAATAGCTGTTAATGCTTCTTGGCTTTCTAAACTATGTGCTTTCTTAACAAAAATGGGTTACAGAGACTATAACATTATGGAACATTCATTTTCTATCAGCCACAGTAACAAAACTAGCCATTGTTTTAAAGATAAAATCTGGCTTTTTAAGTGTCACAATAGCAGAAGTGTTGCCATCCAGATTTCACAGTGTCTATAATGCATCAGGTTGCTAGCTGCCAAACAAATTTAATTTACCCAGTTCTCGGTTTGCATTAACCTTTGAATAATAAAGCACAGCTGAGACTGCTGTAAGAAACAAACCAGAGAATGAATAATTAAAACCACCTCCACTACCTTTAGAAAGACCAATCCCAAGTCAACAGGGAAGGTTTAATTGTGACTGAACTAGGCATTAAGGGGCTAATTGAACTCTTTATAAGCCCAAACGAATGTGGGACTACATCAGTGCTACGGTATACAAGGTCCACAGAAAGTAAAACCCCTAAAAACAAAAACAAAAAAAAATCAGGCAATTAGTTCAAATAGAATAGGGAAGAAGCAGAGGCAGTCTAAATCTCACACCAAAAAAAGCCCGTAATATGTGAAGGAAATTCTGTTCCATTTTCTGCAGAAAAATGTTCAAATAGTTGGAGAAGCAATGACTCAGTTGATGCCAGCAAGTTAAAATGCAAGTGATATAAATGTGGATCCCAGAGAAATGGTTGGAAACAGCAAAGAACAAAAGCAAACCCTGTCTTTATTAGACGTTATTTAGCCAGGAGGGGATGGTCGGGCCCTTTCTGGGTTTGAGCGAGGCTCACTTCTTTGATCAGAACTCTCTCTCTGATATTGGCATTTTCATAATGTATATTATTTTTATTTGTTTTGCCATTTATTTAATTGCATTAACATTTGAAATGAACAGTCAATAATTAGAATAGTTGGAAAATGCTCCATCTGCCAGTTGAACTGTTTCGGCACGTCCAGCTACAAGCCCAGCCTGATCAAATTCTGAGGATGCTGATTAACATTAATTGAAGGTTTTCTTTGCAAATGAGAGATGAAGCTTTATTAAGTATTATTATTAATTTGAAGAATAGCTTGAATTGTATGGCGTGTGGGAAGACTGCTGTTATCGCTGCCGCCTGTTGGAGTGCTTGCTGGCAGCAAGGCTGTTCAACCGACGTAAAATACCGATCCACGTGCGCAGGCAACAGCTGCTATTAAGGGCAACAGCATGCACAAGCATAGCGTTTTTTCACTTGCACATTAATAACACAAAAAGTTTGACAGGTGTATTATCTTTGTTTTCCTTCTTTCCTAATTGTTAAGCCTTTATTTATCCACATCATTGGCAACCAGAGCAAAGACTCATCAGGCTTCACCAGAGAAAATTCCCATATGTGCAAGACCTCAGCCAGAGCCTTATTCTATAAGGTTTATAATGCAAGAGGATTTAATTGCCCTTCTCTCTACATGGATATCTGCCCGGCACACTGAAGCCCAAATGTTTTACATTCAGTATGATTTATATTCCAGCTCTATTAATGTCACTGGCAACCAAACCACAGATCTCAAAGAAAGCAAACCAAACATCTCAGTGCCTGAAGTTCTGTTATCTTTGGAAGGGCAGATTCAGATGTGCACCCGCTCGGCAAAGGGCAGACTAAATCTGCCTTGAACTCGACTGACCCAGGGCCAGAGCTTCCACGTGCTGCCTGCTACTGACCTCCCGCTACATCACTCAGCGTCAGGGGAGAAACAGTGACGGCTGTGGCAGCTCCGGGTGGAACTGGCTCGACTACGAGGATAAGACGGTTAGGAGAAGGACAGGTCTGCTGCCAGACCAGCAGCGCAGCCTCCCAGTTTGAGCCCTGATGCTGAAACCCTAGCGAACCTGCAGGATGAGGCAGTTAAGGAGCCCAGCGAGAAACACGTGGTGTGACTCTGGAGCTGGCACCCCCAAGGCTCCAGCGTTTTCTCCCAGGTGGAACTTGTAACATAGGACCGTGGAGGTGCAGCTGAGCATAACGGCCCTGGAGACCCGACGTTATCAATGGCTTGTCAAAAGGTAGCTCCCTGCTGTCACTGTTCCCCTATAGCCGACGAGACACTGCACAGAATATTACCTGGTTTACCCACTGGGGAGGCTTTGCTTGCTGCAAGAGCTGGGGTGGGTGGACAAGGAGCCAGCCTTCTTCCCCTTCCAGAACGACATCAGTATGGGTGTATGAAATTGAGGACAAAGGAGTCAAAACATGTAACATGGTCTCCTTTGTATTTCACTCTCCTTTGCCTCTCTTTATATACTTTATTTCTGCACCGCTTCCCACATACATACTTGCAGGTGAAATGAATGCACATCAGTTACACTTAGTAGCAAAATACTTTAAATGCTACTATAACTGAATTCATTTTGCTTTAAATATGCTTAACGCGCTGAGTCTTTTTTATTCCCTCAACATGTTTTAGGCAGGCAGCCACTTGAAAGCAGTGCTGCTAAAAACTGCTCATCCAGTACAATGCGTTATAAACACCAAGCTTTCCCTGCATTTACAATATCCTAAAATACTAAATTTAAAATGATGTATTAGGTGAGCTGTATGAAAACAACAGCATCTATGAGACATACCAGATGAAAACGTATCTGGAGAAGTTATGAAAGTACAGTTGACTGTTAGTTTTATCACAGCTGTGATTTGTATACAAATTTACTCAATTTCCAGAGAATAACTAAAAAAAAGTGAAAATACAGAAGGTTTATCAAGTATTCATATGGAATAAATTAGTCAAAATAATGGTATTGTTTTCTAATCAAACTTAAATTTCTTGAGGAGGGATCACATGCTTCCCCAGCGTCTATAACTGGAGGCAGCATAACCTCATAGTGTGTTTCTGGTGATGTGGGAAATAAGGACTAGTCCAATGTCCTCCCTTCCATTCTTGGTCTCTGACTCTCGCTGGTATCCAGTTTTAAAGTGTAACTGTAATCTTTAACACAAGGGAAAGGCAAGCCTGTAGCACAAAACAAAGAAGTAAGAAAAGGAATTGTAAGTTAAATTGCCTTCTAGTTCCGACACGCTAATGGTGTGTGGGGGGAAGCGGTCAGGCCAAATAAAACAGGAAAGCGAGATGGCTGGGAGAACTTCCCATTCCTCAGGACTCAGAAAGAAATGGAAAGATTCTTCTGGACTGGGTGAGTTTAAATTCATTTTTATCCTCATCCTTTATAGCAGGGCAGAATAAAGCAGGACCAGGATATTATACTAGCATTGTTCATGAACTCACTTTCCACGGCATTGTCTGTGGCAATTCATTCTTATTACTGCATTATTCAATCTGAATTGCCTTAGCACACAGACAGACACATCAGAACCGGGCTTCCCCTGCCCTAGGAAGGGGCATCCCTTCCCCATCCATGGAAGAGGCAGACCCTCTCAACTATCTTCAATAACATATGACAGCAGAAAGAAGAGGGATACACTTAACTCTCTTCCTCTTTCCTTCCTTTTATTACATGGAGCCTTGACTTTACTATTTAAGAGATTTCCCTCTGAAGAGAGAAGCTCACCACAGAATTATCTCCATTTGTAAGACGTAGAACACAGTTTCTTGCAATCCCATTTCTCGCACATCTAACAGTTATGCTGGAGCAGATCCTGCCTCTAGCTGCCCTCTGTGAATGCTTCTGGGAAGCCACTTGCCCAGAGGGCACAGTGGATACAAACGTATTGGAAGATTGGCAAAATAATTTAAGAGCACAGCTGGTGAGGGAAGAGGATGGATGTAACAAAACAGAAGACTGCAGATTCAGCTTTCAGTGAGATACATCTCTTGAGAAGCTCATACAAAGCCTCATTAAAAGAAACCCGGTACATACCTCTGCTCTCTGTTTTGAACATGGTGCCAATACTGAAACTGGTCCTAAGCAAAAGCCTTGCTTTGGTCTGTTCCACAGCTCGGGGCTGTCCCCGTGCTTGGGGACAGCCACGAGACCAGCAGTGGGGCTGTGCTGGCAAAGTGGTTGCTGCATAATCTCAATCTGGGAAAAAGTAAGTCTGCATGAGCTATGCTGATGCTGACATCACCAGGTGATGCAGACGCACCTGCACACCCAGCCCAGCCCTGTTCAACAAAAAGCAAAAATAGTGCCATTGAGAAGCATTGGCATCACAGACAGCCCCATGGGCCACTGCTGTGTGTCTTTGGCTCTGGAATGGATACAGACAGTGCCAGCAGCACCACTTATCTGTTGAATTTCTTCCGCTCTTCTCCCAATTCTCTCTCCTCTCCATTCTGGAATCCCACCTGATCCCCCACCTCTCGAGCCTTCACCCTTTCTCTTCCCTTGTTACTGACAATTCGTCTTCGTAGAATCTGTATTTTCTACTTTCTGCTTGAAGTTGGTGCCTCTCACACCCCCTCTCTCTGTATGGTGATAATTCATTGCTCCTCCATTGTGGTGGATCCTTCCTCCCTTCAGGTACATGCAGACCCTCCTCCCCCTAACATTCCCTTTCTTTTTCTCTCATCAACAGCCATCAACGCATCCTGCTATTTTTCATCTTTCTCCAGAAAGGAGGAGGGGGTGGAAAATGATGCAGGGGGATTTTATTACAGTACAGCAGTTACTCATTTGGTTTCTTTCCTTCCCTGTTGCCCTTCTTCGGGGACGTAGAAAATGAAGAGCAAGCAGAGTGGATGCTGCAGCAACAGTGGCGTAGGGAAGGGAGCCACAGCTGCCTACCCAGATGCTACAGTGATATCAGTAGGTACTTTTATAAATGTATGTAATAAACAGTTGCCACAGCAGCCAAAGGAATACATTTCCACAAAACAAAAACAAAGAGATAGCAGCGAACACTGAGACTGCCTGTGGCAATGGGCACAGTTGTATAGTTAATAACACCTCTGCTATGAATAAAATTAGCAGGCTAGTCTCCAAGCAGTAAAATCAAAGAGCAATTAAAGAAATAAACCCCTTCAGAATTAGAAGTAAGTGCTTAGTTTGGCTATAATATTGATGACTTAAAGTCTCATCAAGAAATAAGCCCTCCCCAGATTTGTACCTTTGGAATGCATAACCTTTTTTTCATTTCTTTTTTCCTGAAAATCTGCTGGAGAATCCTAAAATCATCTTTCCTTTTTTGTTTTGTTTTGGTTTTTGGTTTTAAAATTATCCCCATCTCAATTCCTTCATCTGGATGGTGCAAAAAGTGCCATTATCAAAATACTGGAAGATGTTCATGTTTCTTACTAGTTATTATCTAGACCAAAGCTAGAAATTTTTCAGCATTAAATTTGAGGCCCAAGAGATCTGAATTACTCTAAGAAAATAAACAATATATATGCATTTTAAAAGAGTTGTTCATTTTACTTTCAATAGACACTATATGTAGTGAAAAAGCTTGGCTTTCCATGATCTAACACTCAAATTTGGGTCTATGCTAGATCCAGTACTTTTGGTCACCCTGCAATATTACTGGGAATTTATGTCTTACATATGTTGGAATATCAACATAATTAGATGAGGTAAGCATGATTTTTGGGTAGGTATCTTTCATTAGACTTAATTATTCATAATGGAAACCAAGAGTGAAGTGACTGGGCTACTTGTCACTCAGAAAGGCTTTGGCAGAAAGAGAAACTTTAGACAAATGCCTTACACCACTTAGTTTCCATTACAGCGAGAGAATTCAGCTGAAAAATTGGGATCAGACTTTCTTCCAGTTCTTCCAGTTTTCTGATTGAGACCATCTTTCCATAAGCAACTTTAAAAAAAAAAAAAGTACTTTTAGGCAAGCAGTTAGAGAAAGAGGATATTAAGACATTTTCCTAACCCATGCTACAATTCCTTCAAAGTGGTTATATCCTGCTTTTATCACGTGCTTTTTATTGAAGCCAGTTACCATTTTCATCTACACTTTGGAACCAATATGTTTGTGGTAAATGCAATTGGAAGAATATCTAGGAAAACTGATCGCAATGAGCTGTCAAAGGAGCAGCAACATATTACAGGACAACACAAGATATTGCTTCTTAGCCTTATTGAGAGTGGTTGGATTCAGTACGGAACGGCATTTTTTCACTGTGAATCTTCTCCAGTTTTAGCAATCTAGAGGTCCCAAAAAATTTATTGCCCAAAGTGATATGCAGTTTAACTTTGGGGCTTCTTCCACTTTGTTGCAGCAAACCCACAGCACTCCAGGTCAGCGTGCCAAAAGTCTGTATGAGCCAAATCCTTTTTTTCTTGTTATTAACATTCTCTGCCCTCCTGTCACTGGAGCCATTAAAAACTACTGGCTGAAGCTGCTGAAGCTGTGTTGTGTTTAAAATTAATAAGTTTTGGCCACAGTAAAAATAACAGATAGATTAAGACCAAAGCAAGTATCACTTAGTTGATTTTATTATTCACTTCTAAATAATACCACTAAGAATTAAAAATATTCTAGCACTTTAGCAGACTGGTATTGTTCGAAGAGTACTTTGATGCTTTTATTCTCTAAAGTCCTGTCTTGAGAGCGTTCCTGAGATAGAAACCATCATGAAGAGAACTGCTTCTTAATGCACAAAACAGTTATTTATATTATAGTATCTACAGCAATTTATTCATTGCAAACACCATTACACAGTGTATGATCACAGCATGCTGAGTATTCACAACGAGATTTTAAAAATGGCAATTTTGTTAAGTATTCTCCACTTTGTTCAGCTGAACAAAATTACATAAAATCCTTCACAGAAGGCTTTCCTTGTTCAGGGCCAGAAACAATCATTTGCCTCCTATTACATGTCTATGGGCTTGACCCCCTTTTGCCACATCTTTCCTTTCTTTTTCTTTTAAAGTAATACCACTAACTGTAGATCCAGCTCTTTTATACTGCCAGAAATGGACCGCATAGTTTAAATAAGATAAAATATTTATCAGCCTGATTTGCCTAATATGGCAAGCATGATTTGTAGCCATATTTTAGCACAAGAGGAAAACAACAGTAACTAGGAATGAAAAACACTACAGAAAAATGAGTAGACTGTCTTGGGACCTTCTAGTATGACCTCCAATCTTTCAAGTTGCCAAGTGATACCATTTCCATGTTACTCCTAATTTTCTTTTCCTTGTTTTTTCTTACCCAGGATTGCCATTTATTTTTCAAAACATAACTACTTTTTAATTTCACAACATTTCCCCTTACCCACAGCAGCTGCAATTTACCATTCTATCTTTCTAAACAGAAAACACGACACACAACAGTGGGGTGGCACTGTCAGGCACTATACTTTTAAATTCTAAATCTAATTTAAAAGGATGAGGTGACGGAGTGCGGACAGAGAACACAGAAACCCCATAGCAGCTGGAAGATTTAAGAGGTGTAGTAGGGAAGAAAGCATTCTTTAAAACAGCATTGACTTTTAGTTTCTGTGGAAACCTTCGAGGCAACGCACGACAGAGAGGGAGACAGGGCTAAAGCAGACCAGCTCAAACAGACCAGAAGGACTTGTCATGAATGGGTGCAATATACCAAAAGCTTTGGATCTGAAACCCATTTGATACGTTGATTTGACAACTTATAAAACAAGTATCCCAAGCTCCTGGAAATACTGGAGATGACAAAAAATGAAAAAAAAAAAAAAAAAAGCATGCGCAATGTATTAGCGATGAACAGATCATTTGAACTTCAGCTAATGTCTCCTTCGCTTTCTGATGACAGACTGATGATTTCATGTAAGAAATTTTTTTAAGTCTTATCCAAAAAAGATCTCTACTTTAAGAAATATTAGTGTAAAGATAGTCTGCAGTAGTCAGCCATTTCAGTAATTGGGAATGATTTATACAGGATTATTTCTAATATATGCACACACAGATATTCTGATTATTATGAATACTATAGGCAAGGCAGTAATATTTTTCAATGACTGTTCTTCTCTGTTCCTCAGAAAGCTGGTTTTGTAAAACCACCAGTCATCGTATCTTTCCCCTACTTGGAAATGATTTATGCAACTGCCTATAAAGAGGTTTGATTTGCTCAAGACTGTCATCTTTAATAATCCCATGTACAGGCAGTTGTCTAAATAGGAACCTGGAAATTTTGAAACCTTACGCAGCAAGAATAATGCAGCTTTTTTTTTCCTGAAGTAGCCTGATTAGGAAATTTCCTTTTGTGATGTTTTAGACACTTTCGTTTCTTTATATAAGCTGCTTGAAAAACTCTCCCAAAGTATTAATGAGGGAAAGCAATGAGAAGAATTCAAGAAGTTAGTATTTACAGAGAGAGAGAGAGAGAGAGACCTCAATCATACAATATAGCTGTGTACCCAACAAATCTGCTCCTCTGCCCATCCTGCGAACAGAGGAACCGGCTTGAATACAGACTCCCCTCATTTCAGTGAGAGATTCACACACGCTTACACGTAAAATGCTTGCTTACACAAGGAAACAACTCTATATTATGGCATAGATTAACTAACATGATGTTAAACACATTATAAAACAAGTCATTTCCTCCTGAGTAAACAAGCCTATAAAGCCAACAGGCACAGAAAAAGGAAATTTGATTCTGAAATCCATATACTTCAAAAGCAGATTCCTTTTATTTAGTCAATTTAGTTAAGAGGCTGTCTTATTTCTCCAGATCCCTGGTAAACAGAAGAAAACACACTTGGAAATTGCTGGCAAACAGACACATTTTCACAACATTTGTTCTTCATTCAAAATTATTCTCTTACTTCAAATATGGAGACCAGCCCTAGGTCCAAGGTGAAAGAAACCTTAAAATGTCTCAGCTTTTGATCAAGACTGATCTCCCCCATTGCAGGCCACATTCTGACTTATCAGAAGAAAACACAATTTATAGGCAATTTTCTTTGCAGTGTCTGTGAGGACTCAGCCATTTACACCACTTGACTGACTAGCTGAAATAAACGGGGATCTGGCAGATTCTTGAGGAGTGTTTATGTGAGACTGGGACCCATAATGTGGCTTCTTCTACTTCAGTAGAATACTGTTAAGACTTTTTAACGTACTCCTCCTCTGGAATCCGGGACCTATCTGGATCCATGACAGGGTAAACAGAAAATGAAATATACAGAAATGTCTCATTTTTCTATCAGGATAATTTTCTCCTAGGATCTTTTGGGAGAGTCTCTGGGTCTGAGGTTAGGAAGGGGCTTTCTGTTCTGAGGTTGCTGGAAACCCTCTCAACGTCAGATGTGGAGTTACCAAGTGAACTTGCCAAAACAGTCCCAGAAACTCTGGTTATGCCACTGACCTCACTATATGAATAGGGTCGTTCCAATGTGTTTTTCAGTAAAGGTGAGCTTATTTGGGACAACCGAGGCTGCATTCTTCTCAGTACATAGACCTCCACTGTGCTTCCAGGCTCACGACTTCTGATCAGAAAACCCTTCTCGATAAATAGCTTAGTTTTATCCCTTGCTTTATTCAAAAGCATTAGGATGGAAAGACGTAAAGTAGTCCTGGGAAGGATGATGGCAAAATTGGTTCAAGAAAAGAAGGACGCTTGCTTGTCATTTGAAAGCCATAATGAAAGTGTGTGGCTGAAAGGAGAAGTTCTCAGCCTCAGTTCTCAGCATGGGAAGGCAAACAACTGGTGTGCAGGCACCTGCTTGTGAAAGCAGTCTTCACCATGGAGCTGGAGCTGGGGAACTCGGAGCTCCGTAAAATCCCTCTCAAAGTTTCAAGTGACACTCCCACTGCTGGAGGCCTCACACATGATCTACTCTAGAAATGATGTCTTGTCTAATGAAGAATCAACATTTCTAATTAGTAAGGGAGAGCCAGTCTTCTAATCTGCAGGTCGTAATCAATGACTCTGTCATAGAAGAATAAACTTCACACATATAAGGCCTGTTTTTTTTTTTTTAAAACCACAGAGTATATTCCCTACATAAAGATGTAATACCAAAACCAGTTTAAATTGCCATTATAATTTCCTTGGCAAACAACAGCTTGGAATCCTTACTCACACAGATGTTTTTTGCATGATAAAAATTACATTCGTATTATTTTCTTTCCCATTTTCAGTTCCAGCTCATCTCCCTGGTTCAGCTGCCAGTGACACCTCCTCTCATCATTGTTTATTCACCCGTAACGTGCATGGTCATGTGCATTAAGTGACAAACGACCAGTCTTTGAGTCAGAGCTACCACCACAAGGAGAACCAAAGAACAGTACACTAGTCATGCTGAAATTCACGACGCAAAAATAACATGTAGCTTAACCTAGGAACGCTCGAGTTATGTTCCTTATCTTTATCGTGCATTACTGCTTATCTTTATTATCCCAATCACACTTGTTCAAGTCTTGTGTATTCAAAGCAAACAGCTGGAGCAAATGGCTATGAGCTACAGAAATGCTCATCTTGCGGTCTCTGGTTCGGTGCTAGCCTAGATGGCTTCTGTCCAAACTGTTCGTACTTGGAGGCTCTTTGGTGGTCTGCAGCTAATGAATAGGTTTTTTACAAATCCATTTCTTAGCGGACAAAAGTCCCAAGTCATAAGAATATCATTGCTGATTGCAGCCTCGCTGGCAACGCTGACCAGATGGAGGAGAAAAGACCCTTTGGCTGCATGTGGTAGCTCTTGGTTGAGGCACTGAGAATGCTGTGGGAACACATGCCAGACAGCTGCCTGTCTTTACCGATTATTCACAGGTTAATTAGGAAGGTATCTGTACTAATCGCTGTAATGGTCTTCACAAACACCATATTTGGCGTGGTAGTTTTAACAGAAAAATGTCCTGCCATTTTCCTCATGCAGAGGGAAGGCATGGTGGAGATATTTCAAGCCATATTACTTTTTAAATAACTTGGATACGATCAAAATCAGCAATGGTTCACCTGTATTGCTTGTTATAATTGAGCAGGAATCTAGCCGCCTGAGAAAGATTTAAATATACCACTTTACGTACTAAGAGGAAAAAGTGTTCCTCTGTCAGATCATATTGAATCACAACAGTGTGCATATGTATTCTTGTCATAGTTTCTGCACTTTTACTGGTTTTGATGCCTTCAAAATAATCTTTTTTAAAATTAATGTACTTGCCAATTGTATATTCTGGAAGGGAGAGCAGCTGTTTCCTCACAACTGTACGCATAGCCTTTTGAAGAAAATTTTGTTTATTAATAGTAATCTGTTTTTCATAGCTTTGCAATTTCTTAGATAATAGGGTAAAACACAATTTTCCTTTCATGTTCTCTGCATACTGAAGAGACAGATGCAATTGCAAGAGACTACTTATGCTGAGGGCAAAACTTAGTACTGCTTAATGTGACTTAATGACTAAAAAATGTGTATCATTTATAGATGACATCCAGTGCTCAGCTACGATATTATTATGGTCAATGAGTGCTCTTCCCTGCCGGTTAGTAAAAGGATTTGGAATTAAATCTGTTTTTATTTCACTTGTTCAAGTAGACACACTGAAAGCAACCGAACTAACCACATAAGTAACACAAATGGGATTTAGTCCTTGCTCTTAATCTTTTTCTAGACAGAAGCTCACATATAACAATATATATTTTAACATGAAACACAGAACTGAGAGAAAGGGCGAAAGAAAAAACAGGACTGAAGAAAGGCTATTTTACAGCTACATAGACATGTAAACACCTCCAGGAACTTTGCTTAATAAGGCCAGCTACTTTCAGCTATCACTCCACGGCCCATGACCATCTTTCCATGAAAGCATTTCTTTCTCCCCCAGGCAACCCTATCAAGTTAGTGCAGTTCCCTCGAAATACATAAATGCTGTATTTAAAGCTAAATGCATAGCATATGGAGGACTGGAGCTGCGCTCTGGAGAGCACACCCCCCACCCACCCACCCGGGGGCACTCAGGCATGCCAACAAACGTCCCTACGAAATGTGGCAAATACAACAAGGAAAGTGTCAGAACACAGACATTTCCTGTAGGTTTTAACGCGTGTCAAGAGACACTCTTGTGTAATAGAGATACCACAGGGTTCACATCTGATCTTGAACTACCTCAAGACACAATGTACACAATGGAGTAGTCAACCCAGCAGTGTTTAATACATGGGCACTATTTCCCTTATGGGATACATTAGCTTTTCCTAACGATACTGAAGCGATTTACTTGTTTCTTTACCAAACTAGGTGTATTCAACCCCAATGCAGAGAAACTGTGACAGTCAACTTTCCTGGGAAGCGAAGGCTCAATCCAGGGCACTCAAGAGTTCATCCAGTGTTCGGTGATGCCAGTGACAAAACTCCCACTGACTTTGATACGTTGAAATGCACAAAAAAGAGCACTTGTATGAGCCACTTGTAAGCACATAAAATGTGCATGCAGTTGTGCTTGCAATTTTAAAATCTCCTATTTTTAGTGAGCCGTTAAAAAAAAAAGGTCTTGCGTGTGTAATTGTACATTCAAATTTATGTTGGCCTACTTTAAATAGTTTTCAGTTTATCATGTTAGGAAACATATTCTAAAACTGCGTCCTCAGATGATCAAAAAAACCCCACCCCAAACCTTCAAAATCAAAAAGCAGCAGCTGGTGGTCTGGTTCCCACAATCACCAAGCTTTGATCAAGGTTTTTCAATTACAGCAATATTTCAGAATCATGCAAAAATACGAACCCAACTTGTCAGTTGACTTCCATTCCTATCACTTCTGCGGGGGTCTGAGATTGTGCAGAACAATTTAAATACAATTCACTGACATTCAGAACTGAAACATCAGTTCCTGTGTGAAATAAGAGAATGCAGTAATTTGGGAAGTCTACTAACTTGTTTGACGAAACTAGATTTATTACATTTTTGGCATATGTTCCTTCATAAGCCAATATTTTCTATTTAAAGAATATTTCTATTTTCATTTGCATTTTTACACTGCTTTTCAAGTAATTTTTTCACTAATAGGGATTATTGTTGGGTTCAGGACTCAAACCTTACCACAGTTTAAAAAATTGGAATATTTTTACATGAATATTTTCTCTGCAGAGGTAAAAGGTTAAACTGAGTAGCACTAGACATGAGAAAATGAATTAGTACAGTAAAACAAAGATAATCAGTCTGGCTTCAAGGTTAACTTTCTGTTATTTATTGTAGGTTGGTTTTTTTTGTTTTTCTTTTTTTTTGACTTCTAATAGTATGCCAACCCCATGCTCTGGGTTGCTGCAGAAACTACACAAATAGAAACAATGGCTAAAAATCACACCCCCTTTCAGAAACCCATCCCTGCTCCGCAGCCACTCCCTCCTAAAAAATCCAGCGCAAAGAAAATACCCTTTTTGTTGCAAATCAGGAAACTGTGGTCCTGGCAAACTGACAGGTGAGGTAAATTCATCTTCCTCAAAAACACGATTGTGTGAATGAGAGGTGTTCACAAATGTAAGCGGCCAGCTGCCTCCTCGGCTGTGACTGTAAATACTGTGTTTAAATACAGAATCATAATATTTACAAACAGAAATTACACAAAATCTGTCTGCCACTGTCCAGAGGTTTTTGTGGTAAACAAACTAGAATAAACAGTGGGAAGTAAAAGTGGTTTAAAAATAAGTTTATTTTTTGCAAGTGAAGCAGTATTAGCAACATCAATGGCTACTACTCTTATATTGACACTGCTGTCTTATTTTTTTCCTCTTGACATTATAAAACTGATAATATTTTACTTTTCAAATTGAGGAAAGCCTGCAAATCACAACTTTTTCCTCACTTCGCAAGCTTTGGAGAATTTATCTAAGATATTGTAGCATTCAGAAGCCCATACTTCTTATTGTACAAATAATGTTATGTCTAAAGTTTCATGTATTTCCAAAAAATGACAGGACAGATTTAGTGCAAGTTAGATGGCACTACCACAAATACAATTTCAGGTTATGATTATCAATTTAAGCAAATTAGGGTTTCCCAACAATGTTAATTAAAAGTTTTGTATTGACTTCGCTCTCATCCAAAAAAACAGATACTTTTTTCATCCCTTTTCATCTGTTTCCCTATAATAGCCACAAGTATTTTTCATTTGTGGGCTATAAAACATTACAGTTATTCATTACATATGCCATTGGCATACTTGTTACAGCTACCTAGTGTACATTTCAATACCAAAATACATTTCTCAGTTTAATACACTACTAATGAATCAAATAAAAATCAAGTGGTTTGGGGCTTCAACTGACACTTTAACTTATTACCCCATAATCACATCATGAGCAGAAGTGGCCTTGTAACTCTTACTCCATGTTCAAGCAGTTGTAGTGAAACTCACGATAATATTCTTGCTCTGTGGTTTGTAATTACTTCCAAATTTCTGAAAATGTACTCACATGCCCATCGACATTACTTTTCTAGGGGGGTTTCCTGTTATGCCAGCCACCACAGATGCCCAAAAATAAACATCCAAAACCACATATCTAAATCTACATCCAATTTTTTTTTTTTTTTTTTAGCATTTTAAACAAAAGACTTTGCTTTGTTAAAATACTTTATGCCAGACCTCCTCATCAGAGACTGACCCAGAACCAGAAACTCCTGACTGGGGAGTGGGGGCGGGCAGCCCTTCCCTTGTTGAACAGATGTTCAAACCCTTCGACAACCCACGCTTAAGACGTTCTTCGTTCATTCAATAACATTACTTATCCAGGCACATGGAAGACAAACAAGTACGGCTAGGAGCAATACCCAGTACTATGCTGTGGACTTCCCACCACCGCCAAGGAGAAGACCTGGACGCTGGGTGTTAGGGAATAGTTTTGTAAAGTTACTTCTCCGCAGCCACACGTAGCACAGCTTGCAGTCATTGCTCTACAATATTTAAAACTTAATAACATGTTGCTGCAAATACTTTCTACAGAGTGATGCCAATGAAAATATTCACAGTACTATGAAGAGGAGTCATTAATTATCTTCAGGTTTTATGAAATGTTAGGACCTAGTACCAAAAATACATACGGACATGACCAACAATGTTTTGTGCACATAAAGCTACTTAAGGACACGGGCTCTTCAGGACCCACACTTCCAAGCTGCAGTTTGCTGGTTTTGATGGCAAAGCAAAAAGTTGCATTTCAGGAACTGAAATACATTTATTTTATTGCATTATTTTTCAGCCAGTACACTACCAAGAAGCACTGATAAGTAAGGCCTATTTAGTTCTGTTGGGCAATGAATAAACTCAATTATCCAAGGATGGAATATTTCAGAACAAGCCCTAAGAGTTTCATGTTGGATTTTTAGGGGGTTTTGTTGCTTTTTGTGGGTATAGAGCATCAGATCAGTACCCACAGCAGGCACAGAATACAAAGCTTCTTATCAGCTCAGGGCATCGTTACAACCAGGTTTTCATCTGGTTCAGCAGAAGTTCAAAACTGGGATGTCCTGTGTTGAACATCTGCATCTGCCGCACCACGCGACAGTGAGAAACGAGTTCTAGAACTCGAGCTGAAGGGACCTAACCTCCTCACCACAACACCTTGCTAGTGGCTGGCTGTCGTAATTGACTTTTAACTATAGAAATAGGTTCAGCCTCATTGCAATACACCCTGCAGGGAGAGGAAAATGAGAAAACAGGCTGTGGTACCTCTAATGAGTAGAATACTTCAGCCCATATCCAGTCAGATTCACTGATTATAAGGAATCTATTTACTCTAAGCCAGGGGAACAAAATCTCTGTCAATGGGTAGAATAAACACTATTTAGAGTGGAACCATTTGTAATATGCTTTAATTGGCAATTTTCCCTTAATGAATAATACAACATCTTTTATATGAGGATTCTGCAGCTCTGTGACTTTTTGTCCCTGTATTGAGATATGAAAACCGATGCACAGAATAAATTCTCTTAATAACAGAGCTTAGAATAATACATCCATTATCACAGGGATCACACTTGTCTTCTATAACCACATGAATGCAACCAGAGCAAGAAAGTAATGTAAAACACCCACACACTTAAAATCAACATCTTTTCTTCAGAACAGATGGCAACATAAAATATGAATTAAGAGTAACTTCACATAGATTAATGAAAAAACTTATTTTGAATAGTAGAAGATACCTGACTGTTTAGGAACTGTGTTTACAGTTGCAGTGTTTCTTCTGCATAAGGGTATGGCCAGGAGGTTCAGCCAACAGAGAAGGAATCGCATATGTTTTTTGTAGGCTACACAGAGGCTTGCAGGCTAGACAGATTGACCATGCCAAAATCTCACCAAGGCTCTCTTTCAAAGGGACAGCTGAAGGAGTTCTGCACAAATTTAATGTACTCCAGGGAAAAGGTAACTGAAGTAATGAAGTTGACTGGGTGCATCCAGGAGCTGGAACATACTCTCAGAGAAAACCACTGGGTATTAATAAGTGAGTTTTGTTGGTAGCTATACTATACAGTTTAAAGTAACTGGAAAGTCTCACATGAGGAAAGTTTTAGTCCTTTATCTTTTAAAAATGCTTTTATATGCTCTGTTTTTCTCATTTAAGTTTGGCAGTACCTATTCCCCAATAGTCTGTACTGAGACCAGTACTGTTCAATGTCTTCATCAATGATTAGACAGCGGAATCGAGTGCACCCTCAGCAAGTTTGCAGATGACACCAAGCTAAATGGTGCGGTTGACACACCTGATGGATGGGATGCCATCCAAAGGGACCTGGACAAGCTCGAGAACCTCATGAGGTTCAACAAGGCTGAGTGCAAGGTCCTGCACCTGGGTTGGGGCAACACCTGGTATCAATACAGGCTGGGGGATGAAGGGATTGAGAGCAGCCCTGTGGAGAAGGACTTGGGGGTACTGGTGGATGAAAAGCTCAACATGAGCCAACAATATGTGCTTGCAGCCCAGAACGTCAACTGTATCCTGGGCTGCATCAAAAGAAGCGTGGCCAGCAGGTGATTCTGCCCCTCTACTTCACTCTCGTGAGACCCCACCTGGAACAGTGTGTCCAGCTCTGGAGCCCTCAGCACAGGGAAGACATGGATCTGTTGGAGCAGGTCCAGAGGAGGGCCAGAAAAATGATCCGAGGGCTGGAGCACCTCTCCTATGAGGACAGGCTGAGAGAGTTGCCCAGAGAAGTTGTGGATGCCCCATCCCTGGAAGTGTTCAAGGTCAGGTTGGATGGGGCTTTGAGCAACCTCATTTAGTGAAAGATGTCCGTGCTCATGTTCCTGAGTCCAAGGGTTGGACTAGATGATCTTTAAAGGTCCCTTCCAACCCAAACCACTCTATGATTCTATCATGTTGCTCTATATTAAAAAATGAACTGGACAATCATGATGCATCACACTTTATGAGGATATACACATTTTCAAGATTTCATTTTCACTAGAAACACCTACTTTTCTTTATTTTCCCCAGTGTGTTCTTATCAGGATACTCTTTCAAGAGGTTACCAGTACCAAATAGAGTTGCTGTAGCAGAATGAAAAAACCCTGCTTCTAATACATGCATATGTAAAAAACCTCTCATAGATTAAAGTAATGGGCCAAACATTGTCATGATACAATTCACTGACTTCAGTGGAGTTGTACTAGCTTACTTAAGGACTAAACTTGGCTCAGTAAGATCATTAGGAAAATAAAAGACTATGGAAATATTTTTTTTTAAATCATGGAAGTGGATTGTGTAAGATCACAATGGAGTAAAAATGTAAATAGCAGGATGAAGATAATTACACAAAACTCTGTATGGGTACCAAGATCAATATTGTCAGAATGTGATCTGATGTAAAGAAACACACATACACTACCAGAAAAACAAGAATAAAATAATTTCTCACAGGTTCAATGCAAAAATCATTTTCCCCTATGAGAAAACCTTATAAAAGGCTTCCTCTCTTCAGACAAAGCAACAGAATGGATGGGAATGAAAAGTGGCAGGTAAAACCTCTGCCTCTCCAAACATTATTCAAAGTTAGAAAAAGAAAATGTTTCATTACAAGATGAGGAAAAAGACATAGCTGATCAAAGTCAGTCAACTCGCTTATTTATATCTCAGCAAACACCTCAGGTCTGCATTTTGTCAATCTGCAGAAAGCAGAAGATTTTTCTGACCTCATAAATTGGCAAGAAATGGCTTGTGTACTGATCTATTCAGCTCAGCAGATACTTGGCACCGTTTATTCTGGCTGTCACAGAACCAAATACACCTACCACAAGGGTGATTGCTATGGAGTTTCTCAAAGTCAAGAGGAAAAAGCCTCGTTTAAGCAACTGGTATGTCACAGCAGTGTCACTTTGACTCTGGTCTAATTGCCTGACATAGCTGAAGATTGTGACCACTGAACACTACTATTGTCACTATTCTGCAGGTCTGGACAGAGCAGAGACAAAGTATAGCGAGGCAGGACTTCTAAAAAATTGTTGGCAATATCATATTAAAAAGTTTTGAGGAGATGACACCTTGTTTATGGCCTGGAGGTTTTATTCAGCTTCCCAAATCATTTGCTATCCAGGTGCCACCACTAAAAAGTTGCAATATAGCGCTGTTTTGGCACAGAAGCATCTAAAGAGAATGACATGTCTAAACATACAGGAGCAGATGAATTTGTCCTGGTAGCATATTTTCACATTCACATTCATCAAGAATAACTTCTGACAGAAGGTATGTGAATAGGAAATAAGGTCTTTCTTTACTAGGTTAAATGAGATTTTGCATTCATTCCTTCTTAGCTAAGTATGCATGCAGGCAAGATCCATGGATGGATTATACACTTGGACTCAGCAGAATTTACTATTTTTAAAATTACAATAACTTTCTTAAAAATTTCAAAGAAAACTCTTTTAAACTTTTCATTCTAAGGTTTAAAACTCTGGAGCATCTCTCCCATTTGAACTGGGCATTTGAGAAATACAACCACACTGTCTCCTGTTCTGCATCGGACCGTCATGCACATCCACTGATAATGAGGCAAACTTGTCAAACCCATGGCTATGGAGGGAGAGCTTCTTCCATGTATTGCTTCTAAAATCAGCACAACTACTTTGTACCTTCTATATGCATTACCTCTTCAGAACAGATATAACCTCAGGCTCCTTTGCAGGTAAGTTGGTTTTCTGTATCCTGGTGGTTTTCTTTTAATAAATATCAGCATGGCTAATTGGCTCCACTACATTAATGCAACCTCTAGAGTGAGCAGGACTAGGCACCTGGGCACAGCAGATGCTGTGACAGCCACCCTTTTAAGCAAAAATAAAAGGCTGTCAAAGAAGATGCACCTGTTTTTATTTAAGATTTCACATTAGCTCTCAAATGGTTTCTGCTTGCTGACAAGCAAACACATGACCTAGGCATCAGCAGCTAGAATTACCTATTTGCTGAAAGTGTGTATTTGCTGACTTAATGTGTTTAGCATTTGTCACATACACAGAGGAGTTGACAAATACAATCTTCTCGTCCTTACTTAATAATTTTGTGGAGCAAGAAATGACTCAGTTCATTCTTCTTCCTTACTTTACTTGTTCCTAGCTATGGTAGTGTGCCAAAAACCAGCTCACACCCATTTCCCTTCTCTAACATACAACGTCAAAGTAAATTTCCAGCTGGCAAATGAACTGCAACGTTGATTAGAAATGCAATATATTTGAAACATTTGACCTTTAAAGCACAAAAAACTTGCATCTGAAATACAGAGTTTGTCACATATCCACAAAGCCATATCAAATCAGGAAATGCAGTTGCTAGAGCCGATTAATGCTGACTTTGCAGTTTCATGATTTTTGTATGTATGTGTCATAGTCCTAACTCTGTGAAAGGAACACTGCCAAGTACTTGACTTCCCAAGTATGTTCTACTTTTAAACCACTATCCTCTGGTGGAATTATGTTATATATATTCCAATTATATTATGTTTAACTAAGAGCTCTGATTTTACCTTCAAACTGACAAAGTGTATCAAAGAAAACATGAGAGCTTGACATTGAAATACACTCTAAATCTCACCAGTTTCATGCTATTGATAATTGCTGTGTCAAAAGTCATCAAACTGTGAACTTCCTTCATACTATTTGAAACTCATCCCCTGAAAAACAAGTTCTAGAAAGAGCTTGACATTTTTTCCCTGTGCTGATACAAATTGATTTGTGTGCTCAGACATTGTCTATCAGGTACCCAACAACAGAGGCATAAAAAAAAAAAGAGAAACACCCAATATGAGAAACCTTTATGTACCATTTGATCACTTAAATTCAGCTCATTTCCTCTTCTATGTAAGTGTGGACTCAAATTCTCTCCATATGGAGGAAGGCTTATTCAGACCCTATGCTTCAGAGATTACGGCACCAGTTAGCTCTTCCCAGGACCTCCTGTCTGGATTTGAGGGAGAAATAAAGGCATGAAGAAGGGGACAGAGTTCTGGTACACACAAGTTCTCCAGTTCTTCCTCTTGTGTTACAGGCTGCAATATGAAGCATAGGGCTATGGTGACAAAAAAATAGCAGCAAAATTTCTCTTAAGGCCTATTATGCCAGCGATCAGTTGAATATTATCCCCGTTGAATACTGGCTAGTTGCCAGTCCCGGCTCCTGGTAAACTGTATGATGTTTGGAACATCTTCTGGAATCCAGATTTTCTTCTCAGAGATTAAAAACATCCACCATTTGTCCCAACCCAGCTTTCAATGAGACTGGAAAGAACTTTGTACTGATTTCCAGAAAAATTAAGCTCTTCACAAATACAGTTTCGTATTTTGTTTAGTTGAATACATAGACATGCGTGCCAGTAGAGGGGGTATAGCTCAACCGTTTCTCTTCCTAGAAGGGGATGTCACAATTGAGGACAATATGAAGAAGAGGTAAACAGGAAAGCTCTGCAAATTTACATGCCTTTAGAAAGAGAAGCTGCAAGAAGAGAAAGGCTTCTGGAATGTAAAAAAAAAAAAGCCGTAGGAAAATAATTTTTTAATTTCAAGCTTCTAGCAGTTTAATATAAGCCAAGCAAAAGACAGACAAAATCACAAGTATCTTCAATTGATTTCAGACTGAAACCTCTTCCGTTAAGTATTTTATCTCAACAGTGTACATACCCTACTTATTTGGAATACAGAAATTTTGCATGTTAAAAAACCCACGAATAAATGCAAACATCATGTAATTCAATGAGTTTCTGCATTAGAGCAAAACAAGATGTTGATGAATTCTCCTTGAGAAACGATGGGTAAAAAACTTAATACCATTATGTGAGTCCAATCTAGTTGAACTGGAACAGTTGTATGACATTTTGCTATGTCCCCAAGGGTAACAGCAAATTCTGGTCAGGAAAATTCCTTCCCAGAAAATGGAGCATGACTCCAGGATAGACAGAAGATGTGTTTTTATGTCCCAGAATTCCTGGCTGCCATCAAACCAACAGCCACTAGCAAAAGGAAATTTTTCAGTTTTCCAAAAATATGCTTCAGGAATGTTGACAAATATATGAGCTGTCATTAACAAGCAAGTTCAGGCTCAAACTACCAAACCAATCTCTCATGTCAGAGGCCTGGGGTTTTGACTAACTATATTAGACATTTTTATGTGAAGACCTCACATATACCTTTGAGGCCAAGGTGTGGTTGCCCAGCACTTCCCAAATTAGACTATGAGGTCATGATTCAAGAAAGCGTTTAAATAGCTGCTTAATTACTAACCCAAATGCATATGTGTTATTCTGACCTTCAAAGTCAGACTCCGGAAACGGCGGCACCCAATGCAGGAAACCCTTTTTGAGTTCGCTCCAGCCCAGTAAGCGAAGCATGCCTTGCACGGCATGTCCAGAAGGACGCCTGATCAGTTTGGAATTCTGCAGAAGCTTTGTAACACTTCAGAGAAACGCTTGTACATTCTCAGACTCCAACTGCGGTGTAGTTTAAGATAAAAAAACACTGCTACAATGCCTTAGAAGGTTAAAATGCTTTGTTATAGACCAGAGTAATTTGTGTTTAAAAGGGATAATAGCCTGATGCTATATGTCAAGCTATGCCTATACTGTAAAAGCAAAATAAATTCTAGTATTGAGTCTCACAGCCCATGGCTTCAAATGGAGTTAACGGGCTGTAATTCAGGACAGCGTTAGCTCAATTGTGGCCAGTCAATTTATATGACTAAAACCAGTACTGGATGGGCAACCATGCACATCTGTTCTATCCACGTAAATGTGTGGGGGTTTATATACATCAATTTTGTGCATGCAATATAGGCATCTATCAATTAAAGAAACAAAGTATACCTGTGCTGCCCAGTTGACTGTACCTCTATTAATGATGTTCAAGGTAATCCCAAGAGGTGGCTCTTCTTACAGGCCACACACGCACGGGATGATTGTCAACCACAGTGATTCAACATACTTAGAAATAATTTTGCCCATAGGAGGGAGTCTGCCCAGTGTACATCACCCAGCTGAAGGCTTACAAAAATCAAGTTTACTTTATCCTCAGAGAAACCAGAGGAAGAAAGAAAGAAAGAAAGAAAGAAAGAGAAAAAGAAAGAAACAGGAGCCAATGCTGCAGTAAAGAAAATAATTATTTATTTTCTTGCACCAGGCTGAACAGACACAAGTCCTGCCTGAGTGACTCTCTTAATCTTCCTAGTTGCTCCATTTTCCCTTTAATCTTTCGTAATTGCAATACTCTCAGACAGTCCTTCCAGCCCGTAGTAAACTGCACCTTGCAGCTCACATGCTACCCAGAAGGACAGGATGAGAAACAAAGGCAGAAGGCCCCACTTTGCCCAGCAAAAGGTCACACAATTTTCTGGACCTAAAATGTATATCCATATTAAATTCTTTTCAAGTGCCAGGAGGCTAATTATATAATTAATGGAAGGCCTGACATTAAATGAGTTAATTTTGTTCTCCTCACTGTGGGTAACATCTAAATTTGAAATTTCCTCTCAAATCGTTAATTAATTTTTCTAATACAGACCGTAATTCTCCCAAGTGAGGGAAACTGTAGAGAAGCATGTTTGGAGCCCAGGAGCACTGCTGCCTAACAAACTCCCAGGGTCAACGCTGAACGGAGGAACATCTATCTCTGCTGTAACTAAAGCAACAGGGACAGAACCATGGGCAGTTCGCCGCAAAAAGTTTACACGATAGTTGCTGGAAAAAGCTGGGGGTAGTCTGTTCAAAGGATGCGTTCTGGCTTTTAGGGTCCCTGGCTGTATTCATACCAGTCTGGATTGAAAGCTGAGATGTGGGTTCAGTTCCAGACTGTCACAGGCTCCTCACCAAACCGGACAGAAGAGTCCAAAAAGAGGCAAAAAAATTGACAAAAGAGTTAATTAATTTCACCATGTCTCATTTCCAGTTGTAAAATGAAGATATAAAGCTCCTTTATGAAGGGGAGAGGAGAGGGGGAACAATCACCTATGAAAATATTTAAGAATGAGTAGCTGAAATCCTTCTCTAACACCAAGTTAATGCACTTTCAGAAAAAAAAAAAAAAGCTCTTAATTCATTAAAGGAAACAAAGCAGTGGGTGTATATATACATACATATATATATATTCCAGAAAAACTATCTGGTTTATTGAAAAAATATTTTTGGTTAAAAAAAAAGAACTAGTGGCAAATTTCACCCAGTTCTGCTCACTGAGGATTATCCACAATTTCAAGGATTTGAAAAAATAAATCTGTAATCTTGATTTAGACTTTGTCTCACACACAGGCTGCAGTTTCATGCGTAACTTCACCTTATTTACTGCTACTGAGAGCAGCAGTCCTGCCCTCCCTGTTGTCCATGATTGTGTGCTCCAGCTCCCTTGTTTGTGCTGGCACCAGTGCTTGGGCAGCTGTGCAGCTGGACTGAAAATTAATCTGACCACAGAAAAAAAAGGGTTTTTTTTTCAGCTGAAGCAGCTCCCTGAACCGACAAGCCCTGTGCTGACACAGAGAGGGGCAGCAATGAATAGCTGAAGGATAAAGCAGAGGGAGGGACAACCTCTTTCAGTGACCCCAGGGACTTAAATAGGCTTAAATCCATCATGAAACCACTTCCTCAGCCTTATCCCCACTGGCCAGAAGATCCTTTTATATCTTTGGTGGGGAGAGCATCTTCACACAGACAGAAGGCCAACAGGTTACTTCCCACAGATACTATCTGTGCATACATAGGAAATGCAAAGCTATTCAAGACAATTTGGCCCGGAATAAAACAGAGGTAAGCGACGCTGCATTTACCATGGGATAGATTCTCGCCATGGCCAGAATGTGCCGGGCTTATGTCCCTTTTGGTAATATGCATTTTTACTTAGCAGGAAATATATGACAATTCAATATTTTAAGTCTCCAAATAATGTTAGGAAAAGATTTATTTGACTCAAATTAATGCAGTAAAAGTGATCATAAAAAATTTAATTAGAAAAAATAAATGTTTTCGATCCATAGAAAATAATTTTTCCAGGGAAATAAGGAAACATTCTAAAACTAACAATCAAAATATTCCTACAAGGGATCCCCAGTATTACAATTACAGCACTCCTAACATTTTTCCTTTCTATGCATCTTTGACAGAGTACTGATTTTAATACAAGTACTAACATAATTAGGATAATCTCATTATCCTAAATTCCTAAAATTGAATTCCTAAAATTCAATTTTGATAATAAATGTTTGGTCCTAGATAAAACTTTTATTTCTCAGACTCTTGTGAGAACTTAAAAAAAGGGTCCCTAGTGACATTAGCTGCATATTCTTTGCAGATTTAGAAAACATTTTGTAACAGAACTGTTGTAGAGAGTATAATTTCATTGAAAGTCGAAACATAATTCAGTAATATCCTCAACTTTAATTTT
Organism: Pluvialis apricaria; assembly: GCA_017639485.1. Taxonomy (NCBI): domain Eukaryota; kingdom Metazoa; phylum Chordata; class Aves; order Charadriiformes; family Charadriidae; genus Pluvialis; species Pluvialis apricaria. The sequence continues at coordinate 43,456,563 of CM030008.1, read as the reverse complement.
TAATGATGTCAATACCACATTGATACTTCAGTCTTGTGTTGATTACATTTCTAATACTCTTTTATGAGCAGCTTAAAAATAAGAAGTAGGAACAATGTCTTCATGTGATTTAAAAACACCAACAACTGAAATGAATCTTCTGTGTAGTCATGCTTAAATCAATTAAATAGATCCAGATCTTAGGAAAGTTCTCTAATTATACTTCAATTATTACCCAATCTCTAAAAAAATACAGAAAGAGAAAGAAAAAAGCTTAAAGTTATCAGGTGCCTCATCTTCCTTGTTATTACTTTGAATATGCAATGTTAAAAGACATCGTATGTTAAAAGACCAATAATGAGTTCTTCATTTACGCCAAGTGAGCTGATCATTTTCTTATGATGAAAGTATTTCTCTAAGCAGTAACACTTACTTAAATAGAAATACTCACAATCTTCTTCTCCAGCTAATTAAAAGCACTCGGTCTGATTAAACATGAATCTGAACAATGTTTCCATCCCTATCCCTCCCTATTCCATTACAAATCAGTGCTCTTGAGGCTCTTGTTTTAAGTACTGTCCCTACGTTAATTTTATTTTTATTATTTTAAGAGTTCTTAAAAAATATTAGCTTAAGTGAAACATGAAGGCATGAAGTCTTTGCATGAAGGCCTAATAGATGTTTGCCAGCTTATTGTTTCTAACACTTTAATGAATGACAATGACCACTTGCACAAAATGTAATAGATAACGTTTTGTGTGGTTGCTGAACGGTCGCATGGGCCATTTGCTAATTGGAAGGAAATTAGCTGACTCCCTCCACAACATGTGTGCTCTTCTTAGACCTCACACAGAAACTCGTCATATGGCTTGGGGACTTGGGGCAAGTTACAGAAGCTGGTAGGGACAGACAGCAAACCCTCCACACATCGCACTTCCCTTGCAGCTCCCGTGACCCCTAAATCGATGGTCTTCCAGTGGCGATAGCTCTGTGACAGCCACCTCGGCTGCCTGGCAACTAAGAATGTTAGTTTTCATCTGGTGCTTGTGACTATCTCCCTGACACAACACGGGGTCAGACAGTATCAGTGGTGGGGAAGCTGCCCTCCCCACGCCGGCAGCCCCGGGCTGGTGGCCGGTGACCAGGCAGCCAGCTCAGCTTCGCCTCCTCCTCTCTCTGCATCTCCAGCTGCTGTGCTCGGCAGCGGCCAGAAGGTTTTAGGAGCCTTTGAATGGCTCTTGTCAGGCAGTCGTTTCTATAAATCAGGCTGGTAATCTGGCAGACCACAAGCAATTTTCCTGGAATTAAGGGTAACTGGAAGACTAGACTATGGTCTAAACCATAGGAAACTAAAAGATACTAAAAAAAGACCCCCCTGCAACCTCTCTGCATCATGACTATCGGAATACGGTTGAACTGAACACAGTTAAATTAACATACTACCTACAGTTTTCTCATTTTTAGTACACTAATTCACCTGGTTAACTTCCTTAGCTGTAAAAAAACCAAACAAGCTCTGCCACAAAGCCCAGTATTGCTATTTAAACTACCAATAAACTGAGCTTTTAAAACAGTTTTGTTTCAGCTAGTAGTGTTTGTAAACACCTCTGACATAATTCATTCTCCTAATGTGAAAATAAAAATGTTTTTTAAAATATTGTTTTAATTTTTTTGAATGTTACCAGTGTAAATACTTGAACGGGTTGCTAAGAAAAGCTAGAATAAGACTTTGGTGCACTTTTTATTACCATACCGTTTGCTGTTAAATTTACAGTACAATGAAAAACCTTTTTGTTAAAAACCAAAGAATTAGGCACGCAGTATAGTTTCAAAGGAAGTCCTAGTCCATGTGAACAAAACACCACACTGCCCATTTAGCTCTCTGCAAAAAGAGATGTCTAAAGATCGTGGCCTGCTAACGGAATCTTTTTTAATTTTGCCTGTGAAGCTCCCATTCACATTATGCAGCCTGAGAGATGATTGAGACACACATCCAAGAAATATGATAATTATTACTTTTCATAAAACACAGAAAGCATAGCTGTAAGATTACCTTCTACAATGCCTCCAGCTATCTGAATTAGGAGTAACACCTTTACAAGGGTAGAAGGTAACATCTCACAGTACCACAGGCTGAGAGGGAACGAGGAATTTCAAGGGAAATAGCAGCTCCTCTCTTTTGAGTTTGCAGCCTAAAAAGTTTGAGGTGATTGTACAACTAACAGACCATGTTTAATCTCTGAAAGAACACTTGACAGATCAAACAGAGAAGTGGTAAATTACCAGTAATGGCAGTAATCTTTTCATTTAACTATCAGTATATCAAACCACAAACTCACTGAACACAATAATAACTTGAAGATAGGAATCTAAGGAGACTCAGCTTGTATATTTATTTGGTTCCCAGGTACACTGTTAAGCTGGAAGAGACAAATATGTTTGGTTTTCTCAGCAATAATAGATATAGAAAAAAGGTTCTTGCAAAAGCTAAAACCCTAAGTGCCAAAAAATTTACATTTCCCAAACACTGCAGGTACAGGGCCAGGTGCAAAAGAGCATTTTGAGCTGGAACACCCACGTGCGGGGAACGACTGAGGGTTATGTCAGTGCAGCTACCAAAACAAGGGGGAGCAGCCCAAAGGCTGATCTCGCTCGTGCTCCAGTGCGCTCTGCCTGGCCGACGGCAACCCTGAGGGAAGAACAGGACCCCGTGAAATAGTGAGATGAGTAGCTCTGGGACACCTGGCTACGTCTTCTGTACCACAGGGAGCACCCCTCGGTCTGTTACTGCTATTCAGAACTCGGGATGTGAGCTCCGTAATTTTGAGCAAGTTTGCTGGCATCATTTGTAAGCCTGGGAGTCTGGCTGGTTCACACCTGAGAATTCTTCCTGTACAATGAAATTACTCATGTGTACATTATTTTGGTACCAAGACATTTCTGCTTGGAAGAGGCTTAGGGAGCATATAACTACAGGGTTTTATTGATACCTGTAGCAGTGTAGCTATTTCCTTTGCTAAAGCAAAAAAATACACACATATAAGGAACATCTGTATAAGTGAATGACATGATGGCAACTGTTTTAAATACATATATGGATTTAATTAAAGTGATAATATTTTATAATGTAAATAATGCAGAAACAATCAATGATAGCCAGACATAATTTACGCTGTAACAAAAATAATAAAAGCAGGCAGTAAAACCATGTGCTATTTAAATTACAGCTGCTTCTGTTTTTCCTGACAGTGAAGCACCTCATACAAATATCGCACTTTCAGTGCTCGGTGTTAAAATCTAAACCAGAGAATCAAGACCACCCAGCAATCTGATTTTATTCGTTCCTCTTTTTCCTCTCCCATGAAGTCCCTTTGTGAAAGCAGTATTCTCTAAAATTGTTTCACATCAATCAGAGCCCGCCGCCTGAAATCTATATACCGCATCCTTTTAAAGGCACGACTACTGTAACTTTGGTTACACCTTTAACACCACACATCTACAAAGTCTACATGATTATCAAATGAACACGATAACCGTTTCTCATGGACGGGCTAACATCTTTCTTGCCTGTTTTTCTTCTTATGATATACCTAGTCTCGCTTACAGCTTGTGGCCAATTTATTACTGGGTGACTGGGGATGTTTTCTGCAGCAGCAGGAGATTAGTAGGTGTTTGGCGTTAAATGTTCGAAGGGATTTGGGTCTGGCAATACTGAGGGTCATGACTTCTCATCCTAAACGCTTGGCATCCAGACCGATCTGCTTAGGCCCGGGTTAGGTGCCTGAGGTCCCTCCCCGTGGGAGAATCGGATGGCTCGGAAAGGAATTCAGAGCAGACAGTGAGGCTGAGCTGGGAGCTGTTGGAACTAGCCAAGAGAAACACTAAGGGAAGGGTGTGCCTCAAATTCTTCTCCTTTTCCAGCTTAGGTATCTTTTTATGGCCTGCGAGGCAGTGCCTACGTCAGACAGGGTTTCAAAGCCCCAAATCCACCCTAACTTGTTCAGGTGCCTCGCTTCCTCCTTTCACAACCAAAACACGATAGGTGCCTATTCTTAAAATACTGTCGTAGGGTCAGGACACAGAGGGGCCCGGGTTTAATTCCTTCATTAGCCTGACACGGTCAAAACCTACACTTCTCACTTCGCAGCAGAATGTTCCAACCCCATTATGCTGAGGAAAAACCAGGGGTGGGAGAGAGGAAGGGATCATTGGCTCCTTTCTGCCTAAATTGTGCCAGTACTGCAGTGAAGGCAATTTATTTAGTTAAAGCAAAAGGTAGTTTATAGTGGTCTGTTGCTTTTTTGAACAAAAGTCTGAAGTCTGTTGCTTTTTAGATTATATTACCCGTTACTCTCATACTCTTATTCTCTTGGTATTTGACAGTCTCTTGGGATTCTTTACACTTCTATTTAAATTCCAGGGACACACTGCTTAGCAGTGACATTCAATTAGTTCTCCACTTAATAAATAACTGTATGTAATTGAATATCTTTGTAAGTATTAAACATAGAATATATTCATTGTTAAAATTTAAAATCTTTAGTTATATGCTTGGAGCCAGTGAATTGCATTGTTCACATTAAAATAAAATCAAGGGATTACAACACAGAATGCTTATGTTTAGAAATGGATCATTTGCAATTTCAGAAAATAGATACTTTACAAAGTTTAAAATAAAACGCATGATTGCATTGTTCTAAGCATTGAGAGACTGAACAAAAGGCTTCCGCTTTCTTATCAGCATCAATTATGGCATGAGTATGAATAATATGAATTGTGATTGAATCATTACTAACCATTTTTGCATAAATTTCCAGTTTCACTTCACCAATATAACATTTTTATAAAAGATAAAATTATAATTCTTCTAAAAGCCATAAAGAAAAACCACAGAGCTTGATCTGTGACAATTATTAAGAAGAAGATACAGATGATCTCTCTATCCCTAACAGTTATAGCTAATAACACCCCTGGATTGTATTTCCCAGCCATCATCCCCCTCCTGGAATTGGGACAAAGTTTGCCTTCTGCAGTCTCTTAAGGCAGTCCTTCTTATGCTTTTAAGATGGTCAGAATCTGGGGACCAGGTCTGCCACACAAACTGGGTGCCAGCAGGATTTGTTTGCTCTTTCAAGAAGCCACAGTAGGTGCAGAAAGGGAAGCTGGCTTGCTTTCGGCATGTGGTACAGGGATATACCCAGTTAAACTGAGTAGGATCTGGTGGGAGGACAGAAACTGTGGTGTTATGTGCATGTGAGACATAACCAGGCTGGGCATTGCAGCCTTTTAATGTAGGCAATAGGGAAAGAGTGATCAATCCTGTGTTAATTATGGAGCCAGCAGATCATTCAGCAGCTAATATTTCTTTTGTCTGGAAGGTGACTTGAAACGGTGACAGCAAAAGATGATTACCATATAAACACTACACATTTCCATACCTTTCAAATGTAAGCCTTAATTTGGACCAGGAAAAAGATGAGATTAAAAGAAACTTGCACTTAAAGCATATGATAATCAATCATCCAGAAAAAAAAAAAAAGTTTGATTATATGTATTGTGTTACTTAAGTGCTCTTTGAAGGCAGATGAGATGAAACGTATGTTTAAATATGTCAAACATGTTGAAGGAATATTTTAAACATCTATTGTACACTGAGATGTCTTAAAGGATGGGCTGGTGGGACTGTAGACTTGGGTCCTCATTTCAAAGTGGGATACGCTGAGAGGCTGGACTCCAGGTTGCATAAATCACTCCACACATGCCCATATGGGGACCAGGGACTGTAGCACAGCCATTTTGCTACATCTTCAAGTGAAAGTATTGTTTTTTCCAAATGTTATTTAACACACTGAAAGAACCCACAGAATGCAGCAGGACGCAAAGTAATACCGTGTTTGATGATGATTTCTCTCCATGTTTGTGCGGTTATCTCTCTAAGGATCATCTTTTGTGAGGTTTTCTTTAGGAGTGTTTTAATTGGTAAAAAGGCTTTTAGTTTTTCTGTTCTCTGATGTTTATAATTTTTGTCATGTATCAAAGGGACTACTGATGCATATAAATCATTAAAGAAAATCTAATGACAGACAATGCAGATGTTTAACTGTAAACACCTGCTATAAATCTTTCAAGGAACCCTGGAAAGTAGGGGCCACAGAGATTTATAAGGGTCTTACTTGTGGAAGCATCCTCATTTAAGTAAAACTAAGTGAAGCATAAAGGAAAGATCTGTGAGACAAAAAACCTGTTATTATTACAAGGAGGAGTTTTTTCTATCACATAAAAAATGAGTGACAAGTGCAAGCCAGGTTTCCTGCTTTACTCAAACGAAAACAAAAAGTTGCGCGGTTACTTAATCACCTTCCAAAAGAAATTTTCTAGGAAGGCTCTAAATTTCTTTACGCCACACAAAAGGATAAAGTGGCCTTGGTGAACATTCAGACTATTGGCACTCCTTGTAAAAATTAAGTTAACCATGTTAAGATGAAAACAGAGCCTGCCCAGTAAAAATGTCTGAAGATGCTGCATAGAGAATTCCAGCCTACTGAAAGAGAAAATGAATCGGTGTCTAAGAAACTTGCAGAAGACAAGGAAGAAGCTAATTATGGAGAGGTGTTTTACAGTCCTGTTTTACAACCCAACAAGGACACTAGAAGGAATGCCTGATGACTGGAATAACTGCATAAGCAAACACAGTGATAATCAGTCAAGTTTACAGATAAATTAGTATGGCTTTCCTAGGGAATTCAGTTGTTTTGAAAGCTCAAATTATGGCAGATGGCTGTAGGATGTTCTCCTTTACAGACCTGTGCTACCAAATGTGCAGTTAAAATACAACCTACTTATGCTACACCCTTCATTTAGGTGGATCTACCCTTGGTGTTGGATGGATTCTCCTTGAAACATCCAGAGGTAGTGACACAGGGTTTTATTATCCAGATTGCTGCCCCCATATATCTGGGCTCCATGGTGTTATTCAAAATGGAACAAGCACTTCCTACGCTTCCTTGTGTTTAGCTGTTCTGTATGACATTTGCCTTCTGAGCATTGCTTCCCCGTTGTCTTAGCATGCTCATGTGGTTTGATGCAGACTTGCTGATTTGCATTGCCACCTTGCAGACTGTCTTTTGTAGGCTACTATGAACGGCTGCTATGTGAATTGGGAGGCTCTTTATGAAGGACACCCTTTGTGATACCGCTTCCCACTACTTTCTGTGCACACTTCCGAAATTACAGTCAAACCGTGTAATTTTGTATTCAGAAGCTACGTGCAGAGCTTTTTCCAACTGTAAGGATTCACTCCTTCCTGGAACTTGTAAGAGTATTAGCTTCTTAAAAACACGCTTCTCAAAACAATTCTTTAAGAAGGCCATTTTAGATATTGTTGTGGCCACTATCATCCCTTTGCATGAAGGTGCTGGCAACAAGCTTCATCCCATAGCATATCAGGACCAACCCCACTGGCATGTGTGGGCTCAAATACTTAACTACACAGAGATACCTACAGTCTCAGTAGTCCATAAAGATCTCTCCCTCCTCATGGTGCCAAGCACAGCCATCACCCTCAGAGGACCTGGGACGGGGAAGGGGTGTATGCGCCATGACCCTCTGTATTGCCAAGCAGGTGGACCCGGTCCATGGGATCCCAGGGAGGCACCGTACCACGTGAGCGGGCTGGTGTGGGCCCAAGTTAGCACTTGCTATGGTCTCTTCTGCTTTCCTGGGATTTTTTATGGCTTTCTCCTTGATGTTCTGCTTGGTACTAAGCAGGGATTGCAATGAAACTTTTGGTGTGAATTTGCGGACTTCATTTCTTAGTCAGAGCATTCTTTCTTTTGTAAATGTAGCGCAAAACCCATGCCGTATGTACGCAATACTTTTTTGGAATAGTCTTTACTAATCTTAAAACCAGCTGCACAAAACTTGCTCATCACTGTTTTCATTATGGACACCACACCATACCAAGATGTAATTTGTTTTTTTTTTTTTAATATCCATTTTTTCCCATAACTTTTTTACTGTAATGCTCAATAAATACTTAAGTGCCAGCATGAAGTGGATTATTGTTAACATGTTGCAGGAAAATTGCACAGTGCTAAAGCTTGCAATAAAAATAAGCAGAACGCCCACTGTTAATACACTGTAGTTAAGTGTATTAGCTGTTTTCAAAAGCATTAACTCCCACACAAATAGCAATGCTATTTTGTCCAATATATTATTATCAGACAGTGAAAATCAGTTGGGGACTATCTAAAGTCTTTATGCCCATATGTATTAAAACAAAATTGTTTCACAAAATTAGGAAATTGTGTGGGGACAGCACTTAAGATTTTACTGGGTGTAAACAAATAATAATAATAAAAAATTATGAAATTACATACTAGTCGTACAAATGACTCTTCCCTGTTCCCCACCTGATATTCAAAATCATTTAAAAAAAATATTTTTTATCCACCTCTCACTTTGTATTGTATTTTCTGTCTCATTAGCTGGTGAGACTTCATAAATTTTGAGCTCTTGTACTCTTCCCTTCACCAGAGTGGGAAAACTAATATTGGATAAAAACGATACATAAGAAGAAGCAATTGTTAATGATCCTAATGCGGCAGTGGAAGCTCTTCACGAATTTACTGATTATCCTTTTGTTTCTACTTCCTGTTCATCTGCCTCAGCAGCGACATCATGAAAATAATAATAATTTGCACCCAGATTCTCAAAGTGGTTTGCAAATATTAATTAATTGCAAACCTAATTAAGCCTCTGAGACATATTCTATGCTCTTATTGTGCTCTGGAGACCTACGTGCATCTCTCCTTAAATCATATTTCTTCTCCTTACGGGGCTATTCAAAACCCTCTGAAGTTAAGGGGAAAAAAAAGAAGAAAATTAAGGGGCAGGAGAGAGGGAGGGAGGGAAGGGAGGAGTGGGGGAGAAAAGAGAGAGAACAAACCCCTCATTTTACTAGGTGTTGCACTGGACTCTTAACTACCTGACATGGGAAAAATGCTGTGTTTTCGTAGCATTTTCTGTCAGCAGTAGTATTAAAGATGACTGTGTTTTGTCCTGAGATACTGTTATGTGACAGAAAGTAAAAATATGACTAAAATGGTAAATACTGTCAAACTGTGTCTTAATTTTAGACGTTCTCAGATGACGACCGTCATCTGGCACCCAGTGAGCTCTGCTTCCCACGTGGCTGTGGTTTTGGGTTTGGACTGAGCTGCAGGGGTGCGCTGTCACGCAGTCAGGCATGCTGTCACATAGCAGGTGTAAGCCCTGCCACATCCCCTTTCTGGTGTCAAACTGTCACAAGCTCACATAACAACTTTTCAACAACACCACCAACAGAAAAATGGTTTAAAATGCATCTTCTAGGGAAGCTACTGAGGATTTTGCTTTCTTTTGGGGAAGCATACTTTGGTGTAAAGCCAGGATGTGTCCCCCCTTGGAATAACTATTACCACCTCTTTTAGTTATGGTGCTCTTACTTCTTTTTCAGAAAATCCCACATCACTCGGAGGGATCAAAATATACAAAATACTGCTGATTACCTTTTCCCTCACTTTAACACCACAGATAGTCAGGTAATTCTGCCCTGCGGGCACTATTCTTCTGACTTCAAAATTAGGAAAGAATTATTTCAGTCCTAAAAAAGCTGCCATTTAATTCTCATCCTCTTACAATAAGAGAAACTAGAAGAACAGGCCAATTAGAGCCAACAAAATAATAAGCTTCAAATCCCTGATCATCACCAAAATATCTGTTCGTCCTAATGGAAATACATATGCTTCCATAACATAGGTGGTTTACCAAGGGGAAAAAAACTACACAGTCCTCCAGATGTCTTACCAAAACAAAATATTCCTCCTGTAAACAGCACACAAGCTGATGAAGAGCAACACAAGAATTAGAGCTCAAGTGATGTTTAGGACACTGCAGGAGTGCAGAAAATTCAAGTAAAGCTGGGACCACAAGTTTAAGACATTTTCTTTAAAACTGAAGTAATTAAAAGTGTTTGAAATCACCTATCCTGATTAGCAGAATGCGAAAATGTGAATACTCTTCTAAAACCTCAATCTTATTTTTAAAATTCTTATTTTTTCCCTTTCTTCACCTAGTAGCCTTAACATGGACTGTGTAGTGGTCAAAAGGATTTACAAACAATCTATTCAATTAATTCTACCAAAAGCACACTCTATAATGAGTATCTGACTTGTAAAATGAAAGCAACTTCTCTGATATTTTGGTCAAATTTAGTAATTTGCTTTACTCATTTTGTTTCTGAGAAGAGTAGTTGAACAGATGACAGTGGTTCTGTTCCTCCTAGTGTTTCCACATTTTGGAATACAAAACTATGGATAATGTTTTAGAGGTGAAATTGATATGAGATGAGACAGCTGAATGCATTGAAGGATTTCATAAAATGATAAAAAGATAAAACAAAGCAACTTGTAGCTTTTTCACCCAATCATTCCATAAACCTTTAAACCCATTTTTTTATTAAAAACCAACCTACAGGCTTATAAATCAGAACATAATTCTTTAAGAAACTGAAAGCCTGAGATTCCAAGCTGTACGAGAGTCTTGCAGAAAGCGAGTTGTAATATGCTGGCAATGATCTCTGGAGCAGCAGATGGTAGGACTAACTCTGTCTCTTACCTTTATTCACCATATGCCATTTGACTGATTAAACTGTATTTATGTAGCAAAAAATAATATAAAACAACACACATAACTATAGTTCTTCAGCACACATCATCCCACTAAACTTTTTTTGTGTTCTGGTAATCCATCTGCAAACCTTGTGCGTTATTATCCAGGTTTCCCCTCCCTATGTGAACTTGCTTTATGTTTCTGCACCCCTGCAAAATAACACATACTCCAAACTGTTAAAGCTGTGATCTTCCTATCTGGCTGAGTAAACACAGCTGATTCTAGAAGAGGAGGGAAGACCTGTAGAAAGGATCGAGGCACTTCAGAAGGTCTTGGTAATTCAACAGGTGGCAACTTTCTTTCTCGGCAAGAATCCGTAGTGCCATGCAGTGCAGGAAGAATACCACTGCATCTTTCATTTGAGAATGAGTTTCTTCTATTTTGACCGATTTGATTACCGCAGAGACCAGCCAGGTGAGCATCAGATCAGCTCTCCGTGCACCTTACACATCCTTACACAATGGCTTTTCCCTTTCTCCTCCAAATACCCGACACCTTCATTCCTCTTCCCCTTCTCCTCCGAATACCAGCCTTCATCCCTCCCATCTCCTCCAGCAGCGCTCCTGCTCACCTCCACGGCTAACGCAGCACCATCTGCCCACGGCGGGCTCGGTGGTGCCTGCCCCGCTGCACGGCATGGTGGTGCCCCACACCTCCCGCCCCAGCCACCCACAGTACCACAGGAGTGGAGACAGGAGTGGACATGCATCACTGCTTTAGGCCAAAACTGTCAGTGATGCGCTCTAACTTGCCTTAATCAACACTTTATTTCACCAAACTCTGCTGAGCCCAGCAGGTAGTCCAGAGCATCCCTCTGGCTGCTGCTTTCCAGCTCGGTCCTGGCACACGGGCTAGGCACGCTGTCCCCTGTGGAGTTAGGTCTTTGATTTGTAAGAATGGCAATACTCTATAAGAAAACTGTGAACGGCCTGTAGATCTGAGGTGAAGGTTAATTTGCTTCACTGTGACTTGATTTTCTCATTTCCCTGAGTGAGGTGAGGATCATTCCCACCTTGCTGATGAAGGTTCCGCTGATGCCAGTTATCCAACTGGACCCGGACTGAAGTGGCTTGCTAGTTAAGAGTGAAATGGTAAGATTAAGAAAAAACACAGAGACCACCAGGACTAACGCCAGGGAAGGCAGCGGGCCAAAAAAAAGTGTGGGAGAAAGACATCAGATCTCCACCCAGCCGATTCTACTTAAACCACGCAAAACCTCACTCTCAAATAAGCAAGCTAAGACTTCTCTGCAAAAATGACAGAATCAGCAAACTGGGAACAACTGGTTCCAGTGATTGCACCGATCGGGAGCTCCTCAGTTTGACTTCAGCAGGGATTTACTGTCTGCATCAGTTGACAATTGTAGCCCATTGTTCAAAACTGCTTCTAATAGCTTCGGGCCATTATTCTTTGTCTTGATATCTTCCCAGACTGGGAATAATTCCTTCCTTCATCTACACACTTACTCTGAAAGTATTTATAGATGATAATTGGGTCTCTTCCTTCCATCCTACTGAGTTTTCTCTAGGCTCTAGGACTGTCTTATCATTTGTTATATTATCCTATCCTTCAATCACATTGCTATTTAAAAAAAAATGCAGCTTCAGATAGAAAGGCAATCAGAACCACATAATGCTTCTGATGTTGCAGGATTCAATAATGTGAAATACACGTTTATAAACTGTGGAAAACAAAGTCTAAAAAGAGAAAGTGAAATAAAATAGCGCTCTCCACATTCAAAAGCTTCTCTGGATGGGGTCTGTGAATATTCATTATACAGGTCGAAATTTCTGTTAGTTAACACCAATAAAATACACACAGGAAAATATAACAAAAATTTTAATAACATTGAGCAATCAACTCAGTGAAGCTTTTGCTAGTTATTAAATCAGTTGCAGGCTTTTTATAAAATCTCCCAAATCACTTAAACATACAACTGAAATGCTGAATCAGAATGTCTTGCCAAAATGTCTTAAAAGATATAGATAATTTGAACTACATACATCTTTTCGTTTTAATTCCAATACGTTATTAATTCTCCTTCCTCTACAACTATAAGTAATAAACCAGATTCTTATTTTAGCTAGCTCTGGATTAAATGCGGAGAATTCTCATTGAAAATTACAATTTTAAAATATGGCCTTAAGAATCCTGATTAAAGAGAAAGAAGTTTGTGGGGTTTTTTTTAGGGATTTGGACTCATATAAAATTTTGACACCATATGTAAGGCTAATACACATTTGAAAGAGGTGTACTAATCTGAAACAGGTATTTAAAGACTGGATTAAAATTTCCCTGGTACACAGAAACCAACACAAACCAGCAAAGCTAATTAAACTGTCCCTATAAAAAGGTCCTCATTTCTATTTAACACTGCCAATTTTCAGGCTATTCATGAACTATTTTCAACACTCCCAAAGATGGTTTCATGTTGCCAAGGTTTTTTTACTCTCCCCTTTCCAAAAAATGAAATTAGACTCCTTTCCATGCTGCCTGTCTACCAGTTTATTTGGTGATAGATTATTATTAACTATCTTCAAAAGAAGAAAACACTGTTTTATTTGCACACATCTGGTAGTGATATTCCTGGGTCTAGACAAGTGAACTAGGAGTTAGACAAGATATGTGAGTGAACTTAGTTCTGTACTTTCAAAAGAATAAGGTAAAACTTTAGAAAAGTGATGCAGTTCAGTGCAGTTGAAAAAAATATTAAAAATGCTACTCAAATGTTTTATTCAAGCCTTTGGAAATTGAAATAGGGATTCTTGCCATCTATAGTGATTCATTAAAATAAAACAATTCATATCAAAATAAGCATTAAACGGAAACAAAAAACCCACTCTAGTTAAGTGAAGGAATAAATAATGACAAACCTGTTTTGTTATAAAAACATATGGAAAAAACCTTATTATCTTTTATTCATAGATCTAGCAAATGTAACTTCCTGCATTCAGATTCGTTTCCCTGTCTCTACATTACGAGGCATGAGATTACCAGTAAGATTTACCCCGGACAAATCACAGGCAGATTCCCAATCCACTCAAACTATTAACTCCATGGATTACATGTGTTACGTGAAAAAAATTAACAAAAAAACCTGAGTCCTCCTGAACATAAATAAATAATCTTTTTGTAAAAAAGCCCCAGACAGTTCTATCAAGTGGGAGAACAATTTGTCTAAGAGTATATCAGTTTTGAACATAAAGGTCCCATATAATGACAAAAATATTAGAGTAAGGTGCTATTATTATGTACTGTTCTCATTAAAAATTATCAACACTGTTTTTATACCTCTTGCAAAACTGTAACGATCATACAACTATCTAAGAACTTGCTCTTATCTATGTTTGGAATCTTTAATTATTTATTAGTTTTTAATGACCTCTAAAACATTGAATTGATTTCATTATTTTATACACATACGTTATACGGCTTTAGCATACCATACACTGTGAGTCTATTTATCTATATGACTTATTTGTGAATTTAAGAGTAATTGTACTAGATCTAATGCAATTATAATACAAACTGGTAATTTGACAACAATTAAATTGATGTAACATCCCAACTGCACTGATGTTAGGTAAATACAACTTACTTCCTCCCACCTGAGCCATGGCTCCAGTAACAGCCCAAACTGTGCAGAGACTCATCACATGTAAGTCTATTCCCACCAGCTCCAAGTAGGTCACCTGCATAAAGCCCATTTCTTAGGATTTGCTAAGGCAACAAGGATTTTATCATAATATTTAGAATTAAACTGATTATCTTCAGAAATCTCCCCAAATCCTTCCAGCTAGTTACATGAGGCCGTTGTTACAGTGTCTTTCCTCCATGGAGGACTACGATATCTTGTTTCTATTTTCATAGTTTAGAAAAACCTACAGTGCTTTAGTTCATTTACTTTGCTCCTGTAATTTTAAATGAAACACTGCCTTGGGCTAAGGCACTTCTGCTAATGATAACACAAGGGTACAAAAATTTGTCCAGATAGTAGAAACCAGATTAAGACTGTGTTAATCTAAATACCACACCCCAGATTTCCACCATCACACATTTTTATATGTATTTATCTCAATGAAAACAAATTACTATCTTTGTTTTATCACCTCCATTTTTCCTGGAGAACAGATGATACTCAGTGTAATCAACCCAAACTTGCTATTTATAAACATTCTCCAAGAATAATGAAACCCCCGTGATTTAAAGTATAACAGAAACAGTATTATTTGTGTGTCCTGAACTGAGATACAACCACCAGGCAAGAAGCAAGAATATTCCCGAGGAGTCGGTATCACACGGGAGATGGGGCTGTGAAGGCAGAAGAACGTGGAGCTCTGGCTTGTGTTAGGTTACTGAGGTGTCTGCAGTCACTGAATGGGGCCAGGACACTGGTATGGGACAGGGGAGGAAGGGGAAGGTAAACCCCATTGAGGACAGCTACTACTCTGAAAGAATCTTGCTAGGAACTTCTCAAACTCATCTGTAATATGGACCTTCTCTAGCCAAACACACTGCAGCAAGCAAAGCCTGCATCTTGCATCAGTGAGAACCAGCCTGTGTCCTCATTTGCTGAGCTACATAACACCCACGTGGACATTACTGCAGCTTTCGGAAAACAGACCACGTCTTAAGGAAGCATGTATGTATTTTCAATCATCTTTCAACGAATGTCAGTAGGGATCAAAGCCAGCTGCTCATGAGCGGCGATGTCCATTTGGAACATTGCAAGCATTTCATCATTAACAGTCTGGGGGCCTGTTTTCAATTTGGCTAAATTTTCTGGAGTTCGTGACGATGATATTTTTAATAGAGTCCTGTAACATTACATATATCAATGTACAAAACTGGAACCGAGAAGATCTCAACGTCATCCCCTAAAAGTGATGAACCATGACAGAGTATTGGGAGTGGGGGGCAGAATTAGTTGCTTACTATTTTCCAACTACGGGGCATTACATTCGTGGATATGAACGATTATATTTTGTTTGGATCATACGAGGCTCAAACGCATCTGGATTCAGCGATCAGCAAACAAAAACTGCTGAGCTAAAGAACAAAGACAGTAGTTTATTTGTCTGTGAAATAGAAATTTCAACGGTAAGGCTCTAGACTCTTGCAATTGAAAAGTGTGTAAAATTAAATTAACATTCCTAAGCCCAAACCACTGATTTATAACAAATTGTATATGTTTTATATAACTTTTATATAAGCTTTTATGTATTGATCTACTGTTTCTCCTGGTTATATTAATATAGAATGATAATTCATTACAGTAAACAAGTTAATTAAAAACTCTACCTGGAAAGTGTCTTATTTACGTCTCATTTTATTTTTTGCTCTGCCTCTTTCAGTCTATTTGTTAAGCATTTTTACAAGCTTATAGCCCTTCTTTCTTCCCAAAATATTTTAAAATGGTCCAGGAATAAACAAACAAACAAAAGAAAATTACACAGCCAAAAAGAAACACATTTTTTAAATTTTTCACTCATCTTCAGCTAAGTTTTGGGGAATTCCAAGCATGCAACAAACAGTATGCAACAAGAGGCCCATTGCTCAAGTTTGGCTGAAGACTGCTCTTTGCCATCAGCCACTTGATCTATATCTCTTTATCATTTCTTGTCTGAATAAACAAGCTTTTCAGGAACGAAACGATTTTTGCACAAAACAAAATTGTACTCAAGATCTAAGTTATAGAGTGGCACTTTCTTGAATGAATCAGCTTTTTTTCTTTCTTCAACTAGTCTGCCACTGCCCCCCTCCCCCCATGTAGTACCATGGATATCAGACTGAATGAAACATTCTGCTGCCTGATAATCATCTATCCTTAAAGGATTAAATTATTTATTTGTACCTTCTATGATATCCTGCACTTTTTCTCCTAAATACTCTAAGGTCACTTTAAAAAAACAATAATTTAAAATTCTTGTGCTCCTTTTCATCTGTGGCACAAGCTTGCAAATCTTTTAAAGGTAGCTACTTAAATTTCCTTTGTGGTTATTTCAGTGGTATTATAAAAATAAAAAGCAGCTGACTTCTGTATTATTGTAATTGTGCTTTTCTTCATTTCTTGTAATGGCAAGTTACCAAATTGGTTCTGGTTAGTCTTGAACTATTGACACTGCTTACTTCTCATGACTCAGTACTAGAACTTGTTATGAAATATTTATACTTTTTCTCTTTTTCTCATTCTTAATTTATATAATTGAAAAGGTAACAATTGTAGCTAAATCGATCATGGTATCTTCAGTATACATGTATAGAACAGGATTTTCAAGTAAACTGATATATATCTTCGCTTGCTGATTCTTCCCAAGGCATTAAGAAATAGCGATGCTGATATTAAAGTACAGCGTCTGTATCAACTGTATCAACTGTAGGATCTCAACAGTATTTCAGAAAAGACTGTAATTTTTATTAATGAAAGACATCTCTTTATTAGGTATGCTAATTTTACATCCAGTCATAAAGTAAGGGCGAAGAGTAGTACCTTAATATCTTTAATGATCATAAATCATAAAAATGTTTTATAATCTGAAAAATGAAACATGCCATTGAAGGTAAATTTTCTTAATGAAACATTAAATTACAGGAACCCCTATTTTTGCAAGTATACAGTTTGTTAACTCATGGTACGAAGGCCTGAACAATACGGGTATTGTAAAGTGAAGATCTGTGTTTAGACAGGTGCTAACTCTGTAATCTCATTCACATTTTGCTAAGCATATTTTAACAATTAAAGTACCATTTGTAAAGTAATACCAAGTATTGATTTGAATATGACCAAATTTGGCGTTTGGAGACATTAACACAGTCATTATAATATTGTACAACCTCATGTCCGCTTTAAAAATTCATAGAAACTCTACATTAGCAGAAGCTTGCTTTTCACTACAGTGGGGACTAAATGATCCAGCACTCAAAAAGCCTTTCTTAGTGCATCATTCAGTACCTAAGTGTGCATGATCCTTGGGTAGGTCCTTGACTACATCTCTATCAGACGCAGTCAAAGAACTCAAAACATAAACAACAGAGCTGAATATTTAACTCGCGTGGTATTATGCCAAACATATTCTGACCACTTCCCCAAATGGCAGTTATGCTCTTGAAAATATTAAATCAGCATAAAGATTGAAATATGTCAAGATCACTGACAGCTAAAATTGAAGTCATATTAAGTTTTATTTTGTTTGTACTTAATTGGGCAATAATTTTGCAGATTGGATTTTATTAAGTACCTTGGGAAACGGTCTTTATCTTTCTCTGTAGTGATGAGAAACATCACACATAGTAAATAAATACATGTAAGAAATTTACTTTTTTTTCTGTAATATCCAACTGTGACAACTGAAATACTTCTGAAGTGAGAAACCAAAGGAGTGACTCTCCAAAGAACAAAATACAGAGCTCCAGGTACATGTTTCTTATTGCATTTAGCACTTAAGGGTAAATAAATTTGATTTAAGCAGATCAGAATTGCAGAGCTCAATGTCAATTTATTCTCTTGTAAAATTATTTACTTGAGACATATTTCCTGCTTGCTCCTGTAAACGCGTCATCTTTACTGTCCTGATACTCTGAAACTTCTTTACACAGCGATTCTCATGAGTAAGCTTAAACAGCTATATTAAAGATTTTTCTTCAAAAAGGAGCTATATTAAATGAAATTGCTTCAAAATACCATTTTGTCAGAAACTTAAACTCTGTTTTGTGAGATATAGATCGTTTACATTCTACTGATGAAGCCTATAGCTTCCTAAGGCTTTTAATAGTAGTTGCAATTGAAGCAGAGCCTGCAGAGCTTGGTTTTCAGGCTATGAAAGCAATAGTGCTTTTTGGTCTGGATTTTTAAAGATACTTAGGCATAGATGGCCAAGATAATTTCAGTGCCAAAGTTCTGTTTTCAAAAATGACACACAGAGAAATGAAAAAGATGCAAAAAATGACACAAGCCTAACCTCGCTGAACGTTACAAACCTTCACTCCAAAAATTCTGTATAAAAAGTTAGCAAGGTTGAAAAAAAGCAGGACTAAATACTTTTGAAGCATAACAGCTTGCTTCAGAGAAGGGAATACAATATGCGAACAAAACAGTTCAGACGATACGGCTTAAGAAATTGTCTATCCGCAACAAACCAAACAGCTGCATGGAAGAAAACTCCTGCATGCACATACATTGAAGAAAACAGTGGTGTTTAAGATGACTTGATTTAGTGCCTATGCTTTCCTAGTCCCTTGATAATTTTTTCCTTTTTTTCCAATACTTCTTAATAAACATAGATGTTATGGAAGTAGTTATTGCTATTTGCTTATGTATTTTACTTGCATACTGTAGGCAAGCACAGAAAGGTACAGAGATAGGCGATGTCTTTATAGTCATTGGGTACCCAGAAGCTTAGCTCCCCTCAGTTTCCAAAATCTGTGCTACCGAGAATGATTTTTTTTCTCAAGCATCCTACTAAGTAGACTTGACCGGCATCTTCACAATTCCAACTCTAAATATTTAGATGACATATATCCTTTTGCTAACACCAACTTATCACAGGGTAGTCAAATAGGTTTAGTACCTCATCTGTCCAGTAACTAGGGCTAAACACACTGATCTCACCAAATCCACAAGAGCTGCTTATTATTTTTCATATAGCAATGACAAGAGGCCCAAATCAAAGGTCAAGGTCCCTTTAGGTAATACAGTCATTGCGTATAATGAAAACATGGTCCCAGTCCCAAAAGATAATACAGTATTTTTCTAAACAAAGGAGTAGTGAATCATACTAATCTGAATAAATCTTAATGTAAACTAATTCAAAGAAGCCAGCGTACACATACACAAATACAATTTCAAGGAAGGAAGAATTTCTCTCATTGGATCAACTGATGCAAGTGGAGAGAAAAGGCACCCTTTTAAATATACATGCTCTTCTTTCATCTACACACAGACACACGTACCATAGGGCAAGGCAAGTGTAATTTGTCAGGGATCTGCTCTACAGACACAGGACAGATGGAGCAGCGCACTGTAGGAAGTCAGCCGGTGGAGAAAGCGGGTGACCATGAGAGTTCAGAGCTCTCCTTCTGGACAGGGTTACCATTCGGTTGCTGACAGCAGAGCACATTTCAGGCAAATGAAGTTGGTTTTTGATTACGGAAACTATATCAGATGTATTTTAAGCACTATCTTACACGTGCCCATTAAACTGCAAGAGGTGACACATTAAGAGGTTACAGGACCGCTTTGACAATCTTTAAAAGGTCTTATCCACTACACACAACATCCGTAGAGGAAACACAATGATACACATATCAAAGGGACTATTTTTTCCTGACCATATTGTATTCCTCATAAACAATAGTTACGCCGGTGCCTCTAAGGCCCTCATTATGATAATTTCTTTCCTCGGGTAAAGAGGCGACAGATCTTGGCAAACAGATGACACATCAGACTGTTCATTTGCTACTTTAATTGAAACTATCACATCGGATATAATTATGATTTCCTTTTCCCAATATATAACTGAAATTCGGGATCATAAGCATTGGCCTTTTTCTTTCCCAAATTTTAAAGAAACTGGACTTTTTGTGGTTTCCCTTGAACACATTGGTGGAATTTAATTAGACACAAACACTTACCACAAGTCATATTTTTATGAGACTATGAAGCTATGAAAGTATTTCTCAACCTGCTTAATGAAGCAACTGGTAGCCAGCACAAAGAAGATAGCTGTTGAGGTACAACTGTGGTTGGAAAAATGACTAAGTAAAAACAACATTTTTTTTTTTTCTCAGCAGTTTTACTCTCTGAATAAGTTCACAATCTGTTGAGTTTTGCAGCAAAACTACAATCTTTTTACTGCACTTAATTCATTGGCACTGCAGCATCAGCACAGGCGTGAGAGACAGGGAGCAGTAACTATTATCACCTCACATTTTAACAAGTAGGTGGCATCCCCCAATATGTCTTTGAACTGGGAAACATGAAGGTGAGGAGAGTGCTTTTAAGTGTTATTATCTTCTCCGCTACATCCCACAGAAACACTTAAGATGAAATGAGAATCTCCACAGGAAGGGTGTAGTAAAACGTAAGAATATCTTTTTTGTTTATCAACTGACTATGCTATTTCCTAAATAAGTAAAATTTTTAGAATACTGTTTTTTTTCCATTTACAACCACTACCACAAAACTGACATTGTCATAGAATGTCATAGCTTTTTTTGATGGTGTTTTCACACTATTAATAAATGTTTTGTGGAAAGAGATTGCTCAGCTTTTTTTGGTAGCACTTTTCAAAATATGCCACTTTTATTAAATAGACCATGAGTAATTCAGAGCAGACTAAATAATGCTCAACTACTTCAATTCGTATTAATTCATTTTCTAAAGGTATTTTAAATTTCATTTGCAGTATTTTTCATCAGTTTTTCTACTCCTTGGACTCCCAGTCTAATTGGCTGACAGGTCAGTGATCTGCTTTTAAATGCTAACGAGAATGACAACACACATACACTCCCCCTTTCCTGCCTTTTCAAACTTTGTTTTAGTAGGCTATCTTCAGACATCTTTCTCTCTCTTTTGGCTGTCACTGAAACAGACTGGTAGTGTAAATCTGGCAAATGTTCAGGCGGCACAGGTAAGCTTTTAAAGCTGAAGTTCTATGGATAACATAGGAACATTCAGCTTAATGAGAAATGACAACATAAAAAATGGTAGATAAATGGCACTTCTATTTTTTACACAACAACTAACTTACAGATCTCAGTTTTTCAGAGATCAAGGAAGTCTAACACTTCACAAGCTTAAAAAAGTAGATGCACAGAGATGAAGGGAAATCTGGTTTGTCTGTTGTTAGGCTTCTTGTGCCTTTTTTCATGCATCTTCCAATGCAAAGCACTGGCCTCCCAGTATGGCTGCTTATATGCTTTCTAAATACACAGCAGGGTTAGATAGCCAGAATAAGTGCCCTTCAAGATTTTAAATACTACTGTGATAGCGAGGGGCTCACCAAGTTCACGAATCTGAATTATTTTTACTCAGCTTTTTACTATGTGATAACATCTGCAGATTGACTTGGAAATCCACCGTGGCAGATGCGATGCACACAGACAGGATGAATTGCTTCCTCTTCCAGGGAGTTTATGGTTGCAATCTGACATTAATGGATGGTCTTTCTGGTCCTTATGAAAAAAAGTAGCAGCTCAAATGAAATAGGCATTAAAATTTCAACAGCTATGAAAATGAAAACGTTCCTCCATAATATTTACTGTCAGTGCTATGTTATTTAAACATTTTGTTTATTACTTGATTGGACTTTTAAGGCTTTACCTTTTCTCCTCAGGGTTAAGAACTATACACATTTTCTCCCAACAGTTTGGGCACAAAGCATTATGTTCCACTAGTCCTTATGAATATTGCATATCCACATGTGATTTTCTTTCCTTCGCTTATATTCCCCTCGGTCCCTTGTGGCAGATAATCTTAAATAAATTTGGATAGAAAGCTGGGAAAGAATAATAATACTTTTGTTGAGTAGAGTAAGACTTCCTCAAAAAAAAAGGCAAAACAAACCGCCCCCCCCCCCCCCCCCCCCCTATTTTGTTCCTGTTGCTGTACAGTGCAGTTCGGACAAGGTCACCCTGGGATTTCTCCCTCTGCAAAGTGACAGCACTAAGGAAATGACAGGAATAAGGAAAATGTCAGCAAAGCAGCCATCCAGCTTTTTGGTTTTTTAGATGATCTGCCTACCCTGGCAGGATGGATCTTTCTCTTTGCTTTTCTTCAGCAGCACCAATCAAAAACAAGTATATGAGACATACGCCTACATATGAAAATGGCAATTTATGTATTCAGTTAGCCAGACACCTGTGAAAGCATCAGCTGGACTCAATGTACTTAAAGATGCTATATTATCTGCTGTTTACAGCATCCTATAATCCAGTTCCTAATCTATGAAATATTTAGTCTGCTAATAAGATCTCAAGGCCATAGTTATCTATTAATTAATCCATTTTAATATGTTGATTTGTGAGGTAAGGAAAAAAGCCCCATTGCTTGCTTGTGTCATGTGACACCAGAAGCTTAATTAAAGCTCTTTAAAAATAAAATCCATTGGATGCCATAAAAAGTGCCAGGTGTACAAGTCATTATCTCAGGAGAAAAAAAGACACATTTTACTGGCCATAAAAGCTAAATTTGTACAATACAAGCACCAATAAACTTTTCAGTTAATCTGAAAATGCACGGTGCTTGTTAAAGGTAAGCACAATGAAAGTATTATTCAGGACAATTTTTCTTCAATGAACAAAAATGTGAAATTAACTGCAAGAGAGCTCACAGTATTGACTGAACATAAACAACTGGAGACTGCAGCTACTGCGTAAGTACAGACATTGTGGAACAGTTGGTTTAAATAACCCAGCAGTTTATCAGTTCTTCTAGAGCAATCTTACATATGCTAACAAGTATTAAGGGAAAAAAAAATAATCCTGGGTGGTATCCCAGTCCTTTTAGTAAAAGGCAACTTGGGATACCCAGTGAAGAATAACGGTAAGAACTCAAAGTCTGTTAGTATAGGTAATAAGTCTAAAGCAATTATACCTGCTACGGAAACACTCTATTGATTTGGCCACTTAAGTTTGATAAATGGGTGTCATACAGCAGAAACCATGAGAAGAAAGAAGCTCATAATCCCGGCACTGAATCTTAATTTATTGCGGGAATGTCAAAGTCAATATTTTTAAAAAATACTGGTATTTGTGTTAATGCAGACTGCTTTCAAATGACACCCTCCTCCCCTCAGCATGGCAAAATGTCACAAGCATTAATATTTCATTATAAACTGCTTCTTCCATCAGAGAAGTTGCAATATATACCACACAATTGTCTGCAATCCAGGACACAGAAATAATACTTGTTCTACTTATCAATAAGGATTTTTTTAGAATTTTCCGTATCATCTGCTGACAACAACATCCACATGCCATTTTCACATCTTCAGTTTACTTCTCCCTCTGTGATTTACTATATACAATGTACACACCCAAAGCACCGCACCACAGAACTGCTAATGAAA
This sequence comes from Pluvialis apricaria, assembly GCA_017639485.1. Classification (NCBI taxonomy): domain Eukaryota; kingdom Metazoa; phylum Chordata; class Aves; order Charadriiformes; family Charadriidae; genus Pluvialis; species Pluvialis apricaria. The sequence continues at coordinate 43,432,807 of CM030008.1, read as the reverse complement.
ATGGTCTGTGTGTAATAGAAACCTGTTCCAAACTTCAATAGTCTAATGAAATACTATGCCTTATTTTTGGTTTAAGTAGTTAGTACCTGTAAGAACCATTTTAAAATGTATATACTCAAACAGCTATTGGATAGAGTTGCATGCTTTACAAATTGTTTCAAATTCTGCCCAGCACTTCAGGGATGGCAATCTGCAAAACCAGGATAAACAATAAATTCATAAGCCTTTATGAGAAAAGGAGATTTACTCCCCCAAAAGGCACCAGACAGTTTCTAGATCATCAGTAGACAAGGTTGGGATGGCAATGGTGGGAAAGTGCACTGAAACAGAACACTTGAATAAGTTAGCTAAAGGCACAGTCCCACATCTGTGTAAATCTGTGGTTCAGCTGTTAATTTAACTGCATCTCAAAACATCCACTAAAGGTTTTGCATTCACGTAACGGCCACGAATGAGGAATAACTCATGATTAAATACGTGTTTCTAGCACCTTTTTCCAGGAATCAGTACTAGAATCAAAACTATTCAATCATTTTCACCAGCAATCTGAATGACATTTTCTGATAAAACCACAGAATTCCACAAAGATTGGTGAAAAGTGAAACGTTAAGAGGACGTTGCAGTCACGCAGGGCTTGTCCACAAGGTGCAGTGACAGTGAGAGAGGGACCCAAAGCTCATGAATACCTAACAGGGATTGGTAAGTACTCTGAGCACATTGCAGTGTGGTGAGGACCGAACAGCTCAGATCTTGGGGCGGCACGGTACGCTGATGCTGACTCAGCAATGCTGCTTTTAGATGGAGGTGGCTCACGGGACTCCAGCTTGGGGCTGTCTAATGCAGACACAGCTGAAGAGTATCTGGATCTCTGGTGTAGAAATGGCTGCAGAGTAATCTGGTTTGTATCATAAACCGAGCCCTATCAGACAAAGTGTATTTTAAAACATGGAAAACATTTAGGGACACATTATGCAGGTCAGGTCTTCAAAATGGGGGGCTGTGAAGTCGTGGCTCTAAAAAATTACACCGGATGAATAATGTCGCACCAATATTCAGTGATGAGCAGTTGCAAAAAGGACATACAGTCAATAGAGAAATAACTGTACTTATATAGATGGTGTTGGAATACGACATATTTTCAAGAGATACTGGAAAATCTGGAGAGCGTAAGGAAAAGAAACATAGAGTCAAGGTTTGGAAAAAATGCCTTATTGTGAAAGACAATCTGCTGAATACTGGACTCTAAAGACAGCTTATTTAGCAAAACAAAGTGCAATAAGTATATGAAAGCCGAAGCCTGATTAATTCAAATTGGAAATAAACCATGAGTTTTTAGTAGTGGAAGTGATAATTCACTGGAATAAACTGCCAAGGGAAATGGCAGATTCTTTTGATGTCTTCCAACCACGAGAAGATCTCTTTCTGGAGGACCAAGTGTGGTAAAGGTAAAATGGTTTTGTACCATTTTTTTTTATATTCTCTCTTCATTGTGACCAACAGGAGGTTTATCTGTGATAAACAGGAGGTTAACCTGGCTCTTAGTCCCCTCTGTCGTAAACCCTGTGAATCTAAAAAAGTGAAAAGCAGCTAAAAACAGCATAAAATTCTCCTGTGTCCTTTCATTTAGCAGTTATAGTTTAAGGTATCAATCCCCTTTTCCTCTGGAGAGAAATGGATCAATAGAACAGGCTCACAAAAAGAAAATGAAGTTTGGCTCTAAAATTGGTAACTACATCTTCTAAAAGTAACAAGCTGGCTTCTGTGTTTTCACTGAGAATACATTCTACAGTTGTAAAGTTTGATAAAACAGGAAGAGATATGAAACTTAGGGCCGATATTTTTAGGTAACTTGAGGCAAACTCAGGGGATTTTGAGACCTATCATTGATGCAGTGAAACTATTGCATACAGAATTTACTTCCTCAATCAGAAAAAGAACATGACTCCAAACTGGTCATTGAGCCAGGGAATTATTTCAGAGTGGTGCATTACATTGTTAAAGGTTGCCTAAGAACTGGTAAACAAGTACTCAAAATGAGAGAGAGGAAGAATGGGCAGATACAGCAGTGAGATATTTTTCCACTGATAGCCAGAGGTCAGCAATTACATGGAAAATCTGTAAGCAATGTCACACGGGAGGTGAGAGAGGAAATGAAATATGATTAAGAGTCCTATTTAGGCACGCTGCGTGAAAGGCCTGTCTGTTCGCCACCTCAGATAAAGTTGTTGAGGATATCACATTATAGAAAGGTCTTTCTAGAAAAATATTCTTCTGATTCATATCTAATGACTAGTGTTCCACATGCCTGTACTGAGTAAATGATCATTAGAAATTTGGTCACGTTAATGAGTCTTGTAAACTCATCATCTCACGCATGTCTTTTTTGACCACCAGTTTTACTACTGTTCTTCCATACAGATTAGATAGACAATGTAAGACAATGTAAGAACAACTATTTAAGTCCTGAAAGTTACGGACCTAAATCCTAAATTATCATAATCCTAATCTTAAATTATTAACAGTTTAGGATTTGGTTATTCCTTTTTATTATCTTTCTTAATTTTGTTGGATATTTTTGTCCCAAACCTTTCTTAATCACAACACAATGCATTGTTTAATTGTCATTTAGATGCTTTGGTTGATAACACTCTACCTTTTCTATTGAACATACCCTGGTACTTGGTGTAACTCATGCACTCCGTGATAGGTTTTAAAAGTTCATTGGATGATTTCCTAATTCATATGTTTTGCCTAGTATTTTTCTCTTTCTGCAGTACAAAGTAGATCATATCCTCACAGGAATTCCTTTACTTCCATTCCATAATACGTCAGCAGTAGCTTTTAAAATTTATTTTTACATGACTGCAGCTTCTCTTTTTTTAAACATATGATTTGCACTGTCAAATGGGAAAAGTGACTGAAATAGCGCAGACTTACTCTCATAGCTGTTATGCTATTTCTTCATGCTTGGAAGTATTGTAATGTTCAAGGGAGCAATTAAAATTGTTCCACTGTGTAGTAATAAAGAATATGATTCTCAAGTCAAGTGCCAGCCAAGAAGGTTTCATAAACTAAAAGAACACTGAATTTCTGGATGTTATAATATGCTATGTAGATATTTACTCCGAAAATAATAAACTTCATTATAGTTTCAAATTTTTAACAAAAAAGTGACAAAAGAATTTAAACAGTGTCCATAGTATTACGCTAATGCAATGGATCACTTAGAGGGCAAAACATTTGAGCAATAAGATTAAAAATCTCTAAATATAAATAATACCGTTTTATAACTGACAAACATTTTCTTTCAGGAATATTTTAATTTTATATCACATACCATAAAATATGTTTGGTTTCAGTGGCTTTACCAACCTCTTCAACATTGCATTTTTCTACTTAGACAAATCTAATCCTATTTCTCCTTCTATTATATATTAATGTTTACAAAAATATTGTACCCCTGAGAGTTATATTTCTAGGATTCAATCTGAGAACTTGAAACAGCACTGGTTCGGAGGCTTTTACAGAAATAATATGTGAAAGCATTTCGATGAAACATAACTGCTTTAGGATTTCCCTTCAGTCCCTTCATGACACACTTAACCGTATTTCTCACCCTTTCAAAGAGTTTTGGTCTCTTAAGGAAAATACAAACAAAAACTGTAAAAATAAGGAATTTTGACAGGTATCAAACTTCAAGCGAAGTGCAGTAAGATTAACACAGGGCAAATCATACCTCTTTACTATGCACAAATCCTTTTGCAAGAAAAACAGTAAGCGATTAATATAACTTGTAACACCATCCCTGCCTCCGCGCCTTTTAATTATTCCCAGGCTCTCAATTTTATACAGCTTCTGAGCCACACACTCTCCAGCTTGGCATTACACGCACACATGAGACCAGGTATTCCAGATAACTGCTCTGGGCTGAGCAGGCAGGACAGCAGAAGACCTTTATCCCAAGCCATGCAACCTGCACACATTAAAACCAAAAGTTTTTCTAACAACTGTGCAATTTCAATGGGATGAAAGATGTCAGTGGTCATGGATAACAGGGGTACTAACGGTACCTCAAAAGCTCCAGTGCCATTAACTTGTGTAGTGTGTCTAGTGGTGGTGGTGGTGGTGTGATCTAGTTACATCACACTTCTTCTGCAAAGCTCTTTCTGTCTCCTGTTCTACGTATATGTTGCAACCATCTGCAAGTTACAGTTTCTTACTCATAAAACTAGGAATGGCTTTTTCTACATGGGTTCTTTTGGTTGTCATTTTATAGATATATTTATTATGGCCATACTAAGTACATTGCTAGTGTAAGTCAGACTCGACATAAGATCTGGATGGGCTACCCTGGAACCACAGAGCCAAGTAAGTCACAAGTTCCATTTTGCAGTGGAGACATGAAGCAGCACTGCACTGTTCAAACTGATCTCATTCAATTAAATGCTCCACCATTCTAGTTTTGTAAATTTTATAAAAGTAATTCTGTTCTTACATGTAATCGTGTCTCCGAACAAGCAGACCAGGCACAGAGCACACTCCCACTGGGACTGTGGATCATTTTGCTTAGAGTAGACATCCCTTAGCAAGGTATTCAGAACACACGCTTGTAGATAAGCAAGTCCTCAACCATATGTTGAACAACTATAGACTTAATCCATGCATCAGGCTCAAGACTCCCCCTGCCTGGGGGTGGCAGAGAGATCCATATTTCAGGCACCTCCACAGAACTGCACATACTTGTACTGCTCTCTCCTACTTTGTCAATGGAGGAAAAAAGGGACCAGCCTGAGGAACACAACCAGTTTCTCTGCTCTACTGTCTTTAAATTTGTGGAGCAAGAATCCCTTGCAGTGAGCGAGAGGATGGGCACTGAAGTGTGCACAGGGATGGAGAAGTACTATACAGTGAAGAAAAAACTTGATATTTTCTTTCCAATATTTTAGTATTATTATGTTTTGAAATAATGGTACATAAGTGAGAGTTTTGGAGAATTATCTTTCCATATAAATAAAAGGTAATATCCAGAAGAGATTAATTTCTATTTAAAAATTTAAACAGTAAAGATGAAGGTATCAACAGAAGGGTCTAAAGACAGCTACAGTATAGCCATGCTAAGAGTACATATAAATTATTACCACCAAGTCAGCACACTGCGTTGTAGTTTGGCAGAAACCTCAGAATTCCTGAACCCTGGCCCAGGGGATCAAAAGGTGAAGATCTGAACATCTGGCTGATGGTGGGAGAGAAGATAGTTTAAGTTTCCATTCTCTTCAAGCTGGCTAATATGTCAAGCTGCATTTTCAGCCCGGTAATTGATCTCTTGATTAAAACAAAGTGTTCCAGATTTCAAGGAAAAAAAATCAAAAACTCCCATATATAAAAAAGAGAGTATTTTTAAAAGTTTGGAATTCTCAAAGCATACAAATCTTTTGTATCTAACCAAGTTCAACTTGAAGATTAAAATGAACCTTCCTATGAAGTTGACTGTATGATTTTTTAATTTAAACATTTGAGGTAAATTTAATAGGTATCCTTTGCTTCAAAAACACGCAAGAATAGCAATTAGTATTTTTGCATACTAAAGTAGCTTTGTTTAGTTTTCATAAACGGCATAAAGAAAACTCAAACTGAATGTACATTAGGGTAATTTCACACCATATTTTTATCGATTTTACAGTGGCTAAATTTAAACAGTGGGTGAGCAAGTAACACCTACAGTGAAAATATCCAATGGTAATGAAATAACCAGTCTTTTATCTTTCCCTTTGTAATATGCTTGCGTGTGTACACAGAAAGTGTTACTCTGTGATTTGAGCAGTGACTGCAAGACAGAGGTGTCAAAATAGTCACTGCCTAAACCAAAATAATTTCTATTTTTCCTTCAAACAAAACAAACAAGAGTTGCATGCAATAATGTATCCTATGCTGTGGATGATGGCTAAAATGGGATGGGAAAACCCCAAGCATTTAAAAATCTTTAAAGATATCTAAACAATTAAAAATAGAATCCAGTTAGCATATAAATAAAACTTGAGTGCTAGACTAATCAGTAAGAGCACAACTGGAACAGCAAGAACAACAAAGATCTGGGTCTCTGCCATTCTTCACCAAGTAATGCTTTCCACGTTTTTTTTTAACCAAGGATCCCATGCTCTTTAAGAGGTGCCTTACCCTTATGCAGAGGGCAACCAAAGCAGTAGAGGGTCCTCTGCCTTGCCTAGGCTCACGCAACCAACCAGTTTAAGAAAAGAAAAACCCATCCCCTATCTCTTCCTGCCTACTCCTGTGCTCTCAGGTTGCATGCTACTCCAGCCCACCTTTCAACACACATTTCAGATTCCTTAAACTCACCTGCAAGGGCAGCTACAACGAACATTTTTGACTATGCTGCTACAGAAAGCGAGCTTCATAGCCATGAACACATCTGAGCAATTAAAGACACTGTAAGTAACACTGAAAACTGAGAACAACAAAGTAAATCCTAAATAATGGGCTAGATAGGTTCTGCTGCTGGAACCTTGTTGGACTCTTCCCTCACTGGCCGTTTAAAAGTAGATGGAGCTCTACTAAAGTCTGCATTAATTTACTATGCCTACCAAAGTCAGGGAAACACACTGATGAAAAGAAAATTATATCCTTTTTAAGACTGCAGCGTTCAAATGGCATAGCACAGGCACAGGCATTGGCCCTGCGCTTCTCAGGCTTACTCAGGCTGGCAGAAAGGAGAGGTTCAAACCAGGGATCAAAGGGATGACTTCATCTGGGATGTGACAAAATGCAGAGAAAGGTGCACCTGCTGAAAGAGATGATTGTTTTGTTTTGTGTGTGCTGTGGTTTTTTTTTTTGTTTGTTTTTGTTTTTTTATTATTATTATTTTTATTTTTTTTATTTTTTGTTTTTAAGAAAGTGAAGGTCTCATTCAAAGAGAAGTTTTCTTAATAAAAATATTTTTTTATTAGGGATAACTGTGATAAGAAGGCTTTCCGCTTTCTAGATGTAACTAAGATCTGTGTGTTTGATTTATTCGGCTCCTTTATTCTAACCTTCAAATGACTCCTGCAGTCTTTTTTGCACAGTCTGAATACAAGAAATGGAAAGCTTCACAAACAAGAATAAACTGTCGTGAGATGAAACTGGAAATTTGGAACTGAAATTCCTCAGACTGTAAATGGCACAAAAACTCGGCCTCCTTTATCCTTGGAGACTCATTTGTGTAGCTACAAATCATAGGAAAAATCTTTCAAGATGAAATATGAAAAATGATAACAGAAAACAATTGCTTAACACATGCATAAAAGTATGACCTGACCAGTAATGCTGTGATTACATTTACTACCTGAAGAAACGCTTGGCTTTGAGGAAAATAGATTCTCTCAAAAGACATATCTATAATTACAACTCTTTGGAAATGAATGTTGTACAAGTCCACAGAAAACATTACACACAACTAAACAATTTCTGCAGCTAATATACAGCAGAGCCTGGGAGCCCCCTGGTACGTGCTGCATCAAAACACCAAGCCTGTCTCTTCATGAATTCCTGTAAAAATTCTGTACCTCTCCGGCACTGATCCTCTCTTTACTTCGTTCTTTCTACGTGCATAAATACTACTAGAGAGGAAAAGGTGGGGGGATACCGTTGGAATATGTGAACACCAGCTGTCCATAACTCTGGTAAAACTTCTGTAATGAACAATTGTAGCTATGTCAAAAAAATTGCAGCACTTTATGCTGCCTGTGCAAATACATCCTGGTATTTGATCTTTTATTATAAACTGCTTCACTTTTGTTATTTTTAGTTAACTCTGAGCAGGATGCCCTTGGGAGCCACAAACTCCAGCTATAATTGTAGCTACGGTTCTGAATCTATTTCCTCATGTGTACAGTGCCTTACATTGACCATCAAACAGAAGTCATACACAGAGATTTCTTCCATGCTTCAATGGAGCAGGGTGACCTCAGTGTGGTAATTAACATAATTCCATCTTTATTGTAGGCTCTGCTTGGGTGTTTCTTTGTTTAGTACTACCCAGCTGACCGGAAGATGCACGCCCTCACGTAATCCTTGTCCACCTGTGGGCAGTCCACCACCTCCTCTGACCTTTCCCACTGAGTACCTACCCACTCCTTCAACAGACAACTGCATAGTCCTTGATTCTCAGCAAACGTGGCAAGAATTTGTTTCTAAGTCATATAATGATCTAAAAATGTATCTTACTGGTTGCTTCAAGTCACCTGGTATTTCACCAAATAAATTGTGTGGGATATGCTGTGGGGAGTCTAGAACAAAAAAGCAGTAACGCCTGAGAAATGCAGAGAAAAGTTGCGATACTTCAAATTTTTAAGTACTTTTGGGGATTTTCAGTCTCCTCTTCCATGATGCAACTTTTTCATGAAGTTACAAGCATTTTCTCAGTTGTTAAAAACCGATCACATTAAGGATATGCACCAGAGCACATACTTCTATTTTACACATATGTAAAAACCTCTGATATATTGAGCTCTTTTTATTTTTACTAGTGTAAATGATTCTTAACAAGACCAGAATCATGAGACTATCTGCTCCCAGAGCTGTCTCCCTGAAGCGCAAAGAATGGAAATGTGAGTACAAGCCATAACTTTTGTGGGATTTGGGAAAATAAAATCGCATAAACAAATCAACAAAGATCAACTATTCAAAAATCAGTTTGAAGCATGACTGAATATATACAAGTAGCTGGGTCAAAAAAAAATCTTCAAGAAATTTAGTTCTTTTTAGGTGACATATTTTTATCCTTTAAAAAGAAGTTGACTTAAGAGTATAGAAAGTAGCTGTTACATAAAGTAGCCGTTACTTAACGTAGTAATACTAATACTGATACTCTCAAGAATTACAAGTATCTTTCTATGTGTATTGCATTCATGCCCAATACCTCTGTAGGGAGAAGTAACTGGTTGCCAACAGTTAAAGTTGAAAAATCAGAAATGAGTTGAAAAGATTATTATTAAAAAAAAAAAAAGGAATTGTGTTTCTTATCTTTGGACTGCACTTTTCTCGAAGTTTTCTCAAAATGTGTCTGTTTGATGAGGGGTGTCAACTAGACCCAGACAAGATGACAAGCTCATTGAATGAAACACTATAAAGATACTCAAAGTGATTGTGTTTGCCAAGAGTAATACACAGGTTAGCAGCAATACAACAACAGTTCTGTGAAGCCAGAAATAAACAGGGATTAGGCTCATCTCGTACAGAGACTGCGAAAGGTTGGTCTGGGCAAGAGTCAGACTGACGCCTCGAAGCTCAAAGGCAGGGTAGGTCACTAGCGGTGTTTTATGGTACCCGGCCTATTGCAAACACCACCTGAGAGGTGAGCTGGTGCTTTCTGAAAAGACATAGTGGTCTAATGCAGCCGAACCCTTCCGACACTTAGGCAGGATCTGCTGCTTTTCCTGCACGTGGACAAGATCTCCCACATGCTTCTTTCAGCCTGGCACGTACTCATAACGAAACCACTCCCATTAATCAAATGCAGATAAAATGTAGAAGTAAAGCATATACTAAGTATTACATACGAAGCCCTTTCAAGTAAAATATTCCCAAATCTAAACCCAATACTATGATCGTTCCAAGCTCTTTACAACAAATCCACACACTCCACACTCTCTTTTCCACTCTTCATGTGGACCATCCGGAGTATTTCAATCAGAAATTTCCTATCCGGAACATACACCTCCTTCTCTACAGCTTTGGGAAAAATCAAGCCTTGGTTACATCTTCAGAGGCAGCACTCCTTGTCCTCTACAGCCCCTGTTTCGGTAGTCTCCTTATCTACGCTGGCGTAACTGCCTGATACAGCTATATGATGAGCTGATACAGCAACAAACCAGTAAGTGATACTAATGGCAATGACAACATTAAAGGCAAACTTAGTAGACAGAGGCTGGAGCTGCTGATGAAGAAAGACCTGGGTAAGTACGGTCGTAGCGGGAGAACATCTCCAACAGTTACTTGCACCCCAGCCAACGCAGATAAATCACAGGCTCCAGGTGTACGCAAGTATTTGCAAGACAGCAGCAAAGGAAGGTACCTAATGTATTGGCTTGGAAACTTGATGGTTCTGAGCATAACCCCATTGCTAGCTCCTACTACATTAAAGTTAAAATCAGAAGGATCTCTGATCTCTGAAATTTACACAGGCAATTTTTGCTAAATTAGAACTCAAATCTCTGTAAGTTGGATACATGTATGTTGTGCAATAGGTATGTTTTACAACCGATATGTTACTTAAAACACATGCAGTATAAAATATGGTTAAGTATTTGAATAAAACTTAAATAACAACCACAAAGCACCAGAAAAATGCTGTAAAATACCCATAAGGGCTTGGTTCAGATAACAGAAACCAAGAAATTAGGGGGTTGAGGCTTGGGACTGTCAGAAGATCCCTTCAAACCACATGAATTTCAGGGAATTAAAAGATGGTTCCAGGGTACACTGAATTTGAGGGCATCTATCACTATGAAGCAGGTCATTAACAATATTTAAAATTAATCTCCATATGAATGTGTTGATGTTTTTAGCCGCACATATAAACAAAAAACAACCAAGGGCAAATTTGATGTTTTAATTTACGAAGTGGCAACTGGAAATCCTGCTTTGCTTATGCACCTGACCTTGCTGTGCTCACAGTGTCTCTCTGCAAAACTGCTGAATACTAATTTTTAAGCACATCGTCCTTCAAGCGCTGTTTTAAGCACCCCCTACTACACGAACAGATGAAGCAAACTGCCGACAAGCTGCAGTGCATGTACTACACACAGTGTGGTTAACAAACAGCGTTCTGTAAAACCACAAAGGCCAACTAAGTCTCTGATTAAGTCAAGTGAAATCAGTATTGTTACGCCAGGATTACATTTATATCTAACTTCCTAAGTTATAGGCTTCTCTATCCATTTAAACAGAGACGTCTTGAAAAATTTCTTACCCTCTCCATGAAAATATCAGACAAAACTAACCCTGACCTTGGAGAAAATTTGTAGAAGGGAAACAAAGCAGCAATTAACCCCTAAGAAGTGCACATCCATTTTCTACCCTCCCACTGCTGACTTTGTCATTCCTTTAATAACAGAAAGATTTTCAAGATTTCTAGTCCATTAACCAACAGCTTGTGGACACCAAGAAGCAGACGGGAGAAGGCACATTAAAATTAGGTTTTGTTCAGGAAGGAAAAAATAGAAAATGCTGCACATAACTGTACAGAAAGGAAGACGGTATCAGACCAGCTCATCACCTGAAGCTTTTAAAAGTATTTAAGGATGTTTCTCTAGCTTTATAGCACTCAGGCTTTGGAGTCCTGTTGTTAACCAGGACTACTTTCTCCAGAATTTCTACCTTTTTTACCATGAAGAGATAAAACATGCTATTAAAAAATAATTGGAAAATAATATAGAATAATTCTTAATATCTGATACCTTAAAGCTAATAAACACAGATGGGCTGAATTTTATAATTTAAATGTTACTTTAATACTTTACTGATTCAGTGTAATGTGATGTATCTATAGGTATTAAATTTTACTATCAAATGCACTGAAGTAATTAATTTGTAAAAATGCTGTCCATTTTCATGGCTTTATTTTATATATTAAATTAAGCTTTCTACATTGTAAATTACATTCTTAAGGGACAACGTCTTACATTTCATCAGATTAATACTCTGCCAATTTAATATGCTCACTAAGAGCAGTAGTTTTCATAACAATCAACTAGCTCTCTGAATCCTCTTTCGGATGTTAAAAAGACATTATTTCTATTCGTAAGATCTTTGCTATTGCTCTCTCCAGATGTAGCCTTGCTCATAATATTAGCTATCAGGAGATTAACATAATGTGCTAAACGGCTAATAAAATCTTTTATATGTTTTGTATTTATTATTTGGGAATTTCTACTTTCTCTCTTTATCAGCACAGTGCTGTGACAAAAGATTTGGACAGCGAGTCTATGAATTGTCATAAATTCGTGATGAAACATTAACCAAGACCTGTATTCAAGCTATAATCTGACTCCACAGAATCTTCTTCTTGAGCTCCCTGTATGGAAATGAGAATGAAGAAATTGAAATACCTCTGCACTTATAAAGTTTCTGGTGTCTGATAGAGGAGAGAAAAAGAGAACAAGAAAACAAAAAACCAAGAGAACAAAATCTCCCCCCCTAAGTCAATTCACACATACACACAAAGCCAAAGGAACGCCCAAGGTTCGTTTCCTGCTCCAGTCAAGGCGTGATTATTTATACAAACCCAAGAGGCACCCCGGTGATACAGCAAGAGTACACCTCCCTGGAATATGCCACAGCACAGGATTTCCCCAGATGTCTTCACAGGAAAAGGAAGGTGCAGACTCAAGTCTACCCAGGCCATAAAGGAAACTGCGCGAGGCTTTCCTGCATCTGGATGCATTTCTCCCTCTTAAGGGGTAGAAATAACACCAGTTCTCATTCTGCCGCTTTTATACATATAGTCCTTCATTTTTTTTGGTCTGTCGTACAATTTCATGAGGGCAATTTTGAAAATACTTGATTTTTTTTAAAAGAAAAAAATGAAAGGAAACCAAAATAAAACTGAAAGAATGTGAAAACTTTCAAGGTTCTCCCTCGCTGCCTTTCCAAACTCTCTTCTCCCACTCATATTTTGGTTTGGGTGTGAAATTACAGATTCCCAACGAGATTTCCCACTGTATTAACTCTTGCATCAAACATTTTTGAGTGGTTGCATTCCCTGCATGTCAGAGTAGAGCACAAACACTATAAGCCTCATCCAAAGTCTCACGGCCTTTGAGTTCAAGTTTAGAATTTTATTTTTCATTTAAATGACCAACTACATTTTTGTCCCTCATTTACAAGGAAGCTGCATTTCATGCATTTACGTTTGCACAAATCTGCAAAAAGACCAACAGGACAGCTTTCTGGATGCTAATTCCAAAGCCCAGTGCTCTAGGGAATCCCACTAGAGCGTAAGCTGGGGGCCGGCTGTACACGTGCCAGGAGATTAAGTACAAAAAAACCTACTACCTATATCTGGAGACACATTTCAACTACTAAATTAGCATTCAGAGGGTTTCCTTTGCAGATGTACCTGCTCAAAGAAATCTGCTTTTTCCAAGGAGAGCAGACTATTGCTCTATCAGATGCAAAGACATCCCTTGCCGCCGCTCCTCTTCGACATCGAGAGTCTCACAGCAGCTCTTGCACGATTAGCAGGGCCATGAAGCATTGGCTGGTCTTAAGGCTGCCTTAATTAACCCTGATTCCCCTCACCGCTTCTTTTACCTTTGTGATCCAAAGATCTGAGAAAGCTCTTCCAATCCCCTTCCACACCTTCAGAAGTCTCTTTAAAAGGTGGCAGCTGGTAGTGTCACTCTCTTCAAATTAATCTAAGTAGCTTCATGGGGATATCCATCGCTCGGTCTTGTGACGCCAATGGTCTCATTATTGCAGGACTGAAATTCCCACAGCAAAGTGCAATTTTAGGAGGAACCACTCTCAGCCTCTGAAGCGCCTCTCTCTGTCGCAAGGACACAAAGCTGCACAACAGAGAGAATCGCCTTCCCCCTCACCAATCTCTGCAATAGTTGCTCAAATAAGAAAAAGCTCTTCCCCCTCTCCTTATCAAAGCAGAAGAGAGTAGGATACATCTTTTGCTCCTTGAACGTAGCTGAATGGAGAAAAAACATCAGCTGGATCCACACAGCTCAAACCCACTGCTGGCAGTGAGAACATTGCTGTTTTTCTCAACATGAGACAACCACAACCTGGCAGATTAATATTCAAACAATACTCAACCAGTGAAGCTACAGACCAAGAGGTACTTATCTAACTACTTATCCTCTGCATCGATAAATATCAGAGGTTATACATCCCCTTAACAGACAGATTTTTTCCATGAGAAGATTCATGTTACTCGTTTAGTCACACATTTCTTCAACTTGTTAAATTCTATGAGGCGCTTACACAGATGCATACAAATATGCCATTTATATATCAACAAAGGACTAAAGCAATTACAGAGTGTTTTTAAATGTTATAGCACATACTGTATTATGCAAGTGAGGAACAATATATCAATCTCACACTTCTCCTGATTGAATGTAAATGCAGCATCTGTATAATCCAACCATTCATATCTCAGACAAATATTGTCATTACTTACTTCGTCAATTCTCCTCTGCAGTATCTTATAGCAGAATGCTATCACACACAACGAAAGGTATTGTACAGACATTTGTAAACACCAGCCTTGGCATATGTACATATAGCACGGTTTGGGGAACCATTCTTAACATAAACTGCAGGACATGTATGGGAAGATCACCTGCCAGATTATCCCAGGGGACAGGAGCTGGAGTACTGCAGATCATTAGATATGACATACTCATCACCATAATGGCTGTGAAGAAAATGAGGGAAGAGGAACTGTCACAGGAGATGCTACAAAAAGAACTCAGTAATATAGTATCATATATAGGCAAAAGTAAACAAAAAAGAACCACCCAGTGTTCTAAGAATCCTAATGAAGCTAAAAAAATCAAGTGCTTGAAAGTTTGAGAATGTCAGATTTATGGTTGTCTGTGCACTTTTCTACTCATTGTGCAGTCATCTTCTGTACTACATAAAGATAACCTACCCGTATTGCCAGTTTGTTTACACACACAGAAGAATTATCTCAAGTACTTCTTTGTTCACATTTTCAGCGTATGGTTATCGGTTCCACTGAATTTATTCTGCATTTACTACTAATTGACATGAATGTCTCATATTCACCAACTTAATGATAATCTAAGGACTTTTAGAGATAAGGGTAGCAAAAGAAACAAACGTAAAAAACACATGCAGAACCTCAGAAGCATCTCTCACTTTCTATTTTCTTTTCTCTCTCAAGTGGATTGGAACTGAAGTAGAGTAAGGATTTACTAAAGACACTCACTGTTCTGCTAAGATGAATCATTTCACCTCACTCTCAAACCTAATTAGCAAGATGTTAGCGGGTGGAGAGAACAGATAACAGGCATCTAATCTGCCAAATGCTGCATCCACAGAGGCCCATTTATCTAACCTGCGTGGTGTTTGGTGAAAATCTGGACAGATTGCTACGCCCTTAGAGATGACCGCCTCTGTATTCAGACGTGACCTTGCAATTTCTGAAACACTAGGTTTAAGTTTCAAATACTGAATATTTGGCTATAAAATACTGAACTCTGAGGTAACATGAAAAATTGATTCACAGTGATGCATATTATATTAAAAAAAATAATCTCATTGGTCACTTAGGAGCCATTACTATCACTACCTCATGAAGGTGATTAATCTCTTCCAAAAATACTGGGTTTGTAGTTTGGGACCCATTTTATTTAATATTTTAGTTAATAACCTTGGGATGAAAATAAAGATGTACTAATGCAGTTTATTGAAGATACAAAGTCAGGAGGTAGAGTCTTCCTAGAGGAGGAGGGTTTGAATGTCCCGTGGGGAGAGATGTATGATCTTGAAGACCCCAGAAACAGAACTGGGTTGAATGTAATAGTCCGAAGGGCACATGGGACTAATAACAAGAATTCCTGATATATACTGGGAGCTCATTAGTTTGAAATAGCAGCCTATTTTAGTCAGTCACAGGATGACTATGAGCCACTTAATTGAATCTGACCATGAAAAGGGCAAGGCAAGGTATTTTCATAAAGAAGGGGGAGTATTCATACCATTGTATAGCCTGTACCAAGACCTCATCTGAAGTATTTTGTATAATTCCAGTTATACACATTCAAAAAAAAAGATTAATTCAAATTTGAACAGCTGCTGAACAGGATGGAACATAAACCTATCTTATAGGAGACTGAAGGGACTTGGGTTTTTTATGCTGAAAAATGATGTCCAGGAAGAAAAAGGATTGCTTGCAGCAGATGCACTGGGGGCAGAATATTTGTTGAATCGATGAGAGAATGCTGGTGTTAGAACAAATGGGTAGAAACTGGTAATGAATAAATTAAGGACACAAACTGGAAGAAGGTTTGTAATCATCATTACAGGAGTGTGGTCCTACAACAACCTTCCAAAAGGAGAGATTGGGGAAGGAAAATCTAATAGGTGGAACCTAACCAGCCTGTGAAAAAGAGTGTAATGTTGCACGCCATGGCAGAAGACTAGATTTGGTGACCTCTAAAGTCCCTTCAAATCCAATGTTTCTATTGGCTTAGCTGAAAGCCCTCATGTCTCTAAAGAGATGTTTGCAGATACAAGCACCACAGCCACCACAGCCCATACAGTGATTAAATTTATTTTAAACAGCGTTTTTCATTCTGAACTATACTTATACTTCAAAATAGCCGTTTGTAAAACCTTAATGAGGCACAATTGCTCAGTCATACTTTTATTACCCACAGCAGCATTACGGGTCATGCAGTTCAAGAGCAGATTCAGCGTCACAAGCTATCTGCATCTAAAGTGTACAAGTTGGAAGCATCTAGTTAGTGAGCATGTTTGGCTTTTAAATCTGGTATCTTGTTTGCAGCACTCAGCCTATTTCAGGAAAAATTAAGACCATAAAAAAGAAGTAATCTTAACCTGTGAAAGGGAGGACGCTAATAGCTAGGACAATGACCTCTGGGTATTTATTCTGTATTTAATAAATTGTTTACTAAAGAAAGCCTCTAAATAAACCAAAAGTGAGAGAAAAAAGAAACTCTCCCAAGCATGATATGTGATTAACAATAATTCCATAGTAAATCATTATCATCAATCTCCTCTTGCTTATCCAATCACAGCAGGTGAGTTTACAGGCTCTCATAATCCAAGCTAAGCAATCTACATATAACTAAAATTTGATGAATGCCAATTTCCAGTACTATTCCTTTTTTGTCTCACTAACATGTAATTTTCTATGTTTCTGCTACATAAAAGTTCTTCCTGATAAAATATGGTATCTCAAGATAGAAATATTTTCACACAATTGTTAAATGAAATAATTTGCTCAGTTATGAGTTATAATAAGGGAGAGAGAAAGAAACTTCACGACCTCCTGTAATACTAAGATTTCTAAATGAGCATTTCCATAATGTCGACTGAACCTTCTAAGCATTTAAAGATGTGATCAATTAATATCACAATGTTTAAAAGGAATCAGTTAGTCAATGTTCAAATTCAGAGGCCATTGGAGAACTGACTGTTCATGTAGAAGAAAATTCATGGCAGCCTAAGTAATTTCTCAAGACACATGGATCTACTGAAGAGTTGTTTGAACTGTTGTGCTGTCTGTACAACGCTTATATAAACACGACGGGAGAAGATAAGCACTCAATAATTTAGTTCAACAACAACATAATTCCTTCTAAAATAGCTCGTTGGAAACACTCTGATTTTAACTCGTGGAAAGAGCTTGTCATCCCATTATTAAGGCCTGCCAGAATAAATTAAATAATGACACAAAAGCTAGAGTTCTTAATATTAATCCAAATGTAAATTTTCAGCAAAATTATTTTCTACTCAAAGAGTAGAAGTTCTCTTTGTTAGAAAAAGATACCGCATTTTTCACACAGCACAAAACACTTTGATTCCTTTTCGCAGTGTAAAGTAAAGCTATTCAGTCAAAGCCAGGTGGTACCTCCAGAATGCAAAGGCACATCACACAGCTTCAGAATATGCTCTGAAGGCACATTTGGAGCTTTACCTAAAACAGAACTGCGTATACACAGCCCATGACTCTCTTATTGCAAAGCTGATATTTCCATTCATCAGAACACAGTAAAACATTTTAAAATAGTAAATTACTGAACAAATATTAAAAATATAGATAAATAAAATATAATTTCTTGATAGACAAAGCCTTCAAGGACTATCTGAACTAAGGGCATGTGTCTCTTAAAAAAGGAGACAAATCGTATCAGCTGATTTTTGTATACAACCCAGTGTCCAATATGAATATTTTGATATATGAAAAAATCTGTATATAGGGTGAAATTTCGTAATACACATAGAGATGTGTAGATGGCTGTGATTCTGAAGAACTGGGTTTAATTTTACATAATGTGATCGAGTTTTTACATTGGAAAAACCACGATTAACTTCGCTAAATTTGCTCAACTAAGGAAGCTACAGGATCACGTCAAATACATGCCTGTCTATATAGAATTAAACCGTGAGCTGACAGTGGCAGAGGTTCACCCTAACTCCATATTACTTTGCAATTGCAAGGGTCAAGTGCTACCCCAAACTGTCTTGGCAATTTACTAATAAAGACATAAAATACATTCACTTGTCAGTGACTGATGAAGAAACTATGGTATTCTGCTTATTTATAAAAAAAAATAAGTTACTCTGGCTCTTCAGGCAAGTTGAATTTTATGAAACTGAGTTATCACAATCTTATTTTACAGTTGACAATTTACATTAAGGGATCCCTTTATATTTAAAGACTACCAAAAAACCCAAGTTATTATGTGAACAGAGGATATGAAGAAAACTTGCCCCTTCCTGATATGTCTTATATCCTCCAAAACTGTTGTCACAATAATCTAATCATCGATGTCCTGCTAGATGTTCTCCACAACTGCCCTCTGCTTCAATGCAATACTGTCAGCATCTCCCTGCTCCTCCTCAACCCACCTAGCTTACACCTTTCAGCTTTTTTCCATTTTCTTCCAAATAATTTTGGGCAGCAGTATCTGTGTGTGCACAGATTAGCTCAATATTGAATGTGGGACAAATTAACTTGAATTTCTCAAGTTTATGCTGCGGACCATCTCCAAGTAGAAAAGTGGGGGGAGAAGTGGTGAGAAAAGCTCATCATCAGCTCTGCTGAATTGCTGCTTTTCATGAAACTTGTAAAACAGACTAACGAATGTACGGAGAGGCATCAAAATGGTGTACATCTCACTTAATGAAAAAAATAGACTATACAGTTTAAAATTGTCTACACCAACTCAAAGAAGCAGAAGAATTTCTAGCAATGGTATACTGTATTTATTTTGCTGTTTGCGGTCAGAATTACTTAACCCTGATAAGTTAATTTACATTTATTTCTTATCTATGCTCTTTTTTTTTT
This sequence comes from Pluvialis apricaria, assembly GCA_017639485.1. Lineage (NCBI taxonomy): Eukaryota > Metazoa > Chordata > Aves > Charadriiformes > Charadriidae > Pluvialis > Pluvialis apricaria. The sequence goes on along the minus strand of CM030008.1, from coordinate 43,413,735 downwards.
TCTTCTCATGCCTGAGCTTTTTTTCCCTGTTTTAATTTTAAGGCACAGCAGGGCTCCTGCTCTGTTCCTAATAGCTTTCACTGACAAAAGAACACATGCCCATAATACAATAGTGAAAAAATTATAAGCAGAAAGCAACCAAACCAAAGCAAACCAGCACCCAAACACGCACACATATCAGCTGGGGAATTCTCGTCGACTTCAGCTGCTGCTAGCTTTTTCTTTGGCAGCTTTCTGTTCCCCTGAAAAGCTCCAACCTCATTTAAAACCTGGCTGAGTTACATTCAGCAGTAATTCTACTTTCTGTTAGTTTTAAGTGGCTAATAACAGGATGTTTCCATTCAGATGCCTGGCATCTCTGCAGTGGCTCGAAGCACGACTTTCGATTCACTTGAGGAATTAGTCCCAGAAGAGTCAAGTTTAAGTCCCTAAGACAGTGGTGCCCCAAAGAAATTAAGAGGCAAAGGCACACTCCCCCATTATACCACAGCCAAACAGGCCCCTAAAAGAGCTTCTAGGTCAGCTGCACTCCAGAAGAGAGGATTTTCCTATAAAGATTCTCCACTGACTCCTCTAGAAACTTTAAGTCCCGCTGTTCTGTTTATGTAGTACAATACAGCTACAGTAGATCGAACAGTCTTGTTCCTATATTCTGCCACTTGATTACTATACATCTACAGTACACAAAGAGCTGGGAAGTTTATATTGCAGGATTACAGACTGATGAACAAAACACAAATAAATATTTCCATGTGAAATGCATCTATTCCAGTAACAAGTTTTATGGTGCATAGTCTACATCAACCATTTCTCAGTCAGCCATCATAAAACCACAAATTTAGATCAACTTGAAACACCTGCACTTGAAATTCTGCGTCAGCACCAAGCTGATAACATAAGGAAAGGAGTCTTTCGTGTTAACAAACAATGTAATGGAACTGATAACAATGTGTGGCTATTGTCCTTTCAAGTTGTTTTGAGAACATCTACATAAATTAAATGCTCCTTTTTTCATTATCAAATCTCTGAGGTTATGATATGCTGTATTTTATTAGTTCAGCAGTCTCATTCAAATACTAGCTATCTAACACGATCCTTGCAATTAGTACCTTATGTACATTCTTGAACCAAATTCCTCCTCTGGGATTTAAAGAAAACCCAGGGTCTCATTTGAGTCTCTCTTGTAATTCAGCTACACACTACACTTTTACAGCTATGCAAATTAGCTTCAAGGAAAACTGTGATGTACAGCAAAGGAAGAGATCTGAAAATTAAAATCCTGCAGGAGAGAAAATATTTAAAATTTCCTTTACATTTTTCCTTTTGTTTAGCTAATCCCTAAAGGCATTAGGGCAGCATGTTCCCTCTTGAAAGTCCCTGTAGAACCAAGTACTATTGAGCATAACTACAAATGTGATGCTTTGAGCAGTCAGATAATGGTTTTTAATTGGCTCATCATTGCAGCTTCAGCCCAAAAGCACAAAAATGAATTTAGAACCAATATTAACAGGTGATAATTAAATTATGGGGTCTGCATGCTTAATATATTGGAATAAGGCAGATGAGGCAACTAAGACCATTGACTTTAATAATGGAAATCAGTATCTACCTTAAGTAGTATTTTATAGCACATTAGCAATGGTTGATTAGTGTTGAATCATAAAGTAAATTTTGTTTTCTTACTAAAGCTTTTTTTCACTTATTCTACTTTGTACCCGTGTATTTAGTGTGCACACTAAACTAAGGATGCCCATTGAAACCATTGGCCAAATGAGCAAAAACCACAAACAAACCAGCTAATTAATTCATTGTGATGAATTGAGTACTTTATTTGTTACTTGAGTAAGTTATTTATTACTCATTAATATTAAAGCATATGTAGATTGAACAATGAGTACAGTGGGAAACTGTTTTGAATCAAACAGTTTTAGTAAAAGTACTCATCATTAAGGCAGCAAGGTCCGTAACCCAGATTTCCCATTCTCCCCTGGTAAAGCAGAACGACCTGGATGTACTGTTCTCACCACTGTAAGAAATGATCTTACGTACAGATTAATCCTACACTTCCTTAGAGCAACAAAACCAAACTTTGATGCTGTCACAGCATCACTTGAACTCAACAAAAGAAAGTGCTGTTTTCTCTTTTTTCATGTGTTCTTTTCCATTGTTTTACGCCTGAGGAAAGAGGCAGGCTTTGAGTTTTCCCATCTTCTTTAGAAGGGCACTCCACAATATGTCTTTTTCTCCACCTCCACCCTCTTCCCCATTCAATTTACCTTATCTGATGCAGCACTATCTCCTCAATCTTGCAAAACTCTGTATCATCACCTATTCTGAGCCTCTCATCACTGCTGTCTCCAAATGAAAGCTTTCATTCTGCTTGCCTTTCTGCTGCTACCTACACTCTTTTGTCTTTTCTGCAGTCTATCCTGTCAACTTGTTCTCTCCCTTTACACCGGAGTGCTAGGGTTCCCTTTTCTACTCCTATGTCTGCCTCTTCAGCTTGAGCTCAGCCATCAGGTTCCTCTATTTCCACTCCTACTTCAGAGCATGAGCTATCAAGTGCTTTAGGAAACTTAGTTTTTCTGTGAGAATTCTCTCCATTTGTGAAGTCTTTCATTTCTGCTTCTCTCTTCCTCCTCGAGCTTAGTTTTGATCAGCACACGTACCTTCTATGGTATTGAGGATTTTCCACATTCAGCCTCCATCTGAAATAACCTGCTTCAAAACCTAGCCATTCATTCTCTGTTACTTTCTTTTCCTGCCTTTTAACTTTTTCTAATATCTCTCATCTGGATGGACATACATGAATTCCCTTCTTCCCTATAAAAAACAGCATAAAAACGGTCCATGAATCCATAGAGTGAAGTAGCCGTAAAGTTACTACAAAGCTACCTATTCCCACTAGTGGATCCAGGAACATACATAAATTAAGCCATAGAGGAGAAATATGGAGGTGTAACCACTTGTTTAGGCAGCTGCGTATGAATTCAGAAGCCTGGGTACCTCACTCTTTGAATGAAAGCACCTATTAAGCTTGAGGGATTTAAATAATCTGTGGACCATGAACCACAAGGTTATCACTGGCCCTCAGGGAATATATTCCATAACTCTTTTCAAAGGTGCATGGTTTATTAATACATACTCTTAATATTCTAAGTACTGAAGTCAGACTCTATGTAAAATGCAGAAGCCGGGGGTAAGGAGGTGGAAATGGCACTTCAGAATAGGAAAATCAAAATCTTCAAGCAATTACCTAGAAGTCAAATGTGATCCATGCAAGTTTCTTATGACATCATTGCCACCCTACTGTTGTTAATGTCAAATTCCAATGTCAAATTCCAATTGCCTTTAAGCAATTGAACAAAGGTTGAGCAAAGATTAAACAATTGAACTAAAGACACAACGATTCTTCAATAACCAATAACTCATTTCAAACCGGAAGTCAAATTTTATATCCAAACAACATGAAATTGTTGCAGCACCTGCGATTTTCACTGAAAACAAAGTAAAACAAATGTTTAATATGCTTGATGCAGCTGCGGTGAGTGCTAAAAATAGAACAGATCTTGAATGAAAATTAAGTTTGTCAGTTATACAACAAAAGTTAAACACACATATGTGACTGTAACACACCCTCGTGGCTATAAATTGTTACACTCACCCAAATGAATTGTACGGCTAAGGTTTTACCGTCTATGAGGCCAGTGATATTGCCTTATTTTAATGTAGATCATCCTAAGGGAGTGCTCATAATACCTCTGTTTTCCACTACCGTTTATCATATTTATAACACATATTTTGCAGACAATCTATTTTAGATCTGTTAGAAAGATTTACTTTTTTATTGATAATATTTCTTATGTATCTACCTGTAAAGCCACTTGATTTTATTATCATGAGTTCAACTTTATAGGCCTTAAAGGGAGAATAAAATGATAATGAATATATTTCAGTAACCTGTGAAAATTATTAAAATATATACCCTATAAGTCATGGTACTACAGTTTTAACATCCAATAACTCAGAACCTACCACGAATTGAAAAGAATGTCTTGCAATATCAGAAAACAGCATTTTCAGCTCTATTGATTAAGCTTTTAATGGCTCACAAAATATTGGCTCTTAGACCACTGAGTAAGGCAAAATAAGACAAAAGCATTTTAGATATATTTTTTTCAAAATTTATATGGTGCAGGGGAAAATAAATGTTTCCGTTTTACAGGATGATACTTTCACATAACACTGAGTCCAAATCAAAATGAATAGTGACGAGAATGAAGGTGAGGCAGTCAAACGTGCATTATAAATGAAATTTATCTCATGGTTCCACAGTCTGTCACAAAAATCCCACTGTCAAACATACAATGTATGCACAAAGCATATCCCATGTGCTGAGAAGCCTTCAAAAACACTGCAATACTCAACACCGAGTTGGCATTTGCATCCAACATGCAGAGAAACACAGCAGAGAAAATTAATTCTAAAAAAAGTATTTATGTATCTTTCAAAATGAACCAGCAAAAGCTCGGAAACAATGTTCATTGAAGAACCTCCAGCTACTGCTAAAGAAATCCCATTGAACTCCAGCAGCAGGATTGAAAGGTCTTTCAATGAAACTACTCTGTAGTCATTGTACCATTCATACGCAGAGTATCTTACATGCTACCATGGTCTTTTGTGACCTGGTAAGAAATAACAGCATTATGGGGCCAGTAATACTTATGTGAAGTGACAGCAACACAGAACTCACTGAATTCTCCTGTAGTTTTCATTGATTTTGACAGCAGTGTCATCTATGCTACTGTGAGAGAGACATATCTAGTCGTTCCATGGTTTTTAAAATACACATTTATTCTCGCTTTGTAGAATTCTTAAACACACAATGTTCAGCCCAGCATTGCCAACTCCAAGTTGGCAAAAATTATAAAATAATAACATCTATTCAAAATTCTATTTATTTAACTTCATTACTCTACTTTAAGCTAGACATTCTTTTGGTTTTTCTCCTCAACCGTAAGAATTAGACATCTTATTCTTCTTAAACAAAGGTTTTAACATGCCTACATCTCTCTTAAAGTACTGCACATGCAAGCACACACACATGAAGTATTAGAGTCCCAACGAAACAGAAAGATTTGTCAACATTGTGTATACATGCACACATCTTCTCCAAAGGGTAAACATATAATGAAGCCAAATAGTAGCAGAGTTTAAAAAGAAAGTTTAAAAAAAAAAAAAAAGCTCAGGAGTCGTAGCAAACAAGATCAAATCAACAACAATATAAGTGTCAAATAATGTGGAGTGAAATGTTGTCACTTCTGAAGTGTAGCAAACTGCACTTCCTCTCAAATGCTGTGGCAACAGAGTCTCAGGTTGTTCACAAATTCATCTAATTGAATACATTCTTTGGACTTGCTGTTCGGGAAATATGTTTTTCATTCAGAGTCAGCTCTGGTGCAATATCACATTCAGAATTCCTGTCTCAGCTGTGCGTGGAGCTCACAAAACCGGGAAGAGCCCAGGCAGAGCTCTGTCTGCACAGAAGCACCTGAGAACGGAGGCAAGATTTGGCCACTCGTGGAAACAGATCGTGGGATACTCCATTTGTCCTTTCAAGGGACCAAGGAGTGCTACTAATCAGCTCCAAAAGCCCTGTATTTTTGACCTCTTTATTGCAGATTCCTCTTCACAGGGTCTTCCATGCGACCCTGCAAGCAATCCGGAGAGATCCCAAACCTCCCGCGCAGCCCCGGGACAGCAAATGCTGGAGCAAACGCAACCGAGCAGGGAAGAGTGAGCAGCCACAAGGAGATCAGAGTAGCAAAGAGATGAAGAGCTAAAGGATATATTTAGATAAACGGTTCACAGATAAAGTATCACAGAAGGAATTCAAGACTACACGTCTCACTGGCTTTGGTTGAATCAATGGATCTTGCTGTACACAGCAAATGATTTCCTCTGTGCAGCTTTTTACTTCAGCTCTTAATAATCTGAGACTCATAGTCTTCTTCTATTATTACCTAATATTACTGTTATTGATTTATATATCACTGCCAGACAGAGAATTTAACAGACGGAGCTGATTTCAATAAAGGCTTTTATTAAAACGACAGTATATAATTATAAAATAAAATTGAAGTTTTAATTTTAAAACATCAAACAAATGGAAAATGAAGAATTCGTATTTATGAAAAAAAAAAAAAGGAGATTGCAGTTAATACACAAAACCTTTACAAATCATTACACTCAGAAGTTTAGGAATAGAGAATCCCTGGCAGGAAAATGTGTGAAGACAGAATGTTTATTTATTAGTGTTATTTTTAAAAGGATGTTCCAAGTCAAACACGACAGCTTGTTTACAGTGGGGTCCTGCCCAAGGGTGGCTTAAAAGATATTAAACAGGCATACAACCAGAATATCATGTTACTGTACAAGATACAAGTTTGCCTGTGGCTTGATTTTACCGTGACTGCTTTAGCAATTTCTTATTTATTTTTCAGGAAGCACTAGCCTGTTCTAGCTTCCCCTCTCTCCAAAAAGAAAAAGAAATGTGAGACAAAACTCTTCACATGTATATATATGTGTGTGTATATATATATTTTAAAATATATAATCCTAGAATCAATAGAATGTATGCACACTTATATTTCTATATGAACAAGCTAATGGGATGATGCATAGAATCCATGCCAAGTGTCGCTGCTGTTTCCAGGTGTTGGCTTTCTTCACAGAACATTAGCTTTTTAATAGCTCTAATACTTTTAGGGAAAACCAAAACTTTGAACATCTTTCCTGATTTTCAAAACGGGTCTTAAAAGGATGGTAATTTCATTGTAAAACAGTAAGTGTTTGGTTGCCCTTTCCACCACACAGGTTTGGAAGGAACATCTTTGAGGAGGGATGAATTTCCAGCAGGCAATATACTCTTTGCAACACCATATAGGTGAGAGTTATTTTGGAAATACTGCAGGTCTCTTCTTTCTGATGCTAGCAACATCAAGTTGGAAACTGAGAGCGTGCTAATGGGAAACTACCATGCCAAACCTGACAGAATTACCTTATTTTAGAAAAGCTTGTCTTCAAGGAATATTTAAGTCATCACAGAAATATTTTCCCTATTTTAACAAAACAGGGTGTTCTTAAGAGCTCTAACACTGTTAAGATTCTCAAACTGGAAAAAGAAAAATGAATTTGTAGAAGATACCTCCCTGACCCCAGGACCTCCAGTCTAAACTGGCCTCAACTTTAAATTTAGAGCTGTAGCTTCTGAGCAAGTGTTTGTCTGAGCAGAGCTTAGTAGAGGCTGATTATTAAAACCCCACAACATTTCCCCAGCACTGTGAATGCTCCATCCCAACAACGTGCCACATGCTGCTTGGTTAACCTTCAGACAAGACACAGGCAAAATATTAGGCCACAGTGGGTAAGTTTAATATTACTACTTCCTATTTTTTTGAGACAAAATCAAGATTCACTTCATGCATATGATGTTATATGAATTGTAACGTGCCAGGTAATTTTTGTGTGCACATATGCTGCACACAACATTCACTACAACATTCAAAATAGGCTGGTCTACAGAAGAGAAAAAGTGGAAAGGATATCGTGTATAAGAACCTTCTAAACCACCACACCAGGATTTCCTCTTTTACTACTGCAGATGTCTATGGAAATACTGGATGTGATGATGCGGAACACAAATCCCTACAGGGCTTGAAAAGAAAATACATATATGAAACCATATATGGTGTAGATTATATTAAAAGATAGGCAATAATGAATGCTTTGTATATAAGGACTAAACAATCTTTTTTGGACAAAATTTTGCCCTAAATTACTTTTTAAGCAGCATCACTGAAGTAAATGGGAATATACAGGTGTAACTGAGGCATAACGTAGCCCCTTGTAGCTATGTTTATGTTTTTCATTTGAATCAGAATCTAATTTGCAACATTAAAATAGCATTATCAGTCATTTATGAAACATAACAATAAATTTACCACCCCCTAACCCAAAAATAATGTTTACCAAAGAATTAGACAGTCCAAGTTTAAAAAATGGGTTTAGCATTCTAGATCAATTTGTCAAGATGGCAATTTCTACCTTGACAATAACAAATAGCTTTCCCGAATTACCATTTCTTGTTGGTATTTAGATGGCACGATCTTTTACACCGCACTGGAAGTTTACATTGAAAACATGGCCTGACATGCCTCCATTTCAATGGTATGCTGGCACTCGTTCTCATTTTTTCCCCTGCTTTTTTCTCGCTGCCTCGTTTGCCAGTACAGGGAGCTGATCTAGCTCAAAAACAACCTTTTTTTTTTTTTTTTTTCCTGTAACTTGGCTCAGGTCCCTGATCTGGTTCACTGCATGGCTGCACAAATACTTCTACCAACACAACGAAGGACCTACAAGGGCTGTATAAGCCTGAATTGCAGCCAAAAACAATTACATGTCAAACTATGGTCTACGTTTGAGCAGACAATTTTAATGTACTAGATGTAAAGGATGTTGAGAGGTCTGTAAATGTTATGATTACATAGCTAGCTTATAATACTGATTTATGTTGTCTGCTGTCAGAAGCGTGTAAGGGGTTAATTCAAGTGCATTATTTAAAGGGGGTGGGCACAACAGCTTCATATGGGCCCATTTCAGAAAGCAGATGTCACTGAGTTTTGAAGTTTTACAACTGTAAATGTTTCATATATATGAACTTTTCAAGTCTGGCTGAGTTCTAATATAGACCATGCCAGAAGAATCCCAGCAGCAAGGACTTGTACAAAGACTCTGAGAATACATAAAATGACCGGCCTTCAGAGAGAATAATAGGAGGCTGACAGTCAACAGCGTAGCGTTGGAGAAGAGTAACGCCTCTCTCAATACTTTTGGCCTTTTTTTTCCCGATCACAGCTCCAAACTGCTCTCCTAAATCTTTTATGAGCAAGAAGCCAGGGTAGAAACGTGACCCTTTACTAAACTAACTCAAAAAAATCATGAAAGCAAGCTCATGCCTTACTGCCAGTTATTAAAGAATCCACACAAAGAAGAGAGTTGGTTAATGTTGCTGCCTAATGTCTTTCTATCACTCATTTCTCTGACATCAAATCCTCATCCGGAAATACAGAACACAAAGGGAATTACTTGCTCTTCTCCATGCACTAATTCTTCTGACGTGCACCTACTCTTGGGTCTAAACTGCATTACGGAGGATCTTCATAAAGGTTAAGTTTAGTGTATGGAGACTAGTTTCCCTTTTCAATTTGTGGTTAAGGACCTCAAGAGAACAATTAATTTAGACACTGTCTTTCTCAAATTGCTTTTTGGATGTATCTCTTTTTCTTCGTTCTAGAGAAAGACTAATCTACTCAAGGAAGGCCATCCACACCCCATCACCATGTCACCACGTACTCCGTTATCGAGCAAGTGTAGTCAGAAGTCCCAACAGCCTAGCAGTCACAGTTAGCACTTAAAAATAGTCTTAGGGTCCAAACTAACAGTCAAGGAATCACAGGGTCCTTCTCCTTCAAGTAGAGCACAACCTCTTCTCTGCAGAGAGAACAACGTACGGCTGCTCTGTGAATCGCAGGATGCCGAGCAAGTCCATACAGGTGGTTCTGCAGTGAGCTACGGGTGTGAAATGGCAGTGCAGTAGGATGGGAAGTGTCAGGAAGTTTGCAAATTGACAACCTCAATTGCTGTGCCTGGGCCCCAAAGCCCCGTGAACCCAACAAGGCACGGGGCCGGCGCAAGGTGTATTGCCTCTCCAACGCCGCCTGCACTGGCAGTATCACCCGGCACTTCTGCATTATCTACTTGGGTCACAGCAGAGGGTTTTACAGTCCAGATATTGTTAACTGCAATTGCTGTGTTGGCTACGTACAACAGAAATGGAGCTGAACGTAGATTTTTCCTTTTATAAATTCTATCTGTAGTGTGCTTTTGAAAGATGGTATTTCCTTAATCTAAAATGATCACAGGTAGTACATCTCTGTTAGTTTCAAACGCGAGAGCCAAGATTCATGACACCATAGTTTAATGCCGCTCTTATCAGAAACCTGCAGAGATTAGAAATGGTAAGAAAAGCATTGATGGACGTTTTCAGGCTTTCTGGATTAGGTTGGAATTAACCACCGGTGGCTTGCTTTCTTTGACAACTCTTTTATAATTGGGCACAGATGGATGAAAATACACTACAAACACAGTGAGATTTGCTTTAATCATTAATTTTCACTTAATTTGCCAGATGGCTTTGGTTTCTAGTGTACACTTTATTTGCTGTTGTGTCATTTGCAGGGTAAGTTTTACTCGTTTTGGTTAAAGTTTTATGTCTTCTGAAGCCCTTATTTTAGTATTGTCTTCTGGTCTGTTTCTAAAACCTAAAGAAGATGAATTTGTGTATTTTTTTATTTTACTGTTAATTTATTTTAAGTACTTCAGTTTTTCCTCTCAGAAACAGAAGACTTTTACACTACCAATAAAGTTTTAATATTGAAAGTTAAAATGTAATATGTTACTTTCCTAAGCTCATGTATAAAATGTGACTCTGAAAGTAGCCTGATTTTTAAAGTGTACGTGCTTTTCCTAATCGTACATGTGTATTGTTCATGAAAATGGGGCATTTTCATTTGCACACTTGCATTGCTTTTCCTAGGTACTCTGCCCTGCCTCACGCTGTAATTGTTGAATTCACATCCCTTTGTGAATGTATTATGAATGGAAAAATTAAATATTCTTTTCAGAAAAAGTTGTTTCTTAAGCCTGTGCTTATTCCACAGTTAGCAGTGACTTCAGAAACCATTTGTGTTTCATGTCAATTAATTTTCTGAGGCTTTGCTCATTCTTCACATAAGCCAAGATGCTCCTTTATAAGCTTTTCATTAAAAGTTCTTTTCTCTAACCAGGATGACAATATGCTGCTGTTCTTTTAGTTAAAAAGGGAGATGGCTGTTTAAGTAAGCGGAAAACTTTTTCTGATGTTGAGCAACACGTATTGGAGTTTCTTGGTCTTCTTATAGCCCAAGATTTACTCTGAGCTGTATGTTGCCATACTTCCCCGCAGGACGATGTCTGGTTCTGTGAGAAATGTGTTGGACACCAGAGAGGTCAGCATGTGCAGTTAAGAGCTTCTCATCATAGGTGAAAGCAGCAGAATCTTTTAAGAAGTGTCAAGTCTCTGATAAGCAAAAGGACTAAAGGAAATGCTAAATTTGAACGCGCGCATTTTCCTGCAATGTGCTTCTCTGCGTTTATACAACCTTGGTTTGTTCTTAGCGACTCGTCCTTCAATGAGGCACTGATGAGATTATGTCTGAAGGTCTTTGTTATGCTTTCTCCTGATACATTGCATGTAACATTATTCTGAACTGATGAATGAAGGCAGAAAGAAGAATGGAGAAAGTGTTAAACGGATACGAAATGGAATATTCAGAAAACAGCCTCAGGCAATCAGAACAGGGCAGGGATGAGTGAACAAAAGAACAAGGTTATCTACTCTCATATGTTAAAAATTCTCAGGGGGCTCTGTGTCAACCTTTAAAAACCAAATCAGAACAACGCAGCAACAGAAACAAGAAAGGAAGAAAGGAAAAAAATCCCCATTTCTTTCCTGTCTGCAAACGTTACTTTATCTTTCATTGCAGCAATGGATGCCTTTACAAGAACAAAAGGAACTGAACAGGAGGTATAATTAGACTTCCCAACACTTAAACAGTTACAAAACTCTTTTTTTTTTTCCCCTAAAGAAAGATGATTCAAGTGTCTTAATCCATGGTATTTAACTTAAATAATATAGAGAGCAATGCAGCTACAGCACATGCTGAGAGCCAAGAGTCTTTTCACACAAAACCGGCAGGTACGGTCATTCTGTGGAGCAGTCTGCCTGCTTACAAATATAGGCAGCTCTCAAAGTGAAGATGAAATCTGAACAACATCAAAATATAGACTGTGCATTTCCACTGAGATTCCTAACTCTTTTACTGGAAATTCCCCTTTGGTATGCACTCATATTCATAATAAGAAAACAAACTCTCTTCTTTGATTAGTTAGAATTACAACTATGAATGCAAGTTTCTATTGATTTTGACACAATTCCTATTTTTTCCAGTTTCTTTTTGCCAGAAAATAAAACTACATCAAGACAACAACCCCCAACACAATGACTAACACTAAAATTCCAGTGAAATAATTCAAATTAATGCTTCTGTAAAATTTAAGTAATAGATCAGAAGTTTCTGAATGCTATAAAGAAAAAACAGAAAAGCACTTCTGTGCAGAATCCAAATGGTACAGGCAGCGGTATCAGTTGTACTAGTCCAACCATGTCCTGCAGAAAACACACTGGATCCTGTTGACATCAATGGAAGCTCCACATGCAGAACTGAGAAGAGGTTTTGGCATCAGACTGCAGCTGATGGCAAATGTTTACGTCATTTTAGTCACATCTGATACATTCATGGCAGATATGGATTTCAAGGTACGTATAAATCAAGAATAATGAGCACTGGGTGTGACACTTCAAAGAAGGGGATTAATAAGTATAAGAAATGCACAACCGAATTTAAGCAGTTTGCCCTTTCTTTTTAATGAAGAGAGAAAACTTAAGGCTCAGCAAACTAACAGAATTTTTATTTGACTAATATTAACTTTAAATAGAATGTGTTGTTAGCAATGGCATTTAAGGAAAGGGAAAAACCAGAGTTAGTGAGGCTTAAAAACAGCAAGGGAGTAGAATATGTTCCAGTAAGAAAGCATATGAATCACAGAGAACTGCTTTCTGTTATAGCAACAAGATCAATTAGATCTGCAACAGCTGAAAACCATTAACTGCTGTTGGCTGCTGTTAGCGTAATGGGTTTTTTTCTGCTCAGTATTCTGGTGTCAGTTTATCACTTTACTACCCCAACAGTTCTGCCTGAAGCCCTGGTAATCTTAAATATAGAATTGTTACGAACAAAAGAAAATCTCACAGCATACAAATTGAAGTATTAAATATTACTAACCTGTTTATAGATTAAACGCAGCTTCAGCTGCCAAAATTGTTTCAGTACATTGTCAGAGATGTCTTTGTTTTATGTTTTTCATTTTTTATTTTGTGAGAGGCAGAGACGGTTGCCTAATGTTAGTCATGTTAATTAACTTCTAGCCAGACATATAAGGGGGGAAAAATTGGGGCAAGAAAAGCTTCCTTAGAGCAGCCAGCAACAGCACTTCTTTCTTCTCCCACTTTATGGAAAAGAATAAAAATTAAGTTTGTGAAACTGCTGTTCTTCTCATCATCCCGGGGTTCCTGCGCCCTCCAAAAGTTCTGTACCAACTGCCCTTGGTCCTTCTCTCTTTCAAATTAGCAACACATCACCTTCCTAAAAACCGTGGCATCTTTTTACATAGTTTATCTACAGCACAATTTATTAGTTTCTGGTTTTCAGAAAAGAAAAATGGTATGTCTTTTTTTATGTTTTCATTTAAATATTCATAGCATAACATTCAAAGTGACAGGCGGTCTTCTTCTAGATGAGGTTTGTTTTCTTTTGCTCATTAATGGCTCAACCTCAGGCAGCATTATTTCTGTAACTTGTCAACTCGGTTTTCTCAGTTCAGTGCTACTCCCTTTCTTCATCATCTTGGTGGCTGCTTTTACAGGCTTTCAAATTGTTGGGTGGGAAATATCAGGAACACCACTGCTTACCCTGGGCTAAATTAATGCCTCCCATATGGGGAGCCATGTAAGCAAATGTGGTGCTTGGTTGTTTTTTGTTTTTGTTTTTTGTAGTGGGGGATAGGGGAAATGAAATGCCAACACTGATTTATGTTCATAGGGTTCAATTGAGAGATAAGCCTGTCTGCTTCAAACAACGAGGTGTGGTGACGAGACTCACAAGATAGTACTAAACCAAGGAACAATGTTTGCACAGGACACTCAGACACGCCGTTGACCTAGCGAGGGTCCGCCAAGTACAACAGCCCCAACTTTGACTATGAGGCAGCACAGGTAACATTAGCTTGGTGCCACACCGAAGCTAACAGGCTGTGTCTCTTAGGACTCCGCAGTTTAGGTACCTGCACTGCCAGCAGCTTTGGAATAAGTCACCAGCAGTTTGTACAGACCTCTGGTGCCCAAACATAGGTGTGCTCAGGTGATAGTCCCCACAGAAGGGATGTGCTTAACACTGCTATCTCTGTCCCGGGCACCATTACATTATGACCCCCTCTGACTAGAGGGGCAATAAAAAGCTGTTTTCTTTATCATCTTCATCACAATTCTCTTCACTCTACCCTTGTGCCTCAGACAGAGCGCTCTCTGTGGTTAGGATGGGACTGACAACTACAAACATCTGAGAAGTACCCGCAAGCCCTTAATGCATACGTATTTAAAGGAATACGCCGTGGCCTCCCCTTTGCTGTATCATTTGGCTGTTCAGCATCATCAGAATACCTGAGCACCTATAACTCAGCAGAAATTGTACGAAATTACACAAAATCATGTTGTCAAGAGCCACCTATAAACACGAAGAGGAAACTGGCAGCAAAAGTCTCCACGCTACCCTTTAGTGCACAAATAATGACACACGAATAATAAAAAAAGAAAAATCGCAATATTTCATGATAATTTATATAGCAGCTAACCCACATTTCTTTAGCTGTCCTAACTTAACATTCAAACTTACAATGCTGTAGCTTCACACCTCAATGCCACGTAGTGTTTGCCTGTGACTTTAAAAGGAAAACAATTAGGGAAAGTCCTTGTGCAGCTGAGGCAATGAGGTGGAGAGGAGACAAGGTGGAGACAGAGAATAATGCAACTATCTATCTAAGGATCAGTTAAATATCAAATTTTATTTTCACCTCGCATGTGTAGTGCTGCTAATTAGTGAAGCGTGCATTTACAATAGCCAGCCAGGAATGCGAACACTGTTTCATTTTGTTTTTCTGCAGACATGGATTTTTTAGAAAAAAGGGAGAGTACTTCCAAAGCTTTCAAGATTTCTCTCTCAAAACCTGTCCTTAGTACATAAGCCAGTCCCGCAAGAAGGGACCTGTGCTTACTCCAGTATCAGAGGCACAAGGTATGATAATGTGCAATGAGGCCTGAGCTCTCTGGCATGAAACGCAGGAGCATTCTGCTACCTACAAGGTCCCCATTATCACAGTCTGCATGCGTGAAACTAGACGACTAAATAAATGTTTAATATCCCCCTGAAGTATCCTGGCTTCAAAATGCAGTTCAGGAGCTTAATAAACATGCATCCCAGGGGCATTTGGAATTTCCCCAAATGGGTGATTTTCACCTTTTCTGAACAAGGGCTTTGGTAGATTTTATGTCTCGGAGTTTTAAAGTAACAGCATTTGTACCTATAAAAATATCACAGATAATTTCATAAATTCTTAGGTGTTCCAATGCCATTATTTCAGAGAACTCCTATCATTGAATTCTGCAAAGAAAAAGGACAATACCAGAGAGGCAAAATACTAAGCCTTTCTTTTTTCTTTAAAACCACTATTAATTGTATACATTACACAGAAGATAAGCAAGAGGCTGTCTGAGGAAAAGTCACAATCATCCCCCCTCCCAGTTTAGGAAAACCTCTTAAATTCAGCGGGCGTGCTGTGAACAGGGACTTGAACAACTGCCTAAGACCCTTTTTAAAAAAGGACTCCTTAACTGGGGACAGAAGAAGAGTAAATGTATAAGATCTCTTTCCCAACAGTGATGTAATATAAAACACTGCATTTTTGCTGTAAAAAAATTAATGTATCTATCTGTCTTGTTTAATACTTAAGGCTAAAAGTAAGAAACAACGTCAAGAAGCAATCACAACCCTTCACGTGCAGGTTTAAACAAACTGTAATCCATGATTAAAAAAAACCCCAAAAACATCTTAATGCAGATGTTACACAAATGGTTTAATGCTTTCTTTCCTTAACATAACTGAATCTAATCTATTTTAAATTAACCTTGCTCTTTTTTTCAATGTAAATCTGAAATCTAGGAGGCATTCCTTAAAATTCTGATGGTGGGCAGGCCTTTGAACAACATCAACTACTGTGAAACGGCTGACAAATATATGCTTATAAATTACCATGAAACAGCAGAGACATCACTCTGTTAGCTAATGCATATTGAGATGTTTCTTTATATTGTATCTGTTAATCAGATACTTGAATGGCAAGGCATAAAACCAGAGAAGATATTGCCCATATAAATTGGGTCATGATGGCCTGCTTTAAAGTTAAAAATTAAATCTATATTGACAGAACAGTTACAGACAAAAATACAAATCCCTGGCATTTTTATACAAAATGGTGTGTCTCAGTGAAACAAAGGGTTCATTTTTATTCTAATTAATAAAAGAATACCTGTTTACTTTAGGAAATGTACGATCATGGTGCAGAAGTATCCTGCTCTACAGTAAGTAGCACAAATCCAACTCTTTAGAACAAGAACTAAACAACTATTCAAATACCAATGACTGAAGTTTTAGTGAAGATAATATGTTATATCACATTTAAAATTTTAAAGTGTTGGCTTATTTTAAACCTAGGCAGAACATTTTAAATGAAAATGAGATAAAAATGGTTTTTAATAGGACCAACATAATTTTCATGTGCAGAATCCTAGCTAGCTCTCAGTATCTTCTGGTGTAGCACTCTATTAGCTATGCAGTTAAATATTACAGTACTGCCTGAAAAATTTCACAAATCCTTACTCTTTCGTGGTATTATTAATGGCTCGAATACTGATTTTTGTTTGCTACAACAAGACAATTCATCTATTAAAACAAACAGATATCTACTAAAACAAATAATTTAATCTATTAAAACCATCATAAGCAAAGTATATGCCTCTTTTTCTGAAAACATACAGTGAATACTGAGTACTGTTAAGCCCTTGACCTCAGGAAAATTATTAGGCTAGACTTTGGAATTAGAAGGTTTGAAACACTTAAGAAATTTAGATACAAGATGAAAAAAGTGGCTTGTTGTTTTAAATCCCAGAAAATATACTGCGTTTTCCACATTTCATCTAAAGAATAAAGTAGGAATCTAGAGCCAAGCCAGAAAAAGCCAACAAAACTGCCTAGAGATAGACAGGTGGACAGATATATACATACCTAATTAGTGTTCTGCTAAACAATTAGGCCTGCATTAATTCTGTTTTAATAGACACATGATAACTGAATTTTTCTTGTAACCCTTCTTTTCTCCACATACATAAATACTGGGAAATCCTATCTCATCACAAGTAATACCAAAGAACAAACATTTTCTCTTTTTCTTCCTTACTGTTACCAAGAACGGAATAAAAGGAAGAATTTCATTTGGTAAAAGCTATTTTAAAATTTGCACCTTTTTTAGCAAAATACGTCTTCAGTCAAATAAATACTTATATTGTGAAAGCATCTTGTTAGTGAAGCAAAGTGCAAGTAAGAAATAAAGCAGGTGCAAGCAAGTACCTTTTTCTCAGGAGAGAGCGTTCAAATGCGAGTCCTGGCTCCCCGGCAGCTCAGGGACTAATGCGCCCCAAGTTCGAGAGTGGCAATGACTCTCAATTGCTCTCAGTACAAAGAAAGAGACGTCACAATGGACTTTTTACGCTCCTTCCTGCCTCAAAGAACATCCACTGACTGACTAATCTGGTAAACTATACAACCTGGTCAGCTATTTTCTATGATGATCGCTAGGTTAGATTAAAATGAGAACTGCTTTGGAACTTGCAGAGTTGGCATCCTTCCGCATATAGCATTTCAAGGGCTGAAATAAATCGTGCTGCCAAGATAACAACAGAGAAGACTGAATAAGAAGAAAGTATTTTGGACATGAATTTAATTTTCAGTTCATAATTAAACTTCAATGAAAGTTACTGTTTGGGGAGAAAGCCAAGCTTCAGGCCACTGAAGTGCTGCCTTACCTGTATGCGAAGTTTAGTATCGCTGTATACTTAGTTTACATTATTAATACAGGGTTTGATGATAACCTGTACTGTACATAAAAGAAAGAAATCATATTAAGGCCTTTGTTAACTGCCAATATAACCAGTAATTTCTGTTACAAATTTTTATGTGATGTCATTAAGGGAAAATTATCTTATGTTTGCCACTTTAAAAGACCTTCTCTCTTCCCCCAGAGCAGACAGTTTTGACTCTGAATGACATGTCAAATTCTACATTCCCAAAGCAAAGAACATGTTAAGAGGGCAGTAGAATCAACTGTGCTAAACACAATAAAAATAATTTTTAAAAGGAAGGGAACATTAGCTCATTTGATGAAAGGCAGCAGCATACAGGCTTAGGGAGATGGTACTCAAATTTAGCCCTCCACGGCGATGGTAGTCTTGCCATCCTACCTAGAACAGCAGAGCACAGGATCAACACAACAATTTTAGATCTCTCTCCTTGTACCCAAAAGATTATAATACAAAAGGAAAAAGAGATGAGCTTGTTGAGGAAGGGAGAAATTATAACTTAAGAAAGAGACAGCCTACGGCTGTCACTCAGGAACCAGACAGGAAAATGTTCTGGTATATTACCATTTTCTGCAAGGTTTATTTTTGTAAAACTGAGGGTAATCTCAATGTCTACAACACCAGATACAGATACCAGGAATAAAGCATTAAACAACAGTTAAGGTATAGCACCTAAATAAATAGCATTTTCAGAAGTACACTCACCTTGTTACATTCATCTACTTCTATTTTTGAAATCTATGCTTCAAATTTAAATGTAAATGGATCAAGCACAATGCCAAAGATCTCCTAAGTGTATATAAAAAGAAATAGTAACCTTGGTTATCAGTTTGTTTATAAGATTTGAAAAATCACCTGCAATCATAAAAGATTTTCTAAGCCTTATTCTGTGAGAGTTGTATGAAATACATTCATTCATCATGATGGAATTTTTATTTGAAAACTTGATGGTATTGCTTAGTTTTAGCACCTGACTTCATGAAGCACCTCGTGTTAAAAATCCTTAGTGGACTTCACAAAACATCACCTTGCATTTCTCTGCTTTTCTAACAGAAACACTATGCCAAGAGTGTTCTTATGGATTCCCTCCTTTGCCTGGTAGACAGGCAGGAGGATTTTTCTCATAGATAAGGGTCTGGCGGGGAGGGGGGGGGGGGCTGTTATGACCATTGCCTTTTCTGTAAGATGAAGCTTTCTTGAAGAGTAAGTTTTGCAAAAGTTTCCTAAGACTGTTTAGACTCTGGCTTCATGTAATTACTCAGGCATGTTTATTTCGCATGGAGACTGTGTTGGCGTAGGGTCTTCATCCCCACTTCTCGTATGCTTTGGCTTGGGTACTGTCCAAGGAAAAAACTAATCACTTCACTGTTCATTGCTTTATTAAAGCCACCATCTGAAATAAAGTATATCCATGCTTGAGAGACTACAGCTTTAAGGGGAGAAAGCTGTAAGGAGAGAAAGTGTTTCCTTGCCCTGGAGCTTACACCAGTGCCTTGGACGGGATACAGCACTTCATCAGAGCGGGAGCTGCTTTCACACAGTCTTAACTACATCTCAAACCAAGAGGTTTTGCCATTGGAGCTACGCCTGGTGGTGGCACAGTATTTTCCACCTTATGACTGAAACGATCACAATGGCAGAACTTGAAAGCATAAACCAGGCTGAGTCCTGTGAATGAGATCAAAGCCACATCTTTTTTTTTTTTCCCCTCTTTTTTTTTTTTTTTTTTTTTTTTTTGCTCGAAGGCTTTGTTCTAATAGTAATAGTCAGCAGAAAAGCAGAATAGCCTGATGATTACTCTGTTTTTAACAGATGACTCATCCTTTGATGAATCTTGAGGGAAAAGAGCACTGGGTTTGCTTATGTCTTTCCTGGAGTAGCTTCAGGCCTTAGTGAGTCAAGCCTCGTGCGCTTAGAAGCACAAGTCTACAGCGCTTACCACTGTGTTAGTAATGAGCGTGTTTTGCATCAGCTCGCACACATTCCTTCTTGAGGCATGTATTTATACCATATTACTTCTGCAAACATTAGATAATTGGCGCTTCTTAATTCTAGTTTTATTTCTTACCTTTTCGCTTAAGTTTTAAAATGACACCAGAAATAAAGGCTGTTTCCGTGCTTTAGAGTTGTTCCATCTTGCATTATTCCACCAAATAGATCTGTCAGAACCCCAGTTAAAATGTTTTGCAAGTTCCTCGCTGGGCTACGAAAGGGTTAAATGACCAAGCCAAAAAGCCTTTAAAGAGAAGGCTACAATGACTTTAATTTGGTTTCACAATAAACCAGGATATTTACAGATTTTCTGTGCACTAAGAACACAAGAGTTGGGCCAAGTAACAAGGATGGTTTAACCTTAGAGTTCAGTGTGTTTAGCTCTGTAATGTGTGTGGGCCCACAGCAGACAGTTATATTGCTGCTCTCTTGACAAAGCCTATGTCAGCTTAGATATGGTTATTAAGTACATGTGGTTTAAATAGGGAACACAGCTTTTTACAGTGAGGAGTTGCTTGTACTAATTAGGCTCTCATACGTTCATGCCACTTTTGTGATTCAGTTACATAATACGAATGTTCCTTTTCAGATGTGTCCTACACATAAGATCACAGCAAAACAGATGCACAAGAAGAAAAGTGAGGAAACGAGGGAAAAAAGCTTCCTCAGTCATTTTAAGTCCCTACCATTGCATTGGATTTTTCAGCCCCAATACCTTCAAGATTCCAAAATCCTTTTTCTATATTTTGTGTTACACCAGTCTATTAAATCATTTTAATTGAAATTGAATTATATTGAGTGCATATTTCAGTTGTAGTGGAATTTTTTTGCATGTTTGCATGCAGAAGTAACTGCTAAAGTCTGCTGTAAAGTATTCTTGTAGAATATTTCAGTTGCTGTTTTGCTTGCTTGCCAACTCTCTTCTTAAAGACGGCAAATAAAAAAGAAAACAAAAAATCTGTGAGTGTCTAATTGTTATCTAGGCTTTAAAAAGCAGACAAGGAAGTATTTGAGTATGTTTTTATATGAAATATTATTGGAAGAGAATGTATTTATATGGCTTCCACTGTTCTAGCATCACTGCATATGAAAAATTTCAGGAAATTTATCTTTACAACCACCCTGCAAGATAGGAAAACTCATTATTCCCATTTTACACAGAGGCAGTTAGAACAAACCAAGACTAAGCAACGTGCCATGTTATGAAAGAATGTGGAACTGAACTTCCAAGTCACACACTAGCACTCACATCATACAAGCCTAATTGCTTCTTTTTCTAGAGATAAATAGCAACCAGCCTAACTGAAGGAGTATATTAGAAGGTTGAACTGTAGAAATCACCTCTCACACAGAATGTATTCCTGATGTATTTTTGAGATTTAACAATTCTTCAACTATCTTTCCCCATCAACTTAACCCCTCCCCAGCAATTACCCAAACCTACAAATAAGGCCAAGCCACACTATCTCAACTATGAATCAAAATTACAAACTGACCATTTAATAACTCGGAATGAGGATGTTAGCCTTTTTAAATGATTGAACTGGGAGTTCAAGTTCAGATGATGTCCTTTGCTTGTTCCCCCAAAAATGATGCACTGTATGTAAATATTTCACTTGCTCACATCCAGTTTATCAGTTATCTGTGTTGTTCTGTAAGAATAACTGATGTTGTTCATTACCACTCCCCCAATCACTTGTGTGAATCAAACAGTGAAAGTAATTTTATTTCTACCAGCCTATTGACTAAAATGTTACAGAATACAGAGTGAAGAACTGACTCCAACAAGATCCCAATAGAAAATGTGCCTTGTTTGCAGGTGTATTGACATCCCTTCGTTTGCCAATTTCTAATCCAGTTAGAATGCCAGATTGATCTTGCATCATTATTTTTAAATGAAAATGTTAGACAGTACTATGTCAAGTCTTACAGAATTCTGTATGTCTTATAGTAACAATATTAGCTCTCATCAGCCAAAGTTTTAATCTAATAAAGATGGATGTACAGTTAAACGAATATTGATTAGTGTATGTT
This sequence comes from Pluvialis apricaria, assembly GCA_017639485.1. Taxonomy (NCBI): domain Eukaryota; kingdom Metazoa; phylum Chordata; class Aves; order Charadriiformes; family Charadriidae; genus Pluvialis; species Pluvialis apricaria. The sequence goes on along the minus strand of CM030008.1, from coordinate 43,391,744 downwards.
ACACCTCTCTCCTTTACTTCTGTATCAGTGGAGACCTGCATCAGCCTTTCCATTATTTCACCTAGGAACGATGTCAAGGACAGGCTATAATCACATCAATAATTTTTGTTAATGTTAAATACTTGCTTACAGACAGGAGTAAGATATCAAATTTCAGCTAAACCAAAAAGACGGGAAAAAGACCTCAATAAAGAGCTTTCTGGACTAAAGACTTCTGAATGTTAACTTTTAATTCTGAACTAGTCTCCCCATTTCTTCAGGAGCTTACGACATGCCTCATGCAAAAAAAGACGGGGCAATATTTTGGTCGTTGTTATCAAAGTCACTTTTGATGTTGCATTTGCCAAAATGGTGCAGGGAATTGTCTGAAGAGGGAGGACAGAAAGAAGAAAGAGAAGGAGTAAAGGAGAAAGAGGGAGAATAACAACTTCCCATGGAAGCAGAAACACCTGTAAGGTCACGCTTCAAGAGTTTCAGTTGTAGGCTGCCTGGTCTCCCTGTCTGTGAACTTGCAGAACACTCCTATGGCATTAACATTAAAAGTTTGCTAAAGTGGAGCAATGTCAAACGACCAAAACTCATATGTGCAGCTACTCATTTGAAGCAAATACAATGCATTTTCTTTGTCACCCGTGTTAATGGTTAGTCCTGAATCTCATTTCCCTGCCTTTATGAACATGGTTTCTAAATGAAGATTCATGTAGGAAGCCACCCAAGGCAAGTACTGTATCTACACTGTATTTTAATTCTCCACATTCTGACATGTACAGTTCCCAGTTATGCCTTGGTTACACCCATGACGTGGAAGAGGGGACCTAGATGCAAGTTCTTTAACAACTCTGTAGAATAATATGGTAACACCTTGAAGAAACAAGACTGCCTTCAAATTAACCATGTATGCAAAACACACATTATCTAGAAACTCCTCTGCACAGGAAAAATAATTAGGCCTAGTTGTGTTAAACAGAAGATAAAGAAAACACTTACAAGGACATGATTATAAGGAATGTGAGCAGATTGTCCTCCTTCATTCAGAGTCTTATCATGGAAAAGAGGATATACTAGATGTAAAGCTATATTTGGGTAGACTTAGACTGGCTGAATGAATTTAAGCCACCATTTCAGTTTATTTAATTTAAAAAGCAGGTCAAAGTGCTGCTTTCAGCTACCTATTAATATTGAAAGGATCTTCTGGTTATTACATTTGTGCTCCAAAATGTCTTCAAAGCATTACAACTTCACTAAATTGTATGTCTTGCTGAACAAAAAGAATGATGACTAAACAGTTTTTTTCTAAGACTTAGGAGTGCAAAAGATCATTAATAACATAAGACTAAAAAAGAACCAACTTATCACTGCCTGATGTTTTCAACTAAATGTATCTGAAAACACCACTTCAGACTAATGGGAAAGAAATGTTTCCATTAAAAATAATTCTCCCTGCTCCTCTCCCTTCCCTCCTACCCCAGTTGCCATTTATTTACTTTGTGAGCATCTCTTTCCTCCATATAGCAAGCCCTAATAAAATTATTAACCAAAGACTAAAAAATTCTGGAAAGACTATTTAAAATTACGTTCTAACAAAAATAGAAACAGCATTATATTTAAGTTTATACAATTAAAAAAGACTTTGTTTTTTAATTTGAGGGATCAGAGATCAAAACAGGGAACAAAAGTTCAATTTTAGCAAACTTGTCTCTCCATATTACACCATTTATCCTGCAATACCTTGAGTTCCTGCTACTCAATTTCACTACGTCCTTCTGCCGTTTGTTCATACATTATTTACAGCGATGTTAAAACGGGTATAAAAAGCTAGAATAGTTCCACAGTAGAGCTTCGTATACACACTTTGTAGCAAATGGTGTAAGGACTGAGAGAAGAAACTCTTTGCACTACAAGTTGGTATTAGACCCTGCTTCTGAAAACTTGTATGCGCTGTGAAAAGAGAAGAGCACTAAGTAGAGTGGGTAAAGTTAAGTAGATGCCTAAGTTTTTGTAGGATCACAACCTTATTACTACATTAAGGGTGGTTTGCTTATTTCTAAGGACTAGAGGGTTACTACAAGCTCAGTTTTGGCCTTCTCCAGATCAGGTTCACTGTAATGTGATGTCTGTGGTGTTCCTCTTAATCACACCATGAACATGAGAAATATTTTTTAAAGACAGAGGGAGGCAGAGAGAGAACTGAGTGTTATTTCAGCTAATTATTATTAGCTCATCAAAACGGAAATTCCCAGGCTATTTACCATTAACAGTATAAGCGATTGCTTTGTGGAGAGAAAAACTGACAATCATTCAATATTCTTGTAATAATACTGTAAGTTCCTGTTTGATAACAGCAATAGTCTCATTTGTTCAATTTATAACTAATCAACAGCAATCATTTAATATTTTGAAGCAAAGAATTCTATTAAGAAAATGCCGTTGTGTGCAGGATGATAAAGGCTATCTGTTCACAAATTAATGCTTTGCTTCAGAATGAAACATCAAGGGTTGTCCTCCAAACAAGGGCAGATTTGATGGGGAGGCTGAGGGGAGTACAGTACAGCCCGGGTGCTCTAGGCAATTTCCCATCTGTAACATAGATGCATCCAGCCCTGTCCAACCCCGAAGTCTCTAAGTCTGAAAAAAAATAAAAGACTCAGCTAAGTGACTTTGAACTTGTTTGCTTTACAGAGTTGCAACAAAACCTCAACTATTTCTACAGTAAAGAAAATGATGCATTTTTACACAAACTGTTCTCTACCTATTAGTAAAAATACATATGATAAAAAATGAGCCATATCAAAATTAGTACAAATTTGAAATCAGGATTTTACTGGCAAATACAGAAACAAGGGCTAATCCAGATGTGTTTTCATGTACCTCTGGTTTGCCTGGGCAGAATCTGAGATGCCCAAGCAATCCTAGACTTCCTATATGAAACTCAAGTGTGACTACCCCCAACTTAATGCAAACAATTCCTTTTTTTTTTTAAAAAAAAAAAGTAATTTGGAAGAAAATAAAATGTTACTGCTTTAATTTGATATTGTAAATCTTTCAACCTCTTTTTGTACTAAGTAGTCTCTGTTTCCACTAAGAAGGACAAATTTAAGTATTAACCATTTACATGAAAAAAAGGTTTGCAGAAGCAATCTCTAAACTATGTAACTAAATTCTTCTCAATGGAATGAGTATCGAGCAGCTTGTTGCACAGCACTGGAGTAAAACCCATCTAATTTAATAACTATAGGTTTGTGAGAACTTAGAAGGGGCCTCTAAATATATATTCGCATTTTCATCAGACTGGAAGGTCCTGGCTTGGCTGTTTATACGTTGCTGTTTACAGTAATAACTTTCAATATATCATCACAGCATCTAACAAACACATATAAAAATGATTTCCTTCATATATTTGAACTGACAAAACACTGAAACATTAAATACATTATCTGAAGCAAGTTATTACTTAAGCATTAAGCTAATGAGACAGTCAAAATACTGGAAAATTATAATCTCATCACAAATCAGATCACAATGTATCTTGGCTAATTAGCAGCAGAAAAGCAGTAATAAATTATTTGTGTTTCTTGTTGTCCACTAAATCAGCTTTCAACATATTCTAAACAGTTCTAAATACGAAACCAATGCTTCTCACTAATAAAGAGTTGTTAAAATACCAAATTTCTATTGTTTTAAAGTGTTTAGTCTTGGAAAGCTCTAAAACCAAAGTTTTTTTCTGAGAGGGGGAGCACTGGATATTTTCAGACCGTATGGTAATAGCAGCATTTATCTAACATACCTAAAATATGTGCTGGTATCTAATAACTAAAGGCATAAAGACACCGCAAATAACACTGTCCAAGCACTCTGAGCCCAAACTCAAGTGCAGGTCCCCAGTGCAGCATGAACATTCACTCAAAGTTCAGGTCTAGGATAAGGCTGGTAGCTCTGTTGTTCCCAGAGGAGGCACCACATTTCTCATACCTCCTCAAACTGGGGTTCTCAAATCAAACTACGACAAAACTTCCGGTCAGTTCAACATTTGGGAATAATTCAGGGGGTTCATTTTCACCAGTTGTGCTGTGTAAGTATTTGTTTCATCACATAGCTGCAGATTGGTGTGATGACCTGATTAGGGCTACAAAGATGATTACGGGTTTGGAGCATCTTTCTTATGAGGAAAGGCTGAGGGACTTGGGTCTTTTTAGTCTAGAGAAAAGAAGACTGAGAGGGATCTTATCAATACTTATAAATACTGAAAGGGAGGGTGCCAGGTAGATGGGAAGAGTCTTTTTTCAGTGGTGCCCAGTGACAGGACAAGAGGTAACGGGCACAAACTGGAGCACAGGAAGTTCCATCTTAACATGAGGAGGAACTTCTTTACTCTGAGGGTGGTGGAGCACTGGCACAGGCTGCCCAGGGAGGTGGTGGAGTCTCCCACACTGGAGACATTCAAAACCCGCCTGGATGCCGTCCTGTGCAACGTGCTGTAGGTGTCCCTGCTGTGGCTGGCAGGGGGGTTGGACTAGATGATCTCCAGAGGTCCCTTCCAACCCTGACCATTCTGTGATTCTGTGATTATCTCCTTGTTATTCCATAATTCTATCTTTCAGACTTCCATGCTCATTTACTGCTTTTTACGTGATGGTACAGAAAACGAGGCAGTAGTCTCTCACGAGTTAAAAAATACAGAGCAGGACTGTTGCCTCCTGTGATATTCACCCACTGAAGACCTGCACTGCTACGGATGAAAGCACAAAGTAACACCTTTTGGTGAATGTGGGGAAGGTGAATGAGTAACAGTTGATGCTGATCCTCATGCTGCGGAAAAAAGTATCTATGAATTTTATTCAGACTCTACAGAGTAAATAAGCAGATCAGTGACACATACTTCTTCCACAGACAAAATGTCATTTAGGTGAGGACAGTAATGTTCATAGGAGGAATATTAGTGTTAAAAAGCCTAGTGAAAGTGGTTGTGGTAGAGAAACAGCGAGAGAAAATGTTTTCACTGTGCACCACATTTCACTTCTTTCGCTGTTCAGCTTCACGTCGTTCTTCACAGGAGCGCCTGCCACATGAGATGCACTCATGAAGGGAAAGTCCCTAACCCGAGAAGATCCCTGCGTCAGGACAGACAGAGACTGGTGAAAGAGGAACAAAGATGATGACTATTACTTTTCAGCAAAGCAAATGGAAACACTTTATGAGGTTGAGTCAGAACACTGACACACTTTCCAATGCATGCATGCTCTCTCCCCCACCGCTTCCTACGCAGACTCACCCACCCCCCAACAACAGTAAATAAGTCAAAATCAAACCCAGAAAACTGTTCAGTTATCAATTCAAAGTGGCAACTGCCTCCTGAAATTAATTAAAATAGCCAGACTTGCCACCCTACTGCTTGTTCTGGGTCTCCCTCCCCTGTACCACAATCCTTCCTCAATTTGCTTTCTTTTCAGTCGCTTCTAGTCCAAGCATCCCCAACTCTCCAAAGTGGGTTTCTTTTCCTTTTCTTCTTGCCATAGAGCTGATACACCCCAGAAGACTTTATTTGCATCTGTAAACAATAAAGACCCTTCAAAGGGCTAGCAGCGGATGGGGAATGAATGGTGGTTGGGGAACTCTGAAGAGGTGAGCAGCGCTGAAAGCAGAGAAGCAATTGGAACGGAGGATTCAACAGCCTAGGAGAAAATTCTTATTTTAGGCTTTTAAGCTGTGCTGGAAAGGGTACGGTTGCCCCCTGCAAAGGAGTTCCCTGGGGAACAGCTCATTGTACTAGCAGTGGGAAACATGAAGGCAGGGGAAGTATGAGCTCAGATGCAGAGACAATGAGCACAAGGCTCCTTCCAGAGTGACTCATCCAGCCGCCGGGACAGAGGAAACCGATCACTCCATAAATCAGCATCTTTTGCTAACTACCCAAGTAGTGGCACTTGGCAGTGAGGAAAGCAGCTGCTCACTCCTTCTAACAGCTCTTGGGATGGTGCTGGGAAGCGGCAGTTAAATAGAGGTTCGGGGGAGGTGACATTTGGTGACAAGCCGAGAAGGAAATAGTACAGTAAGATACTTAAAGGAATTAATTTGCCTTTGCGTAAATAATAGGCAACCAGATCAAAGTAGTATTACAATAACACTAAGGTTCTGCTAAAGCAAAAGAATTTTTTTCAAACTTGTGGGCCACTGAACATTTTTCTTGTAAGTAAGAGTTTGTTTTTACATAATTTATGTGCCAGCAATGCAGTTTTCTCATAACAAAGCACAGTCTAATATTTAACAGAGAGGAGAGAGAGATTTTGGAAAAACACTTTTTTTTTCTCCACATAATTATTAGATTTTAGGTAATAAAATTACATGCAAACTAACGGGGAAAAAATCCAGTATGTATTCCTCAGCTTTATTATTTTTACGTTTAGCATGGTAACGCTTAAGAGTCTGCAGGGAGGAGTCCCTTTTCTCATGAGCATGGTTGTCATCTCCTGTCTTGAAAAGCCAAAGAGCTTCTACTCTCATGGAGGGCAAATAACACACCAGAACACTGCATTAAGTGACGCACCAAATATTACATTAGCTTCACTATTAATTAATCAGCACCAATGGTTTGAGCATAAGATTTTTTACTAGAAGTGGCTGCTTTCACAGGCTAGCGGTTATGTCTCTTCTGAGCAGTTTCTCTTATCCTCTTCCAGCCCAGAAGCATTGGGTCAGGGGGGAAGGATCTGTTTTATTATATACTGACTGCTTTTACTTATTACCCTCTCAAAAATATCAAGGATAAAACCTAAAGCAACATAAAGGTTTTTCAGTTACACTAACCAAACAAATCTGATGTAGATAGCTGAGCCAGGAAAGCTCACCCTAGACGATGGGAATCAGACTGGGTTCTCTGCAGCCGACCTACCACCTCTGGCTGCGCGTAGACCCCTTCACCCCAGCTGCATGTGCAACAGCTCCCAAGGAGGGCCAGGACTACCGATACCTCAAGTTTGTTGCTTCTACAACCATCAGGAGGACCCAGGCGCCAGCTGGAACTGTTCGATCCCCTATGATCTTGTTTCGCACATGGAAGCTGAAGCAAAGGGTTTTGTACTATGTCAGAAGTTTTGAAAATCAGAAATTGTCTCCCTCCCAGATTCTCACCAGGGAGCCATAAAAATAAGTAATTAAAAAAAAAAGGGGAAAAAAAAAGGAAAAGAGGGAGAGGTTAGTTTGCAAGCAATGGTCATTCCTTGAGAACTACATTCAGCCATTTCAGAGGTGACTAAACATTCCGGAAACCATTTAACTGGTTTTGTGTTGGAAAAAGGCAAAGAATGGCAAAAAAGAGAGACAAGACTCTCCCCTCCCCTCCCTCTTCTTCTCTCTCTCCCCTTCCCTGGGCAATGCAATTTCCTTTAAATAACTGGGATAATATACCAAACCTAGAGACTGCTTCCTTAGAAACAGAAGCCTATGGCTAACAAACCCAAGCCATTTAGGTTGAAATATCCATATTTACAGATAAATAAAAAATTGCCTACCAATGTCCCATTCCTGAAACCAAGAGAGAAACTCCTAAAGTGATTACTGAAATATCTAACTTTTTTCAGAAAAACTTTGTAAGACAGACTTGTTTGAGAAAGAGAACTCATAACAGCATTGAGAAATCTTTCTTGGGCTGGGAAAAATATTTCTTAAGCCTTGACAAGCTGGGAAAAGTTTAGGTGTTATAGTAAGCACAAGATCAAATTGAAAAAATAACCCTGAAACAAACAATCTCACTTTTAGCCTTTCACACATTCTCAATGCTTGAATTTCTCCTACCAAGAGTAGAACAGCCTTGAGAGGATGAGCAGCAGTGTCTGAAACCATGGAAACTGTAGTTTGACTGTTTTTCTTAAGAGTTGGGCAACAGGCCCTGTCTGAAATCTAGTTTCCACAAGGTTTTGCAATTAGAGAAGACAAGTATGAATGCAGCAAGTTAGGGAACAAACGTAAACAGCATTTCATATTTCATCCTAAGGGTTTCTGGGTTATTATGAAAACCTTTTCAGAACCACCCTTTGAGACTGAAATTACTGGGCTATCTGATTTTCTGATCAAGAGCACTTGCAATTTAAAGAAAAGCAGGATAAAGAGCTGTATGACACAGGTACTTTGCAAGACAGAATTTACATACCTTCATTTTTGTATTTAATTCCTTATTTGAAATAAAACTTTCATTGAGAGATTATAGAGCAAGAATCCAGTTCTGTAATTTGCCCAGAGAAAGACATGTGCACACTGATGGAGAAGAGGAGCTATGGACAAAGCCTTTCAAGGCAAAATCCTTCATAAATGTTGACTAGAATTTCCCCCTGCCACTCATGCAGAAACTGGTTATGTGTTCAGAACGGGGTACCACAGAAAAGACATCAACTCCCAGACAGCTGCTGTGGCAACCTGTATTTTAAGTTCTCAAAATTGCAAATAAATCTTTCATTCCCTTTTGCCCCGTCATTCAACTTCCTACTTTGAGTTTTACGTAAGAGAGGACAGAGGATAGAAGAGATCAGTTATGACCCTCAGAGTACTACAATTTGTTGCATAGAGTCTTCTGCCCTCTCTTTGTACCCGCCACCACGCAGCAGCTGGGCAAGATTTAGCTACAGAAACCAGAGAAGGAATTCCAGTTGCTGCTTCATCCACAGACCTGAAGTTCCTTCTTCAGAGGCATGAAGACTTTGTTGTGATATGTATATGAGGCTCACCAGTGTAAATGCACTGACATTGTCAAGACTGAACAATTTCATTTCTTTGCCTGTGTTTCTTCATACTTTAAAGCTTTTTAATATAAGGACTGATCTTTTGCTTCTGATTGTACCTGAGATGTATCAGTCCATCGTGGGCCCAGTAAGCGTTCCACTGTAATAAGAATGGAGAGCAGCACAAAAAGATCAGCTGGCCACTTACACTTACCCTATGACCCTGCTAATGCTTTGAAACCCATGTTTTTGTGGGTAGTACTGCAGTTTCTTTCCCTCTTAAGAACAGGACACACATAGATGCATAATTTGCTGACCCACCAGATCTAGTGCATGGGTCCAGAGAAAGGATATCCAGAAACTGGATAACCACAACTACAAGGCAGCAGAGTAGCATTGTGGCTTTTCTCTGACTACCTTTTTCCCTGACTACCCTGCTATTCCCCTGCGCCTATGTGTCATACAAGAAGGTATCTGTTCCCAAGACCAAGTATCACACCTTGCATTTCCAATACTATGGAAGATCTTCTACGGACAACTTTCACTAATCCCTAAGGAAATTTATAGCGAAAGAGGGAAACTATATTTGAGGTTTATGAATATGAAGCAATTGCTTCACTAAAGACAAAAGCCAAAAGAACAAAGCTGGCATTTTGCTGAAGAACAAATGAATAAAGAGGACTTTTTAAGAAGCTCTGCATGAGCGGGATTATAAGCATTACAAATTTGAAGGTTTACTTTGAATCATGGTAAAGTGCAACAGAAAGCAGACCTATTGAAGAGAAAAAAAGTACACAAACATAATCGCCACACTTATTCCTAAGACCATTTATTTTCATAAGACATGCAGTTGTCCTTATCCGTAAATCTGCTTATGCATAACTTTTTTGCAAAAGGTATTTCTGCATCAGTGCTGGATCAATGAATTCTTGGATTCCACAACTTGTCCGTTAGAGTGGTACATCTCATCTCTGCTAGAACAGGGGCCACAGCCATTAAATCTTAGCACAGCCCTCACCCCCCTTGTCAGGTAGAAATATACTGGAAAAATACTCAGTTGAAGACTAGGGAAGCCACGTTTGAAGCAACGTATGAGAAACTGAGTTTCAGAGCAGAGTGAGTGAATGCAACAATGGACACAGCACATCCCCTCCTCCAGCATTGTCACAGTTCCCCCTTCCCTCAGAATTTTTAGATGCAATATTGATACAGCGCATCTCTTTTCATATATGTACACACCTTAGGTCTCTTGGAATAAATAGGTTGCAATTTAGTTAAGGTTTTGATTAAGATTCACAGTTCACTTACACTCCTTAGCTGACCAGACCTTGAGTGCAAAACCTCGGAATTTTCACATTTACTCCCCAAAAGCTTAACAGACAAGGTGAAAAACATGCTTGGCTTCTCTTTGCCTTTAAATAAAGCAGCATCTTCAGGAGGAAAACTGTTCACAGACTCAGAATATCAGCAAAGATCCAGGAACAACGAGGGAGACTTGCATTCAAACACTGACCTACTTCCTATTATAGCTTTCCTCATAGCTGAAGAACACACAGTGCTGCTTTAGTAAAACTGAAATGCTGTGGCATATGCTTCTGTAGACAAATAAAATGCTGACAGGCAATGCAGTAAACTGAGCCATGCCACTTTTTCCTCCTGTGAAAGCCCTTTAAACATCGGTATTACATTATTCACTCGGATAATGACTGAATACTTTATAAATGGGACAGAAAGTCAATTATTCTACACATTCACCATCACAAGCAAGAGTGTAAGATCAATGTGCCTATAACCTATTTTATAAATACTTTAACGAAAAACAAACAAGAGAATTAAGTTCCTAGTTTCTTAACACTTTCCAGAGCTGCTAACGTATGTACCGTAACTCACAAAGGTTATGTATAGAGGCGAGCTTCTGCACGGCATTCTTAGAAAATCATTTTTATTAACCCTCAGATACCATGTTTGTTGAAGCCCTGAGGATGTGTTACAATTAATAATTGGTGTGAAATTTGAATTCAACAGTGTTTTTTATTACCCAGACATAAAATGCGGGTTGACGCTTTGTGATTAAGATGAAACGCTAAGTATTATTTGATTAAAATCAACAAAAGAGCAATAAAAGCTACCAGTCCTAAATACCCCAGTGTTAAACGCAACACGTCTCCCAGTCACTGGGATGTGCAGCGGGCATACTCGTTGAGAAACCTGCACAGCATGGCTGTGACTTGCAAATACGCAGATTTAAAAGATCGGGATTTATTTTGAAGCAAAGTAGTATCGGTTTAATATTAAGTACCTTTTTCTTCAGCAGTTCGGAAATGAACACAACTGCTAGCATTCATTGCTTCAATTTTCATTTGCAAAAATAAAATGTTTGGGGTTTTTTGGTAAAGCAGAGTGTACCTTAGTTGTGCTATGAAAAATAACACAAATTCTATGGAGATCCCTTTGTCGGTTTATCCTAATTATTGCAGTAAAACATGTTTATTGTTTTGTTGCCTACATGCAACACATTAAATCTACTTACAGTTGCTAAATTTAGGATTGTCCCTAGATGGGTATATTAGGCCTGGAAATGAAATGATTCTAGAATATGCTACCAAATCTCTTTAAATAACTGAAATGTATATTCATTAAGTATTATGCTGTTCCAATAGGTAACTCCTCTATTTTAAAGAAATTAGTTAATAAAATATATGCATGTTTAGGGGTGCAACTATTACATCAATTTAAAGAGACCTTACCAACAGTTTCTTTCTGCAAATTCACACCAGCCTTTTAAAGTTAGAGCATAGTTAAATGTATTTATCAAAGAAACATGCCAGAGGGAGGTTTTTTGTTAGCCTTCTAAAAATATTTTCCGCTAAATATTTTTGCTGTATATTTAAATTTCACTGGCAATGCTTTTAAGCGATTTCCTCTCAATGCATTGTCTAAAAATACAGTATAGTACAGTAAAAATACTGTCTAAATAATATGGAGTATTAAGTAAATTTTGTTGAGTATTTTAACAGTTCTGCAAAATCTGCAATAGGATTTTCTGCTGTACCTTACTAAACCCGCACTTAGTCTTGCATATTAAAAACCAAAAGGTAGCACTGAATTCCAATAAACGTCCTCAATAATTAAGCAAAAACAGATGAACAAGTGCTTTTGAAAACAGTTTAAGTAATAAAAAAGACTAAAACAACATTTGTGCAAAAAATAAATTAAATTTTATTCAGATTTTTGAATGTGAAAGGTATTCCAACAATTACTGAAAGATATTCCAACAGTTCTGGGCACAATATACTTTCTCCAATATGAACACTCCTGTCTAATGGTGAGGCTATACAAGTTTCTTTCGGAAAGGTTACCAGAAACTATCAGAGTGGATTATTGATATATTAACTTTCTCATACGGAAGCACAAGTAGAACCCAAGTATGAAAATCTGTCACAAGAGCATATGAAATCCCAGACTATATTAGTGATTCTATGCTCCGATACCAATAATTAAAAGTGAGAATTTGCAGAACCTACTGCTTGATCAGCACAGGTAATGACTTATAATTAGAGAAGTATACTTAAAAAGCATTGGTGACAATGACTAGGTAATTTGTAGTTATACTCTCAGAGCTTAATTAATAATTTGAACTTCAACCGAGTCTGCTCCGGTATTCGCTAGCTGCAACCATTAGCTGGTAAGGTCTGGGAAAGAAGAGCCGGCAGTCAGCACCTGTAAAATCAAGACCCGCTGAGACCGTGCTGACACGTGCTGGAGCAAGTCCTATTTTGCACACTGGGGTTTAGCCCAGAACAAACAGCCCTGGCTTAGCTGGCTACAAACACGCAAACTGAATCCCCAAACAGGCAGGCCCAAGTACACCATTTAATGTTTTTGTGGCGATACAGTGGTGTTTCAAAAACCTGCACCCAAACATATCTACATAAAAAGGAAGAAAGAATTTGTTTTAGAAATTCAGTGTAGTTGTACCAACGAAAAGTTAAGAGAAGCAGATGATTCAGCCCTTTTTACATTCAGAACCATTTAAGAAGGTGAAAATATCACCTGTTCAGGAAATATTTCGTTTGGTTTTAAAAACACCCACGGGGAAACTGATGCTACAAAAAGAGAACAAGTTATAACTGAGTAGATGCAGATTTCATTAGAGAAACAGATTAACTATGTGCAAACATTATAGGTGGTTATAGATTGGTATTTAGGACATGTGCCTTTTTAGGTTTTGCATCCCAAATGTTTTATGTGGTTTTTTTCAACTAGTCAATATATTTGCTGTAGCAACTTAACATCTTATTGTTGCTTTATAACTACCAAATAACACCACTGTGTTTTGGGGACAAATACGCACAGGCACATGGTAGTATGATTCATGTGAGGATCAGAGAATAACTCAGAATCATTGGTATCTGTAACTACTCTGGTGGCCCTCGTTGGTTTAGAAGCTACTCAGGAAAATTTAAAGTTGGAGGAGTCCATCAGCATCATGCTGTAAAAGAGCTATAATTTCTCTAACAAAATCAGTCAGGGGCCAATTCAAAGTGGAGTAATTCCAATCCAAAATGAGTAAGGAGTCAAGCTGCTGGTGATGCAAGATGTGATGGCCAGAAGAACTGAATTTATATGTCTGAATAGAAAAGATGTTTTCGCACTATGTCTTATCCTTTTATTTTAAGCATGACAATAACATTTATTCAATTTTTAGAAGTACATAACTTGGACTTGACCCCAGTCTGAAATCAGAAAAGAATAAAAAAAATCTATATCTATCAGTTCATTTTTAAAGGGTAGATATTGCTGATTCTACAACTACCATAGTCAATGTTATAATGATTATAAATCTCAATGGAATAGTCTGACCATTGTTATTGTTTCAAAGGAAATTTAATAGCAGTAGTAGCCATGTAGAAAACCATGACTCCAGGAATAAAGTAAGATAAATAATTCTTATTTTTTATGCTTGAATTGTATTTTTATATACCTGGCACGAAATATTGTAGCTATGTTATAATCTTTGACACGCTGCCTAGTGAAAGCACCTCTCTTTCTGAATCCTGACGACAGGAGATGAGACAGTGTCTAGCAGAACCCAACACCACATCAGCTAAGAACTCGACTTTTACAGCTCCTTGCTTTTATGGAGAAGTAGTGAGAGCTTTGTAAACAAGCTTTAAATGTTAAGCATCAGCATCCAAAAATAAATGCTCATCTATTCAGAAATAACAACCAAAAAAAGCTTTAAAAAGAAAAATCGTTTAAGGGTTTATTTTTAAACAGTTATTTTTAAAGCGATCAGCCTTGACATCAGAACATTCTTCTGTCATCATAAGAAAACGGAGTTTAATTCTGAGGGATCAAGCTGCTTGCTTTACTTTGAGTTCCATAATTCTTCCTTTCCAAACTTAACAAAAGCTACCAGACTGTAACTGCTCAGCAGTAATTGACTTAAACATCTAGAGAAAATAACAATTAAACAGGTACAAAGGGTTCCCCGCTGTACAAATACATTAAAGTAGGTAAATATGAATTCTGAATAAATGAATTTTTAATACCTTCACTCTTTGAAAAGCACTCTTTTATTCTGTATACACAAGCATCACAAACTGTTGATGAAAACAACTGTTTTGAAAAGTAAATAAGACACCGGCAAAGAGTGTGTTGTGTCCTACTTCTGTGGCTGATCTAATAGTTGATCATTCACTTCTGTACTTTGTGGTTTCCCCCCTTTAGCTCAAGTATTACAGTGGGTGGACTGAAGGGTCACCTTAAGGGAGACATTGTATTCCGATAACTTATTTCAATGTTCATAATATCCAAAGTGGAAATACTGAGGGACAATGGCATGTGATGACATATGTCAACCACGGGAGGGAAGTTTTAATAAAGCAGGACATGCCATAAGGAAATCTGGCTTCAATTTCTGGCTCTGATACAGCTTTTCTTTATGTGACAAATCATTTCATCTGCCTAAATTGCTTTTCCCACAATTTAAATGGGATAATATTTGTTTACTTTTCCAGATACTGTGAGAATTAATTTATTCATACTTGGGAAAGCATTTCAAATTCTTAAAATGGGAGCCTCTACTGGACCTTAGCATAAAGCTGACCTGCAGACTGGGAATTCTTCTCACCAACAGCAAGCTGTCAGGCTCAGATATGTTTACTGCAATTCGAAACCCTTGCAACCCATGCAACTTCTGCCACAACTATTAACACAAAATGTTTATTTCTGGCACACTGGCATTAGCAGTCTTAATTATACCAGTCTTATAGGTGAACACACAAGAACAGTAATCAAATTAAATTTATTGCACTACAACTGGATTAAATTTACAGCATGTTTGTGGTCACTAACACAAATATAACAGGTATTTTTAACATCTGGAGAATTTCTCATTCTGCCACCTATCCCAACTTCATCCCTGCAGTCCCAGAACTCCTTTTTTATCTGCTTGGTAAAGACTTAAGGCTCACGTATAACTGCTCCAACATGTAGTAACGCATACACATCCCCCCAGCAACGGTCTGACTATAAGCTATAGGTAGTAAAACGTAAAAATACACATAACATTTTAAAACTCTCCAGATCAAGGCTAAAGAGATTAAGGAAAAAATATATAAAGACATATTTGTGGCACATTGTGGAAACAGAACCTGAGAACTCTCCTGAAACACCGTCAGAAAAAACTGTCTCAGCAAATTCACTGGGGACTGAGTAGACCACGAGGGTTCCTTACATGCATATCCCATCAACCAAAAGGAAGATGGATTTGCTCATTAAATCATAAATAAGTTATCAGTAACTGAGCTCTCAAGAAAACACGAATTAAAATGATGACCTTTGAAACTCCAAATATACCTAGTTTAACAGATGCTAAAGAGTAGGAAACATACAAAGAGGCTTACTGTCAAGCGGGCAAAATTACAGAATCTAATAGTGTGAATGGCTGAACCAATTCTCCTGATATCACAGTTAGGTGCTGCTAAAAGAGACAGTTTAATCCTAGATTAATTTTTATTCCAAATAATTGGAAGAAAGCTCTTGATAACAGCCTTGCATTCCTGGCACGAATCCAGATGGTCCCAGGTAAAGTAGTTATCATTCACACGGCACTTCCACTATCTATTTAGAAGAAAGCATGACTATTTTAATCGACTGAGATTGTATTTCTATACCAGCATTATTACATTCACTTAGCTTGGAAGCTGAAAATAATATAAATTGGTATGACTTAAGAAGGAACCATATGTTCTCCTTGAAAAAAAATTATAAATATTTATAATTACAGTCTTTAAAGAAAACAACTGATTTTGAAAACAAACAAACAAACTTGTATCCCAACCAAAATTTCAAATTCTTTTCTTCTCTCCAATCAGCTACTTCTAGAAAAAGTGAGATAATTCAAATCAGTTCATTCATATTTCATTATCTTGAATGACCTTGCTTTTGCCAGTGGTTAGCAGCATGTATGTGGATGGATCAGCCTGTGTTCCCTATTTATCTGTCTAAATCCACAAATGAAGACTAAGGAAAAGAAATAGCCACAGTTCCAGAGTGCATAAGTTTTAGCCTGTTTGCCATGAAATATGGGTTCAAAAGTGTTGCTGCTATTCCCTATTGTCCCTAAAATAGTAAATGGCAAGAAGTGTCACGAGAACAAAGTGCTCACTGAAAAAAGGCCAGCTCTGCTGCAAATCCAATGCTGTTAAAATATGGAGTGGCAGTAATGAAGTACAGATTGTCACCTGCTGCTGTTTTATTCTCAAAAACTGAAAACAACAATTAATTAATCCTAAATTAGAAACGGATGTTCCAGTCACTGAAGGGTTGCAAATAAACACACCACGGAAAAGGCAAAGCAAAAATATCAGCATAAGATGGGATCCTACAAGTTGCTGCTGCTTTAGGAAAACAATGGTGTTTCTTCAGAAGGAAACAATGTCCATGAGCAGCAGAGGTGTCACAAGACGTGCACTAACAGATGCCAGTGTAGCTGCTGATCAGGACTGAACGACAGAAAAATAATCAATCCTTTCTAAAAACTTTGGAATAGAGGGAGATACAGAATGCACAGCCTGAAAAGGTCTAGACCATTGAGTCCCAACTGAGAGCATCACGATGGATGCATCTAATTATCTTTTCTGTTTACAATGAAGACCTACAAATCCCACACAGAGCATTCCCTATGCTGCTCTTCGGTTTGTTTGGTTAAAAAATATTTTGAGCTCTGTATTATACTAATGGTGATTTTTGCTTGGTATTTTACATGGGGGTACTGTACCTACAAGTTACGCTGGTCGAAACCTCTGTTTCCTGTGCAGCAGCTGGTGGCTCAAAGTCCTTTAGAATTCAGACAACCAAGAAAGCAGACCTCTGTGAGATGTCCTGCTCTGAAATATCACTAAATAACTCTAATACTCCCAAAATGAAAAGATAATTTCACACCTAACTATCCTCAAAATATTATTTTTTAATTTCTCTATATGATTATCTTATCCAGCTAAGAGCCCTAAAATCCTGAAGAAAAGAAGAAATCTTTGGCTGTGTATTTATTATGCTTACAAAATGTGATGGGGCAAACTTATCCAAAGGATGATGTTGGACATCCTTCATTGTGCTGTGAAGCAGCAGTGGTAGAGTAGCTCACCATATACCTTGAATTTAACCTACATACACTCATTCCATAGGGAAATAAGCCTGAGGGATCCATATAATGATGGTAGTGGGTCAGGCCCTGATCATAAAAGCTGGGAGAAGATTCAGTTTAAGGAGCACACTCTCATTCACTCTCTGTCCTCCCTTTCCCCTGTGTTTTCTATGGCTTTTCTCTGTCATCAGTCCAAGTTATTGCCAGGGAGTAACAAGAAAAATGAAGGACCTAAAAATCCTACCACTGATGTTCTCCTGCCTTGGATTCTGAACAAAGCAAGACACTTTCATTTTAATTCAGCAAAGTAGAATTTATATAAAACTTCAAAAACTTAGTTTAAAGTTACTCGACCACATCAAATGCTTAATTTGCACCTAACAGAAAAAGTCCAAAGCATAGTCTTGGTGTTACAAAGAAAATGGAGTGATTTAGAGAAAGTACTAGAAGCCGGTTACGTTCAGAAGAGGTTTTTTAGGATGTGGCGATGCCGGGTAGCAGGGATTAACCTGCAGATTTTCCTCATTAAATCACCTGCTTTTAGAAATTCTGTCATTTACAGAGCTCTCTTATCTAGTAAACTCTCTCACTGTAAGCTCAAAAGCAACCCCAGATGATTTAGATCATTTTAATTATTTCTAAAAATTTCCAGATCCTTAGCAACTCGTTAATGGATTTAAGTTGTCCTTAGTTTCAAGGGCTGTGCATGCTGGCAATTTATGCTTTGTAAGACTGAAGAAAAATAAGGTAAATGCACTATCATTTAGTTACTTTCCTTCCTTAGAGTATATCTATCTGAAAAAGACCACGTTGATGTTTTTTTCCTTGTTTCTTAATGAAAAATACTGTTTTCTCTGAAAGAAATACCAATACAACTGCAGCCAAACTGTCACGCCCAATCTAGATGCAACAAATCCTTATATAGGCAATATAGGGGAAGAAAAGAGAAAGGAAATATTTCAGTTTTAAGCTTTGTTGACTACAACAGATGACAAAGTTTTGAACCAGTACAAAACCAGTAACTATGTCTTGGTTTGTTAGAACAACAAACTTCTAAACAATGATATCTTTTCCCAGTGCCTGAGCTAGTGATACCACCAGCTGAGAATCTGATGACTCAGAACACTGTCAATTTTGTTTGCCGACATTGTTAAGCTCAGTACCCTATGTCACAACTTCTGAGTAGTTTATCTACAGTAAGCCCAAAGAATGTGAACTTTATTATTCAAAATTAGTTGCTATGCCTAAATATTTAGGAAGAAATGTCAAGTCTCAAACACAGTGGAATATTTCTCATCATTTAAAATCAACCCTACAGCTGGAGGCTACCTAAAGTAGAATTACTTGCATGAAAGACATCTTATGTCATACACAAGGCAGTGGCTCTGGGCTGACCCATCTGAGCAACTGCTGCCGTGTCCCGAAGGCAGCTGCTTAACAGGTTCTCAACAGCGGAGCGAAGAGAGGGAGCCCAGCTGCTCCGCTGCCTCGCAGAGCGCCGCGACCGCTACTGGAAACCACCCCTCGCCTTCAGCATGTGCTTCCCTGCAATGAGTTGTTTCTTACTTCATCCTCATCGCCAGCCTAGCTGAAGGCCAGTGCAGAATCTGGGAACCAAAAAGCATCACCCCCTCCTCCTTCCCAGGCAGGCCAGAGAAGAAATTATTCTGCTTTTGGTCATCAGAGAGCTGTGGATAATAATGGAGACGCCCTCCTCCCACAGCACCCAGGGTTCTGCCTGCTTCTGGTTTTCATCAGTGTTGGCTCTGCGCTGCTGGGCTTGCTATCCTTGCTGGGATCTTTGGTGTAACTCACACTCCTTTGATATTTTGTACAAAAAAAGTAAGACAAAACATGGTAGAGACAGTATGTCAAAATACACTTTGTGGTCTCTAAACCTTTTGGTAAGAGGAGTATGTTCAACCCTCAGGCTGAAAACCATGAGCATGGTAATATATGCTTCACTGATATATGTGATAACATTCTCCCTATGCATCACTTTTTATTGTAGCTGGGAAAGGGAAAAGGAGGAAGCTAAAGAAATCTATTTAAAAGAATTGCGTATTTCTTTTAGCTGCTGATTTTCCTGACAATTACTAATGAAATACTTCACGGTCCTGTTCTTTTTATGTAAAACATACTCTCAAATACAATCTCTTTCTCCCTCAGCCTTCTCATTTATTTTATACACATGGACAATTATACGCTTACATCGTCCTGGTACCTCACCATTTTCTCTATCAGACCAATTTATGTGAAAAGATTGTTGAGATAACAAGGATGGGGAAGATGGACAGATGAGTATGAGTTGTATATACACCCTTTCACACTTTCCTCCTTTCCCCCACACCTCCCCCAAACTCCCTCTCCATCTTCTAATCTTTGTTTCTCTTACAAAATAAATGTCATGCATTTTTCATTAAGTAGTATAGAAAGAAACTTACCTTTCCACATCCACTTGTCCCTCAGAATACTCTCCTCCACAATGATAGACTGACAAATGACGAGTTTTACAAGTAAGGAATCTTGCTGCCCCTCTTACAGTCCAGATTTGCCTTCTGCCTTTCATCACCTCTAGCCTCCACCAGTGTCAAAAATGATTGATTGGCTGTTGAAATATTAATACTTTCATCTCCTTTTCCATTTTGGTCCTTTGAACTGATGTAAAATGAGATCACAGCCCAATACTGTAGGTGACACATGACATAAGCTGTCACATCTCCTGATTTCCTACTTCTCTAATCAATTGTTCAAGCATGTCCTTAGGAAGAACTTCTCCATCTGGACTCAAGAACTGAAGCCCCCTTCAGGTAGGGAGGAGATATTCTACAACTCCTTTTATATTAATTGCCTTCACTCTCTGCACATTATCCCCGGATAAAGCCACCACCAAACAAACTCAACGACCACTTCTCAAAGACCACTCAGACATCTGCCATTATACGCTGCATTCTCTTGACCAAATCAAAATATATGACTGTCTCTCTAAATGTCTGCCCGCTCATATCTAGCCACCAGCCCTGTCTCCTTCCTTCATCTCTCCGAGGACAATCTTCACCCTGCTATTATACAAGCTGATAGTTAAAAAGATGGGGTTTTATTTAGGCGTCCTAGTTCTTTGTATTTGAATCATATCTAAATGCTTTCTTTGTCACTGCCCCATGATTTACATTTTCCCATCCTTCACCAAGCATATTCCCATTTTGGATCTGATCATGTCACATTTCTTTAGTGCACTTTCTATTTCTCTGGCCTTTTTCTTTCTCATTCCTTAAGCAAATACAGTTTACCACATTCATAACTGCCCAGAGTGCACTTGCAAGGATCAGTTTCCTAAGCTCTTTGAACCACCATGTAATCCTCTTTGTAAGTTCCTCCCATTAATACCTGCTCCTCCATCTTATTAAATACAAATAAATTTCTCTTCATGTCATGCCCTATTTCCACTTGACCATTTCTTATTTTTATCAGATCTTATCTCCAGCTGGCCAATACTACTTCTCTCTGTCATTCACCCGTAAAATTCCTCAGTGCTGTTATCTAGGGTGCTGGCCCATGCTTATGCTTACCTAGTACTCTGGTAAAATTACTAATGTTAACTCTACGGCCTCCATTGAGGATTGCCATGTAGATGTAGCAGAACAGATCTCAACCTAATAAAAACCAAAAGTCAAATTGACTGTTCCTTGCCCACTTCCTGGCAAACACGTACTACTCTTCTTTTTGAAATCTGGCATTCCAACCACTGTTGGCAATCATATTGATCATTTAAACCTTCCCATTTTCTTCTGCATCATAGGCAGGTATGCGGTATTTGGTTAGGTGACAGCCTATGCTTACCTGAGCATGGGTTCATTATATCTTACTCATTCATCCACCTCAACACTGGTTGCTTTTATTATGAATCCTTTTCAACTGAAACAAAGGCAAGCTATTTTCACAGAAGAATTTGAAAGTCGTGTTGTAAATGATAGCAAATATTTTAAAACACTTTTAAATCTTGCATATAACAGCCTATAACCTTCTAGAGGGTTATATTTAAAATAAACTATTAGTGCATCCGTACTCCATTATTTTGAAATATTTTTAAAGATTTTCATAACATATTCTACTGCACTTCCTGCAGCAATATCTCAAAATATCTCCTTCTCTCAATCTTAACTTTCTTTCTCCATTATAATCCCCACTCAAACTTACATCTTTGCATAAGGAAATGGTTGCAATGGTCTTCTCATTTGTTACCTCCAGCCTGGACTATTGCAATTCACACAAGCAGAGGCAGCAGGAGGCCTGCACAGATGAACAAGTAGCTCCTGCCGAAACTCAAGCACAAAAAGGAAGTGTACAAGAGGTGGAAACAGGGTCAAGGTGACACAGGAGAAATACAGGGATGCTCTAAGCTTGCAGGGATGGGGTTAGAAAAACCAAAGCAACTCAGAATTGAGCCCGGTGAAGGTACGTGGAAGGCAAAAAGGGCTTCTACATGAGCAGCAAAAGGAAGACAAAGGAAAACATGGGCCTGCTGCTGAATGGACACGGGCCCTGGTCACAAAGGATATGGAAAAGGCTGAGGTACTCAATGTCGTCTTTGCTTCGGTAAAGAACGTAAAACTTGCCTTCAGGAATCTGAAGCTCCTGCAACCAGGGGGAAAGCGTGGAGCAATGAGACTTTCTTTCAGTGGACAATGATTGGGTTTAGGAACACTTAAAGTGGACATGCACAAGTCCATGAGACCAGATGGCATGCAACAAAGAGTGCTGAGGGAGCTAGCTGAAGTCGTTGCAAGGCCACTCTCAAAATTGTCTTTAAAAAGTCACGGCAATTGGAAGAGGTTCCTGACAATTGGAAAAAGCCAAACCGCACTCCTATCTTCAAGAAGGGCAGGAAGGAAGATCTAGGGAACTACAAGCAGGTTAGCCTCACCTTGGTTCCATCTGAACACGAGAAAACACTTTTTTTTTACTGTGAGGGTGGTCGAACACTGCAACAGGTTGCACAGAGACGTTGTAAAGTCTCCGTCTTTGGAGACACTCATCTAACTGGACACAGTCCTGGGCAACCTGCTCTAGTTGATCTTGCTTTGTGCAGAGAAGTTGGACTCGATGATCTCCAGAGGTGCCTTCCAAACCCAGTCAGTCTGTGATTCTGTGAAATATTCACCTTATTTAAGAGTGAATACTGAGTCCCAAATACGAGTACTTTTCAAGATCATCTTTCTTTATAATAATCCAGAACTATGTATCTTCCATTAGACGCTACCGGTTGTCATTTGCCAAATCATAGGCCAAGTGTCCTTACTTTTAAAGCCCTCAGTGGACCTGACACTAGCTACAAAAGTACTTACTTCTCCCAGAAGAGAGCATGTGTTTTTTTCAGCAAACACAGCTAAGAAAACTGGCTAAAAATACAGGACAGCAAGTGAAGACATTCACAGTGGAGGGAATATGGAACAAACTTGCAAATTGAACCAGATTAAAAATGCCTCGTTAGTTTTAAAACATAACAGAAAATTGCTCCTCAGGCTACAGCTTTCCTAACATTATGAAAAAATTATACAAAAGAGATCCCTATTTAACTTTTACTTACAAAAAAATAAATCAAAAAGACATTCAGAATTGGGAAAAGCACCATTCCATGAGAAAACCTGCTGGTATTCCAAAACTACTTAAACCACAGTATGAAAGCAGCCCAGAAGGTACTTTAAGGGATTTGATGCTGCCTGCTGGCAAACAGCTATCATGGTGGAACAGAAGCTGGTATGGGCTCCAGAGCCAGCAGCTCTGAAATTATCACTGCAAGATTTTATCTTCTTCATCGGGGCAGATTTTGCCTGACTTAGAAATCTGTGTTTGTTTTCATTACAAAATGAGGGCAAAAATTTTAATCAAGAAACTTATTTATGCCACAGCCAAAGAATACTATGTGGATTAATCATTTCTGTTCACATGCTTTTGTTGGTTTTGTCAGGGGCAGGAGAGTTAATAGCATATTTGGGCATAAACAGTGAGCACATGACAGTTGAGATGCTCTAAAAGACAACTCAAGTATGACCTTATTTCAAACTAAGACTTGGATCCATCTAGCTGATTTAATAGCGCTACAACAAACAACATGGATAATTTCCTGCTTTGTCTTAGGTAGGAGAAGCTGGCAGCTACCTACAGAATGAGTCAGAGATTTCTCAGCGTTACAATTTGGGGCATAACAAGTGCAGCAAGTATGACTGAGCTATTTTTCCCCTTTTATAAAGCCTTAAAAAATTACTGTAAATATTTTTCAGTAAATAGATAACTAACACTATTGTTATTTAATAGGCCTGTTTTTCAAACACAGTTATTTTTATGTTGTATACCTACATTTTTCTTTGGAGTTAAATCAGAAATACAAAAGAAATCATTATTGAAATCATGTAACTTAATAAGCCAATGAGAACAGATACTGTGAATTTATACTTCAACTGAGGACAAAATAACAGCGTCATAAGAATGATTTAGCAGTCTAAAACGATCTGCTATTTCTTAAAAACAAAACAACCCCCCCAATACCCTGATTGAAAATTCTATTAATATTTAATACAATATTCTCTGGGCTTCTTTTCTGTCGAACTGCTAAACTTTAATAAAACCAAATTAACATTTTCAGTGAAATAAAAGTTATCTCCTATTACTCTAGTAAAAACTTAAAAATAGTCTAAATGAAATTGGCAGCTGTGTATAAAAATTCATCTAATTTTCACAAAAGCTTTTAATTACTGTTGCAGTGAGAAATCAATATTACCTAGCTGACATAACAGTGAAATAGTTGGGTGCAAAGCAAAAAAAAAAAAAAAAAAAAGTGCAATCAAAGTAAATGAACTGTGATCATACCAGCAGGCCTAGCAAAATCAGCTTTAATCTTGGGAATATTTATGAAGTATATGTGTCATTTCCCATGATAAAATTTCACTTATGGTGCATGGCATACCAATAATACACTTTTTGATAGGTACACACAACAGTTTGATTGGAATTACTTATCTACCAAGTGAACTTACACTAGAAAGCAGACGAACTTCACAACCAAACAGAATGTTTTTGTCTCAAATTCTGGTTTCACATCTGCTTATTAGGACTGTCTCCTGAGTGAATTAATTATCATTAAGGAACTACACACATTGTATGCAGTCCCATTAATAATATCTTTTAAAATAACCCTTCAGGTATCTTGGCAGGCATGGCAAAATTAGTATTTAATATTTCTCTATTGAACTAATTAGGATGAGCATAAAATATGAAATACAGGATTTGTAAAAATATTTTCTTATGAAATTACACATAATTACAGTCTTTTTCAGCTATGTGTGTCTTTTAATATGGTACTTAATCTCTCTTCTCTTCTATGAAAAATGTGAAATAGCAGGACCTATAAAGCTTTTCTTCTATCAATGAGCTGAAGAACTCATCTGTATTTGATGCAATATTCCCTTTGTATTTGTCATTATGAACATATTTGTACTATAGGAGTTGCATTACATTAGAGATGGCATAAATATTTTCTATACATTATTCACTACAGTTTCCATGTGTCAGTAATCTCAAGCCTCACCAAATAATTTTGTGTCTGTTAGAAATAATTTGACCTTTTTGATTCTCTTTCCCTGACTTACATCATAAATAATATAATCATATTGGCTAACTACACTTCCATTATATTAATTTTTTAAATGACAATATTTCTTTGGTGAAGACTAATGTTAGGTATTCATTCTGCAACAAGGTAGAATGGCCATCACAGCAATAAGAAAATACCCCATGCATCTTCTTTCATTTTTCTAGTAGTCTTTTTTCCACCTGACAAGCCATACGCCAGCAGAGCTTGATAGTGGAACACCTACAACGCTCACGACTATTAGATAAGCAACCATTTTTCTCCTATATCATAGGATCATAGAATGGTTTAGGTTGGAAGGGACCTTAAAGATCATCTAGTTCCAACCCCCCTGCCATGGGCAGGGACACCTCCCACTAGACCAGGTTGCTCAAAGCCCCATCCAACCTGGCCTGGAACAACTCCAGGGATGGAGCATCAACAACCTCTCTGGGCAACCCATTGCAGTGCCTCACCACCCTCATAGTGAAAAAATTCTTCCTAATAACTAATCTAATCTAAATCTACCCTCTCCCAGTTTAAAACTGTTATCCCTCGTCCTATCACTACACTCCCTGATAAAAAGTCCCTTCCCATCTTTCCTGTAGGCCCCCTTCAAGTATTGGAAGGCTGCTGTAAGGTCTCCCCAGAGCCCTGGAGTAGGAACATATAAATGTTCCTAGGAACATTTAAACATTCCTACTTCAGTGAGGACTATACAAGTCCTCTCAAAAGCATTTGTTGAGAGCAAGATCCACTTCAGACAGAGATTTCAGCAACAGAAGTAGGAAATATGCTACCACACATAATAAAGAACAACACAAGGAGTAAACCGATGAAATAAAAGAGACAAAAATAGGAAATATTTGGAATTGCCTTGGAAAAGAGGCTTCTGCTTTACTAACAAGGTGACATACACCTTGGAATAAGTCTCTGCTAGTTATAAATGCCTGTAAACGGAAAATTGAGTAATTAAGGTATCCACAAACAGAATATAGAATAAATGTGGGAGAAGAAAACACAACTTTTTCTGGTCCAGTACTACACTATTTAAATTTACAGTTCTGGAAGTACCTGTTCCAGTGCCCAGCTTTCAGTGAATTAAGTGCCCATGCAAAGGAGGCCCTCTGCATCCCATGGGAGGCATGAGCCAAGGCAGCTTGGCTGGAAGAAAAAATGAAGCCTTCAAAAGAAAGGTCTGGGCCAAAGGGACTCATTTCACAAGATGGAACAAGAGAGACTCTGATAATGATTGCTTGCTGACACCAGGTTCTGATGGTTTTTGTAAATCATAGAATCATTTAGGGTGAAAAAGACCTTTATGATCACCAAGTCTGGCTGCTAACCTAACACTGCCAACTCCACCACTAAACTATGTCCCTAAGCACCTCACCTACATATCTTTTAAATACCTCCAGGGATGGGGACTCAACCACTTTCCTGGAGAACCTGTTCCAATGCTTGACAATGCTTTCAGTGAAGAAATTTTTCTTAATATCCAATCTAAACCTCCCCTGGCACAACTTGAGGCTGTTTCCTCGCCCTATCGCTTGTTTCTTGGGAGAAGAGACCGACCCCCACCTCTCTATAACCTCGTTTCAGGTAGTTGTAGAAAGTGATCAGGTCTTCCCTGAGCCTCCTTTTCTCCAGACTAAACAACCCCAGTTCCCTCAGCCACTCCTTGTAAGACTTGTGCTCTAGACCCTTCACCTTCTTCGTTGCCCTTCTCTGGACATGCTCCAGCACCTCAATGTCTTTCTTGTAGTGAGGGACCCAAAACTGAACCAGTATTTGAAGTGAATCATACGAAACAGCTTGTAATGCTGTCACTGTAGGAAGTCTAGAATTGTTCCCATGGTATTGCTGAATTACCTTCTTTGCTGCTTCTGAAAACCCAAGAACGATATGAGATATTTCACTTCAGACAGCAACCCCTTCTCTTCACACAAACTCCTCATACGTTTGGTGGGCTTTTCTCTGCCAAAACCATACCATCTCTATACATGTAAACATTTTTCCCCTCACTGTGAAAATATCATATTACCAGAAGATCAATTTAATTGGGAAGATACATTGTTAAAACTGTATTTTGTAAATACAGTTTTATTGTAAATTCTTAGTGGTCTTTAAATAAAAAATTCCACCTAAAGTAAATGTCAAGTGGCAAGTGGAAAGATACCTGATGTGAAAAAGAAATGCTGCCCTACAGAGCAGAAGAGAAGATAAAAAGCTACTGTATATGTAGAAGGTGATGTTCTGGTGCTAATGTAATCTACCGTAACTGAGAAGCAGAAAGCAGAGGGAAAGACAAAAATTCCAAACTCTCAGAATATTTTCTCTTTTCTAATTATTGCTACTTGCTCTAATTTCAGTGAAGCTTTTATTTTGAGAAGGCGGCGGCAGGGAGGAAAAGGAAGGCAAAAAAAGCGACACAGCAAAAGAAAACTTTAACTTTCAAAAACTGCAAAATCATCTACTTTTCATTTTTGCAACAGATTCTGTAAACCTAGCCAATTTCTGTGCTTAGTTAAAAACAGAACAAGTAAAAATAGATGCTAGAAACCAGGCAAGATACCACAAAAGTGAAGCCAAACAATGGATTCATACAAAATCACGGGATATGCTTTGTGAAGGATAACACAGTGGAATAACTCAGGATGATTATCACCAAAATAAAGTTGGTCTTCCTAGAATGCATCAAATAATAGCGGTTGCTGGTACTGAGGTGGTGGAGTTCAACTTCCTCAATGGTTATTTTTTGTGGTTAAGGGAAAATGTTTACATACCCTACCAGTAGCTCGTGCAGGCTACCAAGTACCTCACTGTATCCTGATATTTCATGACAGCAGATTTTAAACTAATCCTCCTCAGTGTGCTCAATGTTAAATTTTATTACTGCTATCAACCTGACATTAACATTGCCACTAGGCTTTTTGAGAATTTGCAAACCATGCTTTGTGCTGCTAATCCAAGATGTTACATTAAAACTTTCAAAATGTGACGGTGATAAATTACAATAGAAAAGAAATTCAAATGGTCAGAGTAAGCTTAAGGCATGAGCTACTTTCTGTGTTTTACTTACCCTCTCTTTTGCCAATTTTTCTGCGCTAACTTCCTTACAGATTATTCTTTCTTTTGGCAGTTAAACTGAGCTCGCTTCTCAAAAATAACGAAAAGCAAAACTAAAAACATATCCCGCTCTCATACAAATGTCTGGAAGCTGGCACTGTCAGTAACCACAGAAGCCCCATTTACATACGCAGTTGTGAAGGGCGCTGCACAGCACCGCATCATTCCACTTGGATGATGCAAACCTGCTTCAGCTGCCGGGGCTGTTTGCAGGCGGTTAAGAAGGGAGCTTGCAAGCCTCCAGAAATACGGCAAAGAGAAGGAAACCTCCAACATTAAGTGCTGTATCAGACAGTCTAAACACATGCCTGTATTCATATGCGTATAATGCATCCTGGTCAATTTTAGCATTTGTTGTGTCACTGGGATTTCAATAGGATACTCTGTGAGGACTGTCAGGATTTTGTTCTGCTCCCACTCATGCCAACAAAAGGCAAGGCACGTTCCACGTTAAGTGACAGATTACACGCTACTGTGCAAGCTAACACAATAAAGGTTTGCCATATCAGAAACCATATAGGATAAGCTATATCCCCAAAATGTGAATCAAAAAAAAAACCCCAGAACTATGGGTTTGATTTCATCAACCAAAGTTAGTATCTTCTAGCAAAAAGCAATTTACCAAATGCATTCAAAAACAGATCACGGCTCTAAATTTGTAGAGATTACTATGGTCAGGAGTGTCCTTTTTTTCCCAATTAATTCACAGAAGTTCCAGTGGTGTTAATGTGAGCAGAGCTATATTGAATATACTCTCATCTCCACTGATGAGCATAAAGGCAGCCAGCCTAGGTCAGGATCTTCCGTCTGACAGCGACCAAAAGGGACGTGCACAGAAGAGATCACAGCAGCGTCACTATATAAAATACATTTTCCAGTGCTTCCCGTTCCGCAATCAAGGGACCTTCTACAGCTGAGGCAAATGTGGTTTCTACACGTATCATGGATGGAGCAAGAATTCCTCTTCTGGGCACTTTTCCAGTCTCTCCTCAATTCCTCGTGAAGTTTTAGCATCCACAGCAACTGTCAGAAAGGCCTTCCCTAGCTTAAATAGGTACTCTGTGAAATCCTCCATAAATGAGTGAGCTGCTAATTTCATTTGATGCTCGTTAATCCCTGTATCTGAAAATGTGGAGGACTACTACCTCTTTATGACACCTTTGATTTTACACAACCCTACTATATCAGCTCTTTGGTAGTCCTTATTTCACACTGAAGAACCTTATTCAGGTCTTGTTTAACTGGGGGAAACTGTTCCGTACTTTTACAGAATACATTAGGAGAACTTCGAAATCTGACCTTAATTCACAAACATGACAGCACATATTCACTTGAGCATCTGCAGAGCTAGAAACATGAAGTTTAAAATAATAGTTAAAAGTTATATTTTAACAGGCGGTATGTTCAAAGTTTTGAATGTCTTAAATCCTCCAAAGAATCAAGTCAAATTTATACTACTGCCAAAGAAATTAAACTGAACTCCAAAACGGGTGAGGGTTATTCATAGCAATGCAAGTTATTGGACGTGGCATCACAGAAATCTCTTAACATGATTAAAATAGAATTCTGTACTAGACAAAAAATTGTAAGTAAGGGGGTGTTGATTTTCTTGGTGTATGAAACAGAACTGAAGCTAAACGACCCTTTCATTATTTTCTCAGTTTCATTATTCTTGCACCAATAATAAAATTAAATAAAATAGTTATTGTTGCTATTTCACAAGTTAGGATGACAGCCTGTCTCTTTAAATTAATTTAATTCTGGAAGACAGAGGATAACAAGCTTTTTCAGTTTTGACCGCAGTTCTGATTATGAAACCCACTTCAAATGGAGCCTTACAAACCCAAATATTAATATACACAAATCATTTCACTTCTCTTGGGTCACAATCTCTGATGTGGATCTGTTAAAAATGAGTAGCACTTTCATGAAATTTTTTTCATACAAGATATAACCCAAGACAAATTGAAATCTTGAAAACTTCTCAAATACACAGTAAACCAGATATATTTCTCCATCTGACGAATATGAAAAACAAGAAGCAAAGTCTTGAATCTGGAGACTGACATAAAAAGAAGAATATATAGGGTTAATATTGGTATAGACAGCAGCTAGTAGGTGAATAGTCTTGCAAAAAACTGAGGATATATCCAAACTGTAATTGCATAATGGCTTCACTATTTACCTTATTCAATTATTTATTCACTTTGCACTGAAAGCATGGATGTTGCCCAATTATTAAGAAAGCAAAGAGACAAGCAGCACACAGCATCAGTTGATTATATTTTGTATATCCAGTTGCATTCTTTACAAAAATATAAACTGCTTAATTGGCTAATTTGGTAGGCCTTAATGTGCCATTGCTGCAAAGGTGATCAACAGCAACTTTCTTGGCAATTATATGACAGAAAAACAGACCAGGCTGCAGGTGAAGCATTAATCACTTCAGTTTATCCCATCGTCCTGTCTGTGTTGGGGGGAAACCACGAGGAAGTTAAGTATAATGTTCTGAACTTATTTTAATAATACCCTTTGTAATTTAACATGATAAGCAGTAGTCCCTATTCCAACTTAAAATTGCCTTTCTTGAAACTAGGCTTTGAAACGTTCGTGCAATTTCTAGCTGTACACTCTCCACAACAGCCTCTCTCTTCTATAAATTACACTTACTCACATATGCAGAAGAGTATGTATATTAGAGAAAAAATATTAGTATCTTGTGTATTAAAGCAACCAATTGTGAATTAAGTTTTTTTTAAAAAAAATGATAACATTTTATGACAGCAGATGATCTGATGACACTTTGGCTTGGCTGCAAGCACCCTATCAAGTGTAGCAAGGGAACAAGAACTGAACATAGCAGAGAAATGATGCACTTCCCCATCAGGGGCAAAATGAGAAAGCCAGTTGTCCATAAAGCGGTAGTAGACTGTCTGAACTATACTAGCCTTGCATTAGTAGTTTTCCAAATTTGTTTGCTTGCTTATCATTATAAATGAAGGAACAGTGCTGTGATGCAGCCGACCAGGAGTAGTGAAGTTGAGAAAATGTATGCCTGAACATACATCAATGCCATGATACGACAGCAAAATTTTCAGAGCAAATGAAATGACTGGAACTATGCAATCTATCCATTTCTTTTTTTTCCTATTTTGATTAGTAACCTTCTGCCATGTTTATTGTGAACCAGAATGCTTCTATCATCTCTGAGGGATACAATATTCTCTTTCCTTGAATATATTTTCTGTTCTTGGAAAAAGTCAGTATTCCAGCAAAAGTGCATACATTTCTTAACTTATATTTATTTTTCTGCAAATACAAAGCTTGGACTTTGGACTAATGATACAAAACGGCTAAATGCCAGAAAATTAGGTCATTTTGTGTGAATGAGTGTTGTCAAGTAAGTGCCCACTTCTATCAGAAGACGAGAGGTAAATTCCTAGTGAAGGTCTAGCTGCGTATCTGTTAACAAATGAGCTTAGGAATATCTAGTAGAAAGAGTTTGAGACACTCATCCACAGCTCTCTGCCCGCCTATCAATGCCAGAGGAAAACAGAGGATGTGTCTACGTACGGACTCCTGCGTTTTACAGTGCGGCATCATGGTGAAAAAAATAATTTTTATCAAAGGGCAGCCCTCTCCCAGGTAGTAAGTGCCAGCAGAGAGATCAGAAGCATCTGGGGATGGCAACACCTTAAGCTGTTGCGCTACAATCTGCCAGAACCCATTTGTCAGAGTCCAGAGGCAGTGGGAAGCTGCCGTCATCTCTCCAGATGCGGGTCAGATGAGATGTGTACAATTCCGCGGGCCTGAGGGGCGCAGCGTCCTTTTCAAGGCTGTTTTCCCCTCTCAACCTCTTGGCTTTCAATGTCAGTTGTAACTAAAAGCAAAAGTTAAAGATCAAGTCCCAGTAAAAAGGTTTGTCTCAGCCAGTTTCCTACCTCCCCCGCTAAAATAGAAAAGGAAAGCTAAGGCAATCCATAATAGGTCACTCATCTCTTCTCTCAGAACTATTTTAATTACTTTTCATGAAGCAGAGCTCGTTTTAGGGGACCAGCTGGGAGCAGTCTGTGGCCCGGCAGCAGGGCACCTCCTCCCCATCGCCGCCCCTGCGCTCCGGAGCAGCAATGGATGCAGCCGGGGAAGGGGGCCAAGCGCTGTAGCCCTGCCAGGGGCAGGCAGCGGGGCAGGCAGTGGGGCAGGCAGCCCCATCAGAGCCACCTGAGGAGCAGAGAGTGAACGAGACCAGCCAGAAAACACCTACCACCACCTTGTAACAGTCCACTTCACCAAACTGTCTAAAACACCATCTTAAAGTACCTCGAGTACTGCGTTCAGTTTTGGGCCCCTCACTACAAGAAGGACATTGAGGTGTTGGAGCGTGTCCAGAGAAGGGCTGCAAAGCTGGTGAGGGGTCTGGAGGACAAATCTTATGAGGAACGACTGAGGGAGCTGGGCTTGTTTAGCCTGGAGAACAGGAGGCTGAGGGGAGACCTTATCACCCTCTACAACTACCTGAAAGGAGGTTGTACAGAGGTGGGGGCTGACCTCTTCTCCTGGGTGACAAGTGATAGGACAAGAGGAAATGGGTTTAAGTTATGTCAGGGGAGGTTTAGACTGGATTTTAGGAAACATTTTTTCACTGAAAGGGTTATTAAATATTGGAATGGGCTGCCCAGGGAGGTGGTGGATTCACCATCTCTGGAGGTGTTTAAAAAAAGGGTAGATATGGTACTTAGGGATATGGTTTAGAGGTGGGTTTTGTCAGGGTAGGTTAATGGTTGGACTTGATGATCTTAAAGGTCCCTTCCAACCTCAGCAACTCTATGATTCTATGATTCTATACAAGTCCCCAAACATGGATCTATGAGAATGCAGTGTAAAGGTGCGAATATTTCAGAGGAACTAAAGTTGAAATCTCCATAAACAGTCTCTTGTTTTGATGGATTGTGTGTATTTAATTTTTTTTAAATCATCACCTGCTAAGAATTCTTTCAGAAAAGCAGGGGTATTAGAGCAGATTTATTGTCAGAAATCAGAGGATGTCCACTTCAGATTCAGAATAATTGTCTATCATGCTACCGGGCAAGGAGGACAGGTTTGCTTTCTTATCATAAATAGAACAGTAAATTAATATTACAGCATTTTAAATGCAAATTTTGTAAAGCACACTTTAAATTACAAGGAGCATTCACAAGCTCTATTCTGAAGTTATACCCATGTAAGCAAAGATAAAAAGAAGAGAAAATAAATTACTTCTACACTAGCCATCTTTTTTTGAAACCATTTACCCTGTAAATCCATACCGTTGAACCACTTGAATTTGCACATTAGAGATTTAGGAAGTACTAGATGTTTAAAGGTCTGTTTCACTAGTGCTACTAGATACATATACAAAAAGATTCTTTGGTTTTGTAACCCTAACGCCTTCACGACAAACAGAAGGAAGAGACTGAATGACTGGTCAAAGGTCTGGCAAAAATACATCATTTTTAAATTACACCACTTCACATCATTCTATTTTTATTTGCCAAACGGCGCCTACTGTACAAATAGCATCTTCAAAG
Organism: Pluvialis apricaria; assembly: GCA_017639485.1. Taxonomy (NCBI): domain Eukaryota; kingdom Metazoa; phylum Chordata; class Aves; order Charadriiformes; family Charadriidae; genus Pluvialis; species Pluvialis apricaria. Next base: position 43,358,060 of record CM030008.1, on the reverse strand, counting down.
ATGATTGTGCAGAGCAGGTAACTGAACAAATACTTGACAACTGATAAGAAATTAGGTTTTTTGATTTAATAAAGCTGCCAACTACCATTTGCTAATACAAAACCAAACAAAATAAGCCTGAAACTTGCAACAGAGTAGATTAATACAGAGGTGAATCAGCAAAGCAGGTTTTGTAGAAAACTCTAGCTAATAGCTAGAGTTAACTATTATACTAACTATAGCTAATGCATTTATTACCTATGGGCAATAAATACATCAGCAAACGAGCTGCTGAGATACACGTGCCTATATGAGTACACATATACATGCAATTATCAACAGAATGGACGACTGAAAGGGACCTTACCATTCCTGGTTCCCTACTCCAATGAACGCCTTTAATACCACCCAGGACTGATGGCATTCATCAGCGTACAGGCTCTCTAATGCACCTGTTCAGAGTAGCAGAGTAGTAACACACAAATTGGAACAGTACCTTCTTTATTCTACATCTCTCCAGCCCAAAAAAACATGTCTGGAAACTATTCTGACCTTCAACAGATGACAAGCCCCTGCCCGTTTCTTCCCGTCCTTCTTTCTGTACCAGGCAGCTAAAATCAGAGGTCAGAAGTACTACAGATACATTTCCACTGCAGGGACCATGGGGTGGGGGAGCAGCTTTATTGTCAGTATGAAGTTTTCTTCCTCTAACAGGGTAGGCAGAACCTGCAGCCAGCCAAAACAAACCAGATCTTGTGTGTCGGGGGCAATAATCTTGCCTTAAATTATTAAAAAAAATAAGTTAATAGGAAGAAAAATAAATGTCTGGACTGGAAAATAATAACACCAAGGAACCTCCAGTGTAGAATTTGTAAAGTGTATTTGAAGGCTTAAAGCAAAAGGCCCGGTTATTTTTTTTAAATAAATTCATTACTTTGGGGATTGAAGAATGGATACAACCCACATTTATACAGACAGACTACTGCAGAACTATGCATATATATCACTGTAGCACAAATAGTTATAATGGAGTTGCCTGTATTGAGAAATTATGCAAACATACAGCACTTCATGTGCAGTCATTTTTTGTTTGTTACTTGAGGAGTCATTCAAATCAGAGACAAAATTCAGTGCATTATCTGACATTTGTGATTGGTATCAAAAAAAAGTAAAATCTTCCTGCATTAGTTAAGCAAAAGGCCCACAGGTGGAGTACCAACCACTGTCATACAGAAACTGAGGGAACACATGTTTTATCAGGTGAGCCATCTCTTTTATATTTACAGTCCAATCCAACTCCAATTTTGCTTGTGAAGTACAGGTGAAGTTAGACAGGCCTGCTTAATCATCTTGAGAGGTGCAGTGAGCCAAAAAACTGCAACAAATTCAAGAGAGATAACTATGCAAATAGTCACTCCAAAGAGAGAGATAGTTTCACAAGGGAATGAGGGAGAGAGCACAGACAACTGCATCAGCAGGCTGGGTCCACTGTTGGAGGCTCTCCTGGTCTGTGTTACTCCTCTGCTTGCTGGCCTTCGTTTAGATCGACTGCTTCCACATTTCAGCCTAGTCTCGTCAAAGCCATGGGCTCTGTGAGAAGGGGTGACACAAGTGGCCACTGCACTCAGAACGCTCTCGCACATGCAACCTTCTTTCAGGTAAGAAATGAGAACTACTTCACACCAGTGTCACGAAAATTGCCTTCCCTATTGTATCACGCAGTCTTTATAGTATGAAAGTGTATTAACTTTGTTAGTTCACATTATACACTGCCATATAATGAAGTAGTAGAATTCTACTGGAGGCTTTGGTATTGTTTATGCTAAAGTGAAACAAACTAAGAACAGCCTGGCCATGGAAATAAGGACTTTGCTTCTTGGAAGCTTAGAGCTGCCCATGAAGGATAAAGGATACCGCTGGATAACCAAGATAACGCCACTATCCTAGCCCCTCTAACGCATCTTTGAAAACCTCCCAGCGTCATCTGGCGTCATAGATAAGTAACTCTAGCAAGACTGACTCCAGGGGCATCTGAATCAATAGACAAACAGCAAGAACGCTGCAGAAACAGAGGTGCTTTGCAAAGTTTTACTATGATTAGTAATCACTAGTGTGAGTGCCGGTGATTAGTCAAATCATGTTGTACCTGAACATTTGAATTTGTGAAACCACATTTGGGGTGCCCGAGTTTGCCTGGGACACCTCATGCACATGAATAAGCAAATCGCCACTTTGTGCCCTAGCCTCTCTCCTTGGTTGGCACCAGTTGTGAATTGTCGTGACACCAGCCATGACTGTACCTGCTCTACAAGGAGGGAAAACCCACCACAGGGAGCAGATGCTTCCATTCTTCTATGCTTCAAGGCTGCTGCTGGGCTTCCACCCAGGTATTAGGCAAGTCCACAATACCACAGTACTCTCCAGGAGAATGGGCAATATTATAGACCGAAGTGTTTGCCCATGATTCATGAAATTCATGCATGAAAGACACAATTCCCATTTTCTCTCACAGAACAAAGTACTTTGAGGATAATATTCATGCAGACTGAAAATAACCAATGTTTAAAAGTTTATTATTAATTCACAGTACCTGTGTTCATTTTTCAGTTTTTGTATACAGAAGAATAATAAAGGCCTGGTAAATACTTGCTTAGAGTTCATGAAAGTTGTTTTATTGGGCCAGTTAACCACAGCTAACCTAGTTTGTTTACTCTAGCCATCTACTTTATTTACACAATACCAAAGCCTTTTTTAAACTCTTAGAATACGTCAAGTAATTTTGTTACAAAAAGTCCTTAGAGAGAATTTGCAGAAGCCATTTTTTGAAAACAGGACTTTTTTTTTTTTTCTGTGTTACTTTCCTGGAGATACTAAACAGGATAGATTCACAATATCGATACATAAAATATCATGTATGCTTTTTAATCACAGTACCAAAAGAATCATCATTAAAAAAATGCTTTTTTAACCCAGCCTGAAGCAAGGTGAACAGCTGAACTGCAAGCCAGTGTGAAAATGCAATGAAAGTGTACAATAATATGCATTAAATTACTAATTTAAAAATCCATATAATAAGATTTGAACAATATGGTACATTTAAAGAATATGGGTTTTGTTGGAGATTAAGAAAAAAAATCCACCTATATAGAAACATAGAATAGTTTGGGTTGGAAGGGACCTTTAAAGGTCATCTAGTGCAACATCTTCAACTAGATCAGGTTGCTCAAAGCCCCATCCACCCTGACCCTGAATGTTTCCAGGGACCAGGCATCTACCACCTCTCTGGGCAACCTGTTCCAGTGTTTCACCACCCCCACAGGAAAGATTTTCTTCCTAATACCTAGTTTGAATCTACTCTGCTTTAGTTTAAAACCATCACCCCTTGTCCTGTCGCAACAGAGCCTACTAAAAAGTTTGTCCCCATCTTTCTTGTAAGCCCCCTTTTAAGTACTGAAAGGCCACAAGAATGTGTCCCCGGAGCCTTCTCTTCTCCAGGCTGAACAACTCCAACTCTCTCAGCCTGTCTTCATAGGAGAGGTGCTCCAGCCCTCTGATCATTTTTGTGGCCCTCCTCTGGACCTGCTCCAACAGGTCCACGTCTTCCCTGTGCTGACGGCTCCAGAGCTGGATGCAGTGTTACAAGTTGGGTCTCCGCAGAGCAGAGTAGAGGGGCAGAATCATCTCCCTCTACTTGCTGGCCACACTTCTTTTGATTCAGCCCATACCTACATATATTTTTCCATTTTTGTTACATAGTAGTAGCATGTAGTACTAGTTGGCATTTCAAAATGACATTCCTGCTGGTCTGGATCAGTTCTTACCACATGAAATCTAAGTGCTATTATAAATAGATAATTATGCTCACAAAGAATTCACTTACTTTAGTATGGGAGCAGGGGCTTTAGTCCTTTGGATAGATCACTTCTCTCAAAAGCACTAATTCTGTAACCCCTATTTGTTTAGGCAGTCATTTCTCAATCCATTCATTTAGAGAATATACATACATATAGGTTGAGTTCAGGCATAAAGATTACAACACAAAACATGCAATTGCTGCATCACATTTTGAAACTAAGTGCATAAACGCTACCTTTGACAACATATAACTATATATTCAGAGTTTGAACAATCCTTTGCAAAACTGGCACTGTAATTTTAATATCTATGGTTGTCCCCTATACCTTGTTTTATTTTTGTGATACACTTCATTCAAGACAGAGTCATAAAATGAACGCTACTTTACAAGGGTGCTTAAACCCCTACCCGAATCTAAGCTTACCAAGAAGCGAGAAAAATAATGGTATACTCAACAGAATAACTCCAATTATTGATTGCAAAAACACAGCTTTTTAAAATGGCATGTTTAGCACATTAACTATGATGCCATTACTGTTTTGTTGTCTTGAAATGCAGTTGAATCATCAGCAGTATGACTTGCACAAAGATCAAACTTAACATTTCATTTTTGAAACAACTGATTTCAGTGGGCTTAGCGTATGAAAGAGAAGTTAATGCAGCAAGAGGAATTTCTTCCATCTGAAGGCACTGCTGCATCACTAGAAAAATAGATTAATTTGTTGCCTTCAACTGTAACGCCTATGTTAATTATTGTAGTCTCAAGACATCCTGGTATGATGAAAATTGGGTAAAATCTTGTATGAGCTGGTGTGCAAGGCACACTCTCTTTATCTAGAATAAATGTAAGATATAATTAAGCTTCTCAAAGTGAGAAATTTGAGAACAATATGAACCACTGGCTCAACCACAGCCTGTAAAAAGCTGACTAGAGGTGGAACTGCATGGGCTTTTGCTGGAGGTTGAATGCTACCTTAGGGATCCAGGCATGGTTTGACATTCCTCTGATATTGTGGTCATTGGCAGAGAAAAATGTCGGAGTGCTCCGGATACTGTGAGAGAAGCACAAATCGTGTGCCTCCCATAGTCCTGATCAAACTTCTTTGCTTGCAGCTGGGACTGTGTGCTCTGGCCTACAGTATTGATTCATCCTCTCTGGCACGCTTCCTGGAGACACAGGCTCTATCTGAGAATCCTTCAAGAAAAGACGACCTTAGGTGCTGGCTCACAGATGCTTCAGCAGTCTAATCACACTTTCCCACAGCTTCATCCTTGCGGACACAGCATTTACAGCTCATCTCTCTTGAGACACGCACACACAAAAGTTAAGCAAATGGACATTTGGGGCACTATGCAGAGCCCTCTAGAAATCATTCCGCCTGTATTTTAAGCAGGACAGGATATGCACAGCTCTAGACAAAAGCAGTGAAACACCCACTTCGCCACTTCCCTGCAGGTTTCACTATTTCCTAATTGAATAATTTTAAGGTTCAGAAAACAGGATCCCAGACTATACACACTGCTTTTTCTCTCCCCCTCTCTTCCCGGCTGCCAGTTTTTGTTGTGATTTGTTATGCAATTACAAGCACTCGTCTGCAAAGAAAACGTTCCTATTTGTTCCTTTCTTTTGTCCATGCTTTTTCTGCCTCCTGTTTCTTCCAAGATCTATTTTCATAGCCGAGTCCCCTGACTAGCCTAACTGAGCAATCAATACTGGCTTTTGTTACTTCTCCCTAGGGATGAAACTTGAAAAGTTGATTTGTACAAGATAATTGACATCCTTTTGTCCACTGATATTCCATCTGAAACAGGATCAAAGTTTAAAAACTAAACCAAAGCAGCTCCACCCTCCCCCAAAGCTTAGTAACAGTATCCATCACAAAAATTTATCCTGACACTGTCTTGCAGATTTTATCTGAACAGAGAGGCAAAATGCAGCAGGGGATGCAACCTGCCCTTTTAATGAATCTGTTAGTGAAATTTGCATGCTGACCCAGAGAGACCTGGGCAATCCTCAGTACTGAGCAGAATAACAATTCTTAGGATTGCCACATTAGCCTAGAAAGTCAAAGTAGAAAAGCTCTGTGGAAAACAATTAAATAGAGATAAACTTATGATTATTGAAAATGTTTTCTTCATTGTTGAGATGCTTATTTACAAGATCTGTAAATAAAGTGGTGTCAAAGAAACATGAATTTTTCCCAAAAGGCATCTTGGCAACCCTCTATACTACCAATGGTTTGAGTCAAAAAAAAAAAAAAAAAAAGAAAGGGTAACGATGTGATCGATAAGAGACTCTTAAAAGTCAAAGCCTCAAACAATACAGTATTGCTACTTAGAATGTTTAATTGAAAAAAAATACTTGATGTTGGCTAAAATATATTTTTAGAAGCTGTAATTATTTGAAACACTGTTTAAGCTATTTATATCTGCATCTGTAGATGTTACTTTTTGGTTTTAGTAGTGTATCTTTCAGTGTATGAAAAAAATCAATTTATTAACATTTTCAGATGATTATTTAAATCTCAGTATTTAAAGTAACAGCATATAAAAGCCAAGCACTGTAGTTTTAAAAGTTAAATAAATAGCTGCACTATAAAACTACATGATAACCATGTTACATACGGTAAGCTACTTACAATTGTCCATTATTCAATATGCTAATTTAAGATAAATGCTTGATTAAAATATGATCCTGATTGAGAATTCTAGAACTCTGACCTGGAACTTCACAGAGCTGCAGGGAAGCCAGCTGAGATTTGATTTAAAAAGAGATACACAAAAACCCCAGAAGTGATGCATATATTAGACGTGCTACTACAGTCTTCATTTCATACTATGCTTTTCTTTCTCTTAAAGCACTTTTATTGGTGTAAATTTGGAACAACCGATATCAATGTGATAATCAGCCACCCATGCCTACCTCTCCTTGAATCCTTGTCTAGCTCTATCATTTTACATTAAGATGGTGATTGCTTCCTGGATGGACACAATTTTTAATTCTATGAGAACTCTCAGAAAGTCCAGACTGTTAATAATAATACGTAAAGAGAAGTCCTCAATGTCTACCCATCTCCCTAAGCATTTGCAATCATCTCACCCACAGAGTTCTCCTATTAGCTGTTTATTTTGCCACAGTTGCAATCTTTCAAACACATAGTTCTGTACAGTGCTGAGATCAGATCAGCCCACCCTTGCTTAGAGCCATCTATATGCTTAAGTTTCCTAGCCACTGAAGGGAGGAATTCATTAGTTGAAGTACAATGCCACCAAATTCTTGATACATTTTCCCAAGAGGGGAGCAACTTAGCACATTTTATGATAATACAACATAATTCCAATGCCCTTCTTGCAAAGTTAACAGATACAGCATGCCTTGACTGACGTTGCAAGCCATTTTCTCTCTTCTTTTTTTAATAAAGCTTGAAGAATACAGATTTTTTAGATCCCATGACAGAAGTCTTCTAATCTGTGGTGACATTCTTCCCAAGCATCAGTAAACATGTGAACAGATGCATAATCGATTTTGTTCTCCCGTACATTAATGGATTTTCAATCGTATTCTACAAAACAATTAACAGCTTCCTTATTCCAAATAAAAATTAGCATTTTAGCTTCCAGACTGCCACGCTACTGAAATAAAAGTAATGCCCTCCCCCTCCAATCAGCAGAAACTGTTTTCACTTTTGTTCAATGCCCAAACTTGAGGAACAATATTTGTCACAGTAACGATGGCTCCATTGTTTCACAACTTTAATGTAGATTAAGGTATTTCTAAAAGAATATTAAAATTAGTAATTCCACTGCAGTGATCTGACCCAAATTATTAGAAATTATTTCCAGTTATTTTAGAGATATAATTCATAGCAAAAAGTAAGCCCTTTTCTTTTGATGCAAGACCTCTGCCCATAAGAAGTAGATTGTCAATGTATCTCTTAGTGTATTCACTTCAATATTGGAATGAAAATGCCACTTTCTTTAGAGGAACGATGATCTATTCTACACATCTACCAGCATGCTGAGTTCACTATAACACATCTATTGATGAGAGCTGTTTGCTCTCATTCTTTGTCCTTTCATATTCAGTTATTTTTTCCCTGGATCTTACACAAGAGACTACTGTTGCCTTCTCTGACAATTACAAGCTTTGTCATCAGATATAAAGTTCTGCTATTTTTAAGACACTAAATAAATTGAGCCCTCCATCCTACTAGAAAGTGTATGATCTTTTATTTGGGATTACATTTCCAGGATTTATTTGCCCTATCTTTGAGTCCCAACTCAACTGCCTAGAACAAAATTTGATGGTCCATGGCAATAGGGCTGTAAAAACCCACTCTTCTGAACAGTAGTGACAAGTGGAAAATGGTTTATAACCACTTTGTCATCTAACTCAATAATTGTTTTTATGAAAAATAATTACATTTTGCAGCAAAAATAGCTTCCTCTCTTTCTAGAGTAAAAATGTAATTTTCCAATTATGAACTTAATAACCAACTGTAAACCAGTAAGGCTGTATTCCCAAGCCTAAAGAAAATTCTATCTGGCTGCACACAGGAGCAAAATGAAAATTAACTTTTTTTTTTTTTTTTTTTAGCAATTCTTCTCTGCAGTCATATGCCAAAACCAAACTAGCAGTAAGTATGTGAATTGCACTCTACCAGTGAAAAAAAAAACCAACCATCTTATCATGAGTAGTAGCAATGACTCATTGGAAAGAGAGATAACTCCGGATAACCCAGATAACCCTGGGGAACTGTGAAAGACTTTAAAAATCCCCTTTTAAAGCAACAGCAGGCAGGCTGCAAAAGAAGCAAGCGATCTAATCCTAGCATTCAGCCTCACGGGCTCCAAAATACTTTGGACAGCCTGTTCCTTCCAGCTGCTAGAGGCAAGTGGAGCTTCAAATTTGTAAGATACTTTGTATTCAGAGACTGCTTGAAAGGCAAAAATCCTTTACAAAAATCTAAACAGTGAGGAAGGAAAGTCCCTAACCTGTCATTTCCCTAAAATCTCTTATTAGTACAGATAATACATTATCTTTCAGCAATTTTAAGTAGCTGGTTAGTTATTTGGCTGGTGTGATGCATACATGAAGTTCTTTTTGCAATAACTGAATTTGCTGTTTTATTACTGACTTGGTTTTTTAATTTATCCCAGTAACGCCATTTATTTTATTCTCTCCGGAACAGGTGATACTCATGGGGATGTGATGCAAAACATCTACCAGCAAGCTGAGAACGTGACTAATCAATCTTTGCATCCCATACGTTATGTTATGAAGTAGCGAGTGAATCTTTGTCCTTTCAGAGAATCTGTTCTTTCTTCTGCCTTATTGACAACAACTGAGTCCACATTACACCGCCTTGGGTTATCTGAACCCCTTCAGTGTAGCTTCCTATGCTAAATTAAATAAGTTTGACTTGAGAAAAATACCATACAGATACGAGTGAGGAGAACCTAAACAGTCAGGGCTATTCAAGTCTACCCTGAACATGTCAAAATAGTAACTACAAAAACTGGAAATACTGATTTAGGTATAGCAATCACATAACACTATGTGAAATATATGTCTGTAAAAGGTTTCTTTGAATCAACACTGTTATTAGAATTACTTTTTTTTTTAATCTGGGGACTCAGTTTGATCCACAAAATAATGTAATTAGGTCTTAAGTAAAACAGAGAATTAAGACATGAAACAACAAATGAGAATTGTAAATAATGCACTTTCTCTAGTTCACAGTAAATACATATAGGCACTTACAACAGGGCTCCAAGAACATCAGATTGCTAACAATTTTATCTATCATAGGAGTGCCATGGAACTATATTTTTCTGTCACATGCAAGGAAAGTAATCTGAAAAACGATGTCATCCAAAAGCAGTTTCAAAACACCTTCAGAATCTGCAAGGCAGCCCCAGAGGTACTAAACTGGCAAACAAGGATGGATGTGAAATGAAGAAAAAAAAAAACGTAACAACAAAAGCACCACAAGAATAAAAAAACTAAATTTTATGCACATTTTTATAATCTGTTGCTTTCCTGGGCAATTGCTACTTAAATATACATTGTCATAAATTACATGACTGCCAGATGCCAACGTTAGTAACATTTTGCTTAAACATTTGCTTGTTCTCAGAAGCATTTCCTCTTTGTACCTGACATTTTCATCAACTTACTACCTTTCCCACCTCCCTCCCTCTCAAGTATGCAGAAATACCACAGAACTATCAGCACTTTTGATGGCTCTTACGGCATCTTACTGAAATCACAATATTTTTGAACTGCTCAAATGCGAGTTTGATTTGTCTGAATGTATGTTAATATTGATTCCCTTTCACCTCTGCTATAGTGATCAATGCTCATCTGTTTTATAGGTCTCCAACAGCGCTTTCCTGTGTAATTACAAATATATTCAAAACAATTTATCTTTGCTTGCTTACACTTTATAAATGGAATTTCTCTGTGATATATAATGACACACACAGAGTTGTCATTGCTTGAGACGCTTCAATTATAAACCTAGCAAAGCAGCAGTACCATTGCAGTAGTTGTAACATCACTCCAGCAATCCTCACTACCATTTGGAGCAAGAAGTTTGGTATTCTGGAAAAAAACCCTAAATTAGATTTCTGTAAAGTAATTAGCATATTTCATTACAAGTTTATCATTTATAAGCACTTTTAAATAATTTCCTCACCTAACTTAAAACCAATGATTTTGTTCTGTTTCAGCAATGGTAGTACAGGTAGACATGAGCCTCTCTGAATTTGAAGATTTGCCAGATCATCGAAACATAAACAAGGACTTGTCCAAGCAACAGTTAATTGCGTCACTCCCTCTTCTGTAAAGCTCACTCATGTAGTACCTATTACCTAGGATCTGAGACAGAAACAAAAAACCAGACAGTATACTAAAGACTCCACAAATGAGGGACTAATTTATTCTTCCAATTATGTATTTAGCAATGCGAAGGCTATTTATAAACAATTTTCCACAAAATTTGGAAAGACGATTCTAACAAGAAAATGATTCTTTAAGGGCAGCTCAGTCTGGTGTATAAACTATGGGATATCAATCATCTAAGACTTGCAATCTGGTGGATGCTATGAGGAGGGGAAGGAAGAGAGAGAAGGCCATACCCTTCCAGTCCTCTTGCAATATAAGAAATGCAGAAAATAAGATGGCAGGGCTTTTTTCTCAGTTGGAAAAGGAAGAATTCAAACAGTCTAAAAGCAACCGGGAAGATCAGGTCTTGGTGCTCTGCGGTTTCACATTTATATTCATGACCTGAAGTAAACTAAATCATCACTGATAACAATTACAGTTTCAACAGAGATAGAGGAAATGGAAAACACTGAATTGCCAAGGTACCAGGTGCCAACCTGAACTTCTTGATAAGTACAAGCAAATAGCAGGATTTGGAATATGAAGAAACACAAAGTCTTACATGGAAAATACAAAAATGCAGGCTGTACTTTCAGAATAATAAGAAAACCTGATTTGGGAAGGAAGACTCGTAAATGTGTCACAACAACCAGCTGAACACAAGCACCTTACATGATAATAGTTAAAACCTAAAATGCTTACTTTAGAACAAGAACCCTCCAGGAACTTGAATTATTTTACTTTCAAAGAGAAAGTTAATGGAGAAACACAAAGCATGGAAAGTTAATGGAAAACACAAAGTACCAACAGCACAATCAGCATTTAACTATACTTAAAACCCCCTTTAAATTAACTATAAAATAACAGTAGCATATTTCTACTGTATTTTAACTATGGCAGGAAGATAGAGTGAAATGTAGTATCTGGAAGTTAAACACATCCAGATTGCAATTTACCTAAAGGATAACTCATTGCTGAGACAAATAGCCGAGGACTGTGGTTGTCCCCTTTATTAATTTGTTTCAACCAAAAGTCAGTCTTTTCAAGAAGACATGTTTTAGTTCAAACAAGAATGAACTTAGAAAGTCTTAATGTCACATAATAGCCAGAAGGTCACACTTGATGATCACTGTTGTCCCTTCTGACCTATTGATCTATGAATGAATGTTACATTAACATCTTTAAGGCCTGCATTTTATTTATTAATACTGGAGTATTCTGCATCAAATGAAACTAAAGCAATGTATCATAATATGGCATTTGACTTGAAAAGGACAAAGCAGAAAACCCAACTATCATTACTCTGTCGCATACACACATGCTTAAATTTGCAGCTACAAAATGTTTTTATTATTTTTCTGCTTAAGTCATCAAGTACCAAATGATTTATTGGACTTTGCATCTTAAAAAAAATAGCTATATTCAAAATACACTCCCATTAACTACCAAAGGAGAATCTGAAGAAGATCACTATTCGGACCTGATGACAACAGAAAATTTGGGAAAGCGCAATCTAAAAGAAATCTGAGATTGTGCGAGCAATGTGCAGATTTCACTTCTCATTGCATTAATATTAGAAATAATGATAATTTTTATGGTACATTTTTGAGTTTCATGTTTAATACAGCTTATAAAAGAAGTTCAATATTACTCCCTGATGTATTACTATTCTGCCAGTGTACAGCTGCCAACAGTAGTTAAATCTGATTAAGGCCCCCTGCCGAGTTAATCAATCTGATAATGTCAGACATTATTAAGGAAGCATACATGATACGGTCACACTGTCTATTATCAGTGGCATGTACACCAGTGCCTTTGTCTTCACAGAGCACTGAAGCTACTTAAAATAGATAAGCATAAAAAGGATAAAAGACATTATAAACTTTCAGTCTCAAACATTTGTATGCTAATTCCTGCTAAAATACAGCTATTTAATACAAGATACCTTCATTTATTTTAGGGGTTTGGGGAATAACAAAAAAAATTTAGAATTTTAGAGCAACAAAGTGCAGCTTAAGAATACTTTACATCATTCCGATCGATGCAAATTTGTTTCTAAATAAGAAAGTCTTTTTGTTTTAGAACAGATTCATTTTACAGAGGCTATGTCTCAGTTTGAGCCATACTCAAAACCACAGGTCTTCAAAACACTTATATACTACTTGACCTACTCAGAAGTCAGCAGACATTGCTTTTACACTACCATTTCACTAACACATCATAATGAAATCATTTACATCTTCAAAGGGAGCTGCTTCTTTACTGTTTACATTATATTAAAAAGTAAAGGCATATCTATCTACACTGAGCTGCATTTAGTCTTCGGATTTCAGCACATCAGCAAAAATATCTATCATTAGCTCTAATGCTAATCAGCTCCTCAGCAGATGAAGGCTTTGTAACACCTGACCCAGTACAATTCCTTTGCAAAACGTGTGAAAAATTGCAAAGGACAGAAGGACACATCATGTCATTTCAGAACAACAGACAGCAGACATGCAAGGGAGGTGTGGGGGGAAAGAAGGGCAAAAGAAATGTGGCCAACGAAACACAGGTTGCAACTCTAAAGATTCAGTAATTACATCTAGCATGAAATAGAGATTGAGACAAACTCCTCTCCTAGAACTGGTGGAAAGGCAATTCCTGTCGTGGCTTGCGATCCAGGAGGAGTTGGAGGCTGATCCCTATTCTACCTACAGACAATTTGCTGGGTACCCAGCTGAAGTGCTGGAGTCCGGGATAAATACCTGCAATGAAATCTATTCAACTCTTCCCGAGTTCAGCACTGTAATATCAATTATCCCTTCTATATAGCTATTTATTTTATTGATATCCCCTATCAATCTAATGTTCAATCCAGAATGAAATATGCAGTAGTTTGCAGGACACCTACACCTGAGAATCATAAATGTAGGACAGATCTGGATCTTCTAGGCAAGAAACAGACTGCCTAAATTGTTATTTTGGAGGGGGGGGGGGGGGAAACAGGGAACAGACTATTACATCACAAACTTGAAAACTGAGTATACATAAGTTGGTAAAAATTCTATACAGCATCTTCCTATGCTCCTCTAGAAGCAGAAATGATTTAAGTAGCGTTATGCAATGTACATACAGCAGTATGTGTCTTTGGTAGATTCAAGATCCCTGCGCATTAAGTCAATACCGTGACTAGGAAGAAGCTCTCGGTTCTGGTGCAGGGCAACATAGTCATTACAGACCAGTCTGAAATAGATCCGTATGTTTACACAGATACAACCAGCACTTTCCACAACTGCAAATCACAATCATAGAATTTAGCAGCGTAATATTCCTCTTTCCACCATTTTTTCTTTAAGAAGGTTTTTCCGCCCCACGTTTGTTTCCTAATATTCAACTGCATTTTAATTGTAGTATTTTTAATTTTTTTCCCCATTTAAGAATAAAAGAGAAATAAACCACAATGCTGCTTAACCACTGGATTAACTCTAGTTCAAGAACTGAGATGCAACAGGTATTTCCAGTTACAACTGTCAGAGAAAGGCTAAAGTATAAGATTTTTCAAAGAAAAGACTGCAACCTATGTTTAATCAGGGACATCCAATCCTTACCATACCGCCTTTTAGAAGAAAAGGCAGATTTAGCCGAAGTTAGGGCTTTAAAGAACAGCATCAACATTTGCAAAACTTGCTACAATTCTAAAAGAAACAGAAGTGAAACAGTGTTTTATTTTTACAGAGCCTCCTCTTTTCTTCATTTTTCTCCCCGCCCTCAAAAAAACCCCAAACTGGAGATCAACTGGTAAAATAGGAAACAAGCAAGACAGTGCCAGTAAGCAACAGTTTATTATGGGTTTGTGCCTCAGGGCTGAGTTCCCATGTGGATTCTCTAATGTCTAATATGGGTTGTATTTGCATATTGATATTCCCACAGGGCAAAAGCCTCTTCTTTATCAGTCATCTTGTTTTCAGGAACCTCAGATGAATATAATATATCTGAATCCTCTTTCCCTCTGTCAACTTTGACTGAAATTTGGCCAGTGAGTGGGGGAGGGGACAGTACTGAGAAGAAAGGAGCAGCTGACAGGATTGACAGGGATATGTAGGCAAACTAAGTGCATAAGTTGCATTTCACAAGAACACTTACCCAAATTCACATGATCTGAGCAAGACATTAAAAATTCACACCTCTATATAGACCAAAGGTAAAAAAAGAAAATGAGAATTGAGGACTTCCTTAGTTTAACACCAGTAAAACTGTTCCCCTCACAATAGATAGACTAACTAGGAAGCATATTCTTAAATTCCAATTTCCTTAATTGGAAGAGCCTTACTGGCTCTTCGTCCTTCTCCAGAATGCACCAACCACTAAAACATAATACTTTTTTTTTTTTTTAATTCTCTGTTCTACCCTTAAATGTGGTCTATGCTAAAGTGATAATAGCTGTATGACTTGGAAGGGGAAAATTCATTCCACACACCTGACAGCTAAATTAGTAACAGATGTGGTTTTGCACATATGCTCAAATACAGGGAGAGTACGCTATTAATGCCAGTCAAGCTTTTGGGGAAATATGAAAATTGTGATGGAGGGCACTTTTACCTCACTGGCTACAGCATATCAAAAGGTATATCGCTTATCTGTCAACCCAGAAAGATACTGCAAAGTCTTTTTGTCAAAAAAAATAGTTAGAGAACTTACAGAGTGATCACAGTTCTGCAGGAATTAATATCTTCCAACCCTTTTCAACCAAAGGAATCACAAACCTCACCTGAATCAGGCACTTCACTGACAGCCTTACCAGAAACCAGCCCGGAGACTACAGCCCTTCACAAAAGCACACCTTTTCTTAAAATTATTGCCTGCATAACAGCACTATCATATCTCTGAAGGCTGAAGTTCAAAGAAGAACTTCATAACACCAGAAGAATGCCAGTCAGCTCACTGTCCTCCCACAATACCTGGTATTTGGCAGCCTGAGGCACAGAGAAAGAGAGAAGGTACTGGGAAAATTGTCTGCTCTAGCTCTCTCCAAAAGAGCAAATCCCTCTTAATATCGTGTGTGGTGAGCACAGATGGAAGTACTTTCAAAACCCAGTTCCCTCTTAATATTAAACGCGTCCCTAAACAGGTTAAGAACTTTTGCCTATCCCAAAGAATGTCGAGAAGTGTGTTTTGACCCTTTGTGCTGCTTCTGAGGTTATTTCATTAGAGAAGCTGATGGAAGAAATCGGCTCTCTTGTTTTCCGGACGATCTGTTGAATATGTGATGAGAGGGAACATGTTGCCCCCTGGCCACTGGCACACGAAAGCAATAGCTGCAAGGATTACATGTGGGCTCTGGGCCATATGGCGTGTAGGCTTATTGTAGGAATTTAGCATTTTTTAGACTCCTACTTTCCTGTCAAATTGGTTGAAATTAGCCACTGAGCTTCCTCTCTAAAAACTTCGGAAACAACACTGTGATTGTATAATCTTTTCCCGTTGAAAACCAGATTAAAAAGTAAACAAAGATAACATAAAAACTATATTTCTGTTCTTCAGAAAGGCAAGAAGGAGAAGTTATAGGAGATGCTTTCACAAACAGGGATATTTACTGGAAGCTGGAGCTTTAATAAATGTAAGCTTAGCATTAGAGAAATGAGCATATATTACAGCATACAAGCTTACTGCTATGAAGGTTTAAAATAGAGTTCAGAAGCTAAGCCAGTTTAAGCCACAGAGTAGTATTCCATTATCCTTCCAGAGAATGGTACATAGTATATATGACTGACATACAAAAACATAATCTTATTTGCTATTTAGCTATTTCTAGAAACCCAATATTACGCTATGATGTCTTCAAATAATACAAATGCTGTTTTGTGAATGAAACAATACATCAAGTAAAATAATACAGTATTGAGGTCTATACCTGATGAAATACTTCTAGCCTCCAGATAGCCATGTTAGAAATGAATTTATTTTAAATGTGTTATGACTACATCTATTCAAGATATTTATGCTTTATTGATACTCAGTCTGGAGAGGACATACACTGTAAATTGGGATTGTAGACAAAGCTGAATGAGCATAGACAGGTCAGTGGGGGGAGGTTATAAGTTTTAAACAGGACACAGCTCCTTATCCCCTGATGCAAACGGCACATGCTTGGCATTTCATTTCAGTTGGAACAGTTTCACCATGTAGCAATCAACTCAGCAATACTGTTTATTCATCCATGCCATTATTTTGAATTATTTTAATGGACCTTCAGTTGTCTACCAAAATGCTCTCCCATCCTGTCCCCCATCAGAAGGTGAAGTTCAACTCCACAGATTTCTCATTAATAAAATCCAAAACCTAATCCTAAAGTCCAGCTTGTTTTGGCTTTAACAGAAGTGTTGCAATATGCCCTACTACTCTGCATCCCTCGTGGTGAAGGGAGGTAATCAAGCCATCACCCCATTCAGACTACAAAAATTTACGTACTACCTGTGCGCTAACCTTTCTGGCCTCTACTGAAACACACACAGGCACAACAAGTTTAAAGCTATGAACAGGAATAACTTCTGGAGCATGCTATGGCATTATATAATGATCTAAGACCAACTTGGCAATTGAAGATTTCTCAGTTCATGTCTGATGTGTAACATGTATAGCATGTATGAACCTGTTGCGGGAAGCTTATAAATGCCAGGGATAAATATATTCTCCTTTGAAGATAGTTTGGCCAAATGGAAAAAAAAAAAAACCACAGACCAACCAATCCAAAAAAAACCCCAAAACCAAAAAACCCCCAAAACACTCCAAAACCAAACACACAAGGACAGAGAGATACATCAACAAAAGGGTTACAGGGACAGCACAGAGCAATTGACATCCAGGGTATTACTCCCCGTTGCTGATGCTCAGGAGAAAAAAGATCCCGCAGTGGGAAGGAAAGGGGACAGGGGACGAATAATCAAACACACAGCTAGTTTAATGGTCCCAGGGAAGACCATATGTTGACCAGCCTTCTAAGCACCAAAGTACCAGACGTGACTTGGCATCTGTGTAATATCCCAGACAGTGTTTGAGTGGAACTAGTCCCCATGGCTCCTAAAAGCATCAACAATAGAGGAAGGGCTGGGAGAGATCTGGAAGCAAGATTTAGGAGTTAGCCTGGAGCTTGGGGCTCAAAGCGCAGAGCTGCATGCTCCAGAGTCTTCCTAGCACTATTCCCTGGGCTACAGACAGATAGCACAGTCGAATAACTGGGGTAGGGAAGAGTTCAGATTTATTTTGAGGGAGAACTTTTGGACTGAATAGAGTTGATACAGGAAGAGGAGTTGGGGGTTGGGGGAAACAACTCCATGTGCAATCTTTCGGAATGTGAAAGAAGCAAAGGTTTCCAGTCTATATCTTCAGGCACAGCTTCTCTTCTTTTTTATGGGAAAATACCTAAAAGGACGTTAAGCTTCTACTATACTCTCTGATCAAATCAGTTCCCAAAAATAGTAATAATATATTCTCTCTCAAAGGAGAAAAAGGTTGTTCAACTTGCAATTACATGATATTATCATTGACTGATCCATTTTAGGTAAGGGGAAAGGCTGGTAGGGCAGAGATAATATTTACCACGCTCCAACCATGTTCAGGGCTCAGTGAACCCTGAAAGGAAAATGATTCAAATAAAAAAAAAAATCTCTGAGGAAAAACAAAGAAGAAATATGGTGGATAGAAATGGTCTCTTGCTCTCCTTGCACACACCCAAATAAAGAAACATCCAACAATATTTTGCTTGCTGGACATCACCATAGACAAAGGTATGTCTAGGAATCAAGCCCAGTCAATCAGAATTCCTATTAAGAATGAAGATGGACAGAGAGTGGAAGAGACTCCAACCTGATGAAACATGAACTACAGCTCAGGCAAAAAATAGAGAAAGAAAAAAAGTGGAAGTTAGGCAGAATCAGCCAAATTTAGTCATAGTTATCCTTATGTGAAGCAAAGACACACAGAAGAATAAATTCTGTTATAACATCTTAATTTATCGACCATGTCATTTTACTACAAACCATTCATCATAATTATCAGTCAAATATGCTCTTTTTCACTACATGAAATGGTTAGATACAGTTTGACTTTGGAATGGTAAATACAAGCGTAAATTTCTTTTAAAGCTAAACTACAAGAAAATCCAACTTGATGAAATTCAGAATTAAAGTGAGTTTCACATTCTCCATGTAGTAAATTAATAAATAAATAAAATCAGTAAAGCCAACACTGGAGCTATGTAACTAGCATTGGTTATTTCAGGCACACAAAGTTTAATAATCACCTTCTGAGCATGTTTTTGGTCCACACACAGTGAGAGGACAAATGTGCTGTGGGATGGTCAATATCTCAAATTCAATTTTTACACGTGGTAAAAAGTGACAAGATTGATAGCAATATGCCATCCATTCTCATCAGTCACACTTAGTCCTCAGACCTCTATTATCCACAAATCCTGCTATACAATCAAAGAGAAAGAACTACTGAATTATTTATTAAAACTGACACCATCAATTATGCTCCATGTAAAAAGTCACTGAGCAGCCATTTAAAGAATTAGAATGCACATTTTGGTAACTTTTGACCAGGTTAACAACTGCTCTGCTTTGGGAGAGAATGGAAGCTCTTCTCAGACATTTTATATCTGAGAAGTTAAACTTGCAAAAGCATCATTTTTCTGCCAATGCAAAGCAAAGTCTTGTATTTCTGGCCAACAAAAGCTGAAAGTGTGATACCAATACTCTTCTCCCCCATAGCCCCCATCACCTTATGACATAATCTGAAAAGTCTACAGAGGCATACCTAAAGTGACAGCCTTGCAATAGGCTTTCCACATTGCAAGGCCAGCAACTGTGACCATCATCAATGCCAAGAGGCCCAAATATGGAAATGGGGTATGGGTGATATTTCTTGGCAGCCAGCTGGACTCACACGCCAAACTTCTGATCTCTCAGTACAAGCCAGGCACGCAGTTGCCTTGTTCCCTTTCGGCACGTGGGGTCCTTTTTAATTCACACATGATTTTCATGAAATTTCCATCACCTTTTAACATCAGTGTTATTAAGTTCACGTTTTAGGAGGCATGAATAACTATATTATTGCTGCATAGCAACGCCAAAATACTAATACAACATCGCATTCAGAAGAGAGGGTTACATTCCCAAAACATCCTGTCTAGACAATTATGCAAAATCACGGCCCACCAAAGTATTTCCCAGTGTCACCTGGTGGCCCTCGCTCTGAGTAAGTACAGCCCCATCACAGCTAGGAAAGTTACTCTCTCAACAGCACCCAGCGGTAAGGGGGAAACCTGGAAGTAATCTAACAGACAAATGATATATAACCCCTTATATATATGCCCTCAGCATGGAAAGGTGCCCAGATTCACACGGTTTCTGTTCGTGGTGGTGTATAAGACAAAGACTGTGCCTATAACAGTAAATTAAACATGCCAGGACTGTCTGCTGGCACTACGGCCAGCTGGCACGGAACAGCCTGGGTCCGTACTCCCTTACCCTTCAAAGTATGCAACCGCCAGATGGGAAGGTCTTTCAGCCTTCCTTCTCCCTAGCCGTGCTCAGGATTTGTTCGGGAGAATACTGGCTGATGCGATCCAAAGCCTTGCCAGATTGTTCTAATAACTAAGTAATATAAACAACTGAGTTTTATAGTCCAAGAAGGCACCCTGGTGT
This sequence comes from Pluvialis apricaria, assembly GCA_017639485.1. Classification (NCBI taxonomy): domain Eukaryota; kingdom Metazoa; phylum Chordata; class Aves; order Charadriiformes; family Charadriidae; genus Pluvialis; species Pluvialis apricaria. The sequence continues at coordinate 43,337,648 of CM030008.1, read as the reverse complement.
TGTTCATTTTACCCGTACAGACCTAAGTGACAAGTCCAGAGGGCTCACCACCCCTTTGTAACAAGAAGTAGCAGAACATAAATAAATAAACAAAGGGAGGTAGCTGAAGTGTCTAGGATAAACCATGAAACACCACAAGGGATGGACATCGTTACCAAAACTGTTAAATAGCTAGTTTTCCAAGTACTTAGGAAGAATGGAAGCTATCAGAGTAAGAAAGATGCTCCCAGCTTCAGGTACCCAACATATTTTTTATTTGTCTTGATGCCATTGGTATTTTAGGGAATTACCATTACAAGGAGTATTTTTCCCAAATTCTGCTGCAGACAATCCACATTCTAAATGACACTACAATTCAGTGGTTGATCTAGATATAAATTCTTACCATTTTCATAGAACCCAGTGAAGTCCCAATGAACACACTCAGTTTTCCCCCTAATTTCAACATTTATCGAGACTATTTGGTTTCTTTTAGTTTCTGTGGCATGAAAAGGCCACTGCTATGTCACATGCTCTATTACTGGCATTTTTAATGATGAACAGGCTCACTAACCACGAGGTCTAAATAGAGTCCTTGCTTAAACATATGACTATTTACAATATGAATGTTTATACAAGAACAAATTGGCAGCAAAGGTATCCTTGTTAAACTTACCCTCTGGATCCGTTACTTCAAATTGGATAGCAATTTAAAAGCTATTTTCAAAAGCTTTTTCAGGAATCTTTACTTATCTTACATGAGGAATCATGTGGCTCTTTAGACAGGGTTAAGTCAGGAAAATATCTCTTTTAAGCAGTATTTAGACTGTCAGCAACAGGACATCCCTCTCCCTGTGTTACCCTCATCTAAAATAATGTTGAAGTTACTCTGTCTGCTCTCGATTAAACCATAATTAAATTATAAAATTTCAACTTTAATAATAAAGTTACTGGGGGCATGACAATCACAAGCATTAGCCTTGAAAATTATCGGTCACAGTTAAGCCTTGAAAATTAGAAAACCATAGCTTTGTAGAAACAAGAATGCACCAAGTCGTCCACAAATGAAATCCAAGTGGTTTATAAAGAATAACTGGTTTTTTTATTATTATTATTTTATTCAGTGAAATTAAAATTGAAGGAAGAAAAAAAAAAAACAACACCAAAATGATTCAAAAAATGCATTCCAGGTTGATCAATATACCTAGCCTTAATGTGCAGCCCTTCAAAAGGACTCTTCAAAAGACTTGGGGTTTGGGTTTGTTTTTTTATTTTTTAAATAAAAGTTTCAGAAGAAGGTATGCATATTATTTGTCAAACAAAAATCATTGCATAACTGTATTTTTTTTTAATGTAGTCTGCATGCTAAACTAGTGTCTCCCAACATTTTAGAAGGTGAATCTCTCCCTATCAAACAAGTAGTGTTCCACACACCTTTCAGATCATTTCTTCTTCCCCGTCTTTAGTGAAAGATGCTTCTATTTTCCATCTCAGGAAGGCCTCTTAAGAATCATCTTCAGAAACTTAGTACGGTGGCACGTGACACGACTCTGCACAGAGCCAATACAGGTCTAGACTTTTTATTTGCTTATTCATTGCCAGTTCTTCATCTAACCTACAAGATGCTCAATGTCTCATCAGCAAGGCCTTTTCTTGCTGATTGAATACCATTGTAAGGCAATTAAAGTTTAAGCATATCATTTACTCCCTTTTTGCTGAGCTATTTAGTTACTGCTTTTAGAAGCAAATAAAAGGACTAGGATGTTTACTGTTCTCATATAAAAGAACATTTTGAGTAACATGGATGGGGTTTTTTTAAACCCCTTACTACCATTCTGGCATGCCAGGGAGAGAGTGCTGGGGCAGGCAGGGATCCTCCATCATGCAGACCAGGAGCCACACCACTGCTAGTAACGACGGTTTGGCAGTTCTGCAGGATCGCTCTCAGGTTAGTAATTGATCGATCTCTTCCTGTATCTGGACTTAGATGTGTCTGAATATATGAAAGAGGTTCCATATTTAAGAGGGATTTCAGCTGCGTGGATTTAGAAAGCCTTAAGGAACTAGCTGGCTCTTGGTTTTTGATTCAAAAGGAAATGTAATAAATGCAAAGGAGTCCGGTAACTTTCAAGTGCGGAAAAAAAAATTGCTCATGATAAAGAGCAGAGTTCTTCATGACTGTATATATACTTCACTGAAATAAGCAAGTGAAAGCACTTAACAGTATTAAACTTTGCTGTTAAAAGACAACAGTTGGCCGTTTTAATTTATTAGAGGTCTAAATATAAAATAGTACAATCCAGGGGAGTAAAGTAGTTGCATGTTGCTCAAACAAAATAGTTCTGCAAAATTTTCAGTCAAAGATTTAATTAGTGAATTCAAACGTCAGGCCGAAAATTAACATTCAATTCAAAAAGGGCAGCAGTTTCACAAATCCATTCCATGGCTTCTCCAAGTTCATTCTTTAGTTTCAATCAGATATGTGCAAACAAAAGCTACACTCAGCTCCAAGAAGAAACACTGCACATGATTTCTTAAGGTACAACAAAGGCAAAATATGCAATGAAAATGTTCATATATGAAATAAAGCTAAACTCACAGAATGTGAGCCAACCACCACACACAGTCTATTTTTAAACTGCGTCTCGCCATTGTTTCAGTAAAAACCAAAGTATATAAACTGACCCCTAGGTTCTTTAATGACCTGTCAACTCAAAAATGCTGGAATATTTATACTTTTCAACAAGAAAAAAACCCAACATTATAATTATCACAGAATCACAGAATGGCTGCGGTTGGAAGGGACCTCTGGAGGTCATCTGGTCTAACTGACCTGCTCAAGCAGGGCCATCTACAGCTGATTGCCCAGGACCATGTCCAGACAGCTTTTGAGTATCTCCAAGGATGGAGACGCCACAACCTCCCTGGGCAACCTGTGCCAGTGCTCAGTCACCCTCACAGTGAAAAAAGTGTTTTCTGATGTTCAGATATGGAGCCTCCTGTGTTTCATTTTGTGCCCATTGCCTCTTGTCTGGACACTGAGCACCACTGAGAAGAGCCTGGCTCCATCTTCTTTACACCCTCTAGGCATTTAGACACTTTGATGAGATCCCCCGGAGCCTTCTCTTCCCTACAGAATTTCTTTTTAATGGAAACTGTACAGCAGATGCCATCAAAAATGATGTTGTACAACATATGTTGCCCTTGCCTCCAAAAAGCATCTTTTGTGTTAAAATAACCATGGAATAGTTTAGGTTGGAAGGGACCTTTAAAGGTCATCTAGTGCAACCCCTCTGCAATAAGCAGGGACATCTTCAACTAGATCAGGTTGCTCAAAGCCCCGTCCACCCTGACCTTGAATGTTTCCAGGAACCAGGCATCTACCACCTCTCTAGGCAAACTGTTCCAGTGTTTCACTGCCCTCATAGTAAAGAATTTCATCCTAATATCTAGTTTGAATCTACCCTCTTTTAGTTTAATACCCTCACCCCTTGTCCTATTGCGACAGGCCCTGCTAAAATGTTTGTCCCCATCTTTCCTGTAAGCCCCTTTTAAGTACTGAAAGGCCACAAGAACGTCTCCCCAGAGCCTTCTCTTTTCCAGGCTGAACAACTCCAAGTCTCTCAGCCTGTCTTCATAGGAGAGGTGCTCCAGCCCTCTGATCATTTTTGTGGCCCTCTGGACTTGCTCCAACAGGTCCATGTCTTTCCTGTGCTGAAGGCTCCAGAGCTGGACACAGTACTCCAGGTAAGGTCTCAGCAGAGCTGAGTAGAGGGGCAGAATCATCTCCCTCAACCTGCTGGCCACACTTCTTTTGATGCAGCCCAGGATACGGTTGTACAGTCCACCAGTACCCCCAAATCTTTCTTGGCAGGGCTGCTCTCAATCCTTTCATCCCACAGCCTGTGTTGATACTAGGGGTTGCCCCGACCCAGGTGCAGGACCTTGCACATGGCCACGTTGAACCTCATGAGGTTCACACAGGCCTACTTCTCCAGCTCATCCAGGTCCCTCTGGATGGCATCCCATCCCTCAGGCGTGTCAGCCGCACCACTCAGCTTGCTGTCGTCTACAAACTTGCTGAGGGTGTACTTGATCCCACTTAAAAATAAGGCTCCTGTCAAATAAAGTAATTGAAACGTATACAATTTGTAAAGGTGAAGAAGTTAATGATAGTTGACATTTCTCCAACACACTACTTAGTTTCTCGACTTTCTGATTTTTCTTCAGGAAGAACTGATGAAGAAAGAAGCAAAATGCACACCTAGCTGAAGGCTTGCCTATGCATAAACTTGCACTGCTCAAGAAAAACACATGATTTAAGACTATTTTTAGCTAAACCAGTCAAAAAGCTGCAGGAACATTTAGAAACAAGGTTTACATTGATTCAGTTTAAAATCAATAGACTTAATATAACCCTAAATAAGACAGAAACGAAAGAATTCAAAAATCTATCTGGACACTTTTTAATTAAAATCAGTTTAAAACTAATCCAACCAATTCATCAGCTTTTGTAGCCTGCATATTTAGATAAAGCTGATGATTCAAGTCACTGTATCAAGGGGATGAAAGAACACATAGCAGAAGCTGGTGGAAAACAGCGTAAGGCTTGCAAGCCAATTGTTTTGCGAAAGGGTGAGTGAAATGGTGAGCAAAATTATTCTGTAAACTCAATGGAAATTTTAGGACTGAATGGCATTTACTCTTGAAAAATAGATGCTAATATATTGTCTCCCCACAGATGAGCAGCAAATTTACCTTCTTCTGTTCACTACACAAGCATTCTGTATTTGATACTGAATTCCTAAGAGAATGACCACTTTCTAGGACTGAGATGATGCCAGGAAGAATTCACAGTGGAATGCTATCCTCAAACTTTCCACAAAAAGACACAGAATGGTATCAGAAATAGTTAGGCACAATGAAAATTCTGAAAGTGAAATATGAGAAGTTTTATATTTATTCAACTGACCGAGCGACAGCACAGTTTTGCGAATCAAATATGTGCAGATTCTTGTGTAAACTCAGTAACAGTTTGGGGGGTTGCTTTGTTTTTTTCTTCCTGGCTGTGTTTTAGGTTTGGTTTGTTTTGTTTTGTTTTAAAGCTTGCTTGCAACAAATTCAGCAAAATAGACTGAAAAGCAGTAACAACAACTATTATGCAATTGAGTCTTCTCTCCATTACTTAGCACACTGCATTGCTATTTCCAATCCCATTTCTTCATTTCAATCAATACACAGTCAGAAAGGATGCTCATTTTGTAGCCTTTTTAATTGTTACAATATAGATCCTTAAATTACTTATCTGTATCTTTGATAAACACCTGATAAATATTTTATTGTTTAAAAGTAACTGTCTTCCTGCCAGACATTTTTCACCTCTTCATATTTGCATAAAATAAGCTGTAGTCAGTTTAGTAGTTTGTACAACATGTAGCATTTGCTACACTTCTACAACACATCCATTTATCCAAGAAAAGAATAAAACAACAAAAAAAACTTTCTTTTTTTTTTCTTAGTAACTCAGTATTAATGGCTGCTAAAATTAGACATTATCAGTGCCCCTTATGACAAGAAAAATGTAAGAATATACTGAAGTATTCGTATGAATAACCCAGCTAGACTGCTTCTGTAGTTGGACAGTCTCACATCACTGTGGTACTTACTAATCATCTCTGCATGTTTTCTCTTTGAAACATTGTTCTGTTGCTGAGCTATAACAAACAAACCGTGTATGGCTGATTATGCTACTGCACTAACAATTACAAGTTGGCCCTTTTCCATTTTGTTTGTTAAAATCTTCATTAGTCATGTGGAAAGCTCCTAAGCCATACAGAATCTAAAAGTGTTACAAAAACGTATGGAAGTGTTTAGGAGTGAAAACAATCCATTTAAGAATTTATGTTTCTTAGCCACAGGATTATAATGCATATTAAACAACAGAATTAACAAGAAAGTGGTCTCTTACCAGTAAGTAATGAACTGGCCTCCTACAAAAGTAATATGCAAACACCTCAGCCAGGAATTTATGGATGGTCATGGCAAAAACCATTCCCTTCACATAAAAAAAACTAAGGTAAGTTTATTTTATCTTTACTTCTTGAAATCTGAAACGTAACTATTCTATAATTTTACTGTGCTTTGTGCTAATTTTAGACATATTTACAATATAATGTGACTAGTAGTTACATCAGTTATTAATTTAGTCCAAAAATTGCATCAAATTAACATTCTAAATAAAAAACAAATAAACAAAAAGAATTCACTTCACTGAAATATTAGCAAGAAACAAAACACAACATAAACCCAGAAGTTTTCATGTGAATAAGGAAAAAGTCAGTATGGCAGCATAGAAAATAAGAGCAGTACAAGTACAGATACAGCTACTGCTGCACCAAAATAAATTAACAATTCTCAAGGCTAAAAGACCCCTGCAGCTAATAATTTTTAAACAACACAAGAAAAAAAAGTCCTCTGGGAGGGCAGCAGGTAAAACCAAGCACATGCATTCTATTCAATTAAAATATTTCAAAAAGAGTAAAAGCTACATGGTAAAATCTTAATTTTGAAGACTCCAAATTGAAAGCGGTTGTGTAAATAAATAAACAAAGCCAGTCCCAGATTTTTGGGACAGCCTCATGGCTCTCTGTGCTATAGGACTGCACTGTTGCATACAGCTGAACAGCTCCCTTAAAAAGCTGCGCGGCTACCAAGGAAACAAAAAAACCTCCAACCTACTGATTCATAGTAATATTTGCATGTTTCTGCATTATTTCTCTGGCCACTGGGCTGCTTACAATTCCCCAAATCTAGAGGGAAAAGAACCCAAAGTTACCTTTAGAATCAATGTGAGATATGTGGAGAATGGAGTAACCCTAAGAACTTGGAAAGCATAGTACGAATTGTAAACCTCTCAGATGCATCAATAAGGTCGGGTCACAGTGCATAAGGAGTCATATGTAAGGTAATAGTACAACTGCTAAAAGCAACCACAGACATAAAAGAATTAAGATGTGTTGACAAGAGGAACTCAAGTTTAAAGTATTTCCCCGCAGCCCACACTGGGGAAAACCCATTCCTTGTAGTTCTGTAAATACTCAGAATGTTTTTACTACAGCGTCCATTTATACAGTGTGATATTTATACACAGTGATGACCTCATTCTCTAGCACAGTGAATGAACATGAGAGAAAAAAAATAAAATATTTTGGTGGTGTATTTATCAGCATTTGGGCTCATTTAAATACTACTTGAATAACAATTATCTCTCAGCTGAGCCGAGCATCAGGTTGGCAGACTGTGCTTCACTTCTTCTCAAAGTGACAATTAACCTTGATATCAGTCTGCAAAGTGCTCTGTACTGGCAGCAGAATAAAATTATCATTATCATATAAATCATAAAGATTCTACTGAAACCAAGATGGCTGTCATCCCTCAGCTATTTGTATTCAGTAAGGAGCAAAGCAGGTTGTTGCAGAACATCTTAAAATTGCGTCATCCTACAGCCATCACGTTGTGGGCTTTTGAGGCTGTATTTGTGGCTACCTAAAAATGTATGCCACATATATATGCCAAAACACTCACGGTTAATATACATTATTAATTAAATATCTCTCAGGGATGTTTGTAATGCAGGAGATCATTATACTTGAATCATGAATTTAAATCTGATTTACACTACAGTAATTTAGACTCAAGTGAGATTTTTCGAGTCAATTATGTGATGCTTATCAGCTAGACAGTTTCCCAATGATACTTGTGATCACCCGATCTTATTCTTCGAAGACTACAGTTTACAAATTAAAAAAAAAAAAAACAAAACAAAACCCAAAAAACCCAAAACTATAATCCAGTTAATGCTGCATCAAAATTCAAAATAGTTCTCTTGCATTGATGCTTAATCACTGTGTTGATAGACTGTTGATGAACGTACTCAAACAGGATTCTAGTAGTTGTGCCCACAACAGCCCATTCAATTGTCATATTAAATAGACACGTCTTCCCTTCTAGGCAGCCCAGACGTGGAGGGAAGGAAGAAAATTGAGTCGTCATCTCTAAAAATTTCCCACCTTCAAACGTGCAATGACAAGTGACTGTGAAAATGTTTACAGCTATTTTTGATATGACACTTCATTTTTGTAACGTACGCACTGTGTGTCAAAGTGTTTTACTGTTCTTGCTGCTACAGACAGGACATTGCTGTAAGACATGGCAGTGAAGCAAGCCCTCTTTTAGAAATATTTTTATAGACTGATGGGTCTTGTCTTATCTGTAACAGAACACAAATAAGACAAACAGCTAATTACAGGGGGGTGCATTGGGTGTTGGGTTTTTTCCCTATCACTAGAGTTGGCTACTTTCTCTGAGCCAGGCTATGGCAGATCTTATACAAGCACCTCAGGAAAGGGAGAGGCAAGATGAAGAACCTGCTCTGTGTACCCTAGGCACAAAATGACTCCAGAGGACTGTTTTCGGCAGGCAACCTGGCAGACTGTATGCAGGAGATACAAGAAGCCACGGTTGTGTTTCTGACCCAGCCAGCAAAATCAGTCCTCCAGGATGGGAGAGGTGCGGTGCCAAAAATGTGCACTCCCACATATTCTGAATGAGCAAGCCAGAGTGTTTGCTATGATGCCTGGTGCAGAAAAATAAACTTACTCAAGTTAATGTGGATCAAGGCTAACGCTTACCCAGTAATCAAATGCCAGACACTATTCCACAATAAATCCAGTCAAGAATGCCATTCTTTTCAAGCTATCCAACAAAATCTGAAATAACGGGAACAGTCCATTTTCACGTTAGAGACTCAGGCAAAATTCCCACGCAACGTTCAAGCCCAGTTAACTCCAGCCAACAGTTTAACCCAGAACACTTAACGAATCCCATCCACGGCTACCTTATGTTACTGCAAAAGGTAGCACTGCACTGACCGTAGCGGTTCTGAAACTAGTTTTCCTGTGAACCCGCCCTGGCTGCAAGCACCAAATTTGAAACTTCCCCCTCTGCCCCTGGTTTGCAACCCTAGTTGAAATGCCACAGCTATGAGCTTAGCAATCAATTATTTATATCAAGAAATCTGAAATTGCAGGCTAGGCAGACATCTAATTTTTCAATCATAAACTCCTCTGAAAATTAAACACATTACATTCCATCCATCTTCTTTTGAAGGGTTATAACTTGCCTAATTTTAGAGGTTTTATATATATATATATTTATCCTATTTAGGCTACCTAAGATATCAAACAGTGAGAGTGTACAGCATTTTTTAATTCTCTGGATAACACCTATGGTAAAATGACCTTACAGTTGACACCATACAGTTATTCTAAGCATACTGCATTATCTCAAAAAAAAACCCCCAAAAATCTATTTGGCCCAAAAGTATAAAATCCTAAACACTGCCTTCTTATGTGTGAACAGACTAATCATAAATTATTGTAATAAAACACTTATTTGTCATTTTAGAATTAGAACACCTTAAAATGTAAAATAAATCCAATTTGTTACTACAGGTTTATATGCATTACCCATATAATTATGATTGATGCAGAAGATACTGCACTGGTGTCATAGAAAGAAAAGAATTTACTTTGGCAATTTTGAAGTTATAATAAGAAGGAGAATAATCTCTATTAGATTTACGATGTATATTTTCAGTGGTCATTGCTGTCAATACCTCCCAAACAAAAGTTAAAATGAACATCAGCTAATCTTGCAGAAATAAAAGGCTCTTCTCCCCCCAAGAAACAACCTGTACTAAAAATGAGGCAATAATTTTGAAAGAATGAAATTATTCACTGTTTCTCTACTGAAAATATTATTTTCTGATAAAGAAATTTCATTATGAAGAGTCCTGCTGAATTTTATACAAAAAGACTGTCTACAGACAATCCAGAACAAATGCCTTTAAAAGCTCCAAATTTCATAAAGGTTATACTAACTTTTAAATAAAGTAAAATAAAAAATCCACCAACAAACAACATCCAAGCCAGAAAAAAACTCAAGAAATATAAGCTTTAAGTTGTCAGCTCTGTCAAGTGTTACTCAAAGAGTAATTGCGGTAACTGTGTACCGCTTATTCTTCAAATATAACTCAATCTCCTAAATTAAGTGCAAACCCTTATATTTCAGTCTTAGCTACAGAGTCACCATCTCGGCCTCCACAATATTTACAACATTAAAAGGCTAAAGTGTCAAGAAAGCATATTATCACTCACCTACAGCCTTCTCCAGGCACAGTATGCATCTCAAGTTAATAAAGGCCACATAAATATGGCTTTTGTGCAGAGCAGACAGTAATTTATGTATTTAATTACATATTTCTCCCTAAAAAACAGAAACAGTTGGCCCTCTGCTATTTTTGTTAACATTAATCAGAGGAAACTTCAGATTCTGGCATAAATTTGACTATCGTATAAAAGGTAATATTTAAAATACATAATGCCTTACCACACAAACACGAGCTGCCATATGTGAGGCACTGCTAAGCATGGTTTCTATTAAGCTGATACACAGTAACTGGCTTCTTTCCAAGCAACATGGAAGTGTTTAAAAAACCCTGTTTAATCCAATTCCACAGCTTTGAAACAAAAATAAATTAAAGTGCTGCAAGAACTGTTAAAATGAAAAATTAAAGGCATGTAAATAAGTGAAAAAAATAAATTGTCAGAGAAAATGAAAACAAAGATTATTTCAAGTAGATATCTTAATTGTAATTAGCAACATTTGGCATGTGTTATGATATGATTCAAAGCTGCAGCCAATTAGATACCCCAAAAAGCTTGTAACAAAGCTGCAAATGTGTAACTACAGCATAAATAAGTTTTATTGCACACCAAGAAAACAGCACCCAGATCAATTTCATAGTGTTTCCGAAACACTGTAAAGCATGCTGTTACTAGTTCACGAGCTTTTAGTCTTAAACTGCAGCTTTTCTGCCAGAATATTTTAGAAAACAATTTCATTAAATTCAGACTATTAATTGTAAATCTGTACACATTCCGTGTATACCAAGAATAAAAGATAAATTACAGCATTGCCTTAGACTGTCATGCCTATGTAATAACAAAACAAAACCAGCAACAACAAAAAAAGCCAAACCAAAAAAAACCCAAAATAATAAAGTGCTTAAGTTAACAGCTGTTAAAAAGCTGTAGAATTGTGGTATTGGAACTGAGAAAGATTGATTTATTTTTTTAAAAATAGATTTCTAAGGACAGAGGAAAACACTATTTTTTCTTTGGAAGGAATAAGAGGTAGACAATGGCATTCAGGAAATATCATGAATTCGTCAGATGCTTTTTTAAAGTTTTCTTAAAAAGGAAATGATTTTTAAGTATTACATGGAAGATTAGGGTTCAAATTTTGATCAAATGTGGATGTACTGAAGACTGAACAGCGCTAGGCACTTCTTAGATTGTGCCATTTATTTAAGGAAACAAATACTTCATTATCAGTAATGCTGTCAGTCCCAACCAACAGACAAAGTACCTTCCATTTCCCCCATTTATTCAATAATGAGTAATTTACTAAAGGGTAATGAGTTGCTAATAAAAGCATGTTTCTTACATGATTATCATGAAATGGCAGTGACTGTTTGTTCAGTGCAACAGTACCTACTACAGTCACACTTTCAAATAACTCTGCTCTATCGAATTTCCATAAAGAAATTGGTCCTTATATAGTTTTTACACACGTTTGTGAACATTTAGAAAAAAAAAGAAAAGGTAAAAAACCCCACAGAAATAGCCAACTAAAGTTAAAAGCTACACATTTAGATATTTCTTTGCAAAGTCTCCTAACAATGATGCAAAGTCTCAGTCTAAGCGGTTTTGTTTCCCGTGCTGGCAAGCAATGACTGTTTATTTAACACGCTTTTATTTCGGTGTTTAGTGAAGGGAGAGGTTTTTTTTGTGTTTTATGAGGGCTGTATTGAGGAGATTATAAAACATGCGTATATAATATCAGTTTTATGTTATAAACCAAATTCAGGCTCCTTGGGGGGAAAAAAAAAAAAACAACCCAAAATTTTGTTTAGCTATGTAGGAGAGAGCAAAAGAAATGTCGATGGAAGGTAGTCTGAAAAATTCTGGAGCTGAAAGCATTGGGGACTGCCCTTGTACTTCCTAGGAGACTGCCTTACAAAGACCAGCTGCAGCTTGATATGAAACCACTGGAAGAAAATGTTTCTCTTCAGAATTCCCCCCGCTAAAAGCATCGGCTTCTTTTTACCCTTGTTACAATCCTCCACTCCACCTTCCCCACACTTGTAACTTAAACTAGAACTTTACTAATCTTGTACACTAAGCACACTGCAAATATCAAGGATGCCTTCCATGTCCATCACAGGCTCATTTTTGGGCATTTTTCTGCCCTTGCCTGCTTCAATGAATCGTCAGGGATCGTCACGACCCCTCCTTACGCCCCAATCTCCACACATTTCCCTGCTTCAGCTGTCCCATGGGATGATCTCCAGCATCCCTCAACCTTCCAAACCTGCACATACACAGCGTTCGCTGAAGTACTCTTATTCTCCTCTCATACTATTTTCTCTTTTCTTCTCCTCCTGGGATAGAAGTTGTCATAGAATCCTAGAATCATAGAATGGTTTAGGTTGGAAGGGACCTTGAAGATCATAGAGTTCCAACCCCCCTGCCACAGGCAGGGACACCTCTCACTAGACCAGGTTGCCCAAGGCCACGTCCAGCCTGGCCTTGAACACCTCCAGGGATGGGGCTTCAACAACCTCTCTGGGCAACCTGTTCCAGTGCCTCACCACCCTTAAAGTGAAAAACTTCTTCCTAATGTTTAATCTAAACCTGCCCTCTTCCAGCTTAAAGCCGTTCCCCCTCGTCCTATCACGACATGCCCTTGTAAAAAGTCCTTCCCCAGCTCTCCTGTAGGCCCCCTTTAGGTACTGGAAGGCCGCAATAAGATCTCCCCGGAGCCTTCTCTTCTCCAGGCTGAACAGCCCCAACTCTCTCAGCCTCTCCTCATAGGAGAGGTGCTCCAGCCCTCGGATCATCCTCGTGGCTCTCCTCTGGACACGCTCATCATTCGAAAATGGGGAGAACTAGCAGAAATCATGTGGAGGTATTGTTAGGCTAGGACGTATTAATGGGTGTTGTCAGCCAGTTCCTTACTTCACCATCAGTGAGTGAAGTTGCCGCTCCTGGCAAGCTGCCAGTGGCAAGCTCTCTTTACTGCCTTCCGCCACCCCCCATCTTCATGAAAGTTGCTAAGGTTTCTAGTCACCAATGCCCGCAATACATCCTGAAGCTTTTGAGTGCTGCATCTAATCAATCCTAATATCACCCCACGACCGCAAGCAGAAATGGAATCGAGTAGATATTCAGAATTCAGTTTATTCAATGAAAACAAAACAAAACAAAAGCTCGGTGCTGTCTAATAATTTTTCATATCAAACATACATTTTCAAAGATATCAGATCACTAAGAAGCATCAGCTATATTTTAGATAGCCTTCCAAGTACACTGCATCTTGACACATGGAAGACCCACGAAAAGAAACATCTGTGTGTTATTTTTAAAAACAGACGCTTTGTGAACAACATGATATTGAAAGGTCTAGAGTCACTTTTACAGTGAAAATAAACAGATAGTTTTAAAAAATGGTTTAGTACAGTTACATGCTTCAGACCTTAAAGCACAAGTGACACTGTCCTGCACTGTCTTAAAAGAAAATATCTAAAGGAATTAAAAGATTACATATTAAAAAGTAACCTGACACTTTCCATCTAAGGTACTTCAAGGTACCAAGGTAATAAATTTTAAAAACCCACCAGTTATGAAAAACAGGCAAGCTAACTCAAGTGATAAAATATAGTACAGTTGCTATTATAAAATATAATCCCAGTGCGATCGTTAACTTGCATGTTTTTGGGACATGCTTCTTGCTGCTTTTGAAGCAGAAAGGGAATAAAAATTAAAAAATAAAGCAGTTGCAATGAGCACTCAAATACATTTCAGTTTCATTCTTATCCTCAAATGAATGTTGATACATCACAGATTTAAAAACAACAGGATTCTGCACTTTAATATCAACTGCTTCTATGCGTATCTTTTTGATTAAGTTTTGGTATTTGCTGTAAATTCTTAAGAGGCCTACCCATGCAAAGTCATATACAATTTTCTGTGTCACATTTTCACTAGAAGGTTATAGAAAACTAGCAGCAGATCAAAGTAAGCCTATACAGGCAGAAGGTAAACTCCATGGGTAACATAACGTAATGGGAAGAGAGCCCAGATTCATACCAAGGAGGCTGGAAATGTTTGTGAGGAAAAACGTTCAAAGAAAGCATTCCGTATTCCGGTTTTCATCTCGCTTGCACATTAGCATCACATGCATCGCAGTCATGTGCCTATGGCAACAGACTGATGCATCCCTAACTTAAACAACCAAAATCACCGATCACAGTTCCTTTTAAAATAAAAATATAAGCTGCTAGATCTTGGGGATTTTTTTCCACTTGAATTTTGTGCCTAGGTCCTCCTCCTCCTTCGGTGAAATCCCTGTCAGAAGAAATACGATTAAGTCTTTCTTTAGCCAGAGGAGTCACTAGACTCCCATGCTCCTTCTAAGTGACACGACAACCATGAGTATGATGCTGGTCACCCTTTGCACTTCTAGAGTTTTATGAAGGAACCAGCAAATAAAGACCCGTTGTTCTGTGCCCATGCTGCCTTAAAGTTTCTTCTTTGGTTACAGAGCAAGGAAGCACCTCACTGAAGTAGCCCGTGCGTTCTGCATAAGACTAAAAAGAACTCAACCGGCACCTAAAGGTAGTGAAATGGGAAGTGGACCCTACCTAAGTGAATGCAGTGTTACTGAGCTAGCACTTAACACTCCTAAAATCATTAATTAAACTCTCAGTGCAAACTAAAGGAGACTAACCAGAAGAGAAGCAAATTTAGGTTAAGCAAATTGTGTTAAAAGCAGAATCCTTCCAGCACCCAAGAGGAATTGTTTTTGCATTTTGCACTGGGAGAAGGCATTACTCTGCTTTCTCAAAATATTGTCACATTTATTCAAATATTTTAAGGAAACATATATAACCGAGATTATTCAGACACACACACCCCAAGTCAAACTGACGTTGTGAGCATAGGATCTAAAAAACTGTAAGGCATCTCTTTGCTCACATTGGAAAGCGATGTGAGTGTCCCGCAGGCTCGTGTGTGTGTGTGTGTGCACACACACAGGGAAGAGGGGAAGACTTCCTTAACAAGTTCCTCGAGGGAGAGGGAAGGAAGGAGACTTGAGTAGCCCAGGGCAGCAGGACAGATGTTTGCTGTACCTGCTGCTCTAGGTCCCTACACCTCTATCTCTCTGCATCATAAAGCAAGGCTGGCTGTCTTCTCCCTCCCAATCTTCCCACAAAATTGCGCTAACGTTTGTTTTCTGCTCCTGACACTTGTGCCATGTCCTTAGCTTTAAAGTAGTGCTAGGCAAGAGTTCAAACAAATTGCCCCAAGAACAACGAGTTAAATTGACGGAATTCACATAAGCCCTTAGAGTTGTAAAGATCATGGCCCCACCATTTCAGCAAAAACTGAGCCAGAACAATATTGAACAGGAATGTCAGACTCCATACAGTCACTAACAGCGCAAGAGACGTCCATGAAGCACGCTGACCTGTGTCCCTAAGCCAAGCTGAGTAATTTGCCATTCCACTTGGCTCTTCTCTACATCACCCCCCCCAAAAAATGCATTTTAAGTCTTTTCAGTGTGATCAGATATGTTGGTTATTTCTCGATTTTGCAGAAAATATAGGAAGCAAGGAATTAATGTAATGATTCCAAACTAATAGGAGAGATAAGACTACATGCAGGTTTTTCAAATTATGGTTTTGGTATGGGAACCAGTCAATTTGCCCACTAAGCTGCACAGCCCTTTTTATTTCTAAGCCTCAAGCATCACCCATATTGCTACAGTGAAAAGGAAGTAAAATGTATACACATAAAAGGAATTCCAGTAAATACACCAAAAGGAGAAGAATGGTGACAAATATGCTAGAGAACATCAAAAGAAAACATGAAGAAGAAGATAGGGAACAACACTGACTTAATAGGAAAATTTTAGGCAGTTGCTCCAAGTGGTGTCCACAGAGAGCTGCTTTTCCCTTTGTGTTGGCTCTCCTTGTTTCCAGCTGCTAAGTTCACATTGAAAGAAGCTAAAAATACATTAAATACTTTCCAAATATTATTTTCCCATGTAAGCAATTGGTATAAGTTGCCACAGAGATGTTGTTCTCTTGCCAGTGAGAAGGGAAATAGTAGACAATGCTGACAATAGAAGTTGTATTCTACGAAATCTATTGTCTTGGACAAGATGCAGTCCAAAATATGGGAAAGTTTGAAAAGGCATTATTTTAGCTACAAGAATTCCCAACTACTCCCCTCTTCCAACAAGACAATATATGAAAATGATACTTAAAGATGAGGTTTTTATTGCCCATGAGAAAAGGTATATTCTGCACTACTCAAAGGTATAATACGTGCAACATTTCTAGCAATCAAGCTTTGGTATTTCAATGAGGGGGAAAAAAGAGAAGAGTGGCAAACGTCTACAATTTAGGTATACTGTCTCCTGACAAACTAGAATTTCACAATGCTGCAGATTTAAAATACAAACGTACCTGCTTAGCATTCAGGACTGCCTTTGACATTAAATTCAGCTCTATACAAAAGTAAGGGGGGGTAGGGGGAGGGCGGGGGGAGGACATGAGACACATACTAGAAACCATCCAGTTCTTTCTGTTAAATGTGAAGTATAACAGGCTTTTTTATGACATGCCTTCCTCCAAAAATAGCAATGATTACACTGCTCAACTCCCACACATCCCCCAGCTTAACTTTTTGACACTTAGAACATTATACATTCTCAGTCCTAAGGAATGATCCAAAGTTTGGGGAGTCCAGAGAACTTTCCATTGCCCAGAACCCAAACTACAGAATATGAAATACAGCAATACCTAAGGGAGGCAGGCAACTCTGATTTCTTATAACATTAAATCTTCTTTTAAAGCCAAACGTGACAGATTTTTTAGGAACTCTGAAATCCACAGCTTACCACAGTTTTGGAAAGACGCTGCAAGTCACAGCAGTGATAATCTGCCAATTACAAGGCACATGTGCGAGCAAGACTTTTTTTGTCTTCCAGACAAACAAGAAGATTATACAGCCTATTCGCTTCGTGGGGACGAGGCAGGAGAAGCGTTAAGATTGCAGCTGCTGCAGAAGTGGAAGCTGCAACTCCCTTGGAGCTTGTACTGTGTAGCCTAGCATGCCATTGAGGGATGCTACTGTACTACAGATATGGTTCCATTTAGGGTTTTTTCCCTGAATGAGACAGACCTGAAGCCCTGGCCTGCTGTAGTGAACGGAAAGTCTTGCAATGCATCTTGCAATATTCCACACAAGTTCCAGTTCAGCTCAATATCCTGCCTATCAGAAGCTCGTGAATAACTGCTTAGAGAGTATTCTTGAATAAGACAGCTTTCCTTCACGTCTTCTGTGACATTTAGTTTTGAGATTTATCACATTCCTGTTGCCCAATTGTGATTTATTTTATATATAAAAGAGGACACACAGTGAAGGCAAGCTGGAATCACAACCATTTAAAGTAGCCTACATCTGTAAGGAACTTATCTTTATGAAAGAAGTTTGTTTAGAGAAAATCTAACACCTGTTATAACAGTGATGTAAATTTCACTAAAAACAAGAAAGGACATATGAATACTTTAAGGTAAGATACACTGTACTATAGCTTAGCTTTCTTCATTATGCTGAAGAATCATGTCTGGCTAATGTATTTATTTTGTAATGTTTAACTATAATAGAAAATAGATGAAGTTCAAATGAAAACACTGTTTAGACTGTGTCAACAGAGCATAAAACTAAATGAAGTGATTCCGTATTGACTATAAAAACATATTTGCTAATAGTAAAGCTACTAATGGTTATCTATCAAGATCACAACATGAAACAATTCTGCATCTTAAGAACTGTGTTAAAGCAGCAGACACACAAAGTTGGATGTAATTTTTTGATTTTGGAAAACATCATCATGCAGTGCACATTATTGCTATTTTACCATTACTGTAAATAATTCTTTTAAAAACCCAGGAAATCTTCAGCTCACTTCTCATTTTTTTTAACTGTAAGTCACCAATGGGCTTTCCACTGAGACAGCCAATGCTCACTTTACACTTGCTAGCAAAAGAAAATCAAATAACAGTAGCTTGTATATGGAAACAACTGCTTTGTTACAAAGGGAAAGATTCAGAAAACTAGAACAAATGACACTGCTGTAAAAACTATAAGCCTTTTACACTCAGTTCAAAGACTTACGCATTCTTCTACAACAGACTGAAGTTTTATATTCATCTCAGCAAATCAATCCACTAATAGGCATCAGTCATCAACACCTAAGTAAAGATCTGCCATTTGAAACAGCTTTGATGTGATTGAAGACTCACACACAGTCATAAGTATGACAGAACAGCTTAGCTATTAAAATGTTTTATCTAGCAAAGAACCGTTCATCCTAATTGACTGAAATACTCTTTGAACGCTATTATTGCAAGGCTACTTCACCACGCAGCGCTTTAGTACATAGCCACTTGACTTATATCTCGAGATCCAGCACAACCACATCAAATCTTGTTAGAATATTTTCTCACACATACTTTTGTCAAGAGACCAAAACAATAAAGCTGACTGTCATTTTTACTACCAGTTGCTTAGTTAATTCGATACTGAAACGTACTGGGATTCATTATAAAAGCTGCATGCAATCAGCCATTTCTATCAATCTTTCTTTTTACTGCACTAATAGAATGAATCCTACTAACCACATCAGTTGAAATGGGTTGGCAGGACTGGATGGAGGCTGTTCCTCTGCACCGAGCCCAACCTCTCAGCGCCAGAGGTGCGGTGGCAGGGGCTCCTTTAAGCAGCGCTGCGCAGCCCTGGCCCCGCTCCAACACTGACCATATGTCAAGCTGACAGATAAGAAGCCGGAGACAGCCATCTGAAAACAACTGTACACCACCCCAGCCACCAGGCAGCGAGGGTTTCTAGGCCTACCTCATTACTCATTTCAAAGCCAATTTTAAGCACACCGAAAGTAAACATACCTGACCAAAAAAAAAAAAAAAAAAAGAAGCCAAAACATAAGCACAAAGTCATTATTAGAAAGGCTATGCAATGGCACACTCTATTTCAGGAAGTTTCCACTGAATATTGTAATTGATCACCAGAAACACAGTCAGAAAATTAATAATACTTTGCGCCTATAACATTTTCCTTCTCCATTATATTCACAGTGTGTTAACAATTTGCAAGAAAAAGGAATCAAACATACCAGCAACTGCCACCAAGATTACATTTTACAGAATCAAACAAAATGCTACTGATTTAATACCTCAAATGAAGGGTGATCTGATTTTTACCCTGTATCTATTAATGCATTGTAGAGTTCATCAGTGTTTAACATTATTTTTGTTACCAGGAAGTATGTCATATCAATTCCTTGTTTGTAGGCAAACGCTGTTCTGTCAGCTTTTATTCCAAAATTACTCAGTAATCAGCACAAAGGAATAGCTAGAATTTACTCCAGTCCCCTATGCAACTTCCATAGTTCCATATATTCCATTTCCATATTCCAAATTAATAAAATCCAGGTGAACTTACCTACAGTTTGGAGGAGGATCTAATGTAATTTCTGCAAGTTCTTTCTGAATTCTTAAGAGAGAAAAAAAAATAATTATCAGGACTTTGTTGCAATATGTTTCTTTCAACTTTATGAACATTCCAACATCAATCAAGAATAATAAAGTACAATTCTTATAACTTCCGATGGGAAGCTGATGCTATAAGGTTCCATGAAACTGCTCAAGAAAACACCGAACTAAAAATCAAATATTTTCTCAGAAACAAGTCTCCAATCTGGGACAAGTTATGCCATGAGCAGCCACCTAGAAAATCCCACTTTTTCTATAGGTCAGGGTTCTCAGCGCCTTTGCTCACACAATTAAATGTCTAGTATATCGTCCTTCTCTTTCTCCCCTCTGCCTGTATGTCTCTGTGCTGGTTTTGGCTGGGGTAGAGTTAATTTTCTTCATAGTAGCTAGTATGGGGCCGTGTTTTGGATTTGTGCTGGAAACAGTGTTGATAACACAGGGATGTTTTAGTTATTGCTGAGTGGTGCTTACACAGAGTCAAGGCCTTTTCTGGTCCTCACGGTACCCCACCAGTAAGTAGGCTGGGGGTGCACAAAAAGTTGGGAGAAGATGCAGCTGGAACAGCCAACTCCAACTGACCAAAGGGATATTCCATACCATACGATGTCACGCTCAGTATATAAAGCTGGGGGAAGAAGGAGGAAGGCGGAACGTTCAGAGTGACGGTGCTCACCCTCCCAAGCACCCGTTACATGTGATGGAGCCCTGCTTTCCTGGAGACGGCTGAACCCCTGCCTGCCAGTGGGAAGTAGGGAATGAATTCCTTGTTTTGCTTGGTTTGCATGCACGGCTTTTGCTTTGCCTGTTGAACTGTCTTTCATTCAGCCCATGAGTTTTTCAGCACTTTTACTCTTCTGATTCACTCCCCCACTGCAACTTGGGGGGGAGCGAGCAAGTGGCTGAGTGGTGTTTAGTTGCCGGCTGGCGTTAAATACAACAGCCTCATAGCTTTTGCTCACCAGAATATTTAACTTCTTAACGTATCCTGTACTCACAGGGCAAAAAACCCCAACTTCAGAGGACAGCTGTCTCTCACCCTCCCAAAAGGAGCCCATCCCGGTCTTCTCCATAACCTCCTCCTAGGTATTGGGGGGTTGCTATCAGACCGCCCCGAAGCTTATCCTCAAAGGGAAGCGCTCCAGCTCCCTGGACGGGCTGGGGACCTACCACTGGACCTGCTCCAATGCGTGTCTTCTTTGTACTGGGGGGCCCAAACCCAAGTACGTTTTATTCGAGATGCAGTCTAATGAGAGCTGAGTAAAGGGAGATAAATCACTTTACCTACTGGCTATGCTCCTGTTGATACAGCCCAGGAGGCAGTTAGTCTTCGTTGCTGCCTCACATTGAGCTTGCTGTCTGCCAGGGCCCCCATGTCCTTCGCAGCAGAGCTGCTCCCCAGCCTGTATTGTACGAGGGGTTAGTCCTTCCCACATGCCTGATGTTACATTTCTCCTTGTTGAATTTCACAGGTTCCCTGTCAACCATTTCTTGCAGCCTGCCGAGGTCTCTCAGAGCAGTAGCCCTGCCCCTGTGTGTACCAACTGCTCCTCCCCAACTTGTGTCATCTGCAAACTTGAGAGCATGCTTGGCCATATCCTCCAGGTCACTGATAAAGACGTGAAGCTGGGCAGGTCCAGTACAGATCCCGGCAGTACTGCACTCATTATGACCTGCTGGAGGTCTTCCTCCAAGCAGAGCAATTTTGTTGTTAAGGATTTCTGGATATTCCCAGGCCAAGTACTTGAATTCCTGATCTATGCCACATCTGGCAATATGGGCTCTTTTCCGTTATACCAGTGTCTGCATGAGAACCCAGTATATCCCCCTCTGAAGAAATTTAAACATGCAGAGTAGGAGTTTACAGAGTTCCCAAAGGAACTTGTAGGAGTTTACAGTTCCCAAAGACGTGCCAGAGTATGATGCCATAAGCAGGGCTGCAATGGTCACCTTCCCTATAAACTACACCCAAGGCTTTTTTATAGGCTACCTCAGTGCAAAAACATGAACATTTAGAAGGAGGAAGGAAAAGAAAAGCAATTAAATGTACCCTCAGTATTTTCTTCTTCCCTTCTCTTTCACAGGAATTCAGGTACAGGAGCAGAGTGCTATTCCTGTTATTCCCTACACTAAGAAAGAAAACCTGCACGATAATACCACTCAAATTCTTGAGATACGCGCCCAAGCCACAACCCAAAAGCTCAGGCCTGACCTGAAGTACACACATATTTGTTAAAAATCACTGCCACCCATTTTGCACATAAATACAGGCAAAGAAAAATGGTTTATCAAAATAAACATTCAGGTATATTGGCATATATAACATAAAAATGAGCAGTTTAATTTTCTATATAATGATAATATGCAAACACAATCTTACATGCTAAGGAGTCTCACAACCACTATCAAAATTCCCCTTATGCCACTATGAGTTGATTCGAATGATTTTATTCCTTTTATAATGAGTAAATGAACCAAAGGAAGTAGAGGAACTGGCCTGAACCAGAAACTCCAATCCTTTATCAATCACATTCTGAAGTAATTAGGACATACGTGGGCAAGACTTGTAGGTAGAGGTAATAACCATTTATTAGACCAGCCGATATAATCGAAAAGATAAAAACACTCTTTCAGATGCTTAGCCTTTCTTCTAACCTCTATGCACCCCAACCATACACACACACACTAGTTACTCCTGTAGAGGGGGAGAAATTGGATGTTTATTTGCTTTTTCTACGCATTGTAAATATTTACATTTCCAGTACACTGAATTTCCCCAATAAATATCATTCCTTTCTCGTAAAAATATAGGCACAGGCTGCTTAATCGATATTTGCAGCAAGTCATTATAGTAACACTGAAAATCTACCACATTTTTTAAAAGGAAAAATCTGATTAGTGAAGTGTAAGCACAACAAACTTGTTGCTTTTAAAAAGTTACTCCATTTAAACAATCCTAACAGTTCACACCTTTTAAAAGGGATATCTTACAAGTGTGGGAGATGCTTAAAATACTTTTTCTGTATATCACAATTTTCTACTGTGTTTTTGAAATGTATACTATCACAAATTCAAATCACAGAAAACCTAAGTAGCATGGAATCTTCAATTTGATGTTTTATTGGTCGTTTTGCTTTTTCCGCCTTTTGGGAAGTGAAGAATGATGGCACTGAACTTCTATAGAGTCAGGGATGATTCCTTTCCTTTAAAAATTTTAGTAAAAGCAATTAATATTTCATTGCATTACAATGAGTCCGAGAGACATCAAGAATGGATTGACAAGTGTAGCTTAAGTCTTAGATCAAAAAACTTACATTATTCCTCCTTAATCCTAGCCCATGTTCCTTCCATTCTGAAAACAAAAGGGTACAGAGCTCTCGCCTTTTCTCCCTCTATTCTAGTTCAACCCAAAATTTCTACCTTCTAATGCCGAGAGTACTAAAACAGTCCTTTCTCAAGCTTTTCCTGTGATTGAGCAAACAAAAACAAAATACCTTTCTGCTTCAAGTGATAAAAATTGATCAGATGGTACTTTCTATTTCTGTTCAAAAGTCCTAATTGCTTTTGCAAGCATCTAAGATAAAGAGATTTTCCTTCACGATTATTTTTATACAAACAAGATACAAAGTGTTAATACAATACTGTCCACCAATTGCTCCTCCACAAATTGTCCGTGTTTATTCTCCTAGTCTGTGGCATCCCAAACTAAAACTAATATATACCTTACACCCCTTTTGTTGCAACCTTAATTTACCTTGCATTCACGCTGAGAGCACATTCATAAACACTTTCTGTAGAGCAGCTGACACGCAATAGCTTGTTCACATGTCACAGCATTCAAAGTTACAATTAAATCGTCAGACAACATCCCAGAGAGCCTTGCACTGATAGAGACCTCCAATGTGCAAGCTGGCCTTTGTCTGCCCGAGTTATTCCACTGCTCTGGCACTTGTTTCATATCTCCATCGAGTTGCCCTCAGAATCTGGCATAGGAGAGGATGTGCCTCATTTCCTTCGCTGACCACAGAGGGTTCACCGCAAGAATATGTGGCCGCTGGCAACAAAACATTTTTTGCAGGGTCCTTTCTGGCACCTCTTTCTTTGTATCTTCTGCCTCACTAGTTATGTTTAGCTATGTCAGAGAGGAGAAAGGACTCTCAATTAAAATCATTATATATATCTGGATTATATTTAAACTAATGGCATACTGGTTTACTATAAATTGGGAAGTGGGTTGATGGCAGGGGGAGAAGCCCTTGCTAGTAACCAAAGCCCTGTGCTGCACACACAGGACATTTAATTTGCAATGTCAGATCTGATACTCTTTCTTTAGTCTTAAAGAAGTCATTTGACCCCCCTCTCTCATACACACACACACACACACACACACAAATATTTTTCCTCTTTGTTTTACTAACAGAAAGGAACAAGCATAGTTGCCTTCCAGTAATAGTGCAAAGGTTAATCTACCCCTAAATTCAGAAGCACGAAAGTACATTGTGGATTTCAAATATTATTAATTCTCAAAGACAGATATTTACTACTGTTCCAAGCCTAGGGGGACTGTGTGTTGTTTCCTTCATGAAACAGTTAAAGTTCTTTAAAGCTAAGAGAAAACTGAACATGTCAGAGAATTTCCCAATATGATTAATAGGAAAAGAAGCAACATAAAGCACGATATGAAAATGAGCTATTTCTACCATGTCTACTTTTCTAAAATACCGATCTCTCTACCCATAAAAGCCAGGTGAACCAATACGCCACACTGAAGAATATGCTATTTAGAAAATACTAAGAAATGCAATCACTGGTATGTATTTCAATCTCACATAAACTGTGACTGAGCAGGAAACTGATCTAAAGATGGTCAGATTCATGCTGGAGAAAAAGAAATATTCTTGCATCCACACCAGATGCACAATAAATGACAAGGATATTTCTTATAAGAAAAAGCATAGTTTGCTGTCATATTCCACATGCTGAGTATCATTCCCAGACTCCTTGAAAATAGTGCTGTGATAGACTTCTCTGAGAAAAAGAGAGGGGGGAAAAAAGCTAATTTTTATTTTGTTGAGTTGCAAACAAATGTAATCCAATACCTATTTGCTACTCCTTAAGGTTGTAACTTCTTTCAGTAAAGAAAAGGAAAGATTACAGCTAAAGTTCACAGTTCACTGTAGGCACAGATATTTATAAAAAAATTCCAGGACTGGACAAAAAGACAAAAACTGGACAGACTTTCAACTATCAACTTCAGGAGCCAAGCAAAACAATACATTTATTTGTTGAGCTACTATGTCAGCCAAGAATGGTTACACTTCTCTCAATTCAAAGGTCATGCTAAGATTTGCTACTTAAGAGGTAACAAGATGCCTGCTGTTTTCAAGGACAGCAATTCAATTCCATGTCTGAACTGTAATTGTGATATGCAGTGAGTTTCTCAATCTTGACATGTTAGGTAAGAAAAGTTGCTATTTAAGGTGATGCCCTCTGGGCGAGTAAAATTGAAGGACCAATACACTGTATGACATGTGCTGTAAGCTATTACACCTGTAGAGCAGCTAGTCCTAAAAGTATTAACAGAGAAGGACAGTGTGTGATGGCATTCTGCCTTCTTGATGCCTTCTATAGCAACGCTAACAGAAGAAACTCCGTATCTTTAAAAACAAAATAAAAATCTTACTCAAATGTGAATTCAAGTGGTTTCATATAGCCTCTATAATCAGATCATTTTGGAAACCAGTAAGCTGTGAGAGTAGTATATTCATACACAAGACATGGCAGCACTTTACTTTTACATAAGCAAAAGTCAGCACACTGCTAAGTCTTGTTTTATATAAAACCTAATGCTACTGAAAATTCCTTAAATCTAATTGACTACATAAACATACAAATAAAACCCAGAACAGAAGTATTCCAACTACAGATGCACAAATCTTCATTCTAATCCAAGATATACAGTAGGTATCATAATGTAATCCAAAAATACTGTGACTACAATTCCATATGCACAAAAAAGCTTTCCAAGTGAGAAAATGTGACTTCCAAACTCAGGTCAGAATCAAGTCTGTAGTCTGTGACTTTAGTTTCAATGCTATGTTAACTTGCTGGTTTTCTCTACTTTAAACAAGAATTAAGGAATCTTGACCAAAGCCGCAATTGTGGTACACTCTTGTTATTTGGGGTTTTTACTGATTTTAGCAGAGTCGACTCCTTTAACTATAGCTGGGTTATTAGAGGGAATCGCGTAGTGAAACACTTAAGTGAAGATTATTGTGACTTTAGAGTAATGCCATACAAACCCACAGAATTCAAAAGCTAGAAAATGAAAGAGTTGGTAAGCATACATTCAGTCTTTTTTCACCAGGACAGCTGAATTACTTCAATTTATTTCAATTTTTAAAAGACCACTTTTTTAACATGGCCAAGAATAAAATTTCCACTGAAGGAGTACAGCCTTATTCCTGCACTATTTTTCATTTCTAATGAACAAAAATAATATTACTATGAAGATACTTTATATAGACAGTTTCTGTAATACTTATCACATATTGAACACTCCGCCATTTTCTTGCCTTCATGTTACTCCTCTCCTTTTTTTCCTCTACTTTAATTTCTGATTTTCCTTTCTTGAGGCATTACTGATTTTAATTAAATTTTTTAAATTAATTAATTTTAATTAAAAAGCAAAGAAACAAAACCTGTCATATGAAAACCTGGCCAGATTAAGAATATTTAGAGAAATGTAATCCCAGTGACAAACTACTGAACACTAAAAAAAAAAATTAAAAAAAAAGAAATACCATAATACCATCAAAAACCAGTTACTATAAAAACTACGTCGTTGTGATCTTTCCACAAAGTGCTATGACAACCAGCACTCCTAAAATACATTTTTTCAAAAATATTACTTATTGTGCACATATCTAGAGAACTCTCATAAATCATCTCAGCTTTTAAAATGCATAATCAAAGGCTTTCCTTCAATATTAGTATACATATGACACTGGATTTAGAGACTAACTGGCAAACGTACTGATGTCAGCAACTGGCATAATTAGTTTCAGCAGAACCATAAGCAGATATGATTAAACTTTAAAAGGTTTAAGTAATTTTATCACTGTGAAATGCATGTTGATAAAAGCTCTAAGCTTTGAAGATACAAAGCTAAGATTAATAGACCAATTTCTGACATATCATTATTAATTTTTTAATTGGATAGTGTCCACAGGCCCCTGTCAGAATCGTGGCTTCATTACATTAGGCATACTCCAAAGTTCAGAACACATAGACTCTTTTCTGAAGATGTTAAAAACTGGTTTTTTATGACCTTAAAAAGTCATGACTAGTCCAATATTCCTAATATTTAAAAAGTAACAATAGCAGGAAGCAGACAAAAAGAGAAGAAGGCCAGAAACCATAACGGCTGTGAGGATTAACTATATGAATAACATCATGGTTTGAAGTGAAAGCGTTGGGTTTTTTTTTTTTTTCCTTTTAGTCATAAAAGAAAACATGGGCAAGCTTTGCTGGCTGTCCTGTAAGTGATATGACTAGGTAATCTCCTGATGGTGTCATGGTAGGAGTGGGTCTTCAGAAAGCACTTCACCAGGGAACAAACAAAAAAAAGAAGAAAGGCTAGCTGTAAGGAAGGCATCTATGGCAGAAGAAAAGCATGACAATCTCTCACTGGAAAGACACAAGAGACTTCAATTCAGAAAATTATGTAAGTGGTAAGGGGCAGATTAAGCCAAGACAAAGACTTGGACCCTGAAGAGATGGACACACACGTTTATATATTGGTATTTATGCACTACTACTACATGCATGTGTTATAAATTACGGCAATAGGGCCTTGATGCTTCTCCTTTACCACAGCACCATAGTGGCACAACTCCAGTGGTTTTTACAGGGCCTTGAATTAGCAAAGAAACAGGATCTGGGAAGTCTGCATGAAGACAGCCTGCAGAATTGGTCTCTTGTCAGTTTATTTTAAAAGTGTTTTTTAACTTCAATCACTATAATCCTATTTAAATTCTGTTGCCTAGACTAACACCCCTACGTGTACTAACGGAGCAACACTAAGCTGTAAATTCCTTCTGTCTGGTCCAAGCAAGACACTCGCTATCTGGAGACTGACGTGATAGCATGCAATAATTTAAATAGCTATTCTACAAACCCACCTTTCCTCTCAAGCAGAAAAGAGAAGGAAAAGAAATGGGTATTAAAACAGACCAGAGTTTAAAACAATGAAACCAACATGCATTTGTTGTTCACTCAAATATTTCTGACCTGACCATCTGGGAAAAGGAAAGGCAGTACTTTACAGCAATAGGTATTACGGTAGTCCTAACATGCTGAGTTACTGAACTGTCTGAAATGTTTATGGTTAATTAACTGTAAGTTACACTGACAAGTTTCAACATCAGTCATATATACACATACAGAGATATATTTTATAAGGCTACAAAACTGTCTGAGTTTTACTAGCAATAAAAAAATGTCAGCTTTTATCATGCAAGCTACTATTAAAACCATGTGAAAGAACCAATCTGTCAAAGAAAGGAAAAAAGTATACAGGTCTCATTATTGTGACCAGTCTCAAAAGGCTATTGCACTGACATAGTAGTGTTATAATAAAACAATAAGAAAATTAATATACTGAGTCAATACATACATCTGCTGGTCAGCTGAAAAAAAGAGAAAGGAAAATAAACAGCCAGAAAGAACACCGTACCTTTTAGCACTAGTTGACAGTTTAGCAGCTGTTTTGCTTGATATTTTGCCCTCTTTTTTCTTGGGTTGAACTTGCTCCCTTTCTTGTTCCTGCTGAACACCTTCACGCTGATCTCCATCAGAGCTGCCTCCACTAGTGCTTGGACTATCATCAACTCTCTGCCCCTCTGTAGACATGGCAGATGATGCACTAAACAAAAAACAAACAACAGAAGTTAGCTTTTTCAGAAGAAACTGTACAATAGTATTTCTTACATACCCTAAGGAAATAACACACGAGATTTACATCTTTGTCCTAATACATAATGCTTGTGTTACAGTACTTCAGTAATCTTAGTACTGAAGAGTTTTGCCATAAGCATCTCAGCAATAATTCAGGAATTGGTCACTTTAAACCCCATACCAAATAAATAATACACCCTTATATATATGAAAAGCATAAGTTATTGTAGTTAAGCAGGAAACATAATTCTGCAAGTTTAATACCGTTCAGCGCGAATATTTTTCAACCACTTGGCAAGATCATGAGTTCGCTACATCATCACTACGCCACTGGTTCAAATCTAACATAGTTTGTTAAAAACTGAGAGCTATTACTATCTTAAGACTCTCTGTTATCCCATGTGAAGTAAATCTGTGGGCTCATTCCAAGTCTATAATGTGGGTTTCCACATTACAAAATCCACATCTTGGCATGCTTGATGGAAACATTCGCAGAACCAAAAGGCACTAACATAGGACTGTTTGTATTTACTACAACGGTGCGCTTCTAGAGCGGCAAGCACACTGGAAGAGGATATAAGGAAGTTTTTTCCCAACAAATTCTCTTCGGGCAACACGAGGCAACAAAGCTGTCAGGGAACACGAGCGACAAGAAATCTCAGTATGTTACAGAAGTCCGGTTAATGCTTTATTTGCGCACTTCTGATACTAGTTAGCCATCTTAATGTCTTCCTTCATTTTAAATAGTATAACAATATGCCGACAGATGAGGAATTACAAGCCCACTGCTACAGCTGTTATGACTTCTCAAACTGTTCTAATGAAGGGCAGATGTCCATGAAAAACTCATACTGAATTATCATATGTGGTGGCAATGACTGTTAGAAAATTTTACAAAAAAAACCA
This sequence comes from Pluvialis apricaria, assembly GCA_017639485.1. Classification (NCBI taxonomy): domain Eukaryota; kingdom Metazoa; phylum Chordata; class Aves; order Charadriiformes; family Charadriidae; genus Pluvialis; species Pluvialis apricaria. The sequence continues at coordinate 43,308,043 of CM030008.1, read as the reverse complement.
CCCCAAACCCAGAAAGTTTCTCCTTTAACTCCAAACCTGTAGTTTCTATACATATTTTATATATCCTCCTCTAGAGATTTTAATAAAAGAACCACCTTCAAAGCACACAGGCCCAAACATTACTTGCTTACACCCACGCAATCCCCACATATCGGGGTGGTTTTCTGATCGAATCTGTCTGAATCAAGAATTTGCTCTTTCATACACAAAGAGTTTTAAATTGCTGTGAACTTTTACTTGCTTTCCCTCTTACCTATGTACAGACACCATCACAATTAGGAACAAAACTATTCACTTTGACTATTTTATGTTTTAATACTCTCTCAAGGGAGAATACTGAGATTGCAGGCTCAGATTCAACCATGCTCATTCAGTGGATTAAGCAAAGTTCACCTCCCTGCACGTATTTATGGAAAAAGACAGCGAAGGAAAAGTAAAGTCACTTCAATGCCAACAGGGTTATGTTGCAAAGGATGCTTTTTAAAAAGGCCGTAAGTGTTTTAGTTACAGCTGCATGTAAGAAAATAAATTTAGTCCTATTCCGCAAACGCCTTACCAAGATCTAATTCTATCACATAGTACACACCACGGAGTGGAAGAACTAATCTTTTCAGGCATTATTGACACAATCCAGCTAACTCCAGGAGGAATCAGATACTTTTTGTCTAATTTATAAAGCTATACTGAAAAGGAAATCGGGAAGCATGGCATCCATTCAAAATGTTTAGATTCTAAAAGAAATAGCAAAGTAATAGCAAGTGATGGATATGGGACTAGGTCTCCCTTAATCAGCTTAAGCTACATTTTGGATTTTATTTTGGGAAAGAATACTTTATAAATATATTTTCATATATAAACTTATATAAAAACACAACACCTAGCCTGCTCATTGAGGTAACTGAAATAATGCATAGTTTGAGTCCCAAAATTAAAATTAAAAAATTGTTCATTCTTAGAGAACCATTTTTCCTACGGTGCAGCTGCAACATTATATTTAACACAACCCATATATTTACGCAGGTTAATGTTTAGATGTTTACATCCTGGTTGTCAGATTTTAAGATAAAAGCAACAGCAGATTTAGAGGTAATAAAACACAAAAGTATCGTATTCTGACAAGTCAAAATATGCATTTAATAACTATAATGCCGTTTTGATAGTAGGTACTCGTTTTCTTTGCTCCTACATACAGCTGAAATACAATCTCATCTTTTTTTATAACACTTTTGATGGCCTTTATTTACTTTAGATTTTAGTTCTGATCTTTGCTTAATGCATCTAATTTTAAAGAGAAAAATTATCTTCACAATGTACCTAGGCTTTAACACTGCAGGCCAGAAAGCTAAAAGCATATTTAATAAAGCCTATATGCATAGGACATCTGCTGTGAATAATCTTGGCTATAAATATTACTATTATCCAAAAACAACTGTATTGACTTCGTAAGTTCAGGTTACTATCCAGCAGACAAACACTGTAACAGTAGCCCAGAGCATATAATTACTGGAACATGTAATGCCAGCATTTACAACAGGAAAATGCTTAAATCTGTCATTTGATGTCTGGCTAGTTTCTTGGGGTTTTTTCCTCTCTCCTTCTCTCTCTCTGTTTCCCTTTCTGACATCCAGGCAGTTCTTTCCATGCCCCCCCCCCAAATATCTGCAATTTTAGGAATTTTGCATAGTTCAAGGGATGCTCAATATCACGGTTAAAAGTGTGTTTTAAAGGGCCTAAAGTCAGACACTTCAAACGTGGTCAGCCTCAAAAGACAAAACAAACATACGAACAAATAAGAGAATGGAAAAAAAAAAAAAAAAAATTGAGGGGATGACACTGTTAGGAAAACATTTCAGTGCCACGAACACAGACAGAGAAATACAAGATACTCCTTGAATCTGGACAGCCATGAGTGTGTTTGCAACTGTCAAGCGGAGCGAGAGGAAAGACACACCATGTCCAGGTCCCTGGCTGCCAGGCTATTCTACATTCAGGCGAGGGTTGCTAACCTCCCTGCCGTTGTGCTGAGAAAAAAATGAGCAGAGGGGACAGAGGAAGGAGTGAAAGGAGACTTAAAAGTCTCTCCCTTCATGTGAGATGATTCAGCAGAGACACAGATTACAAGTGTAACCACAACTATCAATTCTGGTGAAGTGAAGAGTGTCCAAAAGATCTTGCTTCTGTCATATATATCCACTGGCAACTTCCTCTCCCTCCTCAAAAGGAAAAAAAACCCAAACACAACAAACAAACACCCACAACAAAAAAACCAACCACCACCACCCCCCAAAAAAATAAATAATCCAGCAGTCAGGGACAGAGAGATCCTGGCAATGTGCAGATGGGTCCCAAGGGCGGCAGAGCTAGTGATGATGTCTTTCTAAAGCGGTCTTAATTTCCTATAAGCCAAGATAAATTGAATATTTCTGCAGGGTCCACGAAGAGCAGCAACAGCAGCAGCCGCCTTACTTCATCTTCATTAGAAACCGTAAAGGGCAAAAGGACCGAAAACATCACCGGAGGGGAGGCAGAAAGAGCCGGGCAGGGTCCGCCTCTCAGAGGGGCACCCGGAGGGAGGGGACGGCTCCCCCGGGCTCCCCCGGCCCCGCCGCCGCGGGTGGGCACAGACGCGACTCGGCCGTCGGGGACACCCAGCGTGCGGCATCGGGCCGGGCCGGGGACACGGGGATGGGCACCCCCAAAGGCCACACGCACCCCGCAGCCCCCCGGGCGGGCCGGGGTGAGAAGCAGGAGACAGCCGTGGGGGGAGGAGGAGGAGGAGGAGGAGACTGCGAGAGGAAGACGTCGGGGGCACATGAGGGAAGGGAGGGGGGTTGGGCTGCGGGGCTCCCCGGGGCGCTCGGGGGGGGGGGGGGGGGGGGGCAAGAACCCCTCCCGAGGGGCTCCGGCCCGTGGCGCCCACCGCTGCGGCGGGGAGGGGGTGTGCGGGTGGTGTGTGGGGATGGTGTACCCCGAGTGTGGGGGGGGGAAAGGGGGTACCCCGGCGTGGGAGCGATGCAGGGGCGCAGCGAGTGGCGCGGGGGACCAGGCGATCGGCACGGCGCGGGGGGGGGGGGGGGGGGGGGGGGGGGGGGGAAGCGGGGGTGGCCGCTGCTGCCGCCCGCAGCGGGGCAAGCAGGACAAATGGACACGAAAGAGTTGTGGAAGGGGTGTGGGGGGCGCTGAGAAGCAATGGAGGCGGGAGCGATGACCGGCGGATGGACGGATGGATGGATGGATGCAGGGATGGAGCCGGGGGGAGCGGCGGCGGAGATGCCGAGGTGGCGGGGGGCGGACGGGACTGTTGCTAAGAAAGGGCACGGCCGGGGATGATGGGGGCGGGAGGGGGGGGAAGGAAGGAGGGACCGGGCAGCGCCGGGGGGTGCGGGGGGAGGGAGGTAAAGGATAAAGGTAGAGACCGAGGGTCGCAGTTAAAAAGGGGAGGGGGGGGGCTATGAGGGAGGGATGGCGGGGGGGGGCTGCCGGGAACCTCAGCCGGGGCAGAGGTGTTCCTCGGGAGGGACGGGGACGGGGGGGGTTACGACACCACTGCTACCTGCAGGCGAGCGCAGGTCGGTCTGTCTGTCTGTCTGTCTGTCCCTCTCTCTCGCTGGTGCCGGGCACAGGCTGCGGGACAATCCGACGCGGTCGCCCCGACTCCGTGCCGGGCGCGGGGCTGGGGAAGGGGCTGCAGCCGCTCACTGAGTCATGAGCCCGCTCCCCCCGCGCTCCTCTTCCTCTCCTCCTCTCCCCCCGCAGCAGCAGCGGCGGCCGCTGCTCCCCGCTGCTGCTGCTCCCGCCGCCGCCGCCGCTCCCTGCCCCCGCTGCCCGAAGAGAAGTGAAGCCGCTGCCGCGCGCGCGCGCGCGCCCCCCGCCGCCGCCCGCCGCCGCCTCCTCCTCCGCGCGCCCCCGCCCCGCCCGGCCAGCGCCGCGCGCGCGCGCGCGCGCCAGCCAATTAGCCCGGGCGCTCGCGGTCCGCCGAGGGAGGGGAGGGGCGGGGTGGGCGGGCGCGCGCGCGCGCGCTTTCGGCGAGGGGCGGGGGGGGGGGGAGGGGGAAAAGTGACAGGCGGGCGGAGGGGGGGGGGGGGGGGGGGGGGGCAGAGATGGGGCGCGCGCGCCCGCCCGCGGGGGCCGTTGGAGGCCGCGCGCCGCCGGGCCGGGCCGGGGGCGGGGCGGGGGGGGTGGTGGGGAAGAGGCGCCGGCGGGAGCGCGCGTTAAAGGGAAGCCCGGGGGGGGGGTGGGGCGGGGTCAGCGGGGGCCGAGCAGGAAGGGGGGCGTGAGGGGATGGGGTCAGGGTACCCGGCCCGCTCCCCTCCCCTCCCGCGGCCCGGGCACCGCGGCCCCGCGGGGTTCCCCCCACCCCGCTGCGGAAGTCCCGAGGGGGGGGGGGGCGCGGGCCGGGCAGGCCGGGACGGGGCACGGGGTGTGTGGGGGGGCGGGGGGCCGGGTATCAACTTTCTTCGCTCTTCTCGTCTTTTTCTGCTTCTTTGTTCCCCCCCCCCCCCCCCCCCCCCCCTCCCCCCGCGCCGGTCCCGCTGCCCGCACCTCCCCGCGGCCTTTTGTCTCCGCGGAGCCACCGCGTCTCTCCGCCGGCGGAGCAGCCGGGGCCAGGGCGGGTGCCCCCCGCGGCAGCCGAGGGTGCCGGGGGGCTGCCGGGCGGGGAGGGCCGCGCGTTACCTGGCGAAGGGGGGCACCGGGCGCCTTCTCCGGCGCGGAGAGAGGGCCCAGGCCGGCGCTTTGTGGTCGTATCGGTGTGTTTGGCCCTGGGGGTTTCGGCTGCCGTGGCGTTGGCACAGCTGGACGGCACGGACAGCCCCCGGCCGCTGGCAAGGTGGGATGGCGTGCAGCATCCCGGTTGGGGATGGGCGCTGTGGCGTGATTGCCGTCGGGTAAATGGGTCTCTCGCCTCCCACGCAAGTAGGCATCGCCTCCGTGGCAAGCATCGCCATGAGGAATGGGAGAGGCCAAGACAGAGCCACGCTTAAACATTACACGCTTAGTGTGAATAGTATTAACCCGGAACAAACCAAACCTCTAACTGAACTGGCTGTCAGGTAACCGGCTGCCTTGGCCTAACTGAGATCCTTCTGCCCCCGTGCTGATCCTGCTGCTTCAGCCTTTACTTAACAGGCAGTTTATGCTTAGCTACCTTACGTAAGCTCTCATCACCTCCAACCTTTCTTCATCTGACAGGGAAATATACCAGCCAAGGGGTAAAGGCATAATGGCAAGTCAAAATATTTCCCCCCTTTTAACAACTAAAAGGAATTAAAAAATAAAACGTGTTCTCGCCATTCCACACATACAAGGAAAAGTTTCTCCCTGCTTGAGCTGTGAAGCATTGTACTTTTTCTGACTCATGGTTATGGTGTAGGTGGAGTCCGTGCTACCAAACACACAGAAATTGAGAAGTTGAAGGACTGCTGAGATATTTAAGGATTAGAAACTATTGGCACCTGCTCTCATGTTATATCCCGACAACAGAAGTGATTTTGGCAGTTTCCCTGTAGATACAATGAATCTTTTTCTTTATTGAGTAATTGTTTTGAAATAACTTGGTTTATTGTCTCCTCCTATTTCTTTGTTAAGTAATCCCAGTGACATTTTCACCCAAACTTAAAAATACCGCAGTCAGCTAGTTCTTCCTATTTTGTCTGCGTTTATAAGGTATTTTCCTGCTTCTGATGAACACATGGAGAAAAGCTCCTCATGTCAGCTAGGTGGGTTTCTATCTGCCAGCATGCATTGACTTCTCACAAGGACTAACAACTTAGCAATTAATATGATGTGTAAAAATCCTTTAAAGAATGCAAATCTTCTGCAAGTAATGCTTCTCTTCATGCTGAAAGGCTGCCGGCGGCATTGCACACTCTTGACATCACGGTGCCCTTTTCTAAAATCACGTAAGTCATGCCTTCTCCTTTCAGTCATTCCAAAAACAGACCTCCTGAAAACCATCCAGGAAGCGAAGAAATTCACTTCTAAGTGAGTCTTCTACCGTATTTCCTTAATGTTGCTCTGATTGCTTGAAGGTGCCTTAAAGGAGGCATAAATTTTCCTGTTCAAATACCTCATCTATTGAAACTCCTCAGCCCGTGTCAGGACTTCACTTCAGTGACAGTCCGGTGTGCTTCATTATAGTCCTTCTTTTCTGCTAAGATCCGCAGGAAGCAGAGAGAGAGGAGCGCAGTGAATGGCCTAATTCAGACAAGGGTAGGATGGGGCCGTACAGTGTCCCAGAATCTGGGTCATAAATTCCCGGTGCCAAAAAAATCAAGGGAGCGCTGAAGTGTTCCAGCATCAAGTGAAGGGTCTGAGTCATCAAGAGTCAGGCCCTGATTTTTCTTTTGGTGTGTAACCTCTGGCCCGAAGCCCTAAATGGTAGGGCTTAATTTAAGGACAACTAAACTAGGGAGAAGGTTTGCACGGCTTTATGAATAGAACATGCACACTGAGGTGTGCCCTGTGATTTTAAAAGTGGATGTTTTGAATGTGCCCTACCTATGCAGTGTAAAGAGAATAGGGCAGGGTAGTGAACTGCTCCCAGCTTTGTCCTTTTGACCTTTTAAAATAACGTGTTTGGACCTCGGATGTTAAAGGTTGCATAATATTGTATAATTCAAAATCCTTTGGAAGACGTTTGTAAGTTTGGATCATACAGGGGGAAATTCTGGCCCTTTTGAAGTGAGTGGCAATACTCCAGTGTTAGATTTCACCCGTGCTGGAGTGTTAAGGCACACACATTACACTTTTTTTCCCCCCCCTGCTTAGTTTTATGTGGCTTCTAAAAGCTGACACTATTTACAACAGCGGACGTATCCAAAACAACCCGAGTTCTTTACTCTCACAGAAGCTTGCAGCTTCCTCGGAGAGACACACCAGAGTTTGGCTCACCTAGCACAGACAGTCACGCTTTAAGACTATTATAGTTAAGGACACTTCTGTTAAGGCCTCTTGATTTAGAGTGTCTGTTATAAGGACAGATATGCCAATCAAAATTCATGAAGTTGGAGAAACCTGAGCCAAGTTTCCATTTAAGAGTGTGTAATTTAAAGAAGTATTGGATCAATTTAGATTTTTAGACATATTTAGCTGTACTGAGACCTCATTTATGGCAAGTTTTATTCATTTCTGTTCAGTTAAAAAACAGGAAAATTAGAAGTTATTGTTACACATCAAAACAAGAAATAGGAAAATGCAACCTTGAGGTTTTTTCTGCATTTTTATTTATGAATTATTGTTCTTTCCCATTTAAAAGGGCATGCCATTTTAATAATGCTATTTAAGTTAAATGAACATTGTGTTCAAGTTATAACTGATAAAAAGGGATTGGTTTTCTGAGGTAAAGAAAAGATGAGGAATTATCTCAACTGTGATACAGCTGAAAACATAACAGTATCTGTCTTGTGATAGCGTATCTCACTTTCAAAACTTTAATATTTTACATCAAAGAGTGAGATGGAAGTATTCAGTTGTCTACGGCGTGCCCTGTTGTTCTATCAGTCTCTTTCAACCACATCCTAATGAACCAGATCATTTAATCCATCTGAACTATTACCAGCAGAGGACTGCAGGAATGGGGACAAAGGTGCCTTTATTCATTCTTTACCTGATTCCACTTTTCAGCTCCGCAGGAGTTATCCCAGCCTGTGTCACTCACCCCATTTCTTCCCTGCTGCTTGGCATATTCGATGAGTCTCGGGCCCCGTGGGGCTGTTCAGAGAGCAGATAGCAAGCAGCTCTCAGCAGCAGGCCCTCTCTTTCCCAATCTTGTCCTCCACCCTGAGCTGAGGCGGGGGCACAGAATGGCACGAATCTCTGCAGTAGCTTTATGCTGTTACAGGATTCCCCTCCCATAGCTGGCTTTCCTTATATTAATGGGATGGCACAAAGCCATGAGGGTAGTCCAGAGTATCTGGCCTCTTCTCTATTATTTTTCCCTCTCTGATGATTCTCTTTCTCCCATTTGTAGATAGTTTATTCTCACACTGCATCTAATATTTTTTTTTCTACAATCTTGCTTTGGTTTTGTTGCCACTTGGATGAATCCCACTCTGTATGTTGGCAAATGTAAACTGAAATTCACAGGTACCCTGATCTCTGAAGCACCAGCTGTGTCTGAAAAGAGAGCATTTGAGTGATTCAGAGATCAGAATTCTTCATGTTCATTTTGTTTTCCCACTATCGGCATGTAGAATTAAGTGGAATAGCAAGTAAGGTGTCTGCAGCAGAAATTTCATTAGAGTTTTCAGCTAATTGCCTATGTCCTCATCCCTTAAAAAATGACATCCTATATCAAGGAAAACATGATTGAATCCTGAACACCAGGCAAGCCTATTATCCTGAACACAGGTAAGTGCCTTGACAGAAATCTGTTTAAAGTATTTTCACGGCATTCTGAAGTAAAATGATTGTGTGGGCACAGAGACAAGTTATTACTAGCCTGACTTCTTTATTTGCTCTACAATAGTGTAAACCCTCTTAGGTTTTCATCAATCATTAGAATTTATTCGCCCTAATCTTTTAAAGCCATTAAATATGAAAAGAGTTGTAAGTTGTGAGGCAAACAACTTTTAAGATCTCTCACTCTACTCTAACCTAAAACCCAAGAATTTGCAGCTCCTCCTCTTCCCCTTTGCTCAGAAGCGGAACAGCTCCCACTATCATTCAGCTGGAACCAGAAGAAACAACTGGGACAATAACTGTGTGGCATCAGAGATCCTGATGGCTCGCGGCCCCTTTGCTGTCCAGGATTGTAAAGAATAAAGATAAAACATATTAGGGATGGCTGAGAGGGAGGTAATAACTTGCTTCCATGTCCTTAATGAAAGCCTGGCTTTTTCTTTAAGATCGGGAATAAATCGCTGCTTAGTGTCCGGAATAAAGGTTTGTTGCTATCTGGTGGTTTAGAGCCCAACTTAAGATAATTGCACAGGATAATTCTCTGATAGTTTCTAGGCAGAAATCGTTAACAACTGAATCCTAGGCTAAGCCACTGCTTTAAAAATCTCATCTTGTATGTACTGGTGGGAAAAATCTTTATTTCCAAAGCTATTGTAATGCATTGACCTGTAACTGGAAAAATTCCCTTCCCTGCATTGCCTGTCTTAATTCATCACCATACGTGGGAGAGAATGTTGAAAAGTGAAGATAGGTTAGAAAAGAAAATTGGGGTTTTTTAGGTGTTATTTCCACATGCTCTTCAGCACCTCCGCATTCCTATTATTTTCTGTTGGTTTCATAACATCTTAATTCACAGGATCAGAGCTTGGTTTTCTGATTAAAGATGCGTAAAATTCTGAGGATCTTTTGTGGTTCTGTAGGGAAACTTACATCTTTACACAGAAGGAGAAGCCGTGGGCACTCATGTTCCCTTTTAATAAAGTTAAGGTTGCAGAAAAATGTGGGCTAATGTCCTCTATGGTTAATGCATGATTAATGCATGCTTAAGGAGTAGGCTAGTGCATCCACCACAGCAAACCAAACCCCATACAGCAGGCTTGTTCAGTCCTTTCAATATGAATGACCAAATATATTTCAGGAACCCAAGGGACCGCAATCAGTCTGAAGCAGATTGTCTGCCTTGTACAGAGTGGAAATTACCCGCATGCTCTCCGCAGGGGATTCCCCCAGTGAAATGGAAGTCCCCTGCAGCATAAGTCAGACTAGTCATGTTTTGCACTTCTTTCCTGAAGATCCTGGCCAAGGAGCCTGATTTGGGCTGTACTTGGAAGGGATAAAGGGGAATGTCTGCAGTTTGATAAACCTAAATTATCCCTTCTGCTTTATAGAACCTTATACCCAACTGGTGCCAATACAGCAGCTGCCAGTGGCTAAGTCCAAGTACAAACAGGAAGAAAAACCCCAAACATCTTTTGTCTCGTCCATGGTGGTGACTGCAGGAAATAAGTGACATCTTTTGCCTATAGGTCTAGGGAGAGCCTGACAAACTCCTGTCCGCTCTTCCCTAAGCTCCTTCTGCAGAACCTCAGGGACCAGGCAACAGAATAGCTAGTGCTCATCTTCTTCACCTACTCTAAATGAAGCAGGCAAGCAGTGGAAGCAGCAACTTCAGGGAAGGGACAGGCACTCTTAATCACACTGGAACTGTTCCTGAGGCTTCAAAGTCACGGGGAGGCAGTGGGAAGGACACAGGTGAGGCATACGCTTCATTTAGAAAAGCTGCAAGGCACAACACAGGAACACATCTACTTCCTAAGTAAGCAGACGGAGTATCCTTGCCAGAGTTTAGAGCACTGAGCAGCACAAGCAGGCTCTTGGACATCTTAATCTTATCATAATGAGTGTTTTAAGGAACTTTTCTTAAGCTTATAACTAAGTTCAGAGCCTACCTAGCTATATTATTACTGGTTTAATCCAAGTAGACCCTTATTTTGACCAACTCTGCATCTTACGTAGCCATTTCTACCTCTGCAAAGTAGATGCTTCTTGCATTTTACAGTTCATTTGGAAAAGTGGAAAATAATTAGAGAATCCAGCACACAGCTTCTCTTTGAAATGTTTGTCTTGATTTCCTGTGTTTGGCAGAGTTCTTTGAACTGCAGCCCACAGCATGGCTGAGGACTACGCCCACAAAGACAATTTGGTATCTCAGTTGTAATTTCTAACTGTTGATGCTGTATTGGCTAGTGAAGTTCACAATTCTCAGAAAAGGCCATACATTTCAAGTGAAATATGTTAGCGGAGCTAGATATTTAGACAGTGGAGGTCCACAAATATTTGGCTGAGTAGTGAGCCACTTAACCTAGTCATTAGGAAGTGGCAAGGAGAGAGATGACACCGGCACAGTGTCTTCCACAAATATAAGTACCTGTCTCTGGCGGGGGCTTCTAGCTACAGAGTTCCTAGATTCATCTTCTGGATATAGCAGAAGACCTTTGCCTGTTCAATCTTCTGGTGATGGAGGCGTCACTGAGAATGTGGGAAATGGAAATTTAATTCTGGCTGCTGACTGAAAGGACAAAACCACACAGTTTCTAACTCCCAGAAGTGTGTCCTAACCACTACAGCATTTTGGAGCTTGGCTTATTTGTTCTCTCCCATTGCATCTCTTCTTCTGTCTAAAAAATACCTACGTCTACACTGGATTGGAACTGCAAACGTGAGAGGCCTAATAAACAGGCTAAGAGTCACTCTCTATCTTTTGATCTCTCACTCTTTTAATATTTAATGATCCCATTCAAAATGGAACAGCATTAGCAAGAGAGATTAAGAAGTCCCCTGTCTCCTTCCCATGCCATCGCCTGTTTTCAAGGCAGCAACCCGAGATAACGTGTCCCTTCAGGAAGACCCACCCATGGGTTTGTGTCTCTGACATGCTTGGTGAAAGGTCTAACTGCTTCACATTTCAATGAAGTTCTTCTGCCTCTGCTTTGGTGAAGGTGGGATTGCTTTGTCTGCTAGGCCAACAGCATCTACAGGCAAGAGAGCAGGATCCTTAGCTTGTGAATCATCATTGTCAGGATCACAAATAGATGTTAAATTGCTTGGTGCCATCAAGACTTTGGGTTTCTACTTGCAAGATCAAAGACATGACTTAAAAACAGAAAACACCACAGTTCACCATTACCTGGAAAAACACATTAAAGTAACAAAATGCGTGTTACAGATTCAAACACGCTGTGCGACTGTGTGCTGATGTGGTACTGAGATTTTCAAGCATCCAGTTCAGACTGAGTGGGACTTAACCAACCTGACGTGGCAGGTGAATGGTCAGTCTCAGTGAAGATATCTTTGTTAGGAAGCTCTCGCAGGACCATGTGCTGCCCTGCCCTGGGGCTCGGGCATCTCCCTGGGGACAGGGACAGGTCAAAGCTGTGGGTCTGAGGGTGGACCTGGCTTGGCAGAGTCCATAGCCGGGCAGGGCTGTGGGCAGCTGGAGACAGGCCCTGGTGTGGCATGGCTGGGGCAGGGGCGGCCATGGGGTCTGGTGCCCTGGGCAGGGGGGGGGGAATTCCCAGGGGAGGCCGGGCAGCGAAAGTCAGGCTGGTGAGCGCTCTCAGCGCCCTGACACTGTGTCAGTGGAAGACACAGTGAGACATTCCAAACCTGTCTGGACGTGGTCCTGTGCAACGTGCTGTAGGTGACCCTGCTCTGGCAGGGAGGTTGGACTAGATGATCTCCAGAGGTCCCCTCCAACCCTGACCATTCTGTGATTCTGTGAAACTACTTTCAATAGCCATATATTTTTGCTAAAGAGTATTTTATTTTGATGATGAACACACAAGGAGTATAATTCTGAATACCACTGTTTCTAAATTCCTTAACTTTAGTTTCCATGTAGTTATGTATAGAGAAGTCCTGGTTTTCAGGTAAGAAGAACTATTATCTTGGAGAAAAAAAAAAAATCTGTTTGGGAAAAGCAGAAATCAGTCACTCCCAGGAATGCCCACTAATTCAGCTAGATGATTATTATATTCCACAATCAGCCAGCCAGGGTTTATTATTCCTTTGAGACAATGGAAGATATAATTTGGTTTTGGAAGAGTTTCAACGATAGCTTTTCGCTCCTGCGCGCCGGCAGCTTGGATTGCACTGTGTTACCGGACCGGAGTTCCCGGTTGCGGGGGGATGCCAGCTAAATGGTTCGCTGTGCTACGTCTCCCGTGAGGTGAAATGCCACGGAGGCTGTGAGCGGCACAGCTGCCTCGGCATCTGCTCGCAGAGCCCACAGATCTGAAACAATGGACCAGAAACTGGCTGGCAATTTAAATACAATGGTCTGGCCATTACTGGTAATTAAAAATCCATTGGTGAGAGCTCAGAATGTATGGGAAGTATGTGTAACACACCACAGGTTTGCTCTCACCTGGGTGGGCTAGGATAGGCCTAGAAACAGGCATACGTCTTTTTTCATGTGGACCTACTTCAGACTCCGTGGAAATCAATGGAAACATTCCCATTGACGTTAATGGACTTTGGATCAAATCCTAATTGGCACTATAAAACCTTTTTATTGATGCCATACGTTATTTGCCACATATGTATTTTAATAAAGTGGTTCTGAATATACCATAGGGAATGTGCTCCTTAAAATGGATATCTTTTTCGAAACTCTAACAAGGGTAAGCCCTCTGACAGAAGAATTTAGTTTTACCTTATTTCTGAAGGAAGGCTTAAAGCCCTGTTTAATTTTGTAGGGAAAATAGAGAGCTGTGCAAAAGTCTGTGGGTTTCTTTATGGAGAACCTCACATAAGCATTTTATTTATTCTGATTCATAACAGTTCATTCCCTCAACTATGGCTTTGGTCTGAAACTCAAAATGCAAACCAAAAGTGACTAAGAAGCATCAAAGCTTGGGTGATCTGGTTTCATGTAGTTTACATAGTTTGGTCACCAAACCAGATCTATAGGCATGTTTGCTCAAAACAGTATCTAGATTAATTCAAAAGTTCATGAATGTCATAGTAAGGCTTTTTCTAAAAATGAGCTAAGTTTTAAACTTATACTGATACTCTACATCAGCCTAGTTTCATGTGAGTTCAGATTTTGTTATGAGTGTCTTGGAGGAAGAATGGTCTTTTCCGGTAAAACTTAGGATACAAAGTGAGGAGAGCTAAGATGACTTGTGTAAGCTACACAAACTGAGTAGCTTTTCCTCAGTTTCCCTTTCACAAAATATACATAATATTCACATGGATATCGAAAAGCTCGGAACCCCTGGTATTTGTATAGATTTATGAGTCCTTTGGGTTGAGATGCAAAATATTAATATAACTCTTGAAAGCATCAGTGAATACTACAAGAGCTTTTTGTTTCCATGGCATAGCTGTAAAGGTGAATTGTAATACCATTTTTCATTTCACGAATAGAAGGAAACATACATCTGAGATATCAGATTGCAGCTGTATTCTTGGTAGCAACAGTAATGTACAGTTTTAAAAATGATATGGGAAGATGGGGATCCTAAGTAAGCTACAAATGATTATTATCACAGTTTCAGACTAAGCTGTAACTTTCTGTTTGGTTGGGATTTTTTACGGTCTTCTCCACAGGGAACTTCCCATAAACATATTGGCATTCAGTTAATGGCAGTTTAAAATTCAGTGGCCGAAGCCATTAATGCCCCCAAACCTGCTGTCTTCCAGAGGCATCTGCCCTGTGGCAAGGGTGGCTGAATGGCTCATGAATCAGCTCCTGAACCTTACAGTTTAGCGTAAACCAAAATCAATGTTGGTTTACCTTAATAGGCCAAGCTGTAAGCTGTGGTTGTTTAGAGCTGATTCATGAGCTGCTCAGCTCCCCCCTGTTAGGAGGCGGCAATCTCTGGGAGAAGCCTGGTAACCTCTGTAAGGGTTCCTAGGAGAAGAGCAACCAACACTTCAGTCCCTTCAGTTTAGTTTCTCACTGTTTACCACAAGCAGTAGATCTTTAGCTATCATATTCTTTTAGGTGGGATCAAGACTAGGACCGGTGTTCTCCGCTGCTCATCGCGAAGATTTGTGGCTGCATGCCGCGATGTGTTATCCCAGGGGGGCTCAGTTTAGATCAGCATCTGGCCTCAAATCTCAGGGACAAAGAGAGAATTAATCAACAACCAACCAAGTTTACTATTTCCTGATGGAAAAAATTATTATGGAAAAGATGTATTTCAAAACAATAATCAGTCTGCAAACATGTTTTGCTTGCCAGATGCTGCCCTTCTGCACATGTGCCTGGCAGGTCCCATGTACAGGTCTGTCACCTTTGTCCATAGTGGATACCTCAGTGTTTCAGATTAACCCTACTTCTGTTTTCTTTTTGTTGGCAGTCTTTTGTATCTATCCAATAGTTTTTGAAATCTCTCTGTGTGCAAACCTCTCTTCTGCCCCAGTTTATGTTCTAAAGCCACATGCTGTTGTAGAGCCTCATGGTACCAAGAGCACCCTGGGCGGGCATGTGCCTTAGCAAAACTTTCCTCTTCTTTTGTTCACAATCTCTTTTAGATTTTCCAGGAACATGAAGTACCAGGTAGCCAGCTGTCTTCTTCAGAGGCCTTTTCACTTAGTTACCCCAGCAGCAAAGCCACAGCCCTATCTCACTTCCCTGTGCTTCCTTGCGATGCTCCACACTTCATTGCTTGAAGACAGGGATTGCTTCCATAGCTGGCCTTCTGCAGCCACTGTGACTGTTATGGCAACTCTGTATAACACCTGCTTTCCACATGATATTGTTTTAAAAGGTTGTGAGCCAATGCAAAATGTGTCTTTGCACGAATAAACTATTTTATCCCTTCTATCCCTTCAGTGAACAGATGATAATGTATTATAAATTTGACTTGTCTGTCAGATTATGGCCTTATTCATTTATTTATTTAGTAGCAAACAGATTTTGGCATCTGGAATGAAGTTCTCTTTCACTAACTACCTTGAGCAAACTGAAGGAGCTGAGTATTTTAAGCTTTAAAGCCCCACAAAACTAAAGCAAAAAGTAAAAAAAGGCCCCTACAGCCAGTGGAGAAGAGTTGTACTAGGGAGAAAAAGGCTATGGTGAGTAATAAAAGCATCTCATAGTCTAATTCTGTTTGAATAAGCCTCCCATTGTCTTTTCACACATTTCTGTACCTTTGTCTTTGCTTTCATTTCACCTTTTTTGTCACTTACTTTTACCTTCTACTTTTTTCCCATTTTTCTTTGAATAAGGCTTTTGTACCTGAACTGCTTGTTATTTTTCTCTCTCCCATCTTCCCTCTCCTTTTCCAGCCACTCTGTTTTCCCCCATCGTCTCTTTGCACACATTCTTGTTCTTGACTTTGTCCCTGGATGATCTTCCCTCCCCCAATCCAATCTGTTGTGCATTTTTTCCTTCCAGATGTGTAAGTAAGTGCCTTAGTCCCTCACTTCACAAGCTATAACTCACAGACCACTGGTTGATGACGAATTGGGAGGCTGTTAATCAGACAGAACTGTTCTCTTCCAGATATTGAGTATCTAAACTACCTTCAAAGACAAAGCACATCAGATACCTATCTAGTATTATTTCCTGCATAACTGTAGACGTTGTTCTAACATCACGAGGGTACAGGTCTATGTAGTTGCGAGTAACAGCAGATATTTATGCTTCCTGCATGAACTCTGCTAAGATGCCACCCACACGAAAAATCAGAGTTCCTAAAAATCTGAGGCAGTAGTTGAAATTGCAGCCCTCTCGATATTGGGGCATATAATAATCTTGTGATATCGGGCCCTCCAGCCTCTCAAAAACATGGCATTTATGACTAGGCAATCTTCCTTTTTGTCCTGAAGGCCTCATGGTGGCCTTGGTTCATATTTTTAACATATCTGGAAGCCTGTAGATGGGATTCTAATATGCAGTAGTAGCAGTCTCATTAATGACCGGTTTCAGAAGTGGAGAACATTACTAGATTAGCAGCAACTCCCAAAGATATTATAAGTACTCTAAGGGGGACACTTTGATTAAAATAGGAATAGTACTGTCAGAAGAGGATTTTTTGTAACTAATTTAATATTGTGGGGTTATATGGGTAATGGGCCTGACATAAACCATACATTAGGTCTGAACTTGTGTGGATCTGAAGGACCAAAGCAAAGGTAACTGCCTTACCTTTTCATTCCTTTCTTGAACACTGCCAAAGACAAGAATAGTCTTAGCTCTTAGGAGACTCTGCTCCCCTCAATGTACTGGTCAGCAAACTGAACAGGTCAGCAGTGTGAGAGCAATGAAAATAATGAGGACACTTGTCTCTTTGGGTCTTTTCTTCTACTGCTCTTCGAGCAATGCCTGTGTGTTCTGCTGTGACCCAGGCTGTAATTTTACAGTTTAGCACAAATGCTTTGGTCCAAGTGCTGTGCTGGGATGCTTTGATAAATCAGTCTTACTAAGGAGGAAGACATTGTGAAATACTGAGAAAGAAATTCCTTTAACTTGGAGCCACAATAAAGTGATTTCTAAAAGTCAGTTTACATGCAGAACAAAACCAATCTGTTTGATTAAACACAAAACACCAACCGTGTTACCAGAGTCAGTGTTTTGGAGTATTCTTTGATTAAATTTCAGCAAGGCTTACAGAGTAAGCATAGGTCAAGAGGAGAATTGTTTGAACAAGCTAGCCCTGCGTATCTTATTGCTAATTGATTTATCACATCTCCTTCAGCACACTTTCATGGGGGGGGTTCTTTCTGTTCTCTAAAAGAAATATTTTTAGGTTTAGAAATGGAATATACAAAGGGCACATAACTCATTTCAAGCTGTAATAGACGAGTTTTGGAAATGTGGTATTATGGCAAGCCTTAACGATGCTTGATTCAGCTGGGTAGTATGCCAGTCCTCGGGGAATACTTCAAAGAATGACGCAGAGCAGCAGCAACTGGGAGGATACAGACAATTCACACAGACTGCATGCTTTCACACCCTTGTCTCAGATCAGCAATCCCAGATGGTGATCACCCAGAAGAGCCTCAATCTTTTTATAGTCAATACTCTGCAGTCACAAAGTGATTTAACACATAAACTCAGTAAACTCAGATGGGATTGACATTACCTTCAGTAGGCTGAGCACTCTTCTACATTCACTTACTGAAGGAAATTAGCATGATCACTCAGGGACAGTTCATACCTCTGTAATTAACAGTAGTACAAAGTGGGTACAAGAACATACTGTTGCTGGGGGGATCTGGGCCTGGGAAAGTAATACACATCTCAGCATCAGTAAGGCTAGCAGAATATAATAATTGATTACACCAGTGTAAATCCAGATTAATTTAGCTGACTCCATGAGATACCCATCATCATAGTTAACACCAGGGTGGTACTCTCAGTAAAGAAAATAGCAGAGTGATTTTGGCGTCTCCTCCGCCAGAGTGAAGCACTCAGCTTCGCTTCCAGTGGGCATCAGTTACCAATATTTATTCCTTTGTGTAGGTTAAGTCCTAGCTTTTTTGCCCCTTTCTTATCTCAAGTCTCTTGAGAACACATTAAGACAGCAGAAATAGCTGCAAACTAGTGTCGAGTCTGATTATTTTGTGAGGTCATTTATGGAAGTGGTAAAAGTAGAAAGGGTATGAAAAAGAAGAAGGTAATATGTCTTATTTTCTCTCTCTTTTATACAAACAAACAATTCAACAATTTTTTACTCTTAGCTGCTGCCCAGTTCAACCCGGCCATTGTGGATTTGGTCGTCTATATTACTGTGCAACATGATTCCAAATTATTTTTTACTCTAGTAGAAAATGGCTTTGTCCATATCTTATGGTGGGTAATGTTTGCCTGGCATGGCTGATCCCACTGCTGTAGAGACTCTGTCTCCAAGCTAAACCACTCCTTGGCAGAAGTTGTCGTTCATGGCACCATGATAATATGAATCTGTTCCTCCCAGCTGTGGACCCAGCGTGGCTTCCTCTACCTCAAACATCTTTAAACCACCCTCCACTGTGTCTTTACTTCCACTGAGAGATCACTGAAGCACAATAATTCCTGATAATGGAATGCACATGTTAAACAGACTATTAATTAAATGAAATCTCATTATCAAAGAAGACTATTACTAAAGCACCAGGTTTTTCACATGAAAACAATGGAATTCCTCCACCACTCTCTGGTCCTTCTAGAATGGCTCTCCATCCCATACACTGTAATTTAAAAATAATTCTACAGTAAAAATACATTTTCTTTAATAACTTTTAAACTTTTTATAAAATGATTCCATTTAAAATTCTATTTTAATCACATTTTCACAGCAAAGAGAAGATATTAAACCATGTAATTCATATTCATGACAGCAGCCATCATTGCATCCAGACAATGCTGGCAAAATTTTGTGAGACAGAGATAGGCAAATCAATTATAATGAAACTTTTGTTTGCTGAATTCTTCTTGTTGGATTTTGCTGTCTGGACATATATCACACATGTATAAGCTGTTTTGGTATTATTTAAAATTATTTGTGAGACTCATCAAAAAATAAATTAGTCTGAAATTTACACTTTTGGGATTAGATTAAGCTGTCTGCTCTATCCCCTTTGTGAAGTACAAAAGGGGAGATTTTGGCTCGAAATGCGCAGTGTTTACAGAAAGCCAACATGAAAGAATTGTGGACAGATCCACTTTGAAATTTTAACAAATGTCGTAAGTATTCTTTTATCCTGACTTGAAGATGTTTTGGAGCCAAAAAATTACAAGCATTAGAAAAAGCAGCAAGGAAAACAGAAGTCATTTCCAACTTTCCACAAGGCAGTTATTATTGTGGCTGCTAGATACTACATTATTTAGACCTCCACCCTGTCTTGGGTGCTCACATTAGATTTGTTTTATTCCACCCAGGCAAATAATGTTGGGAACATCAGAGCTCATATTTGTACGCTGTAGAAATTAATTGCACTGTTTAAAACAAAGATCTCTAATCAGCCAGGCCAGGTATAGTTACAGCAGGGAATCCTGAACTGCTTATTTAAGCGGATCCATTTTTTTTCTATTATAAAGACTGTATTCACTTGTGTGTTCTGGGAGGAAAGAGAGTTAAAGGCATAGATGTAAAAGATACTGGGCCAAATCAGATATCTTTACTAACTCAATAGTTGGACAAACACGCTTTGCCAGTAGTAAAGATTTGAAGATCTGGCCCATAACAATCCTTACAATAGTAGACAGTATTTTGTTCTTGGCGGAGCACCAAATCTAATTTACTTTGAATTTACGGGAGGAAAAAAAAAATAAAAAGTGCTCTGCCTCCCATTTGTTGCAGCAGCGTATTGAGCAGTGAACTGCCGATCTGAACGGCAGCAAAAGAGCCAAAAGAGGAACGCTCAGCTCTGCCCGTGCTGGTGCCGGTGACGTCAGGAATTCAGTCTCCTGAGGACAAACAGCCAGCACAGCAACCAGTCTTTGTTTTACTTTTTCCCCCCCCCCCCCCTCTGGCACATTAGCTTTAGCAGACAGATTTAAATGTTAACAAAACACCAGTGTTTACACATGTTTTCCACTTCATCTTCAGAACTATACGGCAATAACCGGGAGCCCCTTGCTGCCTTGGCTTGTGTGCTGAGGACTGTGGAGCCGGATCACAGGTGACTTCGTATAAGGAATGCCTGCAGATGCCATGCGGCAGGAGAGAGGGGTATGATGTGACACTGTGTGACAGCAATGGTTTCTTGTACCCGGGGCTCACAGCCAGGGAAGAAGGGCTTCGTGGTCAGTACAGAAATGCAAGAAGCCAAAGTCAGTATAATGCCCCTGAAAAGCTGCCGAGCTCTCCATGGGGAGGCACAGGAAGCTACCGCTCTTCCAATCACTAATAATTTGCATGTAGCAGCCTATGTACCTAGATACCTCTCAGTGCCAGGGGAACAGTGGCTGAATGGTGGCATAAAACTCATGGGACAAGTGTGAGAGTGCAGGCATCATGTATGTGCAGATGCCCGATGCTTGAAGAAAGGGATATGCCTTGTCTTCATTCCTTTATTTCGAATAACACCAAAGTGCCATTATTGAAGACAGACGTCTGGCTTCTGAAAGAGTGCCTGCAGGAGCTCAACCCCGAGGCGGGATGCAGCTGATCAGCTGCTCCCAACAAGGCAATGGCTTCAGCTCCTGCTAAATTCCTGCAGGCAATGCAGAGCAGCCTGGTTTGACAGTCGCCATGTAGGTCCAGAACCTTATTGAAGCATCATCCCTTCACTTTACTTTCTCTAATAATAAAGTAAAAACCCCATAGAATTCAGCTGTGTTTCTCTAGTTTTATGTCAGAGTCGATTCCAAAATCTGGCACACCACTCTTTTGCTGTTACACGTTTTATGATCATTGGGCACATCACATTTTTTAAGGTGGGGCTCTCTATAGTTTCCTCACTCATGTCCAATATTGGCTAGCATAAGTCTTCCTGTATATTCAGCTACTCACCTCAAAGGATAAATTACCATGGAAGGAAAGAAATATTGGAGGAATACACATCCCAAATTGACGTGAGGAGAAAGAGTTTAAAAAGAAAGTAAGGGAGAAGGAGCTCCCTCGCAGACAAAACCAATGAGGTCATGAAGGCTCTCATCATCTGGGGCTGTTCCTGCAGGACCTTTCTTCAGCTCCCCCACAGACACATCAGTGTCTTTAAAAAAAGAAACACTTCTCTCCTGGCCCACTGTGTTCAAGTCAGGTTACCGCGGCTGTGGTTTGGAGGCTTGTGAATTTCTTTGCCATGGATATGGGATATAGAAATTTTTAGCTCAGAATAAAGATGTCTAATACAGAGGAGATGAAGATTTATTTGAGCACCCGCTAAACCATAACAGATTTGCAATTCCCTGCTGTAGAGCTCTGTTTTCCTTTTCGGCCTTGTACTATATAATTTTGGCTGGACAGATTTTTAGGTCTGTATTTGCTATCAAAAAGACAGCAGCTCCCACTGAAGCAACACTGACTGTGTGTTCAGAATCTTTACATCTGGTGGCAGACTGGAAGCTGTTGGTGGCCTTTGAAGCACCACTATCAGCTGTAGAAGTTCAAACTGGTTGGGCGTTCTTGGACCTAAGATTTCCCCCCACCCCTTTTTTTTTTTTTTTTTTGCTAAAGTTTATGGGAAGTGCGCTGTTTTTCCTTGGCTCTCAGAGGGAACAAAACTTCAGTCTTATAAACTACCTTGATAAAGAATTGTGAACACCTAAATTGTCAAATTTTGTTCCTTAGTACTTCACGTTATTGGATGCAGATTGAATAGTTCCCACGGTTACATTTTCATGACATAAGATTCTTATTTGGCACCATTCATATATTTATATTAATGCAATCTTGCTATGTGACTTTGTGTATCTTTGTATTTTGAAGCCTTCAGATGAAACGGAAAAAAATGTTATTCACTCATTTTATTAGTACTGTAATCAGATTTTCAGAGTTCCACAATAACAGGAGAAGCTTGAAACGTAATTAAGAGATTCTCCAACACAGCAGGAGTTTTTGTTAAAGGGGAAAACTAATTCAGATTGTAGTTTGCAGATACAAGAGGAGTTAGGGCTTGAGTCCAAGAGACTCCTAATCTTTAAGAAAAGTAGCTGCTCTGAAAGCCACGGGGAGGGAGAGGTCATTCATATACTTTCGTTTTCCTTTCAAAGAAAGCAAACTATTAGGAGCTTATCTAACAATTAAAACATCTGCTTCACAAAGGAAAGCACATGTCAGATTGCATTACCTTTATTGAAAGGATGCATTTTATTATATAATTTAATTTGGAAATATAAAACATAGTACATTAATTTGCATTTGTAAGAAATGCAGTTGATTTCCAAAGATTAATAACAGACCATACATATGCCTTTGAGAAAACACCCAACCACACAAATGACGGTTTCCAAATGCACGTTTATTTAGATTTAGCCAAGTCCCATATACCCTGCTGTATGTGATGTGCTTGTAAGTCACACCGAAGATTTTGATGTTCAGTTTTGATATTATCATAACGCACTGACATTTTCAAAACTGCAAATCTTCTAAACTACATTTTTCCCTGATGCAGATATAGATGGTAACGGATGGCAACAAGTAACTCATTTGTAAATCTTCGCTGTCTCCTACTATCTCATGCCTCCCTTGCTGCTGCTTTCCCTATCTCATCTGCCCTTTTCTGTGGCTAGCTGCCACCTCTCCTACCCCTTTGATTCTGCAACGCAGACACAGGTTTCATTAATGCTTTTGAGCAGCTGTGCTTGGGTTTAAGCTTTTATTTTCTAACAAAAAGGGATTGTGAAAAACTGCTTTAATAGAGAAAAATAAATTGGTGCCATCTCTTGTGCTAAATAAGGTACGGAGATCATTCAGAACACGGTTTCACTTCTTTAAATGTAATAATTACCTTTTAAATGTGCATGTGGCTTAGTCTTTTTATGGTGCATGATAATGGAGGAGTTTTATATGATTCACTTACAAGTGATGATAAGGATGTACATTGTAGATTATTGCTCTATCACCATACATTTGAAGAGAGCTCCCTTATGGCAGTAAAATAATAATGGGACTGATTGCCTCATCCCCAAACCCACTGGAAAGCACTGCTCTGGGTTATTTTAGGGCATAACACTGAGGTTTGTTCTCCTGTGTGCTTCCTTATTGCTCTTAGGAGGTAGGGAGATTCACCTGCCCTGTGGAAGGCACTGTCCTCAGCAGTTTGCCTAGGTCTCCTAGTCCACCCCAGAATCTGCCTGCCCAAAAGCTGTGCGTTGGCTGTTACTTTCTCATCACTCTCTAGGACTGGAGGGAAGGAGAAACATATGGAAAGAAGCAGAAAATTACAATATAACGTAGGAGGTCAGTTGGAAACCAGCGTGCACCCACTCGCTGCTTTTGTTCCCTCCCATCTCTCTGTAGTGTCAAAGAAAACTGCTCCTCGGGCATGTGGCATTTCCTACAGGAATGAGCGTGGCTGAGCCAACACCACTGGACTGATGTGGACTGAAATATGTAGATTTAAAACAGCTTTTCACACTCACCAAACGCCATGCCGCTTTTAACCTGCAATACCCAAGAAATCTGTATTGAGGAAGTGCATTACAAAGTGCTAATACAAACCGAAGAACAGGCAATGATTTTATCAGAAAGGTTTATTTTAAAAGCAGAACAAATCAGGCAGTTGAGGGTTGCCAAACATCTTTCAGGAGACACTTGCTGCAGATGCTGGACCACAGCAGGGATCAGTCATGAGGACTGGGACAGAGAATATGGCCAAATGTGATACGGCACATCAGTACTGTGTTTGCATGTGTGACACCCTTAAAATCCACTTCAGTTACCACTGTAAAACTGCATCCAGTCCATCTTTATCTCACCTGCCTCAGCCTTCCGGTCACCTTTGTCCAGCGATATCCATTTGGGTTGTAAATCAGAAAAGAAACATTGCTGCCACCTGAATTTTACAGGGCACTCAATTTAGCCAGACTTGAAACATCGAAGCTTTTGAAGCCAGAACCAAATATTGATGCAAAATGTGCGAAGGGAAGACACAGAGCAGCGTAACCATTCTTTGTCACACAGGCAATGCTGTGTGCGCTTTGCCAGGAGGTGCCAAGAGGAGCTCCATCTCCCTCCTTCAGTTCTCCTCCTCTGCCGCACGCAGGAACTCCTGCCATGCTGCTCTGCTGCTGAGCCCAGTTCCCTGCAGCCCCAAAGGAAGATTCCTGCTGGTAGCGCTGCAGAGCCAAGCTGGCAGTCTGAGTATTAACAGTTTTAGTGATGCTCAGTGCTTTCCTGGAGTCATCAGCTCCAGATGTTGCAAGACTGTGGGGAGAATCTCAGATTTACATAAACCATGAAGGGAAGTTTGAAAAAGTGAATCCTGTAGTTTCAAAATCCTAAGTAAAAGCACCCACCCCCCGCTCCTCAGTGTCAGGCTTTTCAAGCCAAAGTAGTGATTTTTGCCTCACTGTTTTTGAATGCTCGGGGGTAGCAAGTTGTGTCACTATGGCTGCTGCCTTAGGCCTGTTTAGGAGGGTTTGGGTCTGAGGTTAAATCAAGGTTTGTAGGCAAATCCTGTTTCTTCTTTTGCAATTTTTAGTTCTGTTTTGCATCTCTTCAGTTAACCCCTAATTGCAGAGGTGATTTAGGGTGACCCCTCACCAGAGGCTGTTTTACATGACACAGAGAAGCGCTGGGAGGAGGCCAGAATTTCATTGATATAATCCTATCTCATGGTTTGCAAAAATTTACCTTTGCTGGAGTTGAGTCAGTATCCGTGACTTTGATTTGAGGAGGCTGCTATTCCAACACAATGATTCACAAAAAATTCCATGAAAATGTGAATTTGTCAGACGTTCAGAGTATCTTTTGAGTTCGCAGGGTTCACCGTAGATTTTCAACTGGCTGGTTCAGAGGTTTTCACCTTCCCTACCTTCAGGCATGTACTATTTCTTCCAGGAAGACCTAGAAATTTTGTAATAATGCTTCTTCCATGCGCTTGAAAACTACACACTAAGCTGAGGGATTGTGATATGCTTTATTCCCATTATTTTAAAAATATACATATTTCTCATATGAAAAAGGTAGAGTCATGCAAAGGATTGCTTTTGATTGACTGGGTTTTATTTCCTGCCTATAAATTTACGACATAGCTCAGAGCTGACATAAGTCAATAGCTGGTAACATAGTTATAGACTACAGAAAGGGACCAGGCAGAGAATAGTCCTATGCTGCTATTACTGCTGGAACGAAACTACGTTGTGCAGAAATGACTACCACATGTGAGGGAGATGAGTCTTGGAGGAAAGCTGTCTGTGTTTCTGCATCCTACAGTGATGGTTTGTGGAAACAGCACAGTGGTCTTTAAAATATCCTCTTAATTTGTCGTGCTCTCTGGCATTAGCAGAACAGTTGGTGCATAGCGAAGTTATATTGGAATTGAGACTGGCAAATCTTCCTATTCTCCCCTGTTTCTTTTGTTTATCCTGTAACTGGTTTAGGCATTATTGCTGTCATCTGTTGTCCTATCCTTCAGTCTCCAGGGCCACATTTGTGATCTGCGTATGAGGAGCAGAGGATGAGGAATTGCACTGTATCTGTTCCAGTCTTCCTGCTGGTGGTAAGGGCAACATGCACCTCACACAAACTTCCACTGATGACAGCTAGATGGTAGCTCACATAGGGAAAATGCATGTATCCGAACCTTGGTCCGTTATTTTTGTATATAAAAGTATGGCAGTTTCATTCATGCTAGCCCTTCAGTTTCTGGGTTGACA
Source organism: Pluvialis apricaria (assembly GCA_017639485.1). Classification (NCBI taxonomy): domain Eukaryota; kingdom Metazoa; phylum Chordata; class Aves; order Charadriiformes; family Charadriidae; genus Pluvialis; species Pluvialis apricaria. Next base: position 43,282,380 of record CM030008.1, on the reverse strand, counting down.
CAGTCATTTAAAGTCAACTTCATACAGAGCCACAGTCAATGAATCATATTTTAAACTCTATGTATTCAGCTTTGCGCTGGAACTTAGTTATATTTGGTCAGTGTGGTATTGTTCTGAATCATTAAGAAATCAGGTCAGTGAACGGCAGTGTTCAGATTCATTAAGAAATCAGATTTTCTCCTATTGCTTCAACACTATAATGTTAAATCTTATCATATGCATAGCAGCATGGTACATATTAAACAAATAAGTTCATACTGAGTCAAATAATTTACATAATTATTAGCAGATCTCTTTGCTAGGTGTACAACCTTTTTTAAAAAAACCCAAACCTGAAGAGTATAATCTCTTTTTTAAATGCAGTAGAGGCTGTTTTGTATTTCTGAGAGACTTGGGAAATCTCACTCTCTTTATGAGATATATCTAGGGATAATCTAAAACTGGAGTCAATTAGTGGAATGTTTGTCATTCTGATGATAATATTATTTTTCCACTCAGAGCTCTTGGTTGGGTAAATCTATTAAAGTGTGCTGTGTTATTACATTCTGCCTCAACTTAGGCCTAATCCACCATGTTCTTACGCATCCTTACTTTCTGCGTGTCACTAGCTTCCTTGGTTTAAATAGGAGTAGGTTTAATCAAGTGTGTAAGTGTTTACAGGGTATAATGAAGATATAAAACATTAAAACTGTTTTTGCTAAAATGTACCTCTAACATTGTCCCTTTTCCACAGCTGTCAACCACATACTTGATTTTCTTATCACTTTGCCTCAAGTTATTTAAGCATAGCTGTACTGAATATTTTACAGTTCAAATGTAAATAAAAATATGCTTTAAATAACCTTCTTAAATCATTGAGCAAACACATAACTAAATGGAGAATGAAAAACAAAAAAAAAAGGAAAACCAGTCAAACACACTTATACAAAGCTCAACCAATGAACTGATGATAAAAGATTCAGGGGAGAGTTGGGGAGGTGGATAGAGAAGGGCTGAGCGGCCTCTGTCCCTGTCTTTGTGCTTCTGAGGATGGTTTCACCATAGTGCACCCCTGAGTATGTTTCAGTGGGTGCTGGAAGGATGTGGACACCGGTTTCTCGCTGAGCCAAGCAGTGAGCTATTGGTAACTGAAAGCTCTTTTACCCCATTCCCTCCCATCATGGCTAAAAATAACTTTTATTTACAAGGTTATGTTAGCTCCTGGTCGGTCCCTGATCTGATTCAGCATACAGCCAGACAAACCTATGCATCGACCCAACTGAGACGTTGATACAGGAAAAAGAAGCAGGAATTGCCTAAGTTGAAGTTGAAAGAAGTGGGCTTCAGTTTCAGAATAATGCGTTGGATGTCCATACCGTGGCCTTGCTCTCAGCTGGAGTGCCAGTGGCATGGGGGTTCCTCTTCACTTTTGTGGGGCAGGAGTACCTGGAGACTCCTTTCATGGCTCCTGCGGGATTGATAAGAGAGCTCTTTGCTGAAGCAGCAGGCTTTTCCCCGCTCAAAAGCACCTGGAAGGAGGGGAGGTTGTAGATAAGCCTCCCAGTCTTTACCCTCTCTAGGGCGACTGGCTGGGACCTGCCACAGTCCTCGTGGCGTATGTACTCCTCCCGAGGGGCTGTTGACAGGATCCCGAGAGCACTTTGTTAACACACTATTGAGATTCATGGCACACTTCACATTTCCCAAAGTTAATGACCCAGACTGTCTGCAGATGCAGGCAGACATTGCTGCTGCAACCTATGGTGCTGATGAGCTATTTACAAAAAATCATGTTTTAGCTAAGGCAACTAAATACATGTAAGTTTTATGAAAATTGACCTTTTTTGTTGGATAAGTTTCAGGAAACAGTTTTTCACTTAATGACTGGTTTGAATCCAGGCCAAATTGGTAAGTCTCTAAGTCTGGACTGAGCAAATAATTTTGAACAAATTATTTATTCAGTGAAGATAGCTGCTTTTCCTCACTAGTACATAGTTCATAGACAGACTGTGAAACTCTTTAACTTACTTGTAATTCAGAGTTATTCATACATTTCCTCACATAATAATTCTTGGTCTAAAACTATTTATGAAAAGATTATCAGTGCCTGCCATGAAGAGACATGAAGGAATGGAAATTATGTCTGTTTCGGAATCGGCTTGGAACTTTAGATGGATATGCTCTAACGTGAAGAAACTCTTCCCTGTTCAGTTAATGTGGCTGTTTTTTCTCAAATCATTTATTTGACACACCAGTTTTTCTGGTGTTTGACCAGCTCCATAATTCATAGAGAATTTTCCTCCCTCCCGCCCATCATTTTCCCAGCTCTGCTGAAAGCCTTGCAGCCAGACAGCTGTTCTGAATGAAGTGTATTTATGGTCTTGTATCAGTTCCTAGTAAATTGGTACACTGGTGATGAAACCACAAGTACTACCTTAGGGCCATGTTTGCGAAGAGGAGAAAAGGACATGGACACTTGCCTGCTCACTTTGTACTAGAATTGGCCCCTCTGGTACCAGCTGCAGCTAACAGACATTAGTAGAGCAGCACGAATTTTCTGGTGTGAAGGGCAACACCTGTACCTGCTGTGCTGGCAGAACAAAGGTAGCACGCAGTACCTTTTAGCATCCCTGAACTGCTCACAAGGAGAAAGATGGGGAGGGAGACCCACGGTTTCCATCCCTAATTCTCTCCTGCATCTGGGCAGAGCTCCTTTGGGCATCGTTCACTGGATCCTTTGACTCTTCTGCAGAGAAGCAGGCACTGCCTGGGGTTTCTGCCCGGAGTCCCAGTCCAGGACATTTATTTAAACCTCCAACTCCCTTTCCTCCGGTGCTAACATAATCCCTTTAGTTAACCCTTTAGTTAACCCCAAACCAGAGACCGATTCCTTTCAACTCTACTGCCTTCCCTGCCTTCCCTCTCCACTATTCCCCTGCTGCAGTGCTTACCTTGTTCTTTTACCTGCTTCACTTTCTTCTTTTTTGCTCTTCGTGATTGATTTCCTTTCTCTTTTCGGGGAGGAGGTTGCCTCTCCTGGCCTCAGGCAGTGCTCTTTCAAGTTCTGGCTTATTCTACCCTCCCATTCTTATTCTTTATTCTATATTACAACGGAGCCTCCAGCTGGTATTGATAATCACTGAAAAGACAGTTCCTACCCAAAGAATTTAGAATGTAGGCAAATTAATTCCACAGGTTAAACAGACTGATCCCTTTATGTACATGCATTTTTTAGAAAAAGTAATTAAAAATATTAAGAATCTAATTTGGTTGTATCAGGATTATAAGTATAACATAAATACTCATTTAGGCAACAAGCCATGCTAAAGATTTTTACTTGCCTATAGGTTATTTTTATTGCGGCTTTGCAAGATTTTTGAACCTATCTTCAATGTTACAGAGTGGTAATAAAGTCAATTATCCTGGATCTTATCTTTATTTTAAAATACTTTATTCTTTCTCACTCAGTTCTGCTTTCTTCATTCCGGTAGCCCTCTGCAAAACAGAATAAATATTTTCATTCAGTTCTGCAGGTGGTGAAAGACATAAAACATTAGAATGGGTCCTTTAAAACAGCTGTAAACTAAAATGATGCTTGTAAACTGAAATACTGCAGTTTTGTTCGCCCTGAATTTTAAAATAGTTTCATGAGGTAATTGAGCCTTAAAGGATCTGGATTTTTTAAACTATATTATGTTATTATGCAGTTGCCACAGGGGGAGCATATGCTAGCTGCCAAAAATCTAAAACTGGATTCTTGGATGTTAAACAGATAAGATTAAGTCATAGACTTCAGCTCTACTAGAAGCAAGCAGAACATTCATCTGAAGCATGTGACAGCTATGTCCTGGAAAACTGTTTGTAGACAGACATTCTTGGTTGCTTACATAGACTGAAATGGGCAGTTCACATTCATTCAATCTACTGAGTTTTAAGCACCTCTGTAGAACTGTTCAGTTGAATATTTTTCCGCTTTTCCTGAAGTGTGGCATTGCTTCTTTAGGGAGACTTGTAAATTAAGCCTTTCACTTAGGACAGTTATACTCTTATGGATTCCTGCTATTCTTATTGGTCACTGAACATACACTGTGACATTTAGGTTTTAAGCCTTACTTTTCCTTAATAGTACTATTGGGTTTGAGTCTGCCTTGGATTACAGGTATCAGTTTGTGCATATTCTGTATTACATTTTATTGTGCCCTAAAACATGACAGGAACTACACTGAACAAAAAGAAAGATATAATCACTTCCCTGAAGAATTTACCATCTAACTTTAGATTAGAAAGAGAGTAATAAACAGCAGGAGGAGATGGAGTGAGGAACTACCTCACACATTACAGCAGTAAGATCAAGCTGTTAAGCTGTTGGGGCTTGTAAACACCTCGATTGCTTAACTAAATGGTTTATTTAAAATAATTATGATCAGTGAGCCACTAATTGTAGGCACCACCAAAATGAACTTAAAAGGAGGGATTTGAATGAAAAGTTCAAATTCAGTGAACCAGAATCAGCATTGCGTCTCGCAAGCAGGACAGAATGACACAGAAAAGCTTGCAGGAGAGGTGGATAAGTAAGTGGGACATCAAGACCGATGTCAATGGTAAGCGGAGAGAGCAAACCTGTATCTACAGAAAGCGTTCAGTTATGCGGGGCACTGAAGGTGAAAGCAGAAGGTCTAAATCTAATGTGGTGGATAAAGGAGAGCTAGCGGACTGATTTAAAATGGGCTTAAATGACTGAAGTGTTTCAGCTGACTTGGCAAGGTCAACACCAGTGTGTTAGAGAGAGCGTGGTCCCATTGCCAGGTGGACCAGACTGACAGGAGGCATGTAGCTTTCAGGGATAAAGCAGCTGAGCCTGGGTTTAACCACTGGAGCAGAATGAAAGGCTGGAAGAAGATTATTCCATAAGCACTGCAGAAGGTTTCTTACCTAGTCCCAAGTTGCCCATTCCTCATCACTACAGTAGACCATCACTCTTCCTATCATGGCTCCACGTTAATAGCCTCCCTGAGTTTCTTTCCTACAGTGTCTATCCTGAAATATCTGTTGGAGCAGTGTCCAAGTGCTGTCTTCCAGGTTATATATGGTTTGGTGGCACTAGTTCAGTTCATACGGGGTAAATGAGCATTGCAGCAAGTGCCATGTTTGCTCAACAGTGAGGTCAAAGACTGCCTGAAAAGATGGCTTAAAATGATCTGACTTCTGGATTGATTGTTTTACATAAAGGTAGGGCCCGATGACAGAACTGCACCTGGAAATCTTTGCCATTGCTGTCCACACTCTTATAATACTGATATGAAAAATCGGGCAGCTCTAAAAGGTAAAGTTACAGTTGCCCCATCTAAACCACAGTTCAAACCCACTTGTTTAACTATTGTTAAAGAGGAAACTTGCATATCCCCAGATGACCCAGTTTTTGTACTGTTGCAAGTCCCCAAACTTCTATACCTTCCTCTTTGATGGTCTCAAATGGTTAACATCTAGATTTTATGTTGCTGAATCTTGTATGTTGTCAGGCAGCACCACGTCGATTAAATCGCACTCAAGAGAGACTTAACCACAAAGCCGTAAGTATTCTTGACAGGTCATTCTTGCTTGAGCCTGGTTTCTTGTGTATAAAGATTAAAAATCTTGTCACAGATGGTAAAGAATGAAGTACATGCAAAACAATGGAGCATCAATAACTCATAAAAAGCACTTAACAGAAGTGGCAGAATTTGAATGAGATGGTGTATACATTAAACAAAATAAAACTAGTAGTAACGTTGAAGATAGAGTACTGTAAAATAATTTTAAGTATTGAATGCAAGTAGTAATTGGCAGTGATTGTTCATTTCAGTGATGAATGAGTGCGAGAATTTTATTTTTATTCAGCACTGTACTGAACCCAGGCAAATAACTCCTTTGCGTTTTGCATCATTTGCTTTCCTGAGTATTCCATATTAATGATATTTGTTATTAACTGGTTCTCATTCTCTGCTCTGCTGGGTCTGGTTTTGCTCTGCTCCTTTAGAAGAAAGCAACCCTGAAATAAGCAGATGCAGCCATTGGCACCTAGTAGATTCTTGAGTTACATGGTGGCAGCTACTTTATTCCTTTATCCTGGTTACCAGTGTAGGAGTTTTGGCTTCAGAAAAAAGGGTATGACCAAAATACCTTTGCATTAGGGTTTGTTTCTACCTGCTGGCCTGCTATTGGCAGCTGGGGTAAATTAGAACAGCATTCTCAAGCAATGAAGAGGCCAACTGGCAAAGTTATGACTTGTTCAGAGGCCCATCCTGGTAGCCGGGTAACTCTGGGTAAAGAGAGTAGAAAGCCCAATGCTTTTTACCTACCTGCCGTCTCTCCAGATTTCCATCAGGTGAATGGAAACCTTGAATAGGGTAGCCTTTTCAGATCTGCATTTTTCCTCTTTCTAGTGCTTTTGATTTTGAACTCTCAAAAAAAGGCAGGCAGCCCTGCTGATTGAAATGCGGCCTATGCTGGAGATATCTACGTTGGGAAATAAATGGCAGTGGTTTAATCAGGCTTAACAATGCTATCCTATCCCATAACACACACGCAGACGGCAAAGAACATAGCATCTTACTGACAGCTCTTGGAAGTTTATGTTTTCAAAATGTAGTTTTCAACAGCTGGATTTGACACTGACAGCCACAAGTGGCTTGAAATGGTGATTTTTTGGGGATAAGTTTTAGTCCATAAACACCTCTGTTTTTATGGAATACTAAGAGATCTATAAAAGCCGACTTAGCAAGCCTTGTGTCTGTAGACTTCCATTCATTACACAGAGCTGTACACCTCCACAGAAAAAAAATAAATGTGGAGCCACAATATTGAAAATCATGGGCCTATGGCTTCTTGGATAATCTTTATCTGAGAGACAGGGCTGTCTCCCAAGATATGTGGAAGAATTCTTCTAAATACAAAGAGAAAAGTGTTCTTTCCGTAACTGAATAATCTAAATGACTGCTGTGGCTTCCCTGTGGATTTCCTATCCAAATACCAACTCAACCTGTTCATGATTACCCTGTGAGAGCCAATGAGTTCACAACCTGCAGCGAGAAGACTGCAGACCATGGTAAAAAGGAGCCTAGGAAAACTGAGATTGCTTTACTACATTATTATTATTTTATACATTATTAAATTGCTGCAGTCTGCTTGAAGGTGCTCATAAGGCTATGTTTTTCCTGTTCTTTTTAAAGTGTCAAAGGATTTGAGTCACTTAAAAAAAAATTGGGTGGAACAAAGTGTGCTACAGAAGACTTACCACTACCCTTAGACAGTCTCGCTGTACTTAAGACAGGCCACCCCTCGGGCAGATTTGTGTAATCTACACAACACATAATTTCCATAGGTGTGAACATCTTGTAGGGCAGGGTTAAGATGAAGAAGATTTACGCTGCTGGAGAGAAGTCAGGCTGCTACTTCTAGGGACGGGTTGCTTGGAGTACTCTGTGTTTTTGGAGGACAGAGCAACAGTTTTAAAACATGTTTAGCCTAAAGTTTAGAGTAACAGAGGGTGCTGAACAGTCCCAGGTGGCCTCGGGTTTTGTTGCTGTAGGCAGGATGGTGGTTTCAGGGAATGCTTGTGGGCTGATGCAGGAACACAGGATGTGAAGGGGCATGAAGTACTCCAGTCCCTCTGAGTTTGCAAGCCAGGGAAGGAAGGAGAAATGCTGCAGGCCCTTTAGGGGGATTTGCAAGCCCTCCCTTGGAAGATGATTGATTTTTGTCTCATCCTTGGCAGAAGAGTACACGGGCCCGTACTACCATTTGATCTACTGTGGGGTTGCTGTTTCACTGCTGCTAACTCTCCCTGCTCTGCACCTCTGGCGTTTACAGCTGCAGCAACGATCATCTGAGGACCACAGTCAGTGGGGCACAGGACCAAAAGAGCATCTGCTGCTGCTGCAGATGAGACTGAGCAGGGAAGAGGATGAGCAGGCAGAAGGAGCTGCCACTGCCTGCTCTTTCTCAGGCTGCAGCGGGTCCCTCATCCCCGCTGCCAGCCCAACAGGCAGGGCGATACAGCCTGCCCCAGCTGCGCAGTGGGAGCAACCTGTGTGCTATATGTGGCCCAGCTGGACCAGACCCAGCTTGCTCAGCCTAAATAGTGCTGGCTTGAAGCTCTAATTAAAACAAAGCGAGGATAATAAACTTCTGAAGCCATAGGGTGGAATCAAAGCTTCACATGAGCCGTTTCAATAACTGGTAAAATTTGACTTTTACTTTTGTCCAAGCTTTTAGAAGATGTTTGTTAGATCAAGATAGCTAATATGACCTAGTATTATGCCTTAAAATCCACATCCAAATAAATCCTTGGTGAATTTTAGGGTCAGGAAAGACTTTAGTAACTGTGAAGGAATAGATCTGCTCCAGTTACTATTTCAAAGAAATGCCTTGAAGTCAGAAAAGCAGTGAATTTTGTGACTCTTATGGGAAAAAATGGTTATGTTTGACATTTTAACTGGGGATGGCTATTTGGGACATGCACATCTGACCTAAACGTGGGTGGGAAGAGATGACTTGCAAACACAACTGAGTCACATGTGTCGAGTGTTTGCATTGTGCTAACTAACAAAGAAACCAAAGCTATCATACCCATAGCTATTTCTGCCCCCCTCTGACTGGTGTGCTTGCGCATTTGGCGTTTTAGCAAGTGATAGGATGCAGAAGCGTTGGCTGCATAGGTCTGAGCAGGTGCTAGAAAAAAGTGGGCCAACAATGTATTCTGGTTTGTGTCTGCATTGATATGCAAATACAGCACAGCTAGTAATGAAATGTATGTGTTGTTTCACACTGAGCCAGGTAAATCCAGTTTGAAAAAAAAGGAGTCTGGTGGCATATTAGATTGCTTATAGGAATAAAGTACCTGCTTTGTACTCTCATTTTCACACTGGTAATTAGCATAAAAATCCTGTTTTGGAGAATGGTTCGATTCTGCTGAGGCCTTTTGGAAACAAAATGAAAAGTTTCTGTGCTCCTGAGTGCTGATTTCTTTATTTGGTTCTTCGCATACAATAACTGTTGAAGGCTTTCTGCTTCATGCTGAATTTGACTCAGGTTTAAATGTACTTTACATATTTCCTTATCCTGTAACTGTAATTGCTTTCAGTGAGCCTTCATTACTGTCATCTACTGTCATGCCCTACTGCATCTGACCAGCTACAATTGCACAGTAAAATAGCAGTTTGTGTGATTTTTATCTGTGTCTACAATTTTTATGTTGCAGTTGTATAATACTCTGATTGTACCTCTGATATTTTAACGCTTACTCCCTTAAGTGGGTCTTGAAAAGATCCACTGAAGTCCTGCTCCTTAGCAAATTACCTGGAACGGATAAGCAAGTAGAGCACACTTACAGACCCTCTTTTGTTTTCCTGCTTGTGCTAAATTCACTTCTTTTTTTCTTGGCCAGCTGTCTGAGACGTAATTATCCAGAATTGTAACTATCAGACTTAGGTGAAGCTTTCATGTGGAGATCAAATGCCTTATATTTCATAGGAAGGCTTGCGCTAAAGCACACAAGAGCTCACTGAGAAGCTTATAGTTGCCATCTCTGCTCCCTTGCAGGTGGGGTGATGCTCTCCCAGCTGCAGAGGGCCCTCCTGGGGCTGTACCTTTACACTATTTTTCAAACAATTTTGTTGTTGTTATGGTTACCATCCACCAACCACTCACTCTTACCACAGCCCCTGTCTCAATCACAACTTTAAACTGCCTTATCTCCGCTCCTGTGCCTTTTTCCGGATCTGTTTTACTTCCTCTTTGGTGGTTCAGTACTCTCCTTTCCCCTCCACTTTCCAGTCTTTTCTGTCTCCACTAGGACAACTTCGGATCCTGCACAAACCATGATTTTCTCCTTCTCCTCCTGACCTCCAGAGACACCTGTCCTGGCTAGTGCCATCATCCCAAACCTGGCACCCACCACCTCAGTCTCCCTCTTTCTCTTGTGGCCTCTGAAACGCCTAAAGTTTCTAAAAAGTTTGCAGCCTTCCACCCTCTCTTTGCATTTCCCACACTCCAGCTTTCCGGTCCCTTTTTATACGACATGTGTGTGTGTGTGTGTATATATATTATATATGTTTATATAAATTGTTTCAACGTGGTGGTTGGTCCCTTGAGGGATCCTCTGCTACCTGTGGCCTATTTAACTTACTTCCCAAAGGGGATAAAATGAACCACAACACGTAACGGGGTAGGTCATGTAGCTAAATCAGGCCTGGAGCTGCAGGCCCAAATACGGGAGGCTCCAGGTAGGAGGCCTCCGAATGAACACTTTTTGTGTGGAGGTTCAAAGGAGCAGGATGGCTCTATGAGCTGTTATATCCAAATGAATTATTCTCCACTGCCAGGTAAAGGATCTAATGATTTCAGGCTGGAGTGTGAAGGCCAATCCTATTAGCAGAAGCTCAACCAGAGCAGCTTATGGAACCTGCACTCAGTGTTGCTTGGCTTCAGCTGGAGTATTTGTGTCTCTCTAAGCCGTGTCTCCTCTTTGATGTTTCTTCTCCTCTTTTTTCACTTTCATTTGTTTTGTCCCTCAAATTTAAAAGAACACTTCATTGTAAAGCGGCAACTACCTACCCTTACAAATGTGTCTATTTCTAAATGAATTACATTATTTAATTAGTAATTATTCTGTAAATAATTGAACTGAGTCATACATAAATTTCAAAGTCTAAGGTGCTATTCAACTTGATGTTAATTAATATGACTAATAAAACAGATAAGAAAATATGAATAATGAAGTCAGTGTCTCTACCACATCATCCACGACGCTCTCTAGGCCTTGGTTATCTGGAGATGTGAAATGACAAGCTCTTTTTCTCAGTGAAAGGAATCTCTGACTATGTTTTCCCTGGATCCATATTATAAGCTATCTAGGACACACTGATCCACAGTTGCACTGTGCTACTGAGAGCAACTAGTTTCACTTAGCTCTCCTTTTATTTGAAAGAAACTACAATATAACTGTGTGGTTTGTTAATGATCTATTAAGCACTATTTTGATCAAGCTTGTATAAGCAATGTGTTTATTTATTTTAGGGTGGCTTTTTTTTTGGAAAGTGGGAAAGAACTGCTGGTTTCTGAAAGTTTTTTATACGTTTCACATCAACTTCTAAAATTCTGCTTGTTTGAAAGGAACTGCCAAATGCTTGAAAGCTTGCTCATCGTTGCTTTCTAGTTATCCTGGCGTAATACCCGGTATAAGTCTCAAATGCTGATTAAATCTCAGAGAACGGAGATCCAGAATTAGTTGCTTGCAGGATGTCATACCTTATAAACACCAGGGGAGAAATAAATTAACACATCTCAAGATGGATTATGGTAAAGGTCTAGAATACATAAATAATTGCTTAATGATGTGACATCTACATTTCCTGTATTAAACTATATTAGCTAAATCATTAATAGAATAATTAGCTGAACCAATACAGGCAGGATCAACATATAGAGCAATAGGTCAGGCAACAAGAAAAAAATTAAAGATCGCTTTGCTTTCTGGTAGTAGACCTTGAAAGCTCTGGAAAAGAGACACTGACCCTGCTTCCCAGGATGACCCCATAGCAGCACGCCAGACTTGGAAGAAAGCTTTGTCAAGAGCTGATCTTGACAGTTTTCTGTACTCTGTCACAGATTGTCTCTACGCACATCTGAAAACTCATATCTGAAAATAGGCCTTGCTCTCTACTTGAATGGGCAGCTCGGCATGTCTATTATGCTGGATCGCAGGGTGACAACATACCACTGTGCCCATGGTCTCTCTGCTTCATAAGGTAGGGACTAAATATTCCTTAGCTAGAGCTTATGGGTTCATCAGAGTTGACAAGAAACCAAAAGGCCATGGCACAAGTTGACAGATTTGAAATCTTCTGAGCGGCAAGTCATGCTAAGAACAGCACGACAGGAGACAAAACAAATTCATCAATTGACTTATATTTTATTCCTGAGAAGTTTAATGCTTTGATGACTAAAAAAGAACAAAAACCACCCTTCAAAACAAACTAACCACTCCTCTCTACCAAAACCCATCTCATTGATATAGGTCATGGTGCGTGAGGGGAGGCTTTCTCATGGTCTGATACTCCTCCAGAAGCTGCTCAAGGCTCCTGACTGAAGTTTGATCTTCTGGCTATATTTGGGGTAACCTAGCACTTGAAGAAGAGCTAGACCTTCACTGCCTGGTCCTTGAACTAAAAGAGTCCATAAACATAAGCAAAGGCATTAGAAACCCCTCTGATGGGTGTCCCCAGTATTACCTGTACCTCTAATTTCATTTTAAACAGCTCTGAATCCTGTCCAAGGGGGCAATAGGTCGTTGTGTCTTCCTAGTTTAACCTTCAGACTAGATAAAGGGTTGTGTGCTGAGCCACTTTACCTGGAAAGAACATCATCAGCTCACTCACCTCTTCAGATGAGACCGCAAAAGAAAAGCTAGACACCAAACACTCATCAAAGCATCTAAGTTGTTTATAGCTTCCATCCTTGCTCAGCAGGTTTCCAGTGTTTCAGGTCTGGTATGAGTCCACAGCTGGCTTTGGAAACAATCCCAGGCAGGTCTGGGAAGACCTTTTCCAGACATTTCTGGAATGAATACAACAAATAGTTGTACCAGTCATCCCCAAAGCCTCTGAACTCTTCTGATTCCCGGCTGAAGAATTGCAGTCACCAGTTTCTTCTCTGAATGCTTCCTAGAGTTCCTACTTATCCTTAATGGCCTCCATTCTTCCAGACCAACAAAGCCCTGCTCTTCTCTTCATGGTCTGACAAGTCTGAAGAGATTATGGAGTTTTAGATTGGCATTAGGGACACTGGTTAAGGTCTGGCTACTCTTCAAAGTGAGGGAGAGGGAGGAATTGTGAGTTAAAACCAGCAGGCAGTGCGTATTGACCACTCGCAGATCCTGTTGTCGGGTAGAGAGCCCTCTGCTCGCTTTTCTCTGTAGTACCAACCAGCCACAACAGCAGGGGAAGGGGGAAAGAGGGATTACCATGAAGCACTGTCTCTTACAGCAGGCTATGCTTGCCTGGCATCACTCCTGGCTCTGAGTCAGCTGATAGCTGGGTAAAATTAGGTCACCTGCCAACATGTTCTTGAGTCAACATTCTCTTGGCTTTTAACATAAAATTTGAGGTTAGGTAAATAGATTAGTGAGAGAAAACTGTCTCTGAGAACAGAGTGCTTGATGGAAGAAGGCGTGGGTGCCCTTATTTGGTTTTACACCGGTCCTAATGGTCCTGAGGAAGTCCTGGCTATGATGACAGTTGCACGTTTAGTCTTTCGGCTGTGGGAGAGGCACCCCCGACATGGCTGCAGACTGGAAACTGCCACTCAGGAAGTGAGGAGGCCGACGTGCTGCCTCCATGGGGGTGACTGGCAGGGCTGGGTTTTCCGGTGAGATGTCAGTCCAACCGCACCACGGGGTGCTTGGCGAGGAGTGAGGTTTTCCTGCTCCGATGACTCCCTGAGCCCTCCCCAACAGGCGGAGAGGGAGGGTGCTCGGGGAGGCAGGTGGGTGCCCCCCACCACCCCGAGCAGTGAGTACGGCTTTTTTACCAAAAGCGAACATCATCCAAATAGGCACTAGCTGCTGTGTGAGGAAAACAGAGGTGAGGTTTCAAGTTAGAAGTGGGATTTTAATTCAGAACAAATGCAGAAGACCACAATATGTGTGGTATGTTTAGCACAGCGTTGAGGCTTAGCTGTCTTGTTTTTAATTATATCCTAATATGATAGCATGCCACATTATTCATGTTCTTAATAATGGCTTGTATTGTTTAAGGAGATGCAAGCAGAGAGACCCTGGGGATATACAAAGCTCAGACATTTTAAAACTAGTAAGATTCAACTATTTCAAATGTTTGTTTCTTTTAAAGTGGTATGTCTTTATCTGCAGCACTCCCAGTACCTCACGGTCCGGGCCAAGAGGACTGCAGGAAGGATGAACAGTATTCTTAGCTCAAAATCAGGGATTCAGCACTGACATGTTCAATGTAGGCTGCTACAAGATGTTTTACAAAATGTTTCTGAATCATCATTAAGCAGAAAACTTGCTTGAGTGTTACTCCCTATGAATAAAAATGATTTACCCCTGGCAGGTTTGATATGATTATTTTACAAATCAACCAAGGGACTGACAGTCACGTTTATGTGAGAAATATATCTGGAGCTAGAACACAATACTCTTAATGGCATTTGCTGAGGAAAGTTTTGTCTGCAAACTGCCTTTTTTTTTTAAACAACCTTATTTAATTTCACTGTTAATGTGAATGAATTCCTGGAGATTCTAGTGTCCTACCTCCAAGATGCACGCCCTGGTGAACCGGGCCCGCTCTGTGATGCTGTAAGATGGGGATAGTCTCGAGTAACTTATCTGGCAACAACATGGAAATTAATCCAAGAAAAGATCATATTGTGCCAGGATTTAGAAAAGAAGAGCAAATGAGAAAGTACTGGAAGAAAAATCAGGAAACAATTAACTGGGCTAAGTGATCACAGAAGGAAATGTTCAAAACGAGGTGGAGATGACTGGATGAAAATAACCTATACTAGTGGGAGAGGACATCCAGTAAACTGGAAAGAGAAAGAGAGGGGGTCAAGGGAGAATGCTGTCAGTGTGTACATCTAATGATAGCAAAATAACACATTTTCATACCTCACTGCTCTGTCTGAGCTCTTTTTAGTGACTGCATACAAAAGCCTTGGCCTGTTAAGATATGCACAATCCACGATCAATACTGCACTCACAGCTAGGACCAAATCCTGTTTGCCTTACTTTCCTGAATAGTGCCATTGTTTAAGTAGAATTTGGCTGCAACATGTTATTTAATTTTATGGATCGCTGATTCCTCTTGAACAAGGAGACTGAACGCCAAGGAAAGAGGAGTGGGAGAATCTCAGTGGGAATTAGAAAATAATCAACAACTTGAGCTCCTGTATGGTACGGCTGAGCTTTCAGACCCACCTTAAACCGTAACTCCATGTCTGTATGTAGTGATTACCAATAATAGCTGTTTCTTCATCCAGTTTGGAGGAAAGCATCATGTGTCTGCTTAACAATGGCAGATGCAGACTGGGATAAGAAAGTGTACAGTCTAGATCTAACTTTAAAAAAAAAAAAGTGTTTTTGTTGTGACTGGCATCTTAGCATAGCTGCAGGATCTAGCTTCCTGAAAATCACAAGAATTGACCCTAGTCAAAGTACAGAGTTGGATACAATGATTATTTCCTTTACAGCAAACAGCTTTAAAATAATAAACTAACTTACCCCCAAACTTGTATCTAGTAGCAGTTCAATATTTCTTCCCAAGTCTGGATGTTAGTTTGTCTATCAAGAAAGAGATCTCACAAAATAGCCCTGCCAGATGATACCAATTATCTGTAATTATTTTTCTCTTTTAATTTAAACATTAAAGTAACGGATTGTACCCGTAAAGGACTTATACCTGTGATGACCTGATTTTGTAGTGCAGACTTGCATCTACCTTTTTTTTTGCATAAGAAATGCAAATGAAAATGGGCCTGTATTTTGAAATTTTGCCTGAAATAGTGTACAAGTTATTTAATCTGCTGGTAATGGAAAAATATTACAATGCCACAATAGTCACATATGAAATATTAACCCAACATATTGGTATGGTGCTTACACAGGACTCCAAAATTCTTTCTAGCCTTGCAATACATCTTGAAAGAGTGGGAGGGCGTATCTCTTCTAGTTGGTCCCGGCATGAAATCTGAGAACAAGAAAGCAATTGGGAATGAATCACAGTTTATGTTATAAATATGAGACTGATAATGATTCAACTGGTAAATTTCAGAGCTCAGTTTAATGCTGAATGAAGAATGAGTGTTGCTGACTAGATGGCTTGTGCATCTGCTCAGTCAGCTTACAGAAGAGTTGCGGTGTGACCATGGTCTTGGCTTGAGACAGGTTGGGTCTCCAGTGTCATGAACGTGGATTCATTTTGCAAGGCAGGAGGTTCTAATCCTCTGGCATCATCTTTTTGGGGGCTGATCCAGCTTATTCTGCAGATAATGGATATTTATTTCCTCCTTGGCTTTTAAGGAAATAGGACTGGTTCTTTGGCATGTGATGGAGACAAAACTCTGCACTTCTGGAGGTCCCTGTGATTAAAGTGGGGTGAGGTGCTCAAAAATACATCTTTTTTTGTTCTAATTTGGTGTAAGAAAACCTCTGTGTTTCTGTTAGAAGAGTAGGAGTTGCAGAAATGAAAATGTATTCAGGCTAAAGGAGAACTGAAGGGAAAATCCACCTTTGATTCAAGTGCAATTATTAGTGCTAAAATATCAGACATTTATATTATGCAATACCTCTATAGTATTTTAGTAAATAGCATTTCATGTGAAGACAGGGAATGCCCTCTGCCTGATAATTTTGCAGCCCTAACTGAATGATTAATGAAATCAGAGTCTGGGTATTTAACTATGTATAAAAATGATAATATGCCAGCTTGTGTCTTGGGATAATGGAGGCAAACTAGTTCAGACAATCATCAAAGGGGATTTCATTTCCCAGATATTTAATCCAAGCTGTTTTGTGCCCTGGTGTGCACACCATTATATTTCAATTCAACATTATATGGCAAAGACATTAACTTCTCGGAAGGTACATCATATGTGGTATGTTTTTCATTCACAAGAGCCATAGGACAGCGCCAAAATGCCAGGTTGTAGAGTTTGGCTGTCATGATCAATTTGTAGAATGAAATAAGTATCTACTTTATTTCTTGTAAATCAAAATCAGCAGTGAAACCTATTTATTGCCATAGGGACCATATTTAAAATTCCAGAAGCTGCTCAGTTGATTAACTTGATCTGGAAAGTTTACAGATCTCCTGAATAGTAAATATCATCTCAGCTACAAAAAATATAACTTTGATAAGGAAATGTGATATAAAAACCTCCAACAAATCAGATTTCTGAGAGATTATCAAAATCACATCAGAGAAAAGCTGAATGAGATGAAAATCTTACACTGAAAATAACAGTACTATCTATAGCTCCTTACTGTGACTGTCTACCTAGCTAAGGACTCTAAATAGCACATAATTATAATGTATAAGTGTTTCTCTAGATTATTATTCTGTACAGCATTTGAAAGATAATGTATTCACCCATTTTTACAACACATTCCTGGATTCAGTGTAGGCCTCAGAAGCATGAGAAGACACTCACAGTCTCCATACAAATTGGCTAGCATATTAAAAATAACTCATTTAATATGTTTCTAACTTAATATAAAAAAGCTGTTCTTTATTTTAAAATATGTTTTCTGATAAAGGAGCTCAATAATGTGTAATTTCATTCTAGTAAAGTTTTACGAGAATAGACATTTTCTGTTTTAAATTATATTAGTCAAGATAGCTGGCTGAAGCCTCCAGTAGGAGATGAGGGAGAGAGCAGAACAGGCTGCTGATGGTTACCAGCTCAGCAAAGCTACGGAAAAGACCAACAACAGTATACTTAGGAACCATAGCCCCCTCCAAAAGAGAAGTGACTTTACCAAGGCATAAGAGCTCAGGCTTCTAGAGCTTGTGTTTTGCTTGCTTCTCTTATTTTCCATTGGGAAAAACACACATCCCAAATTGTTTCATTTGTGTGGTTCTTACCTTTTTCTTTATGCTTCAGTGAGACAGGGAAGACAGAAAAGGGACCTTAACTTCCCCCCCTTAAACAAAATACACCTCCTCCACTTCCAAATATCTACTGCAGCTGTGGTGGGTTGATCTTGTCTGGACACCAGGTGCCCACTAAGCCACTCTATCACTACCTCTCCTCAACTGGACAGGGGGAGAAAAATACAACAAAAGGCTCATGAATCAAGATAAGGACAGGAAGATCACTCACCAGTTACTGTCACAGGCAAACCAGACTCTACTTGGGGAAAATTAATTTAATATATTACCAATCAAAATCAGAGTAGTGTAATGAGTAATAAACCCAAATCTTAAAATACCTTCCCCCCTGCTTCTTCCCAGCCTCAGCCTCACTCCCGATTTTCTCATCTTCCTCCTCCCCAGCACCACAGGGGGATGGGGAATGGGGGTTGTTGTCAGTTCATCATATGTTGTCTCTGCTGCTCCTTGCTCCTCAGGGGGAGGACTCCCCACACTCTCTCATTCGTTTTAGTGGCCAGCCCAGCCCAAAACACAACATCCAGCATGGGGAGATAGTTTTCTATGAACTTCTCCAATGTAAGTCCTTCCCACAGGCTGCAGTTCTTCATGAACTGCTCCAGCATGGGTCCTTTCCATGGGGTGCAGTCCTTCAGGGGCAGACTGCTCCAGTGTGGGTCCCCTGCAGGGCCACAAGTCCTGCTCCAGGATGGGCTCCTCTCTCCATGGGGCCACAGGTCCTGCCAGGAGCCTGCTCCAGCATGGCCTTCCCACAGAGTCACAGAATCTTTTGGGCATCCACCTGCTACAGCATGGGGTCCTCCATGGTCTGCAGGTGGATATCTGCTCCACCATTAACCTACATGGGCTGCAGGGGGACAGCCTGCCTCACCATGGTCTTCACCACAGGCTGCAGGGGAATCTCCGCTCCAGTGCCTGTAGCACCTCCTCTCCCTTCTTCACTGACCTTGGTATCTGCAGAGTTGTTTCTCTCACATATTCTCACTCCACTCACTCGGCTGCTGTTGTGCAGCAGTTTTTTCCCCTTCTTAAATGTGTTATTAGAGAGGTGCTACTACAGTTGCTGATGGGCTCAGCCTTGGCCAGCAGTGGGTCCGTCTTGGAGCTGGCTGGCATTGGCTCTATCGGATATGGGGAAACCTTCTAGCAGCTTGTCACAGAAGCCACCCCTGTAGCCCCCTGCTACCAAAACCTTGTCACACAAACCCAACACTAGCTCATTCCTTCCCCCTTCCTGACCCCTGTCCTTTCCCACCTGAGGTGAGAAGTTTGAGTCTAAGGTACCTCTCCTTTCTGCACAAGCTTCATATATGAGGGCAAATAAATTCAGAGCTATCTCAGCTTTCCCTTGAAAAGAAAACGAAAAGAAACAAACCAAGGGCTTTCACAGCCAATTCTTGTTCCCCCTTTGGTAGGTAACTGAGTTCGGTTTAACCCTTGCCTTTTCTGACTGAAGGTGGGATGAAGTCCTGCAGGCTTGGCTCTTCCCTGCGCTACAAAAGCAGGACCTCTTGGCAGTGACAGTGTCACAAACCAATCTGGGTAAAATCAAAGTAATTCTTGTATGAGAACAGTAAGGTAAGGCAGGAAAGTGATCCTTAGTTTGTAGATGAGCCAGTGCTTTTCACAGTTGTATTGAATGAGTACTGTCTTACATGTGCTGTGCTTTTCTGAGCACTTGGTCGTATGTGTAAACTGAAATTATTTTATTATTTTTTCACAGAACTTAATTGAAGGTCAGAATAAATTATCATATTGGCCTTTGCTGGCTTTATTTGTATGGAGTGTGTATGTGTGTGTGTGTACACGTGCATGTTTTAAGCCAAAAGAAAACCTCAAGCTATCAGTGAGTGAGTTTTATTTAAAATTCATATCCAGCCTCACTCTATTCCTTGCTCCAGCTGTATGTCGCTAGCAACGAAGGAAGTATTTTCAGCTGTCTTTCATGAAATAGTGAGGGCCTGCAGCCGCCCACCGACGCTAT
The DNA here is from genome assembly GCA_017639485.1 of Pluvialis apricaria. NCBI lineage: Eukaryota > Metazoa > Chordata > Aves > Charadriiformes > Charadriidae > Pluvialis > Pluvialis apricaria. The sequence goes on along the minus strand of CM030008.1, from coordinate 43,262,751 downwards.
GGGTAGAGCTCTGTACGCTGGAGTGCCTCAGATGCCCCTTATAGCCTGGCACAGCACCAAGTGCAGATACAACAGCGGTGATCGGTCTTGACATATTTAAAAGAAGTAACAACACTCTCAAATACTGTTTGGTGTCATGGAATAAAGGTGTGAATAGTCTGTAAATGCTGGGATTTTGTCTTCTGCATATCAGACCTTTAAATTTCAGGGCCCTTACTGTTTGTCAGGACAGGTGCTATTTTGTGAATGAGGGTTTGATGCTGTGTGTTACAAAGACAACACAAAATGATTTGCCTTTTCCCCACTCCAGTGTTTGTCCCCTTCATCCAAAAGAAACCATTTAAGAGACAAGTGTAAATTTGCTGTTTGCATACAGAAGGATATGCGTGCACTATCATGTTATTATTTAAGCACATGGCAGCCCACGCTAGGAAATGTGATAATTGGTGGGTGTGACATATTAACCTCTACTGGTGGGAAATGGCTCAGAACCAGTTCAGCTGATGGCTGAAGGGAAGTCCCAGCACTGGTAGCAGTAGATACTCTATTACTGTCTGAAGAAGAAAAAAAACTGCTGCTGTTTCTAAGAGGAAGGTAAAGGAAAGCTCTGTAAGCTGGTTCATTCTCTCCTTCATTTGAAAAGAAGGAAAGCAGGTAATTGTTCAAGAAATTTAAGCCCTATTTCTTGCTAGAATTGCTGGGTGGAGTTAAGGTCTGTAATTTGCCTTCATTCATTTTCGTTTTTGTATGGGGTCTGTGCTTTATGGTTTCTGTGGGTTCCCAAACACTTGTCATGTTTTATAAATGTGTTTATTTTCATGTTGACAACCTATAAACAATTAAAAAAAACCCTTTAATGTACTAACAAGATACTCCAATTAGTAAGTACGAACAGAGTATTCTCAAGGCATCTTGATCACTTTCCAGAATTTTGGTGGTTTTTTTTTTTTTTTAGGACTTCATGCACATACAATGGTGTTGGAAGGGGTCTCTGTAAAGTGACAAATATGGCAGCTCCCCATATGGCTATGTGTCCCAAAATGTGCTACATCCATGTCCGTTGGGTGAGTTAATCTGTCATCCAAATGATTACATATCTCTGTGTATTGCAAGAAATTTATCTAAGCAACTAAAAAGCAGAAACAGACAGAAGTTAGAGGTGGGAAATTAGAATTAATCCAATGATGACAGAAAAATTAATGACTTGAGTGTTCTAGCACTCATGTGTCTTCTAAGTCAGAATGGAAATAAAGTGTCAGGAAGGTTTTGAAATGTCTGAAATCTGTCAGAACTGAGATTGAGGTGAAAAAATACTTGGTTTTGTAAGCTTTTGCTTCCTTCCTTCCTCATCTTTTCTAATTGCTGCTTCATAGTGGTTTTTTTTTTAATGTTTTTGTTTGTGGTTAGTTTTTTTAAAATAAACAGTGATAGCGCACCATATGGCTTTGGGGAAATATAGTGCTAGTAGGGTCTCTCCCCTCGCTTAGAGGGGATACCTCACAATTTCCTTTGCCCAGGTTGCAATAGCGCAATTAATAATAGCTATCGTATTGATTTTCATGCAAGTTTTGGGCAACTAGGAACAGGTTTAAATCCAAAAGGCTGCTTTGCATACTTAAGTTGATCAAGCAGCCACAGCCTGCAATAAATTTCAGTAGCTATAATGTGGGTTGATATTGAACTAACAACTTAATGATGTCATCTCTTATCATTACCAAACTCTGAGCTACTCAGACTTTCCTTCTGTTAGCAAAATTGCTGAACACCTGAATTAAAACATGGGTCTTTTTGTAAGTAGCCTTTGTCCTCACTAAGTCTAATTTTCTTCTTGCAAAATAAAGCATGGATCTGGTTTGATTTTGTTCAGGGGTTCATTATATTCCAGACTGTGAAAGAACTTCAGTAAGTGTGGCCAAAATATTGCCTAAAAGTTAATTGCAAGATACTTTTCATTATTGTAGTGTTACAGTTCTTTTTCCAGACATTTATATGAAATGGTTATCAAATCCTAGATACTCCCAATAAACAATGGGCTGAAAATTATTAACCGAAAATGTAGAGCAAATCTGACTGAGAGGCATTAATGAGAGTCAAGACTGACTAGTGAGCTATTTACTAAAAGATAAGAAAATAATCTATGTACATAGTGTAATATGTAACTGAACTATCCTACAATAATGAGTCCAATCAGCTCCTTATTTTTCTCAGTTCAGTTTCTGAGCTTGAGCTACTTACATTTCTGAAGAGAAGTAAACAAGTTAATTCTTATTTTCTTTCTTATAAGGTAAGAAAGGATCTGTTTTAGATAAATAAAATTACAGAAAATTGCGGACTTGAAACTTCATCTCTGTTGCAAAGTCTGTGAACCTTAATCATGTCACTTTTAAAAATATTGCTATACTCTCTAGTGCAGATTGCCTGTTAGTGATTAGGGAAATTTCTCCTTTGCATATGTGAAATTGGCAATACTCAAAACTGAGTTAGGCTTCCCCACTCCTTTTTTTATTCTGCAAACCAAAGTGCTGTGCACGATGAACAGTTTTTAAAGGCTGAGCTCCTGTTTTAGGATCGGCCATCCCCTTAAACGTCTGCAGTCGATTTACCAAGTGAAATAACAGAGTAAAAATAAACTCATGACCCTGAAAGCATTGGTGGCTGCAGAAAGACTTTTAGCCCTTAAATTACAGGTTGCAGAAACATTACACTGAATCATTTGATCCTTAAATTGCTTTCTGAATTCTGGATGTCTTGCATCAAACTCTAACTCCCAGCTACCAAAGAGATCTTGATGTAAAGCATGATGGCGAGCTAGTTATAACTGAGTTTGGTGTGAAATAATAGAAAAGCTTGCCTTAGAGCAGGAAGAAAACCTGACTGCAAGAAAACGTTTGTGAAGTATCTATTCTTCTGTAATCAGTAGTTTAGCTTTTTGTACTTTGTGTGTTGTTTTGCTGAATCTCTGTCTTTGTACAGGCAGCGTCAGATCTGGTACGCACATCTATCTAGTAGCGCGCTTCATAAATATAATCCTAGCTGCCTCAAAAGAGAATTTCCTGGAGCCTCACTTGCCCCATAATACATACTGCGCTTTGTAGTGCATGAAATCCAAGGGTCACAGTAGTCAGCTGAGCCCTGAGTGGACCAGATCAGTGTTTTGGGTGGGGAAACCTCCTTTTGCGTATTCAGTCAGAAGCATTAGAATAGCTTAGGAGCCAGGGATATGTCATGTAAATGAACTCAAGCAGCTCTACTGCCTATTATGCTCACAGTTTCCTTCTATTCTGAGGGGCCTCATTGGGTCTAGGAATTAGTACAGCCCTAGGGCTTCTCTATTTGATTAAACGGAGCCTGGATTTGTTAAACTCCCAGACATGCTGCAAAGTCCTTTTTCCTTCCTGGAAGCTTTTGAGTAAGGATTCAAAGGTGAAAGGGTTGGAGGTTAAAGTTCTGACTCTCGTCTCCTCCAAACCCCTTCTCTTCAAGAAGGGAACAAAACAAATCGCTTAAGCATGTGCCTATCTAACTCTGTACTGCCATCTCTCATATGTTTTGTGTTGATCTTAAGGCTTTAGCTGTGGGAACTTAGATTCAAATGCTCAGCTTTAAATTAAAACCCAATTTTGTAGGCCTTGTGGTTCTGGACTACAGCTTGAAAATATGAGTCCAAGGAAAAATAATATCTTAAAGAAAATACTGCCCTGTTACTTTGGAACGTAGTGCTTGACTCAAGATTTTTGAATACCTGCATTTGGCAATATTGCTAACTGAAAGCATGGGATTATTTCCAGTAAAATAAATGGAACTTAACAGATGTTTTATAAACCTTACCGAGTTGGGGGTCTGAGAATGACTTATGGACAATTTTACAAAAATGTGACATACTACTTACAGGGAAGTTGGCTATCTGGAAAAACTAACTGCGTTTTTGTATTGTGAGCGTAATCCTTTAAACTGTATTCTGCTGTTGGGGCCTGTGATGATTTGGAGACTCTGCTACAGAGAATATCAAACTTCTGATTGCCTTCATGAAATTGCTGTGTGATGGAGTGTCCTACGGTCACAGGGAATGTGTTACATATTTGTTGGCCAGGAACAACATAATTTGCAAAAACATCACATAGCTACCTATTTAAGCAAAGAAACCCTTGGATAATGACTCAGACTTAGGCTGTGGATTTTAATATTCCTCCTAGGATTTTTCTGTCTGTGAGGAGGAGGTAGGGAATTGAACAAGGTGGGGTAATGGATGAGCAGAGTACTTTGTACTTGGCAGGGTTTACAGTCTGGGATTGCATTTTTCCTTTTGCAGCATACCCCCCAGGGAAGATGCCTGTATGCAGGGTATTCAATTATCTAAGCTGTCAGGAACATGCGTGTTGTCAAAATGTAGGCTTGTAGCAGATTCCTGGTGATCTTTACAGATGGCCCAGGTCTCTTTCTCATACCTTTAGCTTAAGCACTGGATGAATCGTTTCAATCATTCACCCTAACTGGGGTGAATCGTGAGTGTGTGAAAGACAGAGAGGTAAATGGCATAGGAAAGAGCCAAACTATAGAGGAGGTAAGGTTGTTTTTTTGGTTTGTCTGTTTGTTTTTATTTAGTCTTTCAGCTAATTAGGTACACTATGGCAACAAAACATAGAAGGTCACTTACCTCATTCCAGAAGATGCCAAGGACGTTAGGGACATAAATGTCATTATTTTGTGTTCAGAAAGAAAGAAATCGGGATAGTCTGAATGGAAGAGCAAGAAGTGGCTTAGATATGTGGGCTGAAGGAATTTAGTAGGAAATCTCCTGGCTGGGAAAGATGACCATGTGCTCAGCTTGAGTTATCACCGTCAGTTTGAGATGAAGATGAACCAAGATATGCTGTAGCTTCAGTAGGAGGTCACAGGCAGGCTCTGAGAAAATACATGATTTGAATCAGACAGCTGTGAGTTTGCTCAACAGGGGCGTCTGGCTCACAGAAACTAGGCTACTTAGTGGTCCACTTTATTTTAGCATGAATGAAAATAAGCAATGTAAGTAATGGGACTACCTTTGGGGAGAATAGTGGAGATTTGCTATACTCCCTACCTGTTTCCAACCAGAAGTTCCTATTATCAGCCTCCACTATTCCTTGGAGGAAAATGCTGAAAGAGACGGGCAGTGCAGAGAGCAATTTGTTCTAAGCTTTCAGGAAAATTGGCAACACTCAGACCACATCAGCATTCAAAGCTGTGAAGCTGGGGATGACCTCTATCTGAGAAGAGAGTTCATAGCTGAGAGAGAGTCAGTCTAAATCTGGCCATTTTCAGGTAGCTAATATAGTGAACAGCGAACTTTGTGGAAGGATTGTGTATCTGTGTGCCAGCCTTCACTGTGCCCCACCAGATATTAAATGAGACAGCAAATTCTTTCTTTAGGCCTTGACTTGGCAAAACAGGTTGCATTGCATTGTTTTCAATTACTCCCATGCTGGAAGCTAATCTCTTGCTTAAGTGCTTTGTAGACTTGTGCCTGTGGTTCTTTTTGAGATTTGGCTGTAAATTTCTTGTAATATTTTGCAAGCCATCCATCAATTAAGCAGATAAAAAAAAACCTTAGCTGCACAACCCACACACAAGGTAGAGAATTTCACACAGCTTTTACGCTGGTGAGCGTGATTCCCCTGACAGGGTGAGCTTTCCTTCCTGACCCTGTGTTACAGCTCTGCCTGTGACATGCCTTTCTCCATCTTTCCAGGAGTAGTGTAATGTGAAGCCCAGAACAGAGAGCCCTGGCAGGAACTCGCAGTCTTTTGACTTGTAAATGCCTCCTTTTTTTTTTCAGTAATGTGAAGGTATAGTGTACAGTAGCTACAGACATACTCATCTTTCCCCATCTTCGACAATGATTTTTGGAGGCTGTTAAATATTTGATTAGGTTTGGAAAACATTTTGACATTCTTTGCAGAAAGACATCATCGAGAAGCAAAGTATCCATGTTATTGCTTTATAAAGGAGCCCTTTGAACTAATGAGGCATTAATGAGTGGACCGGTATGTTGAATCTTTCTCATGTAGGAAGGGCGCAAAGTCATTTCTCATAAATTGCAGCCCATTATTATAAATAGTTTGGCATTGGTTTCCCTAGAGGTGGAACTTCAAGCCAAATATACAGCAGCAGCTGTGGTGACACGTTATGCAGAAACTGTTCCAGGCACTGTGCTGGAGGAGTTGGTGTTGCGGGATAACAGCACAACGGCACGTATTTAGAGCCATCTTGCAGGAGCAATTCTGGTTTATGCTGAAGGTCTAAAAAATATCTGTGTGTGCCTGAGCTGAGCAGTGCGAGCCTTCCTCCCTCTCATCACTTCCTAATGACTTTGTACCCGACTTAACCAACTACATTCACTGTATATCAGATTTTAACGATCAAGAAATGTCTCTGAATTATACTTTCATATTTTTGCAACAAATAATTGTGTAAATTGTTGCTGTGGTACTCCCCAAAGTATGAATTTCCTCTCCTACATCTGACTTTCAAGGTCTGTGCTACCTGGAAGCAATATCAGGTATTGCCCGGTGACTGGTGTCCAAATTGATTCCCAAGGCTTATAATTATGTTTAGGTTTCTAGGAGTGTTTTGCTCTCCTTTCAGATGAGTTTTAGGAAGATTACACGAATTCTTGAAAAACTGGGGGAAACGGACAGTCATTTTCTTGTGTTTGCAGCGACAGTCCCTTCTTACATGGCTTAAAGCTCTCTACTCCACTTTTCCAGCGGGCCAACAAACTTCCAGCCTTTGTCCGGCATGCTGAGAAATCCCTGAAAATCAGTCTACTGTAGATTTGCCTGGTTTCTATGGAATAATTCCCCATCCTTTTTAAATTCCTGCTGGCTTTATCCCTGAGACCGGCTCTGCTGAGTCTTGGTACTCTGCTTGTCCTCAGCAGGAATCCACAATGAAAATTCATTTGAGTACCTTCAAACACTGGTGACTGGGAATGATGCCAGCCAGACCTGGTACTGGGACTCACCTGCTACTGGCAAGCCTGCAGGTATGTGTTCCTCAAAGCAGCATTTTGTTTCTTCTCTTGTTTCCCCAGCTGAATCCCGCAATACACGCATATGGAAAATGTGTGTGTTGGTGTGGTGTGGCAGACATAGGAGAGCAGCAGTCAAGATGGAGACTGTGTGTCTTGCAAATATGAGCAGGGATATTTTCTTTCATTACATTTTCTTCCTTGTAATAAACGATTTTGGATATTCATGGAAAGGGACATCCTTTCTCTTCTTTGCTTTACAGGAGAGTAGCCATGTTTCTCCTTTCCTCCATCAGCCTCCCAAGACTTTGTGTGTGTGTGCATGTGTTACTTTGCAAATGTGATTTGGACAGACAGTAGGGATAACCATTACTTTTTTTTCTCACTGTCTAGTTTCTGAGAATGTGTCTAGTGGTATCTGACTGAAAGCAGGTGGGGTTTCTTTGGTGGTTTTATGTTGGTTTTTTTTTTCCCCCCTAAAGCCTGAAATTTAGTGTTACCCTTTTTCACTCCAAAACCAGTTCTGTGGTTTTTGTCTAAGAATTGCTTAGTGCATTTTTTTCAATGTCTAAAACATGCTTTTATTAGTAACACAAGCATATTAGTCATATTCAATACCACTTTATGGTAACGGGTCCAACATCTGATTTCCAATTAATCTTACTTTGGGTTTATTTGCAGCCTTTAATTTGATACTTTAAACAAGCAAATAAGCATGCTGTTTTTGGGCTTTTTTTTGAGTCTTTTACTCTTGGGACTGAGTTTGGCTCTCAGGTGCTTCCCTGCAAGTTTCTCTAAAACCAGTGAAGCTTTCATATTGGGAGATGAGTAGAGAATTTGGTCCTCGGTCACAATGGGTTATTTTTCTTAACTCCCTTTGGAAGGGTCACCTCTTTAAACCTGTTGCCTAACATCTCAGGTCATCTTTGGTGATGTGCCATCAGCTGACAATACTGGAGATTAATGTTACCATTTTTGACTAATAATTTTGTTTTGTGGTAGATTTTAATGTAAATAGTCCATTATACCCAGCATCATGAGCAACTACTGGCTCTGCAAGAGGAGGTTACATGCTGCTTTCAGCTGGCCATGGCCAGGACAGGCCAGGTGCCAGGGCTCTGAGGCCACCAGCAGCCCTAATGTCCCTGCCTGCCCCCCAGTACTCCCCCCATCCTGCCCACAGCCCAGGACCCCATTTCAGCCCCCTGAGGCCACCCCTGCTCCAGCGATGCCTCAGCCAGGCTGGTCTCCAGCTCTCTATAGCCCTGGCCTGGCCATGGGGCCCACTCAGCTGGGCCCACCCGCGGGCCCATGGCTCCCCAGGGAGATGTGGGATACCCATGGCTGCCCCAGGTGCCCTGCTCCTTGGCTGGGGTGGTGGGACAGGCCCTGGCTGCTGGGCCCTGCCCTGATGGACCCCCATGGTATAATTGCTGCTTCTCCACCTGTTCCTTGAATTTCCCTTCTCAGTGTGAGCTTTGGAAGTCCCTACTTGCCTCTGATCAATGGTGTTGGCTTGCTGGGTTTCTCCTCAAGTTCCTTGTCTTCTTCACCCACACATTTTTTTCATGTAGGGGTAATTTAGTTGTTGATTAAGTGTATTGCACCAACACTACCTCACGTAACTACACTTTGATGTCAGTGAGTCTGGCATGTAGCAGCAGTTACAGGTAATGCTGCTTTTTTTTCCACTCAAGGACTTTTTTTTTTTTTTTTGAGGGGTGGCTCATAGCTGAATAAGTGCTAGTGATGAAGCCTAAAGAATGGTCTCCATAACTTTCTGGGGATTTTTTTTTTTCTGTCCTCTTTTCCTTGCCACACAAACTTTGGTTTCCATTTTTCTCTTCACCAACTGTCTTTCCAGTGATGCTGAGGTTTTTTTTTAAAGCAACAGGGTGATCTGTTCATCTGGAAATGTGATTAAAAACAGTTTATTTGTAGTATCTTCAGTCATTTTTGAAGATTGCTCATGATTTTGAGGGAAGAAGGGGAGAGCTTATGGCTTTTGATGACTTGGCATTGACCAAATGTGTAGTTGATACAGAGCCTGTCCTCATAACCATTGAATAAATTGCTATTTTATTTCTTCTCACTTATATATAAGATATTTTACAGATGGTATTTGGTTTAGAGGTTGGGAATGATTTTGCCTGGTGTTGCTCTCTGTCTGCTCTTTTTATTCTCACTATTTGTAGGTCTTTGAACGTAAGTGACAAAGTGTGTATCACAAATTGAGGAGGGATTCCCAAGCCGCCTGAACGCCCGGGCTGAAACACTTAGCAGGAATTCCTCCTTTTTTGTCCTTTCTTTTAAATGCAAAATCCTACTGTTCATCTGTGCAGTTATGAAAGACCCTGATGGTATTTCTATTAACTTCTGCAACTGCTTTTGATTTGAGATGTGAAGCAAGGGTTGCACACCATGTACAGTTACAGAGGGCAAGCTGTTGCACTGCACCTCTAGTCTGTAACCTGTTTGTACAAGCAAGCAGAGCAATGGAGGGAGGCTGGGTATTTTTTATTATTATTATTTTTAATTTTAGTGCCTCTCTGTGCCTTTTCTGGGCTGTTTAATGTAGCTTTGGGTATGCTTGTGGAGAAGTTGGCTCTGCTGACCGATATTTCCATCGAGGTGTCTGAGAGGGCTTTCAGCCGTACAGCTGTGCTAGCAGAAAGTTCATTCCAGGCTTGAAAAGAAGTGGTGTAATTACGTGGGAGGAGGTCTGGGGGGTGCGTGAGCGTCCATGACTGATGGGCATGCTGGACTCTGTGCCTGGCAGCTGTGCAGGGTGGCCCTGGGTGCCGTATGGGGTGGCCCCTGGCTGCAGCATCATGCCCCAACCCCATGGCCTCCCATGCCAGTGCATGTGGGACAGACTCAGAAGGGCAGACAGGAGATCAGGGTTGAAAATAAGTGCGTAGCCCTGAGGGGACTGCACTGAGTCCAGTGCTGCTGAAGCTGTGCTAGGGAGATAGGCAGCTTGGAGCTGCCACGAGCTGTGGCAGGGACAGTGCAAGCCTTAGCCCTACATCCAGCTTCCTCCTTGTTGAATGGCCCCTATTACTCCACAGCTCTGTTTGGTGTGCTACACACTTTGCCCATGCAAAATACCTTTCTACCTTTGGCCTTGCTACTGTCATATGCCTCGAGCTTGTATCCAAAACAACAGTTGCCATTGCAAATCATTTGGTGAGGAAGATTCATCTCTCACTTCTCACCCTGGCAGTGCTTCTGCATTGCAATGTAAATGGGCTGTGATAGGGAGGAAAAAATGCCCTGAAATAATGACAAAATGCTCACTTTGATATTTTTCTAGTGGGGAGGGAAGGGAAAGGGGAATATGAGTGTTTAGGAAAGTCCTGTTTCTGGCAGCGTTGTGCCCTGTGGGAAGAGGGCGTTTGGGCACTAGTCACAACAGGGTTGAGAAGGGTGGGCAGTGAGCTGCCTTCCTGGGCTGTGCTGGGCTGGAGGGAGCCAGGAGGCATCCTCTGAGGCACCAGCTCAGCTGGAAGGCTGGGGATCGGGGCTGGGAACAAAGGAGCATCAGCTTGTGCAGACAGGGAGACAGCCAGCCCATCAGTGAAGGGATTGATTTTTCCCACCAAAAGGTCTTCTTTGTTTTTCTCTTTGCTAAAGAAAAAAAAAAAAAGAGAAAAAAAGAAGCACTTGTTTAAACATGTTCTGTTTATTTTTTTTCTCCACTGAAAATGTTTCATTTTTATTTTGAGGAAAAACATAGGCAATTTCAGACAAAATATTTTCTTTACATGCTTTCATTTTGCTAAGACCATTTTCTGTAGGAGAGAGTGTTTCTGTGTGGTGTGTACATGTTTATGCATGTGAGAGAGCTTCATCACCTTCATCTGCCTATACTTATGAGGGGCTGAGTGCTCTTCAGTTAGGTTCTACCTTCCTCTGCAAAGCAGGTAGGAATTGTCAATAAAAGGCAGGCTGGCCAGTACTGCTCTGGGATGATACATGTATGCAATATTTGTTGGAGTTGCATGGTTCTGACCCTAAGACAAATTTGCTCCTACCCATTAGTTTTTCAGGGTGTCATTTATGCTCCTGGGTTTTGTGGGTATTTTTTTTCTTACTTTTTTTTTTCTTTCTTTGTGTGTGCATTATTTTTGAGCAGGAATTGCCTTAAACAGCCCATATTTCTAGTACGCTGTAATACACAGACTTGTCAGAGAACACTGGCCACCTTTACTTCCTTGAAGTCAAGCACAAAGGTGTTCAGGATCTGTTGGAAATCATTGCTCCTCACAAAGGGAATTTCTTTAGCCTCAAATGTAGCTATGGCATTTTGCTTCACTGATAACAATGAAGGGTAATAAAGATACAACTGCGGCCTTCAAGAACGAGACCAGTAAGCATTGTTGCTTTGAAGAAACTGCTACTTGATGAATTGTACTTAAAGTCTGCAAAGCCTTCTCATTTTAGTTCCCTACACACACAAAAAAAACCCCAACCCTTTTTGATCTCAAGATTTCTTAATTGCTAATGAAAACTTCTTACATCGTCTTTAATTTCTGTTTCAAGAATATATGCCACCAAAACAACCAACCAACCAAAAAATCAACTGGAATTATAGGTACATCAGCTCTTCCCCTTGACACACTTCAGAAGCCCCCAAGGACTGGCTCGTGTGTAAATACATTTTGGCAAAGACATGGGTAAAAATAGAAGGGAGTCAAGAAATAAACTTCCGTTGCTCAGAAACGATTAGACTAATTAATTGTAAGTAAGATGACAAAGCACCACCTTGGTACATGCAATAAGGTACAGCCATGTCCCCCCTGCCCCATGTGGGACTTGTAGCAGGGCAGCTGGGGCACAGCTCAGCCAGTCCCTATGACACCCGGGCTGTGAGGAGGGGGCTTGGTGCCCCTAAAATAAGGGGCAGGATGAGTAGCTGCCTAAAGCCATAGCAACCACTAGGCAAGAGACTTAGGTGGAATTAAAGCCATCTGGATCTGTCATTTAGCCTTTCTGTGGATCAGTTCCCCCATCTGTAAAAAGGTGATAATCAGACATTTTTCTGTCTGTCTTGCTGCGATTTGAGCTCTTCATAACTAGAGTTCCCCGCTCTGTTCTGTATGCCAGGATGGTGCCTCGTACAAAAAGGCCCTGATCTTGTTTGGTGCCTCTAATTATTACCAGAATATGAAAAAAAATAGTGAAAGTAAGATTACAACCTCAAGGTCAGCTTCTCCTATATTACACTCACCCTTTCCCACTGAAGCCTGCCAGGGTGTTACTGAACACAGAATTTGGCCTTTAAGGTTTCAGTGTACAATATGCACATCTTGTGCTGAGATTAAATATGAATATGTTTAAAGGTCTGCTTTCAATCCAAATTTTGAGGGCTTGCCAAAGTAGCAGAGATTGAGATAGGATCTTTTGTACTATTAATTGAAGGCTATGCCTTTATTTCCTTTAAATTTTTTTTAAAGCCTCCCTTCTGTGGTGGAAGATATCTTGCTGCTGCTTGGATTGATTCCAAATACTGTTTTCCCCTTTAGCTAGAACTGCAAAATGTAGTGGTTTTGATTCCTTGCTAAGTATCTTTTGTTAAATACTCACAATTCAGAGTTGCAGATACCTTAAGGTGAAAGGGAAACGAGATCAAGATGCTATTAGCTGCCACTAGAAAGAAAACATGCCATAATGTCATATGAGTTAATAACTTTAAGTAGCCTGTAAGATGCTGCTGTGGAATTAAATGCTTAACAATAATTCAAAAACGGCTTACAGAAATTTAAGAATGTGGATCATTTAGTATAGCTGAAATTATGCTCCTGGCATATATGTATGACACATGAGAGCACTTACCTGGAAATTTATTACCCAGCTCTGAGCAAACAAAGCATGACCTACATTTGACTAAAGTCAGCTGTCTCTGGCTAATCCTATGGGCTTCTTTTTATTAATGTCACAATTGCTAATGTGGTATAACATTGTCATTACTGAATAGCACAGCGGGATAAGCTGCAGCTGTTATTTCTCTTTCTATACCTACTAACTCATTAAATTTGAGTTTTGGGGAATACAAATTGTAAAGATTATTCAAATTCTGATTGAGAAATGGGGCTACTGGGAAATTGACAGTATATAAAGTAAAACTTTGAATCAAGGATTTTGGTGTTTTTTTTTTTTATCGGGAAGGTTGGAATGTTCACAACTGATTTCTCCCCGCCCCCCCCCCCCCAGTTCCTTGATGTTAGGTTCCAAATTAAAGTCGAGGTAGAATATCAAGAAAAGTAATAGAAAGATAGAAATTATTGCATGGTGGGTAGCATCTTTTTGATGGAAAGGTAAAATGCAAATCTTGTGTAGAAAGAACACTGAATGAATGAGTTTTGTACTAAGAGATCAGTAATACACTAAGTATCCCATTATTACTTTAAATAGCATAACATAATTTCCTCATTTAAAATATGTAAAAAGCACTGGAGTTTCGTTGTTTTTTTTTTTTTTTAATAAGCTTTTACAGAATTCTGTAGCAACATAGTCCACCAACTTTGGTATTTCCACAAAAACACACATGGCAGTGAGAACTGACTTCTTCAAGAGGAAAACGGAAAGTTTCCAATTTGTCTGCTTCAGGACTGAGACACTGGTGATCCTCTTTCCTTTAATTATGCTAGGCTCTTTCTGAAAGTCTTACCCCATGCTTACTTTCCTTCTCATTCTAATGTCTGGTTGAAAACTTAAAAAAAAAAATAAATCCAAACTTTAGTGTAGAATCGGAATGAAGCTCATCTTTCCCTAAACTTCCTTGCACTTAATTTTAGCTTCTATCCAAAATTGTGATTCCTTATACAACCATGGGCAGGGACGACAGTCTCCAAAGCGAGGTCTTCCAAGCTATCCACAACATGGTAATACAGCTGTCCGGGGGGGGGGACCACCCCTGGCCCAGGAGCCTCCGGGGCGCGCAGGCAGGCGTGCAGCCCACGCACCAGCTCTGCGGGAGCCCGGTCGGGGTAGGAGGAGGCATGGCTGGGGCTTTCCCACACCCCAGCTATTTCCTGCTTGCTGCGAAACCCAGGGAAACTGTGTCAGCCAGCGCAAAGTTAGGTCAGTGCTCAGGGGTCAGGCCGCAGGGTGGATTTTAATGGAGCTAAGCTGATGGTTGCAGCTGAGGGTCTGGCCATTAATTTCCATTCTATTGTTACAGCGAATAGGTTTATAAGCTAAATTCAGTGCATGATCTATTGCTGTATTATGGTTTTCAAGGGGTGTAAATCCCTTGACTTTCATTGATTAACCTGGAGAAAGGCAATGGTGTTTAAGGAGGGGAGGGGGGGAAGGGGTGATGGGGGGAACCTGAAAACTGGCGTATGATCTTGTAATTGTGGTGAGAAATACATGGCAGTTGGTCTAATCCAGAAGCATGGTCGAATCTGAATTCCTCAAATCAAGGTTAAAACCTTCTGCATTCTTTAGATAAATTGGAATAAAAATGATCTCTTAAGCATTCATGCACTTAATTACATTCTCTCCTCCTCCCTCCTCTGCCAACAGAAAAAAAATAACTGTTAACTTCTACATTCATGTTTAAAGGGTGATGTCAGCTTCTAGCCTGCTGCTGACTACTCCTGGGGATAGGTGGTGACGCCTACAGTGGATGGTCTCCACTCAGTACGTGAAGAAGATGGGTTCAGTGACATTACAGAGTACCTGAAAAATTGGGAAGCATTATGGAGAGGATGAGGGCTTGAACTTGGATATCGTAGCTGCAGAGGTGGGATAATGCACTGAGCAATCTTTGCAGGTAATAGATGGAATTTGTTCATGGGAATTCTCTGGAATATAATGTTTGTGATCGCTATGATCATTGTAAATACTGTTCTCTATCCTCCTAAAATTTCCCTTTCCGCAACAGTGTTCCTTTTGCCTTGCTCCTAAGTCTTGATTGAGTCATCTTCAGATTTCCCAAAAGTGAAGCCTTTTCCCTCACCTTCTCTTCTTGCACAAACTTGGTCTCATGTGAGACCACCCTCTTATCTTCAGAAAGCTTGATCCCAGTTGGCTTCTTGGTCTGCCTGTTGACTGCTTCCACAAGCTGTAACCCCTACTCTAATACACGTGCTTTTAAAAATTGGGCTTGATGGGGGAGCCTGGGGACTGTAGAGGATAGCATGGAGCATAAGGGAGGAGAAGCTGAGGCTGCTTGTAGAGCAAGGCTAGCCAAGAGTGTAAGGGACTCTGTGTGTGTGTGTGATGGGAGGAGAGGCTGCGCAGAATGATTCATATGGGAAATATGCCATGACCTCACTGAAAACAAAACAACATCAGCTCAAATTCTGACAGGGTTTGCAGTGAGAAGAAATGCTTTTTCCTTTTTATTAGGTGGCTTGTGGTACACATGAGTAAGCTTGAGGCCTCAACTTAATGCTTGGCGAGCTGGTGCCCACCACAGGCATTGGTATTCCTGTAGGAGAAGGACTTGGTGAGCTGAGAGTCCCTCCAGGGTATGACTTGGGAATAGGATGGAATGTGGAAGTTCTCATTGCTCTGCTTGTTCTGTAGAAAATGAGGATTTCAGGAACATAAATATACGATTTCTAATGCATAATGCAAATAAATATGCAAAAAAAAAAAAGTTAAATATATTAAAAAAAAAAAGTGTTTATTATTGGAGGGTCTTTTTAACAGTAAATGCCATGGAATTTATGTTTAGTTAACCACATCTCTGTATGTAGGAATTAGCTTAATGCTTTGTAAGACACGAGCTCCTCAGGATAACGTGGGTGTTTTTCCCCCCTGTTTTTCCTTTTCCGCTTATTTATTTATTTATTTTTCGTCTCCCTGCTTCTCCCATTTCCTGCCTCCTGTTATTATTGAAAATGAAGCAAGAGCATTCCCATGCATCAAACACAAGCAGTTCACTGATGGTGCTTGAACATGGAAACACACTCTGCCTCTTGACTTTCATGTGGGTCTCTAGGCTGAAGAAAATAGACTCTGCAGATCAGTCATGAAATGAACAGGTCTCATGCCATCCTTTTCCCACCCGTGCTGTAGGACTAGTCCTCTTAGAGCAGTTTCTTCACCAAAAGAGCCCTTTCCCTTCCCTCTGATTAGTAGTTTGCTCCCTCTGTCTGTAACAATTGATAAAGCAATGGCAATAGCAGAGGCAGGTTTGAAAGCATTATTTGAGATCTTTTGATGTGGCTATAGGGGAATGTATGATTGCTCATGAGTTTCTGAAGGTTAGAATCTCCGTGGGCATTTCTTTATCTTCCTGAGAGCCAAAGCACTGAATGATCAACTTATTTCCAGTTTGTACAATTTCAGATTTGGGAAATCTTGTGGATAACTGGATGATTGCCTGACAAAGACATGAAGTTCAAAAAGCTAAAAACTTTTAGGGAGAGTGCACTCCTTTTGAATAGGAAAAATTGTAAGCATATATTTTTCCTCCTTTTTTTTTTTTTTTTTGACAAGCTTTTAAGTCCTTACTTTTTAGGGGGAGGAGGTGAGGTTAGTTCACTTCCTCTTCCCTGCTGTCTGCTGTTCACTGCGTTTGACTCTTACGAAGTCTGTGTGGGCTAAATGAGGAACTTTGAAAATAGGCTATCCGTGCAACCCTGGGAAAGTTGCTGGAGACAGCTGTGTCTGCCCGCCTGCCTCCTGAAATACAGTTCTTTTGCTTGTATGTTCCATATAGGTGTGTTAGGAAAGGTCTCATTTTTCCTGCCACTTCTCCTTCCTTTCCTGTGGCTTAGTTGCCACTGAAGCAGCTCAGATGTGTGTCCTCTGTGTTCTCTGCCTGCTGATTTTTCTCAAGGTAGTGTGGACAACCCCCCCACTCCACCCCTCCACCCGAAAACAAACAAAAACATGCAGAAGTTAAGGTTTCTATTAAGAAAAGGCTACTTCTTTAAAACAAGATCTGAGCTCTACCCATAATCAACCTAAATATTTTTTGAGTATACACATTAAAGAATTTATGACATGAGAAGTCAGTGTATCAAAACAAGTGAACTTAAAAATGAGTAGTTTCACCATGGCTTCTTACAGTGTCAGTGGAAAAGCAAGCGTGTGAGCTTAGGTCATGTGTGAGTAAAACGGCATTGCAATGTAGGCATACAGGAATAGGAGAGGATACTGGCCTTCAGCACAGAATTAAACTTGACTGAACAATATTCTACAGCATGCAAAACAACCTGGAAAGTTAAATGGCTGGGAAAAATAAATGTCCTTAATAGCTTTCTTGTACTGATGTACTTGAATCACAAGTGTTTTTCCTTTAAGCAAATGCCATCTTTAATTCCCAGATATGTCTTAAAAAAGGCAGATAGATTCTCCCTTGGCTGCAGCTTAATATAAAAAACCTCTTTATCAATTTTTCAAGGAATAAACCTGCACTATGTCTTGTTATTTCTAGCTTGACAGAGCAGAAGTTGTAAATCTTCAACATAATAGAATCCATTTTGCTAGATATTTCACCATGGGAAGGGCACTACTTTAATCAAGAGGCTATTTGAATTCGTGTATGAATTTGTCCAAAGCTGACTGTTTAAAACAGCTGATCTGTATCTGAACTTAGAACAGGTTTTTTTTTTTTTTTTTTTGGTGAACATGCAAATTAACTACATCATGTTATGAAAGTACCCATTCGTGACTAATAGCAATTATCAGAGTAATGCTGCCTTTGTTCTCCTTTCATTATCCTCAGAACTAATCGTTCTTGCCCCATAGTGTAATATTGTATCTTTGCTAATATTTAATTTTCTGTAAGAAGAATAATGAAAGGAAAAACGCTGTGAAGAATAAGGAAGTTCTTTGGTACGCAGAGGAAAGATTAAGACTGCTGCTCGCCACATGGAGGAGCTCAAGTATCAGGTTAGAAATTACCATTGCCGCCTGGAGAGCTCGTTCCCCGGCCAGGTTGGACTGGAAAAGTAACTCCTGGGAATGCCCTGGCCTCGGGTCTGCCCCTGGGGGTGTGGGTGAGGTCGCTGTAACTCTGCAGCAGTTATGCGTGAGAGTAATAATTTGGCCTGCGTTAGTGCTAATACTCTTTCCTACTAGTATGCCCTGTAGACCACAAAGACCGCAAAGTTACTTAAACTGGTGCAAACCCTGGCTTCTCTGAGCTATTGCTGTTCTGCAGTGTTCCGTATCTGCTTCCACAGCTCCTCCTCCTGCTACAACATATAGGACTAATTAAGGGGAAAGAAAACGATTGAAGTTGCTGATAAAAGTTATTCCTACCTTACTGTGCAATACTGCCTCTTAGATTTAAGTAATGTAGACTCAGCTCCCAGATCCAGCTGTGCCAACATAAAAGGTCATTGACCTGCAGCTATTTTCAGTCCCTTTCTGCCCTACCAAGGGATTTCTTTTTTACTCCAGGGCTATGATAGTGGCGCAGTTTATGTGAAAACACCCTAGTTAGCTTCAGGAAAATCTGTCTGCATTAGGTGGAATAACTCGCATCAGTCTGGGCTGGTGGTGGCCAGCAGGGCAGTTCTTTGCCTTGGTGGATGGACCTGGGAGTGGGGGCTGCGGGCTGTGCGTGTCCCAGTCTGACCAGCTGGACCATCTGGCTGGACTCCTGGCTGGGTAGGGGTCCCTGTTAGATAGTGCTTGTAAACTAGAAAACATCAGCTCTGATGAACTTGGGGAAAAAAAAAAAAAAGAGGAATGAGATGTGGAATGGATGCTGCAGGAGGGAACGGGAGAGAGACCAGAGGGCCCCCTGTGCAGCTCATTGCTTAAAGCCAGGTTTTCACAACTTGTTTGACTCAGTAAACATGTTTGCCCTTGGTTTAAAGTACCAATTCGAGCTGCTCCATGTGGCTCTGCCCGACGTGTGTGAGAGAATGCCTGCGGGAGCAGCCCACCTGGCAGCTCTCAGGGGACACATGTGGCCACCCTGAGGTGCTGAGTCCTACGCAGGGGTGGGCAATGGACTGGGGAGAGTACAGCAACCTGAGGTCTTTGTTTTCTCTAACAGCTGTCTTGCACTGAGTATTTCTGGCTAAAACCAGGCTCTTCCCTCCTTTCACAGTAATACTGTGACACCTGCACTGTACTGTAAGCACACATAAGCTTTTGGAGACTTCTAGAAAGGAGAAACCACCTCAAAGGCTGTGGTGCCTCTGAAATTCTGCCTTTTTCCTTTTATTACTCACATTAGAGTATTGCTTGGTGGTCTCAGCTGGGGCACTGCATGCTGGCATAGCAGAAACCTGAAGAGCTTTGGGGTTCTCCAGCCACTTCTGCTTTGTGCAGCTAGCTCATGAGGGAAACAGCAGCCTGTATGTTTTGCAGGAGGCAAAAATAGTTTAAAGTAGCTATTGCTGCTGCTTACCAGTTCATTTTAAGTTACTGTGCAAATTTTTGTAGCATGATAGGTTAGAACTGCAAATCTCAGACTTTTGAAGTTGATGAGTAATGTATATTCTGAAATTGCTTTATTTTCCTCCCAGGTCAGATCAGTGAAAAAAATCTGTAACTTTTAAATTTATAAATAATTCTGAAAGGCTTTGTCTTCTTGTAAATCTTTGGTTGGAAAGGCTAAGATAAATGACATTAGTTGCAACTGGCCTTACTTATACAAATAATTTCATTTTCACATACTTTTGCCTCCGAAGAATGTTAAATTTCTCAACTTGTTTTAAAGGGATTGCTTGCCTTACTTCCCAAGATTTAAGGCACAAAAAAAGACTTCATGACCTTACTGCCTGAAATAGTTCAGAAATGTGACACACATGATGGCTGCAAGGGTAGCTGCTGCTGGAAGAGTGGCAGTAGGAATCACTTCTAGAAATCCAAGTTTTTTGTGTAAGTTAGTACATCTTCCTGGCCATGGGTGTGTGTAAGAAAGCTTCACTTCTAATAAGCTAAATATAATTCAAGAGTTTGGATTGGAACTTGAGTTTAGAATGTGAATCCTGCAAAATGCTGCAAGTTTGTACCCTTGCCTTTTTTTCTATCTGCTGCAATGTTAGCAAATACATTGAGTAAGTTAATTTGGCTAAGGGTGTGGTAAATGCAGAAACATAGCACAGAACCTGTTCTAAATTAGCAGTTATGGGTGATAAATTATATATTTTTGAATTGCTAGGGGCAGAACATAAAGCGTGCGGTACCAGCAATTGCTAACTGATGTACACTGTAAAAAATAAATTTTATGCAAACTTTATTGCTGGATTCCAGTGAAATAATAATAAATTGCGGTAAAGGTACACAATCTTTCAATTAAAACACACAGTCTCTGTATTAAGATGCAGCAATAGACAAAGTAACATATACTGTCCAAGAAATGCAAGGTAGTCCTAATTTTATAGATCTGGGATGTTCGAAACCTTGGTTTAGGCTGGAGGATCCCCTAACAGAAACCTGAAGTGATTCAAGTGTGCAGCTGAGCAAATAGAGGGCTCCAGTTCACTTGGTAGGAATTTGCATTGGTGGAATTGCGTGGGGAATAGGTGTGAGGAGATTTTGGCCAGGGAAGTGCCTTTTGCCTCTGCTTCTTGGCAGTTTAGTCTAATTAAAAGAAAGAAAGCTTTCCCAATATAGCTATCCTGTATAAATGCAAGAACTTCATAAAACCCTTCTCTCTTTACTTCAATCATTTAAGCAGCCCATAATGACACTCAGGTTAAAGAATTAATCTTCAGTTCCATGCTCAAAGTCTTCAAATATGATAATTCTTGAGGGATCTTTCAAAGAGCAGAGTTGTGCTGACCCTTTCGAGCGAGTCATTAATGAAACAGCTTTGTGATAAATAGTAGTGTGCTAATGACCTGTGGATGGGCTTTATAGAGAAAGGCACTGATCTCCTGGGGTCAGTAAAGATGGTATTGCAGTTTTAGGAAGAATAAGGGTGTTAATACTTCTGTTCCAGACACAATCCATCTCAAGCAGTTAAAATCTCTACTGAAATCCCCACTACAGGGTCATTTAATACCTTTCACTTCTTTACACTTGACTTACGCCTTGTTTCTGTGTGCTGTATAGAATTGCTGTTGTATGCAGCAGCCACTGAACTCATGGCTGTTAAAAGCTATGCTTCTGTTCCTGGAAGGATTTGCAAAGGCTCTTTTTTTCTTTTTTCTTTTTTTTTTTTTTTTTTAATTAACGTTTGTAAGGCTTTTTGTGATCTTCAGAGAAGAGCGTGAATGCAAGGCTTTCCGTTCTTATTGTGCCAAATCTGGAGTTTTCCCCCAGGCCCCCATGCTTTGGGAGTCAAGTGGTGCTGAAGAAGGGCTGCGGTCCAGCCGGAGAGCCTGGCACACCTGCCACTGCGCTGTGCCTGCTACAAATCTTGGACTCCAGCAGTTTTTGTGACTTTGAGAGGGTTTCAGTGAGAATTCCTACCCGCAGGTGCTGTGTTCCCACAGTGCTGCTTTCTAGGTGTGTGCTTGTGGTTGTTACCTTGTACAGCAAAGGGCTGTATTTGACCTTGGAAATGCAGCAGGAAAAAAGAGGATCGTACCTCTTTGTTCCCTTGAACATATAAATAAATCTTGGCATTTTTTTCATTTTCTCTTTTACCTTTCTTATTTGCATTCTAAAAATTAGGTGTTACCTTCTTTACAGCCTTGAAAACCTGGATGATTGTAAATTTATACAATCACTCTTCCAGGGTAACATCTATTTTTTTTCCCCTCAGTTTCCTGTTCAGCCTTTCTGTTATTCTTCAGACTGTTGGTTATAGAAGCTAAAGAGCTATAAGTGTGTGTCATTAGGACTTGCCCCCTTTTCCTTTTCACCTACCAACATGTCTTCATCCCCCATCTCTCCACCCCCAGGCTAGGACAACCCCCAGCAAAGCAAGAAATGGGAAAGATTGCTATTTCAAAGTTAAAGGTAATTAAAAACACCATCACCCTCCCCAAAGGAATGAAGTACTGGGGACTGAAGACTCTGTGAAGGTAGTACTTTCTGCTTCCATGGCAAGGCAATGTACTGGGCAGACGTTGTTGCAAAGCTGGAATGGCTGTGAACTTGCTGGCCTCTTTTGGTGAAACATTATTTTGACTCTGTAGTTGAGTTCTGCTGCTCCCCATCCTCCCCTGGTAATCCCTGGCTAAATTTGGGGTGAGGGAAGACAATATTGGATGATTTTGAAGAAAACTCTGTTTATCCACGTAAGTACATGAAACAGCAGGAGTAGTTCTTTGGAATGACCAAGACTTTTTAAAATTTAAATATCTAATATAGATCCTTAATAACTGATCTGATTCTTTTCAGGAGTGGTTGGCGGTCTCCAGATCCTGGGGGAGGGAACGCTCAAGACCTTTTAAACAAAGGTATTTTTTCTGATGCTCTAATCCTCAAATTCACGTGCCTGAGAATAGAGAGGAAAAATTCAGGAATTTATTCATATGTTTTAACTGTGCGTTCCCTAACAGACCTGCATAAAGTGTACAATTGCAGAATGAGAAGAATAAAGCTCTCCAAATCTGTAAAGCACCAGAAATGTGTTTGAAGAGCTACCCTGATATCTCCTAGGCTAGATGAGCTAATGCATGATTAGAATATTTATAATCACTGATGAGAAGTAAGAATAATAATATTCACTAGCTGCAGTATTCTTTAACTTCCCTGCAGGTTGAAATTCCTATTAAAGTAGTTGTAGCATGTGGAGTGCTAATACAATACATAAGGATCATTGTGGGGAGAAAAGGTTTTAAAATAACTTCTCAGTCTGCAATTTTTCCCTTTGTCTGGGAATGAGATCTCACTTTGCTTCCAGATTTAAATCCTGCTTTGATGAAATGCCTTGAGAGCCACCTTTCAAGGTACTGTCCTCTGTCTCCTTCTAGTCTTAATATGTACTTAGAAAACATTATGAAAACTAATGCAGAGGATTTTTCAGACATTAATAGCACACTCATTTTCTTTACTAATTGCTGAATGGATTTGCATTAAACCTGTACATTTTCACTTCAAATACATGCAGCCTTTCTTTGAGTTGAGTGAAGGTATTTGCACTTTTCTAGCATGTGGTTAAGTTTCAGCTACCCCTTTGAAATGCTGTTTAAGGTTGTAATCCTCCGAGCAGTCTAGCACAAAGCTCGGCTGGAACTGCACCAGAATGATTTGCAGGATGGAAGCCACTGTAGCACTTCAGTTCGGTCTAGCAGAGAAATGAGAAAACCTTCACAGATCCAGCAGAGAGCTCAAGAAATGGAAAGGTTTTAAAAGTTTCCTTGCCTCCTTCCAGCCACCCTCAAGCACCTGCTTTGTGAGAAGTTGTCTCTGGCTAAGATTTTTTTCAAAACCTGGTCTGCGTGTCTCTTTTTCAGAATGAGTTTTCAAGAAAAACATTGTGTAGGCTGAGAGACATGCCAAAATTAGGAGTTAACAATGCTGTATTATGGATATTATGACTGTGCTCTTCAAATACTTCCAGTAAGCCCTTGTTCAGTCAGCTTTAGTCTTCGTGTGATTCCAGTTTCCAGAAATCCAGCTTTGTATCCCTTTGATACTCTGTCAAAATCTCCCCCTCTCCTGTCTTTTCTGTATGCTGCCTCTGAGGGTTTAGTCCTGCAAGGTGTTGAATGTACTGGATATAATTAGAGGCATGAAAAATTCTTGTGTGCATCGATTGTTGCTCTCACCAACTACTTAGCATATGCCAAGTGCTTTGCAGGCATGTAAGGTAAAGATGCCATTCCAGGTGTCTCTCCACGCACTTTGACAGTATATATGTCAGTGGTAGTCCTTTCATTCCTGAAATTACACACATACTTGACTGCACTGGGACTGAAATGCTCAGCGCTTTGCAGAATCACGATCTTGAAGACTATCCATGGTGTGAAGTTCGCTGTGTCTACCCAGAAAATACTTTGTACGCTGATTATATAAAATAGAAAGCAAGCCAAGGGTGTTCCCAGTGGAGTAAGTGACCGCAGACAGGCCCACAGCTGCAGCTGTGCAGCAACTCCCAATTCCTGCCCTCAGCAAATTACCCCCAACACTGAAAAGCGGAGTTCTGGGGAAGGGAAAAGAGCCTGACTCTTATTAGGGCAGGAGGCTTCTGCTTATATCATAAGCAGCTTTTTTTTTCTGAGGAAGAAACAGATACGACACGACAAACACTTGCCAAATATGACAGATGAACAGACTTTTACAGAGCAACGGTATCTTGTGCAGTTTGATTGCTCACTGTTTGGCAGACCAAATCCAGGGAGCTAGATGATTGCATGTGAGCTTCACCTCACTGACTCAAAACGACTGTAATGCTCTCCTTTAATATATGGAATGTCTTTGTTATACTTTGCTCCTTCAGATTTCCAATAGAAAATAATTTTTAGTATTTCCGCCTCTACAACTTTTATAACAAGTGGACCATAAATCCCCTCTCTAATATTGTGTGCTCTGTAGTACTGGTGATTTATCGCAGGGATAATTTTATAACTTGAGTCACATGAGGACTCAGGTTGTAAACTGTATCTTTGCTTTAAGTCTTCAGCAGTTTGTTCTGACCCAGCTCACTGCAGCACTTCCAATTCCCTCCTGAATATGCTTTAGAGTAAGTTGTGTGATGGAATTTTTATACTTGCCTTTACCGATATCACACTGAACAAATTAAGAGAGAGGAATACTATACTATGCTTCTATAATTTTGCTTTTGATGAGAATTTTATTCTCAACCAATGTTTCTGCTCATCAACACAACTAATTTTGATTAAAACATGGAGGTTTGCTTATTGAGAATTTGTATATATTTATCCTGCAAGCTCAAGTACTTTATCCTTTTTTTTCTAAGTACGTTCTGTGAGCTGATTTAAGAAAAAATGGTTCCTGCAGGAAGAAAACCTATCATTACACAGTTTCAATGGTAGGAAATACTTCATTTTTCTAAAAACTTGACATAATGCAAGTTAGCTAAGGTACATATGTGTCAAGGAATGCCTATTTATGGCTAGTCCAGTGGATGTGGAGTCCTTTAGCTGTCTCTCTTCACACCATCCAAGCATAATGCAGCTCCTTATTTGCACCACCTTACATTAGTACAGCATGCAAATTTTTAAGTCCAGATTTGGGTCCTTTCTGATAACTAAAAGAGAAGATAACTTTCCTTCCAAAGCACTTTGTATCTCTATACCAGTCATTTGTAAAGCTTCTCAAGGGGCATCTCTCTTGTAATCTTAATGCAGTACTTGCACATCCCAGGCTCTTGATACATAATCTTTTAAACAGCAGAAAGAGCTCTGCTCTGTGATACTGAGACTTTTACAAAGATGAGTCATGTTTATGACATTGGGCATATTTAAAGTACTTATCCTATACATCTGTTTAAACTGATGTAGGTAAAATAGGCAGTTACTGAAGACAGCCCATAAATCTGGCATTCGTTCAAGGCCTAGAGCCATCAGTTAGTGCCAGTGCAGAGTCATGGAATGAATTTTAAAGTAATCAGTTTACGCCAAGTTTTTTTTAATGTGTTTGCAGGTCTAGTGGTAATAGGAAAGAAAAAGATAGAGATAGCTCATCTGGGAATGATTCTATTATGTAGAATAATCTGAAGCTATACAGAAAAACGTGCTGTGAGCAGGAGTGGTCTCTAGAGGTTTGGTTGGTTTGTGTTTTTTTGTTTTTTTTTTTTTAAATCTTGAAAGACACAGCTTTCTTGCCGCTGACAAGACTTTACATCAGACAGTTCAAAAAAGTGTGGCATTAATCTTAATTTTGCTCTTTTCAACTTCAGTGACACCATTTTGCCACTGAGTGGGAGTAAAGTTAGAATAGTGCTGAACGTTTTTGACAGTTTTTTTCAAGGTGATAATTTTCTGGTTTTGCAAAGAACTCTACCTGCTTGGCACACAGAAAAAATACATTTCAGACTAACTCTTGGATATTTTATGGAGCCATAGAGCATTTCAGAAAATTTGGAGCAAAATCTCTACATTTGTTTCTCTTCTCCAGTTAGTAGTAAATAAATATTTTTTACATGTATGTGTGCTCTTTTAGGTAGATATGTGCAGAGGTAGAGCTTAGCTGAGGTTATTGAGTGCTGAAAATTTTCAAGCATTGTTTTGTTGTTTTTTCTCATCTGAAGTTGTGTGTAGAAATTTAGTCCCAGTTGGGAACCATTGATCTAGAGCTGTTGTTTCCTTTAAATATAAAAAACCTAAACCCGTTCATTTAAAGAAAGCATCACTAGGCAGGCTTTTTTGAATATTTTTTCAGTAAAGCTGCCTACATCCCTGCTTATGATTTAAATAGAGGCAAGACAGCCTTTTGACACTGGAGTACTTAGTGTGCTGTCACAGGTCACAGTATATTGATTTTAGTTGTCTCTTTCTCTGGCGCTGCCATTTCTCTCCTGCCTTTCTGCCCTTTAATTGAGACCCACAGGCTATTAAGCAGGAGCAGGTCTAGATTAACATTTCTGTCAGTTGTGAAGTCTGATACCGTTTCCTTCCCTGGGTCTGACAGTCACTTCGGGTGTCTCCTGTTGCCTTGCACAGGGCCCAGGGCTTCTTGCAAAGGCTACCTCTAAAGATGTTTGGCAAATTATAAGAGAAATAGATGAAACTGGAATGGATTTCAGTTGTTTGATTTGGTCAGGATGACTTGCTGAGTTCACGTATGACCCCCTTCCCAGTGGTTTCAAGGTGCAGAGCCTTGCTGGGGTTGAGCAGTAGGGCACGCCACAAGCCCTGCACCCTGAGTGATGCTCTCGTACAGCTGCGCTGACCAGCCCTTGTGTTTCTGCACCTTTGCAAAAAAGGAAAAGGAAAGAAGATTCTCTGAGCATAAATCCCTTCTCAACACCACCTAGTAAACTGAAAACAGACCTGGTCAGAGTAGTGGGGGATTTCCTTCTAGCCTCTGTGCAGAAAGCTTTTTGAAATGGGATTTCAAAGATACAATGTTGGAAGCTTGAGGGCTGGTGGATTGCTATCTCTAAGAAGAGACCTGTAAAAGCAAGTGAGGGAACTGGGGCAGACACTTTTCCAGTAGGAACCTACTGACTCACATTAATAGTAAGATCTGTCTCTGTGCCCAGGAAACATGATTTCCACCTTTCATTCTCCTCTGAAGATCAGATCCTAAAAAAGAATTTGTTTCTTTGCTAATGGATTTTGCTCTCTTGCACTTCTGAAAAAGTTTTTTATGTGACTATGGGCTCATTAAAATCCTAAATCCTGCTGGGGAGGGGGAGAAATCATTGCTTTTGAGATTTAGGTTCTTTAGGCAACACCTCCAAAAACGTCTAAAGCTTGTATAGTGTTTGTGTCTGACTTCCTTTCTGTTTACTTGCAGATCAAAAAGAGAAAAAAAACCCAAAACAAAACACAAAAATTCAGAGATTGAATTTGCTGGGAAAAAAAAAAAAAAGATTAACATGAAAGACAGGAGGGAATTCAAACTGTTTTAAAAAACTGTTTAAAGAATTCTGAAACTAGATTTTTTTTTCTGTAAAAGTAGCAGATGTTATAACATATAACCCCTCCCCCAGTTTTTAATGGAATGTGAAACTGTTGGACACTCTCTTTTGAAGGAGCTAGACACAGGAGTATAGATCTTTGTTTCAGGGAATTTGAGAATGTGTCAGACATCTCTGTGTATAAGGGGACTTTGAAGTATATTACTGAACTTTGTACTTGAAAGAATTAAAGGATGTTATATATCTTTGTGAGAAACAGAGCTTCAAAGCACACTGAGCAGTAGTGAAAGATCTGCAGTTACTAAATTTACAGTAAAGAAACCTAGTAAGTCCTCCTTTTTATGTATAATAGTAACATGAAAATTATGGAGAAGGCACGTAAGATGGTGGCTGAATGGATCAGTCAATGGGATATATGGAATTCTTTATCACTTAGTATTTTAAATCGAGATAATAGTGATGAAACAGCAATGGTTGTTCAAGGTGCTGAGTTAAGCAGGTTGCTGCAGTCTTCAACTCCAAATGGATTCTTCTCTTCAAAAGAACTATGTGTTTAGTTGACCCTTGATTTTCTGCATTTTGCTTAACGAAAGCTGTGTTTTTATGTTAAGCTATTAGAAGTCTGTTAGATTGCTGGACACTGATCGTACTTCTGACTTGAAACCTGCGCTAGGGATGTTCTGTCTGGTAGTATTTCAAGAAAATTTCTGGAAAGATGAGGTGAGAGAGAGAAAAATCCAAGAATTTATGTATTGTAGAAGGAAGCTGAGAGGTGCATGAGGACACAAGACCTTAGGGTGTAAGTATGCTTCTGTTAAAGCCCTTCAATCATCTAAGTTAGGCAGACATCATCAGTCACATGCTTGCTGTCAGTAGCATACAACAGTTCTGAGTTCTTAAGCTTTTTCTCAGTTTTCTCCCTGCTTAGGACCTGCACGGGGGATGCATGTAAGGACGTTGTCTGAAGGGAACTAAGGATTGTCTTCAGCTGGGAGGGCAATGAATGCCTGGAAACAAGAGCCAGTGGGATGATGGTGACATATGATTGCTTTGACTGAATTTGGATTTTGAAGGCTGTGTCTGATAGGTAGACTGGCACAAAGTAAACCAGGATGTGAATTTACAATGCGCTACCTACTCTGTGCTAATTGCTCTTTTGCACATTTTGGTATGCTTGAGGGAAGGGATGCCATCCGTAGGGACCTCTACAGGCTTCAAAAGTGGGCCAACGTGAACCTCATGAAGTTCAACAAAGCTGAGTGCAAGGTCTTGCACCTGGGCTGGGGCAATTGCAAATATCAATACAGACTGGGGAGTGAATAGACTGAGAGCAGCCCTGTGGAGAAGGACTTGGGGGTACTGGTGGATGAAAAATTGGATATGAGCCAGCAATGTGTGTTTGCAGCATAGAAAGCCAGTTGTACCCTGGGCTGCATCAAAAGAAGTGTGGCCAGCAGGTCGAGGGATGTAATTCTGTCCCTCTACTCCACTCTTGTGAGCCTCCACCTGGAGTACTGTGTTCAGCTCTGAGGCCCCAGGACGAGGAAGACATGGACCTGTTAGAACAGGTCCAGAGGAGGGCCATCAAAATGATCAGAGGGTTGGAACACCTCTCCTATGAGGACAGGCTGTGAGAGTTGGGGTTGTTAAGCCTGGAGAAGAGAAGGCTCTGGGGAGACCTTGCAGCCTTCCAGTACTTAAAGTGGGCTTATAAGAGAGATGAAGACTTTTTAGCGGGGCCTGTAGTGACAGGACAAGGGTAGAAATTCTTTACTGTGAGGGTGGTGAGACACTGGAACAGGTTGCCCAGAGAAACTGTGGATGCGCCATCCCTGGAAGGGTTCAAGGTCAGATTGGATGGGGCTTTGAACCACCTAATTTAGTGGAAGATGTCGCTGCCTGTGGCAGGAAGGTCAGACTAGATGATCTTTGGTCCCTTCCAACCCAAAATATTCAATGATTCTGTATACGTAGTACATATTAGCTGTGCCCAGTATCTTCATTTTCTTTGGAAGCAGGATAATCCACCTTGCACAAAGGATCATTATTTTCCGTGTAAGTAGTGACTCATACAGGTTTATTTCATTCCCTGTATGCATGGCTTTTAAGCTTATCCTACGAAAGATGTTGCTTGGAAGTATTTGGAAGAAGTGAGTGTAGCAGGAGGAGGCGGCTGATGCGAGGACTGGATTAGGGAATGGGGCAGGCAGGACTAAGTTGCAGCTGGGAGAAGACACTGACAGAGGTGAGGATCAGTGATCAGGAGCAAAGGAAAGCCATGGCTAGTGGAAGCTATCCACTGACCCAGGGACAGAAGTTTGCTACACCAATTAATGGTGCATTAACTTTGCCACGTAAAGAAGCCTTAAATGACTAAAGCAAAACCCAGTAACCATAAAAGCTGTTTAGAGCTTCATTCTTCCAGATTCTGAATTACAAGAGCTGGTTTTATACCTAGATCATTGAAAAAGAAATTAAACCATCCCCATTTTTGCTACTTCTCCAAGGGACAGCAATATGCCATCAACTAAATCAATGTAAATGAGTGCTGACTTCAGTGTTTTCTCACTTAGACATGAAAGTATTGAATATTTCTTCAGTGGTGTTTTATTCAAATTTACCAGCTGGAAAGAACGGGGAAAAGCTGTGACTCCAGAGACTCGCTGTCAGCTGTGCCATGCATCTCCAGAGACTGCTAGATCTTTGTCCTATACATGGCTCCTGAGGGCTGCCTACGCTCTTATTATCCTGTTGGTTTTTTTCCTTTTGTGTGTTCACAACACGTATGAATGGCTAAGGTCAGTATCAAACTCAGTGAGTCCTCAGGTGGCACTGCTACAACCTGGCAGAAGGTCACACTTCCTTCCTTTTTTGAAGATGAGATTATTCGGTAGTGCCAGTGTCTGTTTGTATATAGGAAAAGAGATGAAAAGTCTGTAAAATCTTGTATTGTTCCTCTTCCCAGTATCTTGCGATAAATGCCATACAAAAACCATTAAGTGAGGCACAGCTGTATAATTCTGATACAGTATTATAGAGCAAGTACTTTCAAAAGTATCCATTGGAGGCCACTAGAGCACAACAAATCACAGGAAGTATGGTGGTTCTACTTTTTTTAAAAATCCACATTTCTCTTTTAAAGAAGAAAAATGAAAGTAGAACATGTTTTTGTTTACATAACACAGTCTGAAAATCCATTATTACCTGACTGTTTTTCTCTGTCTGTTACACCTTCTGCAGCTCCATTACTGCTTTGTTTTTATTTTTGGGACTGGTGCGATGTACTTACTCTCTGGCTGCTTGTATAATCACTTGCTCTAATTTTAGATAATACCCAGATGGGCTCGAGCTTTCCTGTTCATTTTTTAGTTTTTCCTTTTCAGCTTTTAATCACTTGCAAGTGTTACATTAGCTTTTGTATCTCATTTATATTTACAATGATTACTATCCTTGCATCTCTTTGCTTGCATCTCGCAGAAGTTTAATGAGTGGCCAATCACTAGTAACATAACTGAGTTATAATTCAGATAATTTAGTGCTGGATTGAAGAACACCTTTGACTCAACATGCTTCTCTGTGAATGGAAAAAAAAAATAAATTTCGGGGTTTGATTCAATCTAACACAAATAAACTCTCATCTGCCCTCTCAGTGACAGCATCCTACTCCTTTCTGCTCACTTCCATTGCATTCAAAATTGCAGCTGCTGAAATTATTTTCCTCCTCTGCCATACAGAGGGTGGAGGTAGAAAATAACTGTGTTGCACTTAAGCTTTTTTTTGTCATTACTTCTAAGGTCCCTTACAGCTCTGTGCTTTTCTATCAGTTGTATTACTCACACGTGTGGTATTAACCTCAATTTTCTCCCCAACTTCCATGCCGGTCCCTCTTTTCCGTTTGAAGCAATCTTTCCTCTCCCCGTGAAATACGCTGGTATTAGGATGTGATGCCTTGCCTTGAAATTTTCTTTTGGAGCTGAACCTTAAACATGAAACTCTTATTATATCTGATTTCCACGTGAGGATATTTTGAAAAGTAATGTATGAGTAAAGGTTCAGTGGGGGTGGTGGGAGGAAGAGAGGTAGGAGTTGTGGATAGGATAGCATGTGCTTTCTGGTCCTACTACTCTGGTAACTTTGTGATTCCTTCACTGACACTTTTTTATGTTTTCTTGTTCCATGATGTGTAAAGTCGGCTGTGTTTTCACTTTTATATTCATTTCATGAAGCTATGCATAAAGTGTTTATTCTGTGGCTGATAATGTAATGGTAGTTTCCAAAGAGAAAAACATTATATTAAATAATTTTTATAAATAATTCAGTTGAATTTGGCGCTTCACTCCTTATTTTTGCGTAGGGTCAAGGTCTAGAGTGGTAAGTGTCTTTACACTTCAGTGACCTTTATACAACTGTAGGTTTAGTTCCTAGTTTAGTTTAAAGGGCAAACTAATGCTTTGCAAAGTTCAGAAATCAATGTATGTACACACATCGATAAACCATGTTCACACATGACATTTCCATTTTATTGCACACAAATTTAACTGTGACTCGCAAGCATGAGTTAATATTTTGTGTTTCCATTTGCCTGTTACATTGCATGTGGTGTCTGTCTCTCTGCTTATGCTTGTGTGCAAAACCCAGCCATTGTATTTAATTGTTTTAAACTGTAATATAACGGTGAGAAAGAAGTACTGGTGGAGGGATTTTCTATTTAGAAGGTGGCTTTACAATGATATGTCTGATTAATTTATTCCTATCCCCTGCTGTTACCCTGCTCAGATGATTTTCTGATGCCTACTCTGGGCATCAAAACATTCAATAGTAGATAGGGTCAGATAAGAAGCCTTAGACAGAGTCTGGTATTATTTAGTAAGAGCCACTATTGCTACTTCTAGACAGTGTGGCACCTCACCATCTTCTACAGTCTTACAGGGGTAGCCTGCTAGGAAAGCTATTTGTCAGAAACAACTCTTTCACCTAATTTTTCTTGTGCAAAGGAGAAAGGTGAATGAATAGCCTTTGTGTTACTGAAACTGTGTGTATGTAAGCAAAGCAGTCAAATCCCTAAGATTTAACCTGCCTATAATGGGACAGACTGCTCCCCTGCTACTCACATCAAGTGTTGTCTTTCTTTTCTGATTGCCTTGCTGGTTTCTCTTGCTCTAAGTACTATTTGACATTGTTCAGGCAGCCCAGCCTGGCCCAACGCTTGCGCTTAAGATTGTGTTTCACATTTAGGAAGAAATATGAATTGAATAATATCTAATTGAATAATATCAAATTGAAGCTCAAAAAAATTGAAGGGACTTATGTCTGAAGTGGTTAGAAATCCCTAAAACAATCTTCTAATTTGATATTTGAGACTAAAAAATCTAGCATGTTTCCAAGTTTATGCGACTGCTTCCTTTAAGGAGTTATTTAAACTCTACCTTTGAAGGCTATAATTATTATCCAAATTGCATAATACCATAAAATTGTTGCAGCTTCCAGAAGCCTTTAACCTCTATTATGGTAACTCCAGTTCTTGCTCATCTGCAATTCATCAGGTACGTCAAGTCTTATGTGCTTTGGAGCTCACAGATGGAATTGAATTCTGCCTTTACGTCGATGATAAATTGCTAATGAATCCAATATAAGCAGCCTGAAGAGAGATGGTGACTGTCTCAGACTCGTCACTTCAACCCATGAGCATTAATATTCAAGGACTTTAGTTAAAATTAAAGGCTATTTGATTCTAATGCTAGTCAGAAACATTTCTCTGTATCTGTGTTCAAAGTTGTCATTGGTTTGAGTGTCTTCAAATCTAGACTATCATCTGCCATGCTCCCATTTCTCTTACTTATGCATCATAGGTTCCTGACATGAATGTTTTTTAAAAACAGATGTCATTAAATTAATATGAGGAGGCATATTGTCATTTGCAGAAGATCAGGTGGGCTGATCTTACCCAGGGCTAAATTGAATTTAACTCCAGGACAAACAATCGGAGGATAATTGACATAAGATAGGAGATTTATTTCACTGGAACTTTGTACAAGATGTAGCAGCCACAGCTTGCAAAGTATCCTTGAGAAACCTTTTCTCCACAGGTGTCTGTGAAGTGTCAGAGGTAGAAGCCTGCAAACCACAGATAGCTCTTAAAAAAGGTGATAAATGTGCTCTGCCTCTGCTTCCATTCTGCTGTGCAATTTGGTGCTTTTTTACATATAAGAAAGTGGCTGCACAAGGACTCAATATGCACATGACATACTGTGGTTTAAATCACTCTGCCATCACCCCTGTGAAGGTTGGATTTATTCGTACATAGAGCAAAGCAGAGATCTGCCCCAGCAGATCCTGTCTGTCAGCAGAAAGACGCTCTTCCGAAGGGATGACATTAATGAACCGCAACCGTGAGGTGCTGCTGTCCTAGAGCAGGCCTGCCACCAGTCCTGCAGTGAGCACCCACTAGAAAAACTATTTGCAATGAATCAGCTTTTAAAGACAAGGTTTCTTAGTGTGCATGATGGGGGGAGAAAGTTAAATAAGTATGATTTGGAAGAACAGGCAGAGCTGCTGAATGTCCCACGTAGCTAGGGAATTCCCTGTCTGAGCTTTACCTGAGGGCGTGCTCTCTCTCTCCTTTTTTCCCAGGTCTTTTCTAAAAAAGTCTTGCTTCTGAGGTCACAGTCTCTACCTTCACATTGGTCTAGACTTACACTAGTGTTATTTTATTAAGCTGCAGTTGTGTTGACTGCAGCAACATACAGTAACTCTTGTCTGTGAACACTAATTTTAGGCCCTTCAGTATCTTCTACTCTCGTTCACTAGTTTAACCATAAAAACTTGCTTCTGAAAAGCGCTGATACTGGGTCAAGATCTGGGTCTGTTAAATCGCTAGCTGTGCTCAGGTAAAGTTTAGTGACTTAATTCCACCAACACAAGGTGTTTCTGATCCAGGCTAGACTTACAGCCGTGCATTGAAGAAGTCTGCCAATGGGGGGAATGTGGTGTAACGTGCCTACTGCCCTCTCAGCACAACCAGGGGAGCTCAAGACAAATTCTAGCCTCAACTTGGAACTTCTTAACTTCTATAAGTGTAAGTCAGACCATTTCAACATAGTATTTTGTGATTCAACATATTAGAAATTCCCTTTGACAGGTCTATCAGATAAGATCACATCCCTTTGGTGATATCGGAAGCTGAGAGTTTTATATTTCTATGACTGTTGTTTTCAGACAGGTAATCAGAAAAAGTTAATCTCTCTTTTTGCCTTTTGTTGCTCTATCCTTTTTAAATGCAATGGTGGCATCTATTAGTTATTTTCTCTGGATCCATCTTAGAAAAACTGAACAGAACTTTTTTTGGCTAATTTTTTCTCAGAAGTCTTATGTACATAGAAAATGGAAGTTGTATAGCGTCATAAATACCCTATAATTTCATGCCAAAATATGTGAGACAAGGAGCAAAACATGATGAAATTAAAATGATAACATCACTCCGTATTCACATCTGTGGTCATGTTCCTATTTTATACTGTTGCAAACAAACCCTTGGTTCATCAGATAGTAACAGCTGCTAATTGTGAAAAAACATGCATTTTTTTTTCCCAGGTATCTTTATTTTTTAGTAATTCACTGAGAATGACAAGATGAATATATTCCACCAGCAACAAAACCATGTGTTCCCAAGCAATTACAAATAATATTTTTCTGCCTGAAAACACCGAGTGGAATTCTGAGATTCGGCGTTTGAAGAAGCAGTCTTGGGGCGGGGGGGAGGAAGGCGAAGTTTATGTGATGTTATAGAAAAGGTACAGAGCTCCACCTTATGAAAAAAACATTTAGTTCTAAGTGGGCCGTAAGTACATTTCAGTGGTCCCTTCAATCTCTGCTGACAAGTCTAGAAGTGACCAAGTGGGTACACAAACACTCTTCAAGCAAAATGCTACTGCAACAAAGTGCTGCTCTTAACCCAGTCATTACGCTGGTTAATGGTCTGCTCAGTCCCCTGGTTAAACCTGACCTACTTCTGTCCGAGTCCCTGCTCCTCTGCAGTCCTCCTGCCTGTCCTTGGCCACATCACGTATTCTCCTTGCCTCTCTTTGCCCACCTGTAAAAGTGATGCTCTTCTGTGTAACAATCTCAAAATACGTTGTTCTAGCCTGAGATAACAAACAAATATGGAAAGGAGATTTAGAATTGTCCAGAGGATGAAAAACAACTTGATTTGCATCATAGGAATGGAAGATTAGGAAAGATCTTTTGAACTCTTGAATGAAACTCCTGCTCCCCTAACAGTGCTGCCGTATAGTCAGACAGAGATTGAGTCCTGTGTGCCCTCTACTCTCTCCAGGAGGTTAGCTGCTATACTGGCTAAAAAGCCACCTTCTAACTTTCACCCCAAACTTATTTGTGGCTAGCTTTATGCCTACTTTTTCTTGTTCCACCTTGAACTTGAATTTAAGCACATAATTTCTCTTCTTGGGGTTTCTCTCCCATGATACTTATGCAATTGCATGTCTTCAGTCTTTGTTTTGCTAGGTTTAATGTCTCAAAGTAAGAAAGGTTGCTATTGCTGCTTCCACCTGTGTGCCCCATCTGAGGAATGAGTGTACACAGCAGAGTCCCTGTCGTGGATCCTGTCATGGATCAAAATGACCTCTTCTCGGCTGTCACCTTTAGAGTTCAAATTTGTAGTGTTGGTACTTGGAAGAAGCATTTTGCTGGGGAGCAAATGACATGGTCCCAGAGCAAACACCAGCTCTGTTGAGGACTAGACTTGTGGAAATTTATAAGCTGAAGAGCCCTGATGATTTCCTGCAGCAGACTTTGTACAAAGCTTTAGGTGTGATGAACCATTGTATAAGTGCTTTGAAGGTGACTGAATAAAATGTGTGGAATTTGAACCGGGCTCCAGAGACACAAAATCTAATGGAGTGTACAAAGTTGCTTGTTAGATATGAGCAAATAGGAACCCAGCCTTCCAGAAAGGGGACAGAAAAAGTGCTGGGTGATTGGATTAGTTGATTAAATGCTTATTATGAGAGTTATGCATAGTTAGAATAATGCTAACCTAAATACAAAAAGTCCGTGATAATTCCTTAAGGAGCAATTTTGCCACTTGTTCCTGCCTTCTTTGCGTTGCAGTTTAACTATATAGCTTTGTCTGCACTGCACAGCTAATTCAGAGGAAGAGAGGGATTGAATTCAGACTTCAGACTGGACTCCTAGGTAACTCCATGCATGGACTTCTCAATTTTATTCCAGAATGAATGTCTGTGGTCTGTGTGGTCTGGAAGTAATTGCTATGGATTCATCTATAACTCATTTTTTGTGTAAGCAAGTCTTTACTGCTGTCAAATAGTTCTTGTGTCTGGAATATTTGTTTCTGGCTAATTAATAATTCAGACTGGTTTATAATTTATTATAATAATTATTCATTAATTAGAACCAAATCTTGTTCTTTCTTGCAGCAGGGATGCTTAGTGGCAGTGAAGTTGTACTGTTCCTGATCTTAAATAACTGGACAATGGAAAAGTGGAGACAAAAAGGGAGCAAGTGAGCATGAGTTTTTGCTATTATACCCCGGCAGCATAGAATCATAGAACCATAGAATGGTTTAGCATACTCTTATACAAGAAGATAGTGATGGAAGCATGCTCATTGTTACTTACTACTTACCATAAAATCTTAATGTTACCAGCTGTGCTTTGGGTATGTCAGTGCTAGATTTCATCATTTTCTCTGCCTTCTCCCCCCCTGCAGTCATCCCTGCTCTCCATCCTCCTGCCCAGAGGGCTGCTCCTTTCCTCACCCTCAGCTCCTCTACTCTTTCTGCAGGAGCCAGGTACATGTGGGAACTGATGGTTTTTCTTCCCTGCTGCTCCTACAGCAAGGTAGACTGAGCTTCCCTTTTGTGACAGGCTGACAAAAGCAAAGTAATATTAATCATCAGAGATAATTGCAATCACAGCCTAGCATCTAGAGAGTTTTTTGGCTTAGCTGAGGCAGGAGGGAGACCTTTCTTTGGGTGGGTATAGAGAATCCTACTTCAGAGGGAAATTATTGCTTGCAAGGAACTGCACCTTATGTTGCTCTATTGCCACCCCCACTATCCTTGAACTGAGCTATTTGCTGTTGGGACTCGTTGCTCAACATGTCTTCCCAAAGATCGGTGCCTAGCGAAAAACATGGTAAAGAAGTTTCAGAAGGTGTTGGTAAATTTCAACTCCTCTTTAATTTTAGTTTTTATTCTGATATTGTGTTTCTTTGCTAATGCTGTATTGTGAATGATTGACAGGACATGACACTATAAAATCATGGTCAAAATTTGTGGATTTCCATCTTTACTCAAGAAATTTCAATTTCACCTTTAAGGTTGAATTCTCCTTCATTAGGCTGGGGTCTTCTGTTAACTTACAGACTCTTTCCTCCATTCCATTTCCTTAGCTTGAATTAAACTTGTTTCTATTATATGAACAAGAATGGATTTTGATTTATGGGAAGTTTTGTTTGATGAGTTAATGTTCCCATTGTCCTTTCCTACCACTAGCAATCCCAGTGAGTGTCAGTGGTTGGTAAGTGAAGATGATAACCTGGGTGCATTATGCTGGTAGCTGGCAGAAGTAGTCAGGTACTGCTTAAAGTTGTTTTAAAATTATGCAAGATAGAGCATAAAGCTTACAGAATTATTCTAATGCATTTAATCAGTATTAAAAACAAGATCCACATTTGCATTCTTTCTTTTTGTATGTGAGTGTACACACCATCTGATAAGCTAGAATTGTGGAAGGTCATCTAGAGGAAGAATGGAATAAAATTTTCCCTCTCTGTGAAAACATCTGCAGATCTAAAATAAAAAAAGTGGGAGGAGGGGGGAAGACAGTGGAACGAACCAGGAATTCTAACAGGGACATGGGTTGCTTACAAATAAGTATAAACTCTCTCTGTAAGACAGAGTCCGATAATGCAGAATAGTGGAACTGGATAACTGGAGCTGATGATCGTTGATTCAGGGTAGATTAATTTGGGGATGCTGGTGTCTACTCTTTATTGGGGGTGAGAATACAAGATGCCAGCGAGCACTCCTTTCAGACCTTGTGACTGCGCTGAGCCTCTCTTTTAGTTGGATATGGTTGTGGTGGGGTGAGAAGTAAGTTCCAAACCTATTAATTTGGTAGCTGACCATTGTACCAGCAACTTGGCTCTTCCAGTGACTGCCAGTTCACCTTTGGTGATTTCAGCTGTGAATACTCTCACCCTAGTGTTCGTGCTGCGTGTACCAGTGCAGCCTGGGAATGATGGTGCTGTAGAAAATGGGCCAGACTTTGAGGTATCTTATCTGTGCTTGGTATAGCCTATGTGGTAAAAACGTGTCCTTACTGTAAAGCTTCTCCTCTTTATTTTTGCTGCCTCAAATCCTCCAAAGTCTGTTCATTTAACCAAAGATTCCCCATGAAGTCTTGCTTGGCCGTAACCCCACCCAAAACTGGGTAGGAGAGGCCCCCGTATTATTTCCAAATGCAGCATAGCTGAGAGTCTGAGACAGGGAATTCACGTGGGTATTCCTGTGTAAACCAAGAAAATGAATCCAAAACCTATTAAGTTTTCTGAAGCCCAGAAAAATACCAGGAAAACAAATCTTGTTCACTGAAGGCCCAGCAGCGAGCTATGCTGAGCATCTGCTGTTCCCCCTGAGCGCGAGTGTCAGCATCTCTCAGAAACACAGGCTGAGCTGCTGCCCTTGTTGGCATTTTGCTCAGGTTTATCTTTCATTCTTGTAATTAGGACCTTCTGATTCCTTTGAGAGCACATAATTGAAAGCATGTTAACAGAGTACTTGTGATGGACGTGTATTTTGGCCAACTTCCTAGATTCCTTTTTTCTTCTCATACCAGGAAGAGATAATATACAGCTGTATACTGTTGCTGCATAGTGCCCTTATTTTCATGCATTTTCTGTTTTTTGTGAAGGCCAGAGATCAATATAAATCCAATGTAAACCTCTAAATATATTTAATGCAAGTAAACCGATAATATCAATTGTGGTGCTTATAACACCATCATTACTGTCCTCTTTGAGGTCTAATTTGAATAAAGTAAATATAAGTACATCTATTAAAATCTCACATATAGATTTATATTCAGTGCTTTGCATTTGGTTTTTGTTTTCAGTTCAATATAACTGGATTGCATGGATTAGTTTCCTCTAAATTTGACCAAGCTAAATGCTAGATTATGTTATGGACTTGTACTTTGCTTTCTGTAAACAGCCTGTAAATCTTTTTTTGGAATAGTAGCACTATGGTGACATTAAAAACAAAAATGTAGATCAGCAAATTTCATATAGACAGTTCTATTTATCTAATAAAAAATACATCATAGTCATAAATCACCTATACCCTTGCTTTCATGGGGAAATTAAAAACAGTGTGTGAGTATTTCTCTCCAAAACAGCATCTGCAGCATGTTTGTCATTAATACAAGAAAACAAGAGAAGCAAAGCTGAAATGCACTTGCTAAGACAATGTTTTTGTACTGATGTCCCGATTCTGTTATTGACCTTGGGTACTAACAGCAGAAGCTCTGTCAAAGTGACAATTTTAAACATATGTAAAGAGGTGAACGCTCATCTTTCTTTAATAAATTTCATTTGGCATCCTGGAAAATACAGTTAGGATATAAGAGACTATGATGACCCTGCTTAAGAAGACAGAAGACATGGTAGAAGTGTCCTTAAGAAAATTTCCTATCTTATCATAAATCCAGCGTTACTTAAATGTGAAGGCAAGTTTCTTCATGAAAAGCACCTCTGGGATCACGAATTAGACAGATAACCTTCATCACGGGCTCCCAGCTGGCTCGTTGTGGGCAAACCCCCTGGTGTGGCATAGCGTGGCGGTGCAGTCCTCCCTCCTGCACCCTGGCTCTTGCCTCTGCTGCTTCCTGGTCCTTCAAGGACGGCTGCTGCCACTGCACCTCCCTGCAGGCTTTGTCTGATCTGCTATATCGAGCCCGAAAGGGCCCAGGGCCAACTGGGGCTACAGACATGGGCAAGTATCCCTTATGCCCTCAGACCACCCTGCAGTTTCAGGAGCAGGGTGGGAGGATGACAGAGTTAGACCTACACAGATGCCGCGCGGGCCTGTCAGGGCTGTGCCACACCAGTGGGGCAGGGTGCCCTGTCACACACCTGAATCTCTCCCTGTGAGGTTGCCCTGGGTAGGCGTCCTTCAGGAGCTCAACTCTACAGCTTTCTTCAGTAACACCACCTACATCATGATGTACAGTTTTTTTTCGAGGGGGCAAGATAGTGTACAGTGATCTGAACCTACAGGAAAGGTTGGTTGCTGCTGGAGGTACCCTACCTAGCCTTCTCTGGCAATCTGCTAATAATAATGCTTTAATATATACAGGATATTTATAATAATGGTCAAATTGATGTTTTGCTCGATGGTGTATAAGTAAAGCACATATAAAGTAAAAGGCTAATTTACGTACACTTGTGAGATTATAGCACTAGGTTTGTTCTGGAGATCTCAGAAAATTCACTGTATTTGAACGTGATTGACGTGTGATATTTTGTGAAGCCCTGATGCCTAGACATACTGACAGCCATGTTGAGGGCATGGCTGCTCCCTCAGAAGAGGTCTTGGGTGGAGCAGATGACTGTGTGGGTTGGGTCCTCCTCTTGAGCACAAGAGACCAGAGCAGTAGGGGGGGCCTCTTTGTGAAACCTCTATATCTAATAGATTGATTTTAAACTAAAAATATGCATTCTCTTTTGTTTCCAGATGTATCTTAAAAGGGGACTTCTATGTCTATAGGGACTATCTTAATGTAAAGTGATGTTCTTTCTTAGCCTTGGTGCGTCAGTACCTCCCACACAGCATCCCCTTTTATTGTATACATAAAAGTGTCAACCTTAAAGTGCTCATCTTGAGAGTGTACAAAGATAGCTGTAATTTGTCAACAGGTCTAAAATCTCCAAGCAACTGTTTCCTTTTCCATCACACTCACTGTAGATGGTGTTCTACACAGTGACTTGAGGTTTTGCATACAGAGGGGGGGTGTGTGTGAAGTTCTTGCAGTTAGTTATCCTGGCTTGCTTTCTGCAAGGAGAAGGAATTGATTGCTAATTGTATAACAAGGTGTGAGTATTAGGTTTTGGAAAAAAAACACCAAAAGGTTCATTCATTTATTGTTCCAGGCTATCCCCAGTCAGCTATCATTCACGTGCATTTAAGTGTACATTGGTGTGGTTGGTGGCTAAGGGACTATGACGCTATTAGTCTTCTG
This sequence comes from Pluvialis apricaria, assembly GCA_017639485.1. Lineage (NCBI taxonomy): Eukaryota > Metazoa > Chordata > Aves > Charadriiformes > Charadriidae > Pluvialis > Pluvialis apricaria. The sequence goes on along the minus strand of CM030008.1, from coordinate 43,221,095 downwards.
CTCTTTGATTCCTAAGCAATCAGTCCAATAACCACAACCAGGATGGATTTTTTTGTTTGTGTTACAAACCTGTCAAGTAAAGGGATATTTTTCTAAGCAATTGCTCCCTAGGAGAAGCAGAAAGGCAGCAAAAAGGCATTCAGACTGACCTTGTGCTATTGAGCCAGGACAATATACTGTAGAAGAGCTGTCAGCAACCTATTGTGGCAGATCCTTGCTGGTCCTCAGGGCCTCACACCAATGAAAATCTGTGCCAAACAGATAACTTGCTTTCTAATCTCCCTGTTTGGTTTACTTGTATCTGTGGCCTAATATAAAGTGCACTATGCCTGAAAAGACTCAAAGCAGATGCTCTACATGTAAAAAGATCTGTACATGATCCCTTCCTCCATAACATGAGCCAGAACTGCAGCTCGTGGAAGTATCTGTGTGTCTGTTCCTGGTGATGGAGCCATGTCTTTCTTCCTGCTACACTGCACCTGGCTGAAGATCATCTGATGTGGTTCTTCCAGAAGAATTTGGCCCTTGAGTGCCTGTTTCCTCTGCTTGCAACTTCTGCTGCTGCTGTGAAATAATGTACTGCTAACTACAGCCTGATTAACTACCAGCTCCTGAGTGTTAAACTCGGGCAACAATTGTTGTACGAATACAAGTTTTTACTACTTCAGCAGATGCTTCTACTATTTAGCCCAGAGGGGCCTTTTTTCATCATTTCCTCTTCCTCCCCTCTTTCTCCTCTGCAGCCTTTCATGAGCAAATGCCAGCAGAGTTTTAACTGCAGCACCTTTTCCTTCAACAGCAGTGAGCTTGCTGTCTGATTAGATGATGGGGGATTTAAGCTGTTTCCTTCCAGAATTAAGACTTTGGGACATTAAAGTGCTTGATACTGCATGTTGAAGTTTTTTTGTGTGTTTGAGTGCTGTTTGGAAAGACAGTTATGCTTACACAGATTTAGACGTCATGAAAAACCCATTGTGTGTGTAATTCATTATGTAGGCAGTCATTTGGTAGGCAAGAAATTAATTCTAGGCAGACAATGTACTATTTCAAGTCTGTTAGAATTCATAAAATATCCGTATGTTGTTCTGTGTAAAAACTGAGGGTTGTGTTACTCTATATAATAACATTTTTAAAGTTATTAACCAAATGCTGTTCAAAGAAACTGGGAACTGTGCAAATGGATTTTCTTTACCACTCCTCCCTCACCCTCTATTTCCAAAGTATCCTAAAGATAAGGTTAATTTTCACATCCTGTGTATAAAGTTAAAAACTTTTTTGTGCTCTGCTGAATCAGGGATTTTAAGGCTTATGATCCAATATACATAAAGCAGGACTTCCAGTACAATAATGTTTGAAATAGTACTTAGTGTGTACTAGGAAAGATTGATCACTACATTGGAAATGAGGTGAAGAAGTTGACAAAGACAAGAACAAGAAGTTCTTGTGATGAGAAGTTGGTGATTTGCTTTCTGTTGTTTCCACTTGCTCAAAGATACCGATGCTTTTACATTTTTTTTCCCCCAATATTTTCCCTCACAGTTATAAGAGGATTTTGAGGATGATGTACTTATTCAGTATGGTCAGGTACGAAGATAAAAACTGTCAAACATCCTGCAGCCTACAAAAAGAAGTTGCATGACCATGCAGGTTTCCATGACTGTCTTTTCTTCAGCCACAGATGACTGGCAGAAAGATTTTTTTCTGCAAGGCACAAGTAAAGGTAATTCAGACTGTTAACATGTTACTGAAATGATAAACCATACCTTGATTTTCACAGAAAGAAGTATCTGTATATCAGCTAGGCATATTTTGTGTCCAGGGAGAAGGATGCTTCTGGGTAATGGGACATCAAGATCCCTCAGTCTTTTTTTTTTTCTTCCCCTGAGTCAGTTTGCCTGAAGAGCTAGTAGGTCTCTGGATCTATTTTCATCCTGCGTGTGGATATTCCCTGTTGAGCTCAGCAGCTTGTGGGAGTGTGCAGCAGGCTTTTTACTCTACTTGTGTGAAGGGTCTGTCTGTATGCTGAAGGTGGCTGTCAGCCAAACTGCTGTGAGTCTGCCCACCAGTCTACGGCACTGACCACAGCTCTGACTGAAGTTGGAGGTGCAGCTGTGGACCACGTTGGCTTTCCCTAGATACCTGGTGTAGCCGGCTAGCCTCCAAGGAGCCAGGCATAGCATGACTGTGGATGAAGTAGTTGGCCAAATCATGCCTTATAACACTGTAGAAAAAAACAATGATGGCATGTAATAACCCATAAGCCTGTACATGCTCGAGATAATGGCCAAGTCAGTGTGCTGTTGGGCAGCACAGCTGAAGAAGGGGACAAGGAGTTACTTGTCGGTGAAGACGACAGGTTATATAAGTGTATGTATGCAGAGTTTTCCTCAAATGGAAGATCACCCTTCCAAAGTCAAATCAACCTGCTGTAATTTCTGCCCAGGGTTATGATGGAAGTTGTGCATCTCTTGGTAATTAAAATGCACATGTGCGTGTGATCAGCCAGGAATTAATGAAGTGATCAGCCTCCACATGAAAGTTGCAAAGAAACAAAGTTTTTGGCTCTTGTGATGCTATTTAGTCTCAATTCTCTTGGCAAACTGTGCACAGGTATGATCACTAATTATTTCCCAATGCTATATTTTTTTTCCTGCCCCCCTTCCCCTTTCCCCTCCCCTTCCCTGTGCCCTCCCTCTCAAAAAAGGTACTTTTTGTAAAGTAAGCATTTCTGCAATTTATCTCCCAAGGGAAAGCCCATCTGTTTAATAAGCTTTATCAGAAACATTGTTCAGTTCTCCTTGCTACTCAACCAAAGATGATTAGTTGACAAGTACATGAGATAAAATTTAAACTGTTTAGGGCATGAGCTATTTAAGAAACAGAGAGAGATGTAGGATGAGGGTTTAATTTTTTTTTTAATTTAAACATTAATGAGCATTTAATGTGACTGTATTATCTCTAAAGAGAGTAGGAACATAATGAGATAGTAAATTGGTGTGTCAAGAATTTTCTGAAGCAGAGCAATCTTTGTAACCAACTTGACTTCAGGCAAAATAGCCAAATTGCTGCCATTTGACAGCATATTATATATCAGCCAGTGGTACAAAACATCTTAGGCCCTGAGAAATATCTGCGCGGGGTAGATGCAGATGCAATCTTGAGTTAGGGGAGAGGAAAAGAGGTGAGGGCCGTATGACGATGTGCATATCATGTGACTGGAACAAATTTAACATATCTAAGTCAACATACAACCCATTTCTGCCCCGTCATTTACACTGTGGAGCTGAAAAGAAAAATCCTGATTGTACCTGCCCATGGGAGATTATACCAGCCCACAGGAATGGAGCAGATAACAGAAGAAAACCTGTGCGTAATTTTGTTGAAAGTTTTCCTCGTAGCAAGGTTTTTAATCTTTGCTCACCTCCTCCAGGGAGGAACATATGTTTCTATTTCTGAAGTCCATGACAGCCCCTCTTATGAAGGTCTAAGCAGATTTATTAAAGTAAAAGGTCTCAAAAAGTCACTCTGTGTAGCTCACCAAAGAGAAAGAATTGATTTGATCAGTCTCTAAGCACTCACATAGAGCAGTGGCATTGATAGTGACACTTCACTTTAGCTGATTAAAGAGATTGAGTTTTAATGGTTAGAATACAAGCCTTATATTTTTGTTTTTTCTCCAAATTAGTCAGGGGGGTACACACAGAAGAACTGGTTGCTGTAACAGGGGCCATCAACAGCCCTGGATGGGGTGGAGACAGTCCAGGTAGGAGACAGATGTACCTATAACATCACTCAGGCCAGACTTGGCTGCTGCATTTGAGTTTAAATGAAGCCCTGGATGGTGGGCTTCCTTTGGTGTGTGCATAGGGGTCCCAGCTGAGGCCACTCAGGGTAATCACCGCCTACAGGTGCCCTCAGGGCCCTGATGCAAAGAGGTGCTTTGGTTTAAACTGGATTTAGTGGCAGGCAGTTTTCTGGTTTGTACTGTGGAAAGGTTCTGATTATGTGGTTCATTTTTGTGAGGTTATGCTGTGAATGCTGCAGGCATGGGGATATTCAGGGACTGGTTATAGTTCCCTGAGGATCTGCTTCAGTCCTCTTCAAAGGCAGAATGTGGTGGAGCCAGCAACATGAATTCTTCGGGTAAGAGTAATGCTTTTTGCACTATCTGGCAAAAAACTGTTCCCCTGTGTGTCCTTAGGGGTAGTGAGGACTTGAGTCTAGGAGGGACCTTATGAAACAGCTCTGCTTTGATGATTCCTTACCTGGCGTAGAAAAGCAGCTGGAATGCACATGAGAAAAGTTGTGCTTGATTGTACAAGTAGATGCTTCCAAAACTCACCCAGAACTTTCTTCTTGCTGAATAGCTCCAATAAGGGCACTGAAGCAGAGCATATAAATTTCAGTGAACACGCTGTAGTCAAGCTGAAAAAGTCATTCTTCTATAAGTCGATAGTGTAATATCCAGGATTTAGCACGTGCAGATGCAGTATTAAAGTTCAACAGAAATAGTTCTGGTGACCTTGAAAATGGGCCCTTCTATGGTAAAACGTATAAGCTGTGCTGTCTGAAATGACCTGCAGAGTCAGCAAATGTGTGGCAGCTGGTGAATACAGCTTTTAGCTTTATAATGTACTTAGAAGTCTAATCAATAAGCCTGACTTTGGGAAATACAACCTTTTCCTCCTCCCTTTATAAAAAATATGATTTATATTCCATTTTAAATCAGTTTAAAAGTACCTTTCCTATTTTCCAAAACATTGAACTGATAGGTACAAGACACCTAGTTTCTTGCTATTCTAGTGTTGAAAACTTTCAGATAAATATTTTCAGTATAGGTACACCTGTGCGAAAGAAACACTTCCAAGAATTCCCCTGAGACTTGGTTTAGGATGCTGCTAAGGAGGGGGGTGGGGTGGGGAAATCCCAACACAGGATGAGGTCTTGTTCAGAATCTGATGTTTGCAAACAAAGACTGAGGGTAAAACCCATGCCAGTGGCTCACTTCTTTAACAGTGATATAGATGAAAATGGACAGGGGAATCTTGGGTTTGTGTGAGGTCTCTTAGAGGTAATGAGAGTCTCTTGATAACTGTTTGCAGCTAGTACACTGGAGGCTAATGTGTTTCATGTTTGTTCCTCGCGATGCTTTAACAGACCAGCTCAGGTGCCGTGCAGCTTTGTAGGGATTTCTAGCCAGGAGCTGCATACAATCACAGCCTTATGAGGGACTTGGAAAGCTTTAGATTTGGAAAGCTTTCAAGCCTTTCCAAAGCTTTCTATTAATGATTGCAGTTGCACTGTATTCCTGTAGGCAAATAGGCTGTTGCATGACCCCGTTGCGGTCTGATTACTGCCATTCCCACTGTGTTAATTGTTGAAAAGCCACCTGAGGCTTTAATGGGAACCCTTGCAGGGTTAAGTGCTAGCTAGGTGAAGAAAGAAGGCAGCCCTCTAGTCAGATAGGTTATCTTCAGGCACGAGAGAGAGCGATGTAGGGTTAACTTCTATTCTCATAGCTATTGCAAAAGGGCGACTCATGGGAGGATGGAGAAGCAATAAACACAGGTCTTGGGGTGGTGGGAGTCCCTGGGTGCTGCTGCAGCTGTTAATGACTACTCCCTCTCTCCTTCTCATATACTGTCTGGCACCGGGCAGCATTACATATCAGTGTACGCCAGTTATTAACATTTAGCTCAAGAAAGCTTCTGATCAAGACAATATAATATTTCCTTCTGGTTTGACGTTACTTAATAATTTTAACTTTAAAAAAAAATAAAAAAATAGGTCTACTTGAGACAAAAGCTTTAAACTGTGAAGTTGAAATGTTTCACGTGGGAGCTCATTGTTTTTCAGAGGTCTCTCCTTCCTTCTCCTTTGAAGGTACTGTAAAAATACTGAAAGTGCTCAATGGACTGGGCCTATATCTGTAGATTCTGCTGGCTTTCCTGTTTGGTTTGTTTTGTTGTTTGTTTTTTTTTTTTCCCCCCTGACTTTACTTTTTGGTGACCATTTGTTATTTTGTTAATATATAAATTTGTATACATACAGATAATCAGCTTCTAGCTTCTTAAAGTGATAAAACTATTGTTTGTATCTATTTTAAACTTAGACACTTCTTGGATGCTTTAACTCCCTTTCCTTTTAAACAAAGGAGATTAATAGTATCATATTATTTTTTTTCCTTAATAGACCATAAGGGATTTCCTGTTTATTACTGCAAACATCTGGAAAACACTTCAGAAATTCTTTATGTTAATTCCCTTAACAAGGTTCATATTTTAAGCACAGATCACATATTGAGAAACAATTTCTGAGTAAATTTAGCCATATCACTCCGTTTGTTATCTTTTGAGTGCTCTTTGTTAGTCTCTTGGTGGTAACTGGGAAACAATAATCTTGGAAGGGTCACAGTCTTGACACTGATTCTGAAATTTTCTGAAACAAATTCTGCGCTCTGTTTTAAGTATGTCCGGAGTCATCAGATTTCTGTTGTTGTAGCAGCCAGATACAATTGTCTTTGAGGGCCATCTGGAACTTGTTTGCAGCCTGCTATATTAGAGGTCAAATTGGTAGTAGACTTCATTATGGATCAAATAGCAAGATATTTCTTAACTATTTTGTGTATGATTTTGTTAGTGTGCAGCTTGAAAGCTCCCAAATAGGATGGATCTGGAGCTGGAGATTAAACTGCAAAGTCTCAACTTTATGATGCAAGGCATTCACTTTGGCTCAGCATCCTCACGACAGATTAATGATACAAAACACTGCATGTGTACATCTGAAGCTTGGGCGTAGCAGTCTGTAACTTCTAAAAGTCCTGTTCACAGGCTGTTTTGAAGATTTCAGACTTGTTTGCTTTTATTTTTCTGTGGCTGCCATCAACTGTATTTAAATTGTAATTTTTCCTGGAGAGCAGGACTGTATTTTCTCATGTCTATGTCAGGGCCGTGAGGGCAGCAACTCTTGCAGTGTAACCCTGATCTGCTCCGTGCTTCTCAAGAGTAACGCCATTTTGGTGAGTCAGGGTAATGGTTGCTCCCCTTCAGGATCTAGGGAGGGTGGAGTGATGCAGCAACTGGTGTTCTCATTTGTCTTTTGGATTTATTTCTGCATAAATCAAAGGGCTTTTGATAAAGGCTGTTGGTTCAGTGCATTTAATAAAAGGCCAGTTGTGCACGTGGATGTGAGTGTTCAGGATGACTTGCTGGTGTGTTGCCACCCCTTAGATGCTGAGGGCAGGATCTTGTGAGAGCCTGCCAGATGTGCTGCTGGAGCTTACAGGTGTTTCATCCCATGGATAGGAGAAACAAAATACACAACTCCATGTGGAAGTGCTGTTAATATTGTCAGAAAAACAGCACCTACAGCAACCTTTTAAAAAGCTGTATTCTACAGGATTTCTTTTTTTTTTTTTTTTTTTAAGACTTGGTACAATTCATGGATACGGATGGATGGACCCCAGTTCTGGTAATGGAAAGCAGAGCCTTTCAGAATGAGATCATTGCTTTGGAGACTTGGTTATGCAGCTAGTTATTACCAAGTGTAAGCTTTACTGCTGTGAAGGGACCTTCTTCAACAGAGTTATTCAGAAATAAGCTCCTTCTTTGGTACTGCATGGCTTTGTGCTCAAGCTCCAATTATTCATGTTTGAAAATGATGATGTGTTCAGTGGCACAAATGAAATAAATCTGTCTCAGGAGATAGTCATCCCCATCACCTAATATTAGAGGGGTCTGGAAGGCAGAAGGTGAAATGAACTTTTAATGTAGGTGGTGTTATAATTTACAGGGGAACTCTGGCAAGTTATTTTTTAAAAAGAAAACCAAATCTGCATTTGGATTATATTTCTTGTACATGCTGAAATGTCACAGGTAGGTGGTGACCAAGTCTCATTTCATCATGGTCTGACAAGATTGAAATCCAAGCAAAGGCAAAGGGCAGCTATTTTAAAATCAATATTTAAAGCAAATCTGATGCACATGGCTAACACTTTACAAAGGACATGTAATTACTTCTTCATAAAACTATTGCTGAATTCTTACGGACTACTTTTCTGTCAGTGGCTCTCACTAATTTATAAAGGAGAAAACCATCATAATTGTTTTACAAATGGAGATCCCAAGGTGTGGAGAGACAAAAGTAGTTTCCTTGATGCCATTTAGGAGAGCAGTATCTAGTGTGGTAACAGAATCTAAATCTCTCAAGTTCATGTGAAGCACTCTGCTAGGCTTTTGTGCTGTAAGTGTAAACGTGAGATCTTAAAAATGAATGTGTCCCATCTATTTTAAGGAAAAAATGAAAGGCATTTTCTCAGAGCTAAAAAGTACTTCTTGCCTTCTCCTGAAACCCGTGTTTGTTTTCAGTAGACATTTTCTGAACTGCTATTTTACAGTATTAAGTGCTGTAACTGTGATTACCTGTCTTGTAGAACATAAGCATTCACTTAGATTGATTGAAGTCAAACACCTTGATTTGTGCAAAACAGGCTTATCATGAGCTCTGTACTAATTATCTGTGGGTGAACTATTCTTGTTTGAAAGTGCTTGGAAATCATTACATTCTAGGTAGACAAAAAGTCTTACTTTGTTGGAAATTTTTTTTTTTTGCTCTAAAGGGTATGCTTTCTGATCAGATCAACAGGATAATTTAAAAAAAAAATAATCTAGCCTCCCCCTTTTAACTTTAAAGAATCTCATGAATTCCAGGATCCTACATTGTTAATGGAGACCTGAAGGTTACAGGACTATAAGTTTCAGGCAGGCAATTTAGCAACTAAATAGTTTCTAAGTTCTGTACACAGGAGATCTTAACCAGTGAATGCATAAACCAAGATAAATTAAAACTTTGTAAATTAAATAGCCTTTGATCCTATAAATCCTTATTTGTAGGTATACTTTGTATAGGTAAATAATGTTATTGACTGCTATAGGGATGCTTGCGAGCTTATGGAATTCTTTTAAGGTTTAAATGGCAATGGAAGAATCTAGGGATTAGTCTAGTTTTAGACCTGAGACTTATCTCTATGAATTCCTTAACCTATAAGTGCAAGGCTGTTGCTTTTAACTGAGCCAGGAAACCACCTTTGCTCCAAAGCTAGAATGAGGATGAGACCCTGAGCCTGGCCTGAGGTCCAGGTATAGCTCGTAGCGTGGCAGTCTCATCACTTCTGGTAGGCCACATTTACAGTATTACAGAGCCTGATGTGGAGCCTGCTGTAAATCAGGAGGAGTGGGAATGCCCATACTCTTTGGATGATGCCAATAGTGCATGGTGTTAAAAGGAGGAGAATCTTAAATGCTGTTCAGGTTTGATACTTGACTACTATATCAGCTTTAGGAATCAAACCAGTGTTGGCTCCACTGGGTGTTGGGTAGGTCCTTTAACAAGTAAACTATGCAATATAGGGTGTAAGAACTAGATGTGAGGGGTAGAGGTGTGTTCTCAAAGAGGTTTACTTGCTTTTTAAACAGCAGAATGGGAAACATCAACAGAGAAAAGGTGCACAAATAAGGATTTCTTTCCCTGACCATGTGGTCTGTGATATAGTGATATGTCTCTATTTGATCCCCCAGCTTTGAAACACTGAGGCATTTGGGAGTCCTCCTTTGCGTGACTCCATTTGCAGAGAATAAGTGCCGAAGACCTTTGTGCTCTATTACAAATACGGATATTAGGTCATGAAAAATATTGTCCTGCTTGTAATTAATTTACTGCCATTCATCAGAGATTTGAAACTTTTATGGCATAGAACAGTAGTTGGCCACAACACTACTGAAACTTGTGTGAACAGAGGATCTGGCCCAGTGCCCCACACTGCCTGTGAATAAAAAAATTAGATTAATATTGTCAAGCCCTTTCCTTCTGTGTGCTATTCGAGAGAAATATTTTGGCCTCTGTTATCGTATGGAGACAATCCAGAAGACTCCTGGAATGCATTGAGGATAACTTCCATAGCCAAGTAATAGACAGCCCTATCAGAAGAGGTGCGATACTAGACCCGATGGTCACCAACGCAAGTGAGCTAATCAGTGACATCAAGATTGGAGGCAGCCTGGGCTGCAGCGATCACGCACTGGTGGAGTTTGCAGTCCTGAGTGATGTGGGTCAGGCAAAGAGTAAAGTCAGGACCCTGAATTGCAGGAAAGCAAACTTCCAGACCTTCAAGGAATTAGTCAGTAGGACCCCCTGGGAAACTGCCCTCAGGGGCAAGGGAGCAGATCAGAGCTGGCAGATCTTTAAGGATGCTTTCCACAGAGTGCAAGACCTCTCAATCCCCAGGTGTAAGAAATCAGGAAAGGAAAGGCAATAGGCCTACATGGCTGAGTCAAGGCCTGCTGGTCAAACTAAAGGGCAAGAAGGAAATGTACAGGCAGTGGAAGCAGGGACAGGTACCCTGGGAAGAGTATAGGGATGCTGCCTGACTGTGTAAGGATGGGATCAGGAAGACCAAGGCACAGCTGGAGCTGAACTTGGCAAGGGATACAAAGAATAATAATAAGGACTTCCATAGGTATGTCAGCGAGAAAAGGAAGGTCAAAGAAAGCGTACCCCGCCTGATGAGTAAGACTGTCAAACATGTAACAATGGATGAGGAGAAGGCTAAGGTACTCAATAACTTTTTTGCCTCTTTGTCTTTGGCAACCTCTCTTCCCACACCTCTTGAGTGGATGGACCACAAGGCAGGGACTGGGGGAGCAAAGTCCTCGCACTGCAAGAGAAGATCGAATTTGTGACCAACTGAGGCACCTGAATATACAGAAGTCTATGGGACCTGACAAGATGCATCCCAGAGTCCTGAGGGAATTGGCTGATGTAGTTGCCAAGCCGCTCTCCATGATATTTAAGAAGTCATGGCACTCAGGTGAGGTCCCTGGTGACCAGAAAAAAGGGAAATATTGCACCCATTTTTAAAAAGGGTAGAAAGAAGGACTGTGGCAACTACTGACCTGTCAGCCTCACCTCTGTGCCTGGGAAGATCATGGAATAGATCCTACTTGAAGCTATGCCAAGGCACATGGAGGACAGGAAGGTGATTCAAGACAGCCAGCATGGCCTCACAGAGGGCCAGTCCTGCCTGACCAACCTAGTGGCATTCTATGATGGGGTGACTATGTCAGTGGACAAGGGAAGAGCTACATGTATCATCTATCTGGAATTCTGCAAGGCCTTTGGCATGGTCCCCCACAACATCCTTCTCTCTAAATTGGAGAGGTATGGATTTGATGGATGGACTGTTTGGTGGAAGAGAAATTGTGATGTCCCTTAGGAGTCTGCATTGGGACAAGGACTGTTCAATATCTTCATCAATGACACAGATCCTTAGCAAGCTTGCAGACAACATCAAGCTGAGTGGTGCAGTTTACATGCCTGGGGGATGGGATGCCATCCAGAGGGACCTGGACAAGCTCGAGAAGTGGGCCTGTGTGAACCTCATGAGGTTCAACGAGGCCAAGTGCAATGTCCTGCACCTGGATTGGGGCAACCCCTGGTACCAGTACAGACTGGGGAATGAAGAGATTGAGAGCAGCTGTGCTGAGAAGGACTCAGGGGAACTGGTGGATGAAAAGCTGGATGTGAGTTGGCAATGTGCGCTTGCAGCCCAGAAGGCCAACTGTATCCTGGGCTACATCAAAAGAAGCATGGCCAGCAGGTCGGGGGAGGTGCTCTCATGAGACCCTACCTGGAGTATTGTGTTCAATTCTGGAGTCCTCAGCACAGGAAAGATATGCACCTGTTGGAGCAGGTCCAGAGGAGGGCCACAAAGATGATCAGAGGACTGGAGCACTTCTCCTATGAGGACAGGCTGAGAGAGTTGGGGTTGTTCAGCCTGGAGAAGAGAAGGCTCTGGGAAGACCTTATAGCAGCCTTCCAATACCTAAACAGGGCCTACAAGAAAGCTGGGGAGGAACTTTTTGCAAGGGTGTGTAGCGATAGGACAATGGTTAATCGCCTCAAACTAGAAGAGGGTAGTTTTAGGTTAGATATTAGGAAGAAATTCTTTACTGTGAGGGTGGTGAGACACTGGACCGGGTTGCCCAGGGAAGTTGTGGATGCCTCATCCCTCGAGGTGTCAAGGTGAGGTTAGATGGGGCTTTGAGCATCCTGGTCTAGTGGAAGATGTCCCTGTCCATGGCAGGGGTGTTGGAACTAGATGATCTTCGAGGTCCCTTCCAACCTAAACCATTCTATGAACTATAAATGTAGTGCTTGTTTTTCTTCATCACTACTTTTTCATGTGCTAACAGCTGTTGCAAGACTGAGGCCTTAGCCATCTCTTGAGTATTTTGATTTTTTTTTTTAGTAATTTTTCAGTTATCTAGGTTCAAGATCAATTACGTATAATTGGAAATCCTTAAACTTTTAAAAGAATCCATGTTACCCAGAGGTTGGTATCATTACTGTTTGCTGAAATTGGACAGTCTGAGAATGTGCAGCCTACAGTCTGATGCATGACAGCTTGTTAGTTTAGTTTGAAGACTGTGACTAAATATAAAGACTGATATTTCTACCTGTTGGATTTTGGACAAGTGTCAAACATGACTGGGATAAATCTAGTGCAAAGGTTTGTTTTCAGAGGCATTACTCTAGACATCACTGGGGAGGGAGGGAGGAATAAATTTGATATCATCAGGACCTGGCTGAAAAATCTGGTTCTTTTCTATCAGAAGAAACTGAGTGCATTCTTGAAAAATGTCCAGGAAAGGAATCAAGTAACACTTGCATTCTTTGTTTCATTTGGAGAACACTGGAAGGTTTTCTTTTAAATTGTATTTTCTTAATATGTTAAACAAAATATTTTTTTGTACTATGTAATAATCTTCAGTTGAAGTAACTATGGGAATCTGGCATGCTCTTTTGACTAAAATTTTTGAAATACCTCTTGTTTATTCCTATGACTAAAAAATTTTACATTTTAATTATTTATTTCCTGCAGAGGGATAATTGAATTAATCCTGAATTTTGCACCGATTATACTTTGTTTTAAACAAAGTTTTCAATTCAGTTTTAGGAGATTGCCTGGCAGTGAGAGTGGTAAAAAGAGGTGGCTTTCTCAATTTGGCATTATCTGTTATGCATTTGTGAAATTAAGAGTTAATTGAAAAGCTGAACTTGAGAGCCTTCAGAAGCAGTCTCAAACCTATCTACAAGCTTGTTGCTTTCGTTTAGATGAGCTCAAGAATTCTTTTTCTTACTAACTGTTCATTTGGTAATGAATAAAATTAACAGATACAGCCAAGATCATAGCATGTACTAAAAGTGATTATTAGATGATTGAGTTTTTTGGACCTCTGATTTCATTGTATAATTTCTAATTATTTGAGATCATGAGGAGATTGACTGACACAGATTTATCTGTTCATTAAAGAAAAGCAGCAAAGCAGGCTTTAATGTAACTTGTGACCTGCTGTTCAAGAAGGTGTTCTTCTGAAGGTCTTGTATGTTGAGTTTTGCTGTAGCTCTACTCTGCATTCTGAAGAGAAGACAGAGGCATGGTCCTTCCTAAACTGCTAGTGATCTTTCTGGGAGCATCTGCCAAATTTTTCCACCTTTTAATCTCCTGAACTCTTATAAATTTGAGTGGTAAGCTGAAGGCGTTGGCAACTAAACCATAGGGGGTAGGATGTTAAAGGGTAAGGGATCTTTCCCCCATACTTTGTAGATTTGAGCAAAATGGACTTTGAAACCCATAGCTGCTCAAGCTTAACAGCTCTTCACCAAGGTCTTGTGCTCTGCTCTTGCTAGAGTGACGGTAGGTGCTCCTCCCCCCCTGGAGAAGGGATTCGACTGAAATTTAAGGGTAGAAGGTGTCACTTAGACTATTCCTCCTCCTCTTGATATGGATTCAAGAGAGAGTCTGACTAACTCTAATCATAACAAGAGATGCCTGGAGAGGTGTCCCATAACGAGTGTGATGTGAGCGTTGGAGCTCAAAGCCTGCTGAATGGACTCCCTTGGAAATAAGAGCTCTTTTCCCCTTCCTCCAATTCACTGATGTGTTCCCTTCCCAACTGAGGTATAGTTTCTTCTGTAAAAATCTTTCCAAGGGCCAGTTTTCTTTTGGAAATATGTAACTGACAGACCTGGAGAGGTTCTGGCAAGAGATGGGTTTCTGTTGTTTGCCCCAGCTAATCTGAACTTCATAGTTTAGTTAATATTGATTTTATATTGTTTTTATTTTTAATTTTGGATTGCTTGTTAAAATCTAAACAAGAGGAGTTGAAGGAAGAAAAACACAGCCAGTCTGAAACCTGTCTAGGTAGTGCAAAAAATACTATTCCAGGAAGAAGTCACATATTTGTTTATCTTTAGATGTATGTTTGCTCTGGCAGTTCTTGTCCATTTCAGGTGTTATAGGGTATAAAAGTACATAGCAGACGGTCCTCACTGAGAGTGGCTGCAGCTAAACTGTATTGGGTAACGGGCTCTGTCTCTTACTCTGGAAATTCAGATTTGATGCTGGATGTTGCGCTGAGGGTATGTAGTCAATTTTATGTAACATGAGTCATTAGATACGCTAATACAGATGGAATTACAATGAATTATTTTTTACTTGCATGCTGACAAATATTTACATAAATCCTTGAGGGGCAGGATTTTTTTAATAAATTTATATACTTATAGAGTGAACAAAAAATCTTTCCTAGCTTGCTCTTCAAACTGTCTGTTCTTTACATAAACGCCAGACGTAGCCATTTCCTGGGAGCTGGTTTATTCACAAACAAAGCAAAACTTCTCAAATCTTTTCTTGGCTACAGTTGGGATTCCTCCTCTGGGACTCCTACACTTCTGATGGGAATATATGACTAACAGTTGAAACACATGCAGTAACCTAAGCTGCCCAAGAGAAGCCTTTAACATTTTCCAGTTACACTTTTTCATGAAAAACCTCTGAAGCTTTCTAGTCCAAATGTATGCATGTATTCAGGGAGAGGAAGGGAGAGTTACTTTGTTTTTAAAAGCACTAAGTCCTTTGAAGACTCTTTCATTTTCTTGGCTTTTTAGTAATGCATCTCTGAAACAGTAGTCTTCTAAAATGACTTGCCTGCCTCACCTGAGGATGTAGGCTAGTTTTTTGTAAATGCCCAATACTCTCAAGGACAATAAAGATGCTATTATGACGATACCTAGAGAAAAGTACAAGCTTAATGTTCTTCTTTGTTTAACCCCTAAAAAACTGATTATTGTAATAGCCAGTCTTCACGTATGTATTGTTTTCTATCTTAAATGCAATGAAGTAAGCTCTTCCCAGGGAAGATGATATTAAGCGTACAGGTAAGAAAAGCAAGAAATGGTGAGATTAAAAAGTTTTTACTTTGAAAATATGTTGCAGAAATGGTTCATTACTGTTGTGCTTTAACACTAACCTTCTTTCTATGTTACCTTGAGAGATCATAATTATATTTATTTGACATGTTTGATACCATAAAATATTTGAATAAAGAAATATAGGAATGGAAGATGAGGTCAAAGGTGTATGTATCCCACTTTAGTGGGCCTGACTTCTAGTGGAGTGGAGAGCTGCCAGTTCTTGATGTTTAGGAAAAAAATATGAGAGCAGGCAGAAAGTGAAGCTTTTCCCACTCTGTCAATTGCTTTTAGCAATCTGTGGCTTAGGGACTGTCAGAGTCAAAGGTTGTATCCACATCTTCACAATAGTTCTTGCAGGACTTTCTAATCTGAAGCTGTCTAAAGGGAAAGGTGCCCTAAAGCTAACCCAAAGGCAAACAGCGGATAGCAACAGGCTTAACTTTTTTTTTTTTTTTTAGCACGATATTCTATTTCGTTACTGAATGCTTTTTGCAGCAATAGCAGGATTGACATTTCCTTCAAAAAGAAGCTACAAGACTGCAACATCCAGACCATGAAAAATGGCCAGTCTGGGATTGAGGGATGATATGGTTTTGCTCAGATAGGCTAGTATTACACGCAGGATGGTTCTTGCAGTTTAGTGCAAGGAAATTGGTGCTCTCAGAACAGAGAATTGGTCTGAAAGTACTGCTTATTGCCTGTCTAGGGCACATATCAACTCTACCTCTCTTTGCCTCATGTCCATGACAAACTCTATTTAATCCTGTTTATAATTTTGTCCTTCTAGATTGTCTGTTACATACATTTTACTGAAGTAGCGCTTCTTGAGGTAAAAATGGTGTATTTAATAGGCTTAGTATCTTCAATCAATTTTCTTCACAAAAATAGCAATTGAGTAATCTTATAAGCACTTTGTAAAGCAAGCATGCATATTTACACACTTAGCCTCAACTGTAGGACGATGGCTTTGTTAAAGGCTTTTATGGGAAGATATTCAAATTCGTATTGTCTGATTTGAAGTCTTTCTCACTAATAGCCACTAATTTAAAAGGCATTAAAAATATTAAATTTCAAAAAGAAAATGAAGTAAATGATTACCAAGGGGATTTAGGCACTTGAACCCACTAAAACTGAATAGGATTTCATTTGTTGAGAGTTCTCAGCCTTGTTTCTTAAACTCAGACTTTTATCTAGAAATTGGCAAGAATGCGCAATAATGGTCCTCCCAGATGGGATTTGGTAACCTCCAAGCAATAGATAGAAAATCTAGTTTGTGAAATCCTGAAACTGCATTGCTGCCTCTTTGTTCAAAACAACCTGCCAGTAAAGCAAACCCAGATGATGAAAGTTTGTGTAACTAGCCTCCTTGATAACCTGGGGATGACTAACCTGGTAGAAAAACCAGCAAGCCAATCCCGTGGGAAAGCAGCATCAAATAGCAGTACCATGCTGCAGGATCTGTGTGCAGTACGTTGAAGTAATGTAAGTGGGATCTCAGACTCTGGCTTCTCTCCTTCAAGGCTTCCCTGGCCATTGTGTCCCTGCCAAATGCTATTTCTCCATTTACTTCTTTTCCAACTTGTGAAGACTTTAGGACCAGGTGGTGAATTAGAAACAAAAATCTGTCTTGGTGGCTGTTCGGCATACCTCCTTCATATCACCTCAGAGGGACATCTCTGTATTACCTTCTGCTTTTCTGCCCTGGTCCCTTCCTGCTGTATGCAAATACCTGAGTGCTGCTGAGATCAGCCACCTTTGGCCATGTTCACCCTCACGTGGCATCTGGTGATGGTGACAGACATTGCTGTTCCCCTCTCCTTTTGTAACCAAGAGCCATGTCTATCTAATAAGCAGGAGGCAGCAAAACACTGTCACCTCACTACTTTTGAAAGGGCCACTGATTTGAGCAAGGAGGATTTGATACTTGCTTTAAAATGTAATTATGAGCAACAAGCACAGACCTTGGTGCTGCCTAATGTGCTATGGGTAAAACTCATTTTTTCCCCTTCTAAGCTGAATGACTTTTTTATTGGTCTTTCGGGACAATTTCATACTGTTGTCCTAGTCTATAAACACTTTGGTGAAATGTTTCAATGTACTCAATGTTTTTATAAGTTTGTAATGTTTTGTCTAAGTTTATAGTACCAGATTAATAAACTAGTCACATAATGTTATTTCTCGTGAGACAAGGTCAACAAATTAAAACTTCTAGACATCATGGGCCATTTCTCCCTTTCTTTTAGCATCAAACTTTCCCCTGCCCCTCTGTGTACAAATATATGTTTGAGTGATACCAAAAGGGGAAGCTTAACTTGGTAGCAGATTTCTTCCTTTGTTTGCATCCAGTAACACTCTTTACACAGAGTCTATTTCTCTGAGTTTCTACTAAATTATCAGCAGTTCAGTTGTGAGCAATTTTCTAAGCTTTCTGCACTGGAGATAGTGGCCAATGCAGTCATTCAGGTCAAGTGATTTATCTAATCTATTTAACGAGCATCCTTATCAGTCAGAGGTTTATCTTCTTTCAGTGTTGGCTTTGGAGCCAGATACCCAATACAGACAATGAATAGGAGTTCTCAGGTTCTTACACAAAAAGTCTCACTTTTCCCCCACCATCTGATTAAAAACCTTCTTCTGAGAGTTTGAATCTTAAACATGAGGCAGAGGTGATAAGAATACCAATAGGTTTAGGAAAAATCTGGTAGTAAATCTTAAGTTAAAATATTTAGATAATTAAACTTGTGCAGTCAAGTGCTTTGGCCTAAAATTTTCACTTACTTTAGATGCCTTTTTGTTTTTTTTTTTTAAGAATTTTTTTTTTTTTTTAAACCCCAAAAGGTTCTCAACTCAGCCCAGGGATGTGACTTGAGGGCCCACCTGACTTAAGAAGGACGCTCTAAATGAAATACGTTGCTTTTAAAAAGCTAATAGGTCGGGAAAGTAGCCTAGTAGTTTATTGAAATACTACTTTTAATGACAGATGTAATGTGCTAAGGATGGATGCTTTCTGAGTGAACTTGATGACAGAGTGAGAATCTAACAGATAAGATCAAATTTTTCTTTTATGATAAAATCAAGTGCTATTCTGAAAGAATAGCTACTCATACCTACTCAAATTCAGCAGCTGTATGTAAATCTTGTGTCCATATTGGTAATGAAAATGTATGGACAAACTAGAGAAATAAAAACCAAGATACATCAACCAAAATGGAATTTAACCATTCAAAAGTAGGTCCTGCAAACTGGATAACCAGAAAGGGCAGTTTGTTTGCTTAGATCATCCCGGTCTACAGCAGAATTTTGTTTACATCTAACTGTCTATCTTAAAACAGTGTTATATCTCAGGAGGAGGCTTTAGCTGCTTTGGTATAGACTCCTAAAGAGGAGTAGCTATCCCTTAAAAAGTAATATTCCTTCATGACACAAAATATGGTACTCCATCTGCATTGTTGTATAGATTGATCCTTTGAAATATCAGAACGTTAATTGTCATATATGTTGTATAGCACTATATTTGTCATTAAAGTTCTTTTCTGTCCATCTTTTCCAAACCAGTGTAACAGCCCATTGGTTTTGCTACTGCTCATGATACTGTCTGATTCTTGGAGGCTGTCCGGGACGCATTAGGAGCTAGGTTAGAACATGCCTGAGGGAGCACTCTGAACCTGGGTACAGCCATCGCCATATAACAAATGCCATCCATATAAAATATTTGTGCTGGGATTAACTGACCAATTTTAAAATGCTCTTGCTCTTTAGATACACTATGGGACTTTGTTGCCATAAGACCTTTTCCAAGTTCCTAAAAAAATTCAGTCTGTGCAAACTGTTCAACCTGGTTTTTACTAACATAAGAAATTTATTGTGTTTGGATGGAAAGAATATTTGTCTGAAGCTACTTATGGATGCAACACATAAAAAAAATGCCATGCTAAATGCTTTGCCATCCACAGAATGACAGGAAATGCTGTCGGTTTCACAGCATCAGTAATGCTATTTTCACCTCTCAGACATGCTCTGTATCCATTTTTGAAGTATATTTGTGTCTCAGATACTCTATGCTTCTAGAGGTTATATGTATGTGTGTATACACAAAATCTATCCTGGCTTCTGGAGGAGCCCTCTGTAGGGCTTCCACAGTGGATCAGGTCAGTTTCAATTTAGTTTTTAAATTTAAGTCTTAATAGTCCAATCATGTGCAACTATGTTCTGTGATAAAGTTTCTTATTTCTACTTATGTAGTTATGGAACTTCTGGCTGAAACATTGTGATTTCAAGGAATTTTCCCCTGGGGAAATTCCCCAGAGGAATATAGGAACTACTTAGTTTCTGGGAAAACAAAGACCAACTCTGAGAAATGGGAGTAGACAAATTGTTCTACTCTAACTCCTCTTTATCTGGCAGCCTGAGCTCACAGATAGAGGGAAGGGATGAAGTAATGGTTTTGTCATGGGTTATGTGAGTTGTTTTTTAAATTGAGAATGCTTTCTTACCGCTCCCTGGTTTCTGCTGTCACAAAAGTTTGAAGATTTATTTTTTTAACATGCTTTCAATTTAATCCTCCAATTAGTATTAGCTGGGGTCATGGTGTTACTGATGTGTGCAATGTTTTGTTTTGTGGGTTTCTTTTTTTCATTTTCGATCTTAAGCACATCCATTGGGATACATAAGACACAAACAAGTACCAGGCCCCTCTCAGAAGTGGGCTTTGAGGAAAAAAAAATATTTTTTAGATCCTTCAGGAGATCAGAGAACTGGGGCCGGGGGGGGGGGAATCTATTTCAAGATGGGAAGAATATTTATTTCTTTTGAAGCTGGGCTCTCACAAGTTTGTTGCATGGTGGCTCTCAACAGGAAGTAGAATGTTTGAAAATGTTTTTCTTCTCAAGGCAGCTAACTTTGTGCAGAAGAATTATTCCTGAAGACCTGTCAGACTAGGTCTTTATGTGGTCAACAACTTCATCCCAGGTAGCGATAACTGAGGGAGTTGATATGAAAAACACCAAAGACTTCTTTGTTTTGAAACCTCATGCTAGCTTACTTTGCCTCAGGGAAAAGAAAGCAAAATAAAAGCATCCAGTCTTACAGGTACAGAATATTTTGGGTGCTCTTGATTTTAGTTCATGACTGCTCCAAAGACAAAATCTCTTTCTCACTGAAATTGCCTCTTAAAATTTTTTCTTATTCCTTCTCCTGACTCTGAGTTGGAGGAACATGGCTTACGAGAATTCATTTATTTTTCATTGACTCATTTGTTCATTGATCTTTATCTCCAGTTTTGTTAGTCATTTAAATTTCCCTTTTTTTCCTTGTCCGCAAAAGCTTGACAAAGATTTCCCCCCAAAACATCTTGTTTCTTATGTAGTATTTGTCTCTGAAATAATCCTAGAATCATAGAATGGTTTAGGTTAGAAGCAACCTTGAAGATCACCTAGTTCCAAACCCCTTGCCATAGGCAGGGACACCTTCCACGAGACCAGGTTGCTCAAAGCCCCATCCAATCTGGCCTCAACATTTCCAGTGATGGGGCACCCACAACTTCCCTCGGCAACCTGTTCCAGTGCCTCACCACCCTCATAGTGAAAAATTTCTTCCTGATATCTATTCTAAATCTACCCTATTCCAGTTTGAAGCCATTACCCCTCATCCTACATGCCCTTGAAAGAAGTTCCTCTCTCTTTTCCTGTATCCAGTATCCCTTCAGACACTGGAAGACTGTTACAAGGTCTCCCCAGAGCCTTCTCTTCTCCAGGCTGAACAGCCCCAAGTCCCTCAGCCTGTCTTCATAGGAGGGCTGCTCCAGTCCTCTGATCATCTTTGTGGACATGGACCTGTTAGAGCAGGTCCAGAGGAGGGCCTTCTTGTGTTGAGGGCTCCAGAGCTGCATGCAATATCTCAGGTATGGTCTCACGAGAGCAGAGTAGAAGGGGAGAATCACCTCCCTTGACCTGTGGGCCACACTTCTTTTGATGTAGCCCAGGATACAGTTGGCCTTGTGAGCTGTGAGTGCACATTGCCAGCTCATGTTGAGCTTCTCATCAACCTATACCCCCAAGTTCTTCTCAGTAGGGCTGCTCTTAATCCATTCTCCACCCAGCCTGTATTTGCTTGGGATTGCCGCAACCCATGTGCAGGACCTTGCACTTGGCCTTGTTGAACTTCATGATGTTGGCATGGGCCCACTCCTCAAGCCTGTCCAGGTCCCTCTGGGTGGCATCCCTCCCCTCCAGCACGTTGACCACCCCACATAGCTTGGTGGTGTTGGCAAACTTGCTGAGGGTGCGCTCCATCCCAACATCCACGTCACCAACAACGATGTTGAAGAGCACCCTCTAGACTGCAACATCTTGCTACGCTTTCATTGTTTACCTCCCTTCAAAATTTTGAAACAAAGCTTGGACAACTTAAATTCATTGATCCAGTCATTGTTTCTGCTTAGGATTAGTCATGTCAATTGGCTTTGCCTTACCATGTGTCTTTCTCAGTCTATGTGTGGTTAGCCGTGTGTCCACAATCAATGGCTCCGTAAAGAATGAAGCGGTGGTGATGAGCCCAGGGTCTGCAGGTATCAACTTTAGCCAGTGGAACATACTTTAGCACGTGTACTTTAGTTTTAGTGTAATAAACAGCAGTTTTCACCTGTGATGCATAGCGCTATTTTCACATCAGTGATACTAAACATTTTAAAAAAAATAAATCTGAAGACCATGTTGAAACACTTTTACACCTTCCCCTTCCCTCTTTCTTGTAAAGTGCAGACTTCCTTTGTGTTTCTGGAGAACTTGTGTCCTTGACTTCTGGGTACCAATGCATGGATAGCTTTCTCTGCCCATTGATGGAACATTATCTCTGCTTTGCTGTTCCGATAACAATGCCTTTTTATATAAACACTACATGCACTTTACAGACAATGACTTTTTAAATTTGCCACTTGATGTACAAACTCTTGATCAAAATGAAGGCTTTGCCACATGTACATTGCAGTGATCCCATTTATACAACCTCTGGTCGTTACTGCATTACCTGAGTTCCAGTTCTACCAACTGCCCAGAAAACCCCTTCTATCTAGCCTTATTTTTTTTGTTGTTTTGTTTTGGGAGGGTTTTGTAATGCATCACTTTATTCCCTTAACCCAAATCACTGAACCTAGTCTGGCTCTTCTTGATCTTCAATTTCTAGATAGAAATTTTAAAATAGTGTATTGCTATTTAAAAATATGAAGTGCAGCCTTTTCAATAAATGATTTGAACATCTCATTGAAGTACTTCTTGCCAGATTCCATTAAAACAGTTAAAGGATTTGGAGCTATTTTGTATGTCATTCTCATGAATGTTTTCCACTTGCAAATTCTACTTTGTTTGAAATGGAGTGTCCCTGTGTTCTGCAACCCCGACCTTGCAAATGTCACTTTTACTGACATATGTGGTGTATATTACAATATGTGCTCTACTGATGTTCTGGCCTTTAGGGCTATGTCTACATTAATAAACTGTGCTCTATGGACAAATCTACACTACTGAAAACTGCATGGATTGCAAGCTGCACTGAGGGACTTGTCCTCAGGTACACAGAACAGGATGCCTCCCATTTTGCTTACTAGTGTAGACATAGCTTGTGTTTGTTTACTGAAAGTGGGTACACAAATCACTTTTTGTGTAACTTTAATTTGGTGGTAGGTATGGTCCCCTACATTGGGTTGCAAGTATTTTCTTTTGCTATGTAACGTGTTGATGTCATACAGGACAATGAATTTCTTACCATAAGTGGTCCCAGAATTTAATACTCCTTCCTGGACTTACTCTCTACAGACCTTCCCCAGAACAGCAAGTAACAAGTGTCCCAGACAATGTTTTGATTTGGAAAGGAAAAGTAAGACTTCAAGGAGTCCCACAGTAAGTTTGCTGTTTCACGCTGGCTTTATATGAAAGGCAGTTGGAAATTGCTGCATGGCTGTAGGAAGTCTTGAGATAACAGACATATGGAAAGAACATATATGACTGTAACAGGTGGGTCAGAAATGTTCCCTTTATTAATTCTGAAAATCGAAGTAGTATCTCCAGAGGTAGAAACATGGTTTAGGAATAATAGCACAAACTTCAGCTGGTTTCTTTTTGCAATCAGTCATACCATGTGATAAGTATCTCATTTCTCTATATGCTAGTGTTTTTGACGGTTTTATGCCAAGATCTTATTTCTGTAGCAGTGTACCTCCTTGGCTCAGTGGAATCATTGTAGATTAATTTTACATATTAAGAAATGACTAATAATCTAGGGGAGCGCTCTCCCTTAAGTAAGGGAGAAAAGATGCTCTATAATGCAAAAAGCTATTATTGCCTTTGCTGTTTTGATACAGGAGCAGGCACACTATTACCTTCTCTATAGTTATTAATGCCCTTAAAATGGATTGCATCCTCCTTGCCATCTTCCATTCTGAATTTAATAGAAACTTTAATGAAATTTTTGTAGTAAAACAACTTGCCAGAAGGTCGAGAAAGCCAAAAATAAAACTGGGAATGGAAGTCATCTAAATGTCCTTTTCTGTTTCATTTATGATGATAGCACTTCAGGCTGGAAAATGTGCTAGAAGCTGATTACCAAAGATGGGGGAGGGAGGATGAGGGGGGTAAAGATAGCAGAACACAGCCTAAAGTGTTGAGAAACTACTGCCTCTTTTCCTAGAGTCTGAGAAATTTCCATTCAACAGCTTGACAGTTATAAATGTTGTGCTGCCTTAAATGCTTTCAGAATTACTTATATGGAACCTTTTTATTGATTATTAGTATGTTTTTCACAATCCCACGAATCCATGGTTGTCTTACATTACTGCAAGAGCATCTTCTGAAGCTAAACTGCTAACTAGTAAGAGCTACTAGGGCAGCAGAGCAACACAAAAGAAGCTTCAGGCTGCGCAGGTCAGACACAAGTACTTTGATGTTATTGTTTGTTTGAATTATCAACAGAAATGGCATAGTTATTTGTATTTTTTTATTTAAGAAAACAAACTTGTCGCATGCTAACTCTGGTGAGTTTTTGTATGTCAAAAATGTCAATGCAAATTTCAGGAAAAATGTGTTTCTTTTTCCTATAGTAGACTACTTTGTTTTGAAAACAGAATTTTTAAGAGACTGAGAAATGCACAGCACTGGGCACTAAATTTAGCCACCCAGCTTAGTCACAAATTGCTCTGCAGAGCACCCAAATTTGGTTGGTTTGCTTGGAGCAGCATGGCACAGTTTGTCTCTCAGCATTCTCTGAGCCTTTCTAGAATACCTCAATCTGTTAAGGCCTTGTCTCTGTGCTCAGTGGGAGCTGAGGTCATGAGCTACGCTTAACTAGTGTGGCTCTGGTTGCAGAAGTAAATACAGTTTGTAAAGTATGCACTGCCAAGATAAACAGACTGTGTTTTGTTAATCATAATTAAGATTGAGAAAAACGTGTATGTGTTACACTAGTCAGCAAGAAGAAAAAGTGTCTGTTTTCCTCAGAAATGATATTACAGGCGTGATGGACTTATTCCTAAGAGCAAGATGGTGATGTAGGCCTTTAGAAGCTGAAAGAAGAAATAATATTATTTTGACTAAGTCTCTTGCATTAGCATGAGTGTGGCAGGCCAGCTGGTATGTGGAAGATGTGCTTCAAGCTCAGAGTTGTTCTACCTGTGTTGCCTGTGTAGACCAGCCTAGTGGAAATGAAGTGGTGTGATGAGGAAGACAAATCCACTTTCTTTTGCTGGCTCTTCAGGGAATCAGTACTGGGGCACGTGTTTGTGAACAGTCTGTCTCAGACTGGAATTCTGACTCATTTGAAAAGTTCATGTTTTCCTTGATGTTGGCCACAAGTGTAATTTAGCAGCATGTAGAAATACCTTATCTTCAAATCCAGACTTCAAGGGGCAGAGAAAGTAAATGGGCATATGCCTTCCTTATACAGGTATGACAACATCTTGGGGATAACCAGCATGTAACCTGGGGAGCACTGCGAGAGGTCAGGAAGGAAGACAAAGCAGATGGAGAAGCTGTGAGCTAGAAGTGAAACTGCCGTTCTGGAGCAGTATGGATGTACAATCCATTCTTCTGTACTACAGCTATACTTTCCAGAACCGTTTGGGTTACTTGAACCTTGCCAAGAAACCTTATACAGGTACCTCTATTGTTCTATGGCATCTGCAAGATCAAAATGCAGAGACCAAATGACATGACCTGTTCCTGGTCTGTTATTGCATTATATCTGTTCTAGGGATTAGGTGTGAAGGTAAACTGGCCCATAGTAAACATAGTACATGTATCTTCTAGTCAGTGTTGAAATAGTATGTGTGTGTAAACAGCTTGATTAGTAGACATAATTTATTAGTCTTCAACGTGTTTGTTAAAAAGGACTTACGTACTTTGCTGCATGGAGTATTACCAGTATTGAACATTTTGCCTATCACTAATGCTGTGCTTTCTAAAAAAAACCCCCAAAAATAAACCAACAAACACTTGAACAGACAGACATCCTTACAGTTCAGGCTATTGTATAGACTGTTCTAGACATGAGCCTCACTGGCATCTGTTTATAACTGGAGACAGTCAGCAAAGAATTACAGTCCTTGCACAGTAACATGATTTAGAAAAAGAGATTCTAAGTGCTGTTTACTTAGTCATTGAGTTAGTAGGGGCAAGAGTACAGTAAAAGTATCTTAGGATCGAGTGATGGGAAGGGGCTACAACTTACTAATTGTTCTGAACAAATAGTCTTGACAGTACCCTGTCAGCCAAGTTTGGGTGGGAATCATAAGTAGATCCTCATCTAAACAAGCTATGAAATGGAAATCCTAGGAGTCTGACAAAACACTTTGTTTCAGTAGTATATAAAATATACAGAGTATGGGTGCGGGCATGATTACAGATTAGTGGACAGAATCCCAGGTGATCCAAAAGATGGAGCTACACATCACTTTAAAAAGTGAATTTCTGTTGTGAAAGGAGAAAAACTTTTTACAGTTTTATACAAAATTGGTACAGCTGCAGACTAGACTAACTTGCTGTAATATTCTTTTATTGCCTGGAGGGAGAAATTGCAATAAGAATCTCGCTTTCAGAAAAATTCTCCTCTTCAGTGTAAGGATCTCTAAGTGCAAATGAAGACAGGAAATGAAGCTCTAAGTGCAAATGAAGACAGGAAATGAAGGAGGTGTGATATAACCTGACTTTAAAAAAAAAAAAAAAGCTAGAAGAGGTATGTTGCACCATGAACCTTTCAAAGCGAGGTTGGTTGGGAGAAGATAATTTAATATAGCAGCGGAGAGAGGAGATTTGTGAGGTCAAATACTCAGCCAAGATTTATTCCTGTACTGTGAGTCAGCTGGTAAGACAGGGCTACAATGAAAAACCCTGATTTCTAACCCTTCCTTCTTTTAAGACTACTCACGTGCATACGTGATTGCAGAAGCAGGCCCACTTTTTTTACTGGACAAGGATTATTAATAAGGAATACTTTCAGGATGAAACATTCTGGTTTGAACCTCGTTTGGCAGTTTTATTTTGGAGTGTGCCAGAAAAGTACTTGGCAAATGGAGGAGAATGGGATAGAACTTCTCTATTACAAATCTTTTTCTTCCCGGTGCCTGAGGAGAGGTCACTTTTTTTAATGCCCTTTGCCAAAAGAGTTGCAGAGGAATGTTCCTGGACTGAGATGAGGCGTAAGGACCGCGGCCACTGTATGTTTGCTCATGCATGTTCTGCTGGCTGGCAATAGGGTTATCCACTTTAATCCTCTTCCCTCCCAAAATTATTTTTATTCTTGGCAGCATGAATCTGTGCAGATGTGCAAGAGAAGACTGGCGGTCCAAGAATCAGGACAGTGGGTACAGAGCAGTACAGACCATTAGGACAAGCTCTGTATGGACAGGAGTAGTTGTGCCTTTGTTATACTCTGAATCCTTGTACTTCAGATTTTACCAATACGTTGAAAAAGTTGCTGCAGTTTGTAAAACTTATTAAATGATTGATTTCTTGTAGCTGAGTGGACTGGGGTGTGGGAGGGTGATATTATATCTGATGTAATGTGGCTCAAGACATCTGAAATAATAAAAACCAATTACATATTTTGGTCTCTTGACTGAAATAGCAAATATTTCATTCTGCATAAATGAAGGAGGTAAAAGTGCAGAAAAATGAATGTCTTGGTCTTCCTTCCAGAAAATTCACAAAGTCAAAGCCTGTTTTGTTTTAAAATAAGTATGTAAAATAAAAACCCTTGCCAGAAAAGCCCTGAACCAAATGAAACTATGTCTTGGGGATGCAGAAGGAATAAAACTCAAGGAGAAATAAGGCTTTTGTAAGTATCATTCAATAATAAGTGAGTATCACTATAAATCCAGTGATCAAAATCACTTTCAATATGTTGAGACATGTTCAACACCTCCAATTCCTGTTACAGCAAGATTAGTGTTGTCTTCCTCTGTCAAAGCCCCACTTAAACCCTTTATTTCTGTAGCTGTAAATTATTTTAGCAGCACTGAGCCCAACACAGAAGTAGGTTGGTCCAAGAAGTACACGTTGTGTTATGCATAATGGCAACTACAGTGGGTATCCTGCATTAATCCAACTGCACAGGATGTGAAATATTACCAGACTTTAAAAATCACACATCTCTTTATTTTTGTTTTTTTAAAATTTGTTAAACAATAGCTGGCCAGTGGAAGCACTTTATTCGTGAACACTTAAAGCCTATTAACACGTGATGTGAGCATCCTGCTGTCAGCTGCAGACTGTGGTGACCGTTTCAGACCCTTTCCAATAACACAACCCAAACTACATGGGTGCTGCACTCTGGCCTTATGTTTCTCTGCAGCACGTACAATTGAAAATAGAAAAGCTGACATTTAATACACTCTCTTCCATATTTGTTTAGTAAGAGTCTTTGAAATTACTCTTCAGATGCCATTCAGAGAATATTAGAATATATTAAACAACATAAGACTGAAGATCTGTGACTTCAACTTCCAACAAAGTCAGCCTCTGAAGTCAAAATATGTTTTCTGAATCTTTCTATAAGGTGCACAGCTGGGCATTTCAGTAAGACCAAGATGGAGTGAGGAGCAGGGCCTTATCAGGAATTTACTCTCATCTATTTGGCACTTCATTCTGTGAGACTTGTATGTACAGGAAGCAGACCGGGTGTTTAAGCTCCCTATGGACCACAAAATATTGCTCTTTCTGCTATCTTTAAGGACTTCAATAAGGGAAAACTGCCAGTCTTTCTTTAGAATGATTCCTTGGAAAACAGTGTTTGAAGAGTGTGGAAGGATGACATTTTAATTTGAGGAAACGCTTCGCTTCCACTTATCTATCTAATCAATTGACTCTGCTGTCATTAGCATTGCGGTGTGTGGCAGGGAGAAGGGAATCTTCAGTTTCTCCTTGAGGTCATAGTCTTTATAGCCTTGTATCTGAATGTTTTCCTATTTTGAAGAGGCATTCCAGCACGAGTGCTGTGGAAGCTGTTGTGAAGTGGTGCAGCACCACGTGGGCCGTGTGTCCCAGGGGTGCGTTGGTACTCATGGGTGCTGTGAAGAGGAGAGTCTTCCCGCAGAGAAGGGAGGGTTTTTTTCCTCACTTGTTATGAGGCAGTCCTTTAGTTTGTAATGTCACAACAGGACCAGGTCAGCTCAACTTTTGAGGCCTGAATGATCCCAGCTGAAAAAGCATCTGGGCTTTCTGGTCAGCGTTTTGAAAGTCAAACCATGAATTTCTGTGTATTAGAAGAGGCCATGGCACAGCATGCTTTTGGTGTTTATGCTTTAACAAGTGCTTCAGAACTTCAGGCTGCTTGGTGCATACTTGAAAGTACCAAGAAATAAATTTCATTACTAAGGACCTAGAACTGATGTCTAAACTGCAACAGCAATTAAGTTTGTTTAGCTCACTGCTTCGGCAGTGTTGGTCCAGGCTTCACGCAAAATCATGGGGCTGCAG
The DNA here is from genome assembly GCA_017639485.1 of Pluvialis apricaria. Lineage (NCBI taxonomy): Eukaryota > Metazoa > Chordata > Aves > Charadriiformes > Charadriidae > Pluvialis > Pluvialis apricaria. Next base: position 43,191,825 of record CM030008.1, on the reverse strand, counting down.
AAAGGTGGTTTAGAACAACACTGGGTTTGCTTCTGCTCTGCTGGGCCAAGCGTGGGCTGTGTACCTGATCCTCGAACGCTTTATGAGAAACCAAGGAAAGCATTTGGAGGGCGGGTGGCACTTCTCACTTACTGAGATTACCCCTTCTGGTCAGGGTTTTTTGGAAGTGTTCCAGTTAGCCCAAGAGAAACGAGAGGCAGCAGTTTAACAAGTTATATACACAGTCTGTGCTACAGAAGAGTTATGTAGGATCTGCCCCGAAGTATGCCTGTAACCTGGAGCCATGAAGGATCAGCTCTTACTGCAAACTACTCTGTTCCATGTGTTCATACTCTGAAATTATGTAGAAAGTACGAGCAGCAGCACGCCAGAGCTTTTGGAAACAGTGTTTTCTCAAGAAAAGTGGGCTCATTGTTTAAATAACTGCTCTAACAATTATTTTGTAGAGATGCTTGGGGCTGGTTTGGTATTATGGTGTCTCTCATCCATGGTGTTAGTGTGAGTGGAAATGCTTTCTGAAACCCTAACTTCTTCACTCTAAATTTAGGCATATTGGGGAAAGGTAGGCGTATGCCACGCGCTTTTAGGACTTCCAAGTGGAGAGTATGGAACTGTTACCAAGAAAAAGGTGGCCTGATATGAGACTTTGTGTGACTTGTGGTATCCCATAATGCCATCCCGAATTTGTGCTGCACTTATTTTATCCTGGCATTTTAAACTTTTATATCTCATTGAATCTGTATCAGGGATATAAGAATCTTTCATTTAAGGTAATTTGAGGAGTCTTTCTTTAAAGGAAACAATAAGCTTGAAATTGTATCCGTACCCAAAATGCGGATGGATGCCTCTGAATCATTGAAATGGGAGGAAAAAAAACAGCAAATAACCCCAACAGCAGTATTTGAGATGCTTGGAAGATTAGAGAAAGGGCTTTTCAGTCAGATTTGACTAAAGGATGTGTGGAAAATGCAAGCAGGGCAGCTATTTCAGATGTTTTTCCAAGCTCAGAAAGCAAGACTTTGTTCATGCCAATAAAGAGGATTGCACCAAATATACTCAATTTCATTGCAGTTTCTCTCTCATCTGAAATAACCTTCTAAGCCCATATTTTTTTCTGTTTCCTCAGATCAGAAAGGATAACAAAATGCTTCTGAAAGCATACTGTGTAATTATAAAAGCAGCCAAGAAAGAGCTGTTCTACATGTTACTGCTTATTTTCTGTGCATGAATGACATACGAAAACTCAGAACAAACAAAAAGTTTATATGAAGAGAAAGATGATTGAAAACTGGAGTCTGATATTGCTTTTGCAAATGATAAGTTATACATATGTGAGAATTAGTATATTAGGAGAATTTCAAGAGGTTTTTTTTTAAGACTCTATGTGGATAAGAGAAATGTGGGAGAAAAATCTTGGAAGCAGAATTATTATGCTGTCTTCCCCCCAGTTCTACCATTGCAAAAGCAAATTTTTTTAATTCCATAATTTTTTTTGCTTCAGAATTTTCCTTTGACTGACTAGCTTGTGGGTGACACATCTCTATCAGTACACCTGATAGATTTAGGACATTTATCCTAAAAATATAATAGTGGTAGGTGATTGAAAAAGAACACCAAGTACAAAAATGCACTATGATACATTTTACAAAAGAGAACAAATCTGAAAGGAACACCTAGAATGCAGGGAAATACATTAACAATAATGGGTAAATAAAGGTACTGTTTGGTATTGTATATGCAAGAGAAATTGTAGTAAGATGTGGGCTTTCTTAATGAAAGATGGGCTTTATCTAGCTCATTAGTTTAATACATAATTCAAGAATCTACTTCACAGTTGGATTAATGTTGCCTTTGGGGGACCCCTAGAAGTTAATTCTTTTAAGACAATGTTGATAAAAGCAGTTTTAAGTTGCAAGAATGGTTCTGTTACACCAAAGAAATTAGGTAACTTATTCCTAGTTAAATTATTGTGAGCAATACAAAGACCCATTAGTTTCTACAGCTAGTCCACACTAGCACTATTGCAATCCAGTATAGTTGACAAGACTTGTTGACAAAATGTATTACTAACCTGCGGAACTAACTGTCCTGGTTTCATCTGGGAAAGAGTTAATTTTCTTTCCAGTGACTGCTGTGACAGGAACGTCAATAATGCATATTGGTTTAGTCATTGCTAAGTGATGTTTATGCTTTTCAAGGACTTTTCAGTTTCCCATAGAAGCTGAGAAGGAGCATAGACAGAACAGTGGAATGGCCAATGGAATATTCCATACCATAGATGTCACGCTCAGTATATAAATGGGGGTTGGCTGGGTGGGGGGCAGTCTGTGATCTCTGCTCAGGACAGTGCCAATTCACCAGGTGGTGAGAGTGACTTATATTGTTGTTGTTATTGTTATTTTCTTTTTCTCTTACTGTTTCAATTAAACAAAGGCAAAACATTCTGCCTTTATCTGAACCCATGAGGTTTTTTTTTTCTTTCCCCTCCTTTTTTTTCCCTCTTCTCCCTTCCCTTCTAGGGGAAGGGGGAGAACTGTGCTTGTGGCTGTGTGGTCTCAGCTGCTGGCTGGGGTTAAACCACAACACTAACTAATATAAGATGTGACTGAGCTAAAGACTATATCAAGCTTCAAAACAACTTTGCATGTAAGGTAGGTGACATCTACAGCTAAAACCAGATACTAACTTTTCAGCTACATTAAGCTTGTGCTTTGTCACATTATGAGCAGATGTACCAACTCTTTGCTTCTTAATTCTTGGTTGGTAATTGTAATCTTCCCACCAGCAAAGCCTGGCACTAGCCAAGGTCCATGTCTGTACCAGTCACCTTGATTCCATCTTCACTTGATATTGGAATACCTTAGCTAAAATGGGACCTAATAGAAGTAGCCCAACTTCTGCTCATGTTCACTGTCTCCATGGCCTTCAGGGATTGTATACTACTCTGATTGAGCTGTAGTAGGCTGCAGAATGCCAAAACTGGTGCTATTTGTACAAGTGGTTGAATCAACTCTCTGTTACTCTGAATTTAGCGAAGGTAAAGCTATGCTTGACTCTTTTGTAACATAAACGGAGTAATCTTCCAAAGTACCTAAGTTTTCCACTTAGAAGTCTGATTTCGGTCAGTACAGTTTTATTTCTTGAAAATAAAAAGTATTTCTTTGATACTTTTATCCACTCCTTAACAAACACGTTAAGACACATGGATCACCCAAGTTTCTTTTAGCAAGGATGACATGAAAAGACATGGTTCTACCTAGTGAGTTCCTGCTTGGCCTTTCAGTAGCCATTGCAACCTGCCTTTCTTCCCCTCAAACAAGAAAAGAGGAAAGGACCGCTGCTGCATACACACTTTAACTCAAATGCCTGCCTCTGTCACGTCCAGATTGGATTAATGCAACACGCATGCTGTGCTCTGGACTAAGCCTTTTAGATCAACCTCAAGTTGATGAAAAATGATTGTGATACCTGTGGTGCCTGGGACTTTCCTGGATGCGGTTCAAGATGTTGGGTTTCACCTACAGATCCGTAAATGGCCCTGGAACTTTTTCAGTTGGTGAAAGGATTTGATTTCTCTTACCCTCAATATGAAGAAGTAGAGGCCCATAAGCTGGAACAACATTTGCTTAATAGTGAGATGCTGTGAGCCCCTCTTTTGTGGGGGTAGTGTTTTTTGGGGGGAGCAGTGGGAAATAGCGGGGAGAAGGGGAAGATTATATGCTGTTTTGTGATGACTTATTGCTGTTTATTTCCTGTGTTTGCCGTACAGTCTTAGCTTTTTAAGCCGTAGCTTAAATGTACAGATCTGCTCCAAAGAGCAGATTAGTGCCAGTCTGTACCCTTTCTGTATCTTTTCCGCTGTGGCTCCATGTAGTGATTTGAAATAAAATGACATACCTGGAAACTGACAGCCCACAAACACAGTAAAGAAGCTTTTTTCCCCTCTTTTTCTGTTTTATGTTTAAGGGCCTGTTTGTAGATCTTAATTATGTCTTAAATTCTTTAGTGGGGTTATAAGTTAGAGCAGAGAAATAACACCTATATTCTTGTTCATGTTACAAGTCTAATCTATCTATAACTTTATAGGATTATGGATGAAATAGAAACGAAAACCTTACAGAAACCTCGGCAGCAGTGGAGGATTTAATTAGTGTGTTTAAACAAGTTGGGGGGCGTCAGGTGCCCTAAACAGAGTTTTTCTATGGAAGGCAGTGATTGTACTGCTCGGAACAAGTTACCAGCTGCAGGTTAACTACTGCATGTGAAGACGTGTCTGTCTTCCAAGCATTTTTTAAATGAACAGAGGAGTTGCCTTGTGGTGTGTGAGTGGTACTTGCTCTATGGATGGATGCTCCACTCTCCTCCCGAGCTGTTTCACCAGCAGTCATTTTCCTTGTTTCATCACCCATGCAATCTTTCGTGTTTAAGAAAAGCACAGTGAATTTAGCAATTCTAGTAAGATAATTTCACAGAAGCCGGTTAGTCATTAACACAGAGTTGCTGTCTTGAGCATCATGTGGTTGATGGATGGATTTAGTAGCAATATATTAGCTGGCAGAAATGACCACCTGCTTTTGCAGAAGCTACAGAAGATATTGTTGAATGATGAACGCAGTGGGTATAGACTGAGGGGAAAGGAGAACAAACTACTGGTGCTCCAAAATATCTTTCTCCCTCATTTTTCCCCAAAATAAAGATGTGAGAGGAGAGTGCATGTAGAAATCCAAGTACAGTTCTCAAGTAAAATTATCTGAAATAGCTAAATATACAATATTTGGATTTTCTGAACACATTCCATATTCTGTAGTAAAAATGCACAGTGGCCCTGCAAAAAGAAATTAATTGTATTCATATTGGTGGTGATATTTCTTTCCTTGTAAGTTTTTCCACATACTCCCTCCTGTGTTGTTTTTCCAGGACACTTTTCTCATGTGTGTGCACCAAAAATGCTTGTTTTAACTTTTTTTTTTTTTTTTTTTTGCAATTAATACACTGATTTCTAATGCACTTCAGCTAAGATGAGCGCACAAACTTTTTCTGCTGCAGGTTTTTCTGCAAGCCTCTGCTGCCAGTCTGTTGAGCACTTCAATCACCAATTCTGACCAAAAGGACATTTTCTTTTTACAGAGTAGATAGTAGAGCAGACACTTCATCACTCTTGTGTTCAGATTTACTGATCTTACCAGTTTTAAGTGTGTGTTCAGGAAGCTTACTTGTCCAATATTTTTCTTGCTGCCTTTGCAAAGTGACTCTCCAGCCACTCGCTCAGCATTACACCCTGAAGAATCCATCACAGTTCTGGCAATCCTGGGTTATGCCCAGGTTATCCCTGGCCTGGGAAGAGACTTGCAGAAAACGAAGGGTTTGTAGCAGTTCAATATAAAATAAATACCCTTTCATATATTTTTCTCTTGTCCCTCTCTGTAAAACATTCACCTTATTCAACTGTTGTCTGTATCTCATAGGTTTTTTTCAGTTACTTTGTGCTTAAAATCATACAGCTTCCTGGATTCATTGGGTATTTAAAATAATGAAAAGATTTGCATGTACATCTTTTTTTTTTTTTTTAAATTTTTTTCCTCCCTCAGAAATGATATTGTGAGTATTGTGACCTTCATATAAACCTTGCTTGCTTCCTCTACATCTTTTCCAGAAGGGCCTGCTGTTGCTCTGGCCTTGCAGTGGATGCCAGATAGTTAAAGGGATGTACTCTTTATAACTGTATGATTTTGCAGTACTCGTCTAATCCATATTTAACAGGAATTTAATGTGCCCTGCAGAGGTTGACAAGACTCATCTCATATATTGTCATTATCTTGAGATAGTAACCTTGAGGGAGGAGGAGAAGCTTAACAGGACTTTATTTGCTTCTGATTCTTGCTATGAAAATGTTAGCTCTTCCTTGTAGGTGTGAGATGCACTGCTTAATGGAACAGGCCCAGGTAGTGACCGTGGAGGTCTCCAAAAGTATTTCAGTCATATTGTCCCGTGCCAAGAGGCTTGATACGGGGAATGATTTAAACCTAAAGAGAAATTTGAGACCAATCAGCAGACCTGTCCTGCTTAAAGCAGAGAAGGGCACCAGAAAGCAGAGTGGGAAGGAAGGTGCTCCTGTATGGGAGGCAGCTTTTCTCTTCCCTCCCCTATCCCAAGTCTCTAACTCTTCCTTCACAAATTAATTTTATAATGAACAAACATAAATTGTTTGTTATGAGGGTTTGTGTGGGAACATAAATGCACACTCAGCTTTGCAAAATATACTCAAACTGTCTAAGTGCTCCTATGTATTGTCTATTTTTAAGAGAGATTTTGGGCAGGACACCAAAACCAATGAACGCTTACTTTTAATGCAGTCTAGCAGCAGATGGTCTGAAACAGCCCATGAATTCACTATCTTTTTTTGAAATCCGAAATCGTACTAACCAGCAGAATTGGAGATAATGAGGTGAGCAATTTGTTTTTATGACAAGCAAGCAAAGAAATTTGTTTTCAATTATCTTGCCAATGTATAAGACTAAGGTTAAAGTATTTAGGGATATAATGCCATTTGGGTTTTAGTGGTGTTCAAAGTGTCATTGTTTTGTATCACAAAAATTAGAACTGAGTGGTTTGAGGCCAAAGTTAGTAGGCAAGGGTCATGGGAACAGTAGTAGTAAAAGCACTGAGGTCAGTGAGTTGGTTTGGGTTTGTATGCTGGTACATTACATGGTTGTTTTTCCATTGTCTTCTGTGCCTGGCAAAGTGAAGCTTTCAGATGTTTTTCACATATATTGAGTATTTACTTCTAGGAAAAGATGGAATTTATTCTAAGAATTACTCCATTTCCCATTACAAAACCATATGTTTGAAACTTAAACTGCATGAAAATATATGTACTTGAGTTATCGAGTTTTAATAGTTTATTGTGTAGTGCATGTGAAAAGTGGAAGAAATTAGTTGGCTGTTACACTGGCTTCTGTATATGGTGTTAGTGGAACATAATTGTTGTCAGAAAATCACTATTGTTGATTGTCAATATCATGACAAAGGTGCTGCTGCCACTCATGCCATGCTTTTGACTTCACAGTATGTTGGAGAAGACATCAGCCTAAGAACTGGTATGAAAACACGTATAGCACATAACCTTCCACCCTTCGTAAGCCTGTATGCAGCTATAAACTTTTTGGAAATCCTCTGCAGCTTTTCTTGATCATCTAATCACATGTGTTATTCTGAAACTGCCTTTTGGTTCTGGTTTCCCATTCTTTGTGGGCGGTGATGCCTGTCTTGTGGCACTGCGCAAAGCTTGCTTGGCCTGGTAATACTGCATGGTCATTCTCTGGAGCAAGGGCCACAGGTGAAGGCCTCTGCCCAGCTCGCAGGACTGTCCTCCGCCTTGCAGTCATGGCAGGGATTTCTTTGTGGGCCTCCTAGGATAGGCCCATAACCCTCAGGCATGTTCTAGGTTGTTTGCTCTCCTACCCCATCACCAACCTTTTCAGCACCTCCTGTTTTTGAACTTCTCCCTCAACCCACCTTCCGCTGATGTCTTAGGGATTGTTAAGTAGTCTTGGAAGATGTGTGTGGAGGTGTTTGTGAGTGTTTCACATTTGCATGTACACTTTTATTAATAAAAAATACTCTTATTGGATAGTGCCTCACCCACTTTATACCTACACTTTTAGAAATTTAATTTATATCTTCATATCTGTGTACATATGCACAGACGACACTTTATATGTACTTATTTAGCATAAGTAGATTTACATATATTTACCTATGTGGTTTTTTTCTACTTATAAGCATGTCCTGGTCTAAAAGAAAATGGATAGTATGTTTCAAGTTCACATGGGTATGGTTTTGAAAAGTGGCAAACAGACAGTTGCAGAGCACCATGAAAACACATAGTGTGGACGTGTGGGGCTTCCCCTGGAAGTTAGGGCTGGGACACTGGCTATCTCCTGGCTTGGAAGGCAGCTGCCCCAGTGCTGCTAGTTGTGGCAGGGAAGATGTGTGTGCTCCAACATTTGCTCTTGAGTGAAATGTCCACCATTTTTGCCCTGCACATCCTCAGGGTATAAACCTTACACGCACTCCCCCCCCACCTCAGGCAAAACTGTTGTGTTTTCCTCTTCAATTTAAATAAATAATAATAAAAAATACTGGGCATTTTTGGAAACACTAAGTAGAAGCTTCCAGTTTTGTGTACATCTGTATACTACAGCTCTTGACCTATTAATATATATTTCAGGTTGCTCAGCATGTGATACTGTCATGCAGAAATGCCACTGAACTGCTCACCAGGGCAGAAATCCTACAGGCTGAGATCTTGCTACAATAACCAGTGGCTTAATATCTTAATATGTCAGGTAAAAATGACAAAAAAGTTTACATTACCCATATATTTAATACAAGTATGAAGGTTTCATTTTGACTATACTACTAATGTGACTCCATCTTTGGTAAAAGTCTTGAAATGTTCATTTGTGAAAGGTTGCTGGAAGGCACTAGCTGACAAATCACTGATTTAACTGGGAGTGGAAATACCCCAAGTTCACTAAGAATCTAAAGAGACCTGGGCAGCTCAAGAGTGTGGAATTTTCACACACCACTGCCCTTCTCTGATAATGTGCCGAGTGCTTTTTGTAAACTTCTGGAAGAACTGGAGAGTGATACAGGTTATCTTTCCAGTGCTTGCCTCTTGCTCCAAGGTCTATATTATTACTGATCACAGACTCTTTCATGTCCTGGAGACTGCTGTTTCCAGCCTTTAACATCTCCACTGCCATTACCATATGAAACGCTTTTCCTGCTAACCTTTGTAGGACTAACGAGTCCCACAAACTCGTTAAAAGTACCCAAAGAGTTTTCCTGCAGTTCAAATGAGTTCATGTGTTTATGAAAAAAAAAAAAAAAGAAGAAGAAAAAAAATTGCACTCATGCTTGCTAAAGTTAGCTTTATCATTCTTTCATCAGAAGAGCTTAAACAAATCGCTTCCCTGCCACTGGTGTGTCCTGGAAAATAAGAGTCCAACTCCTTGATTTTTCAAGTCGAAGCAAGATATGTAAGGAGGAAAATAAAACTTTAAAATGGTTGTAGATGGTACTGTACAGCCACATTCTCCAATAGTTGAAGCAGTAGCGTGATGGGCTGTTAAGTCAGGTTTCCTTCTCAATCCAGTTCCTCATGAGATTTCTGCTCCTCAAGCAAATGACTGCAACTAGCTTCTAGGTCTTCAGGGAGATGTTAATAATGCAAATAATATCATTGTGATTTAAGTTGCTCTGTCCCTCTCTGCTCCTTTTATCGTTTTTTGAGTCTTCTGCTGCTGCAAAAATTAATGAGAATGAGATGCTCAAAACCTTGACAATGCCGTTGAGATAATGCTTTGCTATCCTTAAAGTAGCATTGTCAATAAGCCATTTTCTGTCACATTTTTCTTTTCATCCTTCCCTTTTCCAAGGGTATATCCACCATAACGTTATCATCGGTGTTTATATTGGTAACAGAAGTTGAATCCTTCTTGTACGTAAAGATGTTTTGTGCCAGTGCATTGGCTTTTCTGCTAACTTATAGGCTTAAACTGTACAAATGACTATGGTGTGGGAAGAAGTCACAGAAATGGTGCCTTCTGAAGTAGACATAGAGGAAAATAACTGATAATAGGGTACTTTGGGCTTTTCTTTTGTATTTTATAATTGGAGAAATTTTATTCTCTGAAGCAAGATGTGTTACCTTGCACTGGGGGTATAGTGATCTTGCAAGAGGAAAGCCATACTAGATTTTAAAAGCATACATGAAGATGCTTAACTAAATGAATGTCACAATAAACAGCTAATAGATTTAATAAACTATTCAAAACAATTTTCTGTGATTTTTTTTTTTTTTTTTTTTTTTAATTATAGGTGCCCCAGATTAAATCTTCTGGACCAAGTTAAATGCTTTCTTCAAAAGCCTTATATCTGTGTAGTGCTAAATCTTGAAAAAATAAGATGACACAACAAATTATACTTGGTCTTATCATAACCTAGTCATGCAAGATCTTGACTTACACATATGCTTCCCAGTGTTTAGACTTGTTCCCGCATGTATCCTCTCAGAGCCATTTTAAAGAAATTTGGGGTTTCTTATGGTTTATAAATATATATATTTCAATAATGACGCTTAGGATTTTACAGTCCAATAAACTAACATCTCTTTTCGCATATGAAGTTTGAGTGGAAGTAGCCCAATTATTCTTCTAGACAAGCACCATGTGGTTTCCTTCTGAGGAGCTGGGAGAATCTGTGTGACTTTCAGCTCAGACTAATAAACTACTTTCGACTGTAGGAGTCAAACTAGCTTGATACCTGTTATGTTGTGTAGACTTACTAATGTCTATCTCTGGCTGATGCAGCTCGCTAGGATGCAAAGTAAATGTAGTTTTGTGCTTTTTTTAAGCTAGGAAGGGGTTAACTTGTAATCCCATGTGTGTTTTCAGTATCAGTTGAATAATGAGACTGGAGGGGAAGTAATGAGAGGGAAAGTATTTTATCCTGGATATTTTTACATATCTGAAGCACAAGCTCTCCAAATTGGAAGATGCATACGAGATGCAGGTCCCTCAGTGATAATTAGGACTCTTTCCCCAAATTAAGAATGTTTCTAGGCTTAGTGATGTGTCTGCCAGCTAATGCCTAATTTTGCAGTATTTTTGTCTACTATGTTTTCTGTGTACATTATGTAGAAACTATTTTTCTTGTCCCAGAAACACAACAGTTTTTAGAAAACCTTTTTATGCACTTAAAATTCTGAGATCTCAGTTATGACGGCTGATTGGAAAAAAAAAAAGAAAGATGATGTTAGCCTGAAGACAGTCTAAAGCTCAAAAGTGAGCTTGGAAAGCCAGTAAAACTTTTATATAATAATAATAAAATATTGCTATTTAAAGAATACCACACAGTGTTGCCGTGCAATATGAGCTCACTTACTAAATGGATACTAGTACATCTCTTTCCTGAAATGGTAGTATTTATGCACGTGACTGACAAAAAGCAGTCCATCTTCTAGATCAGAGGAAATCAACCGTTAGGTTGTGGTTTGTCACTTGTGCATACATAGAAATGTTTGTACTAGTTTGTGCCCACTTGTGACGGTGCAATCAGCTGCATTTACAGTGCTGGGGCTTCAGGCTGGTCTTCTATCAGATTATCCCCATTATTTTATGATAGTGCAAGCCTCTTTCAGCTTCAAAATACTGCTCTTTTATCTTTTTTTCCATGTAAGCTTTGTGCTCCTGACATAATGTATATGAAACTATAGATATAAGCAAGGCCCCTGTGACTTGAGTTCTAACGCTGTGATGGGATTAGATTAACTTTGCACAATTCTGATTCTCATTACGAACCCTGTCAGAAAGCTGGATTCATGTTGTGCCATTTTCTATCCTCATTACCGTTTTTGTCACAAGAATGAAATTTTTCATCTGTCATACAGGCTGGAAAAGACAGCAGCCAGCAACTGTATTACGATAACCTTTCTAGTGCCGTGCAGTTTGACAGGCTGTGCCTTTTTGCTTTTGTTCTCTTTAATGGTTTCTCAACCTGTGTGAGGGAGAGAAGGGTTGGATACCCATCTCAAGGTACAATACATGATTAATAGCGTTGCCTGCATTCAGAAGACTGCAACTTTCCAAACTGAGCTGGTTGCAAAAAGAACGGCAAATATTAGAAACATTGCTCCTGCTAACTGGGCCCCTTTTTCATTTGCCTGTGGTCCAAGAATCGAGATGAAGCTAAAAATACTAAAGTATCTAGTTCATACCTATGTTCCCACAAATCCGTGATTGCTTTGGCTTGCGAATATCACGTGTCCCACGTGGTAGAGCTCCTCTGTAAAACAGATACGACCAACTGCCAGTATTTTACAACATTTAGCCTGAAATGTCCTACTCCTAATTTCTTCTCATTACCATAGTTTATGCTCTGCAAATTTTACCCTGTTTTATCAAGTTCCTCTCCTCCTTTTCTGTTTATGTCAGTAGACCAAAGAAATATAGCTGTTCTTTGATTATTCCTCACATGCTCTGTAATGAAAATTTCAACAAAGGGTTTTTAAATAGATATCCTTCATTTTTATATCTTATATTTGTAATATCTCCCGACCTTCTCTATTTAGCAGAGAAAATAATTCATGGTTCTGTGTCTATATCCTCCCTGTGGTGATATTCTGACCAAACTACCTGCGTGACGGAGGGGGTGTGATAGTACTGCTTCTGTAAGGGCTCACTAGCAGAAAGACGCTAGGATGATCCAAGGGATGGAGCACCTCTCCTATGAGGAGAGGCTGAAAGAGTTGGGGCTGTTCAGCCTGGAGAAGAGAAGGCTCCGGGGAGATCTTATTGCGGCCTTCCAGTACCTAAAGGGGGCCTACAGGAGAGCTGGGGAAGGACTTTTTACTAGGGCATGTAGTGACAGGATGAGGGGAAATGGTTTTAAGTTGGAAGAGGGCAGGTTTAGATTAAACATTAGGAAGAAGTTTTTCACTTTAAGGGTGGTGAGGCACTGGAACAGGTTGCCCAGAGAGGTTGTTGAGGCCCCGTCCCTGGAGGTGTTCAAGGCCAGGCTGGACGTGGCCTTGGGCAACCTGGTCTAGTGAGAGGTGTCCCTGCCCAGGGCAGGGGGGTTGGAACTCGATGATCTTCAAGGTCCCTTCCAACCTAAACCGTTCTATGATTCTAGGATTCTGTGCTGCATACTGAAGTTAATAAATTTTTGCCTGAGTGAGAGAGCTGCTCAAGTGCAGATGCCTAAAGGCCTCAGTTGTAACCTTAAGTGTTTAGTACGCAGCGGTGCTTTTATAAGAAAAGGTCAGGAACCACAATGTCTACCTCTTTTGGAGACAGTATTTTTGGGAGAAGCTTCTTGTGATGCACCCTTGTGAATAACAATATGTTTCTTGCCCTTGTTTCCCTTCAGAAATGTATTGACTGAGTAGATGACACTTTCCTAAACTCCTCATCCCATCCACAATCCACTGTAAGAATGTGCTGCATAATACAAGGCGTTGTGTAAAGGTCACCAGGCTTCATAAGTTTTGTTGTTTTTTCAAGCTGATTTGTGTAAATAATCTTTTGTCCACACAGTGGATTCTTGGAAATAAACTCATTTTTCTTGCCTTTAAATGTAACAGGTGTACCTGCTTCTTGAATAAATATGTCAATTCTACAACAATTCTGCAGCAAATGTGAAAACATGGAAAAAATTTCTATCGTGCTAAATCCTTTCCTATAAGGGCCTTTACAGAAACAAAGGGGTTATAAAACATGCCTCACTGCTCTGAAATGTTATGGAAGTGTACCTTTACATGGAGGCATCTGGAACATAAAGTTCAAGTAAATCACCGGAGACGCTATCTCAAATGCAATGTATTTCAACGTGACCTTACATCAGTGAGCCCTTGAACCTTGCATGCTGGCAAGCAAGGTCCCACTCCAGCTATCTCTTATCCTTTCACAGAGCTGTGTAGCTTACCCCCATAGTGATTTTTTTTCTCTTTTTTTTTTTTGTTTGTTTGTTTGGGGTGTTGGTTTTTCTTTTTTTTGCTTTTTGTGTTTTTTGGGGGATTCTGGGGGGTAATTTTTGAGGGATTTGGGGGGGTGTTTTGGCATTTTTTTTGCGGGGTGAGGGTTTTTGTGTTTTGTTTTTTTTTGGGGGGGTGGGTTTTTTTGGGGGGGGGCTGGAGGTTTGGGGGGGATTTGTTTTTTTTTTTGGGGGGGTGGTTTTGGGTTTCTTTTGGGGGTGGGTTTTTCTTTGCTTTTTGGGGGGTTCGGGGTGGGCTTTGGAAGGATGTTATTTTGAGGGGAGTTGGAGGAGTTTGGGTTTTTTGTGTGGGTTTTTTTTTGTTTTGTTTATTTTTTGTTAATGGATTGCTGGCTTTTTTTCTTAGGCACCCTGAAGGCTTGCAGCATCAGTTGGTATGTCTCTGTCCTTCCTCTTTCCGCACAGTAAAATCTAGCTAATTCAGAATTTTCCAATACTTGTCTTAATTCAGGAAATCATATTAGAGTAAATGCAGGGATATAATACCAACAAAAGGAACATCACCTAATAGTGAAATTTCACCCCAGCATTAAAACCAATTAACCTAACACCACCTACGCTTAAGAAAGCGAGCCAGACTCGACTAGTCTTTGTGATATATATTATTTACTCTTTAGTGTGTCCTATTTAAATCATGAAGTTGAGACAGAGTAATGTGCTTAAAACAAGTAATTATTCTGGTCCATTTCATTATAATGTATAACATCTAAAAGCCCTTATGCTTTGTTTACTTCAAAGATGCTATGTAAAAAATGGGCAGCAGAAGCTGAGTCCATGAAGTCAATGAGGTTATATCAGAAATGGCTTTTGGTCCATTTGCCTTGTAGGTACTCTTGAACTATTAACCTTTTATTTTTGCTTGATTGTTCAGTAAATGTAAAGGTCTTATGAAGGTTCCTAATTTCTGCTGTGGAGTAGTTAAAATGACAAAGCAATTGTAAATGTATGCTTAAAATTAGAGAATATATAGGTGTGTAGCAGGCTGGGGGGTGGGGGAAAACAGAGAAAACAATGGTCAGTAACAGCTTGTCCATGTGATGTGGGGTGCTTGTAGAAAGCAAATAGCTGGGTTTTTTTAAATAGATCTTCTCTGGCAAAAAATAAAAGCTAATTGGAGTGTACAGTCTTCATTTGTACCTGACGTGCTATGTGTTGTATCCCAGATGCTTCAGGACTTTAAGATTATTTTCCTTTCCTTTCCTGAGCTCCTTTGTCAGTCTGTAAAGTGCCCATGGAGTATTAGGAAGGACTTGGAGCCTTGTTACCCTGATAATTGCCCTTTAGGAAGGGACAAATCTACTTGGAAAAGTAACAGAAACACCATACAAAACAAAGGTAAAATCAAGGCAAAGCAGCAGAAATTAGTTAGGTGGCAAAATAAGAGGGAGCTTTATCTTTTGAGGAAGACAAGTAGTCCCGTTTTAATTTTGTTTACAGTTTATAGGAGAGAGGTGTATCACTAAAAGCTCACTTATTGATCTATTAGGGGAAAATGTTGAAGTACCTATCATGTCTATTACTGGCTTACTATCTTTGGCCACTGTTTCTTCAGCTTCCTAAGACTGTTTCTCTCCTTTACCCTACGGTAGATTTAAAAATGGAGGGAACCCTTAGGTAGGAGGAGGATTGATCTTTGCAGCCTCAGATTTTCTGGGAGGATGAGGTTGGAGTGGGGAGTGCACCATTTTCCTCTTTTTTTTCCCTTGTCCAACTCCTGTTTTGCTGTGAGGCTGTGTTATGAAAAAGTGGTGCAGACTCAGATTTCCCTAGGTTATAAAACAAAATACAAAAAAGCAACAAAATAGAAATCAAACCTAATTTCTAACCAGCTCTGACCAGAGTATGACCGAAGAAATATCAACATTTTGCTGCTAGTCAGGCATGTTCTTGCAGTCAGCTCCTGTACTTCAGAGAATCAGAATACTGTGAAACTTCCCACATTTAAATCCATCCATGAAAGTCTGTGGCTTGCTTTAGGAATGCTTAGGAGCACAGCTGTATGTTCAAATATATACTTGGTAAATGGACATGGTACTTAATTGAAAAAAAAAAAGCAGTTTCAGAAAAGGATAATGTAGGTAAATGTCTATGCAGATTGAAAGGTTTTTTAAGCTGTTGTATTTGGTGCTCAGAAGTAATACTCCTGCAATTAAAACAAAAATAAATCGCTGAACTCATATGTTATGCGGGGTTAAAAAAGGAACTGATTTTCCTTACTTGCCTCCCCTGATGAGTCATTATTTAATTGTCATGATTCATAAATTTTCTGTCTATATTAAACCATTGCTGAGTGCCCACATTACTGTGTTTTTTTTTTTTTTTTACTTTAATGAAGCAGTAGATGCTGCATTAAGAATTGTGTTTTACCTGTTGCACGTCTTAATTCTCAAATTCGAATATCTTTTGTCTAATTCAAACTTCATGGTAAATGCTAGAGCAGTGTCAGGCCCTCTGAACATATACCTTCAGACTTTCTGAGATTACCCTGTATGCTGTTTCACAGATATAATGAACTCATGGTTACTTAGAGTCAAGGAATTCTATTTGGTTTGCTAGATTATAAACTAGTAAAATATCTTCTAGTTTGTGACATATGTTTAAACTGTGCAAGGCTCATGATGGTAATGATAAAAGCCTCTACTGGGACATGCATTATCACAATTTGTGACAGTTGTTTTGGACGCTGCTGCCTAAAGCTCTTCAGTGATTGACATGGTGGTTTATATCTTGTTTAATTATTTGCCATCAGAGATTTCTAAGTCAGTAAAACAAGGAGTATCCATGTAAGCATCTTCCTATTTCTGAAAAATAGGTTTTCTAACAACTTTTTTTAGATTTTATGGGTTTTGATTTTCTTCTTTCTTTCCTAATGAAGAGCAGAGAGAGAGTTTGAAAAAGTATGTGAATTAGATTAACAAGTACTTGTGAAAGAAATATTTTTGTAATTCCCATCCATTTAACACACAAAGGATTTTTGCTGGTTCCAACTTAGGAGAATCATTGCTTTTGGGAGCAGGCTGCAGTTTTTCTTTTTGGCTTCACTCCATGTTCCCCAGGACATGGGCCATTTGTTTTCCCCTTTGAAATCCTTTTAGAACAGAATTGGAAAATTTTTAGTTCTTTGATTTTTTGGCCTTTGAAAGTGAAAATGTGATCCTGTGTTGCCAGTGCATAGAGGACAAAAGCAGCAGTGTGGAGGCAGTGAACTGCATTTAACCACACTTTAAACTGATGCCAAATCTTGTCATAATCTCAAATCTTTCAGAGGAAAGATGATCTTTGGTTGATGTAACATGATGATAGTTTAGATACTGCTGGAGAGAAATTGATGAAATCCATCACGTGGAAAAAAATCCCATAGTGTAATACTTCTGATTGTCAGAGTATATGAGCCAAGAGGCTATAATTACAGCTAAGAAATAGCCCTCATCTGCTGAGATGATGTTTTTTGAATAGCAAAAAATAAATGATCGTTTCAGACAGAAAAAACATTTGCAAAGGTTTTGCAAATGGTGGGTCTCACCTTTGCCAAAGGCAGGCTGGTGTGAGGTGCTAAAATGGCTGGGTGGAGAGAGGAAAGAACATGAGAAGGTAGCAGTAGTTGAAGAATCAGGCTGGAAGGAGGGGGTAGTTGAAGGTGAAAGTGTTAGGCATCTGGGGGGAAAAGCCTTGGTCCTGCTGCTCCTGTGGCAGTCCCTCAGTGTCAGTGGTGCCAGTTTTTCACCCTCAGCATTTGAGACATTCATACCTGAATCCTGCAGATATTTCTCGTGTTAAGTTATGCTAATGCACGTTGTCCTGCTGACATAAGCACTGACTGGGGTTGCAGAAATGAACCCTTAAAGATTTCAGAGACTAGAAATGACCATTAAGTGTATTCTACCTATTTTTCTTCATCTCACTGTTCTGTGACAGCTGTTACCTTGAAACCAATTTCCGACAGAACTGAGTGTTCATGCTGATTCTTTTACATTGCTGGGGGTTGCAGCTGTTAATTAGCCATCTAAAAATGGCATTTGATCATTTCCCAAGAGATTCCTTTGCCATCGTTTCTTTTGAAGCAGCTACTGAGGACGTTGTGGAGTAACCCTTCAAAACATAGCTGGTATATGAACAATTACGATAGCCTGGCTGTTAATTATACATATTCAGTATAACAGTTTAATCTTAGTATTGCTACAGTGAATACAAAATGGGTTAACAAGTCATTTATCCTTTGTTTGTTCAATAATTTTAAAGCTCTAATATTCTATTTAAAATGTGGTCTCTTTTTTTTTGTGATGCATTTGTGATGAGTAACTGCAGGACAGGAAAAACATAAAATTATTGTGGAAGCGTCAATTTTTACAGCCCTTAACTGACTAATTCAGCGGACAATCTGAGTCAATTAAAACCAGGCCAAATCTTGTCATAACCCTAAATCTTTCAGAGGAAAGATGATCTTTGATCGGTGTAACATGATGGTAGTTTAGATAGTGCTAGAGCGCAATTGATGAAATCCATCATGTGGGAAAAAAAATTCCACAGTGTAATACTTCTGATTATCAGCCAAGAGGTAATAATCACAGCGAAGAAATAGCCCTCATCCTCAGAGATTATGGGTTTTTTGAATAGTAAAAAATAAATGATCACTTTGGACAGAGAAAGCAAGTAGTTAGAGGAATTCTCTCCTGCCTCCTGGTCAATGGACCATGCCAGCTTTGAATTAGATAAGTAGTGATGGTTGATTGAGACAGTTTTTTTTTAAAGTTAAAGTCATTTTTCAAAGTGGTTTTTAGAGCCATAGTGTTTCCAGAAACATATTGTGTGTTATAGAGGATATGACTCCAGGTCAGTTTTATTTAATTAAGCAATTGCTTGTAATTACAAGAAGTTGATGTGTATTTTGTTCGTTTTTGTACGAAAATGCCAAAATCCTTTATTTGACAGGTATCAAAGGGGCCTTTATGAACAATGGCCAAAACAAGATGTCTCAACTTTCAGTGTGTTAGGGTTGTGTTTCAAAGATTTTGGACATGTTGGATCAATAAACATAAGTCATCACTAATTCTAGTTCCTCCTCAGAGAGAAAAAGTGGGGCCAGGAATACCTAATATTGAATATTTCAGGTTTAAATAAATGCCTTCAGCTATGCAAGACAATAAAATAGCTTTTATGAATCTAGAACTATGAAATTAAGAGTAATAACTTAATTATTTTTAGCTTTCCTGGTACATGTGATTTCTACACTTGTACAGCAATTTGCATGCAAATGCTAGAAATGAACTTGAAATAAGAAAATACAATGTTGTTGTTGTATGATGTGGAAGAAGGATTCCTTGTCAGGAATGGGTTGGTCACGTGGCCCTGAGTAAATGCAGGATGCTCCCTGCTGCTGTATGTGCTTACTGTCAATATTCATCCACGTTGCAATTTCCATTTCAATTTCAAATCTCAAAATTGCTGTGCTCTTGTATAATACACTCCTGGCACTAAATCATGCCTACCTACTGATGTTTAGTGACCTGAATGAAATTGTTTCGATGTAATTGACTGGCATGCTTTGTGTATAGAAATAAGTCTGCTCAGCAAAGGCTAAATTATGTTTTTAAGTCATAAAAAAGAGACTTGTCCATTTCAGAATTTGAAAAACAGTGCGGGCCCATTGATTTTATCCACAACAAGAGGTAAGATAATATCAAAAAAGTACACAACCTTAAAAGCCATTGCTCTAGAATTGTACTCTACAGGTTGTCCCCGTTTTCACATTATAAACCATATCTTTTCCTATTGTGGTAGACTTCTCTGATCAACCCTGTGCTGCTCTTAACTGGCAATACAGCCTTAGTTCTCTTTTGGAAGTAGGTTAGGTACAGTTGCCAAAAGGAAATGCAGAATCCAGCAATAGGAACATGCAAGGTGGGCGGGTAAGGGTTGTGAGGCAAGTTTATTAAAAGCCTGTACTGCATAAAAGGCTTACTGTGTAGAGGTGCAACAATACAATATTTAAAACTTGGTTGGGAAAACTTTGTTGGATCAGATTAAACATGCTCTGTGCTAGGTGTCTTCCTATTCTGCACCTGTGTTCTCAGTGCCAATGAATTCCATTATAATCATCACAAAATGTTTTGTCTTCGTGAAGAAAAATAATTGTTTGCTTGTGTTTGTGCAGCTTTGGGAGGAGGGTGCGTATGATCCAGCCAGAGGGAAAAACAGCAGCGTAAAGGGAGATGGTGAAGTTATGCCATTATTTTTATCAACTTACTTGGGACCTAGCTAATAGATGGTAAAGGCTGATTCCTTTTTTAATTGTTTTCTCTGATAACAAAGAACTGCTATTGCTCCCTTTCCCTCAAACGCTTCATCAAAGCTGTGCCTCTGATTGCCGTCATCCTATTGCTGGCTTTGACGGATAAGGATGGAGGGAAGTGATTGCATGAGAGTAGGAGTCCCAGCCCCAATTCCTACTTTCATTAGATGTACTTCTGTGAGACAGATTCTAACTCTGGTTATTAAAAAAATAGATTCCCTACGGCATGAGTGCTTCTTGCCATTTGGCTTATTGGACAGTTCTCTTGTGTCATTCAGAGAAGCTTCTGGGCCATAACCAGATCTGTCTGTGTGATGGGATAAATGACTGTTCTTCACTTCTCACTGTGATGCATTCGACTTCTGGCCTTGACAGCTATGAAGGTCTGGTAGCTCCCTTGTAGAGCTTTTCAGGTTAACTTATTTGCCCTCTGGAAAGGATTCCACATCTGTCTGAAATCTGCACTTTGATAATTACGTCAGCTCCAGCAGAAAACCAAAAAGTTTTTGTGAGGAACACAGTAGTCATTTCATTTAGCTCTTTTTGGCTGCCAGTGACTGCAAGAAGTCAGTCCCTACTTGCTGTGTCACGTCTAGATTTTTGTCACCTCTGAGGAACAGCTATAAACTGCTTTTGGGCCTGACTGCCCCTGTCCGGGCTCATTGCCCATGTGGCTAAATGTTACCTCCCCTGACCTGGCCTCTTGTTCTTTGTAGTATGCCACTTAATTTCAGCAGGCAAACTTAAACAATTCATATTGCTTGACATAGGTCAGGGTCAAAATGATGTCCTCTGCAGTAACTCCCTTCCCTGACAGAAGTAGTGCTGCTCAGGTCTACATAGCTTTGACTGAATAAATCCTATGCACGTGATTTCCTTTGCCTTCACTCCTCTTGCTATCTGTGGGTTGTTTTTATTTTGCTTTAAAGGTTTGGTTTGGGGTATGTGGGGGATTTGGACAGAGCCAGGTGTCACATCTGTGTCCCATCATTTTAGGTTCAGATTTCTCCTGGTCACCCTGAGAAAGGATAGCCTTAAAGACGGAAACTTTTTTTCTTTTTATTCTGTACTACTTTTGCGACCTGCCTTCAGACTTCAGAAAAACCTTAACAAAAGACTGCTGTGCAAAATGAGTATCAAAACCACCATGTACATGTATTTTAAAAATTCAGATGTTGCATTATGGTACCTTTTTGTGGCTGTAAGCAATTCCATTGGAGTTGTAGTTAAGATTAATTTGTCCTGGGAGTTCCTTGGAATACCAATGGTAACTTCATGATCCCCAAACCATACCATTTTAAAGAAATACAACGCTGGTAAGTATATGGGGTGTTGGGCATCTCTGCTGGCAGCGGTGTGGTAAGCATCTGACTGAGATGAATACCTGTGGATAGCCTGTGTGTGTGTGTGTGTGTTAAAAGATGCACAAGCACATTGCAAAAAGTCTCTCCTTTCTCTCGACTGTGCAAGTCAAAGGCCTGACTCTCTCACTGATGGGATGTTGTGTTTTCCTTTGAGCCTCGGCTGAGGGAAGTGATGTAACTCCCCATTTTTTATCCTCTGAAGGACTTCAAAGGAAGAAATCTGGTGGGTTCTCAAAGGCCCTGAAGAGTTATTTGGGCTTCAGGTGTATAAGTTCTCATGTTCACTAAACGTGAAGCTGCTGGAAAATGCCATGCGTTTTGGGCCCTATGCCAGCAGTGTGCCGTGGAGATCTCGCACAGCTTTCTCCCCAGTTGTGTTGGAAGAAGGGACAGGTCTGCAGCCTTGTAGGTGACATGGAGCATGTGCCACATGGGCAGAGTTAATGGAGCAGAGAGGGAAGGAAACACAGCCCCATTCTCTGCATAGCAAAACTTTGCTTTGTACCTTTTGTACCCTTGCACCTTTGTACCCCTTTCCTCTCCACCGCCCTTGGTAATGTGTTTTGGTTTGTTGAAGAAGTCCTCTTCTCTGTAGCCAGAGTTCAGCTGGAGACATCTGATGCTAAAAGAAAGCCACCAGAGCTGCTGGATCTACGTGTGCTCTCCAGTGCTCTACACTAAAGTGAGAAATACTGCCTGCTGCAAAGAAAATGGTCTCTGCTTTGGCTTGTGGATGCATAGAGATATTGACTAAAATGCTGACACACGGTATTTTAAAGCAAGCTGATTATCTGAAAGCCTTCTGAAAGATACCGTATGTTAGATACTAATAAAACCCACAATTTAAGTCAATCTGTTTACCAAGTGTTCCTTTTAATTCTCAGTGTCATCTTTCTTCTAAAGAGTACCTACAGGTTTTACTAGTCCTTGACAGTTGCTAGGTTCTTGGAAAGTAATCTCAATCGTTTCTGCATGCAATTTGTAGCCATTTAAATTGTTCCCTTAACTTTTGGTGTGCAACTTGAATTCATTGCGTATTTCTTAAAATGTAAGTAAAAGATCTGCTTTATGCCTCCTGTCAGATTTCTGTTTATGACTTTAAGCTCACAAGTGTGTGGAAATCCAAAACCAACCCACCATAATTCAGGTAGAAATGGTTCTCTTGGCAAGGTGATAGGCCAGGCTATGATAAGCTGAAATGGGACTGACTTACTCAGAATGATTTTTTTTTTTCTCTTTTTTTCTCCCCCTCCCTAAGAACAGGAGGTGTGCCTGGGGCTTCCACTAACTAAAGCTTTGCAGACAATGAAATAGTAAGGATGCTGGGTCAGTAAGCTTCTCTTTAAACATCTCGTTATAGTTTTCCTATTGCTAATGTTAAGGGATTTGTTTGGTCTGTAGGTTTGTGATTGTGCAGTCTAGAATTGTCTATGCAGTCCCATCTGTCTCCTCTTAAATGTAACTAAAAGTCTGAATTTGTATTGTTTTCTCCAGTTACATGTTTGGCCCCTAGACTCTCTCTTCTGTGACCTTTTTCAGGTGATGCTTTCTTGACTTCTTTGCACATACAAATAAGGTTTACATTCTCCAGACTCTACATGGAGTCACCTTACTGTTTATACATTTTTTTTTTCACAGGATTTCTGCTGCTGTGTTAATAATTGACACTTTTTTCTTTTCCCCCTTTAGAGACTATGCAAAGGGATATATTTTCCTCATCCTCTCTTGCTTGCCAGCTCTCATGTAAATTGCTTTGTGCTGTGATTTTTCTAGTTTTATTAATGCTTGTTTTTTAACCCTATAGTTTCTGCACCCCTTGGTTGGTTTGATTGTTTTACTGCTGCTTCACTATGATCAAAGTTAAAAATGCCACCCTTGTATCCTTGAGTGGAAGAAGCTTGTCTTTATGATTCTCTAACCTTGTCAAGCGCAAGAACGCACACCACTAAGAAATTCACATGTCGCAAGGAAAGCAGGACGTGTTCCTTTTTTACCAAAGATAGGTTTCTAGAAAAATATAGATTGACAATGTGTTAGTCATTACTCAGATGAAGCCTTCAGTCCTATAGATGTGCACAGTTCCAGTGGCCTCTTGTGTAAAGGTATTAAGTTATGTTTGATGTGCTTGACACCGGAATAATTAAATTTATTTAACCTCTTTCCCCCCCCCCCCCCCCCCCCCCCCCCCTTTTCATCTTTCTGTTTTTCTCTCAAAGGCAAAGGACTATATGGTAGGTCTTATGCTGTCTTTCTTTGTATTGTGTCACTTAAACACAATAGTGGATGAACATCCTAAAGCACGGTCAGTTAGCTCATGGCAAAGCCAGCTTGCCGCAGTTAGATGCCTAACAGAATAAGCAGTTCAAAGCCATTTTTTCTAGCTCCTAGCTATGCTATGGTCTCTTCTGTGCATCAAATCAAGTCATAAACATGATCGATTTTATGTATGTTATTCATCTGTATCCAACTTGCAGATGGACTTTACTGTCCAGTTGCCTGCTGACAGAAGTCCACAGAAGCCAGGGAGATGTGCCAGCTGTACAACTTTCCTTCGTCAGAAACCTGTTGTATTTTTCTCCTTTTTTACCTTTTTCTTGTCTGGCACAAAAGCTGACCCATAAAGACCCATTTTTGACTCAGTTTCTAATCATGTACCTGTAAAAATGCAAATGCTTACTTTCACCCATAAGTTGTTCTTTAAGCTTGGTTCATCAACTTCCACGTGTAAGTGTATAGGTATTGGCGAGAACTGCACTGTAGATTTTTTTTTTTTTTTACCTATTTTAGTTCACTTCTATAACTTGGATACTATTAAGAAATATATAGAACAACTGTTGTTCTAAGAAAAATGTTTTGGAATGGAGCTTACACGTACAGGGTGTAACAGAACAGTAGAGAACCTAAAAATACATGCTTGGGACAAACATTAAAGAGAAGTGAATAATTGTTTGGAATGATCTTCAGGAAAGAATTTTTATGACAAAGAACTAAACTAAACAAAGTCCCTTTATTCCTCCTTGTAAGTAGTTCTGTATGGTGTCAAGCTCCTTTTATTGTTTAAGATGGTCTCATTCTTTTCAAATGGAAGTGACTGAGAGGACAGAGAAAGACTGATTATAGGCAAAATGATTTCCAAAATGTCAGACAATGAGGATCACTTCAAGGCAATAATGAATTAAAATACTTTTCCGTCTCCTAACACTCTGCTGCTTAATCTGTACCTGCATTCAGTGGAAAAAATCCCTCATAAAATGAAATACTGTGTGGTAAGAGCCATACAAAAATATGATTTATAGGAAATAACAATCTTTTAAGTTACTTCTTTACTTCTTTTCTTCCTCAAAAGCTGGGATTAAAAAGTAGGTCAACAAGCCCATTTAAATAGCTTATTCCACAGTGTGGTTTAAATTAGTGTTAGTGACAAGTGTATGAAGTGTTGTGCATTTTGTTTTTATAGCATATTGGTTAAATTTAGAATTGTTCAAAGTGGCTGTTATACACAAGCCTCCAGGCAAATCCTCAGATCTTTCAGTGAGTGGACTTTGTTGTTTTTAAACACATATAACATGTAGGCATTGTATTTGTAAACCAGGTGTTTTATCCAAATGTACAATTAGAGTAATGAATGTTAATGTTAGTGCAGTGGCGGAGCCTCTTGAAGTAAGGAGCTACAATTTTGGCTCAAAGGGTAACACATTTATGTGCTCTAAGCACGTGACTCCCATTCCTAGCTTTGTCCAGGAATCCCTCCAGAACAGTGATTTTAATCTAGAGACAACCTGAAACCTTTAAGTATCACCGAACAGAACAGCCCTTGTAATGTTATTTAGTAATGATAGGTCAGGCAGTTTCGATCAGACAAATGGCCTGAGATGAAAGAGTGATTGTAGGCGAGGAAATGGCTTTTGCAGGAGCTCTGTTCTTGCTTCAAAAGCCGTTCTTTGGCTTGCCATCTCCCTCTCTGCCTCTTGAGAATTGCCAGAAACAATTCTGGCCCTTAAATTCAGAGGCACCTAGCGCCAAGGTGAGGAGAGAGGTTTCCAGCCCAGCTAGAAATTTCTCTGTTCCTCCCGCTTTTGTTGCGGTGCGGCAGAGGGTTCTCATCTGCGCCCTGACTGTGAAGATACCAGCAGAGTCGAGTGAATAATGAAGAAATCTACTCACTAGTGTTTTGACAATTGCTAAATAGAGTTTTGCTTAAATCATGTTTGTACCTATTTTATCTGCTGTGGAGCTTTTTGTGAAAAGCTGTGGGAGTGAAGTGTTTGCTCAAAAGAATACTTGCAGGGAACTATTTCTGGACTGTATTCATGATTAATTTAATCAAAAACCAGTTTCTCACTGTAAAAGTAGCTGATTAATGATTACGTCACAAGTGAGGAAAGAGAAACAGAGAATAAATCAGCGTGTTAAAATCGAGCTTGTTCTTTTTCAGAGCTCTACATAATTCAGCTGCAGCAGCGTGTCTTCAGTAGCTTTTTTTGTATTCTGCTCTCCCAGTAATGATATCCTTGTCACAGTCTCCCTCCTGCACTGCTCTTGTTGTATGGTATTCTATTTTATGTAGGTTCTCATTCCGCTTTCCTTGTGAAGTATGTGAGTACCTTGCAAGTTTATGGTATGTGAGGTAATTAGCATCTGTCATATTTGGCTCATTCCTTCCCTACATGAAGAATTAGATACTTAGTAGGAATACTTCGTTTTGGTAGGATTGTTTTCTGCTTATGGGAAGCAAGATGGACAGAAGAAAAGTGAATTGCATTTGGAGTGAGAATTTATGCCAATTGTGATAGTCCTTAATTCCTATGGGAATTGGTTTCGGAGCCTTGGCTGGCTGATGGCAAAGCCCTGCGTTTTAAGCCTGGTAACTTTATGTTAAATTTGCGTACCTGCATTCTCCAACAAAATGTCTTTGTCAGGTCTCCATCCTTACTTTGCTCCTGTTTCTCCCATAATTGTCTCCTAATTGGAATGGACAACTGAAAATCCTGAGAAACTGTGGCACGAAAAGAGATGCCAATGCAATGAAGTGTTTTCCCCCCCCCTTGCTGCTCTTTTTTTCTAATGCTGCAGTTGTTAGAGAGGCTTCTCATTTGTGCTCCAGAAGCTGAGACACTGACAAAGGTAAGTGAATAATGAGGAAAATTAATCCGCATTTTCAAAGTCATCTATCAAGTGTGATTAACTATTTCATACTGAATGCTGTCCAGTCAGAGCAAAATACTCCAGCCACGATATACTTCACTTGGTTATGACTGTGCTGCTCTTGAGTCATCCCTAAGCTTTAGCTAACAGTCCATGTGTATTTGAGAAAGCACTTAAAGCACATATTTGTGTTCTTTTGACTGCAGTGGATTGAAGCAAACGATTAAGCATACTCCCAGTCAGGACTGATTTCTGTATTGGACATGTGTTGCAACTTATCTTAATAGAAACTGTCACATACTTCTCTTTCCTCCTTCTTACGTGAATAGTGAGATGAGTTAGGTACAATATGGCAGGGTTATATGATGCCACAAGTAGTTACTGATATAAGGAGTCATTACAACACGTATTTTTTGGAATGAATTGATCTGGCAATGCTTCACAAGTTTCTGTGAGAAACTTAAAGAACTACCTCTCTATAAGACACGATGTCATCTTGAAATATTATTTAAATTCAAAGAACCCTTTAAGAAGTAATTAAGTTTTAAGACTGTTTTAAGAGCTTGAGAGGTTTAAGAGCCAAAGAAATAAGCCTTTATTTGAAACAGTATTGATTCTTATTAAATTTGATGAATCTGATAGGTATTTCAGGGCTACCTCCTGTTTAGCATTGAAAAAGGACTTCTAAAGATGCTCTTGGAATTAACTGCTACAAGAATATTGACAAATTACTCTGTCTCAGCACTAACAGACTACTTATTCATGAGCTGACGGTGAATATCCTGTTTTCTTGTGCAAGGAAACAGCAAGCAGACAGGTAGGAAAGCCCAGACAGAATAGATTCTGCAATAAGGCATGAAGACTGACAACAAACCCATACCTTCCCAGCACAGTGGTGACCTTATCATGACCATGTGATCATGACTGAAATTATGAAGTTCCACCAGGAAACTGAATTAAAATTTTAAGATAGTATGTTAAGTAAAAATTGAAAAGTAACTGTAACTTGTAACAGTGGCAAAACCTGTATAAGGTAAATTTGCTTAAAACATGGCCCTACCAGAGGGGTTGTAGATCATAGTGAGATTCTGAACAGATAATAAGACTTGATTGGAATTTAATAAGCATCTCTCCCACAAATTCAGATACACTTTTGTTTATCTGATGTCACAGGACTTGGGTACAGTCACAGATATTTGCCACTTATAAATCATTAGGTATTCCGTAGTAAATGAAGGGGCCTTCCACAGCTTAGTGAGATCTCATTCGCTATCTCTAAAGGTTTATTTAGCTAAGATGTACCCTAAAACATGTTTCAGGTTGGAGAATTAAGAATCTTGAGGCTGAGATTAACCTTGTCAGAGGTCCCATCTGTGACTAAAGGTTTTCTCCATCAAAAAGGTGTAAATTAGGTAGCTATTGTTTGTGTTCTATTTTTTCTTTTCTTTTCCTTAGCAGTACCACAACAATCATAGTTAATCACTGCTTAACTGATCATTTTGCTTCTCTTTAATTGTGAAATTTCCTGAATTGCACAACCAAATTCCATGATGGCCCAATCTGTGAGTTTTTCTTGAGAAACAATCATTAAGACTTGCCCTGCTGTGTCTTGTTTCTTTAGGCCCTTTTTGGTAATCTCCTGGATAAAATTCCTTGATGCTTAACTGCATGAAGCACCTTCTTCTGCTCCTAATATCTTGTCTAGGAAACCAAATAAGTAATCCTCAGTGTAATTCCTTAGGAAAGCATTTCTCTGTGAATGGGCTGAGGGAGCAATGAATAATTGAAGTTGGATTTTACAATCCAGTTTATCTGCAATGATGTTATCATACATGATCCACATAACTTTGAATTATTTAAATCTCTAAAGTGATCTATTGCTGTTAATTCTGCCTCTATTATGTCACAGCTTGCTTTTTATCTCTCACAGTGTTCTCATGGTAAAAGGAAATAAATACGCTCATGCTTTAATAAGCGATTAAGCTTTTTGTTATGCCATCATTAGTCTTTCCGCAGAAGTAAGGCAAACTGGGCTAGTCAAACAACTGTTTCTCACTCCTTCTGATATGTTGAGATGGCTCTAGGTAAAACAAACATTTCTCTTTTGCTTCAGGTGTTCTTGACATGTGCTGCCTATCTTAATCTGCAGCCCTGGAAAGAGTCCAAATCACATGGAACTTGGCTCTGGAGAAAGGGTTATTAACAGGGTGATTTGCTAACTTCTCTGCTTTTTTCACTCCTGTTACTCTGTTTTGAGAGTGGGTAGCTGCACCAAAATTGCACTATGGTACCTGGCCAGGAAAGTCAAACAGGTGAGATTTTTGCTCACAAAACAATTTCAGTTAGCTATGCATAGATGTAGTTAACTTCAAGATACATCCACCTAATACTTACATTCTCATGTTTTGTGACTCTTGAAACTTAATACAAGTAAAGCTAACAGTTTTCATCTGAGCAAATGGGTTCTGTCTAACACATGGGTAAACTTATACCTAAGTGCCTGCAAGAGATGTGCTTGAAGTTTGACCTGAACTGCTAACAATATTCTGGAGGCAACAGATTCCTTAATCATCAGTTCCCTGGGTATTATGTTTTCCTTTATTTTTATTTATTTATTTTAAATTAAAATTGTTCTTCCTCTTAGGAATGCCATTGTCATGAAAAAAAATGCTACAAGCTGACTTGATCATAAATTCTGGGAAGCACAACTTCTGGTAAAACCTAGAAGTTGAAAGGATTACAACATTTCAAAATTCCTTTGTGAGACACTGTCTTTATTTTAATTTCTTTTTTTCTTCCTAAATTTTTACTCTACCTACAGGAATGATGGATGACAGAGAATGATGTTCCCATTAACTTAAATTGTTACCCATAAACCCTCCAGAGTTTTCTAATTAATGTGAAAATTTACTAGATTGGGCTCTTTGCGAGAGCCTGCTTATGGTACTCTGTATTTTTACCAATGCAGTCCAGAAGTCCATAAATCTTCATAGCTCTGGGCTTCCCAATATGCCCCATTATGATGAAAAAGTAGCATCTGATGCAAGGAGTGTAAATACTGTATAGATGTTCAATAAAGTGTTTCATTCTTCACTGGTGAATTACAGCTTTATGGCACATAAATAAAGCAAAATAAGGAGAACTAAAATATGAGGAATAGGTGTATATCACCCATGTTATCTGGAATGAAATTGTTTCTGCTGGTGGTGACAAATTTCTCATCTTCAATTTGCACTTGCATCTTGTGTTACGCCGCTCTAAAGGCAGCTGGTTGATGTTGTTATACATGAACTTAAACAGTTAAATGATAGATTCTGCTGTCCCCCAACTTTTCATGGGAGAAATAAGTCAGATTGGGTCAGAGATCAAGGGGAGGGATAGTTTATCAGCCTGGTAAAGTTTGAGAAGGAGGAGTATTTTTTAAGAATCAAGTTTGTATAGTTAAAAGAAATTAAGATTTTGGACACACAAACTCTTCATTGGTTGATCAAGATAAGAATCTTTTGATCTACCTATGTGGTCTTTTGGGGGGAGTTATTAGTTAAAATAATTTTTTCCACTTTGTATTCTGGAGGATGCTCCTCCTTCTTACTGATTCACAATAAAAATACCCTCTTGAACGTAAAGATGATGGGGTATGAGGCTTTAACCCAGGAAGGAATCTGGCTGCCTGATAAGAAGCTGGAGCTTATGAATGGTTCAGTATTCAATTCTGTATTTAAAACAAAACAAAAACCCCACAAAAAATCCACCTGTCTGCATTAGATACAAGAAAGCTGAGGGATGCAGCACGTCTATACAGTCACGTGGGCTTAGTCTTTGGTGCAGTTTAACTCTGAAATTGCTTTCACAGGGACAGATATGTTAGCTAATCAATCATGGTGATTTATTTAGCTACTTCTGGAAGGTATTGTGACATCCAAATGTTCTTGGCTGTCTGGTAAGGCAGCTGGATGCCTGGGGCTTTCCACGATCTGAGAAGGTGTCTGTAGGAAGCAGTGTCTGTAAGAAGCAAGTGATCTCGGCCCGTCTTCTTGGCAAAATGACTCTCTCTGTGATAGTGGTCACAGCAACAAGGGCATTTCAAACTGCAACTCCAGTGCTACTCTGCAGCTTAGTGAGTGAAGCCCAAGCAGCAGAGCTGTTGATGATGTGGGGGATGAAGCCAGCAAGAGTGGTAGACATATAGCAGATGCCTGTTGCCAATCAGCAACGTTGAACGCTTTCTTCCTCATTCCATGTTGGTTTTGGGGCTGTGTGTAGTACAGCACCTGCAAAGGACTGGTTTCTTTCTTCCTTTCTTGTGCACAACCTTCCTTTGAACTGTATGGAAAGAAACCACACTAGAAGCTATGGACTCAGGTTTAGGGAAGTGGATCTTAAGAAAACAAAACAAAGCCCCTACCAAAAATACCCAAAACCAACACCATCCCCAAACACCAAATAAAAAAAATAAAATTAAAAAAAAAAAAAACAACTCAAAAATCAACTCCAAAACAAAAACCCAACCAAACAAAAAAACTCAAACCCCAATGAAAAACAAAGACACAAACAAACACCACCTCCCCCCCAATAAAACAGCATAAATATGCTGACAAGACCTGCTTTGTTCAGCATGAGCCCGTGATATGTTTTGCTGTTGTAGTGATACATGAATTTTCCTAATTCAATCACTAGGGTAATCACTTAGCAAAAGATATGATGACAGAAGTGAAAGGATTTCATAGATCATCAAATCCAAGCTGCTGTGCTAAGCATATTGTCATATCACCCTGTTTATAAACATGCCAGCTCCATCAAAATTGGTTAAGACGTTTCCTCCTCTTACCTGTATGAGCAGTATATTCTAGAAATGCACTTGCCTTATGGAGGGTCCAGTCTATGCTTATTTACGGCCTGGTTATATCCATTGGCTCTTTAGTCTGCACTGTACTTCAACAGCTCTTTTCTCCCTCCAGTGTTCATACTCTGGTATATTCATCTACAGCGGTCTAAAGACTTCTCTCTGCCCTTTATCTTTTTTTCTGAATGTTGCCCCTTTCATGTAAGATAACCTTCATTCCTCTGATCATCTTAGCCCTTCTCTGACCTGTAGTAGTCCTAATTCATTGTAAAAACAGGTAACTGGAATTTGTAAGCTTAATTCTGAATAAGGTCTTCTAGAGGTAACGCACAGTGCTCTGACTTATACAATGTGTGATGTGTCATAGGACTGCATTTGTCTTTTTTTATGTCTGTACTTATGGTTCACGGTCATTGCAATCTGTGTGACCAGGCATTTCCAGCCAGTGAACTTTGAGTCTTTACTAGAAATTCTTGTTACATGCCAAGACTCTGTCTGTATGATGAGACCTAAGGTTGCCTTGCCTCTCCCAGCTGAAAGGAAAGCAAGCCGTAACGGACAGGCAGGAAGAGATGCAGTGCACTTCGGTCGTGTTCTTGACTATCAAGGGTCAGGACTGTAGGTTGCAGAGTCTGAAATGCACATGCTTATTTCGTGAATTATTTTATCAATTTTATTGCATTTATCTCACTTATGTTCTACGCATTTTTTTATATCACCCTGTTGTGTCATCAGTACAATTTATTATATTCACAACAGTAAGTGGCTTGGTAGGATCTAGGCAGATGCTCCCATCTTCATGGATAAGAAGTATGGTTGAAATCTTGGGTGAGGCAGTTCCCTATGTTATTGCTGGCTAGATATGAAATAGTTTAAAATCTGCCTTTGTCAGTGTGTTTTCTTTTTTTTCTTTGTTTCTGGGCTCGGATGGAGGTATGCAATATAGTAATGTTCAGGGGGTCTGTTTACACCTGGAACCAAGATTTAGAATTAAGATGACTTCATTTGAACAAGTTGACTTCTTCCTAGGAGATTATACTCATTCTTAGTATTTCATACATAACTGTATGAGCTGAAATTGCTACTCCAAATACCCAGTGTGTTAGTGGTCTTGGTTAACAGGAGACACCATAACTCTAGCAACTGTCTCTTCACTGAATTTACAGGTTAAATCAAGAGACACTGCATTTGGCTTACGCGCAAGATTGAGGTCAAGGCATGTGTGCTCTGTTCTCATCCCTGCCACAGATCTGCTGGATAAGCGTGTGTCAGACTCTGCCCTTTAGTTTCTTTGTCTATAAAACTTAAACGCACATCATCAATTTAACAGACCATGACACCTTACAATTTGAGTTCAGCCATGGCCTCTGCCTCAGGGGTTTTAAACCAAGTGGCATGTTAAGGTATATTTGGCAACTTTGCAAAAATGTGGTAATGATTATATTAAGTCAGTGAAAGAAAAAAATAAATTAAATGTATTGTCTATGTTCCTTCAAGTTCAGCAGCTGAGAGCTGTTGAAAGTGGAGTTTTTTAAGGTTCTTTGCAGTACATCGTATCTTGTGGCAGATACAGCGGCCGTATCCAGACTGAAAGGCCATAACCCATTATCTGGGGTTTAGGAAGCAGAAGGGTTAGAAGCATGTCCATATTTCACTTTTGTTGACTGTCTCATTCCTTTCTGCTTTCAAGAGTTTTGTCAGCTTCCCTCTAGGACCAAGAGCTCTAATGTGCCTTCTTCCCCTCATTGCTCACTGCCAGGAGGGTAACGAGGCCTGACTTGGAAATGCTGTTTGAGTGGCAAGCAGCTGAGCAGTCTGATTCCGTATATTGCCGCATACAGCACTGTAAATCTGGCAAACTTAATTATACTTGGAGGGATAATGACAACTCCATATGGAATGGAAAATTGTTTGCATGTAGATTTTGCTTCTTAACTCTCCTTGTCTTCCTGTAGTTAGTAGGCAGGCAGCAGCCTCCAAAGCTAACAGCGATACTACTTCTTGTCCAGCTGGCATGAAAGATTTACCTTCACATGAACCAGCTGGCTATCTCCTTACCTCCTTTCACCTAAGAGACCGAAATATGTCATCCTTGAGATATGGCCAGACTCTTGGAACTTACACCTCTTTCTGGGAAAGCAGCAGCATTATTAGTACTCTGCATATGCTTTGCTTCAGAGACATATAAAATACATAAATGTACATACATATATATGTATATGCTTTATCTATCTTCATGCACAGATGTTAAAACTAGAATGTATACCAAAGAAACTTCAAGCTTACAAATAGAAATCCAGAAAAAGAACCAGGAAATGAAAACCCAAGGTACTCTGTTTTCATTTCGCCATGACTGTCCTACTTCCCCTGCCCTGCATATGTGGTAGCTTTAATGATAAGTTGTATTGTTTAAATATGGAGCTAAATTTATTCCATATACATACACAGAGGCATTGATATTAGGAGGATCAGGGTATTTTCATTTCCTGTATTTGGGGATTTAATTTATTATTCTTCAATATGGCACTAGTGAGTTTTGTACTTATTTTCCTTTCTCAAATAAATACAAATAATATGGAGAAAGATAAAAATGGCTTTTTTAATAACAGGGTTTTTTTTATAAATAGTCCTGCTAGGCTCTGAAAGTCACATCTGGAACAATGAATCAAATGGGACATTATAACATTTACTGATGCTGCTGCTTGGCTAAATCTTGATTTTGCAGAGGCAAAAAAAAAAAGTATTAGTCTGAGCCACGAATCTTTACCAGGAGAATGTAGAATTTGGAGACAATTGAAAGTGATAAAGACAGATAATTCCACCTATTTGGGTGTGGTGCTAGGGCAATACTGGTGATATGTCATTAAGTTACTGATGCTTCTTTCAATGTCAATTGTTCCAGCTAATCCTTACAACCTCCTTTTAATAGCATGGGAAGTTTTTTGCCTCTTCCCTTTTGGCTGCTGAAAACTTAGAAAATGCTCAAATGTAGCAATTTTAAAATTATCCAAGCTTGCAAAAATGAAATTAAAAGCATGACATAAAAGCACTTTAAAAAGTGCTAACTGCGGATTCTTGTTTTGTATCTCATGAACAGCAGATGTTGCACAAACCTCTAGCAATAATCTGAGATGCCTCCAATGCAGAGGTTTATTAAAAGCAACAAAGAAAACCCCTTACCTCATGTAAATAACTGATGATGTTTGTCCACTGAATGTCTACTCCTGCTGGCACTGACTGCCTTAGTTTATATTGACTAAATTAAGAAGGTGTTTGTTCAAATAAACCATTAAATAAGGCTAAATATTTGTTTCCAAAAAAAACTCAACCTTCGAAAGTGCAACTTTCTTCCAGGGTAATGCATGAGGATTGTGGTAATGAAATCATTAGAAACCACTTATTAATTGAACATTAACAGTAAATGAAGCTAGGATTTAGAGGAATTAAAACAGAGGGGCTACAGATTTTAGGTTATTACAGTCTAAACTAATGTACTGCTACCCTTCTTCCTCCATCAGCTTCCTTAGAGCAATGTGTACAGCGTCTCCTAATGACTGTAACTAGGTAAATAGTCTTGGCCAT
The DNA here is from genome assembly GCA_017639485.1 of Pluvialis apricaria. Lineage (NCBI taxonomy): Eukaryota > Metazoa > Chordata > Aves > Charadriiformes > Charadriidae > Pluvialis > Pluvialis apricaria. The sequence goes on along the minus strand of CM030008.1, from coordinate 43,157,042 downwards.
TGATCAAAGCAGGGCACTCACAAGAAGGATCTCAAAGGATATCAGATGCTGTTTGTGCTGAGGTTGCTGATCATGTATTGCTCAGTGCTCTCATCTGTTCTGAACATTTGTCATCTGCTCTGTCATTTGAGATCTGTGATCTCCATCTTCTAGGTGAACAAAATAGTCCCTCGATGCTTGTTGCAACTGGCATTGGGAATAATACATGTTTAGGATGCCAAAGATCAAGCAAAATAGATCACATGCCATATCAAGAAAAGATCTCAAAGGCCATCATATAAGTGTTTTATAAGCTGACTTTGGAAATTCTTGTCTACATTGTCAAACTTATAAAGATAAGTTGAAATAAATAAATAAATATGAAATAAAAATAGGGTGTTTGCTCCTAATGAAATGGCCTACTTAAGGTCTTTGTGTCTTTTGCAAGTATTAACTGCTTCCACTGGAGGCAGTTCTTAAAGTTGTCTAGCACCCAAATTATTTGCAGTAGTTTTTCAGCCACAGCATTCTTCAAAGGGGTCTACAGAGATATATCTAGGAATGTATCCAGCCATACTGAGCACAGGAGATTTCTGATGCCAAGTAAGATGTCTCATGTTTGGATTCCATCCATAAAAAGGGATCTAGTGCAATTCCTAAGTCCTAAGACTTCCAAACCATGGATTACATTGTGAAGGTTCTTTTTAAATCTTTTAAGTGAAATCTGTAGCTGGAGATGACTTCCCTGAGGATACTGGCAAATGCATTGTATTTATGGGAGTACTCCTCAATTTAGACGGCACAGACATGATGACTCTTCCATTCTAATTTATCTTTGTACATGGTTTATAACATCCCCCAAATTACTTCTTGGTGTGCAATTTTTCATGCTGCTTCTTCTCTCAGAAGTGAATTTTTTTCAAAGGATTTCAAAGAAAATCATTTTAGCTCTGAGTGAGCTGGGTGTGAAAGGATTGTTTTGACACACTTTTATGCTCTGGTTGCTCCAGAAGCATTTAAATCTGAAAACTGCAATTGTGATGGGTAAGTCTCAGCCTCTCAGATAAGGTGCTATAAGCACACAAAAATAACATTAAAAGGACATTAATTAAGGTTGCAAAGTTAAGCGCTTGCCAAAAAATTAAGCAATGACAGAATGAACACTGATCGTGAATCCTTAATTCAGCCCTGTGCTGTGTATATGTTATGCCAACTTTTAAGTGATAATGTACTAATTTTTTTTTTTATTTACTGTCTTTTTCTCACCTGGTATTGTCTTTCCTTACTGAGTCTCTCTTATCACATATGTCTTTCCAGATCCAGTTTTCTTGCCCAGTAATTCTTTGCTTTATGTTGTGGTTTGGGCTGCACTGGCCACTGAAAGAAACGACAGAGGTGCTCCTCCACCCCTCCCTGAAAGGGGAGGAGGAAGACAGAGAAAGAGACTTATGAGTTTAGAAACGCGACTAAACTACTTTAATGAAATGGTAATAAAATATTAAAAAGAAAATAATGAAATATATACAGAATCACAGAATGGTCAGGGTTGGAAGGGACCTCTGGAGATAACCTAGTGCAACCCCCCGTCACAGCAGGGTCACCTACAGCAGGTTGCACAGGACGGTGTCCAGGCGGGTTTTGAATGTCTCCAGTGTGGGAGACTCCACCACCTCTCTGGGCAGCCTGTGCCACTGCTCTGCCGCCCTCAAAGTAAAGAAGTTCCTCCTCATGTTAAGATGGAACTTCCTGTGCTCCAGTTTGTGCCCGTTACCTCTTGTGTATACAATATATACAAAACCAGTGTGAAGCTCCCAGGATGATCATTGTGTCACTGGCAGGCACTGGGAAAGTCCCAGACCAGACTCGGTGACTGATGGGAACTGGATTCCAAATCTGGATTCAGGAATGCAGGGATCAGGATCAAAGGCAGATGAACAGACAGAATCGTCCTTGGACGCCAGCCATTGAGGAAAGAGGAGCTGACACCTTTGATCCCTCAGCTTTTATAGTGAGCATGATGCAGATGGGATGGAATACCCCGCTGGTCAGTTTTGGGTCACCTGTCCTGTCCGCTCCTTTCCGCAGGTGTGCGACCCCTCTACGCTTTTCCGCTTCCGACCCACCAACGGGGCAAATAACAAAGTTAGCTGGCCTGGGTTGCTATAGCAATAGGCATAAGCAAGAGCCTCTCTGCATGCCATTCCTTGGCATAAATTAGAAACAAGCAGGTCTTATCAGTCTCTGGAAGTGGACAGCATCTGACAAATACACTGTTATTATTCACAGAGTTCAGTTAGTTAGAAGAGGTTTAGCTGCAAAGTAAAATTACTGAACAGAAAATTGGGTGTTTTACGTCAAACCAAGACAATTAATCCATCCAGACCTCTAATTTCTACCCCATCCCTGACATTTCCTTGCCTCACATTCTTACTTTCACCTTCACTCCTGAATATCTCTGCTTCTGTCTTTTTTTCACTGTGCTGCCTTATGTTGTTTTCCTGTCGCTGGCCAAGAAGAAATGAAACTGTAAGGAACCACAACAACAAAATCCACGTAATATTTCTTATGTACCTATCTTAAGATGTAGAGAACTGATTTATGTCTGGGAATATGTTTGGGAACAAACTTTTGGAGGAAGGATGGACGGGAACCCTTGCAGACGGTGACCATGGTCCAGTGTCTCCCTGGACCCATCCTTTTGTCTTGAAGGTCCTTTTGCTATGCCGTGTGCTTTGAGATTTCCAGTGGGGGTTCAGCTTGTTTATTTCTGTTACTGATGCGCTGAGGTTTCTAAGACTATGTTAACAGATGAAGTAAAGATGTTAGAAAGGTCTGCTGGAGGAAGCTATCAAGAAAAAACATCTGAGACAAGAAACATTGTGGGTATTATTCACATAGTTGTATTTCACCAAATATATGCGAGAACGCTAATTTTGCATGCAGCTCCTCTGTGAGGCCAGTCACTCCTTTAACTCTCACCTACCTTGTGTGTTTCCCATTATCTCCCTCTATCTTTTTATTACAGCAACTTTTTTTCTATGTTCTCTTAAGTTAAATTAGTTTAGGCCTACGGGGAAGGTTACTGTGTGTATGAGGCATCAACTGGAACAACCCCCTGCAGGTTTGCGGGGCGTTGCTGGCCTCTGCTCTGTACTCCCGCTATGCTTAGTGATCAGTGTGCTGGGTGGTGTGAACACGCTGAACAAACCAGTGAGCTCAGCTCACTGGGTGAATTTTAACCTTAATTTAATTTGGAAACTTCCAGAGCTTTCTCAGTGATATTGCAAAAAACTAACTTACGTTCTTAATTTTCTACACTGTAAGTAGATCTGGCTAATTTGTTTCCCAGCTGTTTAATTTACAAAGGAGGCTGTCATCTGGTGTTAAATAAAACTGGAAAAGAAGGAGCTCAAGGAAGATCTGTGCAACGACGAAAGTTTGTTCCAGTTCAAAGCTGCTGTTGGTATTGGGTGCAATCCAAAATCTCCCGATGCCAGAGGAAACGCTTCCATTGATGTTGTCAGATTTCAGATCAGGGCAAGCGTGCTCAGCCCACTGCTGCTCTGGCATGTTCTGGTACGTGAATCTCTGGGGGAGTGGGCTGTGCCAATGGCATTCAGAGAGACCCCGCTTGTCCCCTGCCTGGTACCACGTGCAATAGCTAGATCCTCCCACTCGTGTAATTCACTCTAGCAAGCTGTTTTTCCCCTCAACTATTTAATGTGAGATATTTTTGTCCTTTTTTTTTTTTTTTCTTTTTCAGCCTTGCCGTGCTTCTCCTTTGCTTTCCTGAGGCCAGGTGTGCACGGTTTTGAGTAATCCACTGGTGTTGTGGACCAGGTCTGGGTGGCCCCTGTTGCCTGGTGGGCAGCTGTTCCCTAAATCTGACTTGCTGGCTCATTCAGCCAGGAACTGATTCCTGGATGGTCTCTTTGGACTCATTTTTTGAGCCTGGACATGCTTTGTGGCCCCCTCATTGATGCTCTCTCTGCTTTTACATTTAAAAAAAAAAAAAAAAAAAAAAAAAAAGGTGTGTTTTGAGAATCCAGACAGTTGTATGAAAGATAATGGATGAATTGGGTTTCTAGTGATTCATTCTGGTATTATTGCACGTTATAGGCTCAGGCAACAAGCCGTGGTCTTGGCAAGCCCCACTAGAATGTGGCCAGCCCTGGGGCTGAGCGAAGCTCCCTGGTGGAGGGTTTGAGATCATGGTCGTCTTTTGACTCAGCTTGTCAGGGAAATGTGCCTCATTGGACAGTCTGATTGGCTGAATTGATTTCTCAGTTGTCTTGTGATCCATGTTGCCCTTTGGTTTTGCCGATCATACAGTTTTCTCTTTTGCTTCACCTGCCTGTTTTTTCCAGGCTTTATCTGTCTCTGCACTGCTGAAACTTCCCGTTTTCTCCTTCAGTTTACTTTTAGACGGAGTGGGACGGATACCCCTGTCAGATAGTCTGTCTGCTCGTTAAAAGATGCCCTTACCCTTAGCTAGGTAATCTTTGACATCAGTTCAGCAGACAAAGACATGAAAATACTTTTCTTGCTGTCAGAGCAGAGCAAATATTTAACTCTTTCCAATATCCAAGTGTTTTGTCTGTGATTTTAGCAACTGTTGATAACAGATTAGCTGCTATGGTAAAACTTTGCTTTATGGACCATGTACTATTTTGGGCTCTGTGCTGGTGGGTGAAGAGAGCTGATATAAGTCACTTTCCTATTCTGAATCTGTTCTCCCACATATAAAAAGAGAATAAAAATGCTGGCCGCCTTTCTGATATGCTTTGAAATCCACTGCTGAAAAATGTTACTTAAAAGTTGGACATTGTCATCTATAATTATCATCAAACCCATATGAGTATTATGCGTAAGAAGGCAGCCTGATAGCATATATGGCTGTAAGTACAAAGAAATCAGGAAATTCCAACCCCTGCTGTACATGAGTGACATTGCAGGCATTTTTCAGCACAGATATTAGCTGTTCATTCTGTCATTTAGGCAGAGAACATTGTAGCTGCATTGCTACAGGTTAAAATTCCACCTGTATTTAATTTCTGTCATGATTTTGCATTAGCATAATCTTTTGACCTAACTATGAAAGTATCAGCAAAGGACTGAAAACTGAAGTCAGGTTTAGAGCTGAATGTCCTGTGAATGACATTAGTTTGGGGAAGGGTGGCGGTGGGAACCCACACCCCCAAAATTCTAGGACTGGACCACAGAACCCAACTTGTTTTTTGAGATACAGCTTCTCTTTTGACATCTAAAATTTTTACTCCTCTTGAATAATTCTCTCTTGGACCATGAGAACCTTGAATGTACTTTTGGGCATCAGGTTACTTCATAAACTTCTAAACCATCAGCTTTTTACTGGCTTACAAAGAAAAAATGTTGTATTATCTCAGATAAATATACATCAGTTACAGCTGACTAAAAACTATTTTTAACATGTGAACACACCTGAAGCCTGAAAGTGTCAAATGTGAAGCTTTGTTATTTTCTGTTTTCAGATATGTGAGCTGGGTAAATCAGCATGCAATTCTGCAGATGAACAAGGTTTCAGATCTACCTTCAAAACTCCAGCTGCTCCTTCTGCTAATCCCACTTCCCTTGCTGATCTTGCCTGGACACCTCGAGATGGTCCAAGGACATGTACAGGTTGCTTTCTGACAGACCTATGTTATAAAGGTTGGTTCATCAAAATGAATGCCTTCTCCCTTATTTGATTTTTATTTTGTGATTTATTGATTCCAGTCCACGGTGTCAGTGCAGTAAACTTAAAAACCCCCAAATCTCTTGAGTTCATTTAATATGTGTAGCATAGAATATATCTGATGTGATTTTATCTTTTTTTTTTAAGAAAAGAAGGAATGTCTTTATTGTAACTACACCAGCTCATGCTGTGTGGTAAAGGAGCAATAAGGTTGCAAATTGCATGATTCATCAATCTGGAAATGCTCGTGCAACCCAGTTCTGTTCTCCTATTTGTCTGCATCATGATACTAGCTTATTACATTTCACTGCTGTTTTATAAAACTCAGAACAAATGCTTGTTTACAAGTGAAGCAGATTAGAGCCTACGCTCAGTTGGTATAAATCAAGATAGTAAAGTGAAGTTGAGACACTTTTTTTTTTTTCCTAAACTGCAACCATTTCTTACTACTGACAGTAATAATAATAATACAATGACTGTAGAAGTAGTACCTTGAGGTCTTAAAAGGATTACGACCATACCGTGTTACACATTTCAAATACACCTGATGAAGTGTTGGAAATTTCCCTGAAAGGAGATTAAGTCTGGAGGGAAGCAGAGCACAACCAGATTTGTTAGAACACCTTTTATAAAGTTCTTTTTATTAATAGACTTGAGCTGTTAATAACAGAAAACTATTTGCACTATTCATCCACTTACCCTTTTGCACAGTTCACACACCTGCACACAGCTGGAGCAACAGTGAGAGGCCAGCTCTGCTGTACCCTTACTCAGAAGTGGATGGTCATCCCGATACAACCATGGTTTCTAGACAGGTGTTTGGCAACTCCTTGGAGGTTGCTTCAGCCAACAGGTGTGTGTTATACCTGTAGTTTCTGTCTACATGTAGCAGCTCATTTCCTCTCTTGGCATGGTCTGTTATGCCACCGCTGATTGATGGACACATTCACCAACCTCTTGGTGTCCTCAGTTTGCCAGTTCTTGGGAGACTTTCACATGCTGGCTCATGGCACATATGCTTCCGTTCTTCACCCACTGTTTTCTAGTGATGGTTCCTCCATCCACGCATGTAGGTCCCCGGGAACCATGTTCAGACAGGCTCGCGCGGAGGAGCTTTTGTGGTAGGAACAGCGCTGCTGAGGCTCTGACTCTGAGGGAGACAGAATGTATGTGGGAGAAAGGAAGAACTGACCCTGTTGTGCAGTTGGGGAGCTGGGCCACAGCATTTTGCTGACTTGCCTCACCCCTGGCAGGAAGCCTGTAGCAAGGCTGTGAACTGAGTCCAGGATGTCTGTGTCCCCCTTGCTCAGCCCTTCACTCTCAAGAACAACTGTGTCTGCAGTTTTCAGCTCCCATTGGTCTTCTTGCTCTGCTGCAAGATACATAGTTATAGCATACTTGCTTTTCTGAATTTACTGGCACTCTGGAAATAGGTTCCAAGATCTGAGGAAAACCTCAAAATGTCTGAGATTGGGTCTCCAGCGCTTGGTGGGCACACTCTTACTGTGACTCAGCCTGAGCTGTTTGTTCCTCTCAGTGAACTAGTGACATTTCTTCTAGTCTTGAACGCACAAACTGTGGATAGTAAAGGGGAAGCCCAAAGAGATGTGCCAGGTGTCTGAAGGGAACAATTGCTTAGAAGAGCCTATTTTCCTTATGATTTTTTCATGCAAAACCTTTAAAGTATTTAGAAGAAAAGAAAGAATAAGCTAAATATTTGTAAGAAATTAAATCCAAAATGAGTACTCAAAAAGATTAAGAGAAATTATCATTGAGGCTGTGATTCAATAAAATGTGTTTTGCAGGAGTTGCTTTGTTTTACCAGCCTTTGTTTGTCCAGTGTTCCCCAGCCCAAGTGCCAAAAGCAACAGTTCAACAAACCCTTGTTTTTGTTTCACTCTAGATATTGATAATATTTCTTTAGATAATACCGACAAATGCACTTCAAGATAGTGATTTTGACTGTATTGATTTGGTGGTGATCGCGTCAGCATTAAATTCTGCTAAGGATACAAGCCATGACCAGACCTAACACTGTAACTTCATGTTAACTTTTTCTCTGGTACTTTTTTTCAGTCTCTAAAAGCTCATTAAGTTTTATAGAGGAAAGACTATGTGGAAATTGCTTTTATCTTTAGGTAAATTCCATTTACGTAATATGGACTGTATGTATAGAGTTTATAGTTGGACCATGAAACATTTGTTGGTTTTGAAAATATCACAGTGTGTTTTGAACGAAAAACATCTGGGCCTGGCTTCTTTTTTGCACTGGGGTCTGATGCTGATCCATTAACAGTTGCAGGATCAGGCCCTTAGATAAAACCGTACAAACAGGAAATTGTAGAATTTGTACCAGGTCCTCAAAAGAGATGAGTAGGCTCCTGGCTCTTTCTTCACCCTAGTTCAAAACTGGGCTTGAAATGGAACTAGATCAGTCTGTAAGATCTGTTACCTGCCCCTATGGCACCTGATGCCACACTGCGCTCTCCTGAGCCCATCCAGACCTTGGTGAAGACCCTAGCAGCTGCAGGTCTCTTCTTAGTGCAAAGGTCAGGAGAGTTGAAAGAGTTTGTGATGAAAGCTAAAAAGGAAAAGCTGTGAAGACAAATAACTCCTCTTCACTCTGTGCCTTTTCTTGTATTCCATTGAATATTGCTATTGATTCACTGAGTCAAAAGCATAGAAATTCCTTTAAATACCAGTAACTTTAATCGTTTGTAGATATTCTTCACTGAATTGTCTTAGTTAATTAGTGTCATATTTAAACAATATTTTGGTTGAGTAGTGTCAGTTCTCCTTACCATTAAAATATACCTCGGGTTAGAACAGAATATTTAAAGTGGATTGTCAGTGCTGTTTTCTCAAGCCACTTTACACTGGTGGAAGGAACTTCATCTGAAGTTCCTAGTCTTGAAAGTATTCTTGCGACTCTCACTTCCTTGTCCTGATATCCTTAGGAGTCATTATAATAAACAAATAAGCTTATTGTTCTAAACCATACCTGCAAGACAACATTATGCGGAACAAGAATGGGTTAAATAAACTGTATATAACTAACTGAATTGGAACGACTTCTTGAGATATGAGGGTGGGATGACCTCTGTTTGATAAGTAAACAGCCTATTGCTGACACTAGTTAGAAGCAAATAATAAAATCGGGTTTACGTAGGTATCTTTGCCTGATACTGAACTTTACTTTTCACTACTGGTCAAATGTGATCTTACTGGTTTTGATTTTGCCACTTGCAGTAAACTGTTCTACTGTTTATACATGAAAAGTCACTGGCCTTCCTGGGAATTTGAGGAATGGAAAATGACACCAGAACTTGGCCGATTGTAAAGTGTGCAGTAAAATTTTGGCTGTCAGATGGAACATATTTGGAAGATTATTTTGCAGACACGTTTTGGGTTAGGAAAATTGGTGGCCTCTCCTAAAAAGAAAAAAAATAATTGAGCCTTTGCTTTTGGATCCCAAGAATGGGACCAATTTCCAGGCTCTACTGAAAGATTTAGAACACCAAATTCACATCAGGTCAGAAAAACAGAAAATTAGAATTGCAAGAAAGCACTGTGATTATTTTTTCTTGTGTAATTCAGTTGGGAGTCATCGCTCAGGAAGGGCATGTGATCAATAAAGTCTTGTTCTGTTTAACTATTATAGAACAACTTGACTAACATCTGAGCCAATTTCCCCACACCGCCTCAAAGTTGGAATAAACAGAAAAGGAGTCAAGTCTCCAGTATGATTTAATGCGTAGCTAAAAATAAGTAGCCAGGAATGGAAGGGGAAATGTAGAACAGTTCTGTCAAAACCCTTGATCGAGCAAAACAGGTAAATATTAGACTACTTTGAAATGTTGAGACTATTTTTAACAGTGTGACTATGTTTGCTCAATGGTGCATTGAAATCAGTAAGAGACAAGCGCTTAATCTACTTAAGCATTTTTGTGAGTTGCACTGGATTTCTGGCTAAAATGCAGACACTTCGCTGTCTTTGTAAATCTGTGGAAGGCTGGATTTCTGTCTGGGCCCTGAGAGCACTAATAGGCCTTAATGACCAGCCTTACCTGGGACTTATACTCATTAGAGTCTTCAGTCCCTGCCCTGAGCTACCCTGGAGGAGTGCTGGCCTCTAGCACAGCCACAGTGGTTCCCAGCCTGGCCATGGATCCCCTTGATGTATACCTCAACCTGGCTGGCTTCTTGACTTGACCTTGGACCTGCCTTACCACCATGGCATTGCCTCATAACTTTGACTCTTGGTTGGACCTGGCCACTGTCTCAGGTTCTGTCCTGCTCCCCAACTCAGGGTGGTGGACAGGCTCTGGCTGGTGACACCCTACCCTGCTCGTCCCCCCATGGGGACCCCCTGCTGCTCCTAGCTCAACTCCCCTTAGGCAGCAGAACTGCTCTTGTTGCTTCTTGACAGCACCTTCTTGTGATTGGTTTTTTTGGTGGTTTTTTTTTCTTTAATTTGTTTTGTTGGGGTTTTTTTGTTTGGTTGGTTATTTTTTGATACTTTTCTTATAATAAAATGAGTCGTATTCTACAAACTTCTGTTTTAGTCCACTGGCTTCACAGAGATGTCTGAATTAGACCTGATACCTAGCCTTTAAACAATTAGTGCTAGATGAGCAGAATCACACCCACAGTGAACTCAGAATTTCCCCTTCATCTCTAGGATTTCGTATTATTTGAGTTTTTTGACCTAATTCTGTTCCCTGAGTTTGGCAGTTTCAAAGACTTTCTTGCAGGTCTCCTTTATTATAGATCTCCATTACCCATTCCCTAAAGACCAGATATAATCCTTTCAACTATCTTGTGGGGTTATTACTGCCTGCTGCAACAAATCAGCGCAGCTTTAGCAGCTTTAGATGGATATCTATGTAATCTCTTCATGGGCTGGCCAGCAGAATCCCACTACTCACCAGTACAGTGATCTTTCATATTAATCATGTGAGTATTCAAGTGCTCAGGTTTTACTAACGGGAATACCCTGAAGAGAAGATAATAAGCTTCAAGGAAGGCAAATATTAATCTTTGGGTTTGAGGTATTTGCTGAAAACATTTAAAATTGTGTATATCTGATTTCAAAATGTACAAGTTTAACCATGTTTGATTATTTACATTAGTTGGAGAGTATGATCAATAAAGTAGGACTTGTGTGAGGGAAGTTTCAATGCAAGTTAATTACAGGTAATCAGGGAATAGACAAAGTAGACAGTAATGAATCTTAACACTACAAAGTTAATGAGAATTTTGTAATTGATTTCACAGTGGACTAGATTTCATAAAATACCTAGCTGACTTGCAGAGAGGAAATTTACCTACTGCGTAAGTCAGTTTCATGTTAATAACTATTAATTTTAGTAATTAAGAATGTGTGAAAATTTAGATTTATTAGAAGGTGATTCACAAATACAAAACAAAAATTGACAGAATGAATTATTTGCTTTGTTCAATTCCAGTTCTTTGCCTGTAACTGCTGGCAATAGCATTTAGTATCACTAGCTTCCTGTGGCTAAAAAATTTAGCTGGATTGAAGTGATACAGTGCAGTCCAGAGCAAAATCTGCAGTCAAAAACTGATCACAAAGTTGAACAGTGAGTCAGGAGACTGAAGAATAAAAATACTAGGGTTTCTGGTCGTGAGTGGAAGAAGCATGTCCAAAAGAGTGCCTTCTGCTTAGGAAGCAGCTGTAGATTTTGTAATGATAGTTTTCATGGTAAATGATGGTTCCAAATAAATACACTACAAATATCAAGAAGTCTATAAAAGTTTAAGGTTTAATTGTTGCAAAATCAATGGAGTTGTAAAAAGAAGCGCAGTCCATTAACATTCCCTGTTTTTATTGCACAAGAGGATTTTTTCAGGGTTTTTGTGGGTTTTAGGGTTTTTTGTTTTGGATGAATTTAAGACCTGCAGATTTGTCAGAGTGCAAATATGAGACAACTTCAGGAAGAGGACGGATGTTACATGACCTAGGCTGCAAATGGACTTCCCCTCTCTCCTTGAGTGAAGAGATCCTTGCCCCACTTGTGTCTTTGAAAGAAACAAGCTAGTTCAGTTTTCGTGCCTAATTTTATTGCTGGACATGGTAATAAATTTTACAAAGCCTCTAGGTTTTTAACTGTGATTCTTAACCAAGGTCAGGGTTCAGAGTATGGGGGTATTGGTGACTGTATTTAATATGGAGGTGCCCAAAGATAAACCAAGGACTGGGCTTTGTGAGACAAATTTCTGCAGATCTGAGGAATGAGTCATGGCAGATGGATGCAGGGCTGAAGAGGAAACACAACACATGAGAAGAGGGAGAAGAGTAGTGGCTGCAAGCGGAGAGGTTTCTCCTGATTCTTATCACATCGTGTGGAGACGTGAGAGGGGTGGGCTCTGGAAAGGCTGAGCTAAACCAAAATCCAGCAGAAAGAGAGAAGAGAGTAAGGCAAGGCTAAAAAAGGATGTGAAGGAAAAGAAAGGAGACAGGCAAGAAGGGACAAACAGTCAATTGTTCAGGAAAATCAAATTGCTGGGGATATTTACATATATAAACTTTAGTCTCGTGGGGCTTTATTCTCATATTTCTGACACACAAGAATAACCACTACTCCGACTGAGGAAATTGCTCGTATCCTGTGGTGGAAGAATCAGCTCCAGGCATCAGCTCTAGCAGAATTTACTTTTGCTAGATAAATAAAACCCACATTAGCTGCCAAATAAAAATCATTATCACATGAGTTTCTATTAGGCTTTCTCAGTCTCTGGTGTATGGAGCAGATATTACCAACCCATCTCACATAAACTGCCCAGCAGGTGGCTGATAATGGCTTTAGGCTGATGCCAGGCAGGATCACGAAGTGGGGCAGAGTCACATCTCCAGCCAGTGTATGGAGCCACTCTTGAAACCACAGCTCAAAACCACAGCTGTCATTCAGCATCCTCCCTGAAAAACATTCTTGGTACTCTAAATTCACTTACAGCAGTTGTTTCACCCTTTGGGTCTTCCTTGGGCAATTTAATTCATAAAACAGACAAACAAAACATACTGTGGATAGTGCAGGTTTTTATAGTTCTCTGGGGTTTTTTTTTTAGTTAGTCATATTTCTTTTGTGCTGTATATTAGTGTCCATACAATGTAGAGCAGTACAATTGTGAGACCGGAGGGCAGTCAAAAGAACGTTTTTCCCTTGTGTGCATTTTTTTATACTCTTGCAGTTCAGATCCCCAGAAGAAAAGGTACATTTTTGATGTTTATCTCTAATGTTAAACACAGTCTGCACTGCTGAGGTGGGTGCTGCTGTTTGGGGTACCCCTTCCAATCTATGTCATAACTACTAAAAAGTGATGTAAAAATGATAATGTACTGACTCCTGGGAAATGATATAAAACCCCTGTATTCATTCCAGAATGTGAAAAGATGCTCCTAGTATCCTTCTCATTCACTTAAAATGGCTTCCTTATTTATCTTTGTTCCAACAAGCCAAGAAATAAAGTTCAGTGCAAAGAAAGGCATATTCTGGGTGCTCGCAGTCTGTATGTGTCCCATTTCAGAGGCAGAGCAATGCCGGAGGGACTCATCTTTCTGCCTGCTGTAGCTCTCTTGATTATTCTTCTAGCCAGATGTCAAACGGAAAACCGACAAACTTTAGACACATTTAAAAATGATGATAATAGGGGAAGATGATAGAACATAACTGGATTGTACTCTTGCAGCTGAACTGCTATTGATTTTAGAGACTGTGAAATCTCATTGCAAGACAGCCGCCTCTAGCCCTTGGCGACGCTCTGCCACTTTGCCTGCGTGGGGCAGGGTAGTACCTTGCAAATGGCCTTGTTTTTTCCAAGGAGATGGCTCGTAGCATGCAGTTCTACTTTGTAGAAATATAGCCTAGTTACTATAATTTGTCTCTCTGATCAGTCTTTCTCCTATTGCAACCATTAGTAGACATTATGTTGGCTTCAGTCATATAGAGCTGTGTTGTATTAGAGCAAGCTGGTGATGATTTTGCATTAATTGTTGCACTGGAGCACCTATTTTCATGGGTATAGAAAGACCTATTGTAGAAAATAAAGATACAGTCCCAACCCAATGAAGTGGGAGCTTATGTTACCCCAAAGTGTATTTCACAAGTAGTAGGAATATAATTCAAATATTTGTATTTTTAATATGATGGTTTTTTTCTTTCTTACCTTTCACCTGTAATTTTTTTTCCAAGGAAGGTATATCTTGCTTACCTTATTTCATTTTGCACATAAGGAAAGAACATAAGAGAAAATATTTTTGCAAATGTTTTGCTCTTGTTCCCTTATATACAAATAATTTTACCAGAAAAAAAAAAGGATTTCATTTTTTGTCAAGAAGGCACAGCACACAATCATTAATTATTGTACAGATACTACAGCTTATCTGTAGTGTTCAATCACAGCAAATAATGGTGGCAAAGTTGGATTTTGTATGGTTTTATTGCTATAAAGGATATAGGACAAAGGAAAATGATATTATTTCTGCTTTAACTTTTATATGACCATGTAAAAGAAGTGTATATAATTGTAAATTGTTTCTTTATATGGGTCCCTCTTACCAGTAGATCTGTCTGTTAAAAGATATTGTTTTGCTGGATGGCTTATAGATGTCTCACAAGCATAGTCATATTCTTTATTCTTGAGAAAATATTTGTTTCCAGGCAAACACAAATTGTTTCTTTGTATCGTGTATATATCTGCATAATTATGGAAATATGTCACAAATGATTCTACAGGGTGTAGCTTTCATTTTCTTCTCTAGTGATATCAAACAGCAGTATAATTATGGGGAGCAATATGTACTGATATCTTTAACTTGCAAAGACAAGGTGTCACATCTAATACAGTACAAATCTAATAGGGTAATACAGCATGACAGCAGCAAGTTCAGACTCTGCATGCTCAGGTATACGTTGGGATACATGTTGGAACAAAGCAGGAGACAGAGTTCAGGAAGCAGAAGGCTTGTGACATTTACAAAACTAGAATTATAAAAATCATATTCTCCTGTCCTTTTGTTTCGTATGTTAGCAAAGTTTGGATGGCCTGGAATCTGAATTTTTTTTTCCAGACTTCTTGCTACTTTATTGTCAAAACCCATGATATTAAAAAATAAATGGCATAACTGGCATGCAGTTGCTATTTGACTTAAAAATAATTTTAAAAAAAAGTAATCTATGTTTAAGTGTTTCATCTCCTATTTAGGTAGCCAGATACTAGATGGTGTTGACTGTACAAGCAGTGTCCTACCTTACCTCCAGTTGTGTTCATTTTTGTGATGTAAAGTGCAATAAACACTGAATGCATTCCAAGCTTCTTTTTCCTTTATGATTGCAAAAATATGGGAAGTATGGGTGATCTGAGTTCAAGATATGGCTTGGACCACTCTCAGTAAGGCAGTGCATGTGATCAGCTTGAACTGCTGTCTCTGGCAGGCTCCAGGAACTCTGTCATAGGTTCAAAAGGTTTCTGCTCCTGGGATAACCTTGATGGTGCACAGCTGAAATAGTCATTTGTATTTTTATTAACAGATATGAATGAGGGAACTTATGAATCAGGTATTTAGGAGGATGAGAAAATCCTAAGCAACTGGATGTGTGAAGAGTTTGCTTTGCATTGATTAAGTGCAGTGGCAGTTGGCGTACCTGTGTTCGAGGGCCAATTTTATGCAATTAAACTTGATAGATAAATTCGGAATAAGCTATTTTTACACAATATATACAGCTTGTTAAGGATGAAAAAGTTTCTGACTTTTGCAGACAGTCATATCTCAAATAGATCTTGTCATTCAACACAATTTTCCCTTGCAGATAGTTTTTGTACCATGTTTCTCGTCAAAGCATTCAGTACTAGCAAGGTGGGGAAGGTATCCCAAACGAGGGTCCTAACAATGTTTTGGGAAACCTCGCAAATGAAAGGCTGCGTGCATGAAGGCATGTTGGTAACAAGCATTGGCACAAAGGGAGCAAGGAGGTAATGTTAGCACGTTAATAGGCATATATACCAATGTGTGATAGTGGAGACCAAATCCACTGCAAGTGTAAGTAAATTGTTCTTTTTTTGCCAGAAAAGAAACGTGATCTGCACTGAGAGGTTTATAGGTCCTATATAGCATCTAAGGCAGGAATTCCAAAGTTTTATCAGGCAGGAGCAAATCATAAAAGTTCATTTAGGGGAGAAGTAAAATTCCTCAATCCTCTTTCATGTCCACATACCAGGTAAGGACTGCTTTTCTCTTTCTGCCCTTGCAGAAGTGGAAACTCCGTCTTTTCCGGATGACATAAATACTCCTGGAACGGGTCAATGCAACAGCTTCTCCCTGCCAAGCAGAGTATTAGGTGTAGCTGGGGGAGTATACAGGATCTGATTGTATAACTGGGGCACAGTCCAGACTCTTGTGGGATGACTCTTCCAATGGTCACTTTGGCTGTAGGCATTACCTCCTGGAGCATCTAGAGGTAAAGCTTGGTTCTAGCATAGCGGACACAGGCCCTTTAGTTGATATCGGTCTGTGTCTGTCAAAAACAGCTACATTAAAAAGTTCCAGTGTGGACCATACGGCAATGTTTTGTGGTCTGCAAACAGACCCATGGCTTGCACTTCTGGAACCCCTGCTCTGAATAGGTTGTTTCTGCCAGAAGATGTTGCATTCCAGAAAACTCATATGTAAGTAATCCCAGTATCCGAGGCCACTTATAAACAACAGACTGTTTCTGGAAGTCCTTTTTGGTATATGCTTTCTCATTCTGTTATCTTGGCCTCTTTCCCTCCTCCTTGATTTGTCACTTGAGAATCCACATAAAATGAAGAATGCAGCACATTCAAAGGAAAGTTCCTGGAGCTGAAATGTTGCAGCTGTTCTGTCTCTGTGGTGTCTTAAATCAGAGTTGTAGTTTGTATTACTTGTGCTGAGCAGAGTTAAAAGCCTTAGAAAAAGTTGCTGTTGGCATCTGTGGGAGAGGGTACCACCACTTAGCAACACAAGAGGGGATATGAGCTCTTGAGGGCTGAAAGCACTGTAGATTTTATCAGTGTGAGCAAATACAATATGTGCAGCCCCTAGAAAAGGTAGCTTGAATTCTTCAACCTAAAGACTGCTCTTAGGGCAATTAAACATTAATTTCAACTTAATGAAGGCTTCTGGGCTCTGCAGCACATCAATATCCTGTCTGATTTCACTGCTAAAAGACATTCTAACTGGTAAACTCATATCACTGCTATGTGGTTCAGAATGAATCTTTCCTGATACAACATTTCACATGCTATGAAATAGAAATCATTAAGCGTTCCTCTTGGAAATGGATACTTTCTCCTAACTTTTACATACTGTACTTGCTATCAGAATTCTGAGAATTTTTTCCCCCGTGTCCACTAATTGGACACTGCAGCTGGATACAGCGTGGAGAAATGGAAAGTGAAACAAATCTGTTTTAGTAGAGTTGCTGGTTGTCATGAGCTCTGATGAAGATGGTTGTGGTTCTGACTGCATTTAAAAATGAGATGTTGGTGCACCTTTTATTCATTTGTACGTTTCTGTATGTAAGATGAAATACATCTCCAATCCCCCACCCCCTTTCTGCTGCCATCAAATCCGTTTTCAGACAGGCAGCAGTCCCAGATGTACCATCTACATCTGAGAATGTTGGTTTTGCTTTGGGGTTTTTTTTTGTGTGTCTCTTCTTTGCACAGACAGAAGATTAAAACTGGCATAACCTGGGAGCTGGGCAGTCAAATATCTTCAGATACTTTTGGAAGAACATGTCTGTTTGTGGGACTGCGCCTTGAAGATAGTGTCCAGCTGGTGGCAGATGGGGTTGGAAAGAGCTTGTTAGTTGGTATCAGTTGAATTTAAAAGCCAAACCAGAAGCAAAAACTACGTGTGGCTTGTTGTTAAGGACCCATTCAGTATGCTAGTGTCTTTTTTTTTTGCATTTGTTTTTTTAACCAATTACAGTAATCTTATTTTATTAATTGAACACAACTAGATTATTTAGAACTGGAAATTTGACATCTCTACTGTATCAGACTTGACATCGACTTCAGAGACATTTCTCTAGCAGGGAATGGCTTCTTAGAGTCAACCTCAGGATTACATTACATTACTGCACAAGAACTACTGTGTGTCAGGAGGTCAGTGTAAATAGTGAAAATCTGTAGACTGGAATAATCCAACCTGACACAGACAACCTAAACCTACATTATAATTAGCACACTGGGACTTAATTCCTTGCTAAAGCACACTGCTTCTCTCACTTGGGAATGTAAAAGTGCTTATAAATCTAATTAAAATTCTTATTTGAAAAAAAGATGATGTAGGCTTGGACTCACTTGGGAATTTAACCTATTTTTTCTCCCTCTCAAATATAGAAGGATTTGTTTTTATAGGAAGGAAGATATTGATAATAGCAGATAGTATGGTAATACAATCAGAAAATCAATTTGTGAAATGATTTTATAAGATTATTTTTGTTTATCTTGGCTAGCCTTGATTTTCTGACTTGAGAAATCAGCACTCTTTCAGCGCTCTTTGCTGAAAGACTGTTGCTGACCCTGATGGTTTCTATTGAACTAGCTCCCTGGCACATGGTTAGCAAAGTTACATTTGCCTTTTACTCAGCAGAATTTTCCAAGTTTCAGCCTGTCTCTATTTCCCAAACACTTGCAAAAAAAGCAACCAAGTGACAACACACAGGAAAAAAAAGAAATTATCCCAGCATGAAGAATGATCTTGGATGCAAACACTAACAGGGCAGAAAGTGATAGTCTTCTACAGCTCAGCTTTCGTCTTCCCTTTGCATTTTTTCCTTTCCTTTTAAGGTGTTTCCTTGTTTTTCCTCAGCTCACTGGCATCTGACTTAAAAGGGCACCTCAGAAAGGTCATTTGATTATAGACTGAAGACAGCCTTAGTCAAAGAGGAGGGTTTACAATTAGGAACAGTAATAAAGATATATAAAACGATGTGAAACTTCTTCTGAAGTGGTTGTAATTTGTACTGGAAAGGGTCATAATGGCATTGCTTCTCTGCACTTATATTGGGTGCTTCATCTTAAGATCTCAAAGGGTTTTACGGAGTGAATTTAGTAGTAGTATAATCTCTTCCTTCACCTTTAACAGGCTGCAATGACAGAGCAGGGGAAAAATTGGGGGTGGGCATTAACAGAATCCACAATGTCCTTTCCAATTTAGGCTGGCATGCTGTCCTCCATAAATGATGTGCTGTCACCTGGACTTCGCCAGACTAGCTATAGCACATAGAAGATCATAGATACTGCCAAAACCTGATTTGGTAGAAAACATAATGCAGGAGAAGGTGTACGAGCTTCTGTCACAACCAGAGCCAGAGACGCACGATGAAGCTGGGGGGCCATTGTGCCTGAAGTCAGATAGCTAAACCATAAATGGCTGCCTGGGATCATAATGTTGATTAGTTGTCTAGACCCCCCGGTATGTTCAAGGAGTGAAACAGGCACTTCTCCCACACAGCTTCTGACCTGTTTTAGATGTTCCTCTTAGCACCATTAACTAAAAAGGTCAGGTAGATGTTTAAAGTTAGGTGAAATTACCTCCCCGCCTGGCGCCAAAAGCAAACACTTTGAGGTGTTAAGGCTGGGCCGAGAAGGGAACTTTTGATTCTGATATTTTGATTCCCGGGTGTAGACTCTAGTAAAAAGAGAGTACTAAAGTAATTAAGATGATTTTAATGAAAGTTTACTGAACTGCTGTGCTTAGTGCTGGACTGCATGTGGTCTTTACACAGGCGGCATGCTGCAAGTTGTCTTAAACAACTAGATCCTATGGAGACCAAAGTGGAGAAATAATGTCTTTGTCTCTAATGTTTGGACCACAGCAGATAAATATTCAGGTCCCTGAAGACTCATGATGCTGAATCTGTAAGTACATTTTATCAGAGCCTCCAGGACTGAGCAGTTAGGTGGCCACTGGAATGTGGCTTTTTTGGTTGCTTTGTGGACACAGAATCACCAACAGCCTTATTTTGTGTGTCACATAGAGAGTGTGAGGTTTTAGGTAACTTGTCGTATATGGCACCAAAACACTTTCCTGGAAATGTGGACAACGGGCTTCGTGTACAGATGATAGAAAGGGCTGTATTGAGTATACTTCATAGGTATTTCTTGCAGTTGGAGCAAACATGGAACTGACCTGTTTGTCTCAATACTTGTTATGGACCAAACATTAAGAGAAAATAGATGGGAAATGGCACAGTCTGGATTCCTTCAGTTGGTGAGACCTACTGAAGGCCTAATGTTGCTACTGCTGGGATCCCTCAGCAGCTTTGAGGCAGCTGAAGAATTACCTTACATAGAGCAGCTATTCCCTAGGAACGCCTCCGGCTTTCTTTTTAACCAGAGCTTTAGGGTCTTTATAGATGGTTAGGAGTCTGAAGAACAAGAATATAGCTCAAGCTTACGCTGTACTCTTTTAATAGGCTAAAGGTGTGTTGCTTCCAACCTAGTACATTAAAAGCTGCTATCCTTTCAATAACTCTTTCTGCATTTTATTATGTGGTTTTTTTGTTGAGACTTCAGCCCGCACAGCTCCCTAAAGAAGCTCCTAAAACTTGAAGTCTTGCATGCATTTGCAGAAGCAGCGGGTGCCGAGGAAGTGGCGGTTACAGTGCTGCCACCAATTTCAGTGGCACAGCAGGAACAGTCTTTAAGAGTAAAGCTAGACTTACAAGTGCTCCAAGTTCTTGGGGAGTATTCCTTATAACAAAACAAAACTTCTTTCTTAGAAGGCTTCAGGCAAAGAAATAACTCCTTGCCAAGATAACGTCTGCTGCTCTTGGTTACTGGCCTCACTAGACCTTTCAGGAAAAAACTGGTTTAGGCACAGGTGGAGTTTGCTGTTTCAAGAGAGTATTTTATAGGGAATGACTAAGCTGTGCCATAGTCAATTCCAATCTTGGCAACTCAAAGCCTTTTGCTCAAGTGAGGGATTCAACAGCCCTGTAGGTTTCCCCTCCCTTTTGTCTACTCGTCCAAGGTCCTTTGAAGCATTTTGTCATCTTAACAACTGCAGAGAGAACTAATCTGGTGTTTACCAACCATCTGCTGGGTAAATAAAAATCTATTTCACAGCGTGGCAAGGCAGTCCTTCCACCAATAAAGACCTATAGAGATTTTCCCAAAATTCAGACACCGTTTAGAAGATTGAGATACTTCTGTTTAGTCTGTGTTCTCCATTTTCAGTTTTCACATACTTCTCCACAGCTTAGATTTTTTTTTTTTTTTGGTGAAAGAAGTGTTTAAAATATCCCAGCAGAGGCTTTGTTTGTGAACTATCTCAGATTAGCAGGCAGCCAGAAGAGGGTTTTTGTGGAATTCAGGCAGCATTTACAGCCTGATTAATGCACAAGTGGCTTACTGCTTGTCAGTCTTTCTGTATTCGTATTACAGTAGCATCTGGAGATCATAGCTCTGTCTGTTACACAAACATGACCCCTTTCCTACTGAGAAGATGCCTAGGTGCTCAAATTAGAGAGAGATGAAGTTTTATCTCTTTTTCTTTGGTTCAGAGTTTTCATATCCCTCACTGCCTTATGTGGGAGCAAGCTGCCCTGGTCTGCACTTGCTGTACCTGGTCTCATGATCTTTTCCATTTTTTCTGTTGAGTGGAAGTAGAAGATTTGTCTTATTAATAACATTATTGCACTAATACTTTGTCTTTTTTTTCCCCATAGCATCAGTAATGTCATGTGTTAAAAAGAAAGCAATGTGGAGGGGTAAATGCCACCTGGTGGCCTGAGAGGTTGGTGAAAGCTGGTGATTGGGGTAGAGCTTTGGGGAAGTTCATGCGGCTCTGACCTGGGGTATCCTAATAGTGATCAGTCCATTGAGTAACAAATCAGAAAAGGAACTGAGGGAATGCATACACGATATCCTGGTCTCTAAATTGAAGAGACATGGATTCGATAAATAGACCACTCGGTGGATAAAGAACTGGCTGGATGGTCGCACCCAAAGAGTTGCGGTCAACAGCTTGGTGTCCAAGTGGAGAGCAGTGATGAGTGGCGTTCCTCAGGGGTCGGTACTGGGACCTGTACTATTCAACATCTTTGTTAGTGACATGGACAGTGGGGTAGAGTGCACCCTCAGCAAATTTGCTGATGATACCAAGCTGTTTGGCGACGCAGACACGCTGGAGGGGAGGGATGCCATCCAGAGGGACCTGGACAGGCTGGAGAGGTGGGCCCAAGCCAACCTCATGTAGTTCAACAAGGCCAAGTGCAAGGTCCTACATCTGGGTCGGGGCAATCCCAAATCCCACAAATACAGGCTCGGCGGGGAATGGCTGGAGAGCAGCCCTGTGGAGAAGGACCTGGGGGTGCTGATTGACTAGAGGCTCAACATGAGCCAGCAATGTGCGATCGCAGCCCAGAAGGCCAACCGTATCCTGGGCTGCATCAAAAGAAGTGTGGCCAGCAGGTCAAGGGAGGTGATTCTGCCCCTCTACTCCGCTCTCGTGAGACCCCACCTGGAGTACTGCATCCAGCTCTGGAGTCCCCAACATAAGAAGGACATGGACCTGCTGGAGCGTGTCCAGAGGAGAGCCACGAGGATGACCTGAGGGCTGGAGCACCTCTCCTATGAGGAGAGGCTGAGAGAGTTGGGGCTGTTCAGCCTGGAGAAGAGAAGGCTCCAAGGAGATCTTATTGCGGCCTTCCAGTACCTAAAGGGGGCCTACAGGAGAGCTGGGGAAGGACTTTTTACTAGGGCATGTAGTGATAGGATGAGGGGGAATGGCTTTAAACTGGAAGAGGGCAGGTTTAGATTAATCATTAGGAAGAAGTTTTTCACTTTAAGGGTGGTGAGGCACTGGAACAGGTTGCCCAGAGAGGTTGTTGAAGCTCCATCCCTGGAGGTGTTCAAGGCCAGGCTGGACGTGGCCTTGGGCAACCTGGTCTAGTGGGAGGTGTCCCTGCCTATGGCAGGGGGGGTTGGAACTCGATGATCTTCAAGGTCCCTTCCAACCTAAACCATTCTATGATTCTATATCAGACAGTGCATTAACTGCATAATATTTTTCTGGGTCATTCTAGATGACATACTTTGTGAAACCCTTCTTTGATTTTTTTCATAAATATTTGCTACAAACTTCTGGTTTCTTCCAGTGACTTAGTGTTGGTGATTTCATCTTGTGATGTATGACATTTTTAGTAATATACTGGGAATTTTTTTTTTTTCCTTTTTTGGTTCTTCAGTTCAGACGGAACAACTCAGAGGCTGGGCTTCCCTAGAGCTTCAGCCATATTATTCTCTTGTTTTTGCTGTTCCATCTAAGCTGTAAATTGCATTTTCTATCTTTTTCTAGCAGTGGGCTGAGCTGTTCTTGTCCCTCTTCTTCCCACCAGAAGTCTGGTTTCTTTTGGTTAATTTAATACCTTTTCCACTGGAGATGGTTTATCAGTTTCTTAAGCATTCTGTTATGTTTTATTGGCCTTATTGTCTGTCTCACTATTTAATAAATCTGGTGCAGTGCCTTCCCAATAGATTTCCTATGCCTCCTTTGTGTACAACGTTTTCAGCAGTTAAAGAGAATGTTTTCTTGTTGGTTTCAGTTTGTTTGGGCCGATGGGTTCTTCCCTGCTGTTTGATTGGCACATTGTGATGTCGGCTCAGTCACTTTTCTCCAGCCTGATTATGTATTTGGTTGTCATATCCTTCCAGAGCTCCAACTATTTTCTAAATGTTAGTCTTGAAGTTTTTCCAGTCTCCCCATTAGCTTTCTCACAGGGGTGCAAAGTGATTTTTCCCAAGGGCATACTGAATTTTAAGCTCTCTAGCCACACACACGCACATTTATCACAAAAGCCCTGTGGTGTCAAAGATGACCCAATTGGTTGTGACAGGATGACTTCAGGAGTCTTACTGCTCTGCTGCTGCGGCTGACCAAGGAATGGGCACTGAGACAGACTGAGAACTATCTGTGTGTGCATGAGATAGGCTTAAATGCCTTTTTTTTTTTTTTTTGAAGTGCCACACAAAGTGTGAGCCTCTCTAACACCCTTGTGACAGCTGACCTTGAACGATGGTAACGATGTATGGAAACACAGTGTTACAGACCCATCTGGAGACTGACTAGTTGTGTCCCCCACCTCAAGAAATAGGAACCAGGTTTTACACAGTGAAAACAGAAATTATAAGCAAGAAAACAAAAAATTCCCTGGCACTGAAACATAAAGTCATGTTCCTAAAGCTTTTGTATGCCTGCATTTCCCACCAGTGTGCTGTAGGGAGCAAGGTCTGGGAAGCTGAAGGACAGGCATAGGTGCTTGTATGTTCTCCTCCGAAATCCATAGCAGAATCATCTCTCTTGAAATGCATAGTATATGCAATGCGATTTGTATGGACCTGTGGCTCAGATTTTCTGAACTGAATCTTTCATCATTCTCATCCAGGTTCTGCCAAGCATTATCACACTCAAATCCTTACTTTGTGAACATCTCCATGGAAGACAACAGAATAAGTCACAGGGAGAAGTGATGCTGTGTGTCTAAACTGGAGCCTGCATCAGCCTGGGCAAGTCACTAACCTTCTGCCAAGCTGATACAAGTCACCTCTTGTGAGCTGGATGTGCTGTTTGTGCAGTGAGTTCATCTATTACAAGCTCAGCTTTGTACGTTAGGGTCAGAGCAAAGTGCTGCATATGGAGGATCTGTTTGCAGGACAGGGAGCATCCATAAAGGCTTCCTTTTTGGGGCTTTTATATTAACAAGTGAATGAATGCAGTTCCTTTGGTCAGTTTATTTCCTGGGCTGATATTTCTTCTTGTTCTTATAAGCGTTTGCATTCTTTACTCCTCATTTCACTCTCTAAACATCTCACTTTAATTTGTCCACATAAAACTCCTAGGAGGTAAAATTGTAGCTGAAACTTGGAGAGTTGAAATTACTTTAATAAGCTTCCATACGCAGTTTGTGAGAGGACAGGGACAGAATTTAGGATTTTAGAGGCTTGGCACAAACACCATTTCCACTAGTGCTCGAGTTTCCTTCTGGAGATTCGCCCTATCTGTCTTTCAGGAACTTGCTGTTGAGCTTGATTTAGTGTAGTCCCACAGTCCTCCTTTTAAAGATGTCTTTCAAAACAGTGTTTTTTATGAACTTGTGAGTTTAATTCCCTTCTGTGATATAGAAACCTTGATTGCAGAACCACAGAATGGTTGAGGTTGGAAGGGACCTATGGAGGTCATCTTGCCTAATCCTCCTGTTCAAGCAGGGCCACCTAGAACCCATTCTGGTCCACGTCCAGATGGCCTTTTAATATCTCCAAGGATAGAGATTCCACAGCCTCCCTGGTCACCCTCACAGTGAAAAAGTGTTTTCTGATGTTCAAAGGGAGCCTCCTGTGTTTCAGTTTGTACCTGTCACTTCAGGTCCTGTCACTGGGGACCACAGAAAAAAGCCTGGCACTGCTGTCTTTGCACTCTCCCTTCAGGTATTTATACACATTGATAAGATCCTCCTGAGCCTTTTCTTCTCTGGGTTGAACAGTCATAGCTTCTCAGCCTTTCCTCATAGCAGAAATGCTCCAGTCCTTTCATCATCTTCATGGCCCTTCATTGGACTTTCTCCAGCAGCTCTCACTTGTACGAGGGAGACCAGAACCGGACCCAGCTCTGCAGTTGTCTCAGCAATGCTGAGCAGAAGAGAAGGATCACCTCCCTCAATCTGCTGGCAACACTCCTCCTGATGCATCCCAGGATACCATTAGCCTTCGTTGTGGCAAAGGCAATTACATTCTTTTGTTTCTAAGGAAGGTTTTAGGGTTGTATCTTGTCTCCTGAAATATGAATGTTTGTAGGTCTGTGATCTTAACCAAAAGCAGAGAGAAGCTTTAGAGAGAAATACGTTTCTCAAAAATTTAGTTAGTGCATTTAAAAGGGTATTAATGAACATAATACAACCTTTAGGGAAGTCTGACAAAAATACTTTTGCTCTGTTTCTTAATTTTTTACTTCTCTGGATTTAGTGATGCCTTTCAAACAGTTCTGGAGACTACACAGTGTCTCAATTTTCAGTGGAAAAAGGGATTGGAAAAATGCTTTTCAGGCATCTGTTTAAAAATAAAATAATATAAACACTTTTTTTTTTTTAATTGGGCAACCAGAAATGTTACATAGCTGCAGACAGCCAATGCAACTCCCTCTAGAGAGCCTATGTAATAGGTTTTGACTTCTCCCTTGCCTTAGCCTATTTGGATTTCACTTTTTTCCATTGCATAGTGTTGTTTTTACAATAATAGCATGTAGCTTATTAGTGAAATTGTCTCTCTTTCGCGTGGCTGTGAAGGAGACAACAGAACAAGAAGCTTCACTGCCAAGAACTCCCTCAACAAAAGCTGGAGGCAATATTCTCTAGGTTGTATGGAGTTGTATACAGAAATCTTCAAGAAGACATTTTGATTGTATTGCTGTAGGGTGTGATAGATGTATTAAAACATGAAGGAAATGGTAGAGAGGGGATTCCTGCTAGATCACATATTTTTAAGAATGGACCCTGCTAGCCTGGGAAATGGTATGGCTGCTATATTTCAGTGTTCAATCTTTGTTTGTATTGGCAGGGGGAAATACACCTCCATGTCTGTATCAATGCACTTAAACCTCAGTAATGTACTTCTGAGGACTGGGTCATGCTGAAGGTTCCTTATTAACCAAATTTCAAGGTTAATGGCAGGCATGAATCTCCTGTGCCTGAACTGTAAATTGAGTACATCAATGAAAAGGACCAAATTGAAGGTGAAAGGAATCTTTGCAACACCCTGCACTTCTGCTTTCCGATAGTGGTGGAAACAAGGATCAGAGCTGAATGTGAGGGCAGAAAAAAGGACACTTGAAGGTGAAATTTGGAATGAAGTTCCTTAGAGACAATGGAAACTCTCTGTTGAAGGAAGGCACTGACAATTGTAAAGGGAGGACAAAGAAGTGGGACGTGACAAGAACTTAAATATGGTTTCCAGGTGCCATGGGGATGTGACATAGGCAGCAGTGTGCAAAGTGTGCCTGGGCAAAATCCCAGTTTGGTTTGGAAATAGTCCTTAAAGTCCAATGCTACTTCAGATGACCTTCATCTGAATATGGAGCAGGAAACCTTGCTCTCTGTATAGGCACTTCAGCACTTGGCATCCCAGGCCACCCCGACTCCAGAAACTCTGATAAAAGACAGAAGTTGGCAGGGAATCGCCAAACGCCTCACAGCTCAAAAGGGTTTCACTTGTGTTTTGAGTGGAAGTTTTGAGATGACTTTTAGGTAGAGGCTACTCATCTGTGCATCACTGGAGCAGCATGGGCTGCCATGGGCTTACCTCTACTGAGCAGTGCAAGCCAAAGAAGCAAAAGAGCTGTATCCTGTTCTCACCTCCGCCTCTAATTTGTTTCTTGATTTTTGGTAACTTACACAATTACATCTCTAAGGCTTGGCTTGCTTGTTCATATAATATATGGTAACCCCTTTATAAGGCTTACTTCACAAAAGATTGTATTTGCAAAAGGATATTATTACATAGCATGTGGTGAATAGAAATTAGGTGACTGATTTATATCCAAAGGATTCATATGGGAGCTCTTTATGCAACTAATGGTGAATAGGAACTTCACATTATATGGAGGTCTAGACTGATCTTTTTCTAGAATGCTTTCCTTTGATTTTATTGTGTCATCAAGATCTTGACAGGCTATGAGTATGCTGTCCAGATTTCTATAATAAATAACTGTCATATACAAACACGGAATGCCTACTTTAAAAAAAAAAAGGCAACAAACTCTAAATCTTTTATGATGCATTATTCACTACATACATTTTAAACAAAAGCACCATATATACAGTTTGTTCCTATTGCATTGGGATTTCCACCCTTGTTTTAAAATTTCACTTTGTGCTTACAATTGAACCTACCCGTAATACATTTTTAATAATAATAAAAAAATTGTTATAAGGGTACAAGCAATAAAATAGCAGAGGGTTGTATGATTATATTAATGTAGTATGCTTTTCATATGGTTCATAGGAATTGCCACTTTTAATCATAACCATACATCTCCAAAGCCCTACTTGGTTTGAAATAATTTAGTGTTGCAAAATCAGCCATGAAAGTGCCTTGACCTGAAAATTTGCCAGTTTAGAGAACGGAAAAACAGGCCTAGCAAACATAAGTGTATTGAAATGTTCTAGAATATAATAAATAAATTCTGTTAAACTCACTAGAGCAGACACAAGAATATGTAAAGTCTATTTGTACAGCTTTGACTGCATGATTTGCAAAGGACAGGTTTGAAACGTAGCCTTCTGAGAGTGAATTTCAGTGATTTATTAAATTGGTTCTCATTCAATGAGAGTGGTGAAAATTTTTATGTATCCAAATCTGGGCATTATAAGGAGATCTTTCATGCTCTGATATTTGCAGTAGTTACAGTGTATGCCTGCAATATTAAAAAAAAAAAGAGATTACCTTGTAAAACAAGGACTTGACAATCTCATCTGCATAGATTTTAAAGATTCATTTTGGATTAAACATTTACTCTGCCTTAATAAAAATCATAGCCAGTACTCATGGATATCTTCACTGCATGCTCTCTTTCTAAAAAAATATCCCCACATGGTACATAACATGGAATGAAACTTGAGCTGTCTAAAAGCTGACTCAGTTCAAGGCTCACAACCTGACTGTTGAGCATGAGAATTTGTATTTCTTCACAGGTGGAAGATTCTCATTTCTCAAACTTAATTTCCCATTAAGTTTCAAATGCCAAGCAGGATCAGGAAGGGGGGATGCAGTTGTCTGGACATTTTTCAGAGGAAAAAGGATGAACTGCCCTCAGAAGCTGAAGTGTCTCATCAGTTTCTAGAATTTCCTTTAGAACTGTCGTTAGAAGGTAAATTTATACCTTTAAGGCATATGTCAGGTTCAAGCAGGACAGAAGTTTGAAGGGTGATAGTTATTGACCAGTACTAGTCCTATCTGATCACACCCTAAGGACTGACTTTGTTCTTCCCAAAAATACTCTTGGGTCTAATCTCCACTGGCAGCCCAGCCTGTGGTATATTTTAGATGTGGATCTGTTTGTCCGTTGGCATCACAGGAAAAATTCCGTTACTGCCAAAAAGACTTGGGAAAAATTCAAAATGAGGATGTTCTAACACAATGAATGCTTCTGGCTTCAGTTTCTAATCAAGACTTGGATTTAAGCGGTGTTTGCGAGTTGCTTGCATTCACACTTGCATGTGTGTTGCTAGAGATAGCCTGAATTGTAACATGGCTTCCAACCCCCAATTCCTCTCTCATGTTTTTGTCCCTTCGCTGTTTTTAGGAAACTCATTAATTTACCCATCTTTTAGTCTTTAGCTATATAAGAAGTTTTATAAAGGCTTCATATTTCAACATGGGAGCTCTGGAGCACATAGATTTTAAAACTTGTGCCACCTCTATTTTTGACTAATCCTTTTAATACTCCTGCCTTCATTTCAGCATCTGCTCTCAAGGCTTGGAAGGAGACAGTGCTTGGCACTGCACCTGAAATGCACAGACTGAAAAATGTATAAATGATCTGTCACAGCTTGGATACTCTTGTTTAATACTGAGGGGTAAAAAATGGCTGTTCTATTGCATTTACCCATAACAAAGTTTGACAACGTACACAGGAAGAGGACAGTTTAAAACTTGTACGCTTTAGTTACCTTTCTTCAGCCTCCTCATTTATCATTCCACTTTAATTTTTAAATATTTCATTGCATCTTGAGAATACACTTAAAATTTAGCTTGGCTTGAAATGCATAAACTGTATTATTAATATCCCATTATTTTATGGTTATACAAGAGCAGATTTGAATTGTCACTTTAAATCAGACCATAAGTCAAAGCAAAGATCTTAATAGGCTGCTTAGATCTGTATCTTCACTGAATTAAACAGTAATTTGGCAGTCTCTTCTGCTAAATGTAGTGAGATAGTTAGTTAGTGTGATATGCCCAGGCAAATATATTGTATTGCAATGATGGAGACAATTCCCTGTGGCATTTGCACTGGCAGTTGAGTTGATTCTTCTTGATACACTGATTCAGCATGTTCTTAATGTCGAGGAAGGAAAATGTGTTTTAGAGGCTCCTAATGTGAATTCTAGGAATTGGACTGAATGTCACTTGTGTCACTCGGCATAGTCTTCCCATATTCTTATGATATTTGTTCTTCGTAGTCTGTTAAAATGCCTTTACTGTGAAAGGTATCTAGTTGGAAATTATATCTAAATTGTATGCTATTGGTGAAAACACTTAGTATTCATAAAGAGCTCTGTATACTTGATAGGGAATAGACCCTGTACTTTGTAAGGACATCTAAGCTCCATTACCTTGCACTGGTGTCTTTGACAACCAAATATTTCTCCAGATGTCTCACCATCAGCACTTCTGTACACCCAGAAAACAGCTACAATACATGTGCTGAGAAACTGAGCATACTCACTGCAGTTCATGGGGTACCTTGAGCACTCACATCAACCACATCCA
Source organism: Pluvialis apricaria (assembly GCA_017639485.1). NCBI lineage: Eukaryota > Metazoa > Chordata > Aves > Charadriiformes > Charadriidae > Pluvialis > Pluvialis apricaria. Next base: position 43,126,813 of record CM030008.1, on the reverse strand, counting down.
AGTAGGACTCATCTGTCTCATAATACAGAATCGCTCCTGACTCTGCATCTCCAGGACTGTGGAGACTAGGGGACTGAAATATCTTGTAGATGCCCGTACTTTTTATTTCAAGTATTTGATTTAGATCTCTTGTTTTGAGAGTGTCTGCCAAAGTGATAAAATGGTGTTTATAAAAATCCATGTTATAAATGAAGTGATGATGTTATTAATGCCTTAATGTAGATATAAATGTTTAGCCTAACCCATCTCCGTAGTTTACTGAGGAGAAATGTCATTTTAGATGGTCAAATAAGCTTGGACTGGAAATGGCTAAGAAGTCTTTTGCCATAAGTGAGCATTCATTAGGGAATGTAAACATTTTCTGCAGATGAAGTAAGATTTGCTTATAATAATATTTCTTCAGACACTACTAAATAAAGCAAATTAAATAGAAAATACCACTGCTGGTCTTCTATGTTCTGCTCAAAATAGGCTATCTTTAGTAAGACATTAGCACTTTTCCACATCCTTTAGTTGTTGTCCACGTATGTCAAAAAAAACCCTCTAGGTAGTGACAGGTGAAGACGGAAGGTGCAAAGGAAAGTGCTCTGTGTAAATATAAGCCACATTTTTCTGACTTTTCATGTATTTTTTTTTTATTGGCTTAGAGAAACATTTGTGTATTGTGTAGGTTCCTGTACTTCAGTTGCTGTTTAAAATGTGTTCAATACACAAATTAAATTGTCTTTTAGAACAGCAGTATAGTTCTTCCAATAACGGAAAAAAAGCAAGATGACAGTAAAAAAAGCAAATCCCTTAAAAGTAGACATTATAGAAGATTTGTGTCTCTCCTGGGAACAAAGAAGCAGTTTTTACTTCAAATTAGAACTCGAATTTTACTGAAACCAAAGACTGTATTTCAGGAATTACTAATATTGGAGAGAGGATGATGAATCAACACTTAAGGCAATCATATGTGACATGAAGAAAGATCTTACAGACAAATACACAAAAAGAATGTTTTAATGTTGTGTTTCTCTTAGTTCTTTTACTACTTGTGCTTTCGCTGAACGCTACCTGAGATCCCCCAAACATGATTACGATTTCAGTCTTGCTGTCAAATTAGGAGAACAGCAAGGCAGGAAACAAGTATCATTAAGCTGCTGCCTGTTAAAAGGAGAAAGAAGCAGCCAGATGCTTGTACTTTAGTCTCATCTTAAGCTGTCGGCTTTGGACTTAAAGACTTTTTACTTTCTTACAGTGTAAGTGCATACTTTCAACCTCTTCAGCCATACTTGACTTCATTTACAGTGAAAATATTCAGCTGTACTGCTGTTCTGTGAAACTCTCAGCAACTACATTTCTTAATTTTTCTTTGTTAAGGATAGTAATGTCACCATTTTAACTGCCTTTGAAAGTGTGCTGAGGAGTCTCTTCTCTTGAGCAAAAGCCACTTTTTGCCAGTCTTTCTGTAGGACAACACCATTTCATAGCTTCCGTTTTCTACAAAAGGGACACCTCTGTGCCTTGCTTCATGGTAGCAGTTATCCACAAAGCTACTACTTGGATTTTTCAACAAAAATACATTCTTTCAGCCATGGTGAAGTTGAGATGCATATCCTTGTTTCACTCTTGAGGACTTTTTCCTGTCCTTTGCTGGTGAGCTTCTTCAGAACACTGTATCTGAAAAAAAAAAGAAAGACAAAAGGAAAAAGGAACACACACCACCCCCCCACCCCCCCACACTCATTGCATTCATTTGCCTTCAGTTTAAATATAGGATCTTGTCCATCTCCTTAAAGGTTATGACTCTGTTCCCTGCTGTAGACTAGGCAGGATTATAGAAGAACTTATGTACAGCTGCTTCGCTGCCCCAAAGCACCCCTAAAATATCTTTTTTTTTTAATGTTTTTGTTTCAGCTGGCAAAGCAAGTGTTTTTAAATTTGGGGATTTCCTAAGTTTTTGCCTACGCTGTCCACCCACCAGCAAAATGTCACTGGTTTTGCGGGTCAGTGGCCATGAGGGACAGAGGGAGGTGCAGCTACAGAGGTTGGCAGAAGCATCAGCACACGGGCCTGAAGAGCACAGGGAGGCTCTTTCAGGTGGATGGTAGAGACCCCTGCCAAGAAAACCACAATGTGTGTTCTTTAACTTGATAGGGTTATTTTGCAGTGCTGAGAATGCACAAGCGATTATTTTGCAGTGCTGAAAATACACAAAGCTCTGGCTAGAGCTTTCTGGTAGATGATCCTCCTCTGTTCCCTCCAAAATGCTGGTTCATCTGATGCTAACTGTGATCCTGATTTTCTAAAGGAAAGAACTGGGAGTGTACCACAGATGTGGCACCGTGTAGCCCCGGTTCATGAGACCTAACTACATTTACATGAGACTGCACCAAGGCTATGTCTTTAATGAATGGCTAGACTGGGAAATGACATTTATCTGCAGATAACATTTCTCATTGTGCAGGCATTTAACTAACAGCGTTTCCATAACTTTGAAAATAGAATGAAATCTGATTTCCTGTGGGTTTGATTTTTCTCTTTGGTTTTGTTGTCTAAGAATGTGTAAACTCTCCCTGGAGCTTTTCCTTAGCAGGAGCAGGTATGAGGATTTGCCTTCTCACATGGGCATTTCCAGGGTTTCTCTATTTTTCATAAAGTTGCTAGACCCAAACTATCTTTCTGATCTTGGTCGTTCAAATTTAGTTCAAATCAGTCAGTGGGTTGAAATTTTATTGAAAGTGACAAATATGCAGATAGGCACAAACAAGAAGTGCTATCATAGTGGAAAAGCAGGCAAAAATCTAGTAAGAAACCTTATGCAAAGAGAATATTTTTTGGTTTTCATAATGCTGAAGATTTGGACGGGCAGAGGAGGAAAGCTGCTAGCCCACTGACAAGTTGAAAATGGCATGTAGTACTATGTACCAGAGTCGGCATACTTAGGTGGATTCAGTGCCTTATAGAGAATCTGATGTGGTCCTTTTCTGTGAAAACAGCACTTTAAAAAGTCATTATTTTGCTTCTGGTGTTACCTTGTTATTAAGCAAGTTAATTTAATTTATTTATACCTCATTTATAGTGTGTTTAGAAGACAAGTAAATGACCTATTGACTGCTCTGCATTTTAGCTGAGGACATAAATCTTGCCTAATTTAGGGATATTTTAAACATTTGAACTTTTTTTCATAGGACCTGCATGTAAACTCTCACTTTGTTTTCTCTGAGTTACTTTTTAAATATTGAAGTAGGTATTTTAAGTCTAGATATTTTTCCTAATGCAATGGAAATCAAGTGCTCATATATGTTTTTGGAATGTTGTTTTTACTATCTTACAAATGTAATAGTAATTAGTAATAACCCAACAATTCTGATGACCCTCAGCCTTTTTTGAACTGCAGGTATAAGAAATATGAACAAACGTACGTTAAGAGCAAAGGAGGTTTTCTTAAGCCTGTCTGTACATAATTTGTCAATGTAGTAGAAAATCAAATTTAATCTATGTATAATAAATTGAGCTGACATTCCCCAAACAAAGCTTATTACTCAAGAGTGGCAAAGCACTGGCTGTAGTAGCGACTTCAGCACTGACTCATTACAAGAGTGGCTCTGTGCCAATTGCCAATTTTCATTTGCAAAGAGCCCTCAGAACCTGTTCCCTTACTTGGAATCACTGCTGTTTTGTCCTGACTCTATCGAGTACATTTCAGTCTTGTTTCCTTCTCTTTTCTTGGCACGGTTAAAGTTTCTTCTGCCTTCATGTGCTGGGGGAACAGCTTGTATGCAAAGTTAATTTAGTTATGGGGGTTTTATTTTTTCCTGTTCTCCCCCAAAACCTCCTCTACGATCCAGAGCCGAACAACTAGTGGCTCCAGGGCCACGCTACATTGCAGCCTTGCCTTCAGATCGACAGTGCCAGAGATTCACTGTCGTATAAGGGCAAATGCGAATTAAAGTACAAAGCCATCTCCATGATTATATTATGCATATAAACTGTAAAAAGCCATTATACAAATCTGCTTTTACCATATGCATATTAGCTAAAAGGTTGTCTTGGGGCTCAGCTACAGGACTAGAAATAGCTTTTCCTCGCTGTATTTTTATGACATGCTGTTTTTCTGCAGAAAAGTTCTTTAAGGCCAGTGTTTTCAAAAACTGATTTATTTGCCTATTATTCCGTTAACCATCGCGGGCCAGCAGTGCTCTCTAGCTTTGAAAAATCACTCCCAATTCAATGCAAATTACAATACCAAAAGCATTAGCCACAGCTGAAATATTGTTTTTTAACTTTCTGGGGCTCAGAGTTCAGACTCCAAACTGTTTAACACGAATAAGAATGCTTGTGCAGTAGGTTTGGAAATGCCCGTGACATTGCCAGCCTGTGGGGATTCATCCAAGTCTTTTGGGAAGTCATCTCAATTTTCACAAAGTTTATGCCCTTCAGCCATTGTGGCTTTTTCAGTCATGGAGTCCCAGCTAATCTCAGCTGGCTTTTTAGTAAAAAGCTTGTCAGAGGATAGAAATTTGAAACCATCTTCCAAACCAGGAAGCAGACACAGACGTACAAAAGTAACATGCTCATGCTACTTTTTTGATCCAACTGGGATTTGGGGGAGACCTTCTGTGTGATATTTCTGGTGGGCAATACTAACCTGGCATGACATGGCATTGCATAATGTAACTTTAAATAGCTATGGTGAATAATATGGTCAGTTTAAAATCTTTATAATCCTAGAGTTTCTCAGGTTGGCTTATCATTTTCTTAAACATACTATTTGTTCATAGGTACTATTTGCTTATAAGTGCTGTTATTTATTTTACAGACTGAATAATAAACAAATTAAAAGCAGTATTTGGAATTCCAGCCACACTCCTCAGCCATTAGCAGAGTATGTGCTATTTTCACTCCCTGAATGAAAGAGCATAGCTCTTTACTACTTTTTCTCTCCCATTTCCAGAGTCTTCACAGATGAAATCCACACTCATATCCTCCCTCTAATGTGCTACTTTGCTGGCCTTGAGGCGTCTGGCAAGGAATTTTGGGAATAAGGTGATTCTGCCATGAATTGTCCCCTATACCGTGTAAAATAATACCAGGCAGATGAGATTTGTTGGTTATAAAGCTTTCATTAGCGAAGTAAACTTCTTTTCTGCAAGGCGCTTCAGTGCCTTGTATGGGTGGCTCATTGTTTTCTCCTGTGTGGGATTTTGGAAATGTTACCCACTTGCGATGTGAAGCACTCTCATGTATCAAGTCCACTGTGCTATATAATCTACTGTTATATATTTACACGATTAACTGCAGTTTCTTGCAAAAATACTTCACCAGCTTTACTAATATGCATAAAAAGAAAAATACACTCATATATCTCTCTTTCTACAGGATAAAAGCGCTTTACTGACAAAATGCTCCTTGTTTCTGATAACATTTCTGAAATCTATTGAATAAGGTTTTTGTCCTGGTTTGAGGACAAGTTTTAAAATGTTTATATGTATGTTTTAAATGAAATCAAAGCAACCTCCAAAGGAAATACCAGAAAAAAAGATTCTCACTTTTCTTTCTCATTCTTTTTTTCCCTCCTCACTCTTCATAATACAATGAGTTCATCTTTAGATGGCTGCATTTTCAGGAGCACTCCTGAAATGTTTTTTTTTGAAATCTCATTCTCTGTGAATACTGCATTTGTCATCACAAGCCCCTGCCTCTGAGAAAGCTCATGCAAAAAGCCGAGACTCATTGAAATCCTAAGGGGAGAAAATTCCAAAGGGGTTGGGTACAATCATTGTCTCCATTGTGCAATCACTGCTAATATGAATTCAAGTTAAAATTCAAATGAACACTTGCAGAAATGTTCACCCATCTCACACATTTTATATAAATATGAGATACATGTTATTTATATACATGATGTAAATAGCATCAGTTTCTTGGCTCTTTTAAAATGGCTTGAAAAATGGAGTAATCGCTTCAGCTGATGAGGCTTCGCAACATGTAATTTACTATGGGGCCCATCACTTTTGAATGTGTTGAGATTATGTTTGATGTATTATTGAAAATGTAACTCCTTCATTTGAAATTCTTCTCAACTCTCAAACAATGAGAACAGTCGCAACAAAGAAAAGAGTGGGAAAAAGACAGGGAATGAATGTCTGACAAAATAGCCAGAATAGCCTTCTAATAGGCATACTGGTAAAGGAATATTTGGATAGGCTGAAGTTGTCCTTTCTTTACTATATTTTTGCCTCCCTTTATTTTGAGTATTTTGCCTTTTGTCTTCTGCTGTACGTTCCTAGAGGTTTATAGGTATTTTCATATGTATATTTCTATTGAACTACTGAAGGAGTTCATCTGTATGGAGAATCATAACAGCCTTTTTACCTCCCCACCCAGCAGTGGAGCACCCACCGTGCAGGTAGCCTCTAGATACTCACTATCACATCAATGAATTCTGGAGGAAGAAGCGACAGAGCCTTGCCCAGGCAGAGGTGAGCCTCTGCTGTGATTTTTCCCCAGGTGATTTAGGACAGAAGACTAGCTTAGGTCCCTTTGAATGATCTCCACAGGAGTCGGTTTTGTTTCACTGACCACAGAAGCTGTGTGTTAACCTAACTGTGATGAATGCTTCCGTTTATCACCTCTTATCATCTTGTTGAATTGGGTCAGCAATATTAAGTTACTCCTTTGCTAACCACATTAGGACAGTTGTAAGAGCTGAACTGGGATTTGTCTCATAAGCTCTGTGTTAGGATTGACTGTGGATTTGGGCTGGGGCATTCCTTGCAGGATGTAAAGATGGGCACTTCTTAGCCCACTGCAGTTGATGGCAAAGTTAGCAAAAGCATCTCTGATCTCAGGAGCAACATGATTACACCCAGCAGAGTTCAAGTTAGTTGCAGTTATTTTACACTTGTTTCTACTTGCCTGGTTTGTCACTATTACACCTAACAGGTATGAAGCCCCATCTTTTCCTCTGCACTATAATGTCATAATTGTGAAAAGCTAGGAGATTTTGCACTACTGCACTAATTTATTGCATGCTGCTGTCATGAGCAACAACAGCAGCAAAACCTTTAAGGTAATATTTGAAAAAGAAATGAGCACAAATGAAGGTTCAGGAATAGCTTCTTGAAAGAGCACTTGAGAAAGATTGAGCTCCCTACCAACATCTCCTCTCCAACAGACCATTAATGGCCTAGCAATTTGTGGCAGCAGTGTAGCTCTATGAATGACTGTAGCTCTTCTTTTTTTTCTTTTTATTTTGAATTTGCCTGAGGAACAAAAACAAGAATGTTAACGGACAACCCCAAAGGAAAATGGATATTTATTTTTCTTTTCCACAAAACTAAACAAAGCCCAAAGCATATGTTGATTTCAGTCTGAGCAGGATGTTTTGCTTTAATATACAATTAAATACTACATTTAATTTTCAATTGTATTTAACTGTTTTGAAATAGGTAAAATGTCAAAGCAAAACATGTTCAGAAAATAGAGCAGCGTTAAAATCCTTATCAAATCTGCTTGTTGCTAGCCACAAAGAAGAAGATAAATTCTGTCCAAGGCCTCAAATGCTGCTTCTTGAAGCTGCGTTTTCCAGCAAATGTGATCTAGTCTTAATGGACAGACACAAAATTCTTGTCTTTTGCATTCTGCACATGTTCAGACAAAACCTTTGCTCTGCAAAGTGTATTCCCATTAGTTGTCCTTATTCTCTTTCCCTTCCTGGTCTCTGTTTTGTTTTACTCTTCTACAGCATCTTGTCTGGAAAACCACAGTGTATATTTATATTGCATAGAATCTCGTTAAATTGAGGCAAAGTAAGGTAAATGGCTGTAATAATAAATTCCAAGTCTGTACCATGCTGTTTTTTTCCCTTGTATAAAAATTTGCTATTATTTTATACTGTGCAACGCACTGGCATCCATCCCAAATTATAATTAGCTTTAAACAAAGAGACTTTTACTTTGGAAAAAAAAAGAAAAAGAAACCAAGAATCAGTGCACTGACTCACAACCAGGTATTCCAATTGCTCTTACCTATTTCTTACCTTTTCTTCTCTAGTATATATTTAGCATACAACCGTACTGTACTTCATGTGTTGAAGAAGGACTTTGAGATCTTCATGTTCAGACAATCTTGTCTGAGCTCCTGCATTTAGTCCCCTTGCCTTATATTGAGTGTGGTCATTTGGGTATGACTGAAGTACAACTATCTATCATCCCAATCACAAATCGCATTTGCGTGTGTGTTTGCAGAAAGTATCACATCAGAATTTTCATTTTGTCTCATCATTCAGTTGATCCAGAAATGCTGATGGCTACAGATAGGCACAGGGAGGCCACAGCTATATTAAATTAATATACTGATGGTCTTTGGCATTTGTGACTAGTCTTCTACCACTAAACTCTAAACTTATTCTATCTGTAATTCAGTGCTTGTATTATTTGTTTTCCACCTCCTTTCTCCCTCTGGGATACGGTAATAAATGAAAAGGGCACGTGGTTCTGCAATAACCTCAGATCTCCCTTTCTTAAGGGGCCACAAAGGATGCTTATAAAATTCCCATTTTAATTTGTTCCTGGTAGCAAACCCTTTAGCTTTGTGTTCATGTCAATCATAATCAGTAACAAACTAAGCCTCTCTATGGAATACTCAATTTGATCGAAATATGTCCTATATTTATTAATATAACCGTATTTACGTAGTTCTTACAGGGACAGAAGAAGGAATACCTGTAGAAGTCACTGGATATAATAAGCAAGCAATACATAAGGGAAACCACAACCAAACAGGCTCCTCTGTGCCATCCCTCTGAATTCAATGCCTACTAGGCAGCTGGATGCCCATTTTTAGAAAATCTTTTCCTCAGGTCCAAATACACAGACACTTTCACATTGACATTGGCAATCAATACAAAATCCATCAAAATGTGATTTTACATCAGCATCTAGAAGTTCTTTAGGCTAAGTCCATCCTGAGAAATTCACGAGAACCGACAAGTTAGCTCAGAAGGTCTTTTCAGGTTTTTCTACTCTTAAATAATTAAAATAAATATTCCTGTGGGATGGAGCAGGCAGCAGCAGTTACAACTGGTAAAAAGTGAAATGGCTGGACTACATATGGCATCCCTTCCATATCCTGTTTTATTCTGCTAATCCTCCAGATGCAGTAGAGTGGATTTTTACAAGGAGAAAAGACAATCTGGGAATGGGCTTTCTAAAGCGGATTTGGTACCACTTTGGTACTTAGATGAAGGTCAAATGTCCAGAAGAGGCCAGCATCAAGCAGCCCCAACCGTGACACTTGTGCTGTACAGATTTTCTCAAAGAAGTCAGCATCTTGTAAGCAGAGCTTGTTCTGATAATCTTATTTGTTTTGGTGGCAAAGCAGAAGCTAAGCTCTTCTGAAAATCTGACTCTGTAGCCAATTATGTTGACAGAAGCCCAGTTGATGCATATTGTATTGTGATTCGGAACGGTCAGAGAAATGGAAATTTTGTGTGTGTTTCATAGATTTTGCAATGTTTCATTTAAGAGAAAACTGAGCAGAACTAAGAGCTAATTGCAAGCCTCTCTTGTGTAGTCTTCTGGAACTCAGTCCCATAATGTTTAGTCAGTGCATTCTTTTCTTCAAACAGCAGGGAGACAAACTGAACGGCATTTCACTGTTGTATATAATTTTATTCTTTTGAAGAATCATATATATAAACAGTGACTATTTTAAGTGATGAGTGAAATCCAACCCTACTAATGTGTTGGATATTTTACCATCAATCTCAGTAGATTTTGATTAGTTTTGACACTAGTTTTACAGGCATTGGCAAAATAATTGATTTAAACCAATGGAATAAAAGTTGGCTGCTTCACCCAAACATACTGAAGGTCACTTCCCAAATAAATGATGATTTCTGTAAAAATTTAAGGATGTTACTAGTTTAAATGATACTTTTGTGGCTTCTCTAACCATACTTTCATCTATATATCATGGTGAAGACGGCAGATATGTACTGTGACCGTGGCTACTTTTTCAATTGTGGTGTTTACACCGAAATGTTACAGTATGTTATGGTGTACATGTATGTACCTGGCTGCAGTAATTTAAAGAGATTGAGATAAAATTAATTCTTTCTCTGGAATCATTAAAGAACATGTGAGAGATACTCAATAATGACTCTTAATCCTACACATCTAACAAGTTTTTAAACACGACTGCCAGCTGTTACTGAGATTTATTTCACAATTATAAGGTGGTTAACGCATTTTCTAATGTCAGTGTTTACAAGGCCAAAGTTTCACCAAAAAATTTTTTTAAGTAACTTTGAAGAAATATTGAAATAAAAATATGTATGTGGAAATATAAACACCTATGCACGCACACATATTCCAGAAATGTTCTTTAAAAGATCTGCTGCTCATGTTACTCTTTCCATCTATTTTCTTTCCTTTGCAGGCAAGCGGAATATTCACTGGAATGTTCAAGCCTGGAATAAGGACATTAGTAGGAAACCAAACAACTCCATATAGGCAATATTATTGTCCATAACAATGACATTAAGGAGAGAAGTGAATATACCCATTATTTGTTTCATTCCCTACCCGTTATTTTTCCTCCATGATTCTGCTGCACAAACCACAAGTTGCACGGTACACCTCATGATCTCATCTGAATATGCATATGTTCATTTGCTGGAGACAGGTTGGAGGGGATATAGCAGCATAAAAATGTCCCACCTTTTTATGTTAACCAGGAATAAAGCCAACACTCTCTAGGCTTTATCTGAGGTGTTTTGGTTTTTTTTTCCCTTCCTATATTACTGTGATATTTCATAGTGTAAGTTAAGTTTCTGACTACAGACTCAATTAAAGCCCCACATATAGCATATAAGCCGCGTGTCAGTTTATAGATAGTATATATTTCCACTGTGACCTATTTTCATGCAGCAAAGTCACTGGTTTGATGTTAATTTCTAGGTGCAATGTAAAAACAGCAGCGATTTTAAACTCTGAGAAGTGCCTGGTGAGGTGAATGGATAAACAGTAGTGGGTTCCCATTTTAGCTAGTTCATCAGCTGGAATACAGCAGCAACTGGTCGTGCTGAATGTACTGATATCACTTGAAGAATCCTATTAAATGCAGACAGAAGTGTAAGTGGTTTGTTGCTGTAGAAAGAAATGCGGGAAACTTTGCAGGCTGCAGATCTTTTCTCTTTCTGATTGACACCAAGCAGAGAGACAGGGTTTTGGTTCTTGTTGTCTTTCTTGTGTCTTTCTCAGTAGTTTCTTTTTCTTCTTGCAAATTTTGGCTCATAGCTAAGCTGTAAATACTAATTTCAACACGTAGATGCTAAATCTGTCTTGTACGTCCTTATGCATACTCATCTGCAGCATACAGGAAAAGCTAGAAGGTGTGCTGAAAAGAGAAATTCTTAGTGAACAAGACTCTTCTTTCCTTTCTATTGCATTTATAGATTATCCCTCCTAATTTTGTCCTTTTATTGTGCAAAGTAACCAGAAATGCTGATATCAGGCCTGAATGCCCGAACCTTAGCCAGTTATCTTAAGCTAATTATTATGGATTTTAGGCCTGTTTGCATCTTCACAGGCAATTAAACAATGTTAGAGAGTAGTCATTACAAAAGGGATCAAACTGAGTCTGAATTGAGGCTCTTGTATTTTTCTTCATGACTAGAGCTATAGCAAAAAATATCCCACCTATATACATAACACACCTATTTTGAGAACCGAGATTTTTTTTTCACAATGCTTTCACGATAACAATAAAAGGAGAGAAGTTATAAACAGATAAATATGTTTGGAATGTATCTGTCCAATCTATTATGTTCAATGGGTTAAAAAAAAAAAAGAAATTAATCCCCCTGTCCAACAACCCTCCTCGAAAAACAACAGCCAGGGGGCAGTCTGAAAGAACATTGACTGTGAGTTGCATTTACATTTTCAGCAAGGACCAGAGTAAATATTAAGTAAGCCAATTTGCAATATGATTGTAATCCTTGCTTCCTATTTACAGAACTAGGTTTTTCAATTGTTTATTTTATAAAGGAACCCTTCTGGAATTGAAACTAGGCCCATATGCATTTTTTTTAATTGCCTTTTTTTATTCTTTTTTGCCTTACACTGAAATAATATTTTTCAGGCTGTCTTTATTTCCTGTCTTTTTTAAAATAATCAGATCCTGAATCTTGGGCAATATTGTGTAAACTTTAATTCTATTGTTTTCCAATAATATATAAACTCTGACTGTACATACCTCATTGTAATGCAGAAACCACTTATCAAAGAACAAAGAGAATTTTTAGTATGAGTTTTACCAGAAGGAAAGAAGGTAGATCAAAAGATTTTTTAGCATTTTTGTGTAAAAGATTTAAAAACGGAGCTCCCCTTTAAACTCATCAAAATTATATAAAAGATTTAGAGCATTTTACAAAACCAGAGAATACAGAAGCATGAGATGCTATTTAGATCCAGTAAGCACATTGTAAACATCCCTTGACCATTACATATGCTGGTAGAAGGAAGAATAAACTGAAAACACTGTTTAAAATGGGAAAAGCATATATATCTAAAAACCTTTTAGAAGAACTAGCAGATGTACCATGAAGAATGATGTCTGGATCAAACTTCTTGCTTCTAAACATAACCTAGCCAAATACAGCTGGCTCTAACAAATTCTGATAAATGTTTTAATCTTGGTAAGAAAATGAATGCAGTGATGTGCAAAATGAGCATATGAGTATCAATAAGATTTTTATGTGCTAATTTTTTTTTTTTTTTTTTCTGGAGAAGAGTATGGCAGGCACAACAGGAGACAGCCTGGCAGTGGTGTGTGCAAAGGAGGCACAAATGGGCTGGTAACAAAATCAGATACTAGAGTAGCTTGTGAGGAAGAAGAAGATGGGATAAATGTTGACGTAAAAAAAAACAAAAAACAAAAAACAAAAAAAAAAACCAAACAAAAAAACAACAACAACAAAAAAAAAGACAAAAAAAAAACCAAACCAAAACCAAAAAAACAACAACCCAAAACATATTTGTATTCACTTTTGGAAATGGTAGCTTGATCAGAAGTAGGCGCTGAGAGGCAGTGCTGTTAGCAGGCCTGTGGAAGGACTTGAGTGGGGAGAATTGCAGCTGGACTGAAGCGGTTACGTGAAATATGGGCCTGGAGACCTTGCTGGTGTGGCCTGGGCTATTTTGGAAGAAATTGCAAGATTTAGATCTGACATGGACGAATGAGTCCAGAGATTATTCATAGATCCTGTTTAAAATAGGATAGAAATGTGCATGCTAGTTTTTTTTCTGTAACATATCACAAAGTGTGAAGGCAATCTGCATTTTCAGAGCAACCAAACCAAAATCCTACTTGATTTCCCTCTTGGTTATGCAGATTATGTTGGGTATTGAAGTGTTTTTGCATTTAATGTTATTCCACTTTGTTCACAGTGGTTAAATAAAGAGGCTTTTGTTTAGAAATATTTATAACTGTAATAATTGCAGCTTCTTTTAAATTATATTTAATGCTTTTTTTTACTTCACTATAAAGAATTAGATCTTTCTGCACATATTCCTTTTTATATGGATTCAGATTTTTGTTTTTTAAAATAGCTTATTCAACACATTTTGACATACGCACAAACAATTTTTTGTAATGTCTTGTATGAACATACATATTTTAAGTTACCTGAAGCCTCTCACCTTACAAATAAAACAGAAAGGATTAAGATAGAGGGCAATCACGTAGATAAAGCAAGTCCCAATCTGAATACAACAGAAAATCTTCAAACCCTTTCTGAAGGCTCTAGCTATAGCTGAATAAACTTTTTGTTATATTTTAAGTATTTTTAGCCAATTTTTCTATTACTTTTCACAATACTTATTCAATTAAACACACATATATATGATTGTTTAAAAAATGAAATGGTGTGTAAAGTATGTAAATGAGACATATTTACCGTGATCTTTACTTAAACCTTCCTCTCCAAAGATAACTACTAAAATAGGTCACAGTATAAAAATAGTATAGTAAGCAACTTAAGGACTAGATTCTGTTTGCAAACTGAGTGGTATAAATCCATCCTAACTCCATTGATTTCACCGGTTTAACTTAGATTAAACTGTGTTATTATTAATGAACATGCATCTACTGCAGATGAGAGATTAATTCCTCCAAAATCCTAACACCAAGGGGCAAGCTTTAGCTGGAAAAAAGTAAGAAAGTGGAAAGAAATTCCCGCCTTCTTTCATTCCATCTGCAAATTTCTGCTTGAATCCTGTACTGCAGGAGTGTCTAACCTTTCAAGCAGATGAATGCCAAGTCTCTTGAAGAGGTACACAGGAGAAATACATCTTCAGCCTTCCTCTGCCAGATGACAAAAAGAGTGCCTGTCATGGGGCCACAGCCACCCCCTATCCCATGACTGGCATAAAGCCTCCATATTCCGTTTCAATGTACGTACTCAAATTTTTGTTACGTGGGTGGATGGGCACTTATAACATATTGGGGATGCCTTGATTTCTGCAACTGGTGTACATACAAGCCTGGACATGCTGCAGGGAGAGGGGTTGATGACCCTTGGGAAAGTCAGCGAGCGCTAGAACAGTTTCAATTACTTATGCCTTGCTTTTTGACTATGTCTCAGGAGTGCCTGGAAGGTGGCAAGGACTAGGCCATGCAGTATACGAAATAACTGTAATAAAGGGATCAGATACGAGGGCTACTGTAGAAGGTAACATCCTTGGCCTGCTCCAGTCCAAAGGTTGGTATGCCACGGGTACCCCTTGTCCATGCTACACAGCTGTGTCCTGGGGCATAACCCTTCTGGATTTGTGAATCAAACTCTACTTCTTCTTTAGCAAGACAATACTGTAATTAAAAAAAAAAAAGGCTTTTAATGTTTTTTTTTTATTTGCACTTAATGCCTTCTTCCAGGTTTAATGAAAGTTTGATTACTTCTTAAGCCATTTATTAAATATAAGGAGCAAAACCTAAGCCAAAGGTTTCAGTTTTAGTATTATTTGATGGCTGGAGAAACGCCAAGGCTAGCAAGTGCCAAACAGAGGCAGTCCTGAATAGAAATTTAAAAAAAAGTAATTGATTTTTGTCAAAAAAATCTTTCATAAATCATTTGGTTCAGGGCAGCTGAAGCAAAATATTTTTCTCCCATCAACTTTGCCAAAATATAGTCTATTATTTAGAAATCCCTTCTTCTTAGAAAATTCAGATTCCTAAGACTTTTTACATTTAGTTGGCCTTGAAATTAGGAAAAAAGGTCCGCTACTTAATCTAATATCTTCAAAAACCTGCCTGGCTAGAGCACCTTATGAGTGACCTCGGAAATAGCATATGTTTTTCCCCCCACCAAGGATGCATGCTGCTGTAGGGGGCAGTTATTAAGGTTCAGCCCCATTGCACAGGTATTCATAGTGACACAATTTTCAATCATAATTTTATGCAACATCACAGAATTTGATGCAGCTGTATTAGTACATGGCGGTTACGAATCAAGCCCGTCACGCACCTCTTACATCCTTTAAGTACTGCTGAAGAATCCCTCATAGTTTGTCATCAGCAGTAGCATTAATGCAAGTGGGTAAGTTTGAATGAATAATCAAACCTTTCTGATACTAATTGCAAAGTTCATGAGGAGACAGTCAAAGGAGTAAGAGGATGCATGTCAGACTAAGCATTCAAGAGATGTCTGAGCAGAAAAGTGAAATGATCATTGCACAAGAAATACCCAAATATCTGAAAGATTTTTAGAACCGGAAGGAATATTGACGAACATAATAGTTCAGATAAGCTGCTTTTTTTTTTTCTGATAAAAAGAATGTCGCTGGTATCTGCCTTCATTTATCCTTGCATTCTCTGAGCGTGTGTTTTTTACAATCTCTTTTATTACTGTAATGTTTGTTGACTGAAATTCTTAATTTGTAGGTCTCCTTGAACATGTTTATTCAGGGGATGGACTTGCACAAAACAATACACTTGTATGAGGCAATCCCATCACATCAGCCTTCATTACCATTTTTAGATTGCCTAACTGGGATACTTGTTAGTGATTGCTGTAGTTCCGCTGCTTCTACAAAAGAGCCTCGATTGTTGTGTGCTGATCTTTGATACTACATCGGCCTTAGCTTTACCATGATGTCTGAATTAGATGAGCATCCGATGTGCCACAACTGCAACTTTTCTCCACTAACACAATGGGATGTTTTGAGCACAGGAGCTGAGGTCTTTCTTTATATGAGCATGTGATACAGCTGTTGGTTTTTTGTTTTGGTTTTTTGTTTTCCGAATGTAGTTTTTTTAAAACTAAAATACTATCGTTACTACTTATTTCAAGTTCTCAAGGTTCTGCACGTGACCCAGCTTACTTCATTAGTCTTCTTCAAAGGACGATGCAGAGTATCTGAGTTAGTTTCATATTTTCCACAGCTGGATGATGTGTCTATCCATTCCTCTCTCTGCCACATTGCATGTCTTTAAACCTATCATGAGTCATTTTTCTTATGTAGAAACTAATTAACATCTTGGGAACAGATTGCCTGCATTGTCTTGATATTTTTTGAAGTAACCAGATGCTGTAATTACTGTGTCTATGGTTCTTTTTGCCTGTAGGTTGTCAGATAGCACCCCTCATCACCTTAATTAACAGCATAAAGTTCATGTAAATAGTAAAAGATGAGACAAATTTGTTTAGAAGTCTTTGAATGAAATAGGAATTAAGAACTGTCCTGAAGGTAAAAACAAAACAAAGAAGCCCTAATTCAAATAATTCATGCTGGAATACTTAATTCCTTTCCTTTTTAGTGCTAATATTATTTATTTGAAATTCTCCTACTTTTAATTATATTCCTTTTGTTTAATTTTTATCATGTATGTAGTAGTACTCTATGTTGGTTTACTGCAAAACAGATCTCAATCTTTAATAATTACATTCCTAGCTAAACTTGTATTTATTGGTCCTTGTTCTCTGTACTGCTGTCTATTTTGATTGGATCATTGCTGGTGCCTCATTTCTTCTGATTTTTCCCAAGATGTTGAACAAACTGGATTGCTATTAAGAAATAAGATAGCTTATTGTTAATTAATTTTTAGGTGACAAGAAGCAATAAGCGTTCTCTGAGATCTGGTTTAAAAAGACCTGTATAGAGAAGCAAAGGGAAGGAGGGACAAAGTGTCAAAACATGCAGTTGTTTATAACGAATCAGTTAAATCAACTGGCTCTCCTCCTAGCCATTACTGGTCATTTTTTCATTGGCAGATTTACTTATGAATAGCGTCAGCTTGACTGTATTTTAATTGGTCCTGTATACTATGTCCACTACAATGCAATGCAGCACCTTTTGGATGAGAGGCGCTTGTTATATTAGACTTTCATTGGAGGCTTTCTGAGATCCAAACGCGTTGTGATATTTTTTAATGATCAGTCTTGGCTATAGCATGTTCCAAACAGCTGAGACAGGTTTGCTTATGAGAGGTATTAAAAAAAGATAAGGAAGAGAGAACTCAATGGTATGTGTCATTAGTTAAAATGCTAGACACATGCACAATGGAAGTGCTTGATTTGAGGATGGTACTCGCATCAAATCCAAAAAGAAGATTGCAATCTTGCTTCATGTAAATAAAATGTCTAATTCATGACATTTGGTTACACCTTTTTCCCCTTGTCATAGTGTATGACTATTCAAAATACCTTTTTCCGATTTCCATGTAAGTTTTTTTCACTTATATGATGACAGATATCATAATCTTCTGTCCTAACATTCAGCTCAGTATGTTGTATATTACACAGCTGCAACTGAAATTATGAAGTGATAGAAAACTGCTATGTCTGCAAAATATATCTGGTTTGTTTGTTGGGGTTTTTTTCCTGCACTTTTACTGGTCATGGTAGACCACTAATAAATAAGAAAGGCAATATCAGTGACCTTTGAAGTCTATGTGAAATGTCTATTAGGGACAGGGGAACATAATAAAATGGATATTTCCAATAGAAAACCTTGTTTTACACCCTTCTCTCTGAAATCGGGGAAAAGTAACATTAATACCACACAGGACATAAAGAAAAAATAGATTAGCAAGTGGAACCAACCTTGGGAGCCATTAGAAGTCCAGGTGTCATTAACAAGACAAGTTATGTACCAGCCAAAGAAAAGAGATACCCGTGTCTTGTTTTGTGTACTTGGTTGGTTGGTTTTCTGTATTTCGGGAACCAATTAAATGAAGAAGCTAAAAACATATTTGTTCCCCTGACATATTGTCCTTTTATGGACAGACTTGGGTTTTTTGACGAGTAACGTCAGTCGCTATGCAGTACTGGCACTGTTAATGGAACAATGAGCTGTGGGAAAGCTTGTGGTTCCAAGAGCAGTCTCCACCTTGGGGATCAGTCAACCAAAGACTGTTAAAGGAAGGTCTTCGGGGTTTTTTGTGTCTGCTGATGAACTTGGTTAAGTGTCAACACCAAAGGTTCCCAAACTGTGGTTGACAGACCATGTTAGTGGTCTGCGAATTGAATCACTAGACCACACAATGCTTAGGATGTCAGCTGCTAAGTTAGATAAGATGGTAGTGTGACGTTTGAGATACATTAATTGCTGACAGTGGACGAAACAACCCTCTTATTGTTGTGTATGGGGAAAAGAAATGGGGAAGGGCGATCATGCAGTAGGAAATCATAGTCAAGGACAGAGCAGCCTGAGGAAGCACCTAGAACTAAGAATCAACAGGGAATTGGAGAGAGGACCAGAAACCAGGGCTCAAGGCTGGGGAGATGGGAAACAAGTCCAGGATAGGTGCAGGTTTTTCAGGCAAAGGAAGAAACCCAGTTAAGACAGGAATGTCGACAGGAGATGGAGGCAAAGATCATAAACTGTTTGAGTGGGTTGTGCTGGCAAGATGCTTGTTGTCAGGTCTCAGTACCCTTGTACAAAGTGGGAATTACAGAGAAAAGGACCTTCATCCCAGCTTCAGTCTCATCTGTTGCTTACTCATGCTGAGTCATCACCTGGCTTTTGTTATCTCCTGCACTAACATAGACTTAACGGGAACTGAAAGGCTGGATGGCTTTAATTTTACAATATCTTATGATATCAGTGAAGCAGAAACACAACTCTCTCCACAGAGCATTTTTATGAGGTTCAGTTTCATTAAAATTTTGATTTTTTTCCATGAAAGAGGCAGCAGCTTTAGATGCAGAATATGCCATCTGGAAAGCAGCCAGCTGGAGAACCTGAGTTTTGCCAAATCCAAGGCACTCTGATGTGCTGCAAAGAAGCTGAGCAGGGACGATGAGGGGCAAATGGGAGGTGTTTGAAATCTACCTCAGCTCTAAACAAGCTTCACAGGAATCTTCCTGTCTTTGCCAAGCAATTTTGACAAATTAGCAATCTCCGAACAAGAATAAGCAGCTCCCACCACCTCAAACCACACATCAAATTTAAAAGCAATTCTACATCCATGCAGTTTCTACTAGGCTGAAGTTGGTATCAGTCAAAATGCTGCTGGACTTAAATTCATTAGTGCC
The DNA here is from genome assembly GCA_017639485.1 of Pluvialis apricaria. Classification (NCBI taxonomy): domain Eukaryota; kingdom Metazoa; phylum Chordata; class Aves; order Charadriiformes; family Charadriidae; genus Pluvialis; species Pluvialis apricaria. The sequence goes on along the minus strand of CM030008.1, from coordinate 43,107,288 downwards.
ACTGCTGGCAGCCAGTACTGACTGAAGTGAAAATCCAAACTACTGTGATGCATTACTGGAGTGTGTTCTGAAGATGATGAGATTATTTATCTTCTGCTAAACTCTAACAATTTAGCTGAGTGCAATTTGATCAATTTGGGTGGTACCTCCCTCACAACCAAAACCCAATGCTTTTTATAAAACACAGTGTTCTGCGTGATAACTGCTCTGTGTCTTATTCACAATATTGTATGTACTCCAGAGGTTGAGATGACTGTTTTGGACAAACAGAATAAAGATGCCATTATCCAATATTTGTATTCTGAAGGGCAGATGGATGAATGAATGTCACTCTGGGAGCACACCTTATTACTATGCTGGTAAAGCAGACTAATATGGAAAATCTTGTATTGCATTGCTTTTTCCTGTATTTCTTTCTTGAGTTATAGCCTTCTCTTTTACTGTAGGATTATTTTCTTCAATATTGACTTTATCTCAGTGATTATATATACATATGTACATGTGTGAATTACAAAGTAATGTTTTATAACGTAATTAGTGGTTTTGATGGTTGAGAAATTGAAAAACAAGAAGTGATTGGGAAAAGTAGACAGAACGTAGTTCTTTGTTAGTCCATTATTCTTCTAAGAAAGCAGTAGCTAGAAATACTGTTTGGCTGGGTTTTATACATTTTAAATAGAGGTAAAAGAAATGCCTTTTTTATTTTTTAAATTTCATGAATGGGTGAAGAAAACTGCTGTGAGCAGTAGCCGGTCACAAGAACTAATTGATCTAAAGGGCGACAGGGGAAGCAAGGTTAGCCATCGTGCTTTTTCTCACAACTGTTCTGCTCCACCCTATGAGTTGTGCCGCAGCTAATAGTCACATTAACAGAGATTTCAAATATGATTTCAACACTTTTTAGAAAACAACATGTAGGAATGGGAACATTCATTTTGAGCGTCCTGACTCTTCATCCATTCAGTATTATCTTTCTGACACCTGCCTGTGAATTGCCCCACTGCATCTCAAATGAATGTAAGATACATTCCTTCTTTTCCCAGTCTGATGTTATCACTGTTGCTGCACAGTCGTAAAACAGCTGAGAGACAGCTGCTTGGAATGATGAGTAAAGGGTTTGCTATACCAAGTTTGATTGCTCGACATCTAGTGGGTTAAGGACAGAAGTCTCAAAAACGACAGGAAATGCTATGTGCTCTGTTAAAACAGTGCAGACCTCCCGCTGAATAACGGTACCCTGCCACTGACCCAGTAGGCTCGGATGGACTGTAGTGCGGGTTACCAGTTGTCATGTACGTTAAAAAGGTGACCTTTTAGCCTATGGACCTCTGCCACCTGCCTCTACGCTCTGCTGTGCCTTTTCTGGGTTTTAAAATGGTCTGCAGATAAGTTAATGTACCTGTCGTCTTGCCCGCAGTGAGATTTGTGCCTAGTCTTTCAGCGGTCTCTTCAGTAATGCTGCTCACATTTTACGGTTTTGATTCCCTCATATTGTAGATTTAGTTTTATTTTTCTGTAGATGTTCCCTGCAGCCAAAACAGAAGGAAGGGGAAATCTTTGCTGTAAAAGTCTTATATTTATGAGGCTTATGATGACAGGGAGGGGGAAGATCCTTAAAAAATAACTCCAGTTGTTTTTAAGCCTTTGTTCACATTTTAAAATGATCTGTGGAACACAGTTTTGCCTCTATAAAACAAACCAAAAAAATCTTGTGTTGTTGTTATTAATAAAGCAGGTGGCTCATCTTTCAAAATCCCATTTTAGCCAGGCAGTGATTTTCAATGAAACCTGACATGTTCATTTTTGCCAGACTTAGCAGCCCCCAAGGCCTGTTGAAAGTCATCTGAAAAAAGCCTTCTTAACAGATCAGTTTTCTTTGCTGAAGCTGTAGCATCTCCTGTACTTATAGAGATTTGGTTCTTTTACATCTATATGTATTAGTTGAGTAGCAAGCTAACTCTGGTAACATAGATTAACAAAGTATGCTGGTTATACAACATTGAAGAATGATATATCCAGGAAACCATTTAGTGAGCACCTTTATATACTGGCAACTGTATTTTCATTTTTTCATTTGTTGTAGAGAATTAATCCTCGGGAATCTATTGACATAATTGATGTCAGCTGGGGAATTGGAGCCAGCCTTGCAAATATGTTAATTATTACTGCAAATGATAGAGAGCACTGGGACAAATCCAGATCTAGTTTGAATCCATTGACTTCTCTGAGCTCATAGAGGATTTTGCATGTTAATCACATGAATTTTGTTCAAAAATGCCCCCCAGTCTCCTGGTTCACATTTTATTAGAAAAGAGAGTCTGCTAGCTGCTCATTAAGATACTCTGCTTAACAGAGTGGATAAGCAGTCATACTTTTCGAACAAGTGTGGCTATTTACTTATAACTATGTGAGCAGAATAATAATGAGTTAAGAAATTTTGATGAAAGGCATTGCTTTTGTGGTCTTGCTTCCTGCAGAGAATGAGAAAAGGATGGTTTTCGTTGAGCTCAGCTATGGTTTGTGTCTCAAAAAATTAAGCGTGGATCTTTCTTTGCTCTTACCTCTCCACAGTCTCATTTTAGTGAGTTTAGCTTTTCAAGAACTATACCAGCTTGCTGCATACCTATCTCCTTCCGGACTTTGAAACTTATAGTGGCATCAAGCTTTACCCACCAAACAAGTTTCAATCATTTATCAGCAGCCCTGGCTAATCAGGCAGGTCCCAGATGGATGGAGGTTAGCAAATGTGATGCCCATCTACAAGAAAGGCCAGAAGGAGGACCAGGGAACAACAGGCCTGTCAGTCTGACCTCGGTGCCAGGGAAGGTTATGGAACATCACATGGCACGTACAGGACAACTAAGGTGATCAGGCCCCAGTCAGCTTGGATCTATGAAAGGCAGGCCTGCTTGACTAACCTGGTCTCCTTCTATGACAAGGTGATCTGCTCAGTGGATGAGGGAAGGGCTGCAAATGTTGTTTACCTGTACTTTAGTAAAGCCTTTGACACCATTTCCCACAGCATTCTCTTGGAGAAACTGGCTGCTTATGGCTTGGATGGGTGTACTATTCGCTGGGTGAAAAACTGGCTGGGTGGCCAGGCCCAAAGAGCTGTGGTGAACGGAGTTAAATCCAGTTGGTGGCCAGTGACAAGCGGTGTTCCCCAGGGCTCAGTATTGGGGCCAGTTCTGTTTAATATCTTTATCAATGATCTGGACGAGAGGATTGAGTGCACTCTCAGTAAGTTTGCAGCAACACCAAGTGGGGTGGGAGTGTTGATCTGCTTGAGGGTATGAAGGCTCTACAGAGGGATATGGACAGGCTGGATTGATGGGCAAGGTCAATTGCGTGAGATTAAATGAGGCCAAGTGCCAGATGCTGCACTTGGGTCACAGCAACCCCATGCGATGCTACAGGCTTGGGGAAGAGTGGCTGGAAAGCTGCCTGGTGGAAAAGGATCTGGGGATGTTGGTCGACAGGCAGCTGAATATGAGCCAGCAGTGTGCCCAAGTGGCCAAGAAGGCCAATAGCATCCCGGCTTGTATCAGGAATAGTGTGGCCAGCAGGACTAGAGAAGTGATCGTCCCCCAGTACTCAGCACTGGTGAGGCCCCACCTCGAATACTGTGTTCAGTTTTGGGCCCCTCACTACAAGAAAGATATTGAGGTGCTGGAACATATTCAAAGAAGAGCAACAAAGATGGTGAAGGGTTTAGAGAACAAGTCCTATGAGAAGAGGCTGAGAGAACTGCAGTTGTTTAGTCTGGAGAAAAGAAAGCTGAGGAGAGACCTTATTGCTCTACTTAAAAGGCGGTTGTAGCAAGAGGGGTGTCAGTCTCTTCTCTCAAGTAACAAGCGGTAGGAGAGGAAATGGCCTCAAGTCGCACCAGTGGAGGTTTAGATTGAAAATTAGGAAAAATTTCTTCATAGAAAGGGTTGTCAGGCATTGGAACAGGCTGCCCAAGGAAGTGGTTGAGTCCCCATCCCTGGAGGTATTTAAAAGTTGTGTAGATGAGGTGCTGAGGGACATGGTTTAGTGGTGGACTTTGTAGTGTCAGGTTAACAGTTGGACTTGATTATCTTAAAGGTTTTTTCCAACCTAGATGATTTTATAATTCTAAGCTAGAACTTGCATCTTTCCCCTACGTGCTGCTCAAGCAGAAGCTTGTGGGATGAATACAGCACTGGTGTCAGCACAAGGGCCTGAACTCCTTCCCTGCATTGTTTCTGGTTTGGGGAATATGGGCATCATTTGAAGGGCTAAGAAGAGAGGCATCAAATATGTCCTTAGCTCTGTAGGGCATGACAGCTCTAGCTCTCATGTTAGATGTGGTATCCAGGGTTCTCCTCAAGCCCTTGGTAGTGCCAAAGTGAGCCTTTTTATGTATCCTAAGTGGTGAGTGGGACTCAGTAATTTGCTGTAGCTCTCCCAGTCAACCTGTTACTTGTGAGAGATACTCACTAAGCCATAGGATGAATATTGGTTGAACTTGTGAAAAGCTTCCTCAGTAGGAATCGGTCTCAATAAAACTCATCAGATGTTTGAAATGTCATATGTTTTCCACAGAGGGCAAATGATGTTACTTTTTCAGCTGTAAATTCAATGTCTCTGAGCTTTGCACAGTAGTACAGGACTGAGATAAACTCCTGAGGGATCACGTCTAGGACTTTCCACTTCAATGACTCATATGCTGCTACTTCAAGAATAGATCTAGGCAATTGCAAAGGCGCCTATTATCTGAATTAAACATCCTAAACAGATCAAAGAGCACTGAAGGAGATGGCATCTTCAGGTATATGAGGTAAGGAGAGCATGCAACATGACGCACTGGAAAGCAGAAAAAGTCTGGAAGGCGATATTCTGAGGGAGAAATGAGATGGTGTCTCTTACTGCCTGCTTGAATGCACAAGTCCCTTCTGAATCCAATATACTGACAAAAATCTTCGAAGCGGCACTGTTTCTGCATCTGGCTTCTGAAATACCTCATTTTGTATCTAAACCTGGGTACTCAGTGCAGTGTACTTTGAGAAATTTTTTGCATATATGTTAGAATAATTATCATAACGAGTTCAGTAACTCTCTCTTAATGTGGCTATCATTCTTCCCTGGCTTCAAAAGGAAATTATAAGTTAATTTGAGCTGAATTTTTTTATATATGTTAACATTGTATGAGAGGCTCCATCTAAGACACAGTACCTCATGTTTTGGGGAGTTTTGCCATGATCTGATAACAAACGACAGAGCTAGCAAGCCCGTGTTGAGGAAGGAAATACTTCATTATGACAATATAGTGACAAAATAATTTGCTGCTTCATGAATTAAGATGCACTGTTTTTTATAACTTTATTTAGCTTGTGCTAAGTCTGTTGTTTTTTTCTGCAGATAAATGTTGACATTTCTTTCCAATATACAAAGGTTTTTGGTTTGATACTTCAGTTCTGTATAAGAAACTACGTATAGAAAATATCAGAGAATCATAGAATAGTTAGAGTTGGAAGGGACCTTGAAGATCATCTAGTTCCAACCTCCCTGCCATGGACAGGGACACCTTCCAGTAGACCAGGTTACTCAAAGCCCCATCCAACCTGGCCTTGAACACTTCCAGGGATGGGGCATCCACAGTTTCTGTGGTCAACCTGTTCCAGTGTCTCACCACCCTCACAGTGAAGAATTTCTTCCTAATATCTAATCTAAAACTACCCTATTCTAGTTTGAAGCCATTAACCATTGTCCTATCACTACACTCCCTGATAAAAGAGTCCCTCCCCACCTCCCCTGTAGGCCCCCTTTAGGAACTGAAAGGCCACAATAAGGTCTCCCCAGAGCCTTGTCTTCTCCAGGCTGAACAATGCCAACTCTCTCAGCCTGTCTTCACAGGAGAGGCGCTCCAGCCCTCTGATCATCTTTGTGGCCCTCCTCTGGACTCAATCTATGTCCTTCTTATGTTTGGGGTGCCAGAGCTGGACTCAGTACCCCAGGTGTGGTCTCACGAGAGTGGAGCAGAGAGGTAGAATCACCTCCCTCGACCTGCTGGCCACGCTTCCTTTGATGCAGTCCAGGATGTGCTTGGCTTTCTGGGCTGTGAGTGCACATTGCCAGCTCATGTTGAGCTTCTCATCAGCCAGCACCCCCATGTTCTTCTCAGCAGGGCTGTTCTCAATCCATTCACCACTGAGCCTGTATTTGCACTTGGGATTGCCCTGACCCATGTGCAGTACCCTGCACTTGTCCTTGTTGAACTTCATGAGGTTCACACAGGCTCACTTCTCATGCCTATTCAGGTCCCTCTGGGTGGCATGCCTTCCCTCCAGTGTGTCGACTGCCCCATTCAACTTGGTGTAGTCAGCAAACTTGCTGAGAGTACACTCAATCCCACCATCCATGTTGCCAACAAAGATGTTAAACAGCACTGACCCCTGAGGAATGCCGCTCGTCACAGGTCTCCACTTGGACATGGAGCCGTTGACTGCAACTCTTCGAGTGTGACCATCCAGCTAATTCCTGATCCACTGAGTGGTCCATCCATCAAATCCACATCTCTCCAATTTAGAGACCAGGGTGTCATGCAGGACAGTGTCGAATGCCTTCCACAAGTCCAGGTAACGATGTCAGTTGCTCTTCCCTTATCCACCAATGCTGTAACGCTGTCATAGAAGACCATCAAATTTGTCAGGCATGATTTTCCTTTAGTGAAGCCATATGGGCTGTCACCAATCACCTCCTTGTTTTCCATGTGCCTTAGTGTAGTTTCCAGGAGGATCTGCTCCATGATCTTGCTGGGCACAGAGGTGACACTAACCAGCCTGTAGTTCTCCGGGTCTTCTTTTTTAAAAAATGGGGGTTATATTTCCCTTTTTCCAGTCAGCAGGAACTTCACCGGACTGCCACAACTTCTCAAATATGATGGAGAGTGGCTTGACAACTTCTTATGCCAGTTCCCCCAGGACCCGCAGATGAATCTCATCAGGTCCCACTCGTGCACCTTCAGGTTCCTTAGATGTTCTTAAACCTGGTCTTCTCCTACAGTAGGCTGTTCCTCATTCTCCAAGTCCCTGCCTTTGCCTTCTGCAACTATGAACGTGCATGTGAACTAGCAGAGTTCAACACTAGGCGACTTTGTTTTTTCACATTGTTTTGTTTGTCTGTCTTGTTCTTTGTGTGTGTGGGGGGGGGTTTATTACATGCTAACAATTTTATAACATGACAGACTCTCCTCTTTCCTGTTAGTTTATATATAGTAATGAAAAACTTCCCATCTACAGAGCTGTAAATTGTTAAAAAAAGCCTATTTCTACTAGGTGTGTATTTTAGAGTATCTTTAAGCATAGTGGGGTTACCCTCTTCTCAGCACTGGTAAAGCTACATCTGCAGCACTGTGTCCAGTTCTGGGCTTCCCAGTACAAGAGAAAGAGATGGAGCTGCTGGAGAAAATCCAGTGAAGCATCACTATGATGAAGGGACTAGGCCTTCTCTGCTATGAGGAAAGGCTAAGACAGGTGTGACTTCAGTCTGGAGAAGAGAAGGTTCAGGGGGATCTTGTTAATGTACATAAATACTTGAAGGTAGGGTTCAAAGAAGACAGATCAGGCTCTTTCCAGTTGTGCCCAGTGACAGGACCAGAGGCAATGGGCAGAAACTGAAACACAGGAAGTTCCCTTAGAACATCAGGAAGCACTTTTTCATGGTGAGGGTGACAGGGCACTGGCACTGATTGCCCAGGGAGGTTGTGGAGTCTCCATCCTTGGAGACACTCAAAAGCCGTCTGGACAGAGTCCTGAGCTACATGTTCTAGGTGGCCCTTGCTTAAGCAGGGGGTTTGAGCAAGATGACCTCCACAGGTCCCTTCCAACCTCAACTATTCTGTGGTTCTGTGAATCTGTGAAGTGCCAGACTTCATGATTTTGGGTTAAAATCCACGTGGAACTAGTGCTTTGCATTTCTATCTAAAGTCCTGAGCAGATGCTGGTTTGCACTTGCTGAAGTGCAGTGGAAACTACTGGACCCAATATAACAGCTTTTATGTGTGTCTTTTGAAGAAAGGATTAACATCAAGAACCTGTATACCAAGCTGTCAACATGCTTGCACTTGGGCACGGGAAAAAAAACTGGTCTTGTCCACTTCACTTGAGTCTGCCTCTTCTGTAGCCAGTGCCTGTTTATTTCTAAACAAGGCTGTGAATGGGTAGCCTCATGCCTGACCTTTGCTATTCACAGGGCTTGATCAGTGATACCTGTCTTTGACAGAGGGATTTAGTATGTCAGGCAGCTGCTATGGAATAACTTCAGGTTATAGATGCCTTGATTCAGTCTCCTAAATGTAGGCATCTTGTGCCATTTGATATGCTTTGCAGTGTCCCCTGTCCTCCAGCTGCTTGTCTAAGGAGTGTGGACTCCCATTGGCCTTGACTCATCTTTGCCATGACCATGCAGATGTCTTTGATAACAGAGGCCTGAAATCGTCCTAGACGCTTGTGTCAGCAACAGAAATTATATAAATATCTCTTGTATCTCAGAAATACAGCCATGTTGGCCATATAATAAATTTTAACATCACTGGAATGGTACAGTCTTTTGTTGTTTCTGTTACCCTCAGGGCATATATGTCTATGTGATAGTAAATTCTGGATTTTTAAACAGCCGCCGTTATATCCTTGATGATCAATTCAGGAGGATATTTCCTTCTTTTTCTACTTTTCATGAAAATTAGTTTTGAGCATGATAAAGACATGGGACTCCTGGAGGCAGATGTGGATTTACTGGAAGGTGAAGAGGGTACAGCCCTCCCTCTCTTGGCATGCCTCTTGGTACAGCAAACCTTAGCCTTTATGTGGGGGCTTCTTTGCAGCTCCCAAATCCAAGTGGCAGTTGAATCCACAACTTTACTTATGTTTTACTACCTGAGCGAGACCTTCTGATCCCCCAAGCGCTGTCAGACACCTATGAGTTTCTATTTATTTATTTTGGTTTGCAGTAATTGCACAAGCAAAATGTAGTTCTCGTGTAGGAGCCTTTGCTTATTACAAGTCCTACTTACCCACAGAAAGGTAATTTACTGCCTGCAGGGCAGGACTCAGGTATACCCAGGCTTCCTGGGTAGCTAAATGGATCATTCCATTCCAGTGCTCATTCACTTGCTGGCCTCTGTTAGACTGCTTGCAAAAGCACTTATCCTGCAAATGCTTACTCATGTAAGTAATAATACTCTAATTAGAAAGTAAGTGGGGTTTGGAGACATTAGGATTTTTTTCAAGTGAGTAAGCACTTGCAGGGCGAAACCCAAGGGCACCAGAAATGATGATAATTTTCTGCATAGTTCATTGTCTATTTTTATCTTGAAGTCTGGATCTTTACATAACTTTCTATTAAACTGTTTGAGATCTTCCCTTCCTAGACCAGTCAGAAAGCCCAGTGAGCAGACATTCTTATGCTCCAAAGCATTTTCTAATGACTCCCTTTTAAAATGAAATGAAACATTAGCCTGAATTATAGCTGTGATCTGCTTCTAAGTTCCTTTTTAAGCACTAAATTATATCCTTCCAGTGACTGTGTCCTTTCTTCTGTCCCTCTGAATCTCACTTCAAGCTTATCAAATAACTGCTTTAACAGAAGTTGGCATTCAGGTTCGTTACTTGTCCTTTCAAAATGAGATTGTTTACAAATGTCTTCCCAACATCTAACAACTTACATGAAAGTGTGCTTTTTCATCTGCAAGGATGAAGAGGACAGTGAAGATGTGTCCATGCAGGGGCAGCTTTGCCACAAAGACTGAAAGATATTTGTCAAAGCAAAAAATTCATCAATTCGGTGAGTGGAGGACTGTGAGCTACCCAGGCAGACATTAACTGGTATGTATATGCTTGATTTGCCACTGCTTCTCTTACCACTCTTTTTAATACTACTCTGACTGCCTTTAAAGTCCCTTGTAAGAATGCTTTCATATCTCAAACAGTTCTTGTGATTTTACTCTTCAGCTATTTTCTTCCTCCAACAGTTTATAAAGACTGTTTGACTCAAACGCCAGAAACATTAAAGCAAAGGGTGATGTTGTGCCAAGCCATATGTTCTTAAATGGTGTATTTTATGCAGTTGATAATAAATACTTTAAGGCATAGTAGCTAAAAAAAAAGTCCAACCTAATGTAAGCAGGCACGCTTCCAGTGATTTCAGCACTTCCATTAGGGATGCATTTAACTGTCTGTTTTCACTCAGGACTGGCCATAGCGCTATGTTCAAACTGTGTAGCTTTCATTGACATAAGGTGTTGGGCTGGGATATAGAACAAAATTGCTTTTTTCTAGTCTGCTCAAGTTAATAATTAGTTCACTCTATTTCCAGCTTTATTGCTTTGCAGAAGTATTAAAACACTGATACAAAATGTTCACTAGGTATAAATATCTTGCCTGGTATTTGATCATTTTCCTACCTCAATAGCTTTTTAAAGACATCATTCACCTGCAAACATTTTAATCCTCTTTTACACGAATAAAAAACTTAAACCTCTAATACGTGCACTATTAAAATACCAACTGCAGGCCATAAAATGCCTGTTCAATTGAATCATAAGTTGCAATGCAAGAGTTAATCTCCAACTAAACAAAGCTTTTAGTCCAGCCTACTTGCTATGCCAGGAAAACATATATTATAGGTTACCTCAGATAGATAAAGTAGCAATGTTTCCTTTATGCTTGTAGAAATACACTGCACAGGAGCTGTTTATCTAAGGTTTGGTGAAAAAAGAATAGGTGGAGTGCCAGGCTGAAGGTTGGGCTTAGCGTGCTGACACTCGCTTTTCCTCCATCTAGACAGGCTTTTCTGGGGGCTCCCTCTGCTTTCTCTTTTCTTAGATATGAAACAAAAAATATTTCAATGTTGGCAGATCCTAAATTGTTCAAAATTTTCTTTTGCTATTATTCCTTCACTACACATCTGTAATTCCTCTCTCTCCTACCCAGATTGAATTCTATCCTGTGCTCTGCTGTTTTGAATAGCTATCTGAGGTGCGAGGTGACGACATGGAGGTAAAGCGCACACCCTTACAGCTTAAATACGGTTTTCACATTACTTGAAAATTGTCGAATTTTAATTACAATAAAAATCTACTCATGCCAGGAAACAATAATCTCTTCATAGTAGTCAGAATTGAGAGGGTATCATGGTATCTTTCTGACTTTGTTTTTGGTCTTCAGATAACCAGAAATTTCTCTGTGAATTGTAACCTTTAAGAAAAGGTTTTAAAATCCTTGTAAAACGTAAGATTTTTAATTTCCATTCTTCCTAAAGAATGCCAGCATGAAACAAGGAAGATGTAAAGAAATGGCTATTACTGGAATTTTGCACTTTAAAAGAATGCTGTATTAAATAGAGTAATATGTTAAAATGTTATAAGCAGACAAACCTAACTCATTGATCAAAGGGTACATATTAATGAGTAGAAAAGAATTTACAGCATATCTGTCATTTTAACAGCATAAAAGAAGTTTCAGGAACATGAAATCCTTAAGTGATTTCTCTTTTAATGAAAAAAGAAAAAGAAATCTAATTTTTTTCCCCAGATTCTTAAAAAAGAGACTGATTGTAAACATGCTACACAATTACTAATGAATCATCAAATGTTAAGCTTTGATCATCCTCCCATGACTATGTACTGTTTTGGTTTCTTGTCCTACTACTGAATGTACTTCCATGTGTTAGTCTATGCCAACTCATTTCATGATGCCATGGATTTTAATAGTGGAATTATGATAGGTTTTTGAAAAGCAGAGATTGGCCTCAATATTACAACTGTATCTTTTTTCTTCTCTAATGGCTATTGAGGGATCCTTAGAAAATAGGTTTTGTCTAATTTTATCACTGGTGTAGAAATGAACAAGATATTAAGGAAATAGACTACTCATACCTATGGACAGAAAGTAGCCACAGAGGAGCTAAGGATTATAAATATTGCTAACTGCTACTATAGCTAACTACTACTTCATTAACTAATCAAAAGCATCAGTGAATTCTCACACCTTTTTGACACATTTAAATAACGTCCTAATTTGGTTTTATCCTCTGAACAATGAAATACAGAGGTTTTCCCAAAGTCATTCAGTTTCTTAAATCCCTCAGCTATAAACCTACCTGTGCTCCCTGTGTGACTCCAAAATCATACTGTTTGGAGTGAGAGGGCTTGAGAAAAGAAGCTGTGTTATAAAAGACACCAGAAAACATTTAGAGAGAAAAATAAATGCAGAAAAATTAAGTAAAAATGAGTTGTAGGAACACTCACAAATAGCAAAATTTTTAAGAGTAAGAAAAGAATTCTGAAAAATGTCAGTTGCAATCAGTGCCAGCAATATCCATCCAGGAAGAAAAAGACAGCAATTACTTGGCTTTAGTTTTGCAGAAGTAAGAAATGGAATCTTGGTGCTTACTTGGCAAGCGGCAAAAATCCTATTCACACTGATAGGGTTGACATTTTGCTCAATGTCTTTCTGATGCAAGCCTGATATAAAAACCAACCAACTCACATTGCACCCAGTAGGAGTTTTGCCACTGACTTCCCTGGCAACAGTGCTGGACCTTTTGCCTTTGGGCCATGAGGCTGAAATCAATGAGATTTCTGCTTCAAATTAGGTCATGTATTCCAAACCCAGTCCTGCAGCGGATTTTCTCTTTCATAGCCTTTTTTTTTTTTTTTTTTTCTGTTATGACTACATCAGGGTCAGATCCATAATCTGGCACAGAAGTGGAACAATCAGTTTTCAGTGTACACATTAAGGTGTGCATGGATGCTATATTGTGTTACAGATTCGATCAATCTGAGCTCAATTCGGTTGTGACGTAATTTCCTTTGGGCTCAGTGAAACAAAAGTAGAGATAAATCTGGCCCACTTTTATCCTATATCAGAGAAAAATAGGATTTTGAAAATTAAAAAAAAAAAAAAGAACATTTATTTGATGCTGCTTTTCAAATTTTCTTTGAAAAGGTTTAACAAATGCATATCAGTAATCTGTAGCCAAAATTGGTGTTAACAAAGTTGAATATTTTGTTTGCTGTCTTAAATATTGAAATAAAAATGCTAGAAGCTACTGACCATCTTGTAATAATGTGTAATTTATCTGAGCGTATCAGTCTTGTTTAGAAGTGAAAACTGCGATGTAATAGAACTCCTTTTCAAAGGAAAATATAGCCTAAAGGCTATACATCACATTTGATTTCAAAAGCCCTAGGAGAACTTCTCATTGAGATTCTTACAAATTATGCTCATTTTTTTAGACTGCATCAATGGAAAAGTACTAAAAGGTTGGAAGGTAAGACAAATGTCAGCATTTCTAATTGTTATTCTTCTCTTTGTGTGTGTGCGTGTGCACACAGAGTCTGTGACGTCCAACGGCATATTTTTGCATAATGGAAATTCTATATATATTCCTTTGTGTATTTGCAAATTGAGCATTCTTTATAGAAATAGGTAGCATTTTAGCATTTCTGTTTTACTTTCAGTGCAATAATTGTCATTGCAATGTTATTTGAAGATACATAGCATGCATTATCAAGTACTTAAGTGGTGTATACTTTGGCATTGTATGTTAAGAGGATAATACTTAGTTCAATATGATAATTATGGGGAAAAAAAATCCCCACCCCGGGGAACAGTAAAGATCTAACATGCAAATGAAGACCCACTGGGAAAAGATAGACTAGATTTGGATTTTTACACAAACCTTTTTAAAAATTGCTTATTACATTTATTTAGTTTGATTAGCTTATTTATTTTGATTAAACAGCCAGCGCTAGTAGATTGTTCTCCATTAGCAGGTGTAATTTTCATTTTTCTCTCTCTGCTCAACCCATTTTGCTCTGGTCCTCTGTTTTTTACTGCCTGTATAAGACCGCTTTCACTTTTATTTTACAAGCAGTGGGAGAACAGATTAAATTATCTCTGTAAGGATATGTCATCTCTGAGCACTGGAGCCTGGTGCAGCTCTCCTTGAGTTGATGTGGATTTGAATAGATAGAGATGTACAGTGCAGCATTTTACCAGCATACTTCCTGGCACAAAAGCCATTTGCACAGCACTGCTGTACCACTTCCAGCCCTGATCCAGCCTCATGCGCTGCTAGGCTGGGTCTCACATTCCTTACTGCTGCTGGTTAGTGTATATGAAGCCAGCTCAGCTCAGCTGTAGCTCATCTACCTACACAGAATATATGTAAAAAGTAGGAAGCTACCAAAACCATGTAAAATCTTGTTTTCTTTTAAACGAAGCCATCTCCAATATATACGTTCCATATTCTACAGCAGAATTATCTTTGCAGAAGAACATCTGTACTGACTTCACTGTGCAGTATAATATGTTTAAAAACACATTCATGACATACAGGCCTTACATAAACCTGTAAGCACTTGAAATCAGAGAGATTGCTCTAAATCTATTTGTACAAAGATTCTTTGTCTCTACCAGGATATGATAGAAGAGGTTTCTCTTTGCTGAAATACATGTTTTGGCTTGGAGAGAATGGCAAAGAGTGGAGTTAGCTGAGTCAAGGCTCACTGTAGCTGCCTTGTCAACAGAAAGATTAATGTATAGCCTTATTTAAGCCAAGGTTGGTTACCCATTTCAGGAATATTCCAAAAGAGCTGAGTGAGTTGTTGTTTGGATGGACGTGTCTGTACTTGCTGCTCAGCTACACAAATGTTCTTGACATGGTACCCACTGAGGAGCTTGGATGGAAATCTCACAACTTACAGGTAAGTGTTTCTTGAATGCCTGATAAGGAAAAGACCTTCCCTGGAATCTCAGACAAAACACACTCCTAGGTGACTCAGTAATAAGCCAGTGCAAAAATGACTGGTATTTGTGAAGTAAGGGAAGTGACCCAGGCCATGCTTAGGCTGTGGATGGGAACAGTACTCTCATGCAAAACGGAATCCCAGTTAGGAGGCAAAAGGCATGCAAAGCTCCACTTTGGGTCACAGAACAGTGCATTAAGCTATATACACCGTGGGAAACTGTACAGGGTAAGATAAAGACTATCACAAGGAAAAGGATAGAGGTATTGCAATGGATAACATCACTGTGCGGGAATTTTGAAGACTTGCTGGATACACATCATGAACAAAGAGGATGGCAAAATCCCTAGCTCTGGGCCATAATCTCCAAGGGAGAATGGCTAATATTGAAATTTATGTTTGGACTAACTACCTGAAGGCAAAAGGTACACGTCAGCTTTGCAACCAAATAGTTACGTGAGAAGAGCTGTGTGAAAGTAGCCTCAGTTCCACTTCACAATGAATGTGTGCGCTTCAGTGGAATAAAAGGGTACATGATTTCTGAAAACGAGGAACAGTAGAGGGGAATTTATAAATTATTAATTTTATCTGGGTTCTTTCACCGGCTGTCTGAGAAAGCTACTGCAAGCATCTCAAGTGCATGCAAAGTAGAGAAAGACTTTGGAAATTGAAAGGGCTAGTAAGAGTCTGCAGTTGTGAGGTACTGTGACAACACAAAAAATGTGCACTCCTGGGTGTCTTTTGCATATTCCACATAAATGTATATATTGCAAGGACACTACTTTATATAGGTCCTGACTGTGCATGGACATGGCAGCAGAATATGTTTTTACCATGCAACTGAAAATACGAAGCATTCATTTATTTGGCTAAGATGGGAGTTTGTTCCTTCCATGGTGATCTCCAAGGATAACAGTTTTTGCAACGACATTTTGACGTTCTGTCAATGGACATGAGAGGATGAGGGAAAACCTTATTTTTCTTAGAGGAAGCTGTAGGAATTGCTATTTCCCCTGCTGGAACTTGTACAGTTAATGACAGGTTGGGTCTGAGACGTGCAGTAAAAAAGCCTCATGTGCCCAAGGGAAATTTATGGGGAAATGTGTTAATGTAGTAATGAGATTCATCTGTAGTCGACATATCAAAGATAAATGTCAACTTATCTATTTGTTAATGGATCTATTAAAAGCTTTGTTTATACTTTCTGTCTATTTTTTTTTCTCAAGCACTTACACACAGATGGATTGTACAAACAAATACTTCATTAAACGTAGGACTCAGAGCCAAGTGAACACTTTTGAGTCCAGAATCATGTCAATTAACCCAACTTAATTGCTTTCTTGATCCAGACCCCCCCCCCCTTTTAACATTTTTTTTTAGGTTTTTGAAGAAGACCAGAGGGACACTGAGGAATTCTATATGACTGAATGAGTCTATACATCCTATTTTATTAATAAAAATACAATCTGTGCTCTCAAAATGGCACACTACCATGGAACATAAAAACAACACAAACACCAAAATCCAGAAAGCTTAGTTAGAATGAGTCACTGAGGCAAAATTGGCAGCAACAGCCTAAGATTCCCAAGCTCAAGTGAGATGGTGAGGGGAGAAGAATCCTATTTAAATATGACAACCATTTTGTTTAAAATGACTTCTAAGATACATTTTTCCTACTGCTGAAAAGCTACTTTGTCAGTATCAGTAGTTCAAAGAAATTTGGCTTTGAGTTCAACTAATGATTCATTTTATGTCTAGTTGCAACATACACACCTTGGTTTGCCACTTGGACACAAAAAATGTTTTAATTGGAGAGAGTTCTAGAGTATGTAATAAGAAACTGAGTTTTATCTACAGCCAGTTGTATAACATGGAAAGGACTATTTTGTAATTAAATATAACATGTGCAGTGCAAATGATTAGCTTGATTTTTTGGAAAAACAAAAATTTAGTTCCTTAGACCAGGAACCAAATCTTCTAAAAACTGGGAGCAACTGGATCTTTTGTTATTTCTTAACGAGTAAGAATAACAGTATGAGTTTTCAATTTGGTCTTGTATTATCTTTTCAATGAAGGAAAGATCAAATGGTTTAAAAAGATGCATTTAATCCTAGATTTTTGAAAGCTGTATCACTAGCATGTGGTCGAATGTAGGACTTCTGAATGAAATTCTGCACAATGATTTTACAAGTTAGAAGCTGGTAAAATGTTATATGTCAAAACTTAAAATGGTAATATTTTCTCTTCTAATATCTCACTGATACACACCTCATCACTTTTGGCAGGTATATGTGATATTTCTAAGTAATTAGATGAAGGACTTTTGCTATGCATGTTTTCTGGGATGGGGTAAAGGATTGATCAGGTGATGCCATATGCCTTTGCAAATAGATAACTGATTTTTTGTTCTCCCCAGGGTGAAAAAAAGAAGCCACACTTTAAATAATAGTTAGTGAATATCAGCTACTTAACCTATGAGCATTTTTATCCATACTCTTAGTTGTTCAAATGCTCCCAAAAAACAAAGAGGATTTTTAATAGTAAAAACTTAAATGTGAAGTTGTTTATATGTGAACACACAGTGATTTTTTTTAATTTCAACTTCTCAGACCCTCAACAGTTTCCTATATATCCATGTCATTTGGGTAACTCCAATACCTGTGAAAATCCAGAACTTGCCATTAAGCAAAGAGAAATCTCCTCTGCTGAAAAAAACATGTGATTGAGAACAATGTTTTTAATGTATTTCTCCAAAGAAACATTTAATTGTTCGGTCCTGCTGAACAATGTTAAAATAATAACCTAAAGAAGCATAAACTCTCATTCGGTTTTCTCATTATACTCAGTGAAGTTAATGGGACTATATGTGTGCTTAAGCAAATACTCTAGAGCTTTCTCTATAGGTTGTAGGTCAAAATGGCAGGGGGATAATATTTAATCAAGGAAGCAAGTTTTAGTTCAAACTTCCACTGCACTGTTATGTCTAATAGTGAAGGAAATTATTTAAAAACTGCTGGCACTACATCCGTATTCAGCATGATTTCAAAACCACAGAATAGTCTATTAAATTTTTCTGGCATGTGAAACTTGGAACATGAAAAGTTAAGGGACTGTTCCCGCAAATCCCTTGCTTGCAAGAATAAGTACTTACAGGGCTGAGCTGAAAATCCTGAAGTTCTTTCTGAGTTTTCACTGGAAGCCAGGTTAAACCGGGGATGTAGCGTGCAGGCACCCAGCTTGGCACCTGGCTCATACCTAAGCTCAGTCAGGATACAGTCAGTATCTCTGCTTAAAACCCCTTGAGAAAAACAATTTAGCAGGAACTATTAGGAGTACGCTTAGTGAGCAACAACAATGAGGTGGCTGCCCCACAAATGGAGCTTGGGCCACTATTTTAAATTTAATTACAAATGAAAATGTGGCTGAAAAAAGGAAATCTCCCTTTGAGTTGATAGCCTAGTGGCTGGAATACTTATTTAGAACGTGACAAATTCTAGTTCAAATCCCTTTCCTGCTGTTTCAGAATTAAATCTGTATCTCTTTTAGGAGTGGACATTAGCCATTGGCCCTATAGACTCTTCCAAGGAAGGAGCAT
Organism: Pluvialis apricaria; assembly: GCA_017639485.1. Taxonomy (NCBI): domain Eukaryota; kingdom Metazoa; phylum Chordata; class Aves; order Charadriiformes; family Charadriidae; genus Pluvialis; species Pluvialis apricaria. The sequence goes on along the minus strand of CM030008.1, from coordinate 43,088,920 downwards.
GTTTTCAGTCTTTCAGCTGATTGTGGGTCATAATTATTATAAAATATATAAATTCTTATATGAGAAATGGTTGACATATTTATGTCATAGAAGGAATGACAGACAGCATCACTTCATTAGGAAGACCTGTGGGAATTTTTACTTCTACTCCCTGGAGTATTTCTGTATTTTACTTTTAGCAGTCTAAATAGCTTTGTGAACTCCCAGTTTTCTAATTCTCTATAGAGTTTCCTTTGAATCCACCTCTGAGGCAGGTCTTCCCACAGACACATAGCACAACATTACTGATTCTCTTTTGGGAGTGGAATATTTATAATTTAGACATTGTATTTCCTAATTTTAGGTGAATGTGCTATGTGTTAGATATGTGCTATGTATCAGGTTTCATCTTTTGTCTTTATTGAGGCAAGTTTCCCATCGACATTGTTTTCCTGACAGTCTTTGTGTCAGGAGTAGAAATTATATAAGGTAAGCTGAGCTTTGATCCAAACTGAGTTTCTCTCTTTGATATTTGGATATAGAAAATATTAACCTGCTCCAAAGCATGGGAACACTACCTAATATTTCATGTGCCTTGGCTTTATCATATTCTTACTAAGCTCTTTACAGTTATTGTAGCTAAATTTGCAACCACATGGGAGTTAGAAAATATAATTATAGTATACATGGTAGGAAAGTTCTATTCTCTGAAACATCATTAAATTTAATTCCAGTGTTTGTAGATCAATTTGGTAAGCTTCCATCTTATCAGAATAAATAACACTTCGAGCTATGCATTATTCAACATCTGCATATGCTCAATACTGCAGTTCACACAGGAAGATTTACTAAAATCAGTTCATCATTTAAGATGAAAATTTTACAGAATCAGACCATTATTTTTAAGACTTTCACCTAAAGGTTGACCTAAACTCAGTATTACATTATCCAAAACATTTTTGAAAATTCTGGGAAAAATCCCAAGCCCTTTGAAGTCAACTGACTTTATCAGGTGCAGAGGTTCACGTATCTTTTTTTCTATTGCAAATTAGGTAGTTGCAGAGCAAAATATGATACATTTTAGAAAATGTTTCCTTCTGTACGAATAAATACTTGATGTTTCTGGTTAAGTACGAGTGGAAGGACTGACTGTAGTGCCAGATGCACCTAAGTCTAAGAGGGTATTGCATTGCCCTGTTGAACTGCTGCGGCTTTTAATATTCAGGCTTTTTGTCTCTGGTCTCTTGCAGCAGTATTGTACAGAGTGCTTCTAGAACTGAAGAGGGACTCTAGGTATGTAGACTTGAATTATCAATATTTATTTCGGGTTTTTTGTGTGCAGCTGTGCTCAAATTCATATTGAGTTCTGAAAAAAATAAATTCTAGTATTCAGAAATAAAGCCTAGCGTATACGCTTTACATCTTCGGTTTTGGTAAACTTAGATTTTTATTCCTGTGCTGTGTTTTGAAGACTGGAGTGACCTAGAATTCTCTTTTCTGCCATTAAACCAAACTCATGCCACAGGTGTCCCATATGATAAAAATGCCATGTTAATAACAACTGTCTTATAATTTTTAACTCTCCGATTATTGATAGGAATCATTGCTTGCTTTATATTAGCATCGGCCAATAAATGACTGAAATAGAGATGAACTATCGACTATTTAAGAAACAAGTAAGTTATACGTGATGTATATAACCCTGTATCTACATAAAGAATGCCTCTGAGACGTATAGGGTTAGGAAATCCTGAAAGATCCAAGGTATTCATGCTGAAAAATATGAGATGGAAATAGAAATAGGAGAGGCAGATCTGGAGCAGTTATATGTGTGTAGTGCCTTTTAGTTTTACTATAGCTAGACAGAAAAAAATAGAAAGACATGCATCATTACTAACAACTCTATTTGTGGTTTGTCAGTTTTTAAAAGTCAGGTGGTTCCATGGTGTGTATCTGGTACATGTCACGCATTTCCATATCCCTTACTGCTGCGGCTATTAAAGCTCAATGTGAAAAAATGTATTGGGAACTCAAGAGGTGTCAAACATTAAATTGTATTTTTATCTCTAGTCTATAGGAAAGACAGAGGTTGGTAGTGACAAGCTGAAGCAACCCTGGAGAGGAATGCTGCTCTCCTGTGGTCAGCAACACGGCGCTGGCTTCTGGGAGCGGCGTTACACTCCTCAGCTCTGCATTGGGTAAAATAGAAGCTGCTTCTTGTCTCCTGTCCCTGTTTCCTTTACAGGACACAAATGCTGCTTTATTTTTCTCTATTCGTCCCGTACTGTGGAAATGTTTATTTTGACCAAGGCTGAAAGATCACACAGGTGAGGCCAATATGCATCCATCAAAACTGTGCCTGGTTGTAGAGCCCCCGCTGCTGTCGATGCAGCGGTGAAGAAGTGCTGACGACAACCCCATCTTGCATTTCCCACAGTTCTGGTCTCTGCCAGCTGCGAGATGTGCCAATCAACTAGACAGCACATGACCTGACAGGCATCATAATTGTGAACATTACCAGCACCTGCTTCTCACTCCAGGATGAGATTATTTTTCTGGTGTGTGTATGAAAAGAAAAGTTTTCAGAGGGAAAAGGGACACTTTGCTTAGCCTCCCGCTGATAGTCTAGATGTCACCCTTCCACCACTGAGCCCTTTCCTCCGCAGGCCAAGAGAGCAAAATTGCAAAAATTCTATTATTCAGGGCAAGTAGGTTCAAAGAGGTTAAGTAGTGTGTGCCATTGTATTGTGAAAGTTCTCTTCGTAGCACATCAAAGAAGGAGGAAGCAGTGGGACCTGCAGTAATATCGCAATAACCCAGGAACCCATCAGCATGTTCTGCTAGATGGTCAGGTCACCAGTGACAACATCCTGGAATTCAGCTACTGAATGTGACAGGGCCATCCCCTCGACTCTGAATGATCCCTGAACACTGCACGGGTCCAAAATTAAAAGGAACAGAGAATAAACCCTGAACAGAAATGGTTCTGTTACGGGCCAGTGAAAGCACTAAAGAAACTTGAGGAAGGATGAAGGCAACTGGAAATTTAAAGAAATGTTGTTATACGGTGACTAGTGGGGAACCAGCCAAAGGAAAAAGAACTAATGCTAGTGATCAAGGATGTCCTGCATGCCTAATTCCAAAGGAATTTCCTTATTTTCGTTCCATATTCTTCATTGATGTTACATAGAACCACATAGAATGTTTTCTTAAAGTTATATTGGAGTGGTTTTTAGATACCTATTTATACTTACTTTAAATATTAATGTAGCAGTTCTTTCAATAATTAGGTGGTTATGGATGTAGAGGGAAACAGAGACCAAATTATGTCATTTTGAGACGTGTTTAAAAATTGAAAATCAGTCTTACTCCATGTGGCTTCACGCTAGCGCAATCTCTTTACCAAAACCACCTAAAGCAACAGTTTTTGACTAAAAGCCAGGGAAAAGTCATACAATGTAGTTGTAGTGAATTTAACGGGTGATTAGACCTCCATAACTGTATGAGTTTAGTTACATTAATATGCTACTCAGTAAGGATGTGGCATAGCCTGTGCTTGGTGGGCTGTCACCCACTGCAGTTCGGGCCCAATCCCGGATGCCGTATTCAAGCACAACTCCGGTGGAACAGAGAGTGAAACCCTGAATTATAGTCACAGAAACAAAGAACAAACAAACCATTCGCGGTCGCTAGTACCGTAATACCCACGTGAGGTTATCTGCAAGCTCCTGCGACCCACCATATGCCGGAGGGGTGCTAGAGATGTTGTGGCTGTTGGCAGGGAGATGCACAGCCAGGACAGGTGATGTTTCATTCAGTACATCCCTTTTTGCAGCCCCTGGCAATAGGTTTTCTGCAGTTTCCTACAGAGCTGCAAATAGAAACTAAGGCTGTGTCTGACTCACTGAACCTTTAAGAAGGTGACAGGTGAAAAAGGGCTAGCTGGTTTTTTTTGGTTTGGTGTGTTTTTTTTTTTTTTTAAGGGTGACATCCCACTGCAGGGCAATGGCTTTATTCTAGTTAGGATATGAAATGTACATTTCTGCTCACATCTGTAAGGACTAAATTCTTAGTCCAGATTTTACCGTCAGTTATACTACGTTAAACTGACTTCAATTTATATTACTACTACTATTTTAAAGTAAAGCACAGCAAGTATGTTTCTGACACAGTTACAGGAAAACAAATTTATAACAGGGACCAAGCAGAACACAGAGAAAGACTGATAACCAACGTAAGAAACGAAGTAGGAGTTGCAGATCACACAAAATGTGTGTCAAAAAAGAAGAAATGGGAATTTTCTCTCAAATCGCTAAATTTGTTTGCTAAGGAATTCAGAAAATTCAGGGAAAATCTATTTTATTTTGGAAAGAATTAGAAAGGAATATCTCTTTAAACTTTCTTACCACAGCTATTTCTTTCTTAAATTCTGTGACTGGAGTAATTATAAGCTGAATTTAGCCTTTTATGACTGACCTCCTAATTCTTCTCTCAAAGATCCCTGGGCATACTTTTGCTCTGTATTTATCTGAAATCCCATTCCTCAGAGTATCCAGAGCAGAAGCATTAGTAAATACCTGAGACCAGCATGCCCTCTTGGGATCCTGCCTCTTGCACATCCTAAAGATTATCCGTCTTTTGATCCAGCTCTTGAGCAGCATCTCCGTTTCATTAGCTAATATAAGGGACCAAGAGGCACCCCTGCGATAACTCTATAGCTCTGAAAGAAGAAATTTCCTTTACATAAGTTTTGTATTTCGGTCACCAAAACTTGCCTGACCTGAAAGAGCAGTAAATATTCGAGGGTTTTTTTTGACAAGCATTATTTCATTCAGAAAGCTCCCAGTTTATTTGTGAGCTACTAAATGGTGGTGCCTGGAAATACATGCTTATATCTCTCAAAATGTTTGGTCACTGGGTTAGTGATATACTTGTACATGCAATTTCCTCAGCCCGCTCTCAGTAACAGTGAAATATTGAAATATCTTGAACTTCAATACTGGGATATATGAACCTGAGATTACAAATCTTGTGGTTTTTCAGTATATTGGATGAAAAGACAAAAATGTGCAGACAACTGTCCCACGGTATCTCAGAGACAGGATTGTGATTCAGGTAGCTCCCTCTGATCAGATTTGAGTAAAAGTTTGAGTAAAATGGACTTTTGGCAGGACATTCAACATGTAATAGGATCATTTCAAATTTGAGCTTCCAGAATAGTAACTGGAACACTCCAAGGTCAAAGCTGGATCCTGTCGGCTTTCTGCATCTCCATACTTATCCCTGCTTTGCATGAAATGGGAATTCTGCCTAACTGGGCATCTACCCAGCACCCCTGACTCTTTGGGCAGACCCTCAATTGCTTTTTACAGTCAACTGGATCAAACCCTGTGGGGCATGAAAAGGGTGCAGTGTATAAATTGTATCTTCTGTCCTACCCATTGGAAATGCATCCCTTCGCTTCCACTTGCTGGAAAACAAGTTTTCTGCTGTTAGGCGTAATAACTGAAGGAACAGAGGTGCTTTGAAAGAAACACAGGCAAGGGCATAGAGAACAGAAATGTTGCTTTCCAGCATGACGCTGTTTCACAGTTACCTACTCTTTTTCCCTAGTTTCTAGGAGTAGTAGATACTATATAACACTTAAAAGGAAGTTTCTGGAAAGTCAAGTATATGTTGAATTTTGAGAATATGTAACCTGAAAATTAAACTTTGTAGATACAACGATAAGTCACTATTTCTGCTTTATTCAACATAACATTACAGCGGCTGTCTTTTTTTGTCAGACTTGCAGTACTAAGATCTGACTCCATTGCACATTCCTTTTTATGATGGATATCTAGTCCTCTAAACCTACCCCCCAGCTCCGTGAAAGAGTTCTGAGCGCAGGAAGCAAAGAATATGACTTGTTTAAGGTTGGCCTTGAAGTTTTCCTCAAACAGCCTTGGCCAGCAGTGCTCTCACGGTTTTGAGCTGGTGGGGATCCCCACTGCCCACCGTGCAGGTGCTGTACCTTTGCTGAACTTGGTGCCAGCGTGTGCGCAGCTGCTCCTGGCAGATGAAAGAAAGGAGACTCAGAAAGATTATACTGAGGATTATAAAGTCGTGGTGGGGGTGGGTGCTGCTATTGCCAAGGCAAGAGCCACCACAGCTTAACTCTTGCTTTATGCCTTGTCTTGTAGCTGGTACCAAAGCCACCTCGTTGTTTTTCCAAGTGCTCCAGCACCGGGAAGCATGAGAGGAGCGTACACAGGCTGACTTGAAGCAATCTGTGAGTATAGCTGAGGTTGCTGCGAAAGAGCAAGCTGGGGTACAGGTGCCAGTTTAGCTGCTTTATCACAGCTTTGCACCCGCACAAAGCAGAGGAGGGCAGCTGCAGGCAGGTAAGTTTGCCCAGAAAAAAAGATGCTTGTGGTGTTTGTCTGGTTTGTACAAAATCACTCGTGTATTTACATGATACATTATGACCTGGAGGCATCTTCTGGAGGGGCACAGATTCCCATATGAATTGGTGCTCTGCAAGGAATCAGTGTTATTTTGTGAACTACTTTTCTGCTCCATCTAGCTTTCCTCTGTTTGGCCAGGTTGGGAGAAGGTAGATATCTTCAGAACCAGAAGGCACTAAGAGAAAATTCTTGTCAATGGCAAATTACAAGGATGTTGCCAGCAAGTTTTGGGCTGGAAGGTGAGAAGGGCCGGAACTGCCTTGGGGCTTCTAGGTTAGAGCTGGATTGCCACCATGGACTGAGCTGAAGCCTTACAACTTTGAGGTCATGTCCTCAGATGGACTGACAAGGCAGAAGGTACTGTGTAGTTCCTTTTCCAAAGGAAGCAAGTACAATAATTTCAGCGCTGAGAAATGGTACTATTGGAAATTCTTCCATATTATTCTTAGGTAAAACAACAGATGCCTGAGCAAAAAAGCAAGTATGGCAATGCTCCTATTTGTGAAGGTCTGAATAAGTCAGTTTATTATAAGCAAAATTTAGAATGCGTATTCATATCACCAGTCTGTTTAGTTTATCTATGCAAAGAACATGTTAAACAGAGAGATATGACATCCAAATACTCCTTTGCCAGTGGAAAAACAGCCCCAAGTTAATACATGGAAACAGTTGTACATCGTGCAACATTAAATGAGCAGGAAACATAAACAAGAATAAACAAAAATTAGCTTGCAAGTTATGATGCTACACTAGGGGAATGACAGTATGATACATAGAGGTAAGATATAACATTTCAGTATTATCATTTTATGATATCTGTACCTTTTCTTTTCAACAGAGGCTGCTCATATTCTCTACTACACCTTTTGTTGGCATATGATGAGTAAGTGTGATGGTCCTTTAAATCACAGGTACTATACTGTACAAAAATACTTAAGACGACTCTCATGTCTTTCATTCCTTATAAAAAAAGAAAAGGGAAAGTTATTAAATGTTGATCATGGAAAAATCAATCTTTCAAGAAGGAGTTGTGAATATATTTTTTCAGCTGTGGAAGTTTCCACAAAAAAAACTGTTTGCACAAAGACAAATTTAAGTATGTAAGGTTGGTATGAGTCTTTCTTGCTTATTTCCTATTTATTAAACCTGTTCTGGAATATTAATTCCACATACAACTATTACGGACTTTTCCTTCTCCTCGCTAATTCCTTGTTTTATATGCTCTATATTTGTATATCATTTAAAAATATTGCTCTCTACAAAACTTCTTTATATTCTTAATTTGCATTCCAACTAATTGCTGTAGGAGTTTCATATTCCTCGCAAAAGGAGATATATCTCCAGATGTATTTTCTTTTGTTTTTCTTTCTTCCTCATCCCCTGTGTAAATACTATTATAAAAGTACATTTAACAAAAGACTATTCACTACAAAAACATCCTCATGTAGAACAGCAGTGACATGATACACCACACACCCACTTGTGTAGTCTTTATCAATAACAACAGAAACAGGACCAAGTGATAGAAATATATGTGATTTAAATCAGTCATTTTGGGAGTGTATTTATTCAAGATCCTTCAAGCGGAGATGAATAGCAGGTTTCTAAATGTGGTATTATGATGGTAAGCAAATGAGTCATTATTTGTATTATAGTGCAATACAGTTGGGCAAGAACAACACTACAAGAGGGAATAAGCGGTCATATCTAACTGTTTATTCTATTACATTCATCACCACGGGGTGCATCTGTACATGTCAGGTCAAGGTCAGTGATCCTTGTTCACATGAATCATTCTCAGTGCTAATGAAAACCACCCCTGATGCAGCGTGTTCAAACACCAACAGCTTCAGCAGACGACAACATCAGACCGACTCGCTTCTGGCAGCCAGAATTCACAGGTGAGGCAGAATGGCTCGGGGGAACTCAGGGCTTAGGATGGATAATGAATTACCAGAGGCTGTTGGAGGAGATCAGCATTGGAAAAAACGTGGATCATTTTTAACTAGGGGACAAAACAGTGTTGCCGCATTGTAGGCACTGGCTCCTTTACACCTTGGCTGTTTGAGTTTCAAAGGCAAAGAAAGTCTTTCAGAACCAAAAAACCATAAACAAAAGCAACTTGGTTCTGAGTCAGTTTCCAAAGAATAAGTTTTAAAGTTATGATAACAATGAATCCTAACTATCTTTCTCCACAAGCTTCTTGAAGTCAAGGAAACAGAGATGGAATACAGTGGCACAGGAAGGAGGTTTTATTTTCCTTTTTCCTTTTTCTTTTTTTTTTTTTTTCAAAAGAAGGATCACTGCAAATTCTGCATACATTTTCTCTGCATTTCAAAGTGTCCAGATAGAAAGAAGAATACATCTGGTGGAGGTGCTGATGACATATAGATATATATGTGTATGAAAAATTAAAAAGCAACTGTGGAATACCTTTGCAGGGCTGTTGCAGTGACTGCTATAATTTGACATACTGGTGGATTTATTATCAAGCTTACAACAAAAGTTATGCGTGCTATTTGTACTTAGGAAACATGCTATGCCAAAGCCTCAGGACTGCAACTGCATTTCAAACTACTTTTTCTTGGCTGAAAATTGCTAATGTTCCATCTCCCTGTGCCTGTAACTTTTTAATCACTAAATCTGGTTTGAAGAAGCGAACGATTTTCAGAGATTTTTATGCTTTTTACATTGCAATGATCCTTTTACAGAAATTTTGGAGGTCCCAAGGGGAGGAACGCGACGGCGGGGGGAGTCCCCGGGGCTCTGGCGAGGAAGAGGATGCTCCGCGGAGGTGAAGGAGGGAGGCTGCTGTCTCACCACACATGGGCTTGTGGGAGGTGGGAATCTCAGGTTGAGTTACTCATCGTTATGGAGTCAGGAGTGTGCGGAACCAATGATTTTGATGGCAGGAGGTAACGTACACATGTTTTTCAGTGAAGGTGCTGCAGGAGGAGGTTTATGCTGAGGACTGTCATTTCCCAAGTGTAGAAGCCTTCTGGTCCCGGGAGCCCACCACCACCTCGTCCTCCTCCTCCGATGTTCTCCCTCCCCTCGGTACAGAGAGGGGGCTGCCTCCGCTCTGCCCCCTCCGCAGACGGCGGCGGCGGCGCACCGACCCGCGTCGTCCCGTCCCCCCCGCCGACCCCGGGTCCCTCCATCAGCCGCCCCGGCTCAGCGCGGCGGCGGCGGGGGTTGCGCGGGGCGGCGCTGCCCGGGGCTCCGCGCTGCCCACCCGCCCGCCCCCGCTGATTGACACCGGGCCGGGCGGAGGCGGGACCGCCGGCACCGCGCTGCTCCCGCCCGCCGCCGCCGCCGCCGGGCAGCGGGACCCGCGCTCCCTCGCCGCCCCCGCGCTCTCCCCGCCGGGCTTCGCGGTGCTGCGCGGGGCCGCCGCCGCCGGCGGCATGGCCGGCGCGCTGGGCAGGGGGGCGGCGTGCTGGCGGATGCGGAGCGCGGCGGGCGGCAGGAAGGAGAAGGCGGCGGGCGGTAAGCCCCAGCCCCAGCCCCGGCACGGTAAGGGGGCGGCCGCGGCGGGGCTGGGGCTGGCACGGGGATGGGCGTAGGGATGGGGATGCCCCGAGGTCCGTGCGGGGCACCCCCGAGGCCAACTTGTGTGGGACTTGCGTTAACCGCTCGGCTCCTCTGGGGCAGGGGGATCTTCTTCTCCTTACCCCGCTTCAGCGGGTGCGGTGGCAGAGGAGCTCCCCCGCGCCCAAACTCCGCCGGGCTGCGCCTCCGCTCCTTTGATTTACCGCGGACCCGGGCGCGGGGAGAGAGGGACGGTGTCCGCCTGCATTTTGGCATCTCGCTTTGATAGTGGCTTCTTTGAGTGTTGCGGTAAGCGTTTGCAGCCTGGCAAACGGCAGTGAAGGTGGGAAGAGTCCTCGAAATCTTTTTTGGCTTGTATCTGTCTGGTCTTAATGCCCGGGAAGTACTGTTAAAAAATACTTGCCCTGTGTGCTCTCGTCTCCCCCCCCCCAACTTGTTCGGGGATATAGATGCTCTTTTCCGAGGCTAAGCAGCAGGGAAACAGTTCTCCCAAAACCAGATCCTGGCTTTGAAAACATCGAAGGGAATGGTGTCGCACAAACTATTGAAAACAAGTGTTCAGGTTCGTGACCCGTTGTGTGCTGAACGGCTGAATGCGGGTTACCCAGCACCAAATCTGTCGTGTACGGTTTCCCTACTGCAACCTTGGCTGTCACCGTTGTCTGCTTTGATGAACAAACCCAACTGCTTGCGGAGATACAGTCGCAGGGTCTGGAAATCTCCTTAGAATTTGTTCTAGCAGCGCGTTCCCTGTGGGTTTCAAACCCGCTGTTTGGCTAAGTGGGTTTGCAGAAGTCTCTGACCGAACCCCTTGAAGGAAAAAATAACAGTTTTAAGTTGTGAGTTCTGCTGTGATTCATGCTTGTTGGTTGTCGGAGAAGTCGGTCCCCAAAGTAACTTTGTGCCTTTTCCAGAGAAAATAATTTGGCTGGAGGAGTGTTTGTAGTCTTCACAAGTATATGGAGCGCTGTAACGCACGCAGTAATCCTGCCGACAAAGGTGTTGGGATGACGGGGAGCCTGGCGTCTCAGGCGATGGTGTTCCGAAGAAGGTGCTTGTTATGAAAGTAATACTGCCAAGTACAGGTCTGAAATGAAAGAAAACTAGAAGTTGCTTCTCCCAGTGACTGTCACCTGGGTATTTCTGAGCTAGAGTGATTTTGCAGCCACACCTCCTTTTCTCTTTTGCTTGTTTGTGCCTCTTTCATAAAGCAAAGAGGAAACAGACTTTTAAAAGAGTCTGAGCTAAGGTTTTGTCAGTCGGTATCAAAACCCCTCCAAAATAAATGATTGTGCAAGAGAGGAAGCATTACCCATTTAGACAATAAAAGTGTCTATTTAAAAATAGCTTTAAGTATTTATCCTGTTAATACTGAGTGTAATGCTGGTAGCGGGGAATAACTTGCATGAAAAAGAGAGTTGGTGGGATCCCTTGAAGTTATATACCTGTTTTTTGTGGGTGCTGTACAGTAGCTAGGCACATAGACCAAAATCCTGGATGCAGTGAAGTCGGTGCAAATTTTGCCGCTGACCTGAGAAGAGCCAGAATTGAACCCAGACTGTGTGGTGTAAGGTGTTGGGCCAAACCGAAAAGCTTTGACTGATACAGCTATGCAGTTATGGCACAGGTTATAGTACTGCAGTATGCTTCTGGGATTAAAATATTATCAAAGTAGCTCTACCATAAATTAGTTAATTTAGGGAGATATTTTATAACTTGGTTCCAATTTAGCTTAATAAAAAGGTGTGGTGTGCTTCAGTCTGTCAGAGTTGCTTCTTATGAATGTTTTGTAAAGTATCATGTGACACTAAATTATCATTTAAGTAATTACTGTAACAACATGGAACACTAAATTACACTGCAGCACATGTAGTTTGCATCCCAATTAATTTGCAACTGTACTTTAAGGATAATCACTATTCCTGCCGTACAGTCTTTGCAAGGTGCACTGGACGTATTTACCAGGTCATTTACTATCCGTCAACGGCTCCAAATGTAAGGTAAAAACAAAATTAGACCTAATTTGTATGTCCCTAGTACTGATTGTGTGCTAGAGGGAGATTTTTGGGGCGAAAAAAAGGTGTAGTATTACTTTAGTATGCTTCTTAAATTTTCAAAGTTATAGAAACAGTCTGGTTTCCAAGAATGGACTCTAAGGTAAATTTTGGCTTTTGTAGACAGTATTGACCACTTCATGCAGGAATGGAAAATTTACTTAAAATGTCAAAGCTAAATCATTACAGGGGTTATAAATAAGGTATACCTAAAAGTAAAATTGTGGTATGTGAGCTGTCCGCAACTTTTAACTGGCAAACAGACTTACAGATTTGACTCATTCATACATGCATGCATGCAGTTATCAAAGTGAAGTGAGAACTATTCACAAGAGAACTGGAAGGTATTGAAAGTATGAAATACTTGCGATTTTGGGCAGTAATGTTGTTCTTTGCTGTTCTCTTTTTTGCTGCAAAACCATTTCAATAGGCCACCAGCCCGTGGTGGTAAAAAGTGGCATAGCTCATGGCTCTCAATGGCACTGTTACGATTGACAGCAGCTGAAGACCAAGCACAATACTTCTGTGGATGTTTGGATTAAGATATGTTTATTTGGGCATCGCTTAAGGAGCTAAACTGGCAGGATACATATTGAGTTGTGAACACCTGAGCAAACCTGCCGTTTAACTGAATGAAGTTACAAGTATTTGCCAGCTTTGACGTTCTTCTCACCTTTTATATGAGTAATTATAGAGACTTTTCTCTATTTTTCAAATATTTTAAAACACAAATATGCAGTATTCCCTATGATCTCATATGCAGAAGTTCTTGGTTTATACTTTATGTAGTTTCATACCATGTAAAGCAATGTAAAGTAGGATTAGCATTTCCACCGATTGCGGTCTAGACAGTAAACAAAGTCTTTGTTAAGACTCCAGCAAAAAGTTTAAGATCCTTTTAAGATGATGAATATTAAGAGTCTTGTAAAAAGCCTGTTTTTAAATGATTTAGCGTTGGGTTAGCATTGGCACTTCACCTGTAAAATCTCCCAAGAGCTTGAAAACCTGGATGGATGGCTACAGCCAGAATTCTGTTACAGATCTTCTCTAAGCAGGAGATGTTAAGGAATAGCATAATGGGAACCCCAGTGTAAATCAAGTAGTATTTTACTGTACTACTTAAGTAAACTTTGAAATGCTCGTATGAAAAAAAATCTCCTCCCTTGAGGAGCAGATACGGAAAGTTTGTGAGTAGAAGTTGTGAAACAGAAAGATGCTTTAAGTTACTTGGCACCACCAAAAATAACTTCTGGAGAGAAAGCAATATTTTATATCCCTTTTTAAAGCCACGTGAAAGTTGTGTAGTGAAAAAGTAGTTCTGCATCCTTAGTATTAAAACAATTACCAGGGGAAAGGGCACAACTAAATAGTGTTGGATGTGTGTGTAGGAGTGTGTGCGTGCATGTAGGTAATATTTTATATAGAAAATGATTACTTCTTAAGTTATTTGAATTATTTTTCTTTTAACTGCTCACAAATTGTGCCAAATTCAGCTGGGGAGTGGAAGTCCTCTGTGTTTCAGCCAGCACAATAAAATCAGTTGGTATCATGCCAATATGTTGGATCATGCCCAGGTAGGCTGGGTAAATAAATGTGAGCTGTAGCAACACAGACCTCTTTCACCTGGAGCCACTGACTAATTTTAGTCTTCACCTGTCTAGTGGTGTCACAGAACAAGACAAAACCCGTTGTTTTCATTCCTGTTTGGTATTTATTGTTTCTGAGAGTAACGGAAAGGTTGTTGCGTGGTAAGGATAGAAGTCAGCAGGTTATCACTCTGGAGAAGTGGACTCCTTTAAAGGTGTTGAACTGATGGAAGGAGGAAAAAACTTACAAACCTGTCCATTGTTTTCCTCTAGTATAAGCTTAGATGTATGCACGTATGCTAACGACTTCTGGTTGCACCTGGCCTAATTCTAGAGTTGATAGTAGGGAAATGAAGTTGTGCTTGAGCTTTCCAGTTTCAGTTGTTCTCATCTTCGCACGTTTCTTCTTGAAATATTCAAGACTGTGCTTCAGAGTTTTCTGTCAGCCTGTTCCTTTTTTCCTTCTCTGTCTCCTGGGAAATAATGTTCTTGGTCATACTGAGGTAGTCATAACCAAACCCTCTGTTTTGCTGGAGGCGTAGTTCACTTTTTTATGTGTGGCTTATTGTAGTATTTGTAAAAGTAAATGTCTGAAATTCATGTAGGTGTTTATATATATACATTTTCTTATATATATATAAATCTGCTTAATATAAAAGAATAGAAGTTCTCGAAGCAAGTAAACCTCTTTTCTGTGGTCAGCTGGAATAATCTGCAGGTAGACTTTAGATCTTAAAGCATTTTTTCTAGCTTCTATGTTCAGAAAGTGTGAACGTTGATGTTATTTTTACTTATATCTACTGACACTTTGATGCCTCAGTCACTTCTGGGGTCTCACCAGTCAGTGACTGTGTGTTTGCCATGTGTAATTCAGACCTTGCTTTGAAGGCATAGCTTTCAAAACAAATGGATGGGTAAAGGGTTTGATCTGGAGAGCAAAATGGTTTGGTTTACCAAACATATTTTAACTTGCTTAGCCTTTTCCTTGATGTTAAGCACCAAGTGATACCTCTTTACTCATCTTAATCAGACTGTATACATAATAGGTACAACTTACTAAAGAACTTGTGTGCTTTAGGAATTATGTTTCATTGTGTGTTATGGTTTGGGGCCTTTTTTTGGTTTAGGGTTTTTTTGTTTGGTTGGTTGGGTTTTTGTCAAATTAGTTCAACTGTAAAAAAGGTAATTCTCTTCATGGCCAGAAATTTGCATGATAAAACCAGTAGATACCTATTACATGGCTGTATGTGCCTTTTTCCCCATAGTTCATAGAAGAGGTTATTTATGATACTGATAAAACCTAGCGTTACAACTTGCACAATTAGAATTAAGTAATCGGAGCTACAAATCTGTCTATTATTCTAAAATTGAATTTACAATAGAATGACAAACCCACCATCTAGATCTTAGAAACAGGCTGCAAATACAGTTTTACGATATTCGTTTAAATCTAATTTTGGCACAGAAATATAGTTAAGAAACCGAAGACTTCCCCTCCTTTCTATAACCAGATTTATTTTTCTGACCTTTTTTTAAAAGAAGATTTGGAGAGCTTTAATCAGACAGAGGTCACAAATCACTTTGCTGGGAAATGCAAGGTGTGTTTTAAAGGGGAAAAAAAATAAATCACTTTCCTGATCATTTGGCTCTTGCTGTTTAGAACTGTGAAGCTAGGTGAAATGATTACTCTGACAGAACTATAGAAACTATCTCATTTTAGTACATTCTGAAGTATTTTATATTTTGAGTAACGCTGGCTCAGGGGCATTTTATACTCACATCTGGAAGTTTCCAGTCTTAGTATTCAGTTTAGTGTCTCTCTGCCTTTGTCTTTCCATTTAGCCTTGCCATGTTATAACAATGAATCATCTTGTCCATTAACTAAAGTTGGAATGTCTGTTTATGCACTGAATTTGTTTCATCACGTCGCCATAATAATTGATTGGAACCGTGGCAACTCTGACTGCTTTCCCATATGTATTTGGGCTGGACTTTACCCAGTGCTGTTCTGAGCGGCAGAAGGATAAGCCATCACAAAACCTGGAATATCTTTATCCTCTTAGGATTCAGCCTCTCTTTCTCATCAAACCGTAGGGTAGCATTTTCGTATTCTGTCTCTGTGTATGTGAAATTGGGTAGAGGCTATAGTATTTCCAATCCTACGAAATCATAGCGGAGTTGCAGTACACATATATGTGTAACAGTTAAACCAGGAATGTTGTTGTTGTAACTTTGCTTTGTTATGTTTTGTTTTGTTGATGGATTTTAAATTAGTCCTGATTAAAATATTGAAGCATGAAATAAAAAGTGAAACAAAACTATAGTGGCATTTTTTGATTAATTTAATAAATGTTAATAGAGCAGATGAGTGACACGGTGCACATGAAGGGGGCCACGTGGTAGGCAGGCTGTGCCAGCAAATGCAAATTCACACCTCTTGCCACTTTGAGTGGGCTTGCAGATAGCACTCTGGTTGCTATTTAAGCAGAGTGTTTTGCAAATAAATGTCCTTTTGTTAAAAAGGTATTACACTGGCTGTACCTTGACTCATTCAATAGCATTTAGCCTTAGCTCATTTTGTGGTAGTATCATTGAAATGATTTTCCTTATTCCCATGAAAAAAAAAAAACTTTGTTGCATTTGGGAGGTAAATACTGAAGGATCTGTTTAATAAATAAAACTAAAATGTTGTGTAAAACATATGTGTTCTTTTTAAGATGGCTTTGTGATCTTGTCTTGTGCACTGCGATGTCTAAGAATATTTTTGTGTGCTCTCTATAACCAATTTTCATTAAGAGTTGTTGATGCCACATTCCTGCGGAAAGTATCAAAAAGTAGAACTGAGGAGTAGGAATTAGTGGGTAGAACCTTATCCTGAAGGCAGATTAAAGTAGAACTGTTAGTTTGTGATAACGAACCCAAGAGCCTGTGGAAAGAAGTGAGAAAAAAAGACATGTTATTGTCAATGACTGCATTGAGCTCTGATATACAAACCATTCCAGTATTTTGTTCAATACTTATCTCTCTGAAGCTCTGAAACTACAGAGCTGTCTAAACTGCTGGCATTTGTAGTGAGGGGGAGGAATGGGAGGTTGAGAACAGATAGTCTTTCTCCAGAAGCTGGATTGAGTAAATCTGCGTAGTACAACCAGGTGTCCACACCAGTTTCTTCTTTTTGGCTGATAGTCACTGTGATTTCATGTGGGAGGTCATGGTTGCTGCTAGACGAGCAGTGGGAGTGAGTAAAATTTTTTAGGAGGTAAGTGAGAGGAGGTTCTGTAATGAGAAGCTGTATGCAGAAAGATCAAGGGACCCTCGCGATGCATTCACATCAGCCAGGGTCGCAAAACAGATGAACTGCTGTGTTCTGTACTGGGCAGAATGTCTCTGGGCTTCGGCGTAATTTTTAAATATAAGACAGCCTGATAATGACATCTCAACATCATTGATATATGGCTTATAATGTTCAAGCCTGAGTTAGAGGGGATGGGAATGCAATCTTCAATTTTTATTTAAGCTAGAGGTGTGAATTTTTGGCTGTCTAGCTATTTGGAATTCCGAGAGATACTCAGGTCTGCCAATCTGTTTAAAAACTGGAGGAAAGTGGTCTTTAGAACACAATAAATGCTTTAGGGAAACACGGTCTTTTCCAGTCTGGATGACGTTGAACTTCTGTAGATTCTCTATGACAGGCTGCTTCTAGTCCAGGTATTGATTTCAGTTAACTTTGACGTAGCCTCAGGGGGTGGTCAGTTGTTTGTGTTAATGGTGCAGCTGGGTGCAGCCTAAATTGCTTCAAGCCTTTGGCCTACCAAGGTAAGTTCTAATGAAGCAAAAAAGAACTCGTCACGGGTTTTATTCACTGTGCAACAGGAGGACGTCTTGTTATTTTTCACTGAGAACTGGTAATGGTCTGATTAGAACAGGAGACTATTCCGTTGTTTTTGGGTTGGTTGTTTTTTTTGTTCGTGTAGTCTTTGTTTTCTTAATGTCCAGGCTGAGAAGCTAGTCCCAACTCAATTATGTTACTTTTTAGGAGAGGGCTGTATTACAAATGTGAAGGTGGGAAAAGGATCACCTTGCAGCAACTGTAGTGACTGGAATGAGATTCTGATCTTGGAATGACTTGATCTTGTAGGACGTAGCCACTTGCTGTATGCACTGTACCAGTCGGTGAGCTTATTTTCTAGGCTTTTTGAATTCTTCTGTTTTGCCACTTGTTCCAGGGACTGAAGCAGACAAATGATCTCACAGAAGTGATGATTAAGTGACACCTGAGAGTTTCTCAGAGTTCTTAATAGCTTTGAGCAGTTGTTCCATTTCAGGGAGGGCAAATCTGAAGATGCATCCTGGATCATGGCCAGATTTTTTTTTCCCCTTTCTTATTCCTGTAGCACCATGATGCCAATTTGGTGACAGATGGACATTTTTAGCCAATGGCTTTTGTATTCTGCAAACTGAAACTCTATTTTACTACCTTGTCAGTGAAAAAAGAGTAAACTTGCGAAATTCTCATTTGGTATGGTATGAGAATAGCGTATTACTTTTTTTTTTTTTGTTAAATCAAGTTAAAATATTTAGATCCATTAAGTTCTGATTCTGTTCAGCATATCTAGTGGAAACTTGAGGACTTCATAGCATAATTCAGGTTGGAAGGGTCATAAGGAAGGTCTCTAGTCCAGTCTCCTGCTCTGTGTCAGCTGTGAGATCAGATCAGGTTGCTCAGGGCTTTCTTCTCTCCAGCCTTGAAAACATCAAAGGACGGAGAATGCGCAAAATCTGTCAGCCCTTTGTCCCTTGTTGCTTTTTCACAAGTCAAAATTCAAAATCAAGCCTGAAAAATTTGGAAAAGCATGAGTTCTAGATAATAGCCACGTCTTCCTAGAGATCAGGCCAAGATTAAGTGGTGCTAAAATGATTCCACTGATGATCTGAAGTATCACTTGCAAAACATAATGCAGGCTGCCTCATTATAGGATGTTCCAGAAGACATACCATGGAAAGCTAACCATTTGCTTATATGCATGGCTCTATGAATAAGAGGAGCAATAACTATTCCTAGGCTTGCAATCCCTTACCACAGTGTACCGAGAAACGTAGTAACTTTTTGAGAAGAGTGTGGCAGGTATCTGGCCCTGTGACTCTCCGTTGCATAAATCAGAAGCGCAGGTAAGATTTTGTGACAAGAGGGGTCTTGGCAACTTGAGTAATTGAAATGTTCCAGTGTCGTTATAGCACATTCTCTGGTCATTATGGAGAGAGTCTGAAAGATAATGCTTCGGTGTTTGGTTTTCGTGTTTGGGGTTTTTGGTGTGTGTGTGTGTGTGTGTGTTTTTTTTGACGTGGCTGAGGGTTTCAGTCTCCAGACCACTCTGTTTGGCCTTGTCTCTTCCTTAAATATGCTGAGCTTGTATCCCATATGCATCTGACTTGTATATTGAGTTTGGACCTCTAAATCATTTTTATCTTTTATTCTCTTCTAAAGTAAACCCACCAATTTCTGGTGCACCTGTCTTCAATACTGTTGAAGGAAGAGAGCTAGTGCTGGATCTATTTAGGTGTTGCCTGCCTGGATACTTACACTGTGCTGTCGAGCAGAGGCCATTTCACTAGGTTTTGTTGGTAGAAAGCTCATGGGCATCTTGGCACTGGAGTTGCTGGGTAGTTGCCCACAAATCTGAAGAAGTAAATACAAGATCGGTGTATTCCTATGAATCATCCACTCCTCTAGTCCAAATCGGATTTAAAAAGAAAAAGAGAGATTAAAATTGTCCATGAACCAAACATTCTGCATTTCAGTGAACTCTTAACTGCACTTCTCGAACTCTGCAGCCAAGAGCAAGGAAGCCATAACCAAATTGCAGCCCGGTAGCTACAGGCCTGATGTTGACTGAACACATTTGTGAACATCAGGAGCTTTTCACAAACTTCCTGGGATCTGTATATGGCTGTTTTTTTTGGCAAGGAATCTGGAAACCTGATGGTTCTGTTGGATCTGGGCTCCCAGCGCTTTCTGGGTCCCAGCTTTGGGGTAGTAGCGTGGCTGCCTGCTCTGAGGCTCCACGTGCCAACCTGCCAGCAGGGTGGGTGGATTTGTCTGCGTGTCCCCTGTGTCTGGCTTGAGGAATCTGCTGCAGAAGCTGCAGCTCTGTTTCATCTTTATGTCCTGGTATCTTCTTGTGTAGAAACCTCCCAGTGAATTTCACGGTCTTCCAAGGATATTCCTGTGTAAGAAATTGTCGTGCAACGCAGCCTGCATGTGGTAGTACAACCTTGCTGGTAATGTATTTTTCTAGTATAGAAGAGTACTGTTTTCCATTCCAGGAAGCACTTCATAAATTTTGGTGTTAACAGCCATTATCTTGCATATCCTAATAATTTCAGCTATTTGGTATAATTAATTTGTTAATGCTTCTGCAGTCATGTAATAGGATACATTGGGCCACAGGCACTCTCAAGGCACTCGTGTTAAAAGATTGTTTAGAGAATCTATTTCTGTGCTTAATAATATTTTAATATGAACTGTCATTGAGTTCTGTGGCGAATAAAGTCTCAGGTTTGAAATTCTTCTCTTGCTTGCATTGTCCCCAGTTGTTTTGTGTGTGGTTTTGCTTTGGGTTTTTTTTTTTTTTTTTTTATAAATCTGATATCTGATTTTACCTTTGTCCCACTGCTCTTTGCAGGTTTTGCTTTTAACAAGTAGATAGGTAAGCATTTCGATCAGTACAGGTCGGAATCGGAAATCTTTGTTCATGGTTTTCTTTGGCCCTTGACATTCAGTTAACTTGGAAGCACTTCTTGTCCTGCTAAGCTGTATTTCAGGATAAAAATCCCCCAACAAATATAAAGGGTATATGTGGCCTTCTGGTTTCTCTAATTTGTCATCTACGCTAATGTGTTCTTCACACATGGATCTTGAGAGTACAGAGTTTGAAACTATGTACTCCTAGTAGTGCTTCGGGTGTCAAGGTTAAGAGCAGCACATGGTCTAGAAACTAATTCAGTGGATTTAAATCATTAATGATTTTCCTAATGTAAGGAAAAATTATCTGCTACCAAAATTGTGAAAAATTGTCAGTGGCTGACTTTGTGGTGCAAATGGCAAGACAGATTTCTCTTGTTTGTAATCTCTAATGTGTTTCTTGAGAGTTAGCACCCACACTTGAACAGCTGTATTTTTAAATGTGTCTGTGTGTGAGAAGGTGTGTATGAAACCAATCCTTGTAGCAGAAGGAATTATAATGAGCTAATAGCTTTTTCGGGAACCTGTGTTTGCTGGTCATATTCTAAGTCTTGAATGTGTTGTAGATAAATGTGCCTGTATGAAGTACTTCGACTGTCAGAGCAGCACTGTATAGTGCATGTCTGTGTTACCACGTTTTGTTGTTTGTATGTTTTTGCTGTAGAAGAAGATGGCAATCACAGCAGGCACTACGGAGGAGCGAGGCTAGGAACTCTGCTGCCATCTGTGTGAGCACTGTCTGTTCATGTTGTGTGCTTGTTTCCATATGCATAGTTTAGCACTTAGTCTCTACAACCAGTGGAGTAACATATCTGAAAACAGTTGTGATAATGGAAGTCAATGGAAAGCAGTCATTTAATAAGTTAATTTACTTGTTTTCAAGGTATGTGCTCTGCTTCTCTCTCCCCCCCGCTTTTTTTTTTAGCTACTACTACCTTAGATACATTTCATGACATAGTGCTGCTCATTCCAAAATTGAAGTCTTGAACTTTTGGCTTTGTACATTTTAATCACCTCCACAGCAACACTGTGATGCCATAAACAGAGGGTTTGACTTCAGGTGAAGAATGTAGGCAGTAAAAGCAAAAAAAACTCATAAAGGAAAATGTGGGAGGATGGGGAGGATGGGGAAAGTGGTTATTCTGGCTTTCTATGTAGCAATATTCCCCCCCCCCCCAAAAAAAAAAAAACCCTTTTGTTTTTAATCTTTACTGATAGCTGAAAGAAAATAAATTCTTCTAAAATGCCAGAGTGGAACTTCCATTTAAGACGGTGTAATTGAAAAAATGTATAAGCAGCAGAGTTTTATTCTGCATAGGATTTCTTTTTCTCTCTTTCCATTCATTTTTAAAAAATCACTTTAGTAAGTTCACCGTGGGAGGATAGTTTTGCTGCTGTACTTTTCCCAGGATGCAGCAAGAGAAATTGCATTTGCAGTTCACAGAGAATGAAATTAAACTTGCTCTGTCCTGATGATCCACTACTCCTACACCCAGCACATTTCTGGGAGAGACTCTTTGTTGCGGGCTATAGGAGACAGTGCCCTGCATGCACTTGCACCTGCTCTTGTGCATGAAGGAACAGGCATGGATTTACGCTCATACCTCTCAAATTAGAATTGGGTACTGTGTGGAGTGCCCCGGTGTGTGTCTGTCTCCTCTCCGGGGTGTCGCTCTTGGAAGGGGAGACTTTGAACGTGTCACTTCGCTGATAGAGGTTGAGTCTACTTGCCGGTGTGTAATATGTTTATACGTGCTCACAAAGATCGTGGGTTTAGAGAGCAGCAGGCGATTGAAGGGCACCCATTTTCAACTTGCATCTTCTCATGCTCAAAACATAGTTGGGTGCTAAACTGTAAAATCAGTAAAAAGTAATCGGCAAATACAAATCACGTTGTGGCAAGTGAATGAGCAGACTGTCATTTATTTCTTTAGTTGGGTGGCAGTGGGAAAGGCAACTTAACGTCCCCCCCCCCCCTTTTTCTTCTTGAGCAATAAAATCTCACTCTTTAACCCTTCCATCTGATAGATATTGTGTACATAAACATCTATTTCTAGGCTTTCGTGCACTGCTTTTACAGCTGGCAGGTTCTTCCTTGTGGGTTGTGCCTTCTCTAAAGCAGCTTCAGGTAGACAAATGCTGAAATGACCTTAGTGCTCATGCAGCACCTTAAGTGCACGCTTAAGAGACTGCACAACAGTAAGTACTGCCTTTTCTTACAGAATAGAAGCTGAATGTATGTAATGCGTATGGAGAAAAAATTCACTGATAAGAGCAGAGAAAGCCCAAGGATCAGCAAGGATCTCCGTTTCATATAACGCTGATCCTGTGCTTCACAAAGCTTGTTAATGTGAGGAGACTCCCACAATATATAGAAAAAAAATGTTAGCTCTTTCTGTTTGACAATTCCAGCGGTTTTCATTTACATTTCAAAGCCAGAGAGAGACTGAGAGCACTCGTATCTGTAATTCCAATAGTCCCTCCGTCTGGATGACTGTTCCTATAAAACTGACACAGTGCGGGCAGTTTTCATCAATTTCATTTGTTCCGTCTTCTCAGATGAGCCTTTAATCTCCTGCTTGCTGATCCCTGGTTTATAATCAGATTTGACAGAGATAGGAAGGCTGTAAATATCTTGATGTGAAAGTCTATAACAAGATAGAACTGTTGTTTCTCTCCTCACTCCTCTGGTGAGGTAAAATTTTATTTGCCAAGTGTGAATAACTTCAAGGCATAAAGCTGCCTAGTTTCAGGCCATTTTCAGGTGCATCTGTTTACAAGTAAGCCCCCCCCCCTTTTTTTTTTCTCTCTGGAAAAGGCAAGAAGAAGGCTTTACTTGTTGACTTGCTTCTGAATGTTTTGGAAAGCAATTTTATGTCAACTTGATTAATTATTGTGTTTTCCTAGAGGTTGATAACATGCTGATTTCAAGTAAGACCTGAAATAATAGATATTTAACATGTGCATAATCATTTTAATTCCTGAATAAAACCATTCCTGAATGGCTTTAATGCTATCAATAAAAACCTTACAGTTTAGTGAATGAAAAAAGCATTTAATACCTCTGTTCATGCTTTTTTCCCCCCGTTTTGTATACATATGTTAGCTGCACAACTTCTGCATCTTTCTTGCTTCCCATCAAAATGGAAAAATCCTTCCTCTTTGCTTTTTAAGCCATCCTCTGGATAATCTTAAAGCTCAAGTTAATGCCACAAATTAATATAGTAAGAATATTCAAAATACAGAAAGTTAGGGACATACACAAAGTTAAGCATATACCCAGGTTACATTAAGCATAACCAGTGCCTGTGGAATAAAACAGTTTTGTCCAAACTGTAAGATGTTATCAGTCCTTTTCCATTTTAATAGAGTTTCATTTCTTGACTATTTTTACCTGGTTGTGTCTTCCCTTAAATTTTGATGGTGATGGTTTTCCTCTGTGGAAGCTGCTATTTTTAGTGATGTGGCTGTGGGGAAAAATGTCTTTTTATTATTTTGAGTACATATGACTTACAGAACTCTGCGGAAATTACTGAAAGAAAGCGCAAATCTGATTTGGGAGGTGCCCGCAGACTGTGCAGGGGTAGTGAAGGACTGCATTAGTGCTCGTTACTGGCAAATGGTAAAAATCTCTGTTTGTTAGGTCAGTGTTTTTGCTTGTTTCATCCACCTGCCTCTTGGGTTCTCACTTGGATGTGCTATTACAGAACTTTGAGAAAGATATTGAAAAGTTGCATGCAGTAAATGAGCATCGCAATTTCCTTATTAATGCTACTTTTCCCTTTGGCAAGCTTTTCAGCTTCAGAGAGTATATTTCTTCTCCTGCACTTAGAATTAATTTTGTATGCCTTGACAGCCAAGTTGTTTGAAGTAGGAGTAGGAGTAAAACACCGCATGTGGCGCCCACCGAAGGTGAGTACTCAGACTGAGGTGGTCATACCAGCACACAATAGTGTCCAACTGACCATGAGCCAGAAGAGGATCTTCTGATAGGATGGAATTGCAATGTGTATGGCCAAAGACAAAGCTGAAATGGACTCCAACGAATGGGTATGAGTTGCAAATAATTCAATATTCAGGCACAAGTGATAACCATCACTGCTTGTGCCAGCATGTGAGTTTACCTTTAATTAGCTTAGAATTATAAATTTTGCAACTTTAGGTGAAAGGTAGTAAAGATTGTGTCCACCGAAAGTGAATTGCCTGAGATTTTTGGGGAGATTATTACTGAAAGCAATACAGTTCTATATAATGCATAATTTATTTAATTTTAATATGTTATTTATAATTTATATGTTGATATTACTGTAAAAGAATAGGGTGCCTGTTGTTGAAAAGAATATGCAAAACTCCAAATGAAAGGGGACGCAGCATTGCTTGACTCTTTCAAACAGTTATAGGTGGTTTTCTGACAGCGAGCGAGGAACTGGATTTAATGACTTAAACATATAGGGGTGTATCAGCAATGTCTGCACAGTGACGATTTGCATTTGAGAAACGGGAACAAATATCCAAGGAATTTATTAAGGCAAGTTAGTAGGTTTTTGCGTGTGGAGAAAGATGCATATACTGGGGAAAGGTAGCATCTGGCCAAATCTGTATGCATAGAGCTTGAATGTTCTTGACACTTTGCAAAATTGCTCATTAATAGCTTCTTGAGTAAACAATTTAATTTTACAAGTGTGGAATACTTTTGAATGATGAAATATGAGATATTGTAGCAGTCGTAAGGAGGGCAGTAGCAAAGAGTATGGTTAAGAAGGAAACAGAACAGTAGAAGCAGGGCAGCAAAGCCTTACACAGGTTTTCTTTCCAGACGAAGGGCATTCTACAGCTGAGCTTGCACAAAGGTGAGTATAGTGGATTTAAAGAGAGATGTGGAGAAGATGAAGTATTTAACTGGCTAAAGAAAGCAAAGAGGAGTATGATATATGGTGGTCAGCAATAATGATCGTTCCAGTTCAACAGCTGAAAAGGGTATTTGAGAAATGTCCTGATCTCAAACAGAATAAAACAATAGAGAGATGCTGTTTTAATTTTCTCGTAATTGAAGCCAGGAAGCAAATGAGAATCCTGAAGTGAAATTCTACTGGTATCTATGCTTTGCCTATAGCAGCTTACAGTTCTCCAAGTAGAAATATGATGATTTGTGAGATGTGTAATTCATACAGTGAAACCGTTGCAGGTTTGTATGACTGAATTTTATAAATACAAATCAGTATTTATCTGGAGGTAAATAGTGAGGGCAGCTTTCCCACACAAAGATCTAATCACTAGATGAGCTATTAGAATAACTAGATGAGCTACTTTTTTAGTAATGTCTGTAAGAGGACAGAAAATTGTAGACCTGCATCTTTCAATAAATCAGTTAACTCAGAGCTAGTAGTGAATGAATAGTGACTCTCAGTTGTCATCAAAGATCAAAGATATAGCAACTGATCAGTCCAGGCTGAAAGGACTGTGTGTGCAGGTTTCTTTTCTCTTTTTTTTTTCTTTCTTTTCTCTTTTCCCCTTTGAGTCCAGAAATATGATTCCAGTGCACAGATAGCTGGGCTGCACCTAGAACTTTTTGTTATCTGTCAGAAGATGCCACCAAATAAGAATGTCTTTGGAGTTAGTGTGGTTAGGATGTTTCAGAGGAAATCAAATCAGGCTCTAGGGGAACTCTTCTATGTTGAAATTGTTGCTGGTAATGTTCTTTTTGCAAGGAAAAGAAAAGTCAGGGAAGAGGCAGTAGAATACTGTGATATTGGATGGTAGCAACTCTTTGGGGCATGCCAGGCAGTGCTTGTGCTAAATCAAAGGATGAAAGGGAAGGTAGCATTTGTGGGAAACCAAAAGAAAGATCAAAGGAAATCCTAAGGGTGCCAGTGGTTCTAAAATGTTGTGGAAACACATCGATGTTAGCTATACTGTGATACTTCTGGAAATTCCCCAGAACAGGTGCTGGTGTAAAGACTGCACACCTTCACGTTTGCTAGCAGTCTTTAGAGACACAGGAAGCTACAGCACAGTAAAATTGGTTGCAGAGCTACCTAAAAGACCAATGATCAAGGTTAAAGTGGCAGATCCCTAGCTGACAGCTCGTGAGTAATCACGTTACTTGAAAGTTAGATAGCCGGACAGCACAGGGATTGGCAGTGGGTTGGAGGAACTGGATGCTTTACTGCCTACAGTAGCGTTTTGCAGTCCATGCCACCACCATACAACTGACAACACACAGAAGTAATTCATTCCAATCTTTTATGCCGGTGTCTCAGCCTCTTAGTTCTGCTTTTCCTGGTTCCCAGCCCCAATTTCCTTCTCCAGGCAGTCCCAGGCTCCTTAACACTCTCAGCTGCCCCCTGTATTTTCTTAGCCTTCTCTCTGTCTTCTGAGCCATTTGTATCCGGTAGTATTTTCCAGATTTATGGGTAAACAATATGTTTCCCTAGCTTAGTTTTCCCAAAAAGGCTTTAGCCATGTTTCCAAAAACATTCCATCTGAGACAGACATCAAACAATAAAAAATGTCATTGCAATTAAAGTTTGGCAAAGTTCTGAGCAACTGCAAATGGGCTCTTCCTGAAAGCAAATGATGGCAGTGTTACTGTGCAGTGCTATCAGTTCCCCTTATAATTACAATTTTTCACATATATATTGACTAAAAAAAATTGTCAAAAGTTTGAAGGAACAAATTATGCCTAGCACTCACACCTCAGACTCATAGGAGGTATTTGGAAGAAGGGAATTTAAGATAGATGGAAATGAAAAATACACTTTGCTCTGACACTGTTGCCTAATGTTCTTAGATGTAGCAGTCAAGGGTATTATGACTAAAGAAGAAATGCATTATTTTTTGTCTTTAATTTTTTGTGTGTTTGATAGTGCTTTGTGGGATTTGTGTAGGTATTATGCAGTACTGCATTTTAAAAATTAAATTACCAGATTGTGTAATTTGAATAAAGGACGCAGACACGACACGTGAACCTGCATTAAATTTCCTTTTTGACCCTGAGTAAATTTTATTGCAGAGAAGTTTGGCAGTGAATTGAAGAAGCCATATTTTATAATCTTGTTTGGACCACTGTCTTTTAACTGAATGAACTAAATTTTCGTAAGCCCTTTAAAGACCAGGGTTTTCTCTGAGTAACTTTTTAGTTTAGTGGGTAAGGTATTTCAATTCCATACATAATTGGACTTGAAAAATATATCTACATTTATTACGTTTGCCTTTTTATTTCAAACCAATCCAGCCTGGGATGTAGAATAACCGTCTTCTAGAAATGGTTCCTATTTTCAGTGGAAAGTTTGTATCCAGAACAACTCTCCCACTTCAAGCAGTCGTCTTGCTCTTCTCCCAGGCTGAGATAGCTTTACACCTGAATTGGTTTGTCTGCGTGCCCTTTATTTCTTCTGATGTCGTTTCACCACTTCAGTGCTGGTACACTGCCAGTTTTACCCCCATGCTATTATAATTCATGTGAAGTTAGTACAGCTGGAACCACACAATTTTTAAATCACCGTGCTTTGGTACTTCTGTGTTACCCAGGTTTATATCTACAGTAGCCCAGGGGTCCTAGACTCTCTTCAGAGTGGAGAAATGTCCCAGCAATGTGAACACTGAAATGCAAAATTCTTGGCATATCTGGCAGTAGGAACGGAGAAAGGCAGAACAAGGCCCAGGGCTGCTTCAAAACAAACAAGCACGCAAGGGATCAAACAAAGTGTCCTGGGAGGACTGTAGGAATACAAGCTGCCTCGGTGACCTGCTGAAAGCAGGCTGATGTGATGAATGCGCCTTGCTGCCACACTGCCCTGAAACATCTGTGTCTTGGATGCAGCGAGTCCATTGTGTTCTGACGGCAGATTTAGGTCAAGTGTCTTCTCTTGCCATTGCCTGGTGCTGGATGTGCCACTGTTAGGAGCTCAAACACGGCAGTTATGCATAGGCTCTGGCACTGTTGCAAGGCATTCCCATAAAGATGGTGGGGTGAGTGGGTGTCACTAGTCCCCAGGTGCAGAGGAGAGTGAGCATAGAATTTGTTCCCTGTTGCTTTGTTCCCTGCACTTGCATTAAAAGGTGGAGTGAAGTTTTCTAAGGATGACCGAAACAATAGCCTGGGATAATTTACGAAGTTTGGAGCAGGTGGAAACAAACCTGAAAATGGGCACCAAGGTGAGCTTGGCCAGCAGTGTGACCACACTGGCATTGGAGATCTTTCGCAAAGGCTGAGTGGAGAGTAGCTGAAATTTCAGATGAAGATGCTGTCTTAGGAAGTATGATGTCCTGCTTTTCTGCTGGTCTTTCAGGCTGAACTGGTTCATGCCAGGTTCAGATGTGCGTCAGAGAGGGAATGGGAATGCAAGTTTAGGAAGAAAATGTAGGTCTGGTAGTTAGACCTACTTGGGCTGCTTCAGGTGTACAACATCAGGCGATAAATCACTCCTCTGTAGGTGCAAACAGGGCAACGCCACTAGGCAGTGTTTATGCCATGTTTTCCTTCCCTTGATGCCATATCACCTTTTATTTTACTCTGTAATTTAAGCTTCTTGAAGGCATGCCTCAGGGCAACGTGCTGATAGTCTGTGGAGTTGTACACTGTATTGCTGACTCTGTTACCCACTCTTCCAATCCACAACATGTCAGTTATTGTACAAGGGCTCTGTACAAAAAGGCTTTATGATCACCTAAGTGCTAGTAAGATAAGATAGGAATGTCACCTGATACAAAAAGGGAGGAAGAACACATGCACCATTTATTGATGCTGATATGGAGACTTGTACTGAAACAATAGCTTTGTCTAGAGTGTCTTCAAAGAGTTCAGGGTAGCACAGCCATTACAGAGAAAAGCCTTAAATAGCTGCCGAAGATCTGAGACATCTCTGTAAGGGGTGAGAGAGGGCAGAGAAGGTGTGGTTTTGATCTCTAGAGTAAATTCCAGAAGGTGGCCAAGAAAGCAGTTTAGCTGAGGGAAGTACCTGGAAAAGGCAAGGTTGTGCAGGAAGGGCATCTGGGCAAACACAGAAATAAACACCACTTCAGGAGACTGTACTGTTAATGATGAACATCCTGATAAAACAAAGCCCTGTGCGCTGTGATGAGGACAGGAGGCCAATTAGAAACCACTGAACTATCACATCTGTCCTGCAGCATTTTACCACCTAGGAAAGGGAGACTTTACCTTCATGATTTATAACCTATTGACAGTAACATATGAGCAGTCAGGACTTCGGGCATGTTCTGCTACAGCTCTATTGATGTTTTACGTTTTGTTGTTTATATTCAATTAATAAACATTTTTTATTTTGAAAAACATGGTGAAAACATCTCTCTGAAATGCAGCTTCCTCCTAGTAACGTAAATTCCTAGTAACTTGTTTACATAAAGACAGAGCATTCCCTTTCTTTCTTACAGCAAGGAATCATTTTTCCTGCCTCTAGATTCCAACTGGGAGCATATGATGCAGCTCTGACCCAGATTCACCTACCATCTGGACTACCTTTTAGAAACACTCCTTTTTCATTGTTTGCAGCATCCATAAAAGCTCTTTAGCTTTGCCCCCCAATCCATTAAAGGGGATCTCAGATATAACCAGACAGATTACAGCAAAACACAGCAGACATGTATGACAGAAACAGCTGTTGCTGACAAGCATCCAGCCTTGTCACCTCCAGTTTACTTTAAGTTTTACAAGTAACTAGTTCTTTTTCACTGGAGTAAGCGGAGCCAAGTTTCCAAAGAACCTGGCCTAAAGGACCTCACTGCTCTCTTCTTCCATAGTACAATACACGGTATTTAGCCAGGCTGTGAAGAGCCCTGGGTAAGACCAAGACCTCATTTCTCTTACTGGCCTCAAAAGTTCATGGAGCAGGCTAATGAATGCTGTTAGTGTTCAAACAAAACTGGAAATCTCAAGCAGGTCTCTGTTGCCTCCGTGAGATCGGCTGTGTGAATTGATGTATTGGAACAAAACTAGTTAGCTGCACATCAGTAGGAATTGAAGTGGTGAATTTTCAGATGGCAATGACCACACCTAGCACAAAGTTAAGAAAGACCTCTCATGTTCATGGAGTAGCACTGAAAATCATTTCTAATGAAGGCGTTTTCCCCAGGAGTGTTTAAGTTGTGTCACCATGGATGGTCACATATTGAGAATATTAATTGGACCAATGAACCCTTTCTAGCTGATCAAGCCTGCAAGTATTGATAACTGATGAAGTTGGTCTGGGAAAGCTTTTGGAAAATACACTTTTTGATTCTTACCTCCCATATTGTTCCTTGTTATTCTCATAACTGTTTCCTAGCTCATGAAACACAATGCAACTGAATAACAGTGAAAAACAAACTAATTGACTGTCTTAATGATGGTCAACATTGGGATGTATGTTGGAAAGTTGGTGTGGCTGCTGACTTTGAAGAAATCTATGTTGTAAGAAAAAGCGAAGTCTTTTACAGATATCTGATATAGAACTTGTGTCACTGAATGTCTTAACACAAATTACTTCTCTTATACTCTTTTTGTATTTTTTGCAATGCATCTGAGACACATATATGCGTATGTAACTTTTTAAGTAAAATTGTCCTTCTAAATTTTATGTGAATGTGGTGACTGTCTGTCTGCTTTTTAGAAAAAAATAGTGTATAGGTTTACTGTCACAAGTTGTCGAAAACTTAGCACCTTTGAGTAAAATTTAGAGAAAAATAATTTGAAATTGTAACCTTGCATATTTGTGCATTACAGCTGACTTTGTTAGTTATAATCCTTCAGTTAATGAGCAAAGGTGATCTATTTGTCTGATTAAGACCAGTGTGGCTGGAATTTTGAGTTCAAGAACAAATGTTTTCCTTACAGAGTCCATAATGCAAGAATTGTTTGCTTTTTAAATTTTTTTCTTCTTTCCCAATCCTTCAAAATTATAAATTAAAGAACATAATCTCTTTGTGGCAAAACTTGAAAAATAAAAAAGCTAAATGCACTTCACTATTTTAGATTGTTTGACCTATTTAGGAAACTAAGAACTTCAACCTTAAGGACTTAATTCTATCAGTATTTGGCATCTACCAAGGAGCGTGCCAATTGTTACTAGTAAATATGAAACACCTGAATGAAATCACTGAAGAGAGACCAAAGAATTACAGGCTGTCAATTAAAATATGATTTGAACCTTAAAGCAAATCTGCCAACATTGTCAATTGCCAGGTAGAAATCACTGTTGTTGGCTTTCCTGTTGTAAATGACATGATTCCTGTGTTCATGGCACAGTTTAACTGAGAGGAAAACACAGTTAATATCTGAGACCATCTGAAATGAAATAATGTTGTGATTTGTGCCAGATGGGTGCCTGAAGTAATTACAATGTCAGTGCTTCCTAAGTAGGGTAACAACACGGACCTCATTCTGGTCAGTCTGGAGAAATCTATTGTGATGAGTTTTCTTTCAACTCTATTTAGCTGAGACATATGTTGAAATATAATCTAACGGGATGTTACGACAATCTGTTTGTATTTCTCCAAGCTATTGAATACACTACTGCCGTAATTATACCAATGAAGTTCTGTCCAAGTACTGAGAAAGAAAGGCTAAGGCCTATGATTTTTTTCTACATAGTATGAAGCCTAAAGAAATAATCTCTGTCACCTTGGTATTGCAGTTTGTTATGAGGAAAACAGCCTAGACTTGGGAAACTTTGTTGAATTTAATTTTTTACCAGTTAGCAGAAACTTCTGATCATGGATTTGCATATTGAGAGGGGGAAGAAAAAAACCCCCCCACATAATTAAACAAGTCAACACCTTTCCTTCCCCTTCCCCAGACTCAGCTTAACCTAAACACCTATCCTAACCCCTTCCTAGTCTCAACCTTCCCTCTCTTCACTGCAGGTTAGGCTCAGTGTGCCCCAGCTCCTTTGGTGAAGTGAAGAGAACTCGGGAGGTGGGGTCACGTGCCATAATGGTATATTTCTGCTCTTCTTTGTTTTACTGTTTTTCTTGCCATTCCCCTTCTTAATGTCCCTGCTCTACAGTCGCATCCACAGGCCAAAGTCCCCTTGGGGGGGGATGTCCCTGCTCTGGAGTGGCATCCACAGGCCAAAGTACCCCTGGGGGGGTGACGTCCCTGCCCTTCCCCACAGCCGCAATCCTTTGGGGCTGTTGCTGCCCCACCATGGGTCACCCACGGCTGCGGCCTCTCAGAGGCATCCCTGCTCCAGTGGGGGTCACTCATGGCCCCAGTCCCTCTGGGTGCCCCCCCTCCTTTGGCGTGGAGCACCTCCTGCCCAGAATGTGTCTCCAGCGCCCTGTCTCCCGCCACTGCCACTGGCTCCCTTAAACCTGCCTGAGGTGGCTGGAACCGTCTGTGACTGGCTCAGGGCTGCCTCCCGCACAGGGCACCACGGCAGCCCTCTGCTACTGAAACCCTGCCCTTGGTGCTCAATACGCAGCTATAGTACAGATTTTTTCCAATCTCGTTTTAAAGTTTTACTCTGCAAAAGCCAGTGCACAGACAGACTTGAATGTGCAGTACTGTATTTTGTAAGGTTTTGGAGGAGATGGTTGACTTCAAGGGTGGGCCATTTGATGAATAGCAGGTAAAGAAACAAGACTTTGTAAAGAATAATTTCTTAAATCTTAGTTGTGTGTCTTAGTTTGTGTTTCATTGACATTGGAATCATCTTTCACCTTAAATAACAAGGGACAGCTGTATTTCCTCGTGGGCTCCTTCAAGATTACCTCTGAGAGGTAAGCAGCATGCTCGTTTACCTTAAGCCGCAGCATGCTTCACCTTACTCTTCCTTCGCTGCGTTTGCATATATTATTTGCCATATTGCTGAAGCAGTCATTTAGCTCACTGGGATGAAATCCTTTGTCAGTGAGCAGAGGCAGCAGAAAGCCAAAGTGCCTGGGAGTGGGCTCTCCCGCCCCTGTGCTGGCCATCATCTCCCGGTCTGTCATCTGGGATTTCAGCAAGGGTACGTACACATCTTGCTGACTCTGGATGCACAGCTCTTCCTCTGCTTCCCACCGACATCTCAACAGACATTGTATCACAGCTGTGTCATTGAATCATAGAATGGTTTAGGTTGGAAGGGACCTTGAAGATCATCGAGTTCCAACCCCCCTGCCATAGGGACGAACATCTCCCACCAGACCAGGTTGCTTGAAGACCCATCCAGCCTGGCCTTGAACACTACCAGGGATGGAGCTTCCACAACTTCTCTGGGCAACCTGTTCCAGTGCCTTACCACCCTCATAGTGAAAAATTTCTTCCTAATATCTAATCTAAATCTACCCTCTTCCAGTTTGAAGCCATTCCCCCTCGTCCTGTCACTACATGCCCTTGTAAAAAGTCCTTCCCCAGGCTCTCCTGTAGGCCCCCTTTAGGTACTGGAAGGCCGCAATAAGGTCTCCCTGGAGCCTTCTCTTCTCCAGGCTGAACAACCCCAACTCTCAGCCTGTGTCATCTTCTAAAGAGCTCAGGACTGAACTAGCTGATGCTGGGTATTTTAGTATATCTGTGTGAGCTCAGTAGTGTTAGTTCAAGTTGCTGTCTGAAGGCTCAGAAGTGGAATGCCCTCTTGGTTAACACTTCCCACAGATTTAAAAAGCTTTTTGAGTTTGTTTTCTAAGTGGTCATATTCTAAAACTTATCTTCACTTCAAAGAGGAAAACAGAATTTGCTGGGATTTGAATGTCTGTTTGGATCCCTCATACTGTGTCAAATGCTTCTAGACTGCAGGTCTTCTCACCGACGTACCCTATTCATCTGAACAGAGCAGTCTATTATATAAATTGTCCAAGGCCTATTTTATTCAAAATGAGCTATCATTCTGGCTTTACATAAGCTGAAGAAAATATCTTTTTGCAAAGCTGACTGAAAGTCGGTAGACCAAATTGTGTAAAAAGAGTTTGGTATTTCAATTTAAAATTATACTGAGGATGGAGGAGAAAAGAAGAGACCTTTTTGTGCTGAAAATTATGATTAGGACAAAAATAATGGTCTCCCTTTGGAAAATGGGGTTTCATTAAAATCAGCCTTCAGCTGAGTCTATGAGAGCTGTCAGTCACAAGAAGAGGCCATTAGGCATGAAACTCTACGGAAAGATTGTAGGTGCACAGCCTGTCTGTTTATATCTTCCATGCAATAAATACCACCACACTTTTTGATTTGAGAAATATGAGAATATTTTATTTAGTTGGAAATGCTGAAGCAATGAATTTCCAAGTCAAGATTCTCATGGGGGCGAGGGGGAGAAGAGTGTGCTACTTTATTCTGAATTCTGTGAAGGCCTTAGATATTACATTTTTTTTTCTGCCTTGTAACTCATCTGTCGTGTTGTTGAGTTTGGTTTCAGATGTGATGTATACAAGTGTCTTTGGACATTGCATAATATTTATGTGTTTTGAAGAGTCCATGACTTGGCAAGACATTTGCTCTGGTGAGGTTAGGAGGTTAGCTGTATGTTTTACCCTAAGAGTTTCTCAGTAATGAAACAGTAGGGTCATCTTCATAAATATAATTATAAATAACTGCCAAAATACTCGGTATCTATTATTGAAGTAATATATATCCCAGGGTGATATTTTAACAAGAGAAATACCTTTCATATTGTTAATATTTTCTACATTAATTGAATCAAAGGATGTAGTCACTCTAATTGAAAATGGCAGAAATCTAAATGATAGTATTAATGAAATATAATTCTTTTTGCTGTTTTACCACTGTTTCTAAATTGTTGGCTATTGTAATCATATCTTTCTGAATGAAGTGCTACTGAAATTGCAGTTCCTGTATAGAGGGAGGAAAAAAAAACCAAGCTCAGAATATTTTTATTGTCTGTGATGGATGCTTGACATCCAGCATTTTTGATATATATAAGTAGATGGCAACTGCCACTTATCCATCTGATTTTATGTGATGTGCTATCAAACTTGTTTTGACTGCACGTGGCGTAATTTCCACAGAATGTGATGATACCTTTTGGATTTAGTTTTGAGGGCTTTTGTATCAGGTACATTTTCTGATTTATTTTAGTACACATATTCAAGCCATTAGAAAGCTAAGGCTCTCAAATTTATCTGTATGTGATCTGAGGAGACAAAACACCAGTCTAAGGATGGCCTTCAGCAAACAAAGGCTCTTTCTTCAAAAGAGTATCGTGACCAGTATATGTGCTCTGGTTACAAGAAAGTAGCAACCCAGTATGAAGAGATGTTTTTTGTTGTGTTTTTTTTTTTCTTTCCCCAGGTACTGTTGTATGTGTATTGCACACATAATTTATCATAGGCTACTCGATCTTCTACTAAGGCAGATGGTTTCTTTGAAGAAGTTTCCCAACTTCCTTTCCTCGCTTTCCCTCACTTTTATTTCCATCAGTCTTCAGCCAGCATCCTGTCCCCTAACATCTGCAAACTCATCCTAAGGTGAAAACTGTCTTTGGACTAACAGCCGTAAGACATCTCTGCATTTGCAGTCTTGCATGGACTCCTTGGTTTTCAACAATTATGTATGTGTACATTTCAGCATATGGTAGGTTTTATCCAGTGCATTGAGTGCTATTGGAGCAGGCAAAATCAAATAGAGTTAATACTATATATACCAGAATAAACTTACGTAGCCAATAAGTAATGGGCAAAATAACTGAGAAAAGGAACATTTTCTTTTTTTTTTTTTTTTTTAAAAAAAAAAGCCTCCCTGATTTCATAGTCTTGATTTTCACGAGAAACTGCATAAAGCCCCTTTAAAAATGAAGGTTAGTGCTAAAAGTAAAATCTCATTAGACACTAAGTGGAATGGAGACATTGGTGTTATGGCACATTATCATTTTTCCTGAGTAACACCTCCTAACTCCCAGCTGTTATTTAGGTGCTAAGTATTTATTCCTCATGCTTGGAAAATATATCATGAGTTATTGCTTCTTGCCCTGCCAAAAGCTTTTTGTGCTCTATGGATGTCTAGCTCCACTCTTCTAAAGATCGTCTAATTGTTCTGGAGCAAAGCTGATTATATAAACCAAGTGTCTTCAAATTTTTACTTAGGTTCATGTTTGCTCTATTTTTTCAGGTCTGATAAAGGCTTTGAGTGTCAAAAAGCTTTTGTTTCCTTCAGTATCTCTTTATCTGCTGATGTAAGGAAAAGATACTGTCTCTGCAAATGCTACTTCAGCTGTTCCTAACGCACTCTTATTGCTTGTCCTTGTCTCACCTGGTCAGTAGTTGGAGGTTGTAAAGGTTTTTGAAGGTTGTGAAGACAGATGAGTTAGGAAGAGATTAATTTCATCCACCCTTGGTGCAGTTAAAACTTCAGCATGGGGGTCAAACTAGCCAACTAGGCTTCCTCTGCAGTAGAGAGAAATAGGCACAAGCAAAAAATAACTGTGTTCTTTTATTACTTATCCTATTGTAGGAAAACAGGAACAAAATG
Organism: Pluvialis apricaria; assembly: GCA_017639485.1. Taxonomy (NCBI): domain Eukaryota; kingdom Metazoa; phylum Chordata; class Aves; order Charadriiformes; family Charadriidae; genus Pluvialis; species Pluvialis apricaria. Next base: position 43,052,159 of record CM030008.1, on the reverse strand, counting down.
GGAGAAGAAAACAAAGCTTTAACCCTGTCAAAATCCATTTAGTTCCCGTGGCCACTTTCCCCTTCAAAAATGACTGATTCTGGAGCAGTGTTTATGCCCAGGTCTCCAGGATACAGTCAGGACCTGATGGCTTACCAAAACCAAAATGGGGGGAAGGCCCACTGATTTCTGTGATACTGTACAGGTGAGTAAATTTAAGTATACGAAAGAGGTGACTAGAGAACTACTCTCAGGGATTTAGGATCAGGATGCTGATATTTGACAATCTCTATGCAGAACGAAATGCCATTAAAATAGCAATTTTACTGTCTGAATTAGTTGCACTTTGTATCTGACTCTATTACACTTTATTACAGTGGACTTCACATACCAATGTTGTTTGCTTTATGTGGCTGACATATAATTGTCAGTGAAAAACAGTGCACTTAGCCTCCTATTATTAATCTTTTGAGACTTTTGTATGCTTTCCAAAACTGAATTGCATTTGAATTTCTGAAGTGGAGTGTTTTAACTAACCTCTTCTTGGTCTGACATTTAGATGTGGCAGGTCTCTTTTTTTCTCTCTTTAACAAAAAAAAAAAACAAACAAAAAGCCACCAACACAACAACTTCCAATAGTAACATTAAAATGAAGTTCAAAGAACTTTAACACAACTTGGAATATATTTTGTAATTATTGTGGTAGACAGATTTTTTTTTCAAATGCAGTACTCCATGGTATCTCCAGTTTCTAAACTCGATTAAAAGATCTAAAACTCTGTTTTAATGGGTTTCGAAGAGAGACCTGTTCAGTCCTCCCTGAAGCCTCAAGAAGACACTTGTGGAGATTGAAACTTGTATAAATTAATTTTCAAAGGGAAAGAAAGAATATAATAAAATATATGTGTTAAGATTTACTAATGGTTGCTGAACTTCCTATACTGGCTATTAACATCTGTTTGTAAATACTGTGCATTTAGTCTGTGTGTTGTTCTGGACAAAAATGGGCCCGTTTTCCTGGTTATGGTTGGAATGTACTTCCTAGTAATAACAAAGCAAAAACTAAAGATGTGGTAGGTAAGTACCATCACAGAAGGAGAGGAAGACAGGCAAGCACTAAATCAAACTAAATATGATGTACTGTGAGAAATGCTGCAGAGATTCAAGATATTTTAGTTATAAATTATTCAATTTTCAGGCTTGCTTTCCTAATAATGCAAGTTCATCTGTAGAGTAGTAGTAAAAGGCAGTAGCAATTATAAGTATTTTTAGGGAATAAGTATTAAAAGTTCTAAGAGTGCCATAAAACTATTAGACCTTTTCTAAACATTATATCTGAGCTACATATAATTCTGAAATTGTTTTGAATACCTTTAAGTTCATACACCTTTCAAGTATAGAAATTGAATGTTTTGGCCTCCCAAACGCACATCCTACCTGTGTATGCACTGTGCAATTTGTACATGGTATGTACCTGATTAATGTTACAAGTCGATCTGCAAATTTAATCTCAAACAAAAATCTGTGTAATTTAGAGAGAAAGTTCCAAATTTTTTTGTATTGTTGGTGAGGGATAGAGTATATGCTTTTAGCTGATAAACCTTTGGAAATTTCTGAGATTTTAATCTGCCAGAGTATTTGGAAATTGACAGAATGCAGGATCAAAAATTCTATTTCCTGTGACTCTACAGTTTAATATAGGGCTATTAACACTCTGTGTGTTCAGCATATTTTTTTTCTCTGGTTTACAGTGATGTATTATTTTGTACTTGCATATTTGTCCTGGAAAACTCTTGTTTTTTGTTTTATATCTGATTTGGGAGATAGGAAAATCTTGTCACAAAAATGCTGGTTTATCCACTTTTCTTATATGCCAGTATAATAAGTGTTACAGTTTGAATTATTGTTATTTTATAGAAATTCTTGTGGAGGGATTTAAAACTTACGGCCTCATAGTCACTCTTTCACTGAAATAAACAGTAAATGGTGTAGATGGTCTATTACTAGCCATAACATTTAGATTAAATGAACTAGAAAATAATCATGCTTGAGATACAGTGTCCATAGGCAGAACAGCATGTGAGTCTTTAAAACTGTCCTTCTATTTATGTTTGTTATTTATTCACCTCCCCCAGGAAGGTCAAGCAAGATGAACTATCCTTGAGTCAGTAAATGCACTGGAAAGGGGTTAGTTCAGAGACAGCACCTTTCTGTTCAACATATCCGGGTATAAATTTGTTAAAATTCCACATCCTGCATAAAAGCAGTTCATGGTACCTGGGCAGTTGGCCATGGATTTGTTTTGAAATTCAGTTAATTCTGCAGTGACTAAGGATGCACTGAAAGATCCACAGCTAAAATTTTGCATATGTATTCCTCGGCGATTGATTATCAAAGTGAAGATAACCTAGTCCGTTGGGACAACTTCAAGGCCCATGAAAATTACAGTTAAAGCTCAAGCCATTTTTTTGGGCTGCTCAAGTTGTTGCTTTCATTACCTCTTAATGAGCAAGGGTTTAGTTCGTTGTGACTGTAAATTAGTATTGTCTCCCTCCATCCTGTAAAAAACGAACAAACTTACTTGCAAATAGCTGTATAATGATAGGTTATTAATAAATTATTAGATAAATGATTTTCTGATTGATTGCAAAAAATTAATCAAAGATGACTTGTTGGCACTCAAAAGTCAAGTGATCTCAGTAGTCTCCTGACTGTGTCTGAGTGAGCAGCGGAAAGTAACCAGATCTATGGATCACTGAAGTCAAAAGAAAAATTGCCTTGGTATAACGGGCTTTGGATGAACGCAAAAGAGAAAAGCCTGGAATTAACACAGTGCTTTCTCAGCTCTCTTGAAATGTTTTTCAAGTCAATTAACTGGGTAACTTGTGCTACCCCCGATTCCAGTATTGCGTAATCATGTGTTGTACTTATTTTCTGTTTGCATTTGTGGAAAGCACAAAAATGGAAACATTTAGATAAGCACTCAAATCCATTGTCACAGTTTAGATTAATACACTCACTTATATAATGTGGCCTTGAATTAATAGCCAGGCTTTATTTGGGTTATTAAATCAGAGGCTTTTGTATAAAACACTTGCAATTTTTAAAAGTATTTTTAAATGACGTGCAAGCTGGAGGACTAATTAAGGTTGCTAATGTCCCTGTGGCAATACTATGGACCAGAGGAGAGAGAGATTTTTCCTTTCGTGTCCATGCACTTGAGAAAATCACATATGTGCCAAGTTTCTGCTGTAACTAATTGTGTACCAAATGTTTACACACACGCATACATGGACACACACACACAGAGCGTTGCCTCTCTGTGGCACGTGGCCTGATGGGGGTGTGTGACGTGAACATCTCGCTCTGCTTATTTTCTCTTGGCATAGCACTGCTCTGATCTCGCCACATCCCATGATATTTCAAAGGGATAAAGAGGTTTTCCTGGTGCCGTTTCATTTATCATAGCTGATTATTTCATCTCTTTGTTTTCTCTTGCAACAGTGAACATTTTTCTCAATTTTATTTTCATATAGAAGGAGTTCAGAGTGCGTTCTCCTTTCTCTTCTGTGTTTTGTTCTCATTCTGTCTCTCTCATCTCAGACCCGTTTTACTGGCAGCCTGCTGTGGTACAGGGAGGATGCGCTGTGGGTTTCCAGCTGATGCCAGCTGAAATCATTGGAAAGTTGCAGCTCTCCGAGGGCGTCACATAGCTATTCGTGCGGCTTCGACCTGTAGGCTTTTGCTTCTGGATGAGCTCCCTGTTTGCGTTGCTGCCAGTGGGCACACGGACATCCTCTGCTACTTGGTGTCTGTTAGCGTGTGAGGGCTTACTCTACCGCGTGGTTTTGGCAGTACCATCACTCGTCAGATTGCATGAATGTATGGATGCCGTTTGGGCACGACATTTACTTGGGGAAGAAGAAAATAATAATATCATTCCTTCTCAAATGCTTTTTTAAATTAGTAACATCTTAATCAACTTTATTTTATTCATTAACTTGAAAACAGCCAAACAAATTTCAGCAATATGTGGTGAAGCAGATAAATAATAAAAGCTAACCATTTTCTTGGGTAATACAGGGTGAGATCTTCATTCAGTTCAAACTTCAAGCTCTTTGAACACGGCTACACTTGCAGTCAGGCCCAGGTGACCCTGAAGTCTTTATTTTAGGCAAGAACTACAGATTTCAGTGATCTTAAGAAAACATGATGAAAAATAGATTTTAAGTAAATATTAAATATTGCAGAACTTGTGATGGAGTTGGTATTTTCATAATTCACGGCAGTTCCAGTTCCGCTGAATGGATGGACTGATGTCTACTGTATCTTCATTGTAGGATGTGGGGGTTTTGTTTGTTTGTTTGTTTTAGTTTGTGTTAATTGAATACAATAAAAAGGACTGGGGATTCTTTATTTTTAGGCAGATACAGTTAATTTTATTTTCCGCCCAATTCAATGTTTTCCTTTTCTCTTAGAATCATTGAAGTGCATTGATAAATGGTCAGATTCAAACCTGAAATAAAGCTGGTAGCTCAACAGGGGGTAGCTGGAGCTTATTCTACCACTGAAGTCCCTTGAGCCTTTCTTCTTCTTTACCGTCTTTTCTCTCAGCCCACCAGGTGCCGCGATGAGTTATTACTTCACTGGGTGACAGTCAGGGGCTAATCACATGAAGAGACTACTTGAGATTTCTCTGTCATGAACATTGTAGTTTCAAGCTGAGTGACACTTAAGACACAATTTGAAGTTTTTTCAGTGCCAGAAAATGGTACATATATTTATAATTACACTGGTGATAAACAGGGATATATGGACATAGAGGAGTACTGCTATAAATTCTGTTGGGAGGCTTAGAGATACATCCTTAGACAGATCTTGTAGTATGACAAAATACTAATAAAACCGTAATTAGGTGTTGAGTCTGCTGTTACTCCTGTAAACACACAAATAAAGCCATATTTCTGTTCCATAGCGTAGCTGTGATGATAACATATGGCCTCCAAGCTTTTAAGATTTTTTTCTGGGAACATTTATGCATCATTAATACTTAGCCCTTCTGGTAGGGAATAAAGCAGCATTTAGGAGCCTTCCCTTACCCATTGCTTTTTTGCTCTGTCTTGGCATGTGGCCATGTTGTTGGTCGAGGTGGCATGAAAAGTGAGCCAGAGCTATTTAGAACACCCATTTCAAATACTGGGCATCCACCCTATTATGCATTTTTCCTAATATAAAATGTCACTTGCAATCAGAGGGTTTTATGATATTCTGATATACAGTAAATGTATGTTTGCAAATTACCTAGACTTTTCCCAGTGCAGTGATCTTGATGTATGGCAATCACTATGATCCTTTAGTATTAAATAAGGTCTTTATTTTGGAATCATGATGAATCTAAACATGTGTATCTGTACCTAGAGAAAAAGATATATTGTAGGTGCATGTAAGCAAAGTACTAGTATTTGAATGTGTGTAATTTTATATCTTGCACTTGCAAGTATTATGCTTTAGAAGAAGTATTTTCCTTGCAAATTCTTTGCTTGCACAGATAATTTAGGGAAAAAAAGCATTACTATTTTCTATGTCTTATTTTTTTTGGTCTAAACAAGGGTTTCTTTCCTCTTTGAGCCCATGGCTGCAGAAACTGGAAAAATTTACATTTGTTCTCCGACAGTCTTTTGTATTTGAGAGCCTCGTTTACTTGATTTATCTTCATCCTGGGGAAGGACTGTCTATGTGTGTGTGTGTGTGTTTGGGGGGCAGGTGGGGATCCCAGGTGAGGCTGTTCAGGGCAATTACTGCCTATGCAGGTGCCCTTGGGGTCCTGGCAGTCACACCAATAAGAGCAGGCACCAGTTGAGATCAGTCTGCAACCTTTCACTCAGACCAATTAGGTCTCTCTTCTATCCAGGTATTAATTTTCTTGTTAAATTATATTAAAAATAAAACAAACATTTGTTTTGATAATTTGGTACTTCAGTTGGTATTTCGGTAGCTGAAATTTTATGAAGGCGAGCAATCTGGATCACTCTGTACGTGGCAAAATTTGGTTGTGCAGCATATTTTTTGGCAGAGTGGAAATTCTGCTGCAGCAGCTTTATTTTTTTATTTTTATTTTTCTGTAATTTATATTTATTTTTATTTTTTTAATTTTAGGTTTTTTAGTTAAAAACAAAAATAAGCAAAATGAGAATAAAACCAGGCATTAATATTGTTGCCTATTTTGATATTGAATCCTATTTTATGTTGCCCATTCATTTTCAGGCTTTGAGTTGTTGAAGGTGCGCCTAAGTGCACCCCAGATACTGATAGGAGTAAACCTGGAGCTTTTGGAAGAAAATAGTTGGGGTTTCTGGTACTGAGGAAGTTTTGGAAACAGTTTGGGAGTGTTAGAATAAGCCTATTCGATGGACTTTGTGCCCAAATGATGGGCAGTGCAGAAATTTACATTGTTATCTTTAGGTGTCAGACTCTATAAGAGACTGGAAAGACTGAAGCAACTTATACCATGTTTCAGGCTGTCGCAATGCTCTGAAGACTGCGTTGCCCTGTGTTGCCTTGGTTTTACTTCCAAGCATGGGGGTTAGAAACCTAGCTCTATTTTTCTAGTAAATCAATGAATTAAATAAAAAGGGAGCAGGGCAGTGAGGACTGGGTAGTAAAGCAAAACCCAGGTCTCAAGCAGTGACAAGAGAATTATTATGGGAATGACACCTGCTTGTGTTTTCCCTGAACGAAGCGAATTTCAGAGGGCAGGTTGTGCAAGCAGTTAATGATGTTTTAATCAACTTTGGGGTTTTTTTCCTTTGTGTCACCTGCACCTCTTCGTTAAGTATTTACGGAGATGATTTGAGGTTTTGTGGCCTATCAGAAATGTGCCTTGGGGCTTGTGGGGAAGTATCCTGTAAGCTCCAGCAGGTATCCGGACTGGCTGTTCGAACTGCTGTAAGTTTAACAACTTTTGTTAGAGGAGAAAAACAAGGCAGCAGGAGGCCCCATCTCTTCCCCATAGGTGTGTTGCCCTTTCTATTGACAAGGCGGTGGCGGGGGGGGGGGGGGGGGGGGGAATTGTACCCTACTTAAAAAATGTGGTGTTCAAGATTACCAGGCAGAAGCTCTACAAGTTCAGCTTGCTATTAGGAGGCATGCTAATTGTCTTCTATTCTCCTACAGTAGCTTAAAATAACATAAACCAAGGCTCCTGAAAGACTTAAATGTGTCGTAGTAATTGTTTGCACTCCAAAAAACCAGGGGGAGAGTATAGCAAAAGCTTGCTTTTTATAGCACAGTTGGATACCGAGGCTTTATTCTTATAAGCCTGCTCTGGTCTTTCAATTTGTTTGTAGATTTAAGGTACTTGCACAGCTGTGAAATAATTTTGAGGTGTATTTATTTAAAATTTTCTCTAAGGAGTACTCTCCTGTGGTGGGAAACTTGTTTTCTGGAGAGCCCCAATGGGATACCAGTCATGCAGTGTTGCTTGAGCATCCTTCATCTGAACACAGTGCAGGGTGTACAATACACTGAAGTCTGTTCAACAGCAAAAAAAAAGACAGTTTTGAATGGGAATCACATTTGGGCTACTTTACGCAGCAGGGGCAGCTGTTTTAAGGATGCTGAAGTTCACAGGTTTTAACAGGACATCTGGGAGGCACTGCATCAAAGCCAGGCCAAATACATTAAGTGTTTGGGAAAGTATCAGTAAGTGTGTAACCTGCTGTGGACCCTCTTAGAGAGTGCAACACGTTCTCTGCTCTGCGGCACTAAGTGGAGATGTCCTTGTGTTTTATGAGTGCAGATACTGAAATTCTATTTGACTGTTGCGTGATAGCACAAGATAGTGGAGAAATCTTGCGTTTGCTGCTTCCTGTGAACTTTTTTAATGCCTCCAGTCAATCTGAGTTGCAGTATCTCACCAGCTGTTCCAGTTTGCTTCAGAGTTATGTGCAGCACTCCCACAGCATTTTGCTTTAGGAGTGACACTAATCCAGGCAAATTTTGGAACGCAAAATGCAAAAGCTGCTACAGCCTGCTTATATACTATAGCAATATTTCTGGTATGTATGTGAAAATAACTATATTTGAAGAGTCCCAGATTTGTATCACAGTATCGTCAGGGCTGGAAGGGACCTCTGGAGATCATCTAAGTCCAACCCCCCTGCCACAGCAGGGACACCTACAGCACATTGCACAGGACAGCATCCAGGCGGGTTTTGAATGTCTCCAGTGTGGGAGACTCCACAACCTCTCTGGGCAGCCTGTGCCAGTGCTCCGCCACCCTCAGAGTAAAGAAGTTCCTCCTCATGTTAAGATGGAACTTCCTGTGCTCCAGTTTGTGCCCGTTACCTCTAGTCCTATCACTGGGCACAACTGAAAAAAGACTCTTCTCATCTACCTGGCACCCTCCCCTTAAGTACTTATAAGTATTGATAAGATCCCCCCTGAGTCTTCTTTTTTCTAGACTAAAAAGCCCCAAGTCCCTGAGCCTTTCCTCATAAGAAAGATGCTCCAGTCCCCTAATCATCTTTGTAGCCCTTTGCTGGACCCTCTCCAGCAGTTCCCTGTCCTTCTTGAACTGGGGAGCCCAGAACTGGACACAGTACTCCAGATGCGGCCTCACCAGGGCAGAGTAGAGGGGGAGGATGACTTCCCTCGACCTGCTGGCCACACTCTTCTTTACACCCCAGGATGCCATTGGCCTTCTTGGCCACCAGGGCACATTGCTGGCTCATGGTCATCCTGTTGTCCACCAGGACACCCTATGTAACAGTGTATTTTCTATGACAATAATTACATATATGCATTCTTGTTCTTCACCAGTAGATGATGAGCTATGTATTCTGTCCTAGTAGTAAGGACTTCTGTATTTTGGTACTGAAAATTGTGGATTGTTTTCCTCGAGTTGCTGCTCAGGCTGTGTATAGCTAGCTATTGATTTTGATATCACATATGTAACATGTTTAAAAACTGACAGACAGCATTTGGATTACGCCATGTTTTGGTTTTTTTCCCCTCTTTCCACACTGTCTTCCCCCCCCCCCCCCCCCCCCAGCATTCCAAACTTCTGTTTCTCTTTCAAAAGCAAAATGTAATAATTTGGTGCCTAGAGAAACACCCAAAGACTATGTAGAAGTTTGCTGTTCTGATAATCTGACAGTGATCTTGACTGATTTTTTTTTTCTTCTTCCTCATGTATAAAATTGTGTATGAAACATAATTTCTGACCCTGTATATTATATCATTTGCAAGTCAACAGATTTGTGTTGAACTATCATAGAATGGTTTAGGTTGGAAGGGACCTTGAAGATCATCAAGTTCTAACCCCTCTGCCATAGGCAGGGACACAACATCCCATGGATGGTTGCTCGAAGACCCATCCAACCTAGCCTTAAACACCTCCAGGGATGGAGCTTCCACAACTTCTGTGGGCAACCTGTTCCAGTGCCTCACCACCCTCAAAGTGAAAAATTCCTTCCTAATATCTAATCTAAATCTACCCTCTTCCAGTTTGAAGCCATTCTCCCTCGTCCTATCACTACATGCCCTTGTAAAAAGTCTTTTCCCAGCTCTCCTGTAGGCCCCCTTTAGGTACTGGAAGGCTGCAATAAGGTCTCCCCGGAGCCTTCTCTTCTCCAGGCTGAACAGCCCCAACTCTCTCAGCCTGCCTTCACAGGAGAGGTGCTCCAGCCCTCTGATCATCTTTGTGGCCCTCCTCTGGACTTGCTTCAACAGGTCCATGTCTTTCCTATGCTGGGGGCTCCAGAGCTGGATGCAGTACTCCAGGTGGGGTCTCACGAGAGTGGAGTAGAGGGGCAGAATCACCTCCCATTATTGATGTTATTGTCACAGTTGAATACAAATATGGTGTTTTTTGTTATAGGTGAACACTTCTAGTGAATTTTCCTTTTTTTTATGTTACTCAAGGTGGAAAGAATTGTACCACCCAATTTGAGAGTCTAGTAAATATTCTTATGGCAATGCTTTGAGCCGTTCAAAAACAAATCCACTTTTGACAATATGGGAAAACTGATGAGTGATTACATTTTAATGCGTGTGGGTTTTCCTAGCATAATGAAGAAAGAAAGAATAGAGAGGAATTGGAAAAGAAAATGGTTTAATGGCACAGATTTTAATATTGATGGTAACTGGAGGATAAGTTTGAGGACTAACATTTGTTTTCTTGGATAGCTCAGCTCATTAAGCAGGACCTAAATAGATTCCTTTGGATCTCTTTGGCAGGAGACAGACTGCATATGGGCAATGGCTAATGTGTTTTATCCAATAGCTGATGCGGGGAATGATAAAGCTGGTTGAAATATATTTTCTGGCTGTAGGCAGAGAAGAATTAATTAAGATTTTTTTAATTCTCATCTGAGTGAGAGTTTATACCTTGGAATTTATAGCGTGGTTAAAGTTAAGAATAATTTTCCTTGAAAAATCATATGACAAGCAAGAAAACATTAGAATGTGCTTACTTGGAAGCATTTAAGAGACAAAAAAAGAATTTTTTTTTTATAGTTTTTGGAATATTGATGGAATAAAAATACTGCAGAAATACGAAGGTTTAAGATACTGACTTCTCAAGTTTAAATAAAAAAATGCCACAAAACTATTAGGCATACACAATGTAGTCCTGCATTAGCATTACTCTGGCTAGAATTTATTTTAAGTTTGTTATTGATGAATCTAACTTGTAAACCAGCTTCAAGTAATTCCCAGTGACTGTGATGACTCTTTAATTATGAGGGCACAGCTAATCAGTTGAAAGCTGTCCTCTTGCTGAGTTCTGCCAAGAAATTGTCTTGACACCAGCAGATGCTTTTTTCTTTCTTTCCTTTTTTTTTTTTTTTTTAAATATATATTTAAAGCCACTGAAAACCTTATGAGCCATCTTCTGTCATCTGTGGAATAAACTTGGTGCTGGTACGATGGCGCAAATAACTTGTTTATGCCAATACCAGTAAAACAGTCCACAGCTGTTGGAATGGAATTTTGTAGTAGTAGGTCATCTTACAGAAGAGGGTATTAACTAGCTGGAGGAGCAGCGAGGGAACAGTCTTTATTGAGCACAAATGCATTAGGCCTGCTTTGTTAAATACAGCGTATATTTTTCAAAGATTTATTGTATAATTACCTTGATTAGATGAGGGAAAAAAAGTGCTTGGAACTAATCAAAGAGCTACAATTCATTGGTTTTAATAATCATTATTTTTCCCCTTGTGAAATGCAGGTGCTTGGTTTGAGTGTGAGGATGGCGGTGCTTATCTTCCACGAGCTTTGATTAATATCTAATTCTTTGCATCATGGAAGGAGCTAATCAGATATTCAATTTGCTAATCAGCTTCTCAATTTGATTAGTAATATACTAATCACTTAAGAAAATCAAATGTGACGTACGTTTAAGGTTTTTGACTTAAAGTTACAACCATCTTTGAGGGTGGGAAGGTAGGAGGATCTGCTTACTCCTACCAGTTTGATGCAGCGTTAAGTCTGAGGCAGCTGCAGCCTCTCCAAGAGTACCAGAGAGAGGAGAAAGAGCCCAGAAGCAGATGCTGTAGGACTTGCTGTTACAGGACGAGCTTGAACTTGTGTCTCTGGTGCCTGCTGCTTTTCCCGGTCAAGAGTGAAAGTGGGAAAGCTATGTCCCCGCTGCTCAGCTGGTTACTTCTGGTCTCACTCTTGGGATTTCCCTTTTGTAGGGTTTTTTCTTTTTTTTCTTTTAACCTATCCTGACTGTGGAAAATCTTATTTTTAGTATTTAGTTTTACTTCATGACAGGTGTCACTAAGAAGGTGGCAATATGTGAAATAGTCACCAGTGGCTTAGGGCTTTTTTTTTTTTCACTGTTGACAGGTACTGCTACTTGGAGCAATGGGGGACTGTTTCTCTTGTCTTCATGGGAGAAGCCTTTGCTGGCCATCTTCTGTTTCTTTTTTCTGTTGATTGTAAAACTCTCTGTCTTAATGAGGTTGTCAAAACTTGCTTCCTATGCTGTTTTTTCTCTTCACGTTTGTTTTTCTCCTGATGAGAAGTGGACAGTGCTTTGCCACTGCTTTCCTTGTGCATAGGTTGTTTCATTTATGCTTGCTCATTTGCTGATGTTTAAGGTGTGTTACTGAGCCTGGACTCTATTAAAATGGATGGCAAGAGGAGATGTACTTGAGCCCCTGTAAACATATTAAAAGTTAGTTAGCTGCTTGTATGCAGCTTTATTCATTAGTAATGCTTTCTGTGTGTTACAAATCTGTAGGGATATCTCTGCTAGGCCACGATGGCTGTGTTTAAATCCAGATAGGGAAATAAACTAGGGAGTAAGCTATGCTTTCTATATGCTTCCCATTAATGTATACAACATTATAAATGAAACCAAAGTCAGATGAACCATCTACTGAGGACATGAGACTGAACTGTGTGCCTTTGTCAGAGAACTTGTTAAAATAGAGAATTTAATGGACTTTATTACATTAATTGTTTTTTTGGTTCAACTTTAAAAACACAAAATAGCATTTTAATTATTACTAAATAAGTATTTAATTTCTACTGAAACAATTTTGTGCCTTCAACTTGTAGATGGCTCCATCTCTTCACTTGTCCACTGGCTGGCAATACTTGCAGTGGTGAATGGATGAATATTGGTCCAAATAAGAATAGGGCATTTGTAGTTGGAGGCTGAAGGCATAATTGGGATGGCAACGTTATCTAGCCCTGTGAATGTGTTCCCTTTGTTTATCTTTATATAACGAGTAGGGGAATGGATGTATCCCCATTTGCTTCAAGTAGATTTAATATCTATCTATCAGTAGCAAAAAATGTGCTTTTAATCTGTTTTTATTTGACTAAAAACCAACACATGCTGACCACGTATTTATCAAAATAATAAAAAGTCTGGGAGCTGAATGATAAATATTGTGATTGTTGTTTTTTGTATGCTGCCTTCTAAAAGCCAGTATGAGTTTGGCCTGTGGATGATGGAAAAATGTCTTTTTAAAATGTAGGAACATCAATTCGGAAGTAGTGGTAGTCTTCAGCTGCCTCTGCCTGAAGTAGTTCAAGTTAAACATTGTACTGTTTGCAGGCATTCTCTGGGGAATGGGCATGCAGAATACAAGGCTGCATTTTAATATTTGATGATCATTGAACAGCCCTCAGTTTTTTCCCATCTTTTGATACTATGTGTCTAGATAGAAGAGCGAGTCTGAATTTTACCTTCAAGAATTCTGGGAGATTTTTATTTCATTCTCTATTTTAGAGTCAGATGACCCTCCTAAGTTCAGTAGGGCAGAGGTAGAAAGGCATGACAAAAATATTAACGACGTTTCCAGAAGGAACCTGATCTTGTTCTGCTCTGTAAGTGAGGAAGACTTTGCTAAGATGGTGTTCAGATTCAGGAACTTTGATTGTTTTTTACTTCAGTGGTCCATAAAGGACTACATGCTTATGTTAGAGCAAAGTTTGGCTTCTTTGTTTTCATGACAGAGTTAGGCCAAAGGGCTTTCGGGGTCAGTCTGTGTCAAGACAAACCTAGGGAAAGAGTGAGAGAGACTGTGGCTAAGCCAAGGCTGCATCAAGGGCTGGCTGAGCAGTGTTTTGCTTACAGAAAAAGTATATTGCCAAGTATTGAAAGCAACCTCCCCCTTCGCTAGGAATCCATAAGAGGCTATTCCTCTGGGAGTATTTGTTTTGACTTCATGAATATTTAGTTTGCACTGTGTTTTGAATGCATTGTTACAATATTTCCATCTTAAATACCGCCATTAACAATGACAGAGAAAAAGAGGATGGCATCAGTTAAGAGAGAGACAGGGGAGTGTGCGTGTCTTTATATATGCTCAATTAGCCTTAGAAACTACTAATTTATGGCCAGATTGTGGCAGTAATGCTCACAGATGGAGTAGGATATTGTGGAAAGATTCTGCCCAAATGGCCGAGGCTGCAGGCGCTTTCTCCTTGGAAGGAAAGACGCAGAGAGGATATTCCCAGTGTGTTTCGGTAGTGCCTGCAGTGTGGCATGTCCCGTACCTTTTAACTGCAGTGTCACTAACCATGAAAAACAAACAATCCTGTGGTTCAGTCCTCATATTTCTTCAGCCTATTCTGCCTGTCAGTAGGAGTGTAGGGCGCTGACGCTTCTGGTATCTTTCCAAAGAGCATAACAGCTGGGATTCAGACTTGTGCGGTCTCTTGTTACTCTTTCATTGGTATTTCTGCAATAAAAAAAAAAAAGGCAATTAAAAAACCCACAACCCTTAACACCAGATCTGGGCATGTGTCACATGGCTCTTTGGCAAGCACTCAAAAGAGTATTCTGCTTTCTGGCGTTTCCCTCGCAGTAAATATGCACAGTTGCCTACTGGTGCTCAAATGGTATGCGATAATGAATTTTCCCATAGAAATGGGAATGTCGTAACGGTCGTCTTAATAAGGTGATAGCTTTTAATAATACTAATATGCTCCTGGTTATCAAGAATAAGAAAGATATTTCCTATGGTGTCATGCTCAAAGAAATGTGAGACTTTCACTAGGTTGTAAGTAAATCTGCCTGCTCCTTCTAAAGACCCAGAGACTGCGATAATGGCATTCAAAATGATGCTGACATCAGCCCAGTGGTTCTTGCCACCACTGAAAGAGCAAATAGTTGCCATTTAATTCTAATGCAGCGAGATAGCCTGGAGCTAAATAATACATTTTTGTTAGTAATTATTTAGCACAATCCCGAACTGCAAAATAAATTTACATACGACTTGTCCCTTGTTGACTATCTTACTTAGAGGGTATATGGGAACACAGGAAGGAAAATGCCTCCAAGAAGATGGTTTGTTTGCATTATTTCAACTGTTAACATTATTAGAAGCCTTTAAATAAAAATTAAATATAAATAAGTTACTGGTTTTAAACATTAAGAACTCCTGCATGCAATATTTAACAATATTCCATCAAAGATATTACCTTTTTATGTGAAAAGGAATGTATGAATACGAAAACACTTTCTTGTCTTTAGGTATGGAACTCCTGTTTGTGGTTGGTTTTACTAATGTCCAAATAATTGTATATATACAGTGAAGGCTGTGTGAAATTCCTCCTCTTCTCATTCAGCAAATTAAAAAAAAAAATTAGTAACTTACAAATCTTTGGATCAATTTTTACATAGCTTTAAAACGCAGCGCTGGTTGTGTTGAACTGAAGGTAAAATATGGCAGAGGTTCGTTTGTGGGCAACAATGTGAGCCCTGCTCTTACTGCTTAGCTGTGATCTTTGAACCTGTGTGCTTCTGAACGAGCTGGACAGGACTGGGAGGGAGCTCCTAGGGGCTATGAGAAACCTTGCCCTGTTGCCTTCCCTCCTCACCTGTGCCCTTGCTGGGCTATTGAAAGCACTTCAGCCACCTTGTCCTCCAATGGAAGCGTGGAGAGCTGTATGCAGTGCAGCTCTGGCAAACCCTGAAAATGACTCTACTGATGAGTAAAGAATAATGTTTATCTTTAACAAACTCCCTCACTGGAAAGTGCTGTTCCTAATTTACACCATATTGCTTTTTTTTTTTTTTTAATTTTACTTTTGCATCTCTGTAGTTTGGTTCCTCCAAGCCAGCACTGGTCGCACCGTAATTGCAGTGCTTCTCCTGTTGTCCCAGTATCACCGTCCTGCATTGTCAAGCATTGATGTCACAGTACGTGTTAAACAGGATAGTACAAGGTCACTTTTTTTGGGCATTCTTCTCAGACACAGGGTGTTTTACTGACTGACAAGCATCTCTCCTATGAGGGAAGGCTGGGAGAGCTGGGACTGTTCAGCCTCAAGAAAAGAATGCTCAATGGGGATCTTATCAATGCGTATAAATACCTAAAGGGTGTAAAGAAGATGGAGCCTGGCTCTTTTCAGTGGTGCCAGGACAAGAAACACTGGGCAGAAACTGAAATGCAGAACATTCACTTTGAACATCAGGAAACGCTTTTTTTGCTGCGAGGGTGACCAAGCACTGGCGCAGGTTGCCTGGGGAGGTTGTGGATTCTCCATCCTTGGAGGGATTCAAAAGCTGTCTGGACGCGGTCCTGAGCAATTGACTTTAGGTGGAGTAGGGAGGTTGGACCAGATGATCTCCGTAGGTCCCTTCCAACCTCAAGCATTCAATGTTTCTGTGGCGTGTTACAGCTTTTGTTTTATAGGCATTTTTCATTTGTGTTTGACTTTCAGACACAAAAAGGAGGGGGGGGGAGTGTTAGAACAAACCTAGCAGGCTTTGTTTAAACAGATGGATTGAAAAAGAAGGGAAACACAGTCCTTTGGGTTAGCTGCAGCTGTAGATCTTAGTCCTCTGAGTGTGGGAAAGAAGTTAAATCTGGGGTTCCCGAATCAGCTCATGGCCTAGTTTGTCTGATGTGGGCATACTCAGCAGTCACTGGGTGGTACTGGAGAGGCTGCACAGGGACCACAGAGCGGGAATACGCACTGCCTGATCGGGACTGAGAGCTGCTGAAGCTGCTGTTGTCACTTGCAGCCCTTCCTCGGCATGTAGACTGACTATAGATAAATGGAGGGACTAACTATGTTTTTGTAGATAGAAGGAACAGGGAAAAAAAAAATAATTAAAGGCTGAGATGGTTCATTGGTGAAGATTATATATATATGTAGAAAAATCTGCCAAAATCGCCCTTCTCTGATATGTCAGATTTCAGTTATTGCTGATGTTCACAGGCTGAATTAGAAGAAGCCGGGTGCTGCGTGCTCAGATAGGTCCTCTAAGACCAACAGATAGGTAGAGGGGTCTCTTATTGATTTGTGAAGGGCATCTTGACAGAGCTGCTTGAACGTCTGGGAGTTTATTACCCAGCCCGGTCTAAAGCTGCAGGAGTTTGTGCCTGAAGCAGCTGCCAGCGATAATTTCTCTCCAAATCAAGTCCCTTCTATTTAAAAAGGAGTCAGACTGATAGTGGCTTTTCGGAGATGAATTAACACTGTCTTTATGGTAACGTTACGTAGGTTACACTGGGTCCACTCAGGGTGTAGGCTATATGCCCCACCATCTCCTTCCTTGCCTGCAGCCCAGCTGTCTGTTGAGGCTGAGTGGATCGTTCTCAAATTCGAAGCAAGGCCTACATGAATGTTTCGTATGCTGCTTAGTTCTAGTGTAAATGAGGTGTTTTTTTTTTTTTTTTTTTTTTTAAAGCGACCTTTTTTGTTCTTGGGTGCCTTAATATGCAGCATTGGCTGCTCCGTTTTCCTTTGGGAGAGGTGATCAGGATGCTTTCATCTTTCTGAGGCAATCTAATGTAAAACAGATGAGAAGAAGAATGACAGCAATTATAAACACTTCCTTTGATAACCATTATTTTTATTGGTGATGCTTAAATTTACATGTGGAATAATGTTTCTGTGATTTTTGTGTTAAGACTTTTAAAGTTGTTTCATTCATAGGAAATTTTATGTCGGGGAGACGAGCTTTTAATGTGCATTTGCTAATTTTTAACAAAGTGAACTCCAGCATTAAAATATTCTGTTTACAGAGACAAGTGAGTGCAAATCAGGCTGTAAAGGTGGCCAAGCTGAATGCTTTGTTTTTAAATATTAATTTGGAGTGCCTCGTTCTGAGGAAAGTGCGTATGAGGGAGATGGTAGATTGAACCACATTTGAATCTAGCCCTGAACTGTGATTCACAGTAATTAGACTATTAACATTTGCTATTAAAATACATACAATTGTATTCAGCTGCATTCATCCTTAAGATGGCCCCTTAGCAAGCAGGCAGACCTCAGAAAGCTCCTGGGGGTTTCTGAAAAGAGATGGCATTTTATTGTAACACAGGGGAACGGGGAAGCACAGCACAGTTCAGGCACCTGTATCGCTGTGGCAATTGAGCTTTCTTTTAATTGGCTAGCCTGGGATTGACTCGCTTTTCAAGAGACTCACATTTGGGGAATAAGGGAACTACATCATCCTCAGATTGTGACCCTCAGCATAGAGTGAAGAAGTCATGGAACTGTTCTCCACTTCATGGGGATGGGGCAGCCATGTAGGGAAAAACTGGGAGAACCTGAGGTCTTGTTTCACCAGTCGGCCACAGCACTTGCTAGGTGTGAGGCAAGGGAATTTTTTTTTTTTTTTTTTTCAACTAGAAACCCTACACAACCTAATATTCCCACAGAATAAAGCCAAGAAACAATTCACTCTGGTCCTCTGTAGTGAGGCTGCATGTTATTGCTGACCTGGAAGTGTGGACTTGCTGATGGTGTGCAGTCGCAGGGACTGAAATATTTTGGTCTCGTCAGTCCGTTCTTTGGCAAAGCCAGAAAGATCTGAAAATGGTTGTTCTTTATTATGGCTAAATTATACATTGATAAAGGTTTCCTTGCACGGAATACCTTGAATTTATAGATATTTTGACTTCTTGAGTTGGGACCATTTAACACCTGAATCTGTTCTTTTTTTTCTGAGATAGGCTTTAATTCATGGACTAATAAACTTTTCTTTTTTTTTAAATGGATTACCATCTATGCATGCTTCTCAAGTACATTATTTGGGGAGAAGCATGTTGTTTCTAATCAATTACATGCCTTTCTGCATGCTAGTAATGACTTCATAATTAGAGCAAATAAAGTGCATTAGATTTCAACATGTAGTAAATAGTGCTATAGCACTAATGTTGACTTACACCAAAGGTGTTAAACTCCTCTAAGGAAGCGGAACAAGGAGCTAAATTACTGAGATCTTGAGTGACATGTAGTAACCTGAGAAACCAAATTATGAAAATAGACCTGACTGACAAATATAATTATGAATTTTATCCATGATATTCTGCTAAAAGCCAAGGAGCCATCAAAAAAAAAAAAAGTCTTCTGTATAGCAGCTTTCTTTCAATCTTTTCCTTTGAGTAGCTTTGGTGAACTTTCTGTGCCTAGGCTGAAGTGGAGACTTAATTGTATGGAAGCCCCCTGCCTCTAGAGATACGGAAAGATGGCATCACAGATTGTACTGTGAATAACGGCTACGTTGTATGAAGTGGTGACCAGTTTTTTTCTCTGGCTGGAGAGTATAATCTCTTAAATGTCTCTGCACGGAGCTAGGATCATCAAACTGTATGCAGGTGGATGGATTTTTCATTTGCTTGACTACTAGGAAAAAAATGAAGCACTGAAGTTGAGATAAATGACAAAAAGGAGATGTTATTACAAATATTATAAATAACCTTGCTTTTATATAGGTGTTGCCAAATAGTAGAAGCACGTAGAAATAGAAATGTGTTTAATGCCTCTGGTAAGCTTCTGCTATTCTGCATTTCCGTGCTGTCGTCATTTGAAGGCTGGTGCTAAAAGATGAGGGAAATAAAATTATTTCTTGGGCTAATTTCTTCTTGAACTTTTTCCCCCCCTCCCCAATCTACATAAAGTTTTAGCTATTGGTGTTTTAAGGTAGTGCGAGTGGAACCAGGTCAAGACAGCATTCTTAACGTGCATGCCAAATCTCAACCTACCACAAGAAGATGAATCCTTCAAACTTCTGGGTCCAGAGCTTGGTTGCAGGTGAAGTCAGAGTAATTAGGGATATCAATATCGATTTGTGTCACTGAAAAATGCAGTAAATATATTTACCACATATTTCCAAGTAATTGCATTGGAAAATTCTGACAATTCCTGATGTTTGTCTGATCTCTTTTCTTGCCTGTCCCTACATGAAAATGTGAGCATGTTTATGTGGCAGATTTACTGTTGTTTATTTAGTTCTAACTGGAATAAAAAATGCATAGGCCTGCTACAGGGCTTTCTCCTGTGAAATGGTGGTTTCTGGCCACGCAGATTGCTCATGCCAAAGGATTCAGAGGTGTCCAGGGCAGCCCACAAGATGCACCATAACTCCACTGGTAGCTGGTCTCCCTCAGGCTGTGTCAGCTCTCTCTTCCAATTGAGAGAAGAGCTTGGAAATACAGTGACAGACCTGTCCAGTTATGCCCATGTGGGAGGACTGAATGTCTCTTCTCTCTTGCTGGGCCACTGCAGTGTACCCTCTGGAGACCCATAGCAACCTGGGGAGAGGCTGAGGGAGCTGGATGCTGCTGGAGGTTTGCTTTGAGCTGCCTCCTGCTTTCATGGCCATTCAGCTCGCATGTACCCTCTCATTCCTGCCTTCAGCCTATTGCCTACTGTGCTCCACTGCGGTACGTTGCTGCAGGAGGTAAATTTAAGAAGTCTGATGAAAACTGGAGACTGAAGATGAGAAATGAGATCTTCCAGAGTACCCTCTTGAGTTGTGGCTTGGGAATGGGCGAGTGTTGCTCAAATACTATGTTTTCTTTTGTCTCTTCAAGGGCACCCTAAAAAGGGGAGGTTGTGAGTGTTCTTGGACTATGGCTTGAAGCAGGATTATTGCGGTAAAGATTTATTCTCTTTCAATATTTCAGCTCTCTCCTGCTCTGACACCATCTCTGGGCAGCTGAGATTTCAGTCACTTTTAAATACGTTTCATCAAGATGCCTTTGGGATGCTTCCTGAGATTTCCTGGTAATTTCATTAAATAACTGCTGTTGGTTATCCCCAAATTTCATTGTGATTGACTTTATTAAATGGGCTTTGACTTTCTTGATATTTGAGTAGAAAAAGCTTCTCCTGGCATTTGTAAATGTTCAGGTGGTTGTGTGTTTTTTTTTTTTAAGTTTTTAATTAAGTTTTATGGCAAGACTTGCAGTTTTTTCTCTGCTATGTGAGTATCTGTGCTTAGAACTGCTATCAGTGTTTTCCTTTTTAGCTCCATTATGTTCATTTCTGTACTTAAAATTTTCCAAATGTTTTCTCAGGCATCTTGAATGTAGCTGTTTTAAGAGATTCTTTGGTTCATTTGGTAAAACTGAATTATTTTTAAAGTGCGCGTATGGATTTGCATAATCAGCTCTCTGGAAGGTGTTTAATCTTTAGTGTTGTTCACGAACAGCACCTCATGAAATTTTGCCTTCAATTCTGATTTGGGACTTTTAGACAAATAATTCATATGTCAGATTTACAATTATTAATTGTAAAAGTTAAGAAAATGTAAATTTTATGTGCCTGACAGCAAACCTGAAATTTTTGAACTCTATGTTCTCAGCAAATCCCAAATTTAGTGGGCAGCCGTGGTGAAAGTAACAAGCCATTGCTAATTAAATTAAGAAAAAGTTAGCATGCTCCAGGCAAGCTGGTTGCGTGGGCTATTTTAATGGCTATTTGATGATAGGTGTGTATTTTATTTCCCTGGCAAAATGTAGCATGTAATAATGGAGCTTGAAGTGCCTTTGAGCTTTATCCCCTAAAAGTTAACTTATGTAGAAAAAATGAAATGAAGGTAGGTAAATGTAAATTAATAAAAAAAACCCAAAACCCTACAAAGAAAATAGACAAAAATGATGAGGTGATGATCAAAATATTGTAACTAGTGGCAGAGTATATTGTAGAAGGAAACAAGAAAGGTAGATAAGTGTCAGAGAAAAACAGTGACTACTTTTGTTCCCCAGTTCTAGATGGAATATACTTATGCATCATAAAGGGATGGGAAATGCCTATAGGGGTGGAAAAAAGTATCTGGCTACAGTAAGATCTGAGTCTAGGAAAACTAAGAGAAAACTGAGGACCACATCATAGTTGAAGTTAGTGTGAAGAAGAGAGTTGCGGACTACAATTTAATAAAATGAGAGAAAACAGTGGTTTTTTGGTTTCTTTTGTAATGTATTCAGGGAGATATCCATTAATTCACATTCAATGTTATATAATAGAATTGAGGGGAAAACAATTGCAAGTTAGTTGAAACTTCAATTTGTAGTGAGAAATAAATGATTATTAGCTGTATGTGAAGCAATAGGTGTGTCTGTCTTTATTTTTGATAGCTAATGTTTGAGGAAACATACCATCCTCACAATAAATAGGGATAAATGGAAAAAAAAAAAATTCTGATTTTTAAACTGCCTTCTGACCCTTGGCTCATTCTGGAGAGTGTAGCTCCTACTATATTACAGGAGACTAAGATTTAAGTTTACATCTCAGCAAAACATGCTTAACAGTATAGATACTCTTGTAATCACTTGTCTTGAAAATTATCTGCCTATTTATTATTATTATTACTTTCTTATTGGAAAATTCCAAACCTTCCTATGTTTTGTAAAACCAAAGTCTTGCAAATGTCCATACAGGACTTTTAAGGCTTTCCAAAGGGGAAATGGCTTTTATTTACTTGTGGCTTTACATTTTTTTTCTCGGCTGTTCGGATCCATATTCCCGTAGAATAGTAATTCCCAGAGACGGACCCTCTTAAAAGCCTTGGCCTATGTACATAAGCATTGGTACTTTCTGAGAACAATTCCAGAATTTTCTTACCTTTCTATACATATATCTTAAATGTGAAATCTGTGTATAAATATGTATCCTAATAACTTCTGAAATTATATATGTACTTCTCAAATATTTATTATATTTATAAACTTAAGCCTGTATCTAGAGAACAAGCAAGACTTTTAATTACTTTTGACATCATATCAAATAGCAGAGAAATGTTTTTGAAATGAATCTTGAGGCATGCATTTTGTTTGGGCAGCAAGCAAAATGGCATATATATTTGTTTTTTTCCTCTTCTCATAGGTATTACAATATGACCTGCTTTCCCCAGGAGTGCCCCTATTCAACAAATTTTTTTGTTATCTTTTTCAGTGCTACGTTCAGGAAAAATACTAGATATTCAATCAGATAAAAGGCGAGACAGTATTTTTGTCTTTGTATTTATTTATTAAATACAAATATTGAAATTCCATGAATAAAACCTAGAATTGAGGATGATGCTGGAAATTTGTAGAAGGACAGCAATGGTGAGAACAGCAGTCTATGGGCTAGAAACAAGTTTTGGTTTTGGAAATAGGTTTGACTATCCATAACATAGAGCTGAGCCTATATTGATTACAGGAACTTGGCACTTTTGGGTTCCTACATGGCACAGTACCATCTTGGAGTCCCTCAGTTGTCTACTCATTGTTTCGAAGTCCTGTTCTTGTGTTAAAACCTTGCTCTGCTGTCATCCTTACCCCATTTTTCTGTTATTCACCCTTCTGCTGAAAACATCCCTCTGTATAGTACTAATTTAACTCTTGAGAATATAGATACAGTAAGCTACTGTGCAATACTTCTAGTTTTCAGTAATATATTATTTATATATTGCTGACACAAGTAGTGCATGGAACTCCCTTATTGACAACTATGCAGCAGGATCTCTTCAGTCTTCTTATGTTCATGCTGTCAGGATATTGAGTGTTTAAGTAGTGTTATTGGGATGTGAATCACAGAGATTTTAGGTTGCCATGCATTGTCCCTCTGTATTTAAACTGCATGTATTTTTTGAGTCTCTGTCTGCATACGTGTGTATGTGTCCCTTTAATTCTTACAGAAAAATTTCTTCCTTATCTGTCGAATCATTAACCATTACACTTGTCAAGAAAGCATCTTTGCAGTATTCTTGTATTATCTTTGTACAAAACATCTCCTATAACCTGTTCATTAGTGGCATTTACTGCGTTATTCCGTGAAACTCTGCCAATGAAAAGAAATTCTGCATGTCTTGATTGAGAATATCATCATAAAATTACCATCAGCTGTCAAATTTTGGTGTCTTGCTCCGGAACCATGAAGGTACATTCTTGTGGTGTTCTCTAGAGCTGTGAGGTATCTCATACGTTTCAGGCTGAATGCCAAGTATTTTTTTTTTTTTTTAAAGCCGATGCAATGTTAGGAATTATTAGGAAGAAGTAGAAAATGGAACAGAACATCATTATGACACTGAATGATTCCACGGTGTGCCTGTGTTTTCAGTATTCAGGCCAATTCTGGTCTCCATCTCTCAAAAACCATGTAGTAGAAATGAGGTAGATTCTAAAAAGGGCAGCAAGTACGATCAAGGTTATGCAATGACTTCTGCACAAGGAGGGACTAAATTGGCTAGGACTCTTTATCCTGAAAAAATGGGAGCTTATTTTAGAACTCTATAAAATCGTAAGTGGCATGGAGAAAATGATTAGGGAAGAAATGTTCACTGTATCATATAAGAAAAGAACAAGGGGAAAGAAATGAAACTAGCAAGAGCTGGCTTAAAGCAAACAAAAAGAACAACAGTTCAGTGTGTAAACTCCTTGCTGCAGGAAGCTGTAGGTAATGAAAGTTGACGTGGGCTTAAGGTATGATTGGGGAGTTTCAAAGAAAAGAAGTCCATGAAGCACACTTTTGAAACAAAAACAAAGCCCACACAAACCCCCCGAACAATGAAGCAAAAAACCCAAAACACCTCCAAAGAAGCCCCCAGCAATTCAGTCTTGGACATCCACAAACTGTTGGAGATGGGGAAGATATCCTAGGCGTATCTGCTAGATACTTGCTCTGTTTTGAAACTCTTCCATACCTTCAGTTGACTTGTTGTAGACATGCTAGCTGGACTTCTGTTATCTCATACTCTTGTGGTCTACCAGCAGATTAGCAGGTAGAAGAAATTATTTTTCCATGTTTTATTTTAAAATAATACTTTGTTTGTGAAGTGTTTGTGTATATACATATCTAAAAATTCCTAAAAATATGTCCATCACAACCAAGTGTTATTCAATGCAGTTCCGTTTTAAGTAGTATGCCAGGATAGGAAGATGTTTTCCCAAATTCTGTACTTGTAGCAGTGATAAAATTCCTGCTACTCATAGGAAAATATGCAGAAATCTGTTTTGGGCTTTATGGCATTTGTTTTAAGGCTTTATGATTTAATTTTATGTATCTATATTTTGGAGTAAGAACTATACATTTGAGGTACACAGGAAATACATTTCAAAGTATATGCTTCTTGAGTACACGAGTGGTTCCACCTATTCCATTTGTAGAATCCTTACTTTTAAGTAACGTTTGGTGGAAGAGTTTAATAGTGCGCATTTTTATAATTTTATTTTGCTGACATGCTCTCTCCAGGCACTTACATAGTTACTGGGACAAAGAAAGTCTTGTCTTTCAGTTTCCTCCAGCAAAGCCATACAGGCATGTAGCAAGGAAACCCTAAAGATCTCATGGATATTTTCTAAAGGGAGACACTTAGAAAATCATTTTGGCAATGTTGCAAATGCGCAGGTATGAGCAACGCAATTCACGGCCTTGTTGAAACCGGCCTCTTTGCAGAGCTCCAGTGCAAGAACTATTTATCAGGTAGGCAGCCCAGCGGATTGTGCAGAAGACGTAATCTCCCAGTCACCTTCTAGTGATAATAAAAGGACATGAAGGCATTGTGTACTATGCCTGTGAAGAGCATTAGGATCCTGCATGATTTATCGAAACAGTTTATCTAAATGATCACTGCGAATTTTAAAAAAGAACAGTATTTCATCATATTTTAAGATGAAAATTTGTCAGTGGGTCCTGCTTTTGAGTTTTAGTTATTTATAGATTCCCACTGAATGTCTTGAGCTATGCACATAGAAATCATCTTTGCTATAAAAAGGACCAACTGATTCCTTCCCAAGAGGCTTTTGCATGGTACAAAGGAAAAAAAAAAGGAAAAGTTTTTGCTTATAGTGCACATCTGTGATATTGTGTAACTTGAATTTCTCCTGCTGCTTGACATTTACTTACCCAGAATGTATCTCAGAGAATGGTTTGTCATTGTGGTGACTTTTTTTTTTTTTTAAAATAAACACAAGTGTGTTAAATGCAAATAACTACATTCATGTGACATTATTGCTGAAATTTACACATGTAGTCAGGAAATTCAGACTAATGATTCCTGCAACTATTGTAACTCATCCCCTTTCTTAGGTGATGTGTGCTATTTGCTTTTACCCTCTGTAAGCACTTGCATCTTGTTAAACACTGAATGTTGTTTCTCTGGTTGGGCCGCTGCGTTTCTCATATGCAGCTTTGGATTTTGCTAAGGTTGTAATTGTGTTATAATTTCCTCAGCAGTAGTTTAATGTCAGTGGAATAAATATCGTGAGAAACCAATACCCTTCAGTCTGAAATCTCTCTCTTTCCTCAAAGATTATTTTAACCTGAATGGGGAAAGTGTCAGGGACTGAAATTGTGCAGGAGTTCCGGGCTAAGGGAAGGCCAAGTCATCAGACCTTCAGTGCAAACCAAGCAGAATAAAGCAATTTTGGTTTTTTTATCCCCAGGGCATGTTTTGACTTGACATAGTTCACCTTTATAGAATTATAAAATATGTCTGGTATAGGTATTCTGCAGCTCCACAGCGTTAGGCTGTTGCAGCCTATTCCCGTTACGGGTTTTCAGTTGGCACAGTGACATTATTTTCTTAGGTGAGATCAATTAACACAACACGCAAATGCTCTAGAGTTAACTTAGTTGAATCTAAATGAACAGTTACGCCAGATTATCTATGTTGGAAGGAGGGCATGAATTTTTTCCTTAGAAAAGCTGTATCAGAAATCTTTTCAGCCAGAGTTACTACAGAATCTTGGAAATAACAGTCTGAGTCTGTACTTAGCTTGCATGAGAGAGAACGGCAGGTTTGGGAAGGTAGGTATTGGCATATCCAAAACTTTTTCTCGGAACAATGTGAACTCTTTGGAAATAGGGTATAATCAGCACAAAGTGAGTGATTGCAGGAACAGCAGCTTCTTTTGTTTAAGTGCAGTGTGTCTTTTTACTTACTCACCTGAAATAAAACCAAAAATTAATTAAATGCAAGAAACATGGTGTATCTGTACTCTCAGAGGCTTTGTTTGCTTTATTTTGTAAATAAACATCCTTCTAATTGGCAAAGGACAAAGTGTGGCTCTGTAATAAGAATGTCATTTTAAGGGCAAGCCCTACAAGACAAAAAATCCTCTAGTACTATTATTAGCAAGTCTTTTAACCAGTAGCAGAGGGCAGGATTGTCAGGCAGTCAGCAAGTGTCCGCAGGTGCATTGTTACAGTGGATGCCCACAAACCTGCCATCGATTGTATAGTTTAGCCCTACACACACTGCAGTATTTAGGCTGGTCTTTCACTTCAAGGTGGCATCTCCACAGGCTTCTCTGCAGGTCAGCTGGCAAAGAAATGCTTTGCTTTCCTATTTGAAACTAGGCATTCTTCATTGTTCTAGAGTTTTTTTTGCCCCCCCCCCCCCTTTTTTTTTTTTTTAGTATCTATAGATACTGTAGCTTTATGTGTATGCATTTGAAGTCAAAGTTTGCTCAGTTAATCAAATGTTTTGCTAATCGGCCTGGTGTTCAGTCTGGCTGAGAGCTAGCCAAAACTGATACAAAGCTGCTTGTTTCACAGTGTGTATTTGGAATTATCTGTGATGTACACACACAGGTTTGTAAAAATAACATACTGCGTGGTGAATAATGCTCTATATTGCATTTCACA
Source organism: Pluvialis apricaria (assembly GCA_017639485.1). Classification (NCBI taxonomy): domain Eukaryota; kingdom Metazoa; phylum Chordata; class Aves; order Charadriiformes; family Charadriidae; genus Pluvialis; species Pluvialis apricaria. The sequence goes on along the minus strand of CM030008.1, from coordinate 43,024,844 downwards.
TATGTCGAAAACAAGCAAAAGGAGCTTTATCAAGCATCCTCCCAGTAAACTCATTCTTGAGCTAAGACATTGTATGCTAAGAGTGCTTTTCTTTTAATAATTTACAGAAGTGTCTCATTTGAAAGTTCTTTCGCCTTAATGACTTCTGTTGGTGGCACAAAGCTCCAGCATCATCAGCATTCTGTGCCTAAACCTGCCGTCTGCTGAGGAGCTGCCAGGTACATTAACTCTTGTCAACTTAACAGAGATTTGTTGTAAGAGAAGCTGCCGCCTTTGTAAGAAGTTCAGACTGAGCTTTGATGCTTAATCTAAATACTGAAGCTACAGGGATTTTCCTGGAGGTAATTTTGAGTGATTATTAGTTGATTAAAGTAGTTCTCTGTGTCAGTTTCAATCATGAATTGGCCTTATACGTGTTGGAGTCAGAGTTTATCAGGCTGATGGATGTTGGTGTGCAACTGAGTGTTTTTCACATAAATTGGAAAGAACAGTTTGGTAATCCCCTTTTGCAAGCTGTAACAAAATCCCTCAGAGTACCTCTGCAAACATGTCCATCTAATGCAGTAGCATTAAACAGCTAAAAGTTAAATACCCTTTTCACCTTTTTTTTTTTTAATAAGGTAGACTGTCATGTGTATCAAATCTGTTGTGTGCGACACAAGCTTATTTAAATATAAATAGGCATTCTCTGATAATGAAATTTTAAATGTGTCAAAAATGTAATGTGACTGAGTTGGATATTCATCCTATTGACTGTAAACAGAAGAGCTGATTGTAGCAAATACTAAGTTATTTTGAATTTTCCATACTGAAATCAGAAGTATGTTTCATTGTTAAACATATAATCACAGCAATAATGAACTCCTGTGCCATGCTCCAAGTACATCGTGCTTGGATTTTTAGCAAAAGACAGGTCTGCGTCTCGCTTTCTGCCAGCTTTACCTCTTCTTGCTGTAAGCTCTTCCACTAGATCGTCTGTATGGTTTGCCCTGAAAGGTCAGGCTTCAACCCTTCACTGAATTTGAGTGTCCTTTCTGAAAAGATAATGTATTTTGTTGGGATCAAAATAGATATTTTAGTATTTTAATACAAAACTAGAAAGAGGGTTTACTAGTTTGGTATGAGTGCAGGAAGGTGCATTCAGTTTGGAAGTAAAGCAAATTAATTTTTTGTCCTTGCTGTACTTTCATAAAATTAGTAACATTATGGTGAAGTAATTAATGTAAGTAAAAGAAGAATCTCATTTGCAAATGATGTATGAAAATTGGTGGTTTGGTTTTTTTTTTTGTTTTTGTTTTTTTTTTTAAATTTCAGGACTTAGCATAGAGTAGGAATTCTAATTTCCAGGTGTTTCTCTTCAGGTTTCTGTTGTGAGCAGTTGCCATTAATTCAGAATCTGGAAAAGTGACCATGTAGTAATCTTATTTCCATCTGCCTTAACTTTATCAACACGGTTAACTGCCAGTTCTTGTTTAGTTCGATTTATTGAGAGCTTCATATAGTTCAGTGTGGTTTAGCAAACGCATAATTTGAATAGTTCACAAGTTTGCCTCCTTTTAATCTTAGAAAGCTGGTAATTGAAGGGCATACCAGAAAAGATTTCTTTAGTATATATCCACATGAATCTACAACGCGCAAAAACATTAAGCGAGGAGGCTGCTGGGTCTGTGTTACATCATTGGGAGGAGATCTGGTGTAGGAGGGGGTCTTGTCTGTGAATCCCTCCATGGGGGATGAGGGGCAGTAGGGCTTCCTGAAGCCGCTCATCTGGCATGGTGACTCGGGCTGGTGTCCATATCCCGTCCCAAGGTGTAGAGAGGGAGATTTCTGGAAAACCATTGCTGGCTACTGCGTTCTCCTGGAATTTCCCATTTTCTGGCTATTTTGGGGTTGCAGTGTATGTTTTGTGTTTTCACAGTTGTGTGCAAATTTGGATGTGCAGTGTATAGAATCAGGGAAGGTAACCATCTATGCATACTGGCCTTCTTCAAGGAAGCCTTGATTTTTTTTATTTTTTTTATAGATCAACATTAATGCGACATTTCTGTGCCCCCATTTTTCCAATTTCTTAGTTTTAACTTTCTTCAAATTACTGTTTGGCATAGTTTCTCCAGGCTTCTGTAAGTTCCAGGTAACTGCATTGATAGCTCTGGAGATACGTGATTAAGATTCTGCTTATCGTATAAGGATGGAAAATAAAACCATTTAGTTCTTTCACTGTTCTTGTTGAGTAATGCAGAATTCTTTATTTTTACATTGTGTTAAAGATTGCGTTAATTCTGTCTTTTACATTTTCTTTCTTCTGCCTCTCTTATCTCTATATTTTGTCATTTGCACTATCTGTAGCTCTTAAGATTTTTTTTTTTTTTTTTTTTTTTTACCCTGAAGTTTCTGTGAGAGTGGGTAGCAGCAAGGTGATTCAGTTTTTTACGCTAGTGTCAGCTGAGTATTGGATATTCAGTAAATTTTGGTTTTCCGTTTTGCTATTTTCCATTTTATATGTTTACACATGAATGATCTTTGCCAATTTTGGTAGAGGGAAAGGAAAGGCTGAAACTCCTCTGCTGAAAGTTTCAGAAGTAACACTCCTGTTTAAAGCTTTTTATGTGTTTCTGAACTACTATCAAGAAGCAGTAGATAGGAAGTTGATGGGGAGAGGCAGTCTTAAGAGGATATAAAGCCTTTTATCAGGCATTTATAACTTTTGATAGATTTTGGTACGTTGCTTCGTAAAAACTGACAAATGAGATTCATGGCATTCATGAAGGTTCTCTATATTTCTGTGCTGAATTGTCCTCCAGCTCATTGTAGATCTGAGTCTTCTAGTGACTAAAACTTTTAATAGCTGTATCTTGTTCAGTGAATATTGGGGAAAATTGAGATCTCTGGATGCATTGATTGCTAGATATCCACACAGTGAATTTCCAAAGATTAATTTCATTTAAAGGAGTTAAATATTCCATCCTTTCTAAAATGAAGGTATTGCAATACTAGCTACCTTAGAAAATCATCATCTTTTGTATACAATGGACAGTACATGGTTTAGACAAAGGAAGGAAATGTGGGGCACAGAGATATGTTTACTGGTTAAAGTGCATAGTGGTTAAAACTTAAATTTTTGTGTATATACACTCACGCTTTTGTTTTCCTCTCCTTCCCCTCCTGTGCTTTGAGTTCAAATACAGCGCTGTGGAGCAATACTGTGTGGTTTTGCTTTCTATTTTTTTTCTTTTTTAAAATGGATGTTGTTTATATGTGAAGAATGCAAGTATTCTTTTGTAAGTGTTGGCCTTCTTTATATGCCTCCATCACCATTTGCCAATATATAGATGTATTTTAGGGGAGACTGATCCAAGGAAGTGCCTTTGAAGCAGCTGTACTTTACATCTGTGCCGGTTCCGCTTCATGCCAGCTTTGGGGTCGCTGACCACTGAAGGATGCCATAGTCATTCTGAATCTTTGAAGTCATGATTATTTGAAATAGGATTAGGAAGAGGAAGAGAAGGGTCAAATTGAAAACTGCATCAATTTCTGTAGCTCGGTTCTTAAAATAAGATAAATGAAGCATGAGATCATGTTGTGTGCGGGAGTAATATTTATCTCTTTCTGCTCTTCTGTTCTGGCAGTGTTGCTTTCCCCTCAGAGCGGTAATTTGCGGCTGTTGCATGACCACGCTTGGCAGTTTCATGTGGAGAAGAGAACTGGATACAGCCTTCTGCTCAGGCAAAAAGGGGATTTCAAAATTGCCTTGAAAATTCAGCCAAATTGCATAAGTGATTGTATTGGTTAGACAGATAGTGAGGCTGCTTTAATAAACTGGCTCTTTTTTGTCTTCTTCCCCCCCCCCCGATATCTTTTAGGATAAAGAAAGTCAGTGCTGTTCAGTTGGTCTGGAACTGTTACAGTTGTGAGATAATATAGTTGGCTCTTCAGTTTGTTCGCTAAGTAAGGCGGTATTGTACTTGGAGATGTGCGTTACCTACCTGTGTCACTCAAGTAGTGTGCGAGTGAAGAGGGATGTAATTGACTTAAGAAGGGATGGACTCTCAAATACAGCTATATATTTTTCATTAACAATAAATAAATGGAATAAGAAATTACTTTTATTTTGTATTGTATCATTCTCTATAGCATTATAAGCTTACTTTCAGATATTCTTTATTTCTGACTGTGTAGATTTTTGCAGCAAAACAATCTATTGGGAAGTTACTCAATTCAGATGTACCTCTAGGAAAGACAGGTGTTCAAGACTTTATTTTAAAATAAAACTTTAATGATTTTTTACCAAGATGTTAAAAGGTTTGAGGTGATTCAGTTTTATTTACTAGACTTATATTTAGATGTTCCCATTGTTTGTATTCTGAAACTATAGTAGTTTATCTCGTGTTGAGAACACCAAGACAGATTTTTGTGATAATCTTCCCAATTGCTCTTCTGACTTGCCAATATATGTGCAGTTTGAAAATGTTTCCTTACAGAGTATCTGCTGCTAGTGATACTTTGTAAGACAGAAAGTTTTTGTTGGCCAGAGAAAGAGTAAATGCCTAACACACGCTATTCTTGCAAGCTATTGTTGTGACCACCTTACCATACTCTCCCCCCTGCCCCAGGCCCTGAAGAAACGTGCAGAAATAATTACAAAGATTAATCCTTTGAAGACTGGGCCTGATTGTTGGATATATTAATTGCAGCTGGTTACAATTTAATTGGTTTATTTTGGGGTGAACATCATATTAAAACTGTACCATGAACATGGGGACAAATCTCTTGCAGAGATTTAGTGACATTTGTCTACCAAAGTGATGGGATTTGTTTATTGATTATTTTTTTTTTTTAAAGGAGAAAAACCCAGAAACCCCCAACCCAACCAAACTTCAAATACATTAATTTTTCTTATCTGTTTATGTATACTGCTTAGACTTGTAGATCTCGGGGCTTTCAGAAATAATTTGGCCTTTTTTTCTTTACTCATTGTTTCAGCTGAAGATGTGTGAAACAGGATGATACCATACATACTAATTTTTTTTTTATCATAAGTCTGTGAAGATCGTAACTGTTTCTTTCCAGCTCTTCTGCTATTCTCATTATGGAGATGTTTTCCAAAACTATAATTGGCTTCTTTTGTTCATCCTGGAGGGTTGTGACCCATGTTGGCTCTTTTAATGCTGTATTCAGTGCTTTATATAAAGTGAAGATACTTGGAACAGGTCTTGGTGCTTATCTGCTGTAACAGATCCCGTAAGTCGACTGTTCAGACTGAGGTCACTTGGTTTGTTCCTCTTGGAGAAAAGGCAGTGACCTCATCACAGTCTACAACTTCGTCACAGGGGGCAGCGGAGGGGGATGTGTTGATCTCCTCTCTGGGGACCAGTGACAGGACACGAGGAAATGGAATGAAGCTGCGTCAGGGGAAGTTCAGATTGGACATTAGGAAAAGGTTCTTCACTCAGAGGGTGGTCGGTCACTGGAACAGGCTCCCCAGGGAAGTGGTGATGACACCAAGCCTGTCAGAGTTCAAGGAGCTTCTGGACAATGCTCTTAGTCATATGGGTTAGTTTTAGGTGGTCCTGCAAGGAGCAGGGAGTTGGACTCTGATCCTTATGGGTCCCTTCCAACATGAGATATTTTACGATCCCATGACTCTAGTTTGCACAGAAATGGAGGGTGACAGCAGTCATTCATATTTTTCTAATGAGAAAATGGCAATACTCAGTGTATTCTAATGTAACATTTGCAAGCTGAGAATCTAAATACCTGTAAAAAGTTATATCTTTTTGGAGAAAAAGGCCAGGTATGTTACAGGTTCATAACAAAAAAGAAATTATAGATTTAATGTAAGAGTTTTATTTACTTGCAAACCAGTGTTTTAGTTAATACAAAGTGATCAATATTAGCTTTTATTTAAGAAAACAAGAATAAAGTGCGAATGTAAAATAAGCTAACTTTAAGTATTTTCAGTGAATGCTTCTTACTGTGTTCATTTAGTCTGAAGAGTATTAATATTTTAGGCATTTTAATGTAAACTGATTGAGCTGCTTAGAGAAATGTTTTGACAGGAATTCTACTTCGTGGTTGTTTATCATTCTCATTGTAGAACATCTGTCTGTCTTGAATCTACGAAACTTGCCTGTGAAAATGACATTGCAAATGGATTCTTGTTAATGGCTAGGATACCTGTAATTACTGTATCTAGCTTTAATATAAATGCTTTATGTATTCTGTGTGTCTTTTGCAAAGTAACGTGATTTACTAAAATGTTCCAGTGTCTAAAAGCAGGTTTGAAAGTACATTTTACTCCATTTCCAAAATATCTTATTTTCTAGTTGTCTTTAATTATTAGAGTCATTTCTCTGTGGTAAGTCCTTCATAAAAACAGAGTGGGAGCAGAATCAAATTGTTTTGAAACACTCCATGGGTTTCAGTTATATTGATTTAAATTCTGGTAATCAAACATACTACTATTTACTTGCAAAGTGGTCTGCAGTTCACAGGATGCCTGAGGTCGGAAGGCTTCCCTCACCCCATTTGGGTATTTATACAAATTGATGAGATTTCCTCAGAGCCTTCTCTCCTAATTTTACTTTGTGTTTCCCCTATTTGTTCATCTGTGGCCACTTTTCTTACAGTTACATTTTGGTATCTTACAGTTGTATGTGGAGTTCTCAAGGGATATTTTTGGAAACTTTCTTATGAGATGTGACATGTAAATCTAAATCCTGAATTGACAGGTAACAACACATTGGGGTTCCTTTAAGCATAGATTGATGAATAGTGACAACATGGGTAAAAATGCTGAAATTGTTCTAACTGAAAAAAAATTTGAAGGAGCTGTCTAGCTGTCAGAGGTTGAGCTTTAATCCTGTAAGTCACTTCAAGAACATTAACTGTGTTTCTTTTGTATTTATATGAATGATGCTGAACGAGCCATGTGATGGGCTCCCTTTAAATTACCAGATCAATGGTAGCCCTGTCCATTTCCCATCGAAGTCCATTAGATCACTCTGTGAGTGAGTTAAAAAAGGTTGAAATGAAAAAATATGATCAATACCCAAGAGAGATTTCTTACCAGTTATTTTTGAGATGATCGAATACAATTCAGGTTTGTGCTACCTCTTCTGCCCCATTCTACCAAACTTAGAACTCGTCCATACAGAAAGCAAAAGCAATAATAAAATGGACATTTATTTTGTGCATGCAAAGGATGCATATCTCCCTCCATTACTAAGAGCACTGGGAGTAGTTTCAAGGTCTCATCTTTAAAAATACTGGCAAATGTTGGAGAGTGAGAGGGGAAGAAGAATGGCCATGGTACATAATGTTGTTAAAAAAGGAATAGCAAAAGCTAATGAGTATGAACTCTGTAGTGCCCTAGAGTCGTCGTTCTTGCTTCTGGTTTGGATTCATTGGGGCTTCCTTGGAAGAGACTTTAACCTTCAGCCAGTGCGCTCAAGCATGATGACTCCTCAGTCTTTTTGCAGACATTGTAATTAGTCCTGCAGAAATGTATGAATATTGTTCTTGCCTTAGAGAATCTGTCAGCAACCAAAATTGTAATTATAACAGCATACTATAGCAAGTACATTGTGAATCTCTAGATAAAGCAAAATACATGATAGCTTGTATTTTAACTCCATGCACTGCTTTAGTACTGCTTCCTTACATAAGTTAAGGTATACATGCCTGCCAACTACAATAATTTTTCAGTCGTCTGTATTTTTGTTTTGTTTTTCTGCAAATAAATTTTCACTCCATTGGTTGACCATTTGCCCAGGGATGCTTGTGCATCATACAGCTGATCAGAGTTGTTGCTCTCTAGAGAAACGCAAGATCAAATACCTGTAAGAGCTGGCTTTACTTGTCATCTAAGTTGAGTCCCACTCATATTGGATTCACTACTCTGATGAGGAATAGCCGTTTTATTCATGTGCTGCAATATGTTCCTCCGTCAGATTTCGTCTGCACTTGCTGTTCTGCTGTGCAACACGTGCAAGTTAACTCCAGTGCAACTTCACTTCATAGAATTTGCAGCATAGGTGCTGCATGGCTGGTGCATTAAAGCATCTATACAATCTTGCATGTATGTGTATTGTATGCCAGAGTTACTAATTAATTCCTGTGAAAATGTGGTTCATCTATTTTTTCATAGCTTCCCCTCTCAGATTCAGAATGGGAAATAATATTTTGAAATCTCATGTTTTTTCATTGTTTGGAAATTCCATTGGAAATCTGGTCTCAGGTAAACCAAAACCCAAACCAGTTTTAGTTCCCCAATTTTTTATCTTTCATGTTAACTATATTTACAACATTAAAACCTCTGGGCAAGTATACAGATAGCTACCAAACAAGGATATGGCCCAAAAAAATCTACAAGTATGTACAAAAAAAAAAAAGTATTAAAAAAGTATTAAATCCTAAACCAATAAACCAAGAACTCAGCTGTCAATTTAAATTTAACCTTAATACCTGGTTCACCTTTTTATATCCTTTTGTATAATTCAAACATGGTGCTTCTTGCACAGAGTACTGTCACGCACAGTGGAGAGAAGGGAATTCTCCATGGCTGATGTGCAGCAGTCCACAGTACCCGTCACTCTCATGTTTTGCATTGATTTTTTTTTTTTTTTTGTTCATTCTTTTCTCCTTTGTTTTTCATCCCATCCTGCTGCTGGAGTTGTCATGCTGAGACTTTATGCTTTCCAAGACCTTTATCACTGCTGAATGCCAGTGTATAATTTTTGTACCCAGCTGTGGTGAAAGCATGTGCTATTAAGATACAGAAGAAGAGTGAGGCTTCCTTGCTGGGGCAAACCCTTGAAAAAACAGAAACATTATACAAAAAGAAATACCTTTTTGCAGTCACTAACAACATTTTGGGTGGGGGGGTTTGGTTTTCTTTTTGTGTGTTTGTTTTTGTTTTTTTTTTTATTTTATTTTATTTTATTTTTATTTGACCTTCACTGTTGATTTTTTATCTTCCTTCAGAAATCTGTTTCAGTGTCACAGTCCCAAGTTGAATATAAGTGTTGTAAGAGATTTTACTTCCATACACTCTGTGAATGAGTTCTTGTTTTCCAAATTCTGTTTGTTTTCAGTGCAATGCTAAGCTCATTTTTCACAAAAATGGAACAGGAAAACATGAAGGATTTTTTTTGATAGATGATGTATGTCTGTTGAGTGACTGAATGCCAAGATAAAAGGGAGGTAAATCTGTTATGCAAATTCCAAGAATGAGTGCACTGTTCTAATAGTATGGCAGGAAGCATTCATAAACCCATATGTATTCAAGATATAGCCCATAATACAGCCTAGTTCTAGTGATCTCTGACAGAAATATGAAGAAAGGAGACTTAAGTGACCCTGAGCTGGAAGAAAAATCTCCTATACTGTGATATGAGGAATTCCTACAAATATATTCTCTGTCCCCAGAGAAGAGCAAAATACTCTTTCTTAGCAGATGCCAAAAAAAAATGTTTCTTACTTGACTAGGTTTAGCCTTTCATCTTAGAACGATAGTATTTCAGACAGTATCGTTCTTTTAGCGTGCTAATTACATGTTCAGCTTGTGATATATTCTAACATTCATATCCTTTACTCTAAAATTTCAGCCCAACTGTTTTTTCCCCAGTCTTGTATTTGCGTGGGTGATGATTTCCATTCTGTTGTATGGGATCTTCTTAACAGGGTGTCTCTCCACCTTGTCTATTTAATTTTGAATTTAATCTTCGCCTCTGATGTACTTTCATCCCCTTTGTGCTTGATGTAATCTGCCAGTTTAATAAGGATATTCTTCTATCATCCAGTTGTTAATGAAACTAACGAATAATATTGGACAGAGAACACATCCCAACGGAGCCTGCTAATACATCTTTCTCGTTTGGAGAAATCATTGACAATTACAACTTGGTCACTGTTTTCTCATAACTTTAGTATTAATCTCATAAATGTTTCATTTAGAGTACTTTTGTGAAAATTTAGCTGGGAAAAATAATGGAAAATGTTGTCAAACGACTGTCAAAAGTGTGTGCTTTTCAGAGCTCAGTCTCTGAAAATTCTTTCCTAGTCATTTAGGAGCATTATGTTGTGCTCTTGCTAACAAGTAGTTCTCAAATCAAGGCACAGACACTAGATTGTTGTAGTGTTACAAGCATTGCTAATTATATTTTCACTGTATAAATATTCTCTCCATACAGATTGAGGCTGATATAAGCTTATTTGTGCCTCCTATGTCGCGGCAATGCAAATCACTATGGAGAACTCCCCACAGGTTTGTTTATTTCCTTCTAAGCCTGCCTCGGTTGTTGGTGCAGGGATATGCTGAAGATCCTTAGGGCAAAGTGGTGGCTTGCCTCAGTTTCACAATCCTTTCTGAGCATTGAGGGCTTGGAGCAAGTGATACAAGTGTTATAAACACACTAGTATCTGTATCAAAATTGATCTGAGCATCTCTGCACTGCATACCTGTAAGTTTTTTTTTTTGCTGTGACTGGGCTGGCTTTCTTAGCTGGAAATGATTCCTTGCTTCAGACTAGAAAAGCCCTGTCCCATCATAGGCTTCATAGTCTGCTGACTGTATGCTCTGGGAACAAGCTCTGCCGTTTCTCAGGTCCTTATTAGAATGTTCCACTGTAGAAAAAAAAAAAACCACGTGAAATTCAGGTTGCAAAGCATGTTAGGTTATTCTTTTCTTTCCAGTTGTTAATTTTTCCACGTGAACTAAGTCAATTATTAAAGCAAATGAGCAGAGTGTTTGTTTAACTGGAGAGATTCGTTCAGTGTCTGGTACCATAACTCTTCGCTTCCTTTCTGGCTGTTTCTCTTTTTCCATAGTGTTTTTAATAGTTTCTGCAAAAGGCAGTATATGTTTATGCTTAGTATTTAAATTTTTCCTTGCCAAGCAAGTTCACAAGAAGCAGTTCAGTTTCTTGTAAGATAAAGGTGAGATACTAAGGTGAGTCAAAACTTCACGATCGGTGCAATTTGTTAGGTAAACTGCACAAATTGCATGAATACGGGAACTGTTGGGTAAGGCCATGGAGAAATGTGGGGCGCTGCAGCAAGCATCTGAGTGTTCTCTATGCTAAATACTAGCTGAATTTATGAATACTCTGCTGAAGCAGGTGCACTATACTGCTTTCTATACGTAGTGACAGGTTGTATGTTTTCTATGCCCTTGAAAGTCTCCTCTGAACACCTCGCTTCTGTCCAAAAAATACATGTATGAATGCAGTAGACTTGTAGATTACTGAAAACTCCTTTTTAGTGATCAAGAAGAAAGAAAAAGAAAAAAATACAGTAAAACCTTCCTTCTTAGAAGTTTGGTCCAAAATTATGCATTTATATGTAGTTCCTTCAAATAAGATGATAGACATTGAAATCACCATTATGTATCCTAAATATCCACTTTCTTCTATTAGATATAATCTTTGTGATCCATTTCTTAATAGCACAAAATAACAAACGCCAGTAATAACAAAACCTTTATTATGAACATGCCTTTAATTTCCTTGTTGACAAATGGCGTGCATGAGATTGTGTATATGAACAGCAACCGGTTTGCGTAAAGTTGTGGACATTTCTTTATTTTCATATCTTAAGCCATTTACTCTGCAAAAGTTAAAAAAGGATTGAGATAGTGCATGAAATCTGATGTAGAAGCTGATTTAATTATAATATATTATAAAGTGTCCACTTTCTTTTTTGCACATGCAAGTTCTTGATTTTCCTTTCTACCTCTTAATCGATGTGAAAATTTCTTGGTGAGCTGCTGTCATTGGACCTGTGAGAGGACTGCGTGCTGCCCGTTGAGAACACTTTTCCACAAATTGAAATGAAGGAAACTAGGAAAATGTGGTAAATTATAATCACTTTACAATTAAGAATAGGGCTGGAAAAGAAGCTTCTTTTTCTGATGTAGGACCAGCTAACTGCACCTTAGAGACACGAGGTTATTAACGTGCTAACGATTTTATTTTTTTTTTATTCTGACCGAGTTGTAGCCAGCACAAAAATTGCCAGCAGTTGACATTCAAAAGAGTTTTTGAATTACTAAGTGGAAAATTGAAGAGAAATTGGTGTTTTACAGTAGAGTGGATCTTTGATTAAATGTTACATGCAATCACTGGCTTTCCCAAAAAGGTATGGAGTATAACACACTTCAGAAGGTATCATGCTAGTAACATTATACTCCTTATGTGAATGTGTTTTATGGGAATGTGGCTAATATTGTACTCTCTGGGTTACTATTCCCACTTTAATATCACTTCAGATTCTCTCAAGAAGAGGAAGAGCAATAAATAGTTTCTAGAAGGAGGAACAATGCAACCCAGACCTATGTCTTAAGTGGCTTTTTTTCAGTAGAATAAGAAGGAACTTGAGGAATGAAACAACCAACCAAATTCTTGGTTGCAGGAGAACTTGTATCACATCTGTATCTGCAGGATTATACTGCAATGTACAGTTAAATATGCCTAAAGCTTAGTGATTTTTGCATATTTTTATAGTTTTCTTTTGTCACGGATTTAATATGATTTCATCTGGATTTATGATTTGGGGGAAGAACCCTTCTTGATTTGTTTGATTGGCTGGTAAATAATTAGTGAAAATGTATTCTGAAAAGGCCCTTTGCTCTTTGGGGTGTTTTACTCTATAATGCCAAGGCAGAGGACGAAATGCCTGTCCTTGAAACTGCCTGCTAGAACACTCTGTGTGTTCAATAGGATGCATAAAACAAGTGTTAATGCTGTTAAGTGCTGACATTGAAGAACTGATGTTTACTGGGATATATTGGATATCTCTAAAATTTGAATAATATGACTGAAATTTCTTTTGATCCTTTTTGTCAGCCTCTAGTGTGGATTTAATGTATTTTAAATCAAATTTCTGCATTCAGAGCAAGCTCTTTAAAGACTTGTATAATGAAAAGCTAGAGCAATTGAGTTGTGTTTCAATATGAAACAAGCCAAGCCCAAGTTCACCAAAGTTTGTGAACCTGGACTGAATTTAATATGTTTTCCCTATATTTTTTTTTAATGTTTTTGATTTGGAAAGAATTACTAAATCAAATAAAAACTCTGAAGATGTGGAACAGTAGAAATTAAAGCTAAATGTATGCTGAACCCAAACTCCTGAGTTTCAGTTTCTGAAGAGGATTGGTGTTCACCAGTCCTGTTTTTTTTCCCCAGTGATTTGGAGACTTTCACATATTCAGTAAAATTTGATTACTGAATTCTAGGCGAAGAACCAAATAAACTTTTGGAGAGAATGAGCTGTTAGAAGAGTGCTCTCCCACCTCAGTCCTTGTCTCTGACCTCTATTTCTGTTATAAAAACAAGGAGTTAGGAAGCTGGCATATCAAATTCTTTGCTGCTCTGATGTCACTCCATGTCTTTCTCTTCTCACCCTTCCCCAGGAGATTTGGACTTTATGCCTGTGTTGGGGAACCTGCGTGACATCATCTTCTGTCAAGTAGCCGTATTTGAAGTGGCATCCCTAGAAGTGAGCAGATTTGCTATTTCTGTGGAAGATGATGCTAAGCGCAATAGTGGTATTGATTTATGCAGAGTTCAGAAACACACACTGGAAATACTGCATACCAATGCTATTAAGATGAGCCTAATTCAGTTTCTTCATTAGAGTAGAAACAATAAACAATTACTTATAAAAATAACTTTATTTCTACTGAAGGCCTGAAGTCATTCAGATTGGAGGAACTCCCAATTTTGGTGTTATTACTCAGAGAAGGGTTGTTAGCTCTGTGTACGTGTGGGGGTTTGTGTTGGTCTTTGGTGGATAATATTGACAACATTGTGAGCAGAGTTTAGCGTACGATGGAAATGACTGAGAGGAGGTCAGGGAATGATTCATCTGAGGTCAGGGAATGATTCATCTGCCAACCCATCCGCTCTTAGCTGCCCGCCCTGGGGCAGTGTGGTGCATGGCGGGTAAGGAGTGAAATGCATAGGCACTGTAGATCGCGAGTCCTTTCGTATGGCTAGTAGCTTCTTTGTTCCAGCAGCAGTTTTGGTTAATCCCTGTGTGCATTGGTTTTAGTTTTCAAATGTTAGGAATGCTTTCCTCTTCGTAGGGCTGCATGAGCCTGCAAGATCCTGATCTTAACTCTGGTCCCTGTAAAGGTCACTTGGGTTTTCTACGTTTTCCGCACTTGCACAAGAAGGCTACAATTGTCCCTTGGTTGGGTTGAGGCACGTTGTAAGAATTCAGAATAAAATCAAGTCCATTCAAAACAGGCAATACAATGTTTTCCTGAATTTAACCAGTGAAACAAAATCCATGGAAACAGTGTTGAAGAAACAAATAGATGAGTTTTCTAATAGTTTTCTAATTTTGGTCCATAATTCTCATGGAAGAATATTTCCTGTTGAGTATCTATACTCTCTCTATTACTCACCTACAACTGACTTCTCAGTTGTTGGATAATCCTTAAATGTCTGAAAAGATACATCTACCTGCAGTCTACAAAAGTCTGTCCCACACTGTTTTGGTAAGAGCACTCAACTGTTCTGGAGAATGTTGCATGTTCAAAGCACTCAACAAATATTAGCTAATTAATCGATTAAATTAAAGTACAAAATATTCTTCCAGCAATGCAGAAGAATGTGCTTAGCACACATTACAGTAGCAATAAATGGGCTCCAAATCTCTTTAGCAGATTTAGGAGACTCTCTGTACTGTTGTCTGGTGAATACATTTAGATAAGTGTCTTAATCCGATAATTTCACATTTATAGTGACTCAACATTGTATGCCACAAAATGGCCAAATACAACGTAATTTTTTTAAAAGTCCATGTGACTACTGAGAAGTATTTGTGTGTTTCCCTTATGTAATGATGTTTTTATGATTAAATAGTCTTTTAATTCTATAGTGATTGCATTTTAAGAAATTGGAGAAATACCCATATAAGTTAGACTAAAACAATCAACAGAGCATACTAGTTGCAGGTTTCTTGGTTTGTTTTGTTTTTAGGCTTAGTTTGGGCATCGTTTTGAAAATCTTACCCCTTAGAGACGGTACAAAAATAGAACAGTCCCATCAAAGCTTTATTAATGGCCTAAAAATTTTCACTTCAGCAGATATAGACACTGTACTGAATAATACTAGTCATAGCAATTATTCAGCAGTTCCTTGGGGAAGACCACTGAATTTGAGGAGTAAATCATCTGTTCAGATGGAAGAGTTTCTTGCTGTGGTATATGTTCAGTTTCTAAAATATGATATCCAAAATTCAAACATTAGCGTTTACCTAAACATATGCCTTTTGAGGCATTCCTAGGATTTGTTGTTCTTCCTAGATAGAGAGTACTGGATTACAACGATCATGAACTTATCTGCCATTTATCTGGGATATTTGTGGTATTTTTTCCCCACTGAATTCCTAAGTGTCAGAAAATTGAATAGATAGACTTCTATTGTATTTTCCTTTAAATAGCAAACAAAAAGGAACAAGGAGCTATGAAATATACTGCTGAACTTCCCTTCGTGCTAGGGGTAGTATAGGCTAACAAAAATACTCTGACATTCAAACAAGAGAAGTTATTTGTCAGTTTTCCTTAAAAGCACAATAATATCTGAAAAATAAAGTTGAGTAGAAAAGGAAGAGAAGAGCAGAGGGGGGCTGGAAGGAAAGGAGAAAAATTGTCCATTAGCATTAGAAACTGCGCTAAGTTAGGAGCCTAGAAAGCATGAATTCAAGTTTCACCTCCTACTGCACTTGGCAATTGCATGATTGACTGAAGTGTTTTTGTCCGGATGCAGACAGGAATTGTTAAAGATTTACAGATACGGTAAAAGGCTTTCAACAAGGTTGCTGCTGGCAGCACTGAGTGTTGTTCTTTAAGGTATTTTCTTGAAGATCCTACAGATAATGAAGAGAATATAGTAGTGCATGTAGCTAATCTTTCCAACTTCGCTGCTATTTCCAGTGGTAACATATTATAGTACTTCATAATGTTATCTGCATCTTAGTCTTATATTCTAATAACGCATTTAATTTAAAGACACTTCTGCTATATTTGTGAGTTCAGAAGGTTTTGTCTCTGTAGGCACTCTCTCCAACTGATTTTTCTTTTTTTAGATGGTGCGCGTTTCCTTCAGTGTACTTTAAGAAAATAATACCTTTTGCAATGGCAATGACAGATCTTTGGGCTCCACAATAATGCAATTCTAGACTGTGTGTTCTTTTCCTGCTTCTCAGCTGCGCCTTTCATGCTGGCACAAAATTTAAAAAGTTACAAATGTGTCTTAATAAGACTGTTTCTCTTTAAAGGAAGTACTATTTCTGTGTGACGAAGAGGTTCTGTGTAATGAATCTTCTTTGGAGAAGGGGGATTGTATCTCACAGTGTGGAAGCGACTGGGGCTGTTGGTCTAATTGGGAGCGTGGTGGGACAGGACTTTTTTGCAGCCTAATGTAGATGATCAGCTTCAGCTGCAGCCATTTGATATAAGGAATTGGGAGGAAACATGAAATAAAGTGTATAGGAATAAAGCTATATTTGCAGTATTTTTGGGGAAGCTTATGTGAGTGATTAGCAACAGAGCTGGGACAAGCTAATCAGCTTAGTGGCAATGATGTAAAAGAGCGAGGAACAAATGTGAAAGTGAGTATGGAAACAATGTGAGAAACTAATGGGCTTTGGTATGTCGCATAGCCAAGGATATTACGTTTGTTAAAAAAGTGGACTTCATCTTCTGGCCAAGTTTAACGCGGAGTTGCTCATAAAGAAGAAATCATAACCAAATGGAGTGTCTGCAGGGGGACAGCCCATGGGATGTCTCCTTTCCTTCCAGCCTCCCTCTGCTCTTCTCTTCCTTTTCTACTCAACTTTATTTTTCAGATATTATTGTGCTTTGTTTGTTGATCTGAATGTCCCACAATTTATAGAATTACTGTAATTAAAATGGACACCAAACCTTACCAAGCAAACTCCTACAACAGCGAAGTGGCTTTCCTCTAGTTGCATTTCTGTATATTTTTATATATATACGTAGACACACACACTTTTTTCTTTTTTTTTGCCTTTTCTGATGAACCGTTAGTAGAATCATAGAGTTGCTGAGGTTGGAAGGGACCTTTAAGATCATCAAGTCCAACCATTAACCTACCCTGACAAAACCCACTTCTAAACCATGTCCCTAAGTACCACATCTACCCTTTTTTTAAACACCTCCAGAGATGGTGAATCCACCACCTCCCTGGGCAGCCTATTCCAATGTTTAATAACCCTTTCAGTGAAAAAATGTTTCCTAATATCCAGTCTAAACCTCCCCTGACATAACTTAAACCCATTTCCTCTTGTCCTATCACTTGTCACCCAGGAGAAGAGGTCAGCCCCCACCTCTGTACAACCTCCTTTCAGGTAGTTCTAGAGGGTGATAAAGTCTCCCCTCAGCCTCCTCTTCTCCAGGCTAAACAACCCCAGTTCCCTCAGTTGTTCCTCATAAGATTTGTCCTCCAGACCCCTCACCAGCTTTGCAGCCCTTCTCTGGACACGCTCCAACACCTCAATGTCCTTCTTGTAGTGAGGGGCCCAAAACTGAACACAGTACTCGAGGTGAGGCCTCACCAGTACCGAGTACAGGGGGATGATCCCTTCCCTAGTCCGGCTCACCACACTATTCCTGATGCAGGCCAGGATGGTGTTGGCCTTGGCCACCTGGGCACACTGCTGGCTCATATTCAGCTGGCTGTCCACCAACACCCCCAGGTCCTTTTCTGCTGGGCAGCTTTTGAGCCACTCTGCCCCCATCCTGTAGTGCTGCATGGGGTTGTTGTGACCCAAATGCAGGACCTGGCACTTGGCCTTGTTGAACCTCATACCATTGGCCTCAGCCCATCTGTCCAGCCTGCCCAGATCCCTCTGCAGGGCCAGCCTACACTCAAGCAGATCAACACGCCCACCTAGCTTAGTGTCGTCTGCGAACTTACTGAGGGTGCATTCGATCCCCTCGTCCAGATCATTGATAAAGATATTAAAGAGAACCGGCCCCAGCACCGATCCCTGGGGGACACCACTTGTGACTGGACACCAGCTGGATTTAACTCCATTTACCACCACTCTCTGGGCCCAGCCTTCCAGCCAGTTTTCTACCCAGCGAAGAGTACACCTGTCCAGGCCTTGAGCAGCCAGTTTCTCCAGGAGAATGCTGTGGGAAACAGTGTCAAAAGCTTTGCAAAAGTCCAGGTAGATAACATCCACAGCTTTTTCCCTCATCCACTAAGTGAGTCACCTTATCATAGAAGGAGATCAGGTTTGTCAGGCATGACCTGCCTTTCACAAACCCATGCTGACTGGGCCTGATCACCCTGTTCTCCTGCATGTGCCGTGTGATGGCACTGAGGATGATCTGTTCCATGACCTTCCCAGGCACCGATGTCAGACTGACCGGCCTGTAGTTCCCTGGATCCTCCTTCCGGCCCTTCTTGTGGGTGGGTGTCACATTTGCCAACCTCCAGTCAGCTGGGACCTCCCCGCTTAGCCAGGACTGCTTATAAATGAAGTGGCCCGGTGAGCACTTTGACAGCTCCCTCAGTACCCTTGGATGGATCCCATCCGGCCCCATAGATTTGTGCACCTCCAGGTGCTGAAGCAGGTCCCTCACCATTTCCCTTTGGATTACAGGGGCTTCATTCTGCTCCCCATCCCTGTCTTCTAGCTCAGGGGTCTGGGTACTCAGGGAGCAACTGGTCCTACTGCTGAAGTAGAGCGGGTTCTTGTTCCATATGGTGACAACAGAAAGTCCTTGTATGCATGCTCAGAAATGTGACTAGTTACGGAGGTGGTAACATTATCAAGTGTCTGCCTCCGGGGTCCTCTGCTTCTTTCCTTACTCCTGCAAATCGGTGGAGCTCAAAAGTTCAGATCTAAAGGACAAACTCTTCAAAATCCATGTGAGAGAAAGCTCAGGGATGGAGTAGCTTGGTTTCATTATTTTGTTTTATGCCAGAATTTACCATGTTTTATTGTACATTTGTCAAGGTTGTTGGTTTTTATCTCTATAGTGAGCAAAAGACACCTGCAGGCAGAAATAAAAGGAACTTGGGTCATCATTTGTCAGTGCTGATACCTTTATTGACAAAATGCTGTCTCAGAAGAAGAAAATCCTGTGCTATGTTCACAGGTGTGACAAAATACTGTGCCACTGTGTCATGGTTTCAGCTGGGATAGAGTTGACTTTCTTACTAGCAGCTGGTATAGTGCTATGTTTGGGATTTGGGATGGGAAATGGTGCTGGCAGCACATTGGTGTTTTTCATTGTTGCTAAGCAATCAAGGCCTTTTCTTCTTCTCATACGGCACTGCCAGTGAGTAGGCTGGGAGGGGACACAGCTGGGACAGCTGACCCCAACTGACCAAAGGTATATTCCATATCATATGATGTCATGCTCAGTATATAAAGCTGGGGGAAGAAGAAGGAAGGGGGGGAATGTTCAAAGTGGTGGTGTTTGTCTTCCGAAGTAACCATTACGCATGATGGAGCCCTGCCTTCCTGGAGACGGCTGAACCCCTGCCTGCCGATGGGAAGTAGTGAATGAATTCCTTGTTTTGCTTTGCTTGCGTGCGTGGCTTTTGCTTTACTTACTAAACTGTTTATCTCAACCAACGAGTTTTTCCTCACTTTTACTCTTCCGATTTTCTTCCCCATCCAAACTGAGCAAGCAGCTGTGTGGTCCTAGTTGCTGGCTAGGGTTAAACCATGACACACTGTGAAACTTGCTCATAGCTAGGCTGTTGGCCGCTTTCTTTCATGTCATACTTTGCCACTGGGCACTTGTGCTTCTGGTAGGCTTGTTCTCAGAGGAAAATCCACCCACCTTCTGATACCTCTTTTGATGGTTGAAATGGTGACAGCAGGAAAAATGGTGGCTTCTTCATCTCCTGCCTTAAACCCATAACAGTGCTGAACACCTGTTAGGTGATTGTGATACTGGCTGTACTAATTAGCTGTAATATGAGCACATTCTTGTACAGAACAAAATTTGAAACATAATGACTTAGTGCTGCTTAGGCCAAAGGACCCAGAGGCTTTTGCTCTTCTTTCTCATTAAAATTTAAGTTTGTGCAAGGAAAGTTGAAAAAAAATTGTCCCCTTGTTTGTGTGAAAAATGTTGGTTTTGGCCAGGTTCTTTGTTGAGAGAATTTCGAGTGGTTTTGACCCCAAATGATTTGTTCAAATGACTCTGTTGATACCTCTTTCGAAAGCCTCGGATATGTGTATATGCATATACATATTACTTATGTATACATAAGTGCAGGCAACAAATGAAACTTTCCTGTCCTCCTTGAAGTTATTTAGCCACACAAGGGTTGAAGTTAGTTGGCAGGACAGAAAGAAGCGGGCTCTGTGCCAGATGATGTTTCAAAAAAAGTCCTCGCAGTTTCCCAAGCAGTTGGTGGCCATTGAGAACAATAAAGTCATGTGACTGGTTATTTGTGTGTTATAGATATTTGAATTCTTCAATACTGGAAAAAACGTGTCTGTTATAAAATAGTAAAGCTATAAATCATAGTGTGCTACAAGGGGAAAAAAACCCAAACAAACCTTTGCTGCTTACTTATAGAATCATAGAATGGTTTAGGTTGGAAGGGACCTTGAAGATCATCGAGTTCCAACCCACCTGCCACAGGGATACTTCTGGGTAAAGAGCTTGCAGCTGTAATGGAAAAATGATGTTTTTGGTTTTTTTTTTTCTTAAATAAATGCAGATCACTGCAAAAAGTCTTGACATAGTAAGTATCTAGTGTAAAGGATCACTGCCTTGGTTTGCGTGTGAATTCTCTTTGCAATAGAAGTTTCAGAATTTGCTGAAGCAGCAGGAGAGCAGTAATGTGGAATGAGGTGCAGTCAATGAAGAGCGATAAGTGTAGTGATCAATAAAGTGATTTGTGAAAAGCAGTTGATGACAGAGAGTGTGTGTTGGTTCCAGATGTGTATGTACTGTAGGAGCAAGGCGTGCTGAAGTAGGTAACACTGCTATACTGCAAGGTAAGCCATTCCCATTTGCTCCTGACAGTGAGTGTTGATTGCAAATGACACTATTGGGCCGGGTTTAAATAATGCTAAGTAAAAGAATGATGATTTTGTCTAAACTAGGAAAATGAGAGGTAGGATGGGAGTATTCTCTTATGTGCAGTAGCTTAGGGGAAGGTCACTTTTTCAGTTGTTTGGTTTTAGGCTTTGTTTTTGATGGCTTTGCTTGCGTGCAGTGTTTTCTCTTCATATGCCTCTGTGACAGACAAAATGAAAATGTGACAAAGATTTCAAATGGATTGCCATCAAAATGGAAGAAAAGTAAATGAATGTGTATTGAGAGGTGTATTTTTTTTTTTTTTTTTGATCTTGGTTGCCCATAGTTCAACAATTTTTCTTTTATCACAGAAGGAAATTTTCAGGGAAGAAACAAACCTGACAATATCAAGGTTTACAACAGAAGTAATAATTTGACATCGTTTGGATTTTTATTACCTTACAGATCTTCTCAGGAAACTGAAACCAGCCGATGGGTCAGATATTCATTAAATTAATAGTGAATGTATTGCAGCCTTGTGAGTCATACAGTCAACAATGAAGTTTTAGCTATTGTAATCTTTGTACTTTTTCATCATTAAATGTTTCCGTTTTCTGATTAGAAAAGCTTTGCAGTCTGCAAAGCTTTTGTCATATAAGAAGTTCTTACTCATGCAGGTAATACCATTAAAATTCTCTGAGACTGCTAGTGTGAATAGACTGGTAGTCTGGGTCTAAATTAATAACGGAGTCTCATTTCTATTCTTCTAGAGTAGAGGTATATCAAACACTGAAAGTGCTTTAAGTGTTCTTTAACCCAAGCTGTAAAAGATACCATAAATTTAAAAAGTGACAGTTTCTATAATGCTTAGCAAGAACAGCAGAAATTATGGTGACTGCCGAGATGCTGAAATCACTGCATGAATTTCTAGATAGAAGGAAAATGGGGGTCTGATTCTGCCTTTCTTGCACTGTTTTTATGCCAGTGTAATGTCGCTGACTTCAGGGGGCTGTCATCCTGACTTGTACCTGTATAGGAGTATGTTTATCTTACCATTTTAGGAAAATGGATTCAGTTAGATGTTTGTATTTTAGTGGAAGGAGCACAATATTGGAAAGCTCTGTCAGTAGCTAAGGGTCACTACTACCCTTGTATTTCACACTTATCTAACTTTTCCAAAAAAGTTCATTTAGTTTGAAGTTTTGTATGTGTCCAGTGGGGTGCAATGTTTTAGATGATATAGTTAGTCAGAGAAGGTAATTCTGAGATAAAAAGCCTTGAAATATTAGGCCATTTAATTTTTTGTGAAGTCTTCTAACCTTTTCTGATAAAATCATGCTTCAAAATGATAAATTCTGAAAATTTCATATATGTTTTATTCAGTAGTCTTAAGTGACCTTCAGTGCTAACAAATATTTTAATCCAAAATCGAGCTATTATTCTGAAAAATTAAGTAGTCGTGCAAGTCCCAGGGATTTTATAAACTTGTCCTATGTTTAATAGAGTTTATAAGCTGCTTCATCTGAATCAGCATGGCTGAAGGAAGAAACTTCGTAGATTTTACAGAGCTTTAAGTTCTACCATGTATGGCTTCTCAGTGGTTTTCAACAGCTTCAGCCTACCCTGACAGGCTGAGAGAGATTGTAAATGGCCAGTGGAGCTGGAAATATTTTACAGACTCAGCAGCAGTAGTTTTTGCAGATCGCAGTGGCTGAGCAAAGTGCTTAGGCTTCCCAAGAGCTGCAGTTCTGGGTCTGCGCTATAAGCATCTGCCGCAAACTGCAATAGGAGAAGTACTGCTGTGAAGGTCTCCTAGAGAAGGCTGGAAAGCATCAGCTATCCTATTTTCTGTGTGTGCGTGTGCTGTTATTCCCATAATTTCCGTGATTCTTTTTCAGAAATATGTTTTTTAGGACAAAAAACGACTTCCGGTCATGTGAGGGTGTTTCAGAAGTAAGCCCTGATGCCTTTTAATTATTAGCAACCCATGCTGCGTAAAGCTTAACAAAAAAAGTAATGTGGTGGTAGAATCCTGAAGGCAGTGGTCCAAGACAACTTTGCACAGAAAAGATATGTAAATATATATATATAACTGAAAAACCTTTCCTGTTTTAGAAGTCTGTTTTGTATTTTAGCAATAGTAAGGCACCATCATTGATTAATGTGTCCAGTAAACTCCTGGGTCTCTCTGGTAATTTTCTAGATTTTGGAAGATATTGCTGCACTGTCTTGTAAAATTAGCAATTTCAAACAGGGGCTGATTTTTACAAGCAAAGTGAAGCAGCAGTCCCCGCACTGGAGAGGAGGTATTGGCTTGAAGTCTCTAGTTTGTCCATGTTTTCCTCTATTTCCATATATTTATTATTGAGCTGTGTATGTCCAAATTTTAAATAGTTAACATATTTCGGACATCTTGGATCGATAAAAACTTACAGAAATAACTTCAAACCGTCCCCTTATACTTAGCCTAAAAGCTATTTTCATGTGTGTAACTCATTAAAAAATATAAAAAACTCTCCCCAATGTCCCCTACCCTCATTTTCCACACATGATTCAACAGAGGAGTGAATTACGCATGTGGGAAAGTTATGCAAGGAATAAGTTACTACAATATCTCATTGATCAGTAAGTCCTCTTAGGTCCTGATACATTTTCCTGGATGTACACTCACCCTATGAGACTTTAGCAATCATACCTTGAAAGTACATTTGCATTCACTAATAGTGAATCACCTGAATTTATCTCATATAAAATATAGATCATCCCAGTTTCTCTTTTCAATAATTAGATGCCTTTTGCATATTTTTATTTTTGATGCATAAGCACTTCTATAAATGCATTACATCTGGATACTGTGATGAAAAGGTTATTGGAAATGTGACATAGGCTTTATGTTAAAATAATTCCCCAGCTGCATAACTGAAGCCCTATGTTGGCCTTGTGTGACTGGAAAAGAAGAATTTAGCGGCTGCTGTAGGACACTGTGTCATCCTGGGGGAACATGAAAAGGTCTGTATCTCCCAATTTGTCTTTAAGATTTTTTACCGATATGTGTCAAGGACAGTCTGGTTTGCTGGACATTTAAATCCCTAGTATTGATAAAGAGATTGAGGTAAACGTGTAATGGACATGAAAGAACATTATGTCAGCCTCGGATACAATAACAAAGACATTGGCTGTCAAGACATGACAGAAAATGCTTTTTAAGTTATATACAATATGTTTATACTTCTCAACTAAAACTGCACAGTCTACCCCAAATAAACGCGTGCGGTAAACTAGCAGAAATTATGTTCCTGTTACCACAAATGCTGTACTAAATACATCCTCTTTGTTAAAGAGAATGCAATCCAAAGGTGCAAGAATAAGATAAATGACAATAACTTTCACATGCACTTGTAAAAGCATCCGCTAACCTTTCCAAACACAACAGACTTTCACCTTGATGTGTTTGCATTGCTTGGAAAATGGTCTGCTCTCTATCAAATTCAACATTAAATGGCCCATTGGGTGTAATGAAGCAATAAAATAATAATAAAAAAAATCCCTACACTTCTAAATGCTGCCAGAGCTACCTGAATGTTTTATAATGAACAGATGATCTGAAAAAACAATTACTTTTGTAAAAGTATAAATGATAATATTCAAATATAAGCCCTAATACCTCAAGCTTTTTTTAACACAAGTGCGTTTACAGGGGGACAAAATGTACAGTATTTTGTTTGATCTGGAAGTTTTTTCCAAAGGGTAACAGATTGAAGCACTAAAATTGCTCTTTTGCTCTTTCATGATTCTTTTGTTTTAAAGGCCTTTTGTTTAAAAATATCCACATAGCAACTACCTAAAGCAGAAGTATAACAAGAGAGGGGAGATTGACTTCTAACTTTTGGCTGTTTCCATATGTGGTAAACACTGCTGTTTCCTAGGCCCTGAGAGG
This sequence comes from Pluvialis apricaria, assembly GCA_017639485.1. Lineage (NCBI taxonomy): Eukaryota > Metazoa > Chordata > Aves > Charadriiformes > Charadriidae > Pluvialis > Pluvialis apricaria. Next base: position 42,999,882 of record CM030008.1, on the reverse strand, counting down.
GTTTGAGAATTCAAATCATAGAACTCTGGCAATCTTGAGAAATTATCTTGCAAATTACAAGAAAATAATAATTTTGAAATTGCTTATGTGAAAAAAGTACAAAACACAAACTTCTGACATTCATCCTAAATTGAAAAGAAAAAAAAAAAACCACTCAACCCTGAATTTTAGTAATCGCTTGCTTGTGACCTTTAATTTCCTCTTCCCCACCATGACTACATTTGCTGCCAGTTTATTTTATTTTATTCAGTGACTGATGGCTGCATTTTATATGCATAACAAGGATTGTAGGGGATGAACTATTTGGCTCAAAATTATCATTTGTTATTCTGCAATGTTTTTTGGGTTTGTTTTTTTTTGTTTTTTTTTTTTTTTTTTGTTTGGTTGTTTTTTTTGTTTTAAAGCAGAGTTCCCACAGAGCTCATTCATGCGACTTGCCTTTTAATTCTTTTTCTGTTTCATTTTATAGATGTGTTTTCGTTAAGCATATTTCCAGAATGCTTAATGATAAAAGGCTGGGGGGGGGGGGAGTTACTTGTGTTTCTAGAGAGATAACCTATCAACAAAATAGAGACAGACACTAACTGAAACTTAAGGGTGTTTTAAAAATTACCTTCTTGGATACAGTGGTAGCCAGTGGTTGTATTGGAGTGTTAAGAACAGAACCTGTCTGCAAAAATGAGTTGCTTGTTACGCCCAAAAAAGTGTTCATGCTCTTGTTTTCTGCTGAGATATAAAGACTTGACTGGATATTTAGGTACTAGGAAAGATAAAGGTCTTTAAGGTGGGATATGGCAGTTACAAGATACCTGGATGACAGGCTGTAGGCTGATTTCACATCAGGGAGTTGATCTGAGGGGCTGAAAGAGATTATTTTTGTTTGTGAAATCAAAAGTAATTCCTATACCTACAAAATTTTGGTAGTTCTGTAGAAAAAGATCAGTTGTCACTTTTTTCCTTGACACATCCTTTTTTCTTTACATCTGTCTCTGGACCCTGCTAAATGGTCTAATTTACATGCCGGTCAGAGTTAATAACTTGAAAAATCTGCAATTTTTTTCCTGACCTTTAAAACCTGTACTGGCTGCCTAACTTCTCAAAAATAATGCTAAAACCAAAGTTTTGTCTCACAGAGGCAGTCCGAATTGCAATCGGACACTTCTGTCCCTTCTTTTTGAGCCCAGCCAACTCAGGAGTGCTGTTGACAGGAGTTTTGAGGCTGCGAGTGGAATTCCCAAATGTGAAAATCAAGAAGATGAAAAAAAATAATGCACTTCAGGGTGCATGCCAAAAACAAATTTTCTTGGAGCCTTCATAACTGTGCTAGCTGTGCCTTTTGCCATTTTGACTACTGCCTTACGTACAAGGTCTGTACACAAGATACAGCTGATGGAGGGGGAGTGAAGCAACGCAAACAGCTTGCTTTACCTGCATGGGAAGAGCATCCCTCGGGGCCTGGGTACCAGACACACAGCTGAACCCGTGTCTTTATTTGGCCCTATTTTAGGCAGAAATCTTGGTCTTCACAAGGACCATCTCTGAAAACAGATTGAATAAAAAGCAAATGAGGGAGTTTTCATGGCTTGGCTCTGGCTGTAAGTCACCACAGTAGTGCTGCTCAGATTTTAGAAGCTGATGTTTGCAAATTAATTACTTGGCCTTTAAATAGTTCCAAACCACCCAAAGTGCTCTATTATGTTAGCACAGGCTTGAGAAATAGATATGTATTACTAGCTAATTGAATAACATATGGTGTTGATTAGTGCTTAGCTCTTTTTATAGAACTCAATTAAAAAAATGACTGCAGTATATTTTGAGACTATGAGATGTCTGTTGGTTGCTTCTGGCATGAGGGAACTGCTGAACCGAGAAATGATGAACTATTTCTGTTTAGTTCATCTATAAGTTCCTTTAAGAACTCGTAGTGTGCGTGGCTGTGACGGGAGATAGGCTGGAGTCTGTTCATTTGCTGCAGTATTGAAAAGCAGTATTGAAAAGCAGCCTTTCCTGAAAGATTTAAGTGCTCTCCCGGCAAAACTAAACAAAAGCCCAGGCTTTTATTTTCTGCGCTATTGCTCAAGGTATACGAATATACAATGAGCCTATTTCAGATGGATAAAAATCTACTCTTACAGGGTTCGGTTTGCAGAGATGCACTTCTTGGGAGGAGTCCCAGGACATAGACATTAAGTTATAAAGCCCTCCAACCCCAAATAACCTCAGTCTCCTTCCACCTCATCCCCTCTCCCTCCCGCAAGCAATAAACATGTGAGGAGAACCTGCCTTTATTTCTTTCACCTGGTGCAGTTTTTGCTCAAGAGTTTATTTTCCTCTTAAACTTTGCAAAAATCGCCTGAGATGATGATGATTATGATTTTCTTATTCACATGGATGCTTGAAGTGGTATAGCAGCTAGCAGCAGCGATCAGATTGGGAGGAGCTGGAAGGATGCAGAATAAAAATAAACAGGAAAATAAGGTGTTTCTCTTCCTGACTTACTTTTTTTTTTTTTTTTTTTTTCCTCCTGAGCTACCTCTTCTGCTGTATTTTGTGTGGATTTTTTTAAAGAGAAAATTTGGTAAATAGTGGCTTCAAATGTGATGTGCACTGTATGAGATAGCGACAAGAAATAGTGACTTCTATCTGCAATTTTATCACTGACTAATAATTTAGCTCTTGGGTGTATGATCTGACAAACTCTTCCTGGCTTTTTAGAAACAAGTGATGGTTGTTCTTGCAGTCCTAAAAATCTTAGTAGAAAAGGCTAACAACAGCGTAAAATTACTTAATGCATGTATTTTCCAGATTTTCACATTGGCTTTTATTGTATTATATGCTATTTTGTATTTAATTTTCATCTGAAAGACAGCAAAATCTGAAAGACTCCGAACAAAGGAGGTCCTGAAAAATCAATTATTTTGAAAAAAGCCTTTCCAATCCCAGTAGGTTCCCATTCCCCAGTAGCTCTTCTGCTGAAATGACGTTCATTCATCCATCCAGAGAAAACAGATGAGTCCTGCAGTGTATCCTGAAGGTTACTCGGGTCATTTGGGAGGGAGCTACGTTTCAGAGATGCAGTGCTTTCACCGTGAGTGCACTTTCACTGTTTTCCCATTGTTCATCCATCTCATTGTATGTTTGTAACCGCCACAGCAGCAATGTGTAAAATAGACCATTCGTGACCTAAATTGCTCTGGGCTCAAAACCAAGACCAGGTGCAACCCTGATCAAAACCAGAAGGTTACAGTGTCGGGACCACATCATCCAGTGATAACAGGGGTGGACGAAGCAAAACCTTTTTTATTTTTGTATTCCTGATCCTTCCCCCAGGCTGTCCTGCCCCCTCCATCCATGTAGAAAATAGATGGCAATATGTTCATGTTAAGCTTCTCCCAGGAAGAAATTTCTAGAGCCAACATTTTATTCAGTGAGGTCAAGCTAGAGGTTGCAAAGCCAAGTTAGCTGTCACTGGCTTCGTGTTAAAGGGGTCACAGGTGCAGCAGGGATTTTTGAATAACGTAACAGGTAAATAGGAAGACTGTAGCCTACAAATATCCAGCTTTGGGGAGGGTCCTGTCACATATATCAGCTCACAGTGTGGAAGAGTTTCTTAAAAGGCTGACCAAAGGTTGCCCTGCTCCCATGACTGTCATCAACCAGTAACATCCTATTACCTGAACGATATAGCATCAAATTTATGATGTTCAAATAGATTGGAAGATCCAAGTTATTAGCAGAGGGTGTTTGTGTAGTGTGCTGATAACATTCCTCCAAGACATGAAAATTGTCAAGATGATAATTAGAGGATCTTGATAAGTGATCGATTTTTATTTTTATTTTTTTTAATATTGTTCTAGCAACGGTTTCTTTGAAAGCAGCTGATGTCTGTTGATGTATGTTGTTATCTGTTGGTGTCTGAAAACCAGGTTTTCTTTTTACCTGCCAAAATTCAGTCCTGTTAACATTTGTAGAGGCTGTTATGGCCGGCAGAGTGAGATTCATCCTATCTAATGTGAGATCTGTGGCGTAGACATCTGCAAAGGAAGGGGAATGCATGTTTCTAAGAAAAAAACACCTGAGTTTATAATTTTAGTGTACTTCATAGTGACATGACTCTTTCCATAGGCCCTCTTGGTGAGATTTACAGTGACTGCAGAGTCTAGGGGTGACTAACGGAGATGCAAGCATCCGCATCTTTGATGATTGCCACCTAAGTGCCTTTGCCATTTTCACAGTTTTGGAATGAAATATTAGAAATCCCTGAATATTGTAATTAGTGGACTTTTGTCCTTATTGCCCTATCTGTATTTTCTATCCTTCAGTTATTAAAGGCAATGTATTTGTCATAGTGACCTGTTGGGAAGTGGCTTCTTCCAGAGAGATATTCTGTAGGATATACTGTGTCATTCATAAATGGCAAATGGTCTTTTTTGCGTATGACTGACTTACCTGCATAGTGGTCGCTTACTCTGGGATTTGTATACTCCATTGGCCTCTTAAATGAACCAAGCGTATTGGACTATTATGTACACAGGGTCTAAGACCCAGTGACTAGTTCCACCACAGTGACTGGGCTAGTTCCACACTGACATGACAGTCTGGAAACAAACCAATTGGTTGTAATAGAAATGATCAAAGTTTCCTTTCCGTATCCTTGAATAGAAAGCATGCTTTTGTCTTGTGTTTAAGGAGGTAAGGATTGTTTCACAGGAAGGATGTAATTTCTAATCCCTTACAGTCAAGCACATTTCAGAAGAGAAATCCCCAGGCGGTAGCTATGTTAGCTAAGCCAGCAAACACCACAAATTGTAGTTGTGCTGGTTTTCCACATGGGACAGTTTTCTACTTCACAAAGCTATAATGTCATGCAAAGTTCATTTTACTGGTAAGCATCATTGAGCCAAAATTGAGTTCAGAGCTCCAGGGAAAATGAATGTAAGCATTTATCCACAGTGCTGTTTAAATTGGCTTGAAATTTTGAGTTCTTGGTTACCTTGCTCATTCATTTCTAGTTCATTGCAGTCTTCCTTAGGGCTCTTAAATGTTGAGAAGTTAGCTTTCTTTTAGGGGGGAAAAAAGTTATATACAAAACTGATGACTGTTATATGATACGCAACCAGTGCAGTCAAGAAGAACTCTATAATGTAATGACAGGGAAAGAGGATTTTTGTTAATGCCTATCCGTCTCCACAAAGGATCAGCAGTTCAAACCAATAAGACATTGATAGCAATTAAAAATTGCTTTTAAAATTAGGATTATAATTTTTTTTCATCTAACCATATTCTGTGTGACTTTACAATAGAATAAACTAAGCATTCTCTCCCTCACCCTCACCAATCAAAATTGCTGCCTAAACACTTCATTCCAGAAACTAGAAGTATGCAATGATGCAGGCATTATGCGGGTATGAACTGAAAGTCTGTGCACTGCTTTGCAAGAATTAGTCTGCATCTGCGTTAGTTGAGACACTGGTAGATCTTTTAAAATATTTGACAAACTTGATTTTTTTCTTTCTTTTCTTTTACAATACTAGTTGGAGTGGTAAATGGTATTTTAAAAGTATCTCAGCAAGTTATACTCAGTTGGGTATCTCCCCCTTCTTTATCCTTTGCTATCTTTATTTCCTTTTCCTTTAAGGAATATTGAGTAACAAGGATTTAGAATGTTTTAATCCTAAACTGCTTCTGTTTTTCCAAAGTTTTTTGTCTTCATGTTTGGGATTTTTTTTTTCTCAAACCATTTGTGTCCATCAATATACGGAGTATTGTTATGGAATGCTGGTTTACAGCATCAATTCAAGCGGTTTGCACAGGTGTGTAATGTTTCACCTTAGTCCTTTAGTAGCGTGATTACGTATTGAGGAATCACTTTGTATCTGTAAAGGAAATGGTGGCAGACTGTAGTGTAATATGTATTCCCAAAATTTCTGTTTTCCTAATTGTCATCTAGTCTGCAGTTATAAATTATCCCCTTCTTCCATCAGATTTGTGAGAGACATGGCAGTAGGCAAAAATGTGTTGTGGCTCTAATACCATCACAGCTTTCTAATGAAAGCACAAATCAAATGGTAGATGCTTGAATCATTTATTTCCAAGGTGTAATTTCCCTTATTATTTTACTGTGCCTTTATCTAGTGTGCATTTTGTAATTTCTTTTTCTGGAATGAGATTAGAATGCAAGACAGAAGTATCCTATATGCCAAAAATATGACTCTCATAGATTAGGCTGTGTTGACTGGAATATTAGAGGGATGTTATAACATGCTAATACAGTTTATTAGGCTGCCAGCTTATCTGTGTAAATGTTTCAAAGGGAATTAGACATGTGTACACATAGTGTGTAATGTTTGTTTAGTTTACTAGATTATATTTGCTTACAAAGTTTTACATCATGGTTAGATCTGTTTTATTATCGTAATCTCATAGCTATATGACTAGCACTATAGGTCTAGAGATATATTGTACTTGTAAAATTACAATTTTAAATTCATACTGCTCTCTAGTGGGGAATGCTTTCAATGCAAAAGGTTATATATATTAATGTACAGCCTGTATATAAACTGGGATTTCTGAAAAGGTACTGTAATCTAGAGCAATTTAGTAAACTTTTGCTATCATGTTAGCATTTTAATCCTTGTAATGCTTTGATTAACTTAATTTAAAAGTATTTTAGATAGATGAATATAGTTCTCTTTGGGGTGAACAATATCTCCAGCAAACTCCAGAAGGCTGAGACGTTGATGGATTGCTGCTGTTTCCTCAGGAGAAACCACCACCTCCTTCCATTAGGAGAAATATGCTATGGATCTGCTGTAGAAAAACCTCACGTTTTCTCCTAAGCTTTCACAGTCTCATAATATCTTATGGGACAGTTGTGATTTGTCTATAAAAGTTCCTATCATCACTGTTGGTACAACAGATTTTATTTTAATAACTAACTACTCTTATGCTACTTCTTTTTCTCTTTAATTTTCCTTTGGAATGAATTTTTTAGCCTGCTTTCTCATCTCTTGGTTTAAACAGCTAAAATCCTAGATAACAGAGTTGACTGTACACAAAAGCTGAAATAATAATACTGACTGAACTGGTTGAGTGAGGTTTTAATCTACGGCAAGTGCAGAGCTCCTCTCAGAACTGGTGAAATAGGGTTTAGCTAGCACAAAAACCCACAATACTAATTAGATAGTAAGCAAATCTGAAAACTGAAATTGAAACTGTTTTGAACATTGATAGGTTTTTAGATTTGCACCTTTAGATAAATATGTCGTTATGATTTGGTTGGAAAGCAGTAAATGTGTTTAAATCCTTGGGAGTGCCAGCAAAACATTTAGCTGACAAAATTTACAATATTTGAAGCTTTCTCAAGAATGATTTTCTGCATTTTGGTGTAATCAGACCCAAATCTGAAGGCTTGTTTAGATTTATTATTAGATGCTGAACTTTGTCTGGATGTGGTATTAAAGGCATCTGTAGCCCATTTTCTTGTGTTGCTGCAATCATCTTTTTTGTCTCTAGGTTGATTGATTTGTTAGTTAGAGACCAAAAAGTATCATCGCATTTAAGGCTGCAGTAATTTTGTCACGAAGTACAGATTAGAATCTTTGGCTAGACCTTTACTTATTCACTAAGTCGGGGAGAACAAGCAGTTTAAAGATTTATATGCTATATAAAGGTCTCATCAAGATGCTAAGTTGGTATAACATTTTGCCCTCCTCGAACAGTAAATTAGGTTTGCTGTGCACAGAGCATTTCTTCACCTGTACCATTTCTGCTCACCTTTAATCACAGAAGCTCATGTTTACATTGGTTTCACTTGAAGTTCTGCAGATGGGATTATCTTCTCATTTCTGTAGTTGTTACAGTTTGGTATTAGCTGAATCTAAGTTAACTATCCTCGAATTACAGTCCTGGGAGGTTAAGATAAGAAACTAATAGAACATGTTTATTATTTGTCTTTTAACTATTTTGAACCGGACAAGTTACGAAATTATTAGATTTGGGCTTGAGAGCACTCACAGGAAGGTGGAGAGGGGATGACTGGGGGTTGCTAAATACTTAATTATTAAATTCAAGAGTGAGGTCTATGCATTTAAGCTTAGCTGACTAAAGTGTAGGGGGTTTATTTTTTTTTCTGTTAATTGTAACACATCAAAATACATAAATATGGGATAGATATGGTATCACAGAGGTGCCGTATGCGTGGCTGATGGGTTCAGCTTTGGGCACTGGGGGGTCAGTTTTGGAGCTACTTGCAACTAGCTCTCCCTAGGATGGGACAGGCCTTGGCCTCACCTTGGAGAGGTCACCCTGCAGCCCCCACTGCCAGGGCCTGGGCACCTGTACCCAATGCAGTTTCCCACTGAAGGTGACAATTAAGATGTCATGAGCTTCATTTAGACTTTGCTGAGATTTCTAACAGCATTTGTAAGATTGCTTTTCTTAGAATAATTCCTAAATAAAGTAAACTAACCAAGGGATAAAATAGAAATAATTAAAAAAAAAAAATTTTAAAAAAACCACCGTTGTGACAGGTTGGTTCCAGTGACAGATTTAATAGTACCCCTAAACATTTAAAGACATTCACCCGAGTGGTTGTGAACTTACTCAGGTTACACAGCAGAACTAAGAAACTTGAACAGAAAGCAAACCACATGAGCAGAAATGTAATGTTAAAATATGGAAGTGCAAAGAACCTGCACTTTGTTGGTTTGCAGGTATAGAAATATTGTGTATATTATTTTTGTATTACTCGTCAATTTTCCCTCTTACGTGTGGTTTGTGGTTTTTTTTCTTTTGTTTTTTTTTTTCCTCCAGAAAACATGAAGAAGCCCTGGAGCCCTGATTTACCAGTTGATAACCACTCATACAATTCAGATTTCACATCTGTCCCAGACAGGGAAGGTGACAAAGAATTAGCACCCGATGGCACTGAAGAAAAGAAGGAAAGAGAAAAGAAACACACCAGTTTCACTTTGTGTAATGTTTGTAACATTCAGCTGAACTCTGCTGCTCAGGCACAGATCCACTACAATGGCAAATCCCATCAGAAGAGGTTAAAACAGCTCAGCAATGGAAATCTCAAAAGCGATAATGGTAAGCATTAAAATATCTATTTTATTTATTATTATTTAAAGTACCTTTTGCCATGTTTTGATCTGAGAATTGCAGCAATGTGCAGTAATGTCAATATGTATGAGTCAGCATTTTTTTTATTCAGCTGACAAATCCTTTGAAGTTAAGGCAAAGGCTCACGGTGACTTCAGAGTGCTTGGGGTCATCTCTAGCATGAGCATCTGGCAAATAGCTAAAAGTATACTGTCTGTGTTGTTACATGTGTTTTCATTTTATATTTTGTTTACGTAGTAATGTTGATTCAGATTCTTTTTCATCCCATTTGCATTTTGATGGTTTTCAGCATAATCAGTGATATTCTGTATTTCACAGTCTACTAGAAAGGTTATACTCGTCAGGGGTATGTTTGCTTTTAATAAATGTGAGGCAGTTGCAAAATACATTGAAACAAATATGTGACACAGAACAAATACATTCCCAAACTCATTTAACTTTAGTTCCCTTATTCAGGGTTAAACACGTAGCTAGCACAAGTCTGTTTAAAGATCATGACTCAAGTCAAACAGAGATGGAACAAAGGTTATTTTGATTTTAGTTGATTTCATTGACAGTTTTGTGGAAAGCGTGTTGTAGTCAGTGGTATGTTTTCCTGTCATCGGAGTGAATTGTATATCTCATAGAAAAACATGTTTGTGGCTTTATGTAGAAAAGTAGATCAGATAATAGAGGCAAACGATGGTCCCTGAAAAGAAAAAAACCAGATTCCTATGTTATAATTTTCTCAATTTCATAACAGGTCGTACTCAACTTTGCTGCACTATGTAGAGTACTGCTGTATTGTTCTGTCTGCTTCTATGCACCATGTCACAGAAACGATGGTCTTAATACGATGTACTTAGACTTTCAGACTTTCTTTCTTCAGACCACACACATAGCTTAATATTTTGTGACGTGAGTTGCTTCCTGCCCCATCTGCAGGACACGCAGAATGCTAATCCATGGACAGGATTTGAGAGGTATTTTAATAATCTATGCTTTGTCCTGGTTTGAAGAGTTGGAAGTAATATGGGTATGTTGCTGAGGTGTGTTCGATGCAAGTCCTTTGCTATGTACAAGGTATTGCTCATTTCTTTAAAACAAAAAAAAAATAAAACAAAGACAGAAACCCCATAACACTGAACAAGACAAATCATTTTATCTTGAAGTGGCAGGACTGTAACATTTGGCACTGTTCATAGTTCAGGCTTAGGAAGAGTACCACTACCATTAGTAGAAGATGTCAAAATGCGTGAAGATTGGTTTCCTAATTGATGCAATATGGTTATCCACCAAAATTGGTGCAATATGGTTAGCCACAAATGTATTCTTTCTATAACCAAATAAACACAATCTACTGTTACTGCTGTCTTCAGTTAAGGTAAAATTGTGTTATCGTTATTATTCGTGCAATAATTTTGCTAATGATAGAAAGTGTTTTTCTGCAATTCATTTTTCTGCTTTAATCCATAGTAATGAAAGGATTAGTAATTAAGCAATGCTGAAATTAGTGTCAAAAGGCTTCAATCATGCCTCAACATTTACATTCTAGAGAGGATCAAAGTAGTAGTATAGCAGCATGTTTCTTAATTCGTCTTTAAAAGTATTGCTATGTCATGTTTAGCTGCATCCAATTGTAGGCAGAAAATAGCTGATTGACTATCTAGCTCTTTGAAACACAGTGCAGTAGTTTGGGGTGTTGCCTGAAACTTGAGGCTTTTCAAATCTGGCAGATCTTTGAGTATCCTCAAAAGTAGTATTCCACTAAGACAGCAACACAGGGAAGAGCATAAGGAAGTGATTTTTTCCCATGTCGCCAAACTTTGAGATTTCAGTTTATTTTAAACTGAATGTTATGAATGAAACAGAGACCAATATGAAACATTTCTTGCTAAAAATTAGAACTGAATGTTTGATTAACCACCCTCCCCGCACTTTGAACAGAGATGCTGTTTGAGATCCCTTTTCTAAGTCAAGTAGAAATTGGAATCTGACAGACCTTCCGCAATAATAGGTTTTGTCAAAACTAGTATATCTGAAATATGGGCAGTGTTTTTCAGACGAATGATTGTTTTGTTGATGAGACCCCAGCAAGCCCAAGTGACATATGACCATGACTGAAAAAAATTATGACTTGACCCTTTCAGTTTATCGTGTGCACACAAATGATGCTTTTTGAAGGTCACTGATGTAACTGAAGTAACTGTTAAACATGCATGGCACTGTTTATTCATTGTATGTCAGTAGGTTGCCTTATATATGAGAATGGTATTTCTTGTGTAGAAGTCTGATTGTCACAGAAGACAGCTGTTATGCTCAATGTCCAGGTTAATGGTCTAATCATTCTTGAGACTAAATTCTGCTGTAAAGTAAAACTAAGTAAAGGTTCTGTTTTTATGAGATTGTCTTCTAAGGCTTTGTCATCGGTAGTTATTCATTATATCTCATGTTGAATGAGTGAAGTACTTGCACTGTGCACAAGAAAACCCCATTTCCAAATACAGTGATTCATGGACTGTACTGTGGGTTGTATATGCCTTTGAAAAGTTGTGTGCTCTCTTGGAACTAACGTACATGGAAAGGTTGGGAAAAATATTGGAATCGTGACTTCTTGTTTTGTTTCATCTCTGAATTATTCCCACAAAGCAGGATGGATTTGTGTGTTTTATGTCACGAGGGTTAATAGAAATGGAGGATTGATTTATATGAGGCAACAGCCCATGCCTTGTTCCCAAATAATTTGCAATGGACTGCTGAACAGAGGTAGAGTTCAGCTGTATTAGCATTTGACTGTGTAATTAAAGCAGTCACGCTATAGTCATCATCTTCAAACTGTGTGAAGTAGCTTTTATCTGCTGGACGTAAATAGCAGAGCATGTTACTAGAATACCTCTGTAATTTCGTAAGGTAAGTTGCTTAAGCACAAAGCCTATTAACCTCCGCAAATATACAATTAATAAATAATGTGTATTGTGGGGTTAAAGGCAACATTTCTTTGCTGCTGTATTGGTACCTGTACTGAATTTGAACAACTCACCAGATTTACTCTAAAAAGTTTTGCTAGTTGCTTATCCATCAGCTCGGCAGCTTTACTGTTATGATACCCGCTTGGTTCCTTCCTGGGGCGGAGCAGCCTCAGAACAGCACACTGTGCAGAGCCACAAAAATGATGTGAACCCATTGTTTCTTGTGCCAGTATTTGGTACAATGATTTGTGATGACTTAGCAGGACATGGTGAGACATCAGCACTTCTGTTACTGAACCGTATGTGCTTGGGAGTAACAGAGTTTTCCGTGTTCCTTCCTCCTAGTAATTGCCTTTTATGTCACTTAAAAAGACTTCTCACACTTTCCTTATTACACCGTATAATATATTCTTCTTGCTGGTGACGTTTTTGCCTTTCTGCTCTCGTACATGCAGTAGCAAGGTGACAAGCAAGTCAGTGGAGATTTTGAGTAAGTTTGGGAATTAAAAGAGGGCAAAATGCATTTCCTATGTGGTCTGCCGACATTGTACCACTTCTCACAAAAGCAACCTGGACGCTGTGGGAAGAGGTGACCTTTTGTGGGAAATCATTTATTCTGACCAGCAGGAGTAAGATTCACGTTGCTACTGACAGAATGGAGAAATAATTGTGGATGTAAATGTATAGCAGTACAAGTGAGAAAGCTGATATTACTAAGATTTTATGTAAACCAGAATTTCACCTGTGCTTCCGTTTGTGCAAATTGCTGAATCATCATGAGTGAATGAGGCATGGTTAGGACAAAAGCTAAAACTGCTTTCCTCTGCAATACTTTCTACAATACATTAGATATAACGTGGAGAAATGCCACAAAATTCATAGAACTTCTTTCACTTTAAAAATTGATTTCTGAAAAATTATTATTTTGAAACATAGGTGCCAGTGAGGCATTTGGCAGTAGTTTATCTAGCTCTCTGAATTCATAACCCATACAAAATACTATCCAGTTTAGCAAGTTTCATTTACTTTCTTTTAAAGTAAACCTGCCTACAACTTTTTTTTCAGTGAAATTTCATCTTAGTGAAATTTTATTGTACTATGAACAAGGACAGCGAATGTGTGGAAGACAAGAAGAGAAAAGATCAGAATTAAATATCCCTTGCTAGTTGCAAAAAGCAAATCTCTTTCATTCAGCCCTAGATATTACTTAAGAATGAATAACAGCTTGATTGTTACAATTGTACTGAAATATACACTAAAATATGAGCAAAATTTGTTTCGCACGTTTTGTTTTTTGTTCCAAGCGCATTTGATGGTTGAATGTAGTTTCCCACAACAGCTCTTGAGATGACAATTCCATAGTATCTACACAGTAAATTTTTGCACGCTGGTCAGAGAAAATATTAAATCTTTTACAACTACTTTTTTTGCATCTAAGTCCTAACTTGTTACAGTTTCCTGCAGATAGGAAATCCAGAAGATTCACCTAAACCACTTGCAGAGTCTGCTTTCATGCACTTTCCTTTTGCTGGTTCTTTTCTAGTTCTGTGCTGCTGCTTTGCTTCACATCTCTGCTGTCGCATTTTTGGTCGTGAAACTGGGGCAGACAGAACCTTACTTTAAGGCGGTAAACTATTAAGCTACAGCTTTCAGGGAAATGGCGTCACCTGCTCTTTTGATTGCATTAGTCCTCCTTTCAGAGAAAGAGGATTAGATAGGGCCTTGAGGAATGGAGGAAATCTTCAGACAAAGTATATTCTCCTTCAGAGGAAGGGATTTTCTGTTAGTTTCCTGGGAAACAAGTATTGTCAGATCAGCTTGAGATGTCTCTGGAAGTGATGTCTCCAGCAGTGACCTGTAACAGGTTCTTCTCAAGATAAAGGAGGAACTTGCACCATAGCAACTATTTTACTCTTCTGTGGTTGCGAATGTTTTTGGTTTTTTAATGTCATGTTCTGATGCAGACCCTCATGGCCAGTTAACAGTAAATCCAATATGAGTTATCCTCTGGTTTTAAGCCTCTAGTTTGTGGGTCATAGATGCCAGTATTTTGTAAAGAAGCACAGCAGGTTCCTTGTGGGTATTCTTTAATGCCTCCCAAATGTCAAAGCTGGAGATCTTTGGACAAGTAAGACTGGCTGAGGGCAGGGTGTTGTCACTTCCATTGCCCCCAGATGTAAATCTTCCTTCTTAGTACAAAGTACTTGTCTGTTTTCATTGTGTTCCTATTCCAGTTAGTGAACTATTAACATAGTTACTGCTTTTAAGAGCATATTTGTAAGCAAGATATGCTTTTAAAGCACTACTTGTGTTTTCAGAATTTCTTTCTTTTTATTATATTCAGAAATGTAGTATCCAGCATGTATGACATCACAGTGCAGCACAAAGTTTTATCACAAGGTAATTTGTGTATCATTGAATTAATTAAGATTAGGAAAGAGCCAGCTCACACCAATCACATGCATGGTGTTTGTGTTTCCCCTAATGAGCACAGTAGGATCCACTTGGCTTTGTGAATATACAAAAAGTGGTGGATGGATAGTAATTGTGGACAAACTCCTTGCATGTGTGCAAATATTCATTGTAGACTTGCTATAGTTAGCTGACTGCTATCTATTACAAATAAATACAAATGGACATTGCTAAATTTTAATACAGACCAATCATAGGTAAACCCTAGCATTGTGGGGAAGCTGGGGAGAAAGTTTAATTAGTGCACCTGGAATAACTTCAATAATGCCATTCAGTCACAAAGGTTCAAAAAGTTACAAAGAATTTGGTTTGTTCTAGTTTTCTGCCTGAATACAAGACTGCACAGGTTCTCTTTTAATATCCCCAGCTGTATAGAGTGCCCTCCTTTTGGGTGCTGTCTCCAAAGCAAGGTGCTTAGCAAGTTGTCTGCATCCATAGAACATGGATGTTTGTCCATGAGAAATTCTACAACAGTGTCAGAGAGCTGAAACAAGTTCAGAAGCAGGTCCTTACTTTGCTGCTTTCTGGCAAACCTGGATAGGGTTTCTGATTTCTACGCAAAGGCAGTGGAGGCTGAGGTACTTAAAGGTGTCTTCAACAGCACACAAAGGCTGCTGTTATATCCAGGTTAGAGGGTGAAAAATCTTCACCCGTTTTGGGCCTCCTTGGTACTTTTAATCCTCGTCCATACTCACATTTTTTGCTCTGTATGTTCCAAACATTGTTCTCTCACAGTTTGCTTGTCCTTTTTAGGCATTTATGGCCTCATTTCTTCAGGATTTTATGTTGCTCCTAGATGTACAACACTTTTTCTTCTATGTTGAAAACTGCCCTTTTAGTCCTCAAATCTGTGCTTAAAATATGCTTGCGAAAAGTGGGAAAGCTGACTGTCATCTTGCTGTCTTTGCGCCTCAGCTGAACATCAACATAGCCTCTTTTTAATAACTTTTTTTTTTCCCCTTTTCTTTTTTTTTTCCCCTCCTGTATGGCTTCAGGCTAGAACCTGCCATACACTGTATTTATCTGAACTGGTTTGTTTCTTTGTTTTAAAGAGAAACCTGTTTTAGATAAGTGTTGTCTTAATGTTTTATGCTGTAGCAGAAACACTGATAATCAATACTAAGTTAGCTGTATAAGGTTCAGTTACTCTGGGAGCAATCTGTGTCCATCTGTGTTGTTTCTGAACTGTGCCGGGATGTTTGTCTGCCATTCTTTGCTTCTCCCTGAGTGTGGCACCAGTCTCATTTCTGAGAACGCTGGCATTTGATCTCTACTTGCATGTACAGTGAGCAAACTGTTGAGACCTGTTTTGCAGGATCTCCATTTAGTTCTGCTTATATCACTAGGTCCAATATAGATTATGATGACCATGGCTTCCTTCCAGACCTTCTCAGTAACTTGTCTTCTTTTAATATGATGGGGTATTTTTCTGCACTGGCATCTGGTAGGCAACAAATCTTCTATGAGTCATGACAACACACTAAGTTTATCAACATTTCCTGGTATTAATTTCCTAAGAGCTAGCTTTTCCCATGTTCAGTTATTTTTCTTACTTCAAATATAGGTCTATATTGCTCCATGAGGCTCTAAAAGGATAATTTTGTACCTCTCATGTGGCATTAATTTTTTAATTTTTAGGATATCACAGAATTTATGAAAAGATTTTGACATATCTGAATAGAATAAACATAAAGCAGATATCGTTAAATGTGACACACATTTCAGTAATGCTGACTTTTTCTTATTTATGGCCTTTTATTTCTTTGATTCAAAGTATACGGTCTTCCTGATAGTCATGTCGCTGAAATCTTTAGTTAATTTTTTATCCTCTGACATGTTTCACAGTAGGGTGAAATATATCTCAAGATCAGAGTTTTAAGACCAGCTCCAATGAAATTAATAACAAACTCCTGTTGATTTCAAGAAAAGGAGGCAAGTTCCTCACTCTGTTGAGGAACTTAATTAATGTTAGCACACATTTATGCCAGTTCAGTTTACATCATCGAGGAAGCACCAATTCTAATCTACAGTTCACACTTCTACTGTGGGAATGAGTTAATCTGTATGATGTCTTTGCTTTGTTTCTCGCATTAATGCTTATAGGTTAGCCTGGCAGGAGTCCCCATGCCAGGAGGACCCCATTCCTACCTTTGAGAAATTCTCATTCCATCCCAATAGAAATAGCAATATTATTCAAAAGTGGATTAAAAATTCCTCCTTCTGCTCCCATTCCTGTCCTCAAATTCAATGGAGGTTTGAACCTTGGCAGCTTGCATTGTGAATAGATGTGTTTTCCTCTGGGGAAAGACAGTAGAATTTTGTCTTTTTCTTGGTCTTCGGTTTTAACTATTCGACTAATATGTCCTAGTTTTTCCTAGGGTGTTGTCTGGGTTTGGGGTTGGTTTTTTCTTTTTTTTTTTTTTATTTTTATTTGATCATCATACTGAAAAACCAATAATTACATGGCCGTAGTTCTGATTGCACTTAGCTCCATATTCCTCACTTTTGATTCAGAGCCATGTTATGAATCATGTTACGAGTATAGTAAAACACAGATGGATGCATATGCATAGCTGGTCATTCTCAGTAAACTTCCAATTTCAATGCTGCCTTTTTCTTCTTTTGCTGTTGAAAAAATAGTTTCTTTATTGTTTCTTTTTTTCCTGGAAAAAGTAGCAAAACTCTACTGATGAAATGACAGCTGCCTTCTTACCAAAGATAGTTGAGACAAGGACCATAGACAAATGTAATCAAGTTCAAGTTGAAATACTATCAGGGATGTCCCTCAGCTCACTAGTGACAGCTGATACTCTGAAGTGTCTTTGCTATGTGTTGTATTAGAAATTGAAAGTCTTTAAAAGAAGCAGTTCAACGTTTTGGAGTAGTCTCTGACCTCACACCCATAGTGCATTAGGGTCAAGCCTGTAGGAGTGTTTCTTGTGGAACTGTGTGCTGGAAAAGTTTGCAGTGGCAAGCAGGATAGAACATTTTAAATGGATCTATGTGGGAGGAATATAGAATAGTGGTGCCTGGAAAGAGGTAAATGTTAGTCTCATCTTCAGAAAAGGCAAAAACTAGAAGCCAGTCAGTCAATTATCAGTGGCCAGGAAGTTTATGGAGCAAGTCTTTATGAAAGCCATTTGCAGGCACATGAAGTGGAGGAAGGTGACTGGGAACAGCCAACACAGATTTACGTGCAGACTTTGTAAGACCAACCTGATTACCTTCTGTGGTGAAATGACAGGTTCTGTGATCACGGGGATATAATTTTCTGTCTTAAGAAAGGTTTTCATCATAGTCCCCCATAGCATCGTTGCAGCCAGACTGGTGAGATAAGGGCTGGATGAGTAGAGTATGAAGTAGATTAGAAGCTGGCTAAGCTGTCAGGTTCAAAGTATAATGATCAGCCTATCATAGTCTGACAGGCAGATGATTGGTTGTGGCCTTCCCCAAGGATGTGAGGCCAATGCTGTTTAACATCTTCATTAGTGACCCTGGTGATAGGATGGAGTGCATACTTACCGAATCTGCAGATGACACTAAACACAGCGAAATCATTAGTATGACGGAGTACAACGCTGCCATTCATGGGAACCTCAACAAGCAGCAGAAGTGCCTCAGCACTAACCTCGTAAAATCCAACAGATGTAAAAACATGAAGTCCTGCACCTGGAACATATACAATGAGAGGCTGGGGACTGACTGGCTGGAGAGCAGCTTTGTGAAAAAGGACCTGTGTGTCCTCATGGGCAACAAATGGAATGGGATGCATGAGTTTTTGTAGAGATGAAGGCTTAACTACACACTGGGCTGCATTTGCCAAAGGGTAAGTTGTAGTTTGAGGGAAGGGATTGCTATCCACTCTATGCTTTTGCGATCACTGTGGTCATTTCTAGGCCCCCAATACAACAGAGACCTCAACAAAAGGGAGCGAGTCTGGAGAACCATCACTAAGATGGTCAGATTGCTGGAGCACGTGACTCGTGACAAGAAGTTGACAAAGCTGGTTTTGTGTACTGTGAAGAGAAGGGCTAGTGGGGGATCCTGTTGCAGTCTTCAACTTTCTAGAGGGATTTTTAGGAAGA
Organism: Pluvialis apricaria; assembly: GCA_017639485.1. Lineage (NCBI taxonomy): Eukaryota > Metazoa > Chordata > Aves > Charadriiformes > Charadriidae > Pluvialis > Pluvialis apricaria. The sequence goes on along the minus strand of CM030008.1, from coordinate 42,981,251 downwards.
AGATGGATGTGTACAGTGAAAGGGCAAGAGAGGGATAGTCACAAGTTGCAGCAAGGCAAATTCTGATTAGATATAAGGAAAAAAGCGTTCAGAACTTCACTATAAAATGGGTAAGCACTGGAATAAGTTGGCCAGAGATGCTGTGGAAATTATTCTCTGGAGATTTTAAGAACTCAACCTGACCTAACTTTGAAGTTAATTCTCTTTTGAGTAGGAGGTTGGGCAAAGTGAATTCCAGAGATGCCTTTCCCCCTGAATTAGATTCTAAGGTTCTGTAGAAAATACACTGGGAAAACTTCAGTTTTAAAGATTCAGGGGCATGCTTGCTTAATTTACATCAGAAGCAAGATATATAGAGCCAAACGCTTGGATTTTTCTTCATAGCTGTGTGTTTAAAAAGAAAAAAATGCCAACAAAACGGCACTGAATGTCAAGTTGATGGTGTTATTTGACAGACCCAAAACAACTACAGTAAAATCTGTATTCTTAGAAAAGCTTTGAGATGTAAAACAAACTGTTGAAGCCTTTTTCAGTAATTTTTTTTTCCATCAAATTGCCTGTAGCATAGACAGAACTGCTGTTGATATATGTCACAGTCTATCTAGTTAAAGATTATCAAAATAAAATCTTGTCCTCTAAAAGAGGAAATCTGGGAACAAAGCTACTAGTATACATGGATCTCGTTTTTAGACCTTTCTACTGTCGTTAGTGGTGACAGAGTGAAGAACAGATGCTAGGGGATGCAGTAGGTAACAACAGATACTGTGTTGTTCAATGATGTGTTAAGACAGACTTGGTCTTTGTGCAGGCTAGTATTAATAGCTATTCAAACTTTTTTTTTTCTTAAAATACATTAACTTTTAATGTAAACAGTTGAAGATGTCAACAATAGATGCTGCCATATAAATACTGGAGTGATCAAACAGCTCATTTAAAAAATGATCCAGTAATTTATATTGAATTTGTTGTTTATTGATTTTGTGTTTGTGTGATTTTTTTTCTCACAGATTTCTCATAATGAAATTAAATTATGACTAATTAAAGATTAATTTTTGTGTGTTGAGAGGAAAATATAGCTCTGTATGTAGAATTGTCATTGTAATCTGTTATCAAAAGTACCACACATCAGTAACAAAGTATCCCCAATGTTTCAAAATCTTGAAATGTTTAAGGAAAAAACATTGCCATAATAATTCACTGTGTTTTATTTGATTTTATCACTGACTTTTAATGTCAGTGACCCTTGTCACAAACAGATGAAATATGCTTGAGAAAGCCAAAGAAAAGATCCTGGAACTGCCAAGCTTTGAAAAAAATATATTATTCAGAATTGCAGTGCAGGCATTTAAAGACTTACTGCTGTGAAATAAATTGTTTCAAGAACAGTGGCAAGCCTCTCTGGTCTTATGAACACTTAAAATTAAAAGATTGTGGAAACAAAGAATGCTATAGCTAAAGAAAGAACAATTAAATAAGTTTATAGCTGGCATTGAAGTCTCAGTACTATTCAACAAGGAAGCATTTTAATTTTACCAACACTTTATTTTTTAAAAGCCAGAAAACTTTATTTCACCAGATTGACTCTCTTAATTTTATCTCTGTGAGGTTGGATGTATGTGCGAATAGTTCTAAGTTGCTTCATGTTTTTTGGTACAAGCTGAAAATTTGGGCTGTAGGTTAGTTTAATCTGTTTTATATCTGTAAATCTATTGTGGGGGAAATAATTTTCCACTTTTGTGATTCCTTTGATATCGCACACAACCCATCCTACAAAATCCATTGACCACATTAATAGGAGTACTAGAGGGTCAGGTTAAATTTTAATATGTGTGCTTCTGAGTACGGTGATTATATATTCATACATGCACACACACAAAAATGATGACACAGTTTAGTCTGCGTAGAGATAAGTTAGCTCTTGGGCTAGTTTGAAAGAAAATTCCATATAGGGAGCACAGTTGTGCACCATCTCCCTGTTTGCTCAGAGTCAGTCCTGTATGGTAGTCAGCAGCTAGCTGCTTGTTAATCTTTGAAAATTGTAGCGGATGTGTTTTTGCTGAAGAACTGCAATAATTTCTTTTTGAAAGGAATTTTCCAAACAGTGTGTGTTTATTTTGTCAAATCAGAAGTCACACTGATGATGTTTTCAAGTGAACATCAGTAGGAATGAAGCTTCCCAATCCTTAATGGCTCTGGAAAGCTGAGTTGCATTTCTTCTAATTCAGTTTTATTCACTGATCTTGCAAATTTTATAGTTCAGAGAACCTGCTTTTACACAGTATGATGTAAGGTTTTTTCCTTTCTTAAATCTTTGTATTTTTCTATTCAACACATTCAAGAAAGCCTCTCGCACTTCAGTATTCATATTACGTTATGACTGATGTAATCCAATACTTAACAAAAATAGGTGTTATTACTTTTAACGCATCTCTAGGAGTATGTTAATTGTTGATAGAATTACTAAAACATTACCTCTTTATATAAGAATTTTATTTTTTTTTTCACTGGCATTATAAAGTAGCATAGTGCTATGACGATATCCCTGGTATATTTTGGTAAAAACATATATCCCTTCCTATATCCACTTTTTTAATTTCTTTGGAGAATGATCTTTACAATATTACTTTCTTCTTTTGCCACCTAACTGTGGATATTTTATTAAGTGTCGTCATAGGAAGCTTGAGTGATCAAGCTTAGCTGATCCCCAAAGTTACCCAGAAAGAGAGTTGTCACCATGACTTACTGTTTGTGGATACCCAAATTAATCTGTTCTGACAGAGCTTTCCGTGCTCCGCAGTTCACCTGCTATAGATGAGATGCCATTAAAATGCGGTGGCTGAGGCAGCAGGTGCAAACACAAAATGGCAAGAGTGGTGAGTTTATAGTGCAGCTTCTGAAGATGGGGCGGAGGGGGGGGGGGGGAAGTCAAACGATACCTGCTTCATCCTTTATATTACTTTGATAATAAAGCATTTCACAACATTCTTGAGACCAAAGCAGACAGGAATATGTACACAAAGCACAGCATGGATTTTGAAATGTGCTGAGTTTGGTTATTTTGTGTACAAAGTGAGGTGCCTAAGGCTCCTTTTCTCTTGACGTTGTGTAAGGTTGAAAACCACCCACTGTGACCCAAAGAAGCCCTACGGGAAAGGCAGGATGTTACCCATACTGAGGGCAGTAATCAGGCCAACAGCAGCTTCCTACTACACCGTTTTACTGTAACAATATGTGAGGTTAGACATACTGCTTAATCTCATGGAAAACTTTAGAAGGCCTTGGTTCCCATGGAGAAGCTCGCTCTTTGGTAGTAAAATGCCCTTCACAACCCCCTGTGGTATGAACCCCTGAACAAACTTTTATGCAGGATAAAAGATCAATGCTGTCACACGAGGAGACTTAGTAATGAGGGAATAGAAGGATTCAGATGGGGCTAGGTCGGTGCTTTTTCATGATTTGGTGGGAAAATGAGGCATGAAAACTCATTTTTACAGGATGGGAATAACTTGCAGAGGTAAGTACAAATGTAGGAAATTATTAGAATGAGTAAATGAACAACTGTGGGGAAGACTATGGGGTAAGGAAGGCAACTGTTTGTCTTTCATGTCAAAGCAATTGAAAACCTGACAGAACATAAAGTATTTTCTGCTTCCTGACCATCTTGAAGTCATTAAGGAAATTAGCATAAATTTTCCATAGAATTTATATTTCACATTCACTTGAATGCCTGGTGCATATATTTCCTTCTCAGATGGTGGGTTCACAGAATCACAGAATCGCCTAGATTGGAAAAGACCTGTAAGATAATCTAGTTCAATCATTAACCTAACACTGACAAGCCCACCAGTAAACCATGTCCCCTAAGCACTTATATCTACACGACCCTAAAATACCTTCAGGGATGGGGACTCCACCACTGCCCTGGGTAATGTGTTCCAGTGCCTGATGACCCTTTCAGTGAAGAAATTCTTCCTAATAGTCAATCTAAACTTCCCTTGGACAACTTGAAGCCATTTCCTCTTGTTCTATCACCTGTAACTTGACAGAACAGGTCGACTCCCACCTCTCTGCAACTTCGTTTCAGGTAGTTGTAGAGAGTGATAAGGTCTCCCCTGAGCCTCCTTTTCTCAAGGCTAAACAACCCCAGTTCCCTCCGCCACTCCTCCTAAGACATGCTCCAGACCCCTCATCAGTTTCATTGCCCTTTTCTCGACACGCTCCGGCGCCTCAATGTCCTTCTTGTGGTGAGGGGCCCAAAACTGAACACAGTATTCCAGGTGCGGCCTCACCAGTGCCGAGTACAGGGGTAAAATCACCTCCCTGGTCCTACCGGCTACACTATTCCTGATGCAGGCCAGGATGCTGTTGGCCTTCTTGGCCACCTGGGCACACTGGTGGCTCATGTTCAGCCGGCTGTCAATCAACACCCCCAGGTCCCTCTCTGCTGAGCAGCTTTCCAGCCACTCCTCCCCAAGCCTGTAGTGTTGGTGGGGGTGGTTTTGGCCAAAGTGTAAGACCTGGCATTTGGTGTTATTGGAACTCATACAGTTTGCCTTGGCCCATCGATCTAGTCTGTCTAAATCCCTCTGCAGGGCCTCCCTACCCTCAGGCAGATCAACAATTCTACCCAGCTTGGTGTCATCTGCAAGCTTACTGAGGGTGCACTCGATCCCCTCGTCCAGATCATTGGTAAAGATATTAAACAGAACTGGCCCCAGTACTGAGCCCCGGGGTACACCACTCATGACAGGCCACCAACTGGAATTAACTCCATTCACCACCACTCTCTGGGCCTGGGCTTCCAGCCAGTTTTTTATCCAGCAAAGTGTATGGCCATCCAAGCCATAAGCAGCCAGTTTCTCCAGGAGAATGCTGTGGGAAATGGTGTCAAAGGCTTTACTAAAGTCCAGATAGACAACATCCACAACTTTTCCCTTATCCACTCATGGCCGTTCCTTCTGCCAGGCGCTGGCAAGTTGGTGTAAATTACCCAGCAGAAGTTAGAATGTTTTTTTCATTGCAAGCTGACAAAGTGAGAGACATATGCAAAAACCCAATGTTCTCCCCAGTCCTACCACCGTCTCATTTCTTCCTCCGCCTTCTTCAAGGAACCCTAGGAAAAGAATTCATAGTCATTATCTAATGAAAACTTAAGTGAAATGCTTGTTTGAGAACTACTTGGTTTTGAGCAGGGGAAAGAGTTCAAAGTTAAACTGTGACATTTCTCAGCTTTTTGGATCTACATGATATTTTGATTTTCTGCCTTGTTTTTAATCCAGAGTTTAAAAATAATGTTTCCATGCTACACAACTTAAAAACAAAAATAAAATTCTTAGTAACTGGAACTATGTTTCAAGAAAATCTATTTCTGCTTTGCGTTTTTAACCCCATATAAATACTAGCACAGGAAGGATTTATCCCAAGTAAGATAACATATTATTTGAGCACTAAAGTACTGAGCAATGAATCACACATTTCCTCCGAGGAATCCAGGTTTCCTTGCGTGTGAAGTTGGGTGAACCTTTGAACTTTTCTCATAGAGATATAAACCACACCTAACTCTTTTTACTCTTCTAGAAGAGGACTCTCTTGGAGTGTAAAAAGACCCATAGCATATTTGACATGTTGCAGTTTCATCAGTTGTTCCTCTGTTGCTACTTTAATTAAATCATGATAGCTGTGGAATTATTTAATACCATATGGTAATATTATATCTGCTATGTTGGCAGTCTTCAGGATGGGGATTCTGTTACCCTTATCACTATGTAAGGTACAAGGAATGTGAAGACTAGAGTAATACTATAAATAGCATGAAATATTGGTAGCATCAAAAATTAAAATGAAGGTTTGTTGGGTTTTTTGGTGGGTTTAAATTCAATTTGGGAGTGCTGAAGGTGTTATCTGGAGTAAAGAGGGGGAAAAAAAAAAGGACTGAGGAAAAGAATTATCAATTTCATTTTGTGGACCTTAATGCTTCATGAGAATGGCCTTGGCTTTCTCTCCCTCCTTTTCTGAACACTGTTATGTGGAGTTCCTTGTGCTCTCGCTGTCCTTACCACAGAATTGTCTATTTTAGCAATAGTGCTGAGTACACGGTATGGTAATATTCAGGCTTTATGTAGGAGAATCTTTCTATGGTATTAGCAAAAAATGGGCAGGTTCATGGCGTTATTTTAATCTTCCAAAAAAAATTCACTAATTGAACTGTGAAGTGCTCTTGATATCTTTTGGGGATTTTTAACCCATGTCCCTAAAGCATCTGACTCTTTTAAACCTAAAGATTAAATAGTTGCCCTGGAATGAAGTGTATCAAACTTTCCTTTTTGCCTGTACACAGCACGTGCTGCAAGTATATAACCTCCTTATATTCGGACTCTGTGCTTCTGTAAACAAATATCAATATTGTTAACTTCAGTGTGTACAAAAACAATATTATGGAGGAATAAAAATACACTTATTACTTGTAGTATGCAGCCATTTTTCCTCCTTGCTTTTCTTTATTGGTGATACTTGCCATGCAGATATTATTTTCTAACAAATAATTCCCTCAAAAGCTCTCTTTCAACTTCATTCCTAACTCCCCCTATTAATACTGAAAATGTTGGCAGCCACGTTTCCATGATGTTTGCAGAACTGCTCAGAAATTTACAGCTTTTTTTTGTTTCTTTTTCTTTCTTCTTTGTGAAGATCAAAATAACAAGTTTTTATTGTTCAACAGTTGTTAATGTATAAGACCTAATATTCCTACGGGTATATTAGATCCTTACACCCTTGGCTTTTTACAATTAGAAAAAAACCCTCATGAATATTTCGTTTATCTGGCAATTAATTGGTGTCTGAAGCCGCTACTGCCAAACTCAGGGAGGGTTTGTCCTGAGTAAATGCTCAGGGCCTTGATCCATGATTTTTTAAATGCCTTTGGGAGGTGAGATCAGATGTGCAAGAATGTGATTGTGTTTATTTTTTGCATGAATCTCACTGGTAGAATCCTTAGGGATTTACTGTATCAAAGGTATTTATGAGAATATTGCCCTTGGCTACAATTTGAAAGGGAGCAACGTAAGCCAGGGACAGATGAAGGGTAGGCAAACTGGTGACTCTGGTCATAGAGAATGGCGAATCTTTGGATACCCTTTCTAATACATAGCACTCAAGCAAATTAGGTGAAATGCAGTCACATTTCCATTTTGAAAGTTTGCTCGTGTACTACTGTTCCTGAATGTTCATAATTTCAGAAACAGCAAAGCACAAGCAGGGTTAGTCATGCACTGGATGGACTCAGTATATGCTGTTGTCCGTACGTGGCGTGGGCTTTTTGGAGAGCAAGATCTTCAGACATGTGGCTGTTGTATTTGGCCTTTGGTGTGAAACAGATGTTTGCTGCTTGTACACATGAATACTTCTGTAGTCTTGCAATCTTCCTGCTTTAAAGGGAAGAATTAGGCAAGAAGATGGTTAGTAAAACCTGGCAGATTTGTAGTAGCAGTTCTTCAGTGTGTCTAGGTTTACATTTCCCATGAGTAATAGGTAATAAAAATGATGTAGCAGGCAGAAAAAACAGGAGTTTCAAAATCAAGTTTTACATGAAGTTTCTTTTCACTGAAGGTGTATTGTTCTAGTAAGAAGTAGGAGCTATTTGCCCTCAGCTCAGTAAGGGATCTCGAGCAATACCAAGAATGGTTGGACTCAATGGCCTTTAAAGGTCTTTTCCAACGTAAATGATTCTATGAACTAGCCAAAGTACCATTTAAAAAAATTAAGTCCAAGTCTAACATTTATATTAATTTTGCTGACCAGAATAGTTGCATAATCTATTAGTAATATACATCTGCTGATTTATAAAACTAAGTATATGTATGCACATGTGCACACACATACAGAGGGCTTTTAATTCATTGCTGAGATAAAGTATAACACTCTGCCCCTTTAATTTGCTGATTGAAAAATGAAGAATTCCTGCCCTTTAAATGTTCAGCTTTCACAGAGGTTACAGTAAATCTCTTAATCTCCCAAGCACTTATTCTCCTCTGGGTTTTTCACAGGCATTTATCCACAGGACATTCATTTCCAATCTGTATTTAAATCCAGGAATAACTATGTGGGCTTTGAGCTATCTGCTTTCAGGCACTCTTAATGGGCTCTACCACAGGAACTCTGGATGAGCTGGAAAAAAAACAGATTCAAGCCCAGTCATATTTGGCTTCCATTTCATCTTGAGCCGAGTCTCTTTGTTCTTGTTGAAGAGAGTGTTAAAGAAAGCAAATATTTGTGGGCGAAGGAAGGGCAGGAAGGATCCATATTAAAGGATTTATGCTGGCTTTATAGAGAACACCAGCGTTATCAGATTTTCAGTCTTACAATGGGACGTAGTTGGATGTATCTGCAGATCGGGGAGTGAGGATTTGAAACATATCCTGGAATTTTGTCAAATGCCCTCAGCACTTTTTTTTCTTGTTCCTTACAGAAACTGTAGACCGCATTCTTAGATGTAAATGGGCATAACTTTGCACTGTCCTATAAATACACAGTAACTCACAGTAACATGTTTTCTCATTACTTACTAGATGCTTTGCAGTTAATACGCTAAATGGCCCATTTTTGTAAAAGAAACTTAGTATTAAATTAATATTATGGTGTGAAAACAAACCACAGAAACACAGTATTCTTTTAAGTAGCTACAATGAAGCTGCATCTTGGCCTTCTGGCTTGTCTGTCTTGTCCATGAAAGCATTCATTTCAGCGTCATTAAGAGTGTTTGTAGGGAAGGTAAGTGACAGAGGTTGGAAGAAACTGCTGAGGAGACGTCTAGTTCTGTATTTCCAGCCTATGTAAAATAACCTGAATTTGAAAACTATCTTAAATTGTATCCAGAGGAATGTGTGGTATTACCAGTGAACATAAATCCTTTAAACAATAATTTTTTTCATCATCTGTCATTTTCTTCCCATATTATTTTCCTTTCCAGCATCACTTTCTTCATTATTCCTCTTCTCTTTCTTCATTCTGTGAGCCTTTCCCCATGGTACACGTACTTCCACTTTCTGTGCACTGTATTTTCTGACTGTTCTCTGCTAACTCAGCTTTGCTTTGCTGCTTTGGTCTTATAAATATACTACTTTACCAAAGGCAACTGAATACCTTCTGTCAACAATACCAAGACGCATTTCTTCTTTCCTGCTTATAGTATTGGATATACTTTAAATATTAGTAGTATAAGGATTTGGAACAATGTTCATTATTTTCTGATAAATGTGCTTAACTTGAGATTTTACCTTTGAAAATATTGTTACTAGGTAGCATACAGAGTGATGATGAATTGTCCAGTAGAAGATAGATTTTTTTGTATTGTTTTCTAAATTGTATGTCTTGGTCTCATGTGGAGCTGTAAGTAAAAACAAATGAGCTAATTAAACTGTGATGCTTATTAAACTCTTGACGAATTCAGTTAGACCCTGTTTCCTGGTGCTGGAAAAGTCTAACTCAGATCATTAGTCAATAGTTTAAGTAAACTTCTGGATAGATGGAGATTAGGAAGAAAATTCACGTCAAATCTTGTGAGGTGCTGCTTACCTCTTTCAGTTTAGATTAAACAGCTCAGGCCAGGGGGCACCTTGAGGGTAAGTGATGGACTCAGACCAGGCTCTTGGCCTCTTACCGTAGCACAATAAGGGAAGTAACTGGAAAGGAGTTGCTGACTTTTACCAGTTTGAGGTTTGACTTCTTAATTTACTGATGTGCATAACCTAAAGAACAGATCATAATATGATCTAATTAAGTGTTATCCAGCTACTTAATAGATGATTGCCTGAGCAAATTTACTTAAAACCCTCTGTTACTAGGAAGAGAATAGCGATGAGCCCAAAACTTGCTTTTTATTTATGTATTTATTTTTCTTACTTAAGGCATCAAAGCTCTGGCCAACAGTTCTAAATGTGTCTGTGACTCAGTAAATTTGTACACTATAGGTTGTCTTACCAAGTTAAGCAAATGCTTATAAGAGAATGCACAATGTTTCTGTAACCAGGAAAGTACTACTTAAGATCACTATACTTATTAGATTATTTAAAGAAGCAGCCATTATATTGGCCTGTGTGCAACAACCTGTCCTTATGCTGCAGATTCATAGCTAAATTAAAAAAAAGTAAAAATGTTCAAGGTGAAATGAAGAGGAAACCTGAGAAAATAATTTAAAATTTGGATGAGTTTGAAGTGGGAGTTTTCTAAATCTGGAAATCTGTTCTTTAATAAATTAGTGTTCAATGACTTCTTTTCAAAAACAATGAGTTATTTGGTCACACCCTGTTCTTGTTTGCTGTAGATTGCTGCACTTTTCCATGATGAATATGTATGTTTCTTAGCAGTAACATTTCTTAGTAGGGTTGATCATAGTAATAAAGAGAAATTGTCTGTGAAAGAAACTTGTTTGAAATAGCATTTAACTTGCAAGTGATAGAGGTTTATGCTGGCTGATGGCACATTTACTGATCATGATCATGTAGACCAGAGCCTAGAGGATTCTTCTCCTCAACTTACTGAATTTGTTCTTAATTTCTTAGAACCGTGGATGTTACAGCCTTTCCTTTGTTTTTGTTTTTGCAAAGTAAATTTAAGGAAAGTGAGATATAGCCATGCTCCTCAGGATTTGAAACCTTCTCAAAAACTGATTTCTGTCTCTTTTATTGAGAACCGTATAGACTGAAACACAAATTTCTGTTTGTCACTTAGAGATTTAAGTTTTAATATTTGGCATTTGAGCTTAATTAATTTTCCCAACATTTAATAACTGCATTTAAATGAGGCCTGTCTTGATGGTTAATTACTGGGCAATTATGACTGTCTTGACATTTCTAATACCCCAGTGATTACAGTGAAATCACTTACAAACTTATCTATGTTTTAAGTTGTTTGCTTATGAACTATTTATTCAGCCCCTTCCAAGGGAAAGCACTGTAGCAGTAGGGACTGCAGGTACTCAGTATGCTGCTGTATGATTTAATTTACATCAGCTTTTCATCTAGCAAATTATCTGATAGTCCAGCAGGCAATCTCACCATAACGATGGGGAAATTCAGTAGCTAAGTATAACTTCTCAGCCAAATGCAGGTGTGGAATATGAGACATGGATGTTTCCTGACTTGCCCAAAATCCTACAATGAGTTTCTGGCAACCAGAACTAGAATGAAGGATATCTGATTCACGTTCCAGTTTTCATGACTTGCCTTTCTTCTGACATTTACAGTCAAAATCTGACAGGTAATTCACTTACCAGTCTTCGTATCTCCATCAAAAACTGTGGTACATCTCTTTCTTTATCCACAGCTCCCTGACCAGAATAGAATATATATTTAATTTCATCTTTTTTAAAGCAATATGGCAAAACTTATTTTGGTTGAAGGATTTTTATCCTGTAATAAGTTCCCTCTGATAATAGTTTCTGATTCTTTGGCTTGTAATACACTGTAAACTTTGCCTTCTTAGTAGACCTGCTGTCATCAAATGCTGAAGAGAGCTATGCTTATATTGATATAGTTCTAGGATTGCAAATGGAATAGTCAGCTATGCTTCTTTTCCCAAACCTTGACACAGGAGTGGTTTGTGAGAATACCTGCATGTCCGCTGAAGCTTGTGTTTCTGTAAGTTTTAGTTTGAGATTGTTTTGGTTTTCTTACTCACTTATTAAAAAAAACCAACCAAACAAACAAATCCAAACAGAAAACTAAAAGAAACAAACCCCAAAACAAACTTCTGGAATTTTTTTAGCTGGGACAAAATGAATCATTTAATCCTCTTTGGACATCAGAATAACTTGCAGTGTAAATGTTATGTTATGCTCTGTATGTTGCCATAAGCATAGTAACATAAAAAACCAAGTAGCTTCACAGAGGACAAGGATGGAAATTTGCAGCTACACCATTTCTCATAATGCTTAATTTATAAGATGTAAAGATAGGGTTATGAACTGGAAGTTACACAAGTTTTCAGTACCAGCCAAATTCATAAATTATTTCACTCCTCTGAAATACAGTTGAACTCATCAGACACTGAAGCGTTTGTGCCAAGAAATTATGGTCAACTACTCAGGCTCATGCCAATGAGCTGCGGTTCCTTCGCTTCCGTCAGAGTTGGAGTTTTACACTCTGAGGATCTTCTGATGTTCCACATAGGCTTCTGTGACTGTCAATGTCTTTTTGTTGTTTGTTCATATCGTCACTTCTGCATAGCTCATTTAACTGTAATGGATGGATGGATTTAAAAACCATCTGCAGCTACTATTAATATCATTCTTCAGTGTGTGTATTTCCACAAGCATTTGGTAACAGCTGTTTGAGCAAAACACTTTTTGATTCACTTCCTTTGTATCTAATTTTACAGTACCATTTCCTTTTCTGTTTGTTTTAGGTAATACATGTCTATCAGAAAGTGTCAATCATATAATTTGAAGAAAGTCCTTTCCAAATGTCCAGTGAGGTATTTGAACTTAAAAAGAAAGTACTTGGTACACATTCCATGTCAGTAATTTAAAATCAACAGAGTTTATTTTACTGGTATTTCTGGCAGTAGCTTATCAGAAGTTTGAGTGTTACTATAAAGCTCTCTTGTTTTACTTTAATTATATGTAAGTGTGTTCTTCTGTAAAAATCAGAGACATTGTTTACTGTAAAAGTTGTACTCAGCCTATATTTATTGAAAGATTTAAAAATATTGTTGTATTTTAATGACTGTTCCTTCAACAGTTATATAGTGTGCTTACTCCTTGATTACTGCTTGATGTGTGATATTTATATCTAGGTAGTAAAAAAGCTTTCTAATTAAATAAAAGATTATACAAACTTAAAACATATTTAGCTTTTAATGATTAGAGATTATTGCTGCAGATTATGCATCTGTGGAGAAGAAAAGGAAATATTTTGCCTGATGTGAATTCCTCTTCTGTTTTGCAGGAAATACCTTCAATTAATGTTGTTAAAGCTTGGGGTATGCGGGAAAAATCAGTGACCTCTTTAAAAACAGTTAACTGCGAGTAAAGATGCTACTTGATGCTACTTATGTTTGGAGTAATAGAATATATTTGCTCTTTTTACGTTCTACAATGATTTTTGGTAATTTTCTTTCAGATCACTGATTTTCCAGACATTGGTGGTACAGTGGTGTCAGTGAGCTTTTAACCTGAGGTAGGAGTCCGTAAGAGAAAAAATAGGTTTCATCGTAGTCTTCAGAACACAGGACACAACAAAAGGAAAAGACTCTGGAAGTTAAAATCTTTTCAGCAGCTACTTTGTTTCCAAAAATGTCGTTCCTGTTGTTTGACTGAAACAGGATTCCCATGCTTGAGTAGGTGTAAAAGTGCTTGGTTACCATTACAAGCAGGTGACAGAGATGTTTTGTATTCCCTTTTACCAGATTATACTTTTAGATAGATTAATCAATGTATTTTCTGTTTATACTATAGTTAAGGAATAATACAAACTTTGCAATTAAAAAACTTCATCATTTGGTGATGATTATGAGCTAACTAAATTAGTTCTTGGTGTCAGCGGTTCAAACTGATGGCGAGTGAAACATTTAGTAACAGGAAATAAAGTGAATCCCATCTTTTCTCAGCTCTGTAAGGGGGTTTGGCCGGGCTGCCAATAAGGGTCATTAAGCCTTCTTCCTTTGTGTCTTGCCACTTGGCCAGACCGTTATTTACAGATTATCTGATGTTCATAGTGTTTTTCTTTTGGCATTCAGAAATTTATAAATATTTCACTGCTTTGAAAAGTCTTGCCTTGGAAAGGCAGGAAATGTGGCAAGATCACTTTCTGAACAGGCTTTACAAGTGTGTCTTTAGTGTAGGACTGTGCATCTTCTAGCCTGCGATCTAAGGTAAACCTCGTCTTTGGAGATAAACTCTCTTTTTAGTATATGATACCTTTAATGGAAACTCTGTTTTGAGAGCAGAATATAATGCAAAGTGTATGTTCTTTGAAAATGCGTGTGATGCTGGCGTTTCTGGGATCTTTTCCCGTTATAGACGTCTATTTCTTCTGCTGCCTTTAGCACACTGCGTAAGATTAATTTTAAGTCAGTCTTAGTGATGTGGGTGTACAAATCCAAAAACAAAAACCAACCCCCAAACAAATTGAACACTTCTGTGATAGGTCAGTGATTTCCAAAATTAATACTCTTTGCTGTACATTCTGGCAAGTAACTGGTTTAAATGGCAGCACTACAGAGTTTGGGGAGGGAGAGAACGCTGTGTTTTACAGCCAGTTTTTGTAGGATGGAGCCATGACTCTGATACGCAGCTGAGGAAACTGGCCCAGCTGTTTTTCCATTGCCATTGGTAATAAAGCTTCTGGATTTAGTACTTAATTTTATATATCTATTTTTAATACTAGTCAAAAGACAAAAGAATGCAAGTCCTTCCTCTGAAACCATAGTGTCTTTTTCCACTATAGGAGGGTTTCTATCTCTCTGAAAAACAAACAGCTATTGTGGCAGGTACCCTGTTGAATGTCCCGTCAGATGTTGCCCCTTTTCTTACCAAAACCAATCATAGCTACAGCTAGTGAGCAGCACCACTGAAGCAAACCTTGATTGATTTTCTAAATGTGACTTTATAGCATTGCTTGTATTAGATGCTAACTTGTAGTGCTTCTTCTAGCCTGACCTGAATTTCTTGGGGATTTACACATGTATTATATTAAAGTAACAGCCAGACTACATTAAAATGAAATACAAGTCTAGCTTTTTTTTTTTTTGACAGGTGAAGTGCTTAACAGTTCTGTTTTCTAGTCCTATAATTTGAAAGGATCAAAAGAAGCTTGATAGTCTGAAATTTAGCACTGTGTCACTTTGAGGATAAAGTCATCTGTTTTCACGTCACCTAAAACCAACTAATCTATGACAAAACGAGAGAGTAAGTCCAGATTTTTTGCACAGAACATGCAGCAGGGCAGAAGGATTGTTGAAGTGGTGGTGTTTGAATTTAAATGTGCTTAAGTAATTGATACCTGTTTGCTCATACAAATAAACAAAAAAAGAATTAATTTGCTCCAATACTTGCAGCAGCAGTCTAATTGTAGAAGAGGAGTTGCATATCTGGAGGATAACAGCTTGAAAACGCTGTCTTGGCTAGCTTTGGTTTTATGTAGCTAAAATGCTAAGCCCCTCCAAAGACAACCCATATGCTAATACTTTCTGGCCAGCATTACTCCTGATTACAAAGGAATTTAATAACCTTCCCTGGCAGAGATTGCCATCTTCTTATTTCACCAGCAACCTCTACCAGCAGTTCGGAGTGGGTGGGTTCCTGGGAGTCCCACGCATTTTTACACCATTCCCCAAAAATCTGCTCCGCGTGGTTTCATCCAGAGTGTGTTTTTGTGAAGATTATGTTATTGCTTGCCTCACCAGATTTCAAGGATGATGTTAAGACTAAATATCCCAATTGAAGTGTTTTATTTTGTTCACTAGCAGTGGCTTTTGTGTGACAGCTGCTCTAAGGGTTGTGGAAATGGATGCGTAGACACATAAGAGAATTTCTCTCTCTGTAGTCAGACTTTAATCTTCTGGCCGGATTCATTCATGGTTTATAGGTGGTTGTCCTCCTATACACCTATAACCTCTTGTTAATATTCTTTTATCATTATTGTTTTAAGAAAGGGCTTTTCTGAAATGTAGGCTAAATTTATGTTTTTGCTATGCCGTGAGATCCCTGTTAGTAATGCATTTGGGATCTACTTTCTCAAAACTATGCATTCAAGTACTACTTTTTTTGTGTGTAGAATTGTCAATGTCAAAATTCCCAGAGGCAGCACTTAGTCTGAAAAACCAAAACAAAACCACCCCCCAAAACCAACAAAAGTTGCTTATTTGGGGAATTTAACCTAGTTATCTGCAAACATTTCCAGAATAGTTCTTCATTTACCACAGCAATCCATATAAGATACATTACAGAAAAGGGAGCAGGCTAAAGAATTGAACTTGGAGTCTGATTTTGAGAGGTAAGAGGAACTCCCTACTGAACTGGCTTGCCTGGTTTGTTTTTCAGAACATTTTCAATATGAAGAACATGTGAAGGCTAGGTCATGGTTTACGAGCAGTCACTCGATACTTTCTTTCCATGGAACACTTGAAAGGTTTTGCTGGAGTATCACTTGCTCTGTGCACTTGAAGGTGTTTTCAAAGTTATTCTTTATGCCACAGCTTAACGTTTAGCTCGAGTGCTTCCAGTGGGTGAGGAACATGTTAACTCGGGGGGAGTATGTTTTTCTGTGAAATTGTTTTGAAGTAACATCAAGGAGACGTTAAGGGAATATGTGTTAAATCTGTAGAGTTGTACAAATTGTTTGCAGTCTCCTGATGAGTCTACTGGATATAATTTTTTGTGACCTAGAATCAAGGTCCATTTCTGTTTCTCAACTAAGTTTCACACTTAATAAGTGCAGGTTGACCAGCATTTGACATAAACGTTACCATTCTCTTTAGCTTCATCTCCAAATTTAATTGAATGCAGGTGCAAGACTGAGTAATAACTTTACTACTCTGTTCCCACACAATGAACCCGCATGTTACTTATAAGACGTTTGATGTCTGATGCAGTTTCCTGTCTGTTTGTGGGAAATGTTTTCCTTAGGAACTGGTGTCTTACGGAGAACCAGCTGAACTCCAATATCTGCTGCAGGTTGCAATCTGTTGTTCAGCGCTAGAAATCTGATCTCTCTGTTAAGTACTGCTTCTGAGTAAATACTTTAAATGGCAGACTCTTAAAGAGCAGAATTCACACCTGTTTGGGCTAACATATTCTTTACTCTTTCCCTTTCATAATTTTCTAGCTGTTCACCCATAATCTGCAATCTTTCAAATCTGATAGGATTCCTCTTTCAGTTTATTGGGACTTCCTTGAATTATTTTTGAAGAGCAAATTAAAGATCCTCAGATCAAATGACTGAAAGCTTAGATAGGTACTGAGTTTTTGTGTACGTGGAAATTAGTTTAACATACAGTGCTTTATATAATTTCACATGAACATTTGATATTTTGATATATGAACCGTAAATCTTTGCTTACTGTGTTTCGTCTTGGAAGCATACAGATGGCAGAGAATTGCCTTAGCATTTTTTCAGTGATTTAGAAATATTTCTACTAAACCTGCCTACCCTTAGTTTACTTTTCACTAGACTAAAGAGGTTTATTTGTCCTATATGAACTTTTGCCACATTCTCTGAGCGTGTTTCCAAGAATGGTTCATTTTCAAGCAAAGTAGAAAGGGATCTTGTAATTGTAGTTAATGAGTTTGGATTTGGCTCCTGAATATAAAATTAAATGAACATTTAAACCTCTTCACTACCTTTTACTTATTTTATATTTAACTGCCTGCTGTAGGCTTTTTGCATTTGAATGTAGGAAACAGAATCAGTGCATAGAAATACTTCAAATAATAGTCATGCCTGAGCATTAGTTGTATTTTCCTCACTATAAGTTTGAGACAAGAAAACCTTTAGTAGCATTAAAATTATTTTATTTAGTGTAGTAATACTTGAAATTGTTACACAGCACAATTTTTAATATGAACTCTTTATTAGAAAGTCACAGTTCAATTTCCCTATCTCTGATGAATTTACAGAATGTATCTTGAAAGCAAACGTAACATCAAGAGCTCTTTGTGAGAAAACAGGTTTAGAGATGAGATTTACCCCCCGTTTTTAACTGATTCTACGAATGAAGACAATTGACCTTTTGTTCCAAATTGTGAATATTATATTCCTGGTTTTGATAAATTTTGCTAAATGTTGCAATATTGCACATTTTCTATGTGTGTGCACAAACACATATGTACATATACACGTATGTATAAATGGAATACATCTGTATATATGTGTTGCTCTAACTGTATAATATGCCAAAACAGAGCATGGAAATTAGCACATTGAATAACCGTACCTGAATTTGTATGTTACACGCCAGCAGTAGTCTAAATTATGATCAAAAGATCCTGTACCTTTGCAGCTGTTTGTCCTTTCACAGCCTGCTCAAGTGGCTTAAATTTAGTCAGTACAATCCCAGATGTTCTGTCTTTAACAAGTGTAGTAATTAGATCAATTTTTGTTATCATGTCAGAAACTTTTAATTTAAAAATCCAAACCAAAACAGAGTTTTTAAACTGTTTCTAATTCTGCATATAATAAGAGTTGCTTTAAATATTCTGCATTGAAAAGAAGATCCAGATAATTGACTTGTAATTGAACAGCAGATCACTTTTTTCTACCTGCAGTGCCACCCAATTGTTCATGTTTTTATAATAATACAGATTACAGGAATAATTATGAATTGCAGAAAAGTGCTTTATCGTTTGTACTTCTGTTGAGGGTTTATCACTTTGCTCAAGATCTGTAATAGTTGGTTCATAAAGCATTTTGTTTGATTTTCAGTGTATAATTACATTAGTGCTTTCCCTTTGTTTTATTAAGTGCTTCAGTACTTTTAAACTTTTTGTAACTGAATTTAGTTTTTGGTAGAAACTGAGTACTTCCAAACTCCTATGCTCCTTTCCAAACTCTTAACAAAACTGTTATTGCATTGTAGCCAAAACTGCCATTAAACACTTTTATTTGATTTTTATAAAAGGTGACCCCGTTTTGTCAATATCCTGGTGGTTCGTGACAGGTACAATGTATGCAGTTTTGGCTAGGGACCAAACCAGTGTTTGTCTTCTACTCCAAGTTTACAAGCTTTTATACAAGTATAGCTTTGTTGTGTTCTAGAGTTATTATTAAACCTTAAATTTTATTTAAAGGCATTAGCCCTCTACATGAACCTTTTGGCTGTGTTTGGTCATTTGTAGATTATTGCTTATTTTTCTCATACACAAATCTAAAAAATTCTACTTAATAGATTTTCTTGTTTGGATAAAATAGTGTTTATGCAACTGCATATGTTATCTGTCTGTCATAACTGATTGCACAGTTTTCATAAATGTAATCTGTTTTTCTATTGGTTTTGTTATTCCTTTTAAAACTTTGAGAAGCTGAATTTTAAAAATACCAATTTCTTTATTTCTCCAAAGTAATTGAAGCTATGTAACTTGTTGTGGGAGAGTTCTGAAGTGTCTCCCAGCAAAAATCACAGCCTGGATGTGCTGTGTTGTATTACACTAGCCGTGAGTATGAAATGAAGGAGACTGTGGAATAGCTGGGACTTGATTTGAAGACACTCCTGGAAAAGGGTAGAATAGCTTGAGAAAGTTGTGGTGATGGATTTGATACTGAAATATCCGAGGGGAAGATTTGGCCGTGGATCACTACCTCAGAACAGTTTTCAAACACTGCCTTTCCCTAAAATTCTGTGGGTTCAGTAATGAGTGTGGATGCAAAGTTGAACACTTACGGTGATGAATGACATCCGTTAGCAGTCAGCTGCTTTTATGAAATCTTCACTTGTGGTGGCTTTTTAACTAACTTGTTGAGTCTTGGATGAAATGATGTGATCGCACAGGTTTGGTAGTGTCACTCTTTCTCCTGTTGGGTGTTTAGTATCCATGAGAGGGCACTGTAGCATATATTACGTTTGTGGAGAAGAGCTTAAGAGGAGCAGCATGTTTTTAAAGACATAGCTAAAGATAAATTTGCAAAGTAGCCTGAGCTATTAAATTCCAAAACCGAGGCGAGCTACTTCTATTTCTTTAGAAATATGAACAAGTATAAGTATGCAGAGACTTCACAGTAATTTAATACTGATACACACTATGCAACAATTAATAAAAGAAGATAATACAGGTTTGAAACATTGCTTGTTTTGTATTGCTGGACACTGGAATTATTTAGGCATGTATATTTAACTATTTCATCTTAACGTGTAGTAGGAGTGGTTACCATTTACTGGAATGAAAGTGAAATGAATGCCTCAAATGCCCCCGTGTCCCTTTTTTTTTTTTTTTTTTTCCTAGCTCACAGACAGGCAGAATAAAATAGAGATTTTCACTTTTCCCTGTTCTTTCTGAATCCAGACAAACGGTGTTAAAATGCAAAAGCTGAAAGTCTGACACTGGAAGTTTAAATTATAGTAGTAGCTGCAGAACTAGTTTTTCTACATGGGTAAATTAAACCTGATAACATGCCCCCGACCTCCAGGGGCAGCCGTAGCAGCACCAGGCACAAGCAATTTCCATACTGTGGGGCTTGAAAGAGTTCCGCTGAGGTGCAATTGAAGCCGGTACCAGGATTTTTTCCTGGTGATTTCCTACATCGGCTCTCCAGAGAGTATGTTAAAATGCTGAAGCTTAAAGGCTTCCATGTTTTTGAGAGCTGGGAGGCTATCTAACATCAGAGTGTTATTTGTGCGCCAACCCAACTGTTTCAATTACCAATTTATCGCTGGGGAGCAGTAATGGATTTTTAAAGTTTGAAGATAGGTCTGACCTCTTACTGTCTGAAGGAAAATTCATGATTCCATTAGGAAGATTGTGTAGATGCTGAATGGGTACAGGATCTAACCCTACTGTTTTGGGTAGCATTTATTAATATGCTTTTATAAATCCTATTAGAGCTGCAGTGTTACCCATTCTGCTCCATACTGTATTATGAAACAGAAATCTGTGTAAAAATACTGGAAATTGTGTTATTACTCCTAGCAGTTTAATGTAATAAAATTAGTTTATCCCTACCCTCAGACTCACAGTCCTTTGGCAGACTTAGTAAACTGTCATGAGAGCCCAAGAATCACATTATCATCTCTCGAGAGGTGAAACAATATCTGTATTTGTAGCGCATAGTGCCACTCTTGCTCTCTTCCACAATGCACCTAGACAGCCAGTTAATTTTCTGCATGTGCTTATATTAATTTGGGCAGAGCAGGAAGTATTTAAGGTAATTGTCTGAAAAATCTGAAATACTATGTTACTGCATATCAGTGTAATGGGATATTATTTTGATATTTCTTTTTGTAAAATAGCTCATTTGTATTAACTACAATTAGGAAATGTATTCTTCTAGAGCTTTTTCTGACCCTAAGTACTACAAATTCACAACCCGTTGCAAAGGCATTGAAAATATGCCAATCAGAGGAGTTTCATGCATTGTTTAGAAGCTGGAATTTTATAATCCCATATGGAGTGATCAGGGCAAGGTAGTTGGATTTACACCTGGCAGAGTGTGTGTCTCACAGCTGGGACCACCCCACTCCCCCCCGGGCTGGGTGGGTGCCCAGAAGGGTATGAGGCTGCTTCCAGGTTTCCCCAGCATGGGTGACTGGGGACCCCAGTGGGAGCTGTTGGAGGAACCCAAGCGTAGGGAACACCGTCCTTTCAGCATAGGCACACTCAGGGGTTTGCTCAGTCTTGTAGGTTTGAAAAACTTCTTTTTGTTTCTTCTTTCTTAATTCTATGTAAAGTTTAGTGAGGGTTGGAGATGTGGGTTGTCATTTATTTTGTGTTTTTTTTTTGGTTTTGTTTCCTCCAAATAGAGTTCCCATATCAGTTTTCTTTTTGATTTCTGTGGACTGTTACTACATTGGGAATATGGAGGAACAGCTGAGCGTGACTGGCTTGCTGTAAAAGCTGGATTTCTCCATAGCCTGCCATATAGCTCTGTTGAGGAGGGATACCCAAGAGGTGTTTTGTTAGTGCTGCTGCAGGGGTTTTTAAATTATAAGATAGTGTTCTCAGGAATGCTGATGGATTTCAGTGACAACTTCAGTAAATCAGACAAGACATTTTCAGCTGTTCCTTTAAATTTGATGCCTTATTCTTTGTGGAGTTTGGGCATACAAAGGACTTTTGAAGGCAAAGATGTGACTGCAGTTCCACAATTCACAACATTAAAAAAAAATTGAAGGCTTTGTAGCGCTGCTTAATACATTTTAAGAAAGTAGATTGGAATGGTTTACAAAGCTACCAATTCCAGCATGTCAGTAATTAAGGGAAGTGAAGTAGGATGAATTCTTCAATATGTCTCTAATACTCATCATGGATCACTTTGTCTAGCATGTCATCCAGAACTTCAGCTTCAGAGAAGCCTGTTGACAACAGTTCATGTGTAGAGCCATGTGGCTTAGCAGTACTTGCCAGAGAGGAAAAAAAAAAAAAGGTGAAGGATATTTTGTGTTTGTTTATTTTCATTTTAAGCATGAAGGGATTTAATGTCATAACTACTTGATTCTGGTTAAAAGAAAGTGGAGTGAGTGCCCCTAATGGGATACTGGGAATTTATGGTATGGTGTTGAAACCAAGATCGTGACAAGCAACACTTCACACCATGTCTGTGGAAGCAGTTATGTTTTCAAAAAGGATGTTATGCGGAAGGTCATATCTTTGCCTCCCATCAAGATTCTTGTACAATGCAGAATGTCATTTGTATTTTTAAAATTAGTATAAACTGTTGACTGTCCTTAGCGTGTGATGACTACTTGAAAAAATATTACTTCAGTTCCTCTTTTAGAAACAATTTTGTCCATAGTTGCAGACTTCCTGAATCATACTACCCAGATATCAAATAGTTTATGTATACACTTCCAGCTGGTTAAGCTGAAAATATTTCATAATGCTATACAACAGGTTTATTTCACAGAAATAATCTTGCTTACCTGTTGTGATCTGCTGTGTACATCATCGTTGCAGCTGATGGTTAGGAGATATTGGTAAAATAACTTCCTGGACTCAGTATTATATCCACTCAGTTATGATATATAATGAAATCACTAATTTCACCCAGTTAAATGGCTTTGTAAAAATTTTGATGAAAATGAAAACAAAACAAGCCTAAGGATAAAATCATGTCTCCATTAACCAAAATTTCACTTTAGTTAGTCAAGTTTGAATTCTACACTCAGATCTAGACTGGATAAGTATGTTATTTTTACAGATGCCAGCTAAACCCCTTTGTTCTCATTGGTTTTGGGGGATGTATAAATTCCTTGCATCTCTGAAAAATAGCCCAGTTTGATTACTAAACCTTGAATGTTAACACCAAATTCTGACCAATCCAGAGTGTCTGGCAAATAGGCTTTTATCCAGTGGGTAAATTTCTTGCTGTCAGTAGGCTGTGGAGACCTTTCAGTTCCCAAGTCCGAATTCAGGAGATACTTTCCAACTGTGACATAATTTAGACCTACTCAATTATACAACTGATATCGGATATATAATGGACTCTATGTTACTGGAAAATTAAATGTAGCATGGAATAGTTCTTCTATCCACCTTATTCACGCTTTCCTGGCAAATATGATCCTCATAATTTCTACTTTAATGTACTGCAATGTATTTGTGTGTGATAACAGTTCTATTTCTATGTTAGATATGTACATTCTATATTTAGAGAAGTCTTTCAGGGTGCCTACTGCACATCTACAGTTTACATAGAGTACAACATCTTTTTCTCAGATAACCATTTAATTAAGCTTAGGAATTTCTTAATAAAACTGACAAATATATGCACCTTTTCCTTCCTTTGTATTCTGGCAAAATGATTGAGAAAATATTTTCCCACAAAAATGCTATAGAACAATTTGGCATGGGTTTTCCCATCTTTCCCTTGCCAAATTGCTTGATTTCTTCAATGTGAGGAATAATTACATGCTTATGCTAAGTATCAAAAGCCCCTTTTATTCAAGTGAAATAAATTTCCTTTTTGCTTCTGCTAGAAAGTGGAAGGAAGTTGAGCTGACGTTAGTCGCCATGCACTCTGAATTTACCTGTAGTTCTGTGTCATGATTTATGAGATTACCATGTTGATTCAGTATGATTATAGAGTGCTGAAGGTCTTTCTTGATTTTGGCTATTCCTCTATACACCGAGACAGTTTCATTTTTTTATTTGATCCAGTTACAGGCTATTGGATATTGTAAGATCTCTGGTTCAGTATTCTGCTAATGTAACTATGGTTATATGTAACTATGGTCTGCTTTTTGCTCTGTCACCTGATTTTATTCTGTATCCATTGCAATGGTACTGTTGCACTCCCGTTTTTCTGTGATGTGAAATGTACTGGGGTGCTTATCTGAGAACACTTTTACCCATTAGTTTTAACACATCATCATTCTTTTCTTTTCTAAAAAAAAAAAAAAAAAAAAAGAGAAAGAAAGAAAACAACCTCAACAACTGAAAATGAGGTGAAGTGGATTTTCAACAGAAATATTCTACCTCTATGAACATATTTGAGGGCATTTTTCCTAGGTGTTTCTAGGCTCTGCATTAGTGCAGACAGTCCTGCAGAGCCCTGGGATTTAGCAGCAACAGCAAGCTGAAACTGCTGTATGGGCTGGCAGAAGGGAAGCCATGAGACTGCCAGTGAATAGCCATGTGCTGTGAGTTTGGAGGTCTTGCCATCACCCAGGGGTGAGTCCAACAGCTGAAGTGATACAGAGGACAAAAGCATTACATCGCCTTGCCGTGAGAGGGTAGGTGAATTGACTTAGGCATGTTCCCAGCAGTTCACTCTTTAAAGGAAATTCCGGAGTGTGGACATACCAACCCCAAAATCTGAAGCAAACCTGGATACAAGAGTTAACTTCTTTGTTAACTGCATTTTTTTTTGAGAGAGAGAATAAACCCAAAATATTCCTTAACTGATTTTCAAGGATATAATTGCTGGTGTATTTTTTTTTTTTTTTTATACTGCGTTCTTTCTGATTTATTTGAATGTTTCATGGTCTTTGCATTAACATTTGCCAAGTAGACTACAGCTAGGAAGGACTGTTGTAACCAAATATCTGATAAATAAGAACCATTTAAAGGGGAACAAAACCCTAAATTCTTATCTGTAGGCAGAAAATATTCATCCCCTTTAATCTGTTGATAAGGGAATCTACTCCTACTCTTGAACGGGAAGGCTAATACCCTAAAAGAGGGTATCTCAGTGTTTGCTTCTCTTATTGGCTTGAATGGATGTTTATGAATGATCTGTAATTTTTTTTTCCAGTTTGATTGCTATATGTAAGATTCTTAGTTTGAAGCCTGCTTTTACTGCTTATAATGACATGTCAGAGTGTAACTAGCTCGCCACTTAACTGTAACACCGGAAATAATGATCAGCTTAAGCCAGACAAATTCTGCGAAGTCTAATTTTATGTTTGGTTCTAGTGTTTGTTTTTTTTAACTCAATGTATGCCTGTCCATTAACACTAATTTCAGCTTACTAATGATGTGAAAACCTATGGAGTCAATTGATATAAAACCATGGCAGTTGATCTGTTCTAAAAATATCTCCAAAGTTGTCACTTATTTATACCTGAGTTTGCGTGAGTTTTTTTCTTTTTTCTGGGCTAGCAGTAAAGCAGAGAAAAGGGTAACTTACAACCAGTGCTGCAACAGTAGTAATAGCTCACTTTTACAGCAAGTCTCTGTGTAAAAATAGTACATAGATTTGGTGAAAAGAACTAAATGCAAGCGTATGCAGGATAGGGTAGGAAGCAAGCCAATACAGACATGCTCCAGAGTGGCTCATGCTGTTGTTGTAGCAAGAAGTACTTGGCACTGTTTGAAGTTCTGACTGTTTCTGGGGCTTTGACGTGCTGTAAAATAATAGATTTGCAACATGTACAAGCTCCTAGGTCAACTTTAGAAGTTCATAAAAGCCAGCTGCTGAAGTCTTGTACCTTCTGCTTCTGCCTCATTGGCATGCACTGTGTGACACCAACTCCTAATTTCATGAGCCCGTGTTTTGTTTTGTTCTGTTTTTCCACAGGGCCTTTACCTCGTTCAGTGCCTTAGGATAAACAGTGCTCAGGTTTAAAAATCAACTAAAATCTCTTACTGTTTTTTGCCCTTTTTACGTGACAGTATTTTAAAATGAGTATGCTTAGTAATATAGATCAGTTATTTTTAAAGTCCCAACATAATGACAATATCAAGATCAAAACCCATCTAGTTTTTACCTTTAGCTGATTTCAACTTATATTTTGTTGCATCTGGGAGTTTACAGTAGAAATATAAGAATAGAAAATTATGCAGTATGGGCTCATTTCATTGTGTTGGCTTCTGAAAGACAAATTGCAGTTCACTGTGATCAATTTGCAGTGTAGAAATATCAAGTGGATCTTTGATGCAATGATTTTTGGGCTATTACGACAACAAAACTATTTTATTGTTAATTCAGACCCAGATCTAGCTTATAAATTAAAGATGTAATGACAAAGGCATTATGGCCTTGACTGGGCACCAGATACCCTTCTGTTGATTTCTGTAAGCTTTTTTGCAATTTCTGCTTGCAGTTGATAAGGCAAGAGGTGATTTATGGCTGATTTTTCTTGAGGAGCAGATGGAAGGCACCAGCAGTAATCAGAACGAGTTGAGCAGAGAACATTTAAATGCTTATAGCACCTCGTACTGTGTTTCTGCGTGTCGTAAGACCTGGAGATTTTGACAGGTTATTCCTTCCCAGATGTTTACAGTGAAGAAACCACAGGAAGTAGCTGAGAGCTACTGCTCTTCCACGGAGAGCTGGGGACAGCTGAGGAGACTTCAGGCACATTTGTGTTCATTAGTGGTCTCTACTGGCCTACTAGTCTGGATGCTACTTTTACATCCTGCATTGACTGGCTTCAGTCTCCCATGCTATTAATAGGAGACGGCTTTCTATTAGTAAACTGCAATAATCTTAAAGAAGAGGTGGCATCTATGGGGGCATAAAGTACATCATATTTTGGAGTTGTTAACCTCTCCTTCGTTTCTGTTCCCCACCGTCCTATGTCTTGTATCCCTGCGTTTTCTTTAAAGCATGACACTTCTGCTTTATGATGCAGAAATAACAGAAACAGGCAGAAAGGGAATCAAAACTGTTAAAATCCAATGCAAAATAGTTGAGGGATTTTCAAAAATAAATCTGAAGAATTTTGTAAGGAAGCTACTTTTTATGTTACTTCCTATGGGTTAAATTTTCCACTTGGTAAGGAACACGGGAAATAAATGTAATTTGTAGAATTAGACTGGCAGTAGTACAGTATAATAGACTGCACTTCAGGCCTGACTATTCGTGTATCTGTAGGGTTGTTCTCATTTGGAGCTTACGGGTTAAAATTGTAGTTTCATAACCAGCTATCTGATAACAGCTTAGCATGTGAACAAGGGGAGCCAAAAATCTGGATGATTGATTTAGTACCTGATCACATTACATTTGTTGCAACTTTCCTAAAAAAATAAATTCCATGCTGGCAAGAGGTGCCAGATTGACAGCTCTGGAATCTCATTTATCTACCGAAAGAGAACGTTTCTGACAGCAGGAGTTTGAAATCTCTCTTACTGCCCCAAAACTCCGCCTAGTAGGATTCAGTGCAGAGTATAAGGATGCAATTTTGTCCTCAAAGCGTTTAAGACGTGGTTCCTCTGCAGAGGTTAGCAAGCTCTTGCACAGCATAGGGAAGGCACAGCTCCATGAAAGGAGTTGAAGTTGTGTGATGGAAGAGCCCCAGATTATTATGGTGCACAGCTGCTGGCTGTGGAGCAGAGTAAGGGACCGTCCAGGAGCTGTGCCTGTATCCTGACCCAGGCCTGCTGCCTCCCCCAGTCCATGCAGAGATGGACCATTCAGCTTCTCGTTTGCCGGGGGATTCCCCATGCAGTATCGTCAGGCTTTGGGGGGTGGAGTCGGGGAGAACGGATGGGGAACGGAATAAAGGAGAGGAGTCGCCTCTCGTTTCCTGCACACACTCGACACCCTTGTGCTTTTTAGTAGTGTAGAGAGGAGGGCAAAATTCTCCTGTAGATGGTTCACTGCAACTTTTGCTGGACTTGCCTCGGTTTTAAGAATAAACGTTTGTATTCTTATGCATAGGTGTGAAAGAGTGTGTGTAACCCCTTTCTTAAGCTAATGTATTTTTAACATTGTGGTTTCTGTAATGACAGAAAAGCGTCAGCAGTTTTCACCTAGAGTCTTTGACTTGTTTTTATGTCTTCTAGTGGTTTACTTCAGGATTATAGTTTTAACTCGGGCTCTTGATCTTCAGTTTTGTGCACGCCTTTTTCGCTATACTTTCATCCTGACTAGCATGCCAGCCTCTAAGTGTGGTACCCTGTAAACACAAACTGCGGAGGTGCAATCTTTGACAGAGGTGGCTCCTGATCCATCAGCATTATTGTAGATTAAGATTGTTTTCAAAGAGTGCTGAGAGATTGTCCTGACTTGATGGGTGTCCGTGGAGCCACCTGGGAGTTGTGCTTTGAGCAGCCTGTGCCTGTGCATCACCTGCTGCTGTACTTTTGGAGTTGAGCAGTGGCTTTGAGTTTTATATCCCATCCATGCAGGATAATACAGGAAAGTGAATGAAGAAAATAACATTTCTATCAGTGATTTTATCCGAGCAGCTAAAGTTTGAAAGAAGTTCAGAAGAGCCTTTAAGATTATACTTTTAACCATGAATGACTGAGATGTGCAGATAATATGGACTTCAGATAAAGCTCAGATGGACTGAAATGTATTTAGTTCTGCGATAGTACTAGAGGAAATTGGAGGAAAATACTGTTTAGAACAGGATTAGATAAAACTCTGGAAAATATATTAAAGCAGTAATTTTAAATTGGCAGAAAGGGATAGATGACTACTACTGATAAGTTATTTATTGGGCCTACATATCTAAAATGTGAAGAAAGTTTTATAAAATTTAATTTTGCATTTTCTCAGTTGGATTTTAAATGAATGCTAGTTTCTACTGGAATAGGGTCTCATTGAACACATCCCAGCATCCTTGGCATTTCAGCCCAAGCTTTACTAGCACTGCAGTAGCGCTCAAGGTGCTGTATTAAAAACTTGGTGTTTGGGGCAATGGAGAACAATGAGCAGATTTAAATCAGAAATTAGGTTTGTAATTTGGCTCCGATCAAGAAAAAAATAATCCTTTTTTTTTTCTCTCCTCTGAAATGCTGGCTTTTCTATAAAGACCGTCTGTTTCTCCTAGAGCTATAGCAACTTCAAAGGGTCTGTCAGCATTAGCACAGCTTGGATAGAAACAGCCAACAGGATGTGGAATATTTGTACAGCCTTTCTAATTCCACAAGGGACTAAACACATTTGCTGTTTTATATGCAAATACAAGAGATGATGATATAAAATGAAAAGAAAGAATAACACAAAATGCTTTCTTCATGTGTTTTGCACCAAATATGTCAAAGCATTGCTAGTCATAATTGAATATAAGTGCAAGACTGAATACAAGATTATTAGTTAAATTCAAAGTTGAATGGAAGCCAATTGGACTATCTGGTTTTTTAACTATTTTTTTGTTGTTGTTTTTAGTTTTACATTATAATGCAGCATGCTGTATTGTCATAATGTAATAGAGAAATTATTAAGGATGAGTATTGCTTGTAAGATATTAGAATTCTACAAATATAAATTTCAGGTTGAAATCTGTTTTGTTCACTGTCTTCCTGAGAAAGAATTTGTGAGCAATTCTGGGAACAAACCAGTAGAGAAAAATAACTGTTGAGATTTTAATGGCTCCATGGTAGGAGCATCTGGGAGTAGAAAAGTAAATTTTTCAGAGAAGGTGTCCTTGCTGAGGAGAAGCAATCCAAAGTGGTTCAATGAATAGTTTTTTCATCATGTTCCACTATTAAATTGGAACAATTCTCACTCATTGTTAAAATGGTGCAGCTCTAAGGACAGCACTAGGTTTTGCAGTTTCACTTTGCTATATGCAACTTCACTTTTCAGTGAATTCTGCAAATACTTGGGAAATTCTATGGGGGAAAAAATCATTGCAAGCATAATGGCAGCGGAGAGTACCTCAAACTACCAGTATAATCTTTAGGAAGCAAAGAAACGGCAGTTACTTTGGGGTGATATTGCTTTGCCTGCTTGCATTTCTGCCCTTGTGCCAAGGGTTCATCTGCTAGTTTCAGCATATTTGAAGAGGAACTCGCTGCTCCAGGTAAAGGGAATCAAAACCATGAGCATCTCTAGATACTCAGGCGGTTTACCTTGGAGAGGGCTGTTGCATTGGAGAAGCCCGCACATAACTATTTTGCTTAGAGAAGAAAATCTTCACTCCACATGAAACTGGAACAGTAACAAGCAAAATGGAGTTCAGACAACTTTAATTTTTCTTCCCCTCTTTCAGAAATAGTGGAGGAAACTTTAGTTTGTATAGCATGAGGTAAAGAGTAAGATCATTCAGTGTCTGAACAAAAAAAAGCAGTGTAGTCTTAACAGTTACTTAAATGTGGTTTTGAACGGGACAATACCATAAAAGGAGTTTGTATATATTTATTTTTTTTTACTCAGTTCTGCTAAAGCTCATTAATAACTGTGATCCTTCTCAAATTTATGAATGGGGGAAAAATTAATCATTTTTCCAAAACAAAAGGGGGAAAGTGATTGCCTTTTTTTTTTTTTTTTTCATTTTCATGGGGATGCCTTGACTATGCAAAAATCTGTCATTTGTACCAAGTAGACATTTGAGCATTAAGTCATTTAGTTTCTGGCCAGTGTTGTTAAATATTGGTCATTTAAACTTAGGAGTGTTTTGTGGGATTTCTCCCTAAATAATGATTTCTCTATTTGTTAAGTAAATTTTTAGCTTTTGTGTGATAGGGGTGATCTGGTTCAGCACATTAACTTCTTTGTTGGGATTATCTGATGCAGCGCCTCTGAGCTCCTTGCAGGCCATAAATATTCAAACTCGCAGCATGTGAGTGAAGTAGGAAGGTGGTATCTCCTCCTTTTTACAGGTAGAGGGGTAGGGCACAAAGAAATTGAGAGCTAGCTCCTGAAAGGGATCCTGCTACCCAGATCCCATTGATTTCACAGGGAGATAGGCTCTTAAATATCTTTCTGAAACTGGCCATGAGTAGCTTACTGAGGAACTCAAAACAGGTCCATGCTAGACTACTGTTGCAAACCTCAGTCTTCCAAATCTTGACCTAGTTCCTTGACTACTGCCTTGCCTTTCTTCTAGCGAAGTTTTAATGTTTGTGTTTTGCCTCTTCTTTCTCAGAGACAAAGACAAAAGGAAGGCTTTAGTGGTATCTCCAGCACAAATGGCTTTGGGGGGAGATATGGAGGGAACAGGGAGAAAGAAGCTCTTTCATATTCCCCTTTTAAGTTTGTTTTAATTCTGACACAGTAATCAATCTGATAGTTTTCTGCTAAAGTGTGTGCCTGGGTACTGCAGACCCATCTTTGACAGGGTTCATTTAGCTTAAGCCTCAGGGCAATACTTTGCCAGTGGTTAATATACTCGGTATTTCTGTGACCATGAAGCAACCTTCTATAAATATGTTACAGCAGTTGTACATGGCTGTCTGAAGAAGTCTGTCTATAAAGATTTATTTGCAAATGTCCTTCTACCCTTTTTTTAACAAGCAGCTTTCAAAGGCTGTTTATATTTTTGGCAGAGCTGTGAGCTTTCTCTCAGGGCTACTCACATTTCAGAGAACAGGTGACTTGCATACTTTTTGTTTATAAATTACAAGTTAACTACATTGTCAGTCCAATATATATTTAGAGCAATCATAGTTGACCATATTGCGAACAATTTCCAATTCCTTTTAACACACTTTGAATTTCTGGTTGGTGTTTGCATGGGTCTTTGGTTTCTTTGTTTGTTTGGTTTTTTTTTGTTTATTTGTTTTGGGTGGGTTTTGGTGTGTTTTTTTTTCCTGGCTTGGAGACCTCAGGAATAATCTTGCTATGTTCAAAATGTTGTTTTTAAGCGAAGCTTCTCTTCTTTTGCACTCTGTTGTATTTCATATGTATTCTCTGAAGGAGATGGTTCTCCAATATTCACTTAAAATAATGATCACTAATTATTCCCTGTTAGTAAAGGAGAACACTCAAAGATTGGTAACAAATGAGACATGCAGGAACACACAGGAAATCACAAAGCATCTTATCAGTCCAAGAAAATGAACTCCTCATCTCTCGCCTGATTAATACTGTAGAACTGACTATTTTGGATTTTGTTTGTTTGTTTTAAATTCTGGATTAGTTGGACACAAACTTTTGGGAAGCAGCATAACAATCTGCACCGTTTTGTGGCTCAGTGATGGAAAGAACTTGCCTTGTGATTCCCATGGCTTAATTCCCTGCTGGAATCAACTGCTTGACTTTGTTGAAATTATGCCAGTGGATAATTTGGCCCCTGGTATTCCAGGAAACAGAAAAGTGGATGCTGAAACCTGCTAGTATCACTGGACTGTAACCAAATATCCCTTACTATGGGGGTGGGGGACAGCAACATTTTTTTAAGGAGTGGTGTGTCTAGCTCCAATGTCAGGCAAACTGTGTCTTTTTATATTCACGTACCAGTCAAAACTTATTTCATAAAAGAATTAAGATTATATGAGGACTGTGTCATTTCTATAGGAGTAAGTATTGGAAATTGGAAAGCTGAACACCACAATTAAATAGAAATAAAAGAGAAGGTGCTAACAGTAGAGCAAACTCAAAAAATGGCACTTCACACAGTAACCTGAGAATTCAGATGCTTGCTGCAGGCTACTCCAGCTCCACAACTCTTGCTTTTCCCTTTCGTTGTCCAGCCATACATTGGTTTTCTTCCTTGCGCAGCCGCTGACCTCTCTCAGATGGCATTGGCTCCTTTCCATGCTGTGATTAACTGCACTGCTTTTGATCTGATTACACACAAGTCACGTTCTACCCAGGAAATGTGGCAAGGTCTGTGGGTAAAATGCCATCTCTGTGCATGGTATGGGTGTCCAGGAGAAAGCCCTCTACAGTCCCTTCCTCTTTCCAGTTATTGGGAACCCTGGGCCTGGCATGGTGGGATTCGTCATCTCACTTAGCCTTTATTGTGACAGTAGCAACAGAAGCCAAAATAGGCAGGAACAGTGCAGTAGCCCTGGCAGTTTCTTCTCTGGATGGCAGTGATCCTTCTCGGCAGATGCCTCTGCCTGAGAGGTTTCAGTCAACTCTCAAGCCTGTTTTATAGCTCTTCTCCCTTTCTACAGTTTCAGAAGATGAGAGGCAGTGAGAACACAAACTGCGTCTGAGAGTGTCACAAGGGCACAGGATGCTCAGGCCATGTAGCAGCATCCAGGAATATAATCTTAAAGCAGAAAAACACATTGGTTCTGTGTACGCTAATACTAGCTGTGGTACAGTCATGGGAGATCAGTATCGCAGCGATCCCCAGACTCTTCGTTTGTTCAGAATTGCTTTTGTTTCCTGTTCAGAGATAGACTGCCTTATACCCTGAAGATAATAATTGTTATTCTGCTATTTATACCATAGCTGAGATACCAATGCCTAATGGAAAACAGCATGCTGGCAGCACTAGATTTTAAGATGACTGTAATGGAAGTTAACGATGCCTTCAGAAACTTGGTAGGGAAAAAACAGAATTCCTTCTATCAAGAAAATTTTTCATTTGTAGACTATCAAAATGCCCAAAATAGCATCAGCATTTTCAGTATTCAGGTTTAGACTGTGTAGCAAACAGAGTGTGTGTTAATAATACATAAAAATTCCCTAAGTAGCCACTGACAATGTACTTCATAATGGTTTGGGCATTTTATAATTGCATTTCTCAATAGCACACAAATGCATATGGTGGAAAGGAATGGCTCTCAAGGGCTTTTTACGGAGAAGCATGAATAAGCTGTGTTTTTAAAAGTGCACGAGTAGTGTATGGCTTGAAATGATAAACCACCATGATGGAAAAAGTAATTTTCAAATATATCTGAGCACAGACTGCTCACAATAAATAAATAAATGCATCAAACTGGTTAATAGGTAACAAATCCCAGTGCTGGTAGACAAATCCAGGTGTCACCAAATTGTGTTTAGAGCTTTGGTTTTGCATGAGTGGGTCAGAGAGTTACTCATAGATACCTGCATGATCGGGTTTAGAGTGGATCAGTCAGCCTTATATTTTGTTCTGTCCCCCAAGCTTATATGCACCTGGTTCCTTCTGTGCATTAACCTCAGAATATGCTGTCAAAGTCCATTTGCAAGTGCTTTGCCTTTGCCTCATTGAGATTGCATCCAATACTTGGTTGGTGAGCAAGTGCAAAACTAGGTGTGACACCCCTTCCTGACATCATAAGCAAATCTTGCATTTTTTGCACCCATGTGCCCTTATAGGATTACGGGGCTCCTCGCATTATCTTGAGTCTGTAACCTATCTCGTATTTTTTTCCTGCTGTCTGTCACATCTTTGCCTATCTGTTAGGTCAGTCATTTAGACTGTCAGATCCTTGAAGCATGCTCCACCATATTTTGGTGTGTGTGTGTGTGTATATTTCTAGTGCAAAGGCACCTTGACCCAGCTGTGCTCTGTAGTCTAGGTAGCTATTATGCAAATTTTAGCCTTTAATACCCTTGAAGAATTGCTTTTCAGTAATATTGATTGGCAGTAGTTATCTGTGATATAGTAGGTTTGTGTCCTGAGAAAAAGAGGAGCGTTACACTTGAGACAAATCCTTGAAAGCAAATACATGTAAACAACAAACCCAGCATACTGCTGAAATGCAGTAATAAACCTATGCAACTTCTTTGGATGATTTGCCATCCCTGCCCTGCTATTCGCTTGCCCAGGGCTGGAGTTCTGAAGTGCCATGAAATTTGTGTGGTTTTTGTTACAGGCTTTATTTTAGCTGGAAGTGCGTTTATATCTTAAATGGAAATAAAATTTGGTTAAAGTTTTGGTGAAGAGATCTCAAAATCTAGAGGGAAGGATCTGAATTTAACTGGAGTCTAAGTATCTCTTGATAGTGCACTTTAGATCTTACAAAAATATGTTTTCCCCTTGTACCTACTAGGGTCATCTTGCCCTGGGCTGTGCTGAGCTCTGTTACACCACTGCGCAGCTTTATAGTTCAATTTTTCTTTTTTTTTCCCCCAAGCTTACGTGCTATATGACTGAGCTGTTGAAAAGAACAAAAGTGTTTTGAAACTGTTGAGGAGGTGAGTCCAGACTGTGCCACTTTCCAGTGACTGCTTAGTTCAGCACAGTGTTTAACTTATCCTCCAAGGGTTCCCCTGAGCCTCAAATCAGCATCAAACTGAAAAGCAGCATGGTCAGGATAGCACACTACGTTTCCCACAGCTTCAGAACACTTATTTTCTTTTCAACTTATCCTCCAAGCAATTGAGTCTCTAAATTGGCATCACACTAGGTGACATGCTTAGAAGGGTACATCACTAATAGCATTAAATTGCTGATTTCTTTTAAAAGAAATACAAAATAAAAAGAAACCAGACAAAAATACAAAAGTTTTCTGACGTTAATGGAGCCTGCGGATGAGAAGTGTGGAAATAACTGCTTGTACAATCATTATCAGCTTTGGCTTTCTTTCAACTATCATACTTCTTCAAAAGTAGTTAGAGCTTGCAGCTTCTTGAAAAATTGTTTATATTTAGTGGAGGCAAAAGGATGGAAACGGTCCAGTTGAAAGCCATTTAATGCAGTAGTGAACCATTAGATTCAGTTTCAGCTCCTCTTATGGCTGTAGTTTCTCACAGAAACCTTAGTCCAGCAGCAGAGGATGGACACAAGATCTTCTTTCAGAATTGTTACACGCAGTGACCCTATTTCATTGTCTTTTATGGAAGCATCAAGTAGTTTAAGATGTGATGCTTTGTTTTGGCTTAACGGCAAACCTGCATGTTTACCTCTGCTTCACCCACAGGGTCTTATTTCCCAGTTCCCTTTGCCATTCTTGTCTTCCTGTGGGAAACAGATTAGGGGTAGGTCTCAGCTGCATTTCAGGTGTGGCAAGGATAATCTGGCACTGAAAGCTGAAATGAGGAATTTTCTTCTTCTATGAGGGTTTTGCAGTCAAAGTGTTGGAAGAGGAATTGAAACTGGAAATGGATTAAACTTCCTTGAGATAGCGTTCTTTGAGAAGAAAACTTGTCTGAAAGATGGAATATAACAAAAAATTGTTTAAATAACTTAGAAACAATGGTGACTTAATAGTCATTTTAAAAAAATATTTCTGAAACATTTTTTTTCCTATTAGTTTTAGTGGGGTTTGGAAAAGCATCTATACAAATTAGCACCTCAGAAATTTTGGGTTCTCCTACGCATTTGTTACTCATACGCCTGAATCTCAACTCTTAAGAATACTCTTACTAAGACAGATATAAGATATATTTACATGTGGTCATTGTGTACTTCTGTGTTTTTGTTATTTTTTGGATAATTGCTGATATCTTATTGAGAATTACAGAACTACAGGCCTATATGTTCAGCCTCCTGTTGTGTTCCTCTATTAGATGTACGCATTTTTCAGTACAGTAAAATCTTTCTGACTTTATTTTGCTACTTTACAAATGTGATAATTTCCACTGGTCACTAATTTTGTGGAAATTATCGCATGCAACAGTTTTCGTCAGAGTGCCTTGAGTTTCAAAATACAAGTAGCATCTGTGGGGAAGTAGCAATATACAAGTAGAAGTTTCATGGGGAAGCCCCCACAAAAAGACTAAAATAATCCCATCTGACCTTTTCAACCTGAAAATCTGTTACTGTTATGCTAATGTACGTGTATCAGAGTCATCATTAAAATCAAACTAAAACTGTCAAAATGAATCATCCAAATAACGTCTTAGTATCCTTTCCTTGATTCCTTTTTTTTTTTCAGTAATGTCTTTCATGGGTTTGAAAAATGGTTGTACAAAGGGGTTTGTATTTTTGTATTGGTATGAGTTGATAGGATTCTGCAGCATTTTCCTAAGATAGCTCTTTTTTTCCTAATACTCCTCTTTTTGTCTGTTACTTTGCTTATTTGTGTGCTGTCACAATAAAGGTACTCTATTCCTTGTATTTTGAGACACAACAGAAGATGCCCTGTGTGCAGACAGCTGCTTGTACTTTTGTAAACTCGATTGCAAGCATTTCACACTGTTTTTTCCTGCTGTGTCCATTGCTGGCAATGAATTCGGCGCTGAGATAATCCAACTTCAATTGCCAAAGTGCTTAATTTTCTCTGGTATCCTAATTTTTAGTGTGTTTATCACAGCCATGCCAAGAAGTGGATGTGACAGCACTTGGATTTGTCCAAATAATAAAAAAGAGTCCATAAACATTTTTATTTGGCATACAGAAGTAGAACTTTACAAGAGAAGATGAATTGTGCTGAGCAAAAAAGATTCTTAATGTATGTTAGTTATTTTAGACTTTGTAGAGGTATATAGGAGTTGCTTTGGTACATGGGACTGACGTATTCTTTGTTCGAATGAAAATAAATACATAGGAAAACGTAGCAAGCATGTATACTCTTCCATCCCCTTACACTTTGCAGCTTGGGGACTGTCAGACCCAGAGGTGTTTTCTGTGTGTTTCGCACCTTTCAGAGGATTATTTTTTTTTCCTGTTGGTCTGTTCAGTCTCCCTTTGAACCCGTGTAATCCTTAAGCGTCCGCAATGTTTCTAGGCCAGGAATTTCAACCGCTTAACTGCACATTGTATCAAGAACCATTTTCTTCCATTCAGTCTTGCTGCTTGCTTCCTTTGAAGTGTCCTAATACTTGTGTTGAAAGAAGCAGTAAACAGTCAGACATCTCGCACACTAATTTAGGAAGGACAAGCTTTCCTCATACTGTATCATAAGCTGCACCTTGGATACTTGGGATGGTAAGAGAGCTAAATATCCTAATCCTTTATAATTATAGATGTCCTCGCAATATCTCTGTAAGTTAGGGTACTATTGAGTAGAAGCACAGAGAGGCTGTGTCTCAGCTTTTAAGATGCCTAGAGATACAGATAATCATGCAATAGGACTTCCGAAAGCACACAATTGTCTAATTCTGTCATCTTCTCATTTTGGTTTTCTAAATACTGTTTGTCTTAATTGGCCTTAGAGTATCTTGCTGAAAGTGGAATAGGTATTCTGTACTGTAGCAGAAAGTGAATATCCACTTCTAGGATCTCAGACTAGCATCCAGAATAGTGAATCACCCTCTGTCTTGGATACAGAAGTTTTTTGTTGACTTCTATAGGAACAACATAGATCCGATTCCAGCTGGAAACAGTCCTGCATTTGTAGCCCTCAGGACTGCTTTCTCAGTGTACCTCCAGCGTACCTGAAGCAACATCTGTACCCGGCAATCGATAAGGAGCACTCAGACACAATACTGTAGTGCACTTCTCCATTCTCTTCCTCATTTGAACCTTGGCTCACTATACAGTCCCACATAAGATGTCCTACCAGCCACTGTGAGTATGAAGTAACAAGAAGAGGAGCTGGAGATGCTCTGATGCTCTTGCCAGGGGAGGGAAGGACACATAGCGTGTGTGCTGGGGAAAGTACATTGGCATTACTGCAGGGCCATGGCATCACCTCATGCCTGGGGTGACAGACTGTCTGTTCCTTGCTAGTTGTTCAGTGCAGTGCCGTTAGACAGGGAGCAGGAACACCTGGGGAACAGCAACTGGGCCACAGCACTCCCGAGAGAGTCATCCTTTTCAAACTTCAAATCTCCACAAATGCACAGTAGAGGGATGTCATTTTCCTTCTGTCCCTGATAGGAGGGGAAGCTGATGTTGCTATAGTTTGATGCATCCAATTATTATAAGATTCTGTAATAAAAGGGCTATTTCCTGGTATAAGCCGGTGGCGTTAAATAAAATAACACCAGGGTGAGTCAGATCTAAGCTGTTGTAATCAAACAAAAAGCTTCTGTACTTACGTTTAAATAACTTTCAATCTGGTATATGTTTTGCAGTCCCTGTGAGTTTGTTTTGTAATGACAATTCTGTCAGTCCTTTGAAGAGTTTCCTTAAGAATCTGTCCAATTCTTATAATGGTGGTAACATTTTATTGATTAAATGAAAACCGGAAAAATCTAACCCTGTGTATTACGGAGAGGCTAAAGATACCCTCTTTCTAATAGATAAAATGCTAATATAGAATTGATATTCTTTTAATCTGAACTGTAGTCTACGTATAGCTCATCTTTTCCACTAGTCCTATAGGGACATTTCATTTTTTAAAATACTTCTAAATTGTCTAGGTGTCTGTCCTATTTCATAGGTAATCTGATCGTTAAACGTAATTGTATGCTTGTAGACCATTTTTCCTAAGTTCATGAGGACTTACATTCCTAGCTTACTAATGTGGCATAGAAGATACAATGATTATACATTCAGATCTCTTTATTCAAAATCATGTTTAAGTAGAAGAAACAGTAACTGCTGTAGTTAACATTTATGATAGTTTTCGTTATTTTACAGCTGCTTGTAGCTGTCTATTCCCTTTCCAGTCTGAATAGTTCTGAGTTTTGTTTCTGAAGAAAGTATTTTAAATGTAAGTGGCTCATCTGCTTTCTATTTTGAGCAGAAAAGCAATAAATAGGCTGTTTTACCTGCCCTTTTATGAGAGTCCTAGCAGAAGGAATTATATTTTTGACATACAAAGCTGTTGTGAGATCAAAATAGCACTTATTGAAGACATTGTCTTTGTTCTTGCCTGAATATTGATTATCGTCGTATAAATGTTTTGAAAATTGTGTTATACTAAAGAAGTTTCACGTGTATGAGACACAAAAAACTTGTTTGCGATTGCATAGGTAAATGGCTACTAGAGGTAGAATGAATCCAGGTTTAACTTGCGCATGTATGCAAGGACACTCTCGACATAGAAAGGAGGATGTACGCTAAGAATTCAGAAGGAAGAAATAATTAGGAAATGATCTACCAGGGATAGTGGGTCATATGCAGAGCCTAAATTTCCTAGATTCTTAATTTTGGTACCTTAGTAAAATGTTAAATTATGTCTTCAATGTGGTGGGGTTTTTTTTAGGTACTAGCTACAGATGGATTGAGTCAGACCATCCTATCCAATAGAGCAGAAATTAAGAGAAAGATTTCATGGGCTAGTATGGAGAAAAGTGCTCACAAAGCACACGGAGTTCCTAAGCATTACAGGCTGAGAAAGGACACTGAAATTGTGCCAAATATGCAGAAAGAAGCTTGCTTCTTCTGTTCTATTCTTCTTTCTGTAGATGCTGTCAAGTGGAAAAATGAGTGTTATGCTGGGTTAAAAGAGCAGTTCCAAAAGGGGAGGTTGGAAGACTGCAATGAGAGACTTAAACAACGAGTAGTATTTGGGGCTCTTACAATTGTTAAATAGAGCAGGCTCATCTAGAAGTTTCAGCAAGATGAATGTATCGTTTTCTTTTTAAAACTGTCTACCATTATATTATCAGTATCATTTTTAAATGGTACTGAATTTTCAGAAGTCTGTTCTACATTACTGTGTCGCTGCTGGTCACTGACTCCTTAAAAGAAAAACCGCAAAAACATTTCTATTTCAGTCTGTTGTGGAAGGACAGGCGGTATAATACAAGTGCAATATACTGGAAGCTGAGGTCTGAAAGTAAAAGAATTTCAGTATTTAATCTCGTAAAAGCTGACACTACAGTTTTGAGGATTGATGAAGAGTGTGAATTTTCTAAGATTAGCGAAGACATCTCTAACGGAGATATTAGAGGAACAGTATAGTAACCCGCCCTGCAGCTACAATCCACAGCAATCTAAATTTGTAGAACAAGCACTTCCTTATGCATGCAAGGATACTCTTGACATAGAAATGAAAAGGTTCGTGAAGAATTCCAGAGAGAGAGGAATAATTAGGAAATAGTATGAGTTAATTCTTCTTAGCATATTTTTTTTTGTGAAGAGAACAGTCACAGTTTCTAATAAATGCTAAACCATTCAGAGAGACACTATTTAACTGGATTTGAACTATTTTAATTCTTTGTGTGTGTAGGTAGCATTAGAAACTTGATTATGTCCTTGCTCTTGGGCAGTCTTAAGCCATAAAAATCAGGAGATGTTTTTCTCTGACAACTATACTATGAACACTTTTCTTCTCTCCCTCCAAGGCATTTCAGCCTCAGTGACTGGTCTTTCAAACTCAGTTTCTGTAATTTGTCAGAGTATGCTGCTGAAAGAAAATGTCAACCACGTTCTCTGTTGAGGTTCATGACTGTCATATAATATTAATTTTTCAACAGTATGTAAGGATGGTTGAATTTTAGGGGATGGTCGTTTTGATAAAACATCCTTCTGCCATAGCCAACAAACCTTAACATATAGAAGGTCTTTTTTTCTTTCATGGAAACAAGAAACAGCTAGGGCTTTCTCTGGTGAAATACCACATTAAATGCAGTAGTGGTGTGGGGCAGTATATTGTGTTCTAAAAGCAACTTTTGCTTTTCACAGAATCATAGAATCATTTAGGTTGGAAAAGACCTTTAAGATCATCAAGTCCAACTGTAAACCTAACACTGCCATGTCCACTGCTAAACCACGTCCCGAAGTGCCACATCTACATTATTTCAAAATCCTTATTTACAGTGCATTCTGCACTAGTTTTTTAAACAGATTCATAACGTCAAGCTTCAAACTTCACTCAGCTATGTAAAAATGTTCCCAACAAGAATAATTATCAAGCTATATTGGAATATTTTGTCTAATTTCAATTTATTTGCTTATGTGAAAGATTGTAGAAAACCTTGTCTTTGGTTTAAAACAGCATCATAAAATACTGTTGAAATTTTGTGGGTTTGTAATTTCACTTTAATATTTCACTTGCCCAGAGAACAATTCTGAGAATGATTCTGTAGCCTGGTGATGAGGTCACTCACTCCCATCTTTCAGTCACTATGCGTTTAAACCATTTTAACAAGGGTGTTTAATGGTCTGGGTTGAGAGGAGTGCCTCTCACAACAGGCTGTATGTAGTTCAGTGGTTATGGAACTCTTCTGGCAGTCTTGATTGACAACCCAACATCAGGATTTCTTTGAACTAATGTTTCTGACATCCCCAGATACTGCCATAAGTTTTCAGAGATGTGTCTGAGCACCACATATCAGGTAGGGCCATTATTTCTCTTCCCCTATTTTATGGTGGTTGGCAGCTAAGTCTATGAAGCCAATGCCAGAACACTGGGATGTTGGGTTTTGGATAAAGTGAAATGAATTCTTTACACTTCAGATATATTTTTTTTACCTTTTTATCCATCTGGACTATTTAACAAATGTTGTTCTGATATAAATTGTTCATTAAAGGAAAATTGTCCAGCTGTGAAGATACGTGCCACAACTTTTCTGAAAACCAGTTTCTTTCTAGCTGACGTATGCTGGGCACCTAGAAACTAAAGTATCCTAAATCACTAATAGTTCTTGAAAATTGTTTCTTTCATGCTTGAAGTATCTTGGAATTCTTCATGGGGTTGAAGTATGTATTAACGGGTCTGCAACTGTGCAGAAATATGTGACACATTACTTTGAGATTAGATGGTTCAGCCCAAACCTTTGTTCATTCCTTGAACAAAATATGAATAAGAGCTTTCAGCAGGTTTGCTAAAGTTCTGTTCAAGTGTTTTCTTTTTTAAGATTCAGCAGGTTTCCAGACAGGACTATGGAAGGTAACACAATGTTGGCTCTTCAGGGCAAATCTTTCAACTGAAGCCTGTAACACAGTGCTTCCACTTCCAAATCCTCTAGTAAACACCTGGTTGGACCTAAATCATGATTATCCTTCTCTACGGAAGGCACCAGAACGGTTCAGGCAACTTGTGAAGTTCACTGAGCAGCTCTTCAGCCAATCAAAACTGGTTTTGAAGGTTATCTTACGCTGCCCGTATAATACACCCCACAACGTGCTTGTACAGAGATGCTTTTGCTGACAAGCATGCTAACTACTCATCATTTCACTCTCTTTGCTAGTATGCCCTCTGGGTGTGGGATATATGCAACTCAGACAAGGTTAATTGGAGATACTTGAGCCCTGTGCTTCTTTCTCATGTTCCTATGCATAACACTAGCATGCAATGCTATACTGGTGGTCTTAAAATCCTTTGAAAAGCTGAAATATGTATTTATGGTGAAGCTTTATTTTTAATTTAAAACTAATTTACTAAACCTATAAGGCTTGTTTGGGCTTCATATATGCATATAAGGAGAAGGAAAAGACACTTTGGTCTTGTAAAGTCTTAGAAGAAGATATGAAAACCGACTTTGGTAGTGTTACAAATTCTAAAACTATGACTAAGGAGATAGAGAATGGTATTAGCTGTCCCATACCATTGCTCAGATGAGCTAAAATAAACTGTCGTATTATGTGACCTATAAGTGGAATTAGGCATTTTATTACCTTCTTGCTATCCGCTTGAGCTCTAGACCTTTATTAAAGATTGTTTACAGAAGTTATCGAATGCCACTGGTTTTATTTTTAAAGCACTGACAGGATGGCATTAATGTCC
The DNA here is from genome assembly GCA_017639485.1 of Pluvialis apricaria. Taxonomy (NCBI): domain Eukaryota; kingdom Metazoa; phylum Chordata; class Aves; order Charadriiformes; family Charadriidae; genus Pluvialis; species Pluvialis apricaria. The sequence goes on along the minus strand of CM030008.1, from coordinate 42,938,104 downwards.
CTAAACATAAAAGGAAAGACTGAGATAAATTTTAAAATCATGATCTAAGTGCAAGAGGAAGTAAGATAAATATAAAACAAACTTGTACATTCTTCCTTGCCAAGAGTCTCTTTATATGCCAACACGTCTGCCATTACATTAACAGCTTTTATCAGAGTAAATTGGAAAGGAAAAACGTTAAAAGGATAATTCACTGCACAAAAATGCTTCTTTAGAGTCACATTAGGCACAGCCTCCGAATACGATCTATGCTTTCATAATGTATTTACTGCTTTGATGGATGTTAAGGTTATAAGGATGCTAAATGGGGATGGAATGTTCTTGATTATGGGCATCATTGATCTTGATGAAACACTGTAGGTATGACTTGGGTTTAGTGATGCAGCCCATATTTTTTATTTTCTTGTGTTGATAGCTCCTTTGTCTTCAGGGCTTCTGCTTTGACCCCTACTCTTCTGTTAATATGAATGTAGTGACTTCCCATGAGCTACTTCACTCCCCTAAAACCTTTTTAATTGTGGATTTTGAAAGGTATGTGTAAACGAGAAACAGTCTTAGTAAGCAGGAAAGGTCAGAAGTGGAGAAATCTGTTTAATTTTTTTAATTGTCATTGAGAATTCATGCAGCTTGAAAGAAATACTTGCATCCATGGCCTATGTGTAGTTTTGGAATGAACAGTCTCTATTTTGATCAGACAAATTGAAATTAAGGTGTATATCCTGGCTACTGGCTATTTGTGGCCTGAATGAGTCTAAGATTACCCATTTAACAATACCTAGGGTTAGGTTGGTCAATTTGTAACACCATTTTTCATTGGTGAATATTATTAAATACTGATTTTGGTACACTTTTTGATAGGGGAGCTGGGTTTGAAAATTCTTACCCATTTTAAAACAGTCCAGCTAAAAATTACATGGGATTAACAGCTGGTCAATATTCTGTCTCACCTCACACAAATTATTGACTATGACTAGAGGGCCACGTCCAGCCTGGCCTTGAACACCTCCAGGGACGGGGCTTCAACAACCTCTCTGGGCAGCCTGTTCCAGTGCCTCACCACCCTTAAAGTGAAAAACTTCTTCCTAATGTTTAATCTAAACCTGCCCTCTTCCAGCTTAAAGCCGTTCCCCCTCGTCCTATCGCTGCATGCCCTTGTAAAAAGTCCTTCCCCAGCTCTCCTGTAGGCCCCCTTTAGGTACTGGAAGGCCACAATAAGATCTCCCCGGAGCCTTCTCTTCTCCAGGCTGAACAGCCCCAATTCTCTCAGCCTCTCCTCATAGGAGAGGTGCTCCAGCCCTCTGATCATCCTCGTGGCTCGCAACCTGGTCTAGTGAGAGGTATCCCTGCCTATGGTAGGGGGGTTGGAACTCGATGATCTTCAAGGTCCCTTCCAACCTAAACCATTCTATGATTCTATGATTCTATGATACGAGAACAGTTTTTTAAATATAAATTCTCTTAAGATTATTGTTAGTGACAGATTTTGTCTGTTGCTAAACTAATAGAAGTTTTCTGTTTTGTAACAGGTTCTGATAATGTGCTTCCTTGAAATTTAGTTTAGTACAAGGTCATTGATTTCCTCTAAACCATGACAAATTTGGATATTTTTGTGTGACTTGGTGAAGACTTTTAGTCTGCCTGTTGTACAGCTGCTATTAAAATACTTGCTTAATCAAAAGATTTCTGTGCCCTTGGGTACAATATGTCATGAGTTGTGTTTCATTACTAATGTACACAGTTTCTGCTGCTGGAACATCTGCTGGTTATTTGGAAAGGTGTAGAAAAATTCACTATACAGTAATTGGATAATAAAGCTATTGAGCTTGAGATAATTGCTTGTGCTAAACTCTAAATTTTGCTGCAGGCCAAATCCTCATTCAGGTCCTTGACCCATCTTTCTGATGAATTAAATCAATTTCATTTTTACCGGTACTATATTGCATGTTAGTAACTGTTGCTATTTGTTGACAATTTACTGATAGCTGATGATTTGTGTTGGCCTTATTTGTTATTATTTTTTGCCACTAAAATGTATATCTAACTTTATTTATGTTTGTTACAAATATCCAGTACTCTTACACACATTTAGTGAGTAAAGTGGTTCTGTTTGGGCTTTAGCAGTTTTCCTTCATGAATTTTACACAGATGGATGCCAGTTCTCTAGAATAATATTTATTGTTCATTAAAAATTCAGTAAATTTTCAGAACAAAGAGTATAAGATCAGGTAAATTTTCAAAACAAAGAGTATAAGATTAGATTTTATCAGCAAGCTGTTTTCCTTCCCTCTACGCTTGAGTCAAGCATTTTTTTTTTGATCTTATGGCAACTGAAACACTTCTAGAATAACAAAATTATTTAGAATCAGTGATAAAATTAGTAGTTATTAATGCTTTGGACTTCGTAGGTATTTTCAGGAATACCAAGCAACATAATGTCTGATTGTGACTGAAGAATATCATAAACCCCTGTAGAGCAAATTCAGTTCAACAGATTGATTTTGAAGGAGGGTTTGTTAATTTTTCACTAAATGGCCTGCACTGACAATGAATATTGTAGTAATAGAAAGTTTGCAAGATTAGAGTTTGTTTTAAATAGACCTCAGTGTAGATTGCTGCAGAGCAATCCTGTGGGGAAGAATAACTGTTCATTAGAAAAACGTAAGCTTTGTTAGAAAAGGACTCCTCGTAGCCCACAGCAATATTACTCATGACTTTGTTCACTGGAATATTGAATTGTTATGAGTATTTTCGTCTCTGTTTCTTCCCTGGGGTATCTAACGGACTTTTCTGCTTTCAACAGGATTGTCCATCCCTATATGCTGCAACACTTTCTTTTGCTGATGGTGACTCACTGACCCTGCCACAGATTTCCCTGCTTTATCTGCCAAGGCTGATAATTATTTTAGTAACAAGTGCTAGCTCAATAATGTTTAGTCACCTGGGCCTCCTCCCTCATTATTTTTCTTCCCTGGGGGCAACTGATCTGAAAACTATGTCTGTTCTCACCTGGGGTTTGAAGAGATGAAAACTCATTCAGATCACAGTTATCTTTCCTGCTATCTTCCTTGAGTAACAGTATGGTGAGCTGAACCGAAGCTTGCAAGATCAGTTGGTATAAATGGCTTGCCTACTGGCAGTCTGCTTTGAATCCAGCTTGTTATCCTGGTTCCATGAGGCAAACAGAAAAAATGAGCAGGAGTTTTAATTACATGCACACTTCAATATCAAGTTCTAAATATTGTTAATAGCTTCATCGCTTACCGTATTCTAAGGAATGTGCTGCCAGAACTGCTCGCTTCTGTCTTTTCTCAGCTCTCAGCAGGAGGCTTTCAAGCTGAGCCCAGGAGCTCTGCCCTGTAGAAGATATTCTCAGTCGGTGATTATTGCTGTTGTAGCCACTAGGGACCATAGCTCTGGACTGCGTTAATCTTTGCCCCAAGAAACTTATGGAGAAGTGGTGAAGTTACCTTAGAGAAGCTCATTAATAACTAAAAGCTCAAAAGATAGGGAAAAAAAACAGGTTTCTCAAGATCTACACTGGCACTCCTTGGGTAAACTAAATGGGCTGCTGTTCAACCATCATTCAGGGTCAAGCAGTCTGATCAGTTAAACATTGCGGAGGCCCATGGTACATAGCATAGCTGGTTTCAGTGGCTTATGAGAGGGATGTTTTCCAACATAATTTTATTAATTAGTATTGCTATGTTTGAATGGAAGAACAGAATTTTAAAATGCAGCACTTCAACCCCCCATTCTTTGGTGTGTAGTGGGTCTCTCCTGAAGCATTAGTGTCAGCAGCAGCAGTACTGATACTGGATTTAGATAACTGTTGTAATGAAGCATAATAGATCCCACAAATAATGCATTGGACAGGAGGGAAGGAGCTGTGCTGTCTATCTCGGAAATGACAAATCCCCAGGGACAGTTTTGATAGTACTAGCTCATGGCAGGGGGGTTGCACTAGATGACCTTTAAAGGTCCCTTCCAACCTAAACTATTCTATGATTCTAAGAAGAAAGGGTCAGAAAATGAATGGGAGTGCAGTAGGTGTCAATCTGTAGTTTAATAAAGTCTGCAGGTCTGAGGCTGCCTGTTTTTAATATAGTCATTTTATTATTTTGATACCATTTCTTAGGAGTCCCTTAGGGTGAGAAAAATGGCGCTTGTGAGAAAATATCTGAAAGTCTACTTCAGTGCAAACCATTTAAGTCTATGCCTGCTAAGGGGTGGCTCACTGCTGGAAACTGTTGACATCAGGTACATGTGATGAGATTCTCCTGGCTAGATACGCAGTGAAGAAATCTGTCCTTGAGCTCTGTTCTCCTTTTGCAGATGGAGACCCTGATCAGTACAGTCAGCAGAGTAGCAGAGTCAAAGGTATAATTCACCTTTTTCAAAAGACAGCATCTAAAATAACTCAGATTAATAAGTTATGTAGATCATCCATTGCCTATGGAAGGGAACCAGGGTGACAGTCATATATTTTGTTTTAGATGTCTTAAGTTAGTGAAACCTGTGCAAAACTAATACTGAATGAAAATTGTGTTCTATATTGCTGTTTAGTAAGACAACCTTAAATCAGGGAGGAAGTAGGAAGCTACAGAGATCAAACTTGCCTATTTTGCCTTAGACATTTTTTTTTTGTATCATCAGCATAAACTCTTTTACTTGACATAGCATTTTGAAGAAGAAAAAAAAAACCACCAAATTTCTGTTGTCAGAGGAAATGAGTGGCAGAAATATTGCTTGTCAGACCCCAGTTGGCTTATGGCAGTTGAGTCATACTTGGTTTTATCTGACCTGTGCTTCCTATAAATAAAGACATGAGACTTCATTCAGTGGGTTTGAAAAGAACAAAACTGTTTCCTTTATATAAGCATATTGACATGAAGTATTTGTGGGTGCCTGTTGTTATGAAACATAGCTCCCTAGGTTTGGCAAAGATTTTGTAAGAGGTGCTAAAAGTTTCCATGGAAATATTTTTTTTAATTTTTTTTGGTGCTTATAGTACTGCAGATCGTGAACTTGAGGCGATATCTCTTCATAATATTGTATTGAAAATGCTTTCTTTGTGAGCAAAATTTAGCTTGTCTGAATGCTTTTGCCACTGCAGAGAATCTTCATACTCCTGATTTTCTTCCGCTGCTGCTCTCAGTCTTGCTGTAATCTACCTCTACCCTATTGTGATAGTGTCTTTTTCAGGTTGAGCTCTCTCACACAGAATTTACCTTTTTATGTGTAGCTTTATCAGCATCTCTGATTCTTTTCAGAGGTCCCTAAATGTATGGCTGCACTGTTCTAATGTCTTTTCCCAGACAAAATACCTTTAGATTTTAAATCCCTTTAGGCCTTAAACTCATACAACCTCAGACAAGTCTCTTGGGTTATTTTTGGCCCCAAAGTGACCCTGAAAAAAATATTTTCTTCCTGTTGGAGTGGAATATACAATAATGCATGGTTTATTTTTCTAGCAGTGCAAGCCAGAAACCATGGATTGCAATTTTTTTTAAAAAGTGATGCACTAGCCTTCTCCCCAAAGATGTCTCTCTTGGTAGGTGGTGAAAAATGTTCCACTTCTATTATTTGGTCAGTCTGTCTACACCTCTGCCTGTCTTGGCTGGTGTAATTTTCTGCAGCTTGAGCAACTTCACCGAGTACCTGTCCTGTGGATCACAACTTTAAGTTTGAGGTGACCATTTTGCCCAGCCTCCCTTTCTAGAAGGCCTTCTGTAAAGGCTTTCTTGGCCTTTATATCTGTCCTCACTTCCATATCACAGCACTGTCTGCTTTCTGGTGCTGGATGTTTAGTGTGGTCTATTTGACCTTCTTTGTTTTATGAGCTCTAATGACTAATTCTGGGTCTTTCGGTGTTCTTTTTCTGGTGTTCTATCCCAAGTATCAGTCACCATTTAGTCTATAATTAGGAACTCAGGTATAAAAAATTGCAAAATGGAATTTTCCATCATAGGTCAGGCAAAGACTATTCTATTTTGCTTTACTTTTTTTCATTTCCACTTCAAAACATAAAATTTTATCACTTTTCATTTTTATGTGGTTTTAGTGCTTCTGCATTCAAAGTGCATTCTTACATTTTAGTACACAGTTAGGTTCCTATGTCTGAGTTAAAGAAAAACTATTTAAAACGTCATTTCAAAACTAGCTTTTCAAAAACAAGACTATCTCTGGCTGGTTCCCACTATTTGCCAGCGCAGACTGAATTTTGTTTCAAGTTTCTTTACTTGTCTTTCACTTTTTGGAGCTGAGGCAATGATGAAAATTGTAACAGTTGTATGTATGTATACTCTCAACTGTGTGTATGTGTCTGTATATATATATATTTAATGAAGAAAATATTAGTTCATCAGAGCATTCTGATCAAAAACATTTGACAAAAATCGGCCATTTTCAGCTTTCAAGTTCTGACTACCTCCACAGCCAGAGTAAGAAAGAACCTCAGTGCAACCCAAATGGACCTAGGGAAGTCTTCGAGGACCCTCGTAACAGTATGTTACTCTACAGGCTGAGGAACAAAAGGAACATCACTAGAAAATAATGCAGAATCCTCCTCATGAGATAAATTTAAGGATCTGTTTGTGGTTCAGCAGGTGAGCATCCTGCCTATGATCAAGTAATTTCCTATTTTAGGTATTAAAGCGGAAGACAAGTAGAAATTTGAAAGGTGAGCATATTAGGTCTGACAAAGGCGCATGTTTCTAGTTTAAAGCGGTAGATGAAGGAAACAAGCATCAGTTGGTGATGAGGAACAGTTATTTGTCCTCCAGCATGAAATGGGAAATGATAACATATGAAGAGCCATAAAGGTAAAAAAAGAAAAAGAAGTTAGTGTTTAATGTGATAAAAGAAGGGGACAAAAGAAAGGTAGAAAATGGCTCTCTGATGATCAAAAACCACACTAAGAACTGATCTTTATGATCGTAAGAGGTAACAGAAAGGTTGCTGGAGGAAACATTGCTGTACTAATCAAGGCTAGGGCTAACTACTTAATTTTTCAAACAAATAGTTTAGTTGCCAAAAGACTGTTTCAGGTTGACTAAGTATGTTTATGAATTTGCGTGGAATTTGGCATATACATCTGGCTGAAAACCAGTGACCATTCAGCTTTGTGATTATAAAAAGTGTTACTGAAGCTGTAAGGGGGGAATATTTAATCAGAAAAGAAAGCCGCTTCCCCCCCCCCCCCCCCCCCAAAAAAAAAAAAAAAATTAGTTACTTGAATGGAAGAAAAAAATGTTAGGATGTTTTGGGTTTGAATTGGATGTGGTATTTAATACAACCTGGGACACTTGTATGTCAACTCTTAATTTCATCCAAAAAATTGCCTATTGTACACTACGTCATAGCAAACTTTTTTTCCTCCTGATTTTTCAGTTCAGCCTTTCACTGACGTAACAGTGATAGAGAGGTGACTTTGAAGAGCAGAATTTGCTGTAAGACTGGAAAGGATGTCTTACAGAGAACATCTTCAATATTTAGTTTGGAAGGGGTATGACAGAACTAAGTGTTCAAGCTGGTGGCTAATTTTCAGCCCTAAATTATAGAAGTAATCACAACATTGGCCAGAAACTCATGAGAGAAAAAAAAAATAATATTCCCGTCTCTCTGAAAATATGTTCATTACCTTCCCGAATCTGGACCTTGAATTCTTATTATTTCCCTGCAACAGTGCTACAGTGCATTTGAGTTTCATCTGTTCCATGTCCCAGCAAAGCAGTGCTAGACCTGTGTTTGTTTTTTGCGTAAATGCATACATATGATTTTTCTTCTGTCTACCACATAATGAGCATGTTACTTTCTAAGTCTTTTATAATGAGTTATCAAATACTATGTTTGTTGCCTGTAGATTGATGCTGAGTTGAAACAGGATCCGTGGTAAATTAAAACTAATAACCTTATTTAACTTCTGTTTGAGTTCTCAAGCATAAATTTCAGAGGTGTTTGTTTAATAAAAAATAAGATCCAACAGTAGAAAAATAAATTATTGGATATTGGCCTGTTAAAGTGCACAAAATCATAAATCAGGTATCTCCCCCTAACTCCAGAGGCGGCACAGCCTTGTTCTGCACAGATCTCTGTTTTTCAGGATTTGAGTAGTTTTATGGCATGAAGTACTGAGTTCTTGTGCATTGGGTATGGGCAGACAAGCCAGATTTTGTATGGCCTGAGCAGTTTTCAACTGAGTTCTAACCAGGAACATGCTTAATTTACTCAGACTTTAGGTTGAACACAGCATAATGTCATTTATGACATTAATGTCATCATAGGAATATAATGTCATTGTAGGAATGTCCTATGAGGAGTGGTTAAGGACTTTGGGTTTGTCTGGTTTGGAGAAGAGGAGGCTGAGGGGCAACCTCATTGCTCTCTACAGCTTCCTGAGGAGGGGAAGTGGAGAGGGAGGTGCTGATCTCCTCTCCCTGGGATCCAGTGACAGGACATGTGGGAATGGTTCAAAGCTGTGCCAGGGGAGGTTTAGACTGGACATTAGGAAGCATTTTGCTACCAAGAGGATGGTCAGAACACTGGAACAGGCTTCCTAGGGAGGTGGTCGATGCCCCAAGCCTGTCCTGCTCTGTCTTATTCTGTCCTTTTCTATATATGTGTATGCTGGTTTTCATGTCTTTGTATTTAATTTTTAAATTCAATAATAACTCCAGAAGCACAGTGTTATATAGTAGGTATCTCTACAAGTAAAGACCTTCAGGATTTAAATGAGTGGTTGTCAGGATTTTGGTTTCTCAGCTGAATGATGTGTTTGATGTCAAGTCATAAGTTGTTTTATTGACTTTCTGAGCGGGGAAATAAATCAGCAAGGTTTTTATAGCATTTGCAATGATTGAATTTGAGTGGCTTTCAGCAGAAGAAAATAGAAAGCAGATTGTAGAAGGATTAAGATAACCTGAAATGTTTTGATTGGACTGTTTGTAATACAGTACAACTGGGATCTCAAAAATCTCTTTTACAATGCAGAAACCATGTTGGACTTACTTTGGACATAGTTGGATGAGAGACAAGCAACTAAGTAAATGTTTTCTCAGTATACAAATAACCTGTAACCGCACTATGTATATTGTGTAATTACACACATGCAAAAACATTTATTTATCTCTGGATTTTTTTTTAAGACTATATAAAAGATACATATAACATAATGAGAACATGCTTGTCCGAGTCTGGAGCCCTGAGAAGGATGACTACTCTGAAGTACTCTGCTTCATGGCGGTATTCAAAGCTTTTTGTGATGATGACAATGCATTGGTTTATTTTATAAAACACTTGAAGCTTCATATATTTGAAAAGATTAATCATGCCAGCAGTGTGAATAAATAAATTTTCATGTTGTCAGCTCTTTGGAAGTATGGTTGCTATAGTGCATTGATTTTATTTCAGTCCTTCTTGAGTATTGGATGTAATGTCTTTGGAAGTGCAATCTATGTATTGCTCTTGCGTTACGGCTTGTGCCATCTTTGGCATGCAATTTATCAGTGACTTGATAGAAAAATGATTGAAAGTTGAGTCATAAACATGCACATAAATAATTATTTGCAATTCTGTTTCTTAACAATTTTTTATTAGTCTTTTTACTTAAAAAGGAACTGGAATAAAGGTCACCTGTTGTCATTCTCTTCCAAGCTAGCAGACAATGAACAATACTGGCAAAAGACTATGCAAAGCAGTTTTCAAAGTGTCTGACACAAATCCGTTGAGCCACTTAAAGATAGGTAGGTTTTTGTTGTGGCATGAGAGAAAGCTACCTAAAATGAAAGAGTGATCCTGTCATAGCTCCACATTGAGGAATGGCAAAACATGATAGAGACCGGTGTTCTGTTTTTCTTCTGTTACTCCAGAGGCTGCACTTCCAATCAAGGCAGAACAGCCTTAACTGGAGAAATTGAAAGCAACCTGCCTTATATCTTCTCATAGAGGGAGAGGAGATGGCCTGTCTGTCTCCTAGCAGTAATGTGAATTTATTCCTCTATTTCCTTTGCTTTTAATACAGGTGTCTAGTATGAAATGTTAGATTCCAGGTCAAATAAGTAATCTCATCTGAAACACTTCTTGCCAAAATGTAAGTAGGAAGGATTTGTGGTTTAGGTTGACATGAACTGAAGCTTTCTTATTTTTGCCAGATAACTTAAAAACCCCGTGTATTCTGGTCAACTCTTTATATAACAACAAACACTATTAAGGGTGGGGTTTTTTCTAATTTAAGTTCATTATTGGACTGTAATAGTGTAGTGTTATCGAGTTGCTGAATAAATGTATAACAGTGCACTTGATTCTAGCTCGCCAGTGCTGCTTCTGTTGTTCTGGTGTGTTCTCCTTTCTGGATCACCATATTCATTTGCAGGGTCAATGAATGAATACTCTCCCTGGTCCTCCAACTTCTGATTGTGTTTTTTTTTTTTTGTCTTGTCATTAGTGTTGTGCTTGATTTACTCCTTTTATTTTTTTATGCCACAGGTTTCTGTCATAAAATAGAAAGAAAACCAAAAAGGCTTTGATAGGACAAATTACTCTAGGCTATCCAGCCATGATATTCCTCAGTCTGAGTTCAGATGTATTGTTGTAAGATTATAATGAATGTTTCTGAAATATTTACTCCAAATCAGTTCTTTCAAATAAAAGGAATACTGGGATTCTCACTTTTTTCCCTCCCCAAAACAAGACTTATTTGTGTCTAAAGTAAAAGTACTGATGTATTCTAGACAACTTTTCTGTGTAGAACTTTTGAAGATACTCCTTGTAAAGTTCCTACTAATAAGTCACTTGCTCTAAGTTCTTCTGAAAGGACAGGAGAAAGCTGACACTGCTGGAAATCCTGTGAATCCATTTGCATCATTTCTTGTTGAAAAGGTGCTGTATGGTAGTGCCTCAGAGGTACTGTTTTATTTTCGGTGTAATAAAGTATAGATGCACTGAAATGGTGATTAAAATCCTAAAAGCAAAGTTAAAAAGGAAAAATCCTTGCTTGTAATAAACCAGATTATGATAATTTAAATACATGTCAATGAATTTGAAAGACACAAGTAGGCGTGTGAGTCTGTGGCTTTCCCCTGACAACACTGTCAACGATCCACTGGTACAGCACCAAAAGAAAAGAAATTCTAGCAAGTACAATGAAAACAGGTGCAACTTGTCATCTAAATGCACTTTTGAAAAAGACTTCTTTATATTTTAATGTTTTATTTATAATCAGAACTGATGTCTTTGTTGACAAGGTACTTTCTAACAACAACAAAAAAAAAAGGCATCAGGAAAGAATAGCATATTCCATACAACCTGTTTGCTTATGGTGGGGTCTCTAATATCAGGCTTCCACATCACTAATTGATCGTACAGTGCTTGTTATAGTCTGTCAGGTGCTCAAGCAATGTATGTGTCAAGATGAATGGTTGAATATTAAAAACCTTTTCCTCTCTGTTCTTTTAGAGAAAAATATTTAAACTATTTTTTCTTATTCAGTGAGAGGTACTCTGTGCATATGCAAAGTACATATCTATGTCTAAAGTGTGTGTGTGCATACTTATATATTTGTATACATATATGTAAAAATGAGAGCCATCTCTTATTTACAGGAGCTAGGAAAATCTTACCCATTTTTTTGTCTGGTTTTCCAAATATGAACCCTGTGCAATAAATTTTCTGTTCTCGTAATGTTTTTCTCTTATGGAGATAGAGGTAGTTTTTATGTCTTTTCTGTAGACTGTCAGAAAAGCTGGTTTAAAAAACAATCTCTCTTTCCTAAATACTGTTTTTCCACACCAATTAGCCAAGTGAATGCTATTGTCAGAAAACTTTAATTTTCTTCCAGTGAAGTTGAGGAAAGAGGCAAAACCATTGCTATCTCCTTACCAGAGTTGGAGCTGATATTTATACCCACGTACCAGGTGAAGGTTCTGATCTAGCCCTTATCCTCTTGAAAAATCAAAGACCATTTCTTTGCTTTAAAGTTTTAAAAAATGAACTTGTAGGACTAACTGCTTTCCTTGTGGGACTTCATCTGTGGGCCATCACAGGATACAGTGAAAAAACAGTGCTCAGACCACTGAAGACAGAGTAGGTTATTTCCCTCTGGCCTAGTGAAATCTGAATAATTTTACAGGAGAAATGAAGGCGGAAGGAGGCTAAATCAATTCCAAAATGTTTCAAACATTATATCATGGACTTGTATCCCAGATGATTTCCCATTTCTGACTATCCTTTTTCTGTCTTGTCTGTCTGTCTTCTGAGATCATCAGTCCATAATGGTGCAGGACACAAAGAGATGCCAAAGCTTAATAACTTTTCTTGATTTCTTGCTTTTTGGATGACTGAGAAGTGTAACTGATACTCAGGAAAGAAAGTGGAAAAATGTCTTTCAACCATTAAAATTCTTTTTTCTACACTTCCGTGTAGAAGGAAGGTTTCCGTGCAGGGGACTGTCCCCTTCTCCCCCTGCCCCTTTGGCAATGGAGAAGCTGCCGGCTGCTTTGAGGAGCTTAGTGTTGGACGTTGTGCTAACTGCAGTTTTGGATGAGGAGTTTTTTCCTTCATTGATAGATCAGGTTGTGAACTTGGATTTGTTCCTCACCTTTTCTCTGCAGCCCAGGGTGCTTGTGGAGAGATTACATTCCCCTGCCAATTTTTTTCCATCTTTTGGTGCTCCTCTCAAGGCCTGCTTCAGTTGGTTGTTCAGTACCCTAGTAAGTCAGAACTGAAAGTGAACCAGCAGATGGCATTTCCTGGAGGATATCAGAAAGGGTCTTGTACAGTAAGTAGATAACTCTCCTATCCTTTGGCCATTAGCCAGGGAAAGCACTGTGCTCACAGGTGTGGAACAGCCATTTGCCTAAACTCTGTGTTGATTATTAGCGTTGTGTTAGCAGGTGGATAGAGAGAGACACGGATGTTGATGGCAACCTTTGCCATAGTGTTCATGGCACTGTCAAGTAGTATGGATTACAAAAGAAGGGTGAGCTGCACGGGATGAATTGCTGTGAGCTTCTATTTCAGTGACATATGAAGGCGTGCTTTCATATGTGCAAGTCACATGAAGATATGACACATGGTGTTGAGGCAGAGACAATGCATTCATGCATTGGCAGAATGAAGACAATTAATCCATATGAAGCATGATAATGGTTATTCTTCTTTCACCGGAAGTTTTGTCTTGCTTTCTGTGTTTCCTATCTCTCTATCTGTCTGTCTGATTGAAAAATAATTCTTTAAATGGAGACATTATTCGAGATTATTCTAGTTTTCCTTTGGTGTATCTACTGTATTAAGGACCTCTTGTCCCACCCCCTGTTGATTGACAAACTTGATGGGTATGTGCCTTCTGCTGTGGATTGCTATTTCCTCCCTTATTTGCAGCTGGTGGTTTGAATGTATTTCACAATAAATTGTAATGTATTTCAAGATCATTTTTAAACCAGACCATGAAATTCCTCTTTTCTAAGTTTTCCTCAAGTTATTTTATACATATACATATATAAAAAATTATATTTAGGAAAAGAACATTATACAATTGCATGTAATCTATTGATGGATCACAGTGAAATTTTTAATTCAGAGTATTACATAGGGTGATATTAAGACTCTGTAGGATACCAACCTGAATATGTGATATTAATAGGCATCATTCAGGAATGTGGCTGCAAAGTATAATGTATGAGTTTGCCATCTGTTTGGATATTTACAGTATTTTTGTAGTAATTCAGGGGTAAAACCGACAAAATGCAGATTTAAGAAGAAACAGATTGTGTCTTCTGTTATTTTAGAAACTAAAATCTGTGCAAAATTCTTTTGTTGAGAGGCATTGACTCAAATTGTTTCCTCAGTAGACCACTCTGTCTCAAGTTGAGCATCACTACTGTCAACTATCCTTTCTCTGGGCTTTCTCATTATTACAAACATTCAGCATCAATTCGGTCTCATTAACAGCCAAATTATAAGATCTATGCAAAAAAGTTTCAGTTAGGTCCACTGAAGGAACAGAGCTATAGGAGCCTAGACAAAGATGAACAATATTTGTCTTTTAGAACTGAAGGACCGCAGCTGTATCAAACCTTGGCTTTTCTCATTTGAGTTTCATCGGCAATGAAAAATTGAATTGTCTGGGTAGTGCGGAGCTACAATAGCTCGGTGAGGAACCTCCTTGTTTAAAGCTGGAGAGAACCCCAGCCCTGTAACTTGCAGTTCCTCTGTGATGCATATTTCAGGCTTCATCTTTGTTTTAAAAGATTCAATGTCTCATCTATGTGAAAGCAGGAAAATCTTAAAAGTGATGGGTCCTAAAAGGATGATAATTCACTGTAGTCTTTCTTGCCCTGCCATTACTGTTTTCTTGCTTATTTTTTTACCATTGTAAACCAGTAGTCAGAATTTCAGTGTTCCCATGTCTGCTGCTTTTGGAGATTTCCACTACCGTAAATGCCAATCACCAAATTTATAGGTACATTAGAAAAATTCGTCAATAGAATTTTTCAGTTGTTGTAATTATCCACCTGCATTGCTTATTATGGTGACATTATTTTTTATGCCACTTACTAATGGCATTCACTGCAGCACAGTGGAATTAAGGTAGTGAGCACCTCGTCATGACACAAACCATCTCTCTCATTCACAGGATATAGTAGTGTGCTTTGATAATTTGTTCAAGAGAGTGAGATATTTGGGGTCTGCAAGCTCCCAGAGGATGGCCAGAACAGGCCACAGCTCTTTTAAATGATGCCTTGTTTGAAGCAATTTGGGCTTTCAAGTTGAAGAACATTTTCGCTAGCTGGTGTCACTACAGCATATGACAGTAAGACAAAAATGAGTTGAATAGTAACTGTAATACTTACATATCTCTTTTTCTCGTTGTAATATTGTTTCATCCATTCCTTCACAAAGTTTAGCCATTATAAAATAACTGCCGTTTCCAAATTGTTTTCCCACTGCGATGCTTTGTCTCGTTAGATGTTTTCTGCTTACGTGTGCTTGTTTTATAAGCATGGATAGACAAAATGGAATCTATCATAAATTATAGCAGTTACCAGTGAGAATAAATCAAATCTTGAAAAATAATTCAGTGTGCTCCTGGGAACAATTTGGATGTGATTCACTGCTGAAACCTGTGGAAAACAAAGTATCATGACTGCACTAGTGTGATTAAATCTTTCTTAGTATGAGTTGGGAACAGAAATATTCTATTTAACATGTTTCTGTGTCTTTTTACCTTTTATAGAGGGTTCCCCTCACGCCCCAGACAAGTATTTTCCTCTTTAAAAATAAAAGGTCTGATTCATTGCAAATAGATGCCATATTTTAAAAACCAAACTATTCATCTGTTGATGTCTACCTTGTTTGTATTGTGTCCGGGGAACATGTTTTTAACCTGATGTCTTCCCTTCAGTGCTTGGCTGTTACTCCCATTGGGACTAGAAAGTCTTATAGTCTTGAAGTCTTAATACAGTTTCTAAGCCCCAAAGACAAAAGGTCAGATTTGGGCTGGTACATATCAATCCACCTCTCTCAGAATCAGCGGAATTAAGACAATTTGCAGCTATGCGGGATTTGACATAAAGAATATGACACACGTATCTATAATGAAAGAGCAGCACTGAGGTTGTGAAATGAAGCACTCAAAAGACTAGGTAATGACAGAAATAAATGGCTTTGACGCTACTGGAATGATGTTTGAATTTGTGCTTTAACTATGCAATTCTTGCGCTTAAGTATGGTTCTGAATAGGAAACCTTTAATCGAATTGTGAGCTTGCTATTCCTCTTTTTGAGCTGGGCATGAGGAAAACATTGTTAGCCGCAATTCAGAATGGAAAGTATGCATGTTCTTAGTGCTAAGCAGGCAGTATTACTGGAGCAGGCATGCTCAGGAAACAAAGGAAACAAAGTAGAATGTAGTGATATGCCACTGAGGGTATTTCTCACGGGTAGAAAAACAGGATAGGAAAGAGACATAAGATATTTTTCCTCCATGCTGTTAATTAGCGTTCGTACTGGTACTTTGGGATTCATATTTTCACCATTATACCTACCTCAATCAGGGCTTGTAGTGAACTGTCCATTGATATTAATTTATTTCAGCTTTGTTTTTAATGAAGTTCCTGTGATTTTTCTATAAAAGTGTGAAGCAAAAACTAAACAAATATTTCCGGGTTAAATGTATTAATATTTTAGAAAAATTGCTATACTCTAGAAGTTTACTTTCCTGTTTTGCTGATACTACCTCAGAGAGGCTTTCACAGTTAGGGGTGCAGAAGTAATTGTAGATGCCCAATTTAGATACACAAAATGTCAAAAGAGTGTCTCTTTCTATGGGATGCTCTGTGTTTCTCTGAATCATATTACTACATATGTTTTAGGTGTTAGTAGTGTTTAGTAGTAACTGCTATATGTAAATGTGTATATTTGCTATCATCTTTTAATGTACTGGTGACCCATAATATGTGGTATAAAGGCAGATGTCAGTACTTTATTTAAAATCTGTATAATATAAATTTTATGTATGTATACATGTATAATATGTATATATACGTATAATATAGATTTTTATGTATGTAACATACCATATTTTTTGGCATATGCAGGTATCTTTCTCTTTGTGTTTACATGCATGTACACATCCCATGTTTTATGTACATATTTTGTAATGAAAAACTTGAAACTTTGTTCCTATAACATGTAATAGGAACTGTTGTGAATATATTTCCAAGTTTAAAAAACCACAACCACCTATGTGCATTGGTTACTATGACAACCTCTTAAAAATACCTATACTGTTTAAAAAGAGGACAAAGCAGTCTCCCAAAAAATGAGATTGTAGTATATGATTGTTTTTTTTAATAAAAAACTGTGTTGTTTTAAATAAGGAATTTTTTTTAATTATAATGACATGTCAAAATTACATGTACTTGACTTGCAGGAAGCATGAGAGCACTTGATAGGCATAACATGCAGTTTTACTTGCAAGAAGTCGGGCAGGCTCAAGAGGACAAGCTCAGTGAAGTATTTGGTGAAGCTGAATGTGCACCGCAGCAGTCCAGTGCTGTGGGATACAGTGCGGTCTGTGGAAGAAGGGAGGTGAAAAATACAACTGGTCCTGTGCCAAGCATCTTCCTACCCTTTAATCCAGCTTAGTTTTCTGCCCAGCTTTTGGAGACAATAGAGAATTGTCAGTAAATAAATGTGAAAACTATCAACGAGCCATGAAAGGTAGCGAGGTATTTGGTCTGAAAGCCATGACTGATCCATGTTTAAGCAATGCCTGAGCCCTGCTCTGAAAGTCAGTGTATTTTTGCAGTGAGTTGACAGTCAGACACCTTTGGAAGGCTTTTTGTAAATTTTCAGAGACGTAAAACACAAAGGCTGTTTCCGAAAGACATGGAGCAGTGGGTGGAGTTGAATGAACGACTCAAAGATTTAGGATAACTCACATTAATCACACTGATTTGCTGTTTGTCAAAATTGATGTTGCATAATAATGTGATCACAAATCTTGGGAAAATAATTTGCTCTGTGGCTGCTGAGGTGACTGTTAGGATTTTTTATAAGTCATACTCCACCTGTAAACATGATTTAAAAGACATTAAAAAGATATTTTTGGGATAAATGAATAAATGGGCGTTTGAAGGTGCACCCATGGGAGCACATCAGGAAGTGATAAAAAATAAGTGCTCACAGAAGGTAAAGACTGTAGTTTTATTCATGAAAAGAAAAGATCTGAGCAGCCATGTTAGAATGTTGCAGAAGCATGGGCCATAGCTTTACCTCTATCTTTCAGGTGGGTGCAATAACATACCTTCTGATAGCTGAGCTGGGTGAGCCATAAAAGCTGTACCAAGGAGCTGGAGTTCTGCTTATGGCCAGTAAATTACTTTTAAGATGAAATGATTTTGTAGATGCTTTGTTCACCCAAATTATTTTCTAAACTGTCTGACATTCAGGAGTAATACTTTTTCACTGTAATTTAGAGATCATTTATTTTTTTCCCTTTACAATTTAAAATGCATAAAATAAGATTATTGTCATTATAATTCAGACCAACTAAAGGACCCTTTCTTATCATCAAATTACCACACAATTACTCTGTAACTCTGTACTGATTAAGAAATGGAATACATGCCATTTGCTTTTTAAGGTGTGTATCTTAAAAAACTGAAACCCTCAGCTGTATGATGGAAGGGGAGAAATGAGTTGAGAGAGTGAAGTAAATGCATTATTTATTTTTAGAAACAGTCTGAAAGAGTTCCTAATTTGTCATCAGGGTGTGATAACACTCTGAAAAATGTTTACCTTTTCTTTAAGTTGGTGTGCTTTACAGCTGCTTTAGGGAGAATATCACGTGCTGATTTTTTGCTCTCTTTCTTCATTTAAGAGGTTGTGGTCTAATCTCATTAAAATTTATGGCCCAGGTTTAGAAAATAAAGGGAAAATGTAGAAGGAAAATAGAACAAGAAAAAGTGTAGAGATGAGAAATCCTTGGCAATTCTTGTTCAGAGAGGCTTTAGATATGAGAGAATAATTATCTGGCAAGACTGACATAGTTTTGTTTAACTCTGAAAAGTTATAACCAACCTAGTATAATAAAGTTGAAGTAAGACTTCCTTGTAATCATTTCAGTTTTAATACACTCAGAGTGGAAAATTATTTTGCATGCAATTCTCTTGAGAAGAAAAATTAGTAATACAAATACATATTTTGTAAACAAGGCAGATCAAGAGTCACAGTCAGCATAGATAGGACAATATTCCAAGAGAAAAAAGCCTCACAGAGATACGGAAAATCCACAGATTAGACTGCATCAAACAAAAGATGTTTAAAACCACTTAGTGACATGGACTGTTGTTTCACTCATGAATACTGACAGTTTCAGAACTTAAAGCAGTGTAGTATTATGATGGTTGTGTTGACAATTATGTTGTAAAGGCAAACCTAACTATTTCCACTGAAATTATTACAGTCATTTTTACTGTTATTTTGTGGTGGGTGAAAAATAATATTTATTGCAACTAGAATGGCAGATTTAATCATATACAAAAATCAATAGTTAATATATGCAGCAGTTTATATCTTTCAAATGGTGGGAAATAATTTCTTACAAAAGCAGGGTTGATATATAGTGTTCTTAGAAATAGTTTAAAAATTTGTATTGATATTGAAGCCTTTTACAGCCTCAAATCATACAGTCCATTTGAGTAATGGAAGGCGAAGAAGGTCCCCTTATGCGATCATAAAAAGAAATGCATGGTGTCGTTCCTTAAAAAAAAAAAATTAGATACAAAGCAGCTGATAATTTAAAACCTTAAGAAGCCCATACTCAGAAATGAAATAGAGTATCTGTCACTTGAGAAAAAAGAGGGGGATTTTTTTTTGTCAAATGAACTGCATGCTAATGCAAAAAGAAAGTAAAATTATATGATGCCGTATTTTCTCAGAAGAACATCACTATTTTTTCCTGTTTAAACTGCCTGCCTTTTTTAGTGCCTCTGGTGTAATTTACTTGAATTTTCACCCTTCTGTTTCATATTGTACTAGACATACTTTCCTCATCTCTTTTATTGTTATGGCTTATGCAGAGTAACAAAAAAGTTTTGGTACTATCAAAAGTGGAAGATGCTTTGTTTTCTTATTATAAAGAAATGAATCGGTCTTATCAAATGTGCGATATCAGTGGATCTAAATATGATTTTTTAATTTTTCTTCCAATGACAATTTATTATAATTTAAGCATTACCTAAACCAAAATGTTTCAGCTGCAGAACTAAGTGTTCCATGAACTCCTCTGTTCTGCTGTCCACCAACTACCTTGAAGGAATGAGGAGGCACTGCAAAATAGCCCATTAGTATTATACTATTTATAGCACAATAATTGAGAATCTATGTATAAACACTCTTTCGCAAATAATTGAGTCATCCTTACAGCTGCAAGTAAGTACAAGTTTGCCAAAAACCCACTCAAATTCAAGAATGGCTTTTTTAGAATTTAGCCCATTCTTTTAAATTGTTTGTGCAAAGGCTGATAATTCAATCTGTAAAGGAGGCAACTGACATTTATATACTAATATATGTTCTTAAAATAGTCATAGGTTAGAGACATTACTATCTTCATCCAACATAAATGACACTTGAGGATTTAATTGTAACCACAACCACAAGTCTGACTTGTGCAATGAACCACATGGAACAATTTATAGTTGTGTTTTGCTGTGCTTTTGATATAATTAGATTTATTTGCCATTGTCTTTGCCAAAACTCAGTGCTGTCACTTACAGAAAGATGGAATCCTACATCTCACAATGTTTAATGAATTTTTCCAAATATATGGGCTCTAATAAACAGTGCATTCTCTCTCTATAGACTTTGCTTTGCCTAATAACCTTATATGGAAAAGTCCATATCTATCTTGGACACATGTGCAGAAAGTACCAAAGGAGAAGAAATTGAATCTTAGTGTAATAACACAGGATGCACTTACATTTTCAGAATTACTCAGGCTTGTTTTACACTGAATGTTTTACATTTTTAATTGAAAATTGTAATAATATAGTACTATTGGTGTTTCAATAAGTTTTGTCTGTATCATAATTCTCGTCCATCAGATCTTTCACAGTCTACCTGCTGGCCTAGATTGAGTGATTAATATACTAAATTCAGTCCAACAAATGAAACTATTTGTTAGATGGTTTCATGTTATTGGGTGTGACATACTGCTTTGAAAGGGAGGCTCAGGGGCTTGTCTTAGATTTCTTTAAATGGATTATTTTTCCATGGTGAAAGTTGATAGATCTCAGCTTGCTTCCTAAGCTTTGGTCACAAATTTTTGTTAAATATAAACACACACCACACACATACAGACAGATCTAAATTAATATTAAAACCAAATAGTGTTGCAGCGAGCGAGAGATACTAATTGGCCTAGAAGTTACAAAGCTCCTGTTGAAAGCAAAACTTACTATAATCACCGGATGCTGGAATTTTATTATTTGCATGTGATAGTGTCCACAGTGGTCTAGCACTGCATGGTGTGTAAAAATATTCACCTTATTACAAAGACATTGCACATCAAAAGAGGGTACAGAATAAACACTCTAAATCTTAACAACTGTGTCCAGTTGTGGGCTACTGTGCCCAGTTCTGTGCTCCCCAGTTCAAGAAGGACAGGGAACTGCTGGAGAGGGTCCAGCAAAGGGTTACAAAGATGATTAGGGGATTGGAGCATCTCTCTTATGAGGAAAGGCTCAGGGACTTGGGTCTTTTTGGTCTAGAGAAAAGAAGACTGAGGGGGGAATCGTATTAATGCTTAAAGGGAGGGTGTCAGGGTGATGGGAACAGTCTTTTTTCAGTGGTGCCCAGTGATGGGACAAGAGGTAATGGGCACAAACTTGAACACAGGAAGTTCCATCTTAACACGAGGAGGAACTTCTTTGCTTTGAGGGTGGCAAAGCAGTGGCACAGGCTGCCCAGAGAGGTTGTGGAGTCTCCTACACTGGAGACATTCAAAACCCGCCTGGACACCGTCCTGTGCAACCTGCTGTAGGTGACCCTGCTCTGGCAGGGGAATTGGACTAGATGATCTGCAGAGGTTCCTTCCAACCCTGACCATTCTGTGATTCTGTGAAATCTGGTGTCCTACAGGCCTTCTGGTCCAAGGCTTTTATTCTCTCCTGACACACTGCAGCAATGATCCGTCAAGTGGGATCATGAGAAACAGAGTTTGGAGAGAACTGGGAGACAAGCTCCTTTGGAATAAGTGTCCTGGAAGAAATTATTGTCCTGTGCCAAATGTGTTGCATTCTAGGGTTGTTTAAATAAAGATAATGCAGGTGCATTTCAGGCACAAGTTAAATATGAAATTATGACATAGTTCATAAATTCATTAAAGATGCATTGAACTCTTGTCCCTTTATGTTCCTTTACACTAGCTTGAACCTAAATCGTCTCTCCAGTAGAACCACACAGTGAGAACCTACATGCTGCTTGGAAACCTCTTCCCCTCTCACCCACTGCTCCCAAACATTCACTATACCTACTTGCCTGTTTACTATGTATTCTTTGAGACTATTCATCTATATGCTTTCCAACTAAAGATTCTAACTCCTGGCCTTTATTTCTGTCCCTGCATGTGTTCCTTACCTTCTGAGTTAGTATTGTAACGCTTTAATCTCCAGTTACAAAGGCCCCTTCCTTTAATAGATGCATGTCTTCCTCTAGTTTAATCATGAAACTGCTTTCCTGTTCTCATTCCTGTTCAAGCTCTTCATTTGCATTATGAAGTTTTTTTGCTGATTAGATATGCTTATTCTGATCTGCTCGTCTATTGTTTGCCTATTCAGTTACATAAATTCTACTCACTTTGGATGCCTCTGTCTGTTTGAGACGTACATCTGCATGTTAGTGCATGAAGTGCTTCAGCATGAAGTGTCAACTTAGAGTTACACTGTAGGATATCTACTCTGTCCTCCCCCATCTCTCTCCTCAACACCTTCTGGAGTTCTGAAAGAAGTCAACTACCAAGGGGATGTCTAAATTGAACAGCCTATTGGAGATAGGCAGGCTTGTTTATAGGAAGATTTTTAAAAAAAACAGTTGAACATTCAAACAGTTGTAAGCCATCAAAATGAACACGTATCTGTTTTACTATGTTATCTGATCACACTTAGTTTGGTTCTTCCCACTGCTGTGCTATCATACTGATTCCTCTCCTTGTCTTGTTGATGCTGTGACTCAAATTATAGCATATGTTATTCAGGACAGAGTCTGTTTTTATTTACAGACTCACTACCAAGAGACCCACAGCCTTGGTTAAAGACATTGGATGGTACAGCAATATAGATAATAATTGCAGTTAAAGTGAAGGTCCTAAAAAAGCTTCTTAAAGGGAAGGATGTAGTGCACAGCCAAGTCTTTTCTACTTTT
Organism: Pluvialis apricaria; assembly: GCA_017639485.1. NCBI lineage: Eukaryota > Metazoa > Chordata > Aves > Charadriiformes > Charadriidae > Pluvialis > Pluvialis apricaria. The sequence continues at coordinate 42,915,185 of CM030008.1, read as the reverse complement.
CCTTTCTGCCGTATTACGGATTCAGTCCTGCAAGGGTATGAACTTTCTGCAGCCTATTGGACTCCCAATTGTGCCTTGCAGAACTCTTCACCACAACAGAGGAGAGGAGTCTTGTTTTTATTTTCCTTTTCAGATAAACTTGCAAGGTCTGAAAATTATATTGATCATATGTGACTTGCCGTGTTGAAATAGGAGTGATTTTTGCTTAAGAGGTATTAGAATCTTTGTAGCACTGATGGGGGGGGTGGGAACAATACTTACCTTTTAAAAAAAGAAAATACTGAAAGAGAATAATTTTTAGATGGCGTATATGCAGAGAGAATTACAGCGTAGTGCACAGTGGTAGATTACAGTGCATCTTGTTAATGCTTCGGTACTTAACCTCTAGGAATCGTTTTGAATAAGAACTGAATATGAAAAGATAAAAATCTGAATATATTTTCATCAGATACTGGAAAGGTCATTTGTGATGTCCTAACTAAACCAGCAAATGCTTTTCCTGATGTCAGTGGCAGCAAAAGGAAAAACACATTCCTGCTTAATAGTTTGACAGATTTCATCACAAGAAGTGACAAGAGCTGAGCTAGAAAAGGGAGAGGCACTTGTTGTTATTTAAGCAATAACAGTGAAGGCGATGTAGCGTAGCTAAAAGAAGGAAAGTATTTAATTTACAATAAATTTGCAACACTGACTTCATGCCATGTTTTTGCTATCTTGGTGGAGAATATTACAATCTTCGAAGGAAAAAATCCTCAGTACTGTTGTTACTTAAATGTTCTTTGGGATAGAATAGTTTTAAAATTTAGTAATGGTGTTTTGACACTCAGTTGCAGCATTTTCGCTTTTTCTAAATAGGATTTGCATAATCATAGAAACATGAAAACATAGAAAATATGAGATTACACCTTTTATAAATAAGCAGATCTGGTGGAGGAGATAAAAATACAAGATGGCTTAATGTTTCCATTAGCTTATCAAGTGCTAGAATGCTGTGGTAGTGTTACTGACAAAATTCATAGTTTACGTTTAACATTCGAGTCCTAGAGAGTAACTGTTCTCTGGAATATGTACACTTTTCCATTTACATTAAAAACATAATAGTAATTTTACATACTGTGAACTCAAGTTCAGATTGATTCTGGCTTGAGGATGCAGTGAGATGAATTAGATAGACTGCTGTTAACATTGTGGACCAGATGAGGTTATGAAACGGTGCAGATGACCACAGATAGTATAATAGGAAGGACCTCTATGTAGTGATTGCCAGAACAGGAGGTAATTGTATACAGCCTCCTCTGCCATGTTTGTCATGCTTTGAAAGGAGGGAAATTGACTTCAACCATTTACTAGGGAAAAGAAGAATTTTCGGTATTCTATTTAGTTTTATTTGCATTTGGCCAAAATGTTATTTGTATTCTTGTATTATGTGCTATCATATATTCTATCTTGTAAATCGGGAACTTGGCCACCTGCAGTGGTTGAAAGGAAAACTCTTTCATGCACTTAGATACAGAAATAAAATACCACTCGCCGCTGGCTAAGTCGTCACGTACTGCATAACTGCATAGACGAAGCATGAACTACAAAGAGCTTTACTTTTGTTTGTAAGTGCCATAGAATGTATTTTTCTAGTGAGTATCAGAAAAGGCCATGTAAAAGTAACTGACCTGTCTAATCTTTTTTGTTGTTGTTGTTGTTGTTGTTGTTGCGCTATATGCTGGTACTGCTTATTTTCTATCCTTTAGTTTAGTTGCAACAGCAAGTAGTAAGATTTTGCCCAGAAAGATTTCTGGCATTGTGAAATTTTCTCACTTCTTCCTCCTTTAAAGTGTTAATAAGTATCATCTTTCCAAAGAGATTTTGTCTTGATTAAGGGTTTTTAACTGTACTAGTGTGGCTCATTAATATCTGAAACTATTTTAACTGTGATTTTAACTGTGGCAGGGGGGTTGGAACTCGATGATCTTCAAGGTCCCTTCCAACCTAAACCATTCTATGATTCTATGATTCTATGATTACTCAGCCTCTGACCCTGTGTGCCAAATGGAGTCTAACCAAACATACAAATCCTCCTTTTTCAAAGTAGTAAAGCTCAAAATTGTTGCTGAGAGATTATGCCTTATGTAATATGACATGTGTAGGATATCTAGTGAAAACTGTTTTGAGAGATTGGAAACATTTTCTTCTGTTTCTGCTGAATGTCAGACAGTCTTTGCTAAATCATATTTTCACTAGAAAACTAGATGAAACTTCAGACAAAGTCACCAACAGCATGTTTCTTTACACTTGGAAGTTAGTGTGGGTCGTTGCGTTGCTGAAGTTTGCTACAATTAGAACCCTGGAGCAATTATGCTTCTAAAATAGGTATCTTCTGACATTTCCGAGATGCCCTTGGTTAGCTGAAATATCATTGCAGAGCTACCAGATATGGCACAGGACCTACAGGAAACCCGTGTCCCTATGATGGAGCAACTAGATGGTATCCCAGGGCAAAAAAATTATTCTAGATGCCTATGTGTTCATTTAAAATTATTCCTTGTGATTGCAGGGAGAAACTTGAAAGTGTGGTGTGCCAGTATTCTACAACCCCTAAAATAAAAAATCATGCAGGTTACTCCAAAAGAGTTGACAGTTCATATTTTCAATTTGGAAACTTTTTCAGAAAGTTTGTAATAGAGGTATTTGGGCAGAATGTTATAGTTAAATGTAGTAGATAACTAAGGCTTGGATAACATTTTTTTGATTTGTGTCCCATCTCACATTTTTTCTCCATATATTTGTAAAAAGGTTTCCCTCACTTTTTCGTTGTTTGGGGTTTTTGGTTGGTGGGTCTTTTGGTTTTTGGGTTTTTTTTTGTGTGTTGGGTTTTGTTTTCCATTTCTAGTCTGTGTAGCTTCTATTTGCATAAGCAGAAGATATTTTTGTCTGAAATTATTTCATTTTCAGGTAGAAGATGTTTATACCAGGACATTGGTGGTACAAGCAAAAACATACTTGTTATGCCCAAGTGTGTAAGGGCTGTGTTGTATCTTGCAGAAGCTCTGCAAACATGGTGTTAGCATAAATAACTGGCATGATAAATAGTTCCCATTTTGGGAACCAGTTTGGTAGAGAAACTTAAGACATGGCAAATTATAACTGCAGCTGGTGTATAGTGAAGCTGCTAAATAGATTCCCTGTTAAGAAAAAAAAAAACAACAAACAAAAACCAAATTTTTTTTGCATTTTTAAGCTAAACAAGTACTTGATTATTTCTGCAAGTTAAAAATATAAGTACTTAAATGACATCACTGCCAGTTTAATTTGACTTTCAGACTCATCACTCTTCCATAATGAACAGTGTTATTCTGGATAAACCCCAAGACAGAAAGAACCGTGTGAGAGCTGGATTTGTGAGAGCAAATTCTGTTTCATAGAAAAAATAAGAGTGCAAGGTTTTTGCTCAAAATTAGAGTTAAATCAGAGTCCAAAATATGTTCTGTAAGAAAATAAATGAGCAGTCCGACTCCCCTGTAGTCATGAGCTTTTAGTGATGCTTCAGTTGGAGGAGGGATGTGAAGTCAACCCAAATAAGTTTTGAATGTTCTAGCATTTCTTTTCATGGTTCAACTCTGCACGTAGGTCAGAAACTTCTGCCTTGAGTTTCAGTGGATGATAGAGTATGGGATGGCTATTAAATGCTATTAATGACCTCCTTTCAGACCTGCTAAAGCTTCTTTCAAAGGAAGATGCCTGTAAAGTGTTGTTTTTGAATAATCAACCTATCTACATACTGATCTATCATAATATGCTGCTGGCCCCGTCTCTCTCTTCTCCCAAGACAGCAAGTATTTAGGTTGAGCTGTAATTTCCAGCTCTACATTCATAATCAGAAAACTTTGAATTTAACCTCAGCCCTTTCCTGCTCAACTTGGACAAGCCTGAGGGCTCTTATTGGTACTTCAGCTGGACTTAGTGAGCACCATGAGTGTAAGCAGACATATTTTTTGCTGCTAGGGTGGAAGTATCTGTGTGTTGTGACCTTAAGCTCAAAAGCTCTTACGCGCTTGTCAGTATTTATGGCTCTGGGGAATAATAGGTTGTGCTTGCCTTGTTCTTGGTTCTGAAAGCAGAATACCTCGTAAAACCAGGAATATGCTTTTCATTATTTCTATCTTAAAAGTAGTCTTATTTATATCACTCATCCAGTTTGGAAGTTCTCCATGTGAAATAGCATGGTTATCATGTGTTTGGAAACAGTTACTGCAGTACTCTAGGTTGCCATGGTGTTTTCCTATATACACTGCTGCAAATGCTTATGGCTTGATATGAAAATGCTCACTTTCACACATTTTTAACTGTTAATGTTGTGTTTGTCACTGTATATACTAGGAACTAGTTGTAAAACTCCCAGGAGGTCTGGAGTTGTTAATCTGGATGTTTTATCAGCTTGTTCTCTGTGGACATCAGCACTGGTATTAATATTCAGTTTCCCATCTATTTCTTGCATCATTATCTCAAAAAACTTGTCTAATAGCTTAAATGTATGTTTAGGATAATGCCCTAATAAACACATTATACAAATATGTGATGTGATTTATGCTTCAATAAGTTTTTTACACTCAAGATAATGTGAGATTTTTGTCAAATTCATATAGCCACCCAATACCAAAATAACATTGCTTTTAACTTCCAGTAGATATCCATGTTCATGACAGTAACTGGCAGCGACTGACTGAACAGAATTAGAGATATTCTTTCTAGTAGATAGAAATAACAAGTAAATTGGTACTGCACAGGGTTACGTATTCTACTAAACAAATACAGCAAGTCAACATAATTTGGCAGTTGCTTTGGGCCAGCTAGGTAGCTGATTTTCAGAGAGTAAAGGAAGGGAAAGAAAGGACATAATACCCTTTCTGTTAAAGTAATCGGCAAAGCCTACATACATTTTGGACCTGAAGGATACCTCAGATGTTTTCAAAGTATGTTTCTCTATGAACAGAGATTTTAGAATGGCTTTTCTTATTCATTAGACATGTTCCATTTGAATGTTAAGGACTTTCTTTTGGTAACAGTGATTTAATTAATTTTTTGTTGTTGTTGCTGTTAAGAGAGTAATCTTTAGGAGGGGGTAAGGTATGTTCTGTTCTTTCAGGTGCATTAGTGGCTATTGTGCATGCTTTATAGTTGTTATCCTTTAAGCCTGATCTTGTCCATAGATTCTTGTAATATTTTAGCATGGAAACCATCTTATTATAATAGTTTGTTGGGTTTTTTTTTTCCCCTGTTTATTTTCCCATTTTTCTTATTCTAGAGTTTTTACGTTTTTGAGGAATAAGAAAGTTTGGATGGCACCATGGATAACAACTTTAAAATTCTGAGCAACAGTTTCAATCAGAGACTTAGGCATATGTTTGTGAAATTTGCATAGTGGAGGAAAATTACATATTCACAAAGCAGTTACTGAAAAATACTCCGGAGTGATTATGCAGGTCCTTGCTCTTTGATTGGCTAATGATAGGTTTCAGGCAATCACAGTAAAGGGAATGGCACATTATGTGGTTATTTCAAAATTAACTTGTGCAAATCAGACATCTATAGTCAATCAGAATGCAAGGAAGTAGATACATTTTGAGGAAAGAAATAGTAGAATTATTAAAGTAACAACCCTTGTGATCAGAAGTGAATTGATGTGTATTTTTTAAACTTCAAAAAAAATTGTCTTCCAATAATGAGAAAGTGTAAATGTTAGGTCAATTATACATCAGAGTTTTGAGGATTTAGAAAAAGTTATGCCATCTTTGCCAGATCGGCCTACATGGCTACTTTAACAGAAGAACAGATTCTAGTTTTGCTGTTAATTCAGAGTATAAAACATACACTCAAAGGCTTTGAGATTACGTTTTGTGGCGGGATGTTCTCATGGTGAAGAAACCGTTTCCCTTTGTCTCTCTGTTCCTTTGCCTGTACACCATTTGAATTTATTTTTACTGACGTTGTAACTGGGATGAAAAGTCCAAGTAGCAACTTGAGCAGCTAGGCAATGTACAAATATTTTAAAGGTTAATTTGATATTGATACTTTCATTCATTGCCTGTGTGTGGATAAGATCAAAGAAATTGTGTGCCCTAGAAGCCGCTCTAGAATAGTTCCAGGTTTCTAAAAATTGTGAGGACTTCATTATCTGGTTTATTGCTCGAAGGCAGGCTGTTTTTCTCAGAAATCTTACAGATGAAAAAAGTTCAATTAGTAAGTGCATTCCAAGAAACGTATGGCAAACTTATGTAATTTGAAGGTTAATACCCACACAGGAATTGACTAGAAACTGGTTTTATTCATATTGTTTGTCATATGCAAGGTGATTTAAAATTGCAGAAGGATGTCGTTTGTTATTTCCTTGAAATCTTTGCTGGAGAGCCAAGGTTGGTTTATCCCCACACCTTTCTCTCTCATTTTCTTGTTCAGACTCCTCCTTAATTTTGTTAAATACATACTGAAAATGAAAATACTGATTGTTCTATTCATGCGAAAGTATTTATTTAATTCATCCCTTATAAGATTCATCTTGGAAAACAGTCTTCCAGCTGTAAGTGCCGGTAAATTATTTGCATTTTTAAAGCAGGAGAAGCTTGCTTTTTAAGTCCCATCAACTTCCTATTTAGTGGTGCTGACTGTGAAGGGCTTTTTGTGTTACTTTGGATAAATGGGCTGAATGAGAACAGCGGCTTTGCTGATTTGGTACTCTCCACCTATTTGAATCAATTGAACATCTGTCCCTCTTTGGCATCCCATTTGATGATTTTGTTTAACTTTGGTTTTGAGATACAGGTCTAGTGGAAAGTTCAGCCCAAATCTGAATATATAAGTAATGGGTGAGTAATGGAGACCTGCAGATACGTAGAACAGAGACAGTGTATCTCACCATGTTAATAAATGCATTATTCTAAGTATGTTTTGCGCTGTGCTAAGTGTAGCTACTAGACCTAATATCCTTCTAGAGTCTTGTGTGGGACATTTAGACTCCAGAAATCTGATTCCAATTTTAAATGTAACGCTAAAGTTGTGCTCCTCCTTAGTGTTACAGAGAGTCTGTGCAGTAATTATATGGACTTAGATGATCTCCAGAGGTCCCTTCCAACCCTGACGATACTGTGATATTGTGAAAGTTCAAAGATCTGAAAAGTAAATCTGTGCGTGTGGTATCATCTGTTGGCTAGAATAATGAAATTCCCGTATATAGATTTAAGTGAAATGAATTCTGCAGGTTTATACTAAAAGGATCTTCATAGATGTGCAAATAAAAATGACAGGTAATGGCTAATTACCTGTAAGCCATTACCTTCACCATACTACGGACATCTTGCAAAATAAGGATTCTAGATACATTGAGAATTCAGCACTGAATTTGTTGGTACAGTATTTGGCACTCCAACAGAATCAACACACATCAAGTACAGAAGGCCAAAGACTCCGTTCAGTACTGCTTTTCATTATCTTATCATTTTTCTGTGAGTGTCACAAAGTGTACTAACTTTGCTAAGCTCCAGGTGCTGAATTCTGGGAATGTAACCTTTGAATGACAGCTAAAATAATACTAAAAAAGTTAATTTTAGGTCTCCAGTGTGCAAAGAAAAGATTTAAAAGATTAGTACAATTTGCCAAGAAAGCACATAGAAAGCAATGTAACTGTTGTCTAATATTTCTTGCTGTCTTTTCTCCACCCCTGGTCATTATGGGTCCTTTTCCCAAACAGCAGAATGGTCGAGTTTAGTGCTAATGTTAAAGGAGCTTCTCAACTTTCCTATTGCAAAGAGTTGGGGGAAGCAGCACGAGCGGTAGACACACGGAGCTCTGGGTTTGGAAGAAAAGTCTTTACTGGAATGTCACTGTGCGACTTTTGGGAAGCTAGCAACCAGAATGAATTAGCTACAGGGAGACTGCACAGAAAAGCTGTATGAATTAGTTTATCCTTTCATCAAGTTGTCTCTAGGATTGCTTTAGGGTTTTTGTTTTTTGTTTTTTTTTTTTATTATTTTTGGAAGTCGCTGTAAAAGCATATTCTTTTCTCTGGGAAAGATCCAGAGGAGAGAACCCAAAACGTTTTTGCAGCTTTTTCTATCAAGCCCTGCTCCATCAAGTAGAACGTTCTTAGAAGGACTCCAAAGCTCCTACAGGTATGTCCCATACTGTTGTTTGGAAGATTAAGGTCCAAAATTATCTTAATTTCCAAATCCAAGCGGCATCCAGATTAAGTCCAGTTCAATGGCATAAATTGGTGACAGTTTGTATTTTTAAATGTTCTTTCTCTGTGTCTTAGATTCATGTTGTATTCACTTAAAACCATTTGGAGTACCATGTGTTGTAGATTTAATGACATTTAGCATATCAAGCTAGCTCGACTGACTTCTTTTCTATATTCCTTTCAATGTTTTTTATTAGCAGATGTCTCCAGTGAATACGCATTCTGTAGATAGATTGTTCACCATGAGGAGAAATGTAGAAAGTAACGCAAAAAAATGTGTTACTGTAGCGTCATGGAAATATGGTTGCACAGGACTTACTTTGAAGGGCTTAAGTGACTGGGATAGCTTAGAGTAAATTGCTATTTTAACAGTGCAAAGGTGCTGGAATCTGCTCCATAGCACGTTACACTGTAGTACAGCATAGTTCAACTTCCTTTCCAATGAGCTCTGCCACTCATGCTCTGTTATGAAGACATCAAATGATGACTTAAATTTAATTACTATTTGACTGACACTCAAATGGCTGTGATTTATGATGGAAAGTTTTCCTATTTGTTGTCATCATAAAATATTCTTGCACTAATTGGTATTTTGACCAATATTTGGTAAGTAGTACTGCTGTTACTTGCCACAGGAATCCAGTGGGCTGGACTGCTAGTCCTCTTTTTTGCGTTGGCTAGCAACTAGATAATGCCGTTGCCCTTGCGTATTGGAGAAACTGACATTCCTCTCCATTTCAGAGTTTTGTCATACATAACATAATTGACTAAAAATTAAAAATTCAGGAATTACATCAAAATTTTACAATACGACAATTCTTATTGTAAAGAATCCTATAGAGAGATCAGTGCTAAATTAGAAAAATATTCTTGCATGACCCAATTCTTGCTCCTGGTACTTTAAATATTCATAAAACGATGGTAAGAAAGTGTGGCAGGTAAAGGCACAGGCCCGTTCTGTAGAAATGGCAAAGAACGAAAAGAAATGGAAATTGTGAATAGTGCCATGAATATTTGCACAGACAAATTCAATTAGTATCAACAGAAAGAAATGTCAGTGTTACGGGAATAGCTGAGAGTCATGCACAGCAGGAGAAGGGAGCGTGAGTAGGAAGGGTGAGTGTCTAGAGTAACACTAGGAGATTTTTTTCAGTGTATTTTATGATAAGTTGGCGGGGGGGAAGGGACTGTCCTTGTGAATATCATCTTTGGTTCAGATCACATCATGTTAGCCAAATTCCTGTATGCTCTGCTTATCTTGCCAGTACAAAATTGTTTATGCTAGAAAGGTTACAAATCTTCATTGGTAATGGATGGGTTCAGAAGTTGGAACACGATCAAAATAAAAGTACCTTTGAAAAGAAAAAAGAAAGTCAGTGAGTAGAATAGGATTCATTATTAACAAGTTGAGACTTGTTAATAATACATAGGCTGTATATTCATTCATTTTCATAGGTTTTTGAGTACACAGAGCCTTTATTTCAATGAATAGTAAGTCAGTCCTGTTATTCATAAAGGAAGTCCTCATGCATTGCAGCTAATGTTTAAGCTTTTAAAAAAAGTTGTCATTCTGTAGTTCAAAAGAACATAAAATGCTCAATATTTCTAAGCAGTAAAATGCCGAAGAAAAATGCCGATTCCACGTATCAGTTTTTTTGACCAGCTTTCTACAGTGAATGCAAGGTTATGGAAAAAAAAAATGAAAAAAATACAGATTTAGCACCATTCCTCTTGCTTATCCCATAAAGCAGCCATTACAATTGAATGTTGTCTAGTTATTGTCAGGTTCTCCCCCTACTGTTTGTGGTAGCTTTAGAAGAAAATCTTCTGTATTTTATCATATAAAGCTCCTTTACATGTAAGTTTGCCTACAACAAAGGCAAGAGAGTAATTTTAATCAAATGTGCAATATTAGATGCCGATTACAGCTCAGAATAAAGCTTGAGGAAAAACCCCACAGTTTACCACATGGTTTTCTAGATGCTAAACGTGTGTTTTACTGTGAAAGGGAAGAGCAGAGAGCTCTCCTGTTCTTAAGTGGCACTAAACCCAGGGGCTCCAGTACGCCGCAGCCGAACGCCTCGTAGAATGCAACGTGAAAAGCTGCAGATTAACTGTATTTATATGCACTGGTTTGATGTAACATCAGCTTGCTTGAATTAATGTCCTGTGACAAGCCCTCCCTTGCAAACCTTTAGAAGCAAACTGTTTCTTTGTCTACAGTTTTAAGCTTGGCTACAGCCTCTGATAGATTCTGCATTGTTTCTCACATACTGGTTTTTGGACAAAGTCGAATCATCATCTATGAAGGACTAACTACCCAAAGGGTATAAACCCAATTGCTAGTGGTTTATTCAGCTTTGACACTTCTCAGTGTGATCCTTACTGCCTTTTGTAAAACAAGCAGGCAAGGGAAAGGCTCCAGAGACTTTCTTCTATTCATTTCTGTAATAGTTTCCTTGCCACGGGAGGCTTAAGAAGATTTGTACTGCCTGCTTTCTTTTCATTAGCAGTGAGTGCAATGCTGTTGGGTAAGTTAATGTGTGAGACTATAAAAAGAAAAGCACAAGAAATTGAAAAAAAGGTGTAGTTTCTCATTAATCCATTTTTAATGTTATTTTTCTTGATTTATTCTGTATGGGGTGCAGAGAAAAATAAAGTAACGTGTAACAGTTGAGATATTTTCAGTTGTTCTCAGCCAGACAGAGAATTAGAATCTAGCTGTAGTCTGTTTCTTGAATGCAATACTATGCTTCACTGGTTTTTGGCAGCAGCATGTTAAAATTCTTGTTATTAGACCGACAAAGAAACCTGATTGAATTTTCAACACAGTCATACTTCCTGTCATGAAATGTAATAATATTTAATGATTTATTGTATTTCTGTATGCAACAAAATGCGTCAATCTTTGAGCCTTACTTTGACCACTATATCGCACGAGCCTTCTATACTTAAATTGCCGTTAAATGATTTACTTTGTGTTTCATTCTGAATGTTAACTTCAGTGAAAACTAAGCACGTTTGTTGAGAAAACCCCAAAGTTTGGCAAATGGATTTATACTTTCCTTAGTACAATAGCTATTTGCATCAGATTTAAATTTGACTCTGTATGGAAGGACTTCAATAGTCGGTTTTGTGTGTTGTGACAGTTAATGTGTAAATCTATGCTATGTATACACACAATAGCCTTTTAAAAAAAATAATACCATACCATCATTATTATTATCATTTTCCCAAAATCTCTGGGTTCATAAAATTTGCTACAAACAATGCAGAATAGGGAATGAATATAAATTAGCCTTAGAGAATAATCCTGTTAGAGGGCAAGTAATACAGTTTAAAATTTGTATCTGATGGATGGACGGATAATAACTCATGCAGAACATATATGTGTTGAGAAGAATGAAACTGATGATAAATGTTAATAGTCATTAAAGGATTACTGGATGCTATGTCTCTGATTTTTTTAATCGTGCTGCTTATCAGTAATCTTCTTTAATATTTTTGTTATCTGGTGTATTATGCATGTTTGGTGTCTTTTCCTTTTTCCCCCAACACCCACTTAAACTTCTCTTCTGGGGTATAAGGAATAAAATAATGACTGAGGAAAAATGCTGGTAACTCAGCTGAAACAATTCTGTAAGAATTATCTGGTTTGTTTGTTTGTTGTTTTTTTTTTAAAGAGGGTAAGCACAACAACTCTTCTCTGCCTGGTAGACCAGTAGTTCAAGATTTATAAAGGAATTCTTAGTGAAATATATACAGAAAGTGTGGGTTTTTAAAATGCCAAGTGTTACTGTTTTTTTCCCAGACAGTTACTAGTATACTCTTTGACATTTTGAAATATTCAAGCAGAGATAACTGTTGATAGATGTAACTCAGCACTATTTCATATTTATAGAAATCACATTACCTCCAGCCACACTTGTCAGCAGCTCTGCTCTTTTGATTCTCAGTTGCCCAAGAACTGTAGCTTGGAGCATTCTCAGTATGTGATATCATTAATCAAGAAACCAATTATACTCTGTTTTATTTTTATTTGCATGCACATGACTACAAATTACCAGTCACAGTTATTCAGCCCTTAGAAAACTATAGTCACTGCTTGATGGTTTACTTGTATTCTATTTGTGTCGTTTTAATAAGACAGAGACATGATTCACGGGGAGCTTGCATAGATCATAGCCTAAAAATGGCCCTTACTCATAAGAAGGTGTATAAGGAAGTAAAGCTTATTTCTTAGAGAAGCATTTGGCTCTCAGATGGAATTTAATATAATTTTGTAAGATGCTGGCTTTTTTTTGTTGTTGTTGTTGTTTGGTTTTTGTTTGTTTTTTGGGGTTTTGTTTTGTTTTGTTTTGTTTTTTCTCCATCAGGTATGCATTTTCCCATGGGTGAACTTACTGGTGTTTTAGTTTGTTAGCTACAGTAGCTCAGTAAGGGTTGGGAAAAGAGAATTTCTTGCCAAATCTGCAAGTCTGCTCGGTTGTGGTGCAGGGGCAGTTACAGTTTGCTGACCAAATTCTATCAGATAACTCCAAGATCTTGTTCCCTGGCATAATAATCAGAACATCTCTGGATAGCATGTGTGAGCAAACATACATACAAGCAACACTTGAACACATTTTTAGAAATTTAATATGATTAATCTGATGCCTTCTTTATGAAATGTGCATTAGGGCTGTCACAGCTATTGACTTTTGTTTTCTTTTTCCACTTCCTTGTATTGTATGCATCCATCTAGCTTCATTAAAAGTTTTATACCATGGTAAGCATCTTGCATCACTGAAGTCAATATCACCATTTAGCACCTGAACAGAGTCAATTTATCACTGTATTATCTTTATGCAATACTCCAGCTGCAGTGTGGAAGGCAGAGGAAGAAGGGAGAATTGCTACAGTAATCCAAGCTTGAAGTTTTGGAGCCGTACCCTGTAGAAGCGGGCAGTGACATAGAGGTGCTTATATTCGAAAAGAATTCAGCATAATTCTCATTCACTCCACCTTCCCCTACCTTTCAAATATTTTGGAAAGCATTTAACTTAAAAACTGCCATGTAGTACCTTGAGAATGCCATTTGTAAACTAATAAACATGATAAGTGTATTTCTGCTGCGGCTAGCAATTATGTGGGATTTTCTTTTTTCCTTTTAGAGGTCCTTGCTGCATACAGTTTTTTATGAGACATTTTATAATTATAGAAAAAATAAATCTTTTCCATAGCCTTTCAGCAGAATATAACCTCTAATAATTTTTTGTAGAGACTATTTTTAACAGTCTCCAAGGACTCTGATCAGTGTTCTTTATTCACTCAAACTCCCATTGAGTTCAATAGGCATTTTCATGATTAAAAGAACCAGTAAGGAATGTTGAATAGTTAGCTTATTCAAATGCAAGCAAATCTTTCAGGTTATATTTTCATAGGGGAATTAACAATCTAGTTATTACACACAGAAGTAGTCTAAGCTCTCATGCAGTATCTGGGTGCCAAAAAGATGCCATCTACTACTTTAAAGCTATTTGTTGTTTTGACAGTGTGGCTCCAGGCTACATTGCACTGTATAAACCTTTAACTTTACATAACAAATAATGAAATATTGCTGCTTCACTGCCTCTCTTCAAATGATTAAAAGAGATTAACTTTGCTTAACATCACTCTAAATTAATTCCTGATGCTATACCTGCTATTGAATCCTAATGTCGATTTTTGAAATATGTGTATGGGATTTTTCTGCTCCCTATAACATGGTCCTCATTATAGCATAACAAATTAAGAGCTAGTCATCTTGTCATATGATATAACACCTTCTAAGGGAAAGAATGATCAAGAAATTGGCAGGTAGCTTGGGAAAGAGTTCCTAATGTTCCTTGTGTTAATCAGGTGACTTCCAAGAGGACAGGGAGTCTGGAGAGGACAGTTAGAGGGCCACAGAAAGGGAATGAGGAAACCTGCATGTACCACAGTATGTCTCAAGAGAGAAGGCTGAAGAGTTTTCATCAATGAAAGAGAAGTATGGGAGACTGAAGGAGACTTTGTGAGCTGGGAAGCTTGCCTGAATCCTGGCAGACATTGAAGATGGGTTGTGGAGTCCATTAATAAAAAGGACTGGCATGTAAGTTTATAGCCCAAAGGAAGAGATGACGTATGAGAAAGGCTTTCCAGAGATATGAAATGGGTCTCCCAGAGGTAAAAGCTGGCTCAAAAGGAGCTGGAGTAGAGCTACGAATCGAAATACATTGGAGGAGAAAGAGTTTGGGTCCACTTTATAAAATCCCAAAGATGATGTTTTGTACTGTGATTTGAAAATTCCTTAGTAAGCCATATAGCATCAGCTGAAGGCACAGAACTGTATCTGCATGACCATCTATGCCATTACGGAATATTACAGGGTAGAAGGATGCAGACGGATTCCAGTTCTTTCTGCTCTCCAGGCTATCCAGAAGTGAGCCATCTTTAGTGTGAAAGTGATGTGTCTATGTTAGTGAGTGCTGTCACCAACTAACTTTTTTGTGTCATGCCATGACAAATTGGCTAGAGGGGTTCTGGACTGGAGCTCTTTGGATACCAGCTAGATTGGAGAAGCAGCAGTGGGGTAGACCTTCCCTATATTATCCAGGACATCCCCAGAGCACACCCTTGTGCAGCGTGGGATTTCTTTGAAACAACTGCAGACAAAACTGTCTAGATTGCTGAAGTATGCAAGAGAAGCACAGTCTGTTAGTGCTTTCAAAGGCAGTTGAATAAGCTTTTTTGTATAAGTGTTTAGATAAATTCTGTTTATGTAGAGAAGATACTATCAGGTAAAAGTGGGATTTTCAGTTTCGTATCAACACTCGTCTATTGTAGGATGAAATCTTATTTGTCTTGTATTAAAGTAAGTGGTTCACAATTAAAGCAGGGAGTTTAAATTTTCAACTACAACATGAGCATGCTCGGATTTCAAACTTACTTCTATCAAGAACTGTCTGCCCATCTGTTGGATACTCTTGCAAGAGCTGCTGTTCTTGACTTGCATAAATTGACTAGGGAATTTTCTTGCAAGGAAAAGATGATAAATGGCGGTCAGATGATTGCTTTTTTAATAAGGAGACAATGTGTGTTGCTGAAAGATAGGTTGATAGGATGCTGAGGAGGAATGCTGGTTAAGGGTACAATTTATTTGCGTTGTTCAAAACCATAAAATTTGCTAGGTTAAGAAAACTTGAAAACCAGAGTTTTTAACTAATTTGATAGGATTTGTTTTTCATTGCCTTTGGAGGTGTCAAATATATGAATGGAATTTGCTGTATAAAGAGAAGTTTCATTGAGGAACAATTTTTCTACACCATATGAGAGAGATGTAGCGGAAACGTCTATAATTAAAGGCATTACATCTGTGATGCCTGTTGAGTTGTACAGTATTGTATTGAAGATAAAAGTGTTCCTTCAGATGTATTAATTTACTTTGAGGCATTTTGCCCTGTTGTGATTAGATGAGAATGCTGCAAAAAGTGAAATTACTCCAGCATATTATTGGGGTGCTAACTTCCTCTTTGAGAATAAGAAAGTTCCTTGTACAACTCCTTTTTATGGAACTTCAGCTCTTCTCGATAATGGCATAATCAGCTCTTGATCTGCACTGAAGCTTCTGTTTAGGATCTCCTTCTGCCCTGCTCCTAGCAGTAGTTTAAGACAAAGAATGTTTATTGCTTTTATGAACATGTCTATGCTTTCCAGGAATTATTTTGAAGTCCAGCTGGAGACTACTCTTTCTATGTGTATTCTGCTTATCTCTTTTTGTTTCTCTGTCCTTCTTTCTGATGATTCCTCAAACATTTATTCTCCAGCCAGCTGCTCCTTCCTCTAGAGCTGCATGTAAGAGCTGCATATATGTGCTGTTGCACATTCTCCTCCTGTACTGACGTGTGCTGTGGATAGCACAAATAATTTACAGATATAGCTTATAGACTTAACATTTGGGATCAGGCTCTTCTCATATTTGCTCTACAATGTGACAGAAATGGTGTACATAGAAATGGAAATGAAAAGGATTAATATGTGATTCAAAAAAAGGAAATGCTAACCAGCACCAAAATCAAAACTGGAATGCATCTCTCTCATGAACCCGAGTCCTTTACATGGGATGAAAAGATGATAGATATGTGTGCATATATATATATATATCTCATGTAAAGAATATATATAGCTCATATGTTTTAGATGCATATTAAACAAGAACAAGCACTGGCTAAGAGTAACTGTTCTCACATGCATAGAGTTCCATAGAGAACTTTTCTTTGTAGAAAACCAATACAGTTAGGTCTGACAGGTCTTGATAGTTGGTTTCATGGGAACAGTTGAGAACTTTAATTCAAAGCAGTATTATGTCGAGCTGCATTACAGCTCTAGCTGCATTCCCAGATCAACAGACAATTCTCTCACAGGCTTACTTGAAAGATTTTAGCAAGGTGTTTATCTGTGATAAGTTTTTATTGCTCCTGATATGGGAGGTCCTTGGTGACCATCCAGAGAATCTGTATCTAAGTCATTTGTCCTATTCAAGCGTCTTTCACAACTGCTCTGTTGAACTCAGCAGATTTATATTGTTCAGGCTTGATAAGTGGTGCATTGATCAGTTTTCTTTATATGAAAAGAGAATGCAGTAGAACAGTATAATCTATGCTACTTTTACTTATGCTGACTGAGAGTAATGCAACATAATGCACCTATTTTTTTGTGAAGTTTCCACAGGCTAGCTCCCTGAAGGGGTACATTTTATGGTCCATTTGGCATGCTCTGTATATCTGTTCTTACTAGAACTGATATCCTTTTTATCAAAGTCCATCTTTCATGTCCTTACGTAGAGTTTTATTTTATGGTTTTTATAAAGCAGAGAACTGGAATGGTATCCATTAACACAAAAGTCACTTCAGTCTCCCTGTCATTAGACTGACTTGGTTCAGCACCTCTTGGATGAAACAGCTGTATAAATCTTTAACCTCTGTAGAAGTACCCTTTAAATCAATAAGAATAAATGAAAAAGGATTAATGTGCTGGAATCACTTGAGAATGCTTCTGTTCATGAGTTTGGCAAGTGTCTATGACCAGTCAGTCGGTTAATAAACATCTGTGGCAATTCATGTCTTTAATGTACATTTATTTGGTTTTAACTAGTCTCTCTTCATTGACTTTTCAACACAAAAAGAGTAAATGTTTCACCTGCTCCATGAGGTAGCACAGATTTTTTGTACTTTGGTGGGTTAGCCTTTTTAAAAGCCAGGTAGCTGTACCTGATCTGAAAAAGTATATAAAGTACAGGCAGATGATCAAAATTACTAGCATTTCTATTTATTTATTATTATTATTTATTCCTATTCCTATAAGGCTTACTTAGTTATTGCTGAGCTTTAGTAAATGGTGATGTGCATGTTCTCACCCAAACTGAGCACTAACATTTAGCATCTTAAATAACAGTCATAAATTTGAACAAGGGGAAAGGGGATTTTTTGTACCTGCCATCTTAAAAACCTATCTTCCCATACAGTAAAATAGGTGTGTAATAGTTGGATCTGGATTCCAGGTCAGCACCAAGGGATGGAATCCTCTTACAGTTTACTTCTTGACTTTAAACAGTGACCTGTGCTGGGAAAGAATCACTTGGTTTCTATCAAAATATTTTACTGCCCAAGATCCTTGGGGATCCTGAGGATAGGGCTGATATGTTGAAGGGAAGACTGTTGCCTTCTCACAGTTCTGAGGTAGATAAAGCTCAAAAATATCTTGCAGCTGTAAGAAAGGACAACAGAAGAATTTCTTTGCGTGTTCTGTTATTTCTTCTAAGTTCTGTTCAGAAGAATGAAAAGTCCCCTGTAAAAATTATATGGGAACTTTCTTGTCTGGGAGAAGAGGAGGGTGATCTTTTTATATGAGCAAGTTGTAGCTTGCTGGGGGTGAGAATAGCTGCTGAAGAATCTGCTCTGAAGAAAACTAAGACAGCAGCTAGCTTGCCATCAGGACAGGTTTCTGGCACTGTTACCAGTCTTGAATGAATCTGTTTTTATTAGCTGTTAGGTATATTAATTAGCATTCATTTATTCTTTAATCAAGCCATTTTCTTCTTGATAGATCAGAAGTACTTTTACTACATAGACATCTTGTTGTTAAGTTTCCTAGCAACAGGAACTTTTCATAAGCTGACATTTGCTGTCTCAAGAGTTCTGTGTCCAAATTACTTTGAATAGCCTTAATTTTCCACAGAGTTTCTAAAATTTAATCAATCTTATCTTTTGTTAGTTTGATTTTCTAACAAAGGCATCTGATTAAGTTATTTCTTGAGCCTTGGTTACAGTATCACCCCAAATGTGAGTATTTCAGATCATGGCACAAAAAAAAAAAAAAAAATCCTAACCCATTCTGCCTACATCCTGAATGGGATATGTTACTAAGATATATTTTTTCGTCAAGCATACTTAGAATCAGTGATCTTGCAAGAGAACTTCTGCGGTTATTCTTTTAACTGACACAGAGCCTCTGCAGTTAGTTAGTCAAAGCTATTGATTGTTGTTAACAAAATTTGTACCAGATGGTCTCACTGCCTGACATTGGGAAGTGGCAATGGAAGGAAGATTGAAATATCTGTTTGCAAATTTCTGAATATTTTCTAGGGTCATGAGGGTGCTCTGCTTCACATCTAAATAGACAAATGCAGAGGGAAAATTTGGGAGCAGAAGAGAAAAGTCACAGAGTCTTTGTTTATGCAAAACCAATGCATATCAGTGAAGAATGGTGATAGTTACTCATTCAGATCATAAATGGGGAGACCTCTGGATATATTGCATCAAGTGGTTCACTGAATACTCTGCAGGCTTATTGCCAGCTTCATTGCTCTGAGACTGGCTCCTACTTATCTGCCTGGGATTACAGGCAGACCGGAAAGTGTTGGCATCATCATTAATGTGTATGCAGCAAGTACACATACAGTATATACAACAGAGTTGTCCTGCAGAGTTGTCATGTGTGCTGTGGTCATGTCCAAGACTGACTGTCATGCAGTAGCCAGATTGCAGCATCAGTTTTTCAAGGCTACTTCATGTTTGTAAAGTCTGGAAAAATGTGTATTTTCAAAACATCCTAGGATGGGTATTTCAGGTAGAAAGGAGCTCGAGTGTAGGAAAATTGAGATCCATGCTAGCCCTTGGACAGAACATCCTCATGCTGATCTCTGACTTCACCTCAGTTCATTGTGATCAATGCAGACATTGAATGGCTGAACTGGTACTTATGTTGCTTGTTTCTGTCTGACCTCTAATGGTCTTTATGCGGTTGTAAACCTTCAATTATTTCTACAAGGTTTCTGTTGTGCTTCTGGAACTGCCTGTGTGTTACCAAGGGGTATGTACTCCCAAAGTGCAGATCCATTAGTTCCTGTTTATCACTTTGTACGCATATATAAACAAGAATTTAATGTAGTACTGGATACAGAGAAGTTGTACATCTGCAAAGAGGTCCATAGGTTTTCATACCTTTTGATTACCATGGTGTAGACAAGAGTGAGCTTTTCCACATCCCTTGTTAAATTTCTAGCTCCTCAATAAACAACAAATGATTCGATTCCTGGCTCTTGACAATTTTATCAGGAGGCAGTTGCCGGCAGTAAATCATGTGTTTCCTCCTCATGGATTTGTACAAACCATACAGGTATTTTCAGAAAAGTATGTGGATGTAATGCATGGATTAATATGACATTATTGGTTTTTTTCCCTAGACATTCTACCTCTGTGATCTGTGGTTTTTCCTTATTTTTTTATCCAAGTGCCATACGGTCTACTGCTTTCCTGGGATTCAAACACTACTTTGGGACAGCCTAGTCCTGGTTATAAACCATGCAGCTCAGTTTATTGTGTTTTAAGACATACTGCAATCAGAGTAACAGTCTGTTTCTTAGTTATATATATTGCATAAATACCACTTTTTTATATATGAAAATACATTATGTTCTATACGTAATATGGTTGTGGTAATACTTAGTGACTTTTTGAATGTTTTGAAGTAAATTGGGAGCCAGTTGTGTGCAGATGGGAACTTGGGAGCGAGCTGTGTCTGGGAGACTTGACAATTAGTAGCCTGGGGAGACTCCTCACCAGCCTTGCACTGGGTCACTATGGAAGCATGAAAAGGAATAAGTAATTCTATAAGAAGCTGGATGGATTTCCAGTACTAATGTTGTAGATGGTTTTGATGCTTTTTTTGTAAACAATTTCATTTTAAAAAATTGGAATTTACTGATTGTAAGAGATTTCTATTTTGGCATCCCTTGACTGCCACTTTTTGTCCTGAAAATATCTTCTCTGCTGGACTTTCTTAGAGGGGAAAAAAACCCCAAAAGTGGAAAACCAGAACAGGTGTTTAGGAAACATGAAGTTTTAATTTTTATTTTTGGCTCAATGTGCTTTAAATCACATAACATATCTTTTATTTTTGCCTTTGTAAGGGCTGATACTTTTTGCTAGTATCTGTTTGGGATAGGATTAGAATCGCATAGGGATTAAGCGCAGTTATTGACGTGTGAAAGCCTTTGCATTTTATGTGTGCTTCTTAAGTCCTGCATTTTATAAACTTCTTGGAAAAAAGGAGTAGCAATGGGCTGTTGCAGACCATGTTTTTCCATGGGAGAAAGTGTCAAGGAGGAAAGGAAATGAGTGAAGTTCGCACTCCTGTAGAGATCAGAAGCTCCAAGTTCTTGGCATGTTATTCTGTAGTTCAGAAATTCTGTGATGCTGTAATCAGAAAGCCCTGCTTAATAAATAAGTGTTTAAGAAGGAGATGGCTACTACAGATGAAAGCAGGTGAAGTATAACAGCAGATTGATCCATGAACCAACTCCCTCAGGCTTGCTCCTTACTCAGCCTTTCATTCCTCATGGTTGCCTGCAGCACCTCATCTCTCAAAAGTTTCTTTATCTGAACAAATGACTTCTTTACTTCTAATTCCTTTTGAGATAATAGCCTTAGGTTCCATCCCCATACTTACCTAGGTTCTCTCAGGACAAACTGGATCCCTGATAACTGTTTCAAATGTGGACAGGAGACTTACAGATCATGCCTGTAGTACCTAAGAGGGTATTCCATGCTTCTGAGGCAAAATTCCTTGCCTGTCCTGACTATGGTGCCTTTACATTTTTAAATCATGTGGCCATGACTGCAATATCCTCAAGACATTCCCAGTCATCGTCAGACTTCTGCTTGACAGATGCCTCTTCATATGCCTTGGCATAAGCAGGGTGCTCAGTACTCATACACATGGCTGCCCTGCAAAATGGCTAGACCCTTGCCTTGGATGTGGCAACATTTGTTGTCACAGCAAGATCCAGAGTCTTTCCTGTTCCAAAAGTGATGAACAGAGAGTCACACCACTGGGTGAACTAATACATTATAGTACTTGTAGTCTTATTGTGGCTGTTTAGTTTTCAGAGGCCCCATAATATAGTCTCTTGAACTATTCCTTTGGCTTTACTGGACAAAACCACACCTGCTTAGCTGTCATTAACATTTTCCAGTCACCGTGCCTTACCTTTACCTGCACTAAATGTCTACATAAGCCCAACAGCATTTTGCCTCTTGACACGTGGTGTAAAAAAAAATAAATTATTCTTGCCTCTCCCTGTAGCCAGTAGAGGCAAACTTACTGACTTGTGTTTTTTGAGAAGGAATGAGTTTAGCCCAAAGTCAATTGTCATTAATGTCCAAATTCCTCAGCAGAAAAAAGCCAAAGTGTTCTCATGATGGCTTGAAACTTTCCTGTTTTTTTGGGACAGAGCTCTTCAGGTTAGGAGAAGATGAATTTTTTCCTCTGAAAAGTCCTGGTGTTTTTTTCTCAAGATAATTAATGCTATGTATGCTCTCCAACAGTGTGAAAGCTTATTGAAATCTCTATTTAAGGGAGAACAAACAAACAAACACATCCTTAGCATAAAGAGCTTAGGTAGCCTTCGTCCTGTTTTTCTTTCAGGTAAAACAGACTTCCATTCATTTTCAAAATCGGAGGTTTTTCTAAATCCCCAGACACCATTTGCGTGACTATTTTGTTCCAGCATGAGTCTTAATTAAAAACATCAAAAGAAGATGAAACATAATACAAACATCACTTTATACCGAGAGGTCTGCCATCATTTATGGTGCTTTATGCTGTCGAAAACTTCAGTGACCTTTCACCTAATAGATTAGATCTTGGAATGACAGTGTCTATTCAAGTTTAAAAAAATCAGACACACACACCCCCCAAAACTTGTAACCCAGCAAGTCTTTAGTATTATGTCAAATAGATCCATAGGTGAACTCAGTTGCAGTGGAACAAGGGAACAAGTACATATCTGTAATATCTTTTGAATATCAAACAGCACCAAAATGGAGATTATGAAGAACAGATGACAGAATAGGAGACTGTCATTGAAGATGTTCTGCATCTTAGATACTTTCTGTATCTTGATTTTTCTGAAGTCTTTAACTCCAATCTGTGTCATCATTAATGTACACACTACATTGCATTTTGAGGACTAGTTCTTCAATGTAAAGTTATATGAAACATACCAATACCATTAGACTAGTGTTATCAGGGCAGGTGAGAAATTTTTGAGGTTCCACAAAACATTTTTAGTTACATTACTTGCAAGATACATGAATCTCCTTGGCTTCTGCTGTGTACAGGGGTCAACATATGGCTTCCCTCTGTAATTCTCCAGATGGACCTAACGTTTAGAATTTATTAAATCTCCATCTCTGGGGTTGATAATTTTCTTTTTTTGTATTAATTACAGAGAATCCAGCAATACTAATTTGATCATTTTTCATATGGAAAAATGATCTTTATAGTATAAAGCTTTAAGGTCCATGTCTATAGAAGTATGAGAAAAGACAGAAATGGTACTTATATAAATCCAGAAAAAAAAAAGTTACCTAAGTATTAAGACTTGTATTTAAATACTTATTGTTCAATTTTGCCATGGAAACTAAATTAGATATTGGTTTCTGATCCAGATGTGTGTTTTCTTTCTGTCTTTCTTTTTGAAGGTACAGTGTATATCTTGAATTATCTTAAGACTAGGAATTCACACAGGGCTCTCATATTATCATCTACATGAGGAATAATAATGTAGTCTGAGGACAACTTTCCTTATGCCCTCACAAAGATTAGTAATAAATTTATTGAAAGATATTTTTTCTCTTGGAAACAAATCCCTGACAAACTTACCTGGTGAAATCACCCATCAGTTCCTGAAATATATGGTTATCACTTTACGCCTGACTTCTGTTTCTGCCATGATATCTTATTTCCTTTTGAAGCCATAGAAAGAAAGAAACCCAAATTTGACTTTTTTTATTTGATCTTTTTTATTATGAATACAGCTTGAAAATATGTTTTTCTGTGTCTTTTTTCTCCATGCATAGTGGTAATACATCTTAGGAGTTTAGGTGTTATTTTGGCTATGAGTATCTTCCTGTTGCTCAGTTCCAAACACAACACTTTGCTTTATATACCCAATCTGTTATTTACATCAGAAGCTAGCTGAGATGGCGCTGCCAATCTGAACTTGCCTTTAGAAGTCACGGGACTCGGTCAAATATCTGTGATTAGCAACTGACTTTCTTTTTAAGTACTCTCCCTAATTACTATTTACAATTGATATAGATTACAGATAACAATGAACTCTTAGATCATTATTTAATTATTGTTGATCTTTGTAATGAGGATGGACCACACAATAAAGTGATTTAAGGCAGTGCGGTTTAATACTACCAATAATAACTAAAATCATCATTTCAGATAATTTAAAACGGGCTTGACAATTGCAAATAGTATTTGCGATGTTGTATTTAATATTAAAATTGATTATAATTATTTTACTTGATGTGTTTAGAAGCACTGCATTAAGCTAGAGCTTTAAGAACTCTAGCTTAAAGATAAAAATCACAATTTCTCCTCTTCCAATATTTAAAAATTAAGGCTCTAATCCAGCAAAGCTATAAATGGAGCAGTAACTATTACTTTTGTGAGTAATCCCATTCATTTCAACAGGATGTTTCTTATAAATAAGCATATGCATTTATAATAAGCCCATATATAAGGCATGTATCCTGATATGGCATACGGGGTAAAGTAATACTTGAATCACTCTCCATGATAACTCTCCTAATGTTAATCATAAGACATTATTTGGAGTTCTTGAAAGCCTCAAGAGAATTGTGTCTGTATGCTACACATTTCAAAAAGATAGTATCACTGCTTTCTGAGTGATGTAGGAGCTCACATACCATAAATCTTAATTTTGATAAATTGTTTTACTTAGGCTGTTAGAAGATTTTTTTACTTTGGTTGGGGGGGTTAGGTAATCAGTTCAGTGAGGCAGAATGTGGTATTGGTTTATACTCTTCGTAGTGTGCTTGGAAGGCATATTTTTATTCCTGAAGAAGTAAATTCTCACCCAAACGCCAGAGTGTGACTGGTTTTGATTGATCCAGGCTTGCCACAGTCAGAGATGCGGTAAAATATCTTATGAAATATACGTTCTTCATCACAGAGTTGTTGACTGCTTTCTGTAGTGCAAACTATAAAACTGTGGAAAGCAGTGACATACTTTATTAATTTAGGACATGACATTATCAGATGCTGTTGATGAAAAGGAGCAGCCCTGATATCCTCCTTTTCACAAGACTGTAATTGATTCTCAATGTGTCAAAACGTGGGTAAGGCTGCTCTGAATAAATAAAATATCACTATCTTCTGAATAAAATATTCAAAAATTAAAATCCCCTTTTTGTAGTTGCAATAAGGACACCCAGACCTGGAACAGCTGTAATTTTTTTTGTTTGAATGTGAATCACTGATTCCTGTGTCACTTTTTGAGTTGATCTGCTTATGTGGCCCTTTGTATTAAGATCATGCTTTTCAGCTTGTAGAGATTATCCTATTACTCTATTCAAGAAAAAAAAAGGTAATAAACTGTAAAGCTTAAAAATTACAAGGAGCAGTCATAATTAAAGTTATGGAAGCTTAGGAAAATTGTCACAAGAAACAGGAGGGTGGGGGGTTTCTTGTATTTTTTTTTTTTTCCTTTGAAATCTGTAGTTTCTTGTCCTGACTAGAAGAGCTCTGTTCCATCAAATCTTCAGTTTCTCTGGAACATGACAGGAAGTCTGAACATTACCCTGTATCTTTTTATGAATGCATGTCAAGTCAATCACCGTGTCGCTTCCTCTACTATAATAGTATCATATTAATTCACAAGGAAGATCACATTGGTAGAACTGTGATATTAGCGTGTTTGTACAGTTCTTGTACCTCTGAATTTCACATCTTTAAAAAAATTAATTCACAAAAAACTCCATGTCCAGTTTATGAAACTGATCAACATTTGCGGAAGAATAAAGTGGTTCTAATTTAGAGGAGGTCTTGATTGATAAAAATAGATTCTCAAAATCAAACTTCTTTACTGTGTTTTGTAAAATAGGGTTTTATTGGTGTCTTAGCACTCCTAGTACTTGTATCTGTAGAAACATTCTTCATGAGAGTATCACCAAAAAAGCCAGTTTACATACTAGAAAATAGCCTGTCTGTCTTTTCACGGGAAAAAAATACCTTGTGCTTCCATATTTTTATTTCATATTTGAAATACGTGGTTAATATTTCTATTATCATTAATGGTAGATATATACTTTGCCAATGAAATAAAAATGTTCCTTTTACTCCTGTGATAACATCAAAAACTTAAATAGCTTTTCAAATTTGAAAGCATATGATTTGCTTTAATTTGCTGCCCTGAATTTTGTATTCTGCTGGTTAAGCAACAGACCTACAATTATCTGACAGAGGCTGCCTTCTTGACATTTTCCAGCTTATTTTTTATCCTCAAGTAGAGCTGTGTGTTTTGCATAAGCTTTAGATAATCATGTAAACTAGTTGCATCACTGAAGTATTTTTATTTCAAATTCAAATACATTGAGGGTTGCATACATGAGCTTAAAATAGTTTTTGCAAATCTTCTCATCTAATGCCTATCTTCATCTGATTTAAATTGTTCTTGAATCTCTTTCCCTCACCTTTCCTATCAAGGCAAAATCTATTTAAATTTAAATGTACAAAAATATGTGAGCCACTTAGAATATATCTGTGGAAACTTAAGTATTGACGCGGTGTATGATATTTAATCCATACTGCCTTTTCTTTCCTTTATCATATGTACTGCATCCTGATTTCCATATTATGTTCAGCGTTAGGGGGGATTATTGTGAACAGTTCTGCTAGGGCAAAGCAATGGGACCCTTCCAAACAGTTAGTTATTTGAACAAGTGTTGAAAGGTTTGGTGTCCTTGGTGGTTAGAGTTTCTGGTATATGGTTCTCTCTGAAAATACCAAGTGCATTCTAAAATGACTTACAGTCCTTCCTAAGGGTGAACGTTAACCACTAGTGAATAACCCTTTTTCTTAAGATCCTGGTGAATAGCAAAACTGCTCTGCTCTCAGTTTTCTTATACGACCAAAATACAGATTTACTGAACTGTCAGGTACAATAAATGCTAGCTGTAGATCATACTTTATTCAGCTCAGGCCAAAGCATTTGATGTATAATGTAGTGCCATAGGTTGTGCATGCACACAACATTTTACAGATGAGTATTTGTCTCTCTCCTTCAGCTGTCAGCCCAGATACATCATCATATATCATTATCACTTCTGGCAATGACACTGGAACATCTTGAGCAGTAGTATACTTACTGTGCACATATAAATATAATATATGGTAGTTACCTTCCTGTGGAGTATACCTAAGGCATAGCCACCTCATTTAAGGATTTAAATAGCTTACTTCCTTCTTATATCATGAAAAAGCCAAATTTGTATTGATGCTTCACTTGTTCAACTCATGTAGTCTTCCTTGTTGCGAGAGTACAAAGGTGTCCTCATACTGCACTGGCACCTAAAGGCATCATTTGCACGTAAATGTTCTTTAGAAAAGGTTGTGCTAAATTAGCAATAGGGGAAACAGGTACCCAAGGAATTTAAGTTCTCAGGTTAGGTCAATTTCATATCTCACAAGCTGAGGAAAAAAAAAAGTTTTCTAAATTACACTTCTTAATTTTCTGAAAGAGTACCAGGCACTGAAAGACAGGTTTTGGAAGGTATTCGGATGCCCAGAGATCCAAATAGCCTAACCTTTGGGTTACAAAGGACATCTAGCTGCTTTGACAGACACAGAAGGAGTTGACTTTCAGTTTGTGTTAGGCATCTAACTTAGCTCCTTTTGTTAATTATGCAAAGCATTTATCTGCATTTTGGAGCACCAATTAGAATTAAAATGCATTTTAAGAATTTTGCTTTCAATTTCCCAATGTGAAACCCCTGTCTGACCTGCTAACGTGTCTGAAAATCTGGTCCTCAATACAGTCATCGAACTGTCAGGAAAATTGTTCCATTTGCTGCAGACTCTTAGCATACTCCAGCGTAGTCCAAGGGTAACGTGCTCTGCACTTGAACTGTCTTTGTGCTTATGGAGGTTTGAATGAATTCTATGGTTTTGAAATGATCAGTGCTAAGTGTTGGTACTGCAGGAGAAAGATTTGTGTAGACCGTGTAAAGCTGTCACTAGATGTGTAAACTATTCACTATGCATCTCTTAATTGTTCCCAGTTACTGCCAGTTCCAGGGAATTCTTTGCTTTGGTTTAGAGACAATATGGATGCTTGTCCAATGGATACTGAAATTAAAACCATCAAATAAACCATCAAATTAATTTCCTATTGAAATACTGAGCATTAGTTAAATAACAAAGACTTTGTAATGGTAATAGTCTGTCCAACAGACTACTGCAATAGTAATTGTCATTGGTTACAAAATTATATGTAAAATTTTAATTGTACCAAATGCATGTATGTTAATTGTAGCTATTCAAATACTGATGAACAGGGGCTGTAATCTCAAATCCTAGGTTTTTTTTCAAGTGGAACCACCCCATTCTGTGACTGAATAAAACTTAAGCGGACGAACTGTAAACATTTTAGAAACCAGAAATTTTATAATTTCTAGTAAAAGATATGCTTATTTTTCTATAATATCCTTTATTGTCCATATAGAAGTTCCCAAGGACTAGAAGATCAGCTCAACAGGAGAGAATGAAGGGAGAAGTGCACCTTATTGGTGTGAAAATGTATTTCCTTAGGTCTTTTCTTTGTCTGTGTGTTTGTTCAGTCAAAGAATAAAGCTTAGAACCAGTAAATTAGCTTTGCAAGTGCAGTTGGAAATAGAAGAAAGAAGGTAAAGAAGAAATATTTGACTTGTAAGATAGAATAGAAATTAGATATATATATCCTTATATGTAAGTATAGTAACTCTTAAAATATAATTTAATAAAAATCTAATTTCTCAGGGATTTTGTAAAACATTTCATTGACCCACGGAACTCAGAAGGATGAAATCTTTTCCCTGCTATGAGTAAAGTAAGGTTAGATTTTCACACCTGTATTAAATAATGCAAAGTAATTGCGCAGGCTCAGGAAAAAAAATCAATTCTTCCTAAATTTATTTTTCTGATGTTGTAGTGCTCAGACTGACAGATATGTATCGTGTTCTTCATCTGTTGGTGTTTCTGGGGGACAGTATGCCACATCTTTCCAAACAAAAGGAAAAAAACAACACCCTACCTTTGTGGAACTTAATGAAGTGAAAAGGACCAGAACACATCTTATGCACAATAAACTGAAGATTTAGATATTTTGTTTGTTTTGACCATTGAAAAGTCATCAAATTGGTTTAAAGACTGAGTAAAGATTGAAAATTAAGGGAAAAACAGTTTATTTGATGGAGTATTGAAACAGAATTAATAAAAATGAAGATCAAAGAAAATGCTGAGGCAGTGTTTAACAATAACCTTTATTTGTTAGGTTCTCTCCCCATAGATCTATTTCAGACCCAAGGAAGATGGGAAAGGAAAATAAATATAAGATTTGGAAAAGAGAACTGAACAACATATTTTAATTGAAATTATTTGAAACCCAAGCTCTGCAAACACAAAGATAAGATAGGATTGTTAACCAGGTGTCAACTCAAGCAGGCATCAGGGACTGTTGCACTTGCAAAGCAAAAGCAGTTAATCAGCTGTTTTGTGGAGACTCTGCCCTTGGTTAGCTATTGAGTTACAAATTTGGTGGATTGAAATAATTTTATTATTAATAAATTACTTTAATTATAAATCCAAATCTGGATCAGCTAACCTTTTTGTGGAAGATACTATCCTTGGGAGAAGGGTACGTTTTCTGTACTATGTAACAGATTGAGACATCAGAGATTAAAGCTCAGCTGAATGACATCCTTGTGTCCAGTTTTGAAAATATAATTCCACTTTTGCATTTGGTATCCCGGGCTCTCTCCTAATTCAAGTTTTTAGGCAGTATAGAAGGGGGACTAAAACTAAGATTAAACGTTTTAAGTGGTTGAAATAATACTCATGGTGGCCTGCTTTGAAAGTAATTTTGGTGGCTTTACTTCATTTGGTCTTTGCCTGAATAAATGCAACAAAGTAAACTGGTAGATAACAATCTAATACAAGCAATATCCAGCTGATCTCAGAATGCGAAGTAATGCTGCAAAGCAGCTGTACTGCAAATTGCAAGGAAATTAATCAAGAATAGGATGGGAAGCTTTATTTACTTTTTTTGTGTGAGTTCTTGCTTATGGGGCGAGTACCTGACCTTACTGTTATTTTGCCATAGCCACCTTGCATTTCACTGAATCCTATTGTTTAGAGATGGAAAGTGTACTCGTTTTAAGCTGTGAGAATTTCAGGACAGATGGGTGAACAGAGAACATCACTGACTTGCATTCTTTGAATACCATCTGGTTAGCAAATGCTATCAGGACAGAAGGAACATATGTTGCTTAGCTGGCCCTGTGTCTTGCCAGGAAACACATTAGGCTGGCGTGGTCCAGGCGATGCATACATCCAGTGTTGCAGGAGCACTGAAGATCTTCATAGGTGTGAGAAATTCTCACTGATGGTGAAGGCAGCTCTAGAAAGATGTAACAGTCCTGCCGAAATCCCAGGCAGCTGTTGATCTCTGAGGCTGATACATGTGGGACATGCAGAATATGACTTCTGAGTTCATCTTGCCAACACTGAGTGCATCCAGGCTCTTGTTTAACTGACTTAAGGTCAATTATTACCCGGATTTGAAGTAGGAAGAAGGCTTTGTCTGGATTGGTAGAAGAAAAAAAATGGGTTAGACTGTGTAAGGCAAACTTTGTTTCAGGCTGCTGCTGCTGTCTGCATGAGGGAGCCTGATTCCCTGACAGACTGGAACTGAAAACAAACGGAAAAACATCTCTCTGCCAGGGAGGTGAGGGAAGAAGCTGGTGCTCCTACTACCTGGCTGATTCCCTGCTTTTTCCCTGTCCTCTTAACATTTTTCCAAGGGTCAAATCAGCGCAGATTGCATTGCAGCCGCCGTCCAGCTGGGTGCCAGTGGATGCCCCTCCTCATGCCACAACACAGACATGGCTCCCTGACCTACACTAATGGCCCAAAGGTGGTGAAGTTACCTTCTCTCTACCCACTCACCGGTAAATTCATGCCCAAAGGTGAACAAGTCTTAGCAAGGGTTAGTGAGAGACTGATATCAGACTTCACTGGGCTCATTAGATTACAAAGGAAAGATGTGTGAGGTCAGCTCAAGCCAGCTATTTCACAAGAGCGTGATTTGATTAAGGGCGGGCTGTGGCATAGCTAGATGGGGCAAGAGATGGTCTGGACAGTTTTGCCATTAATTTAAGTGGGAGCACAATCTTCTGCTGGTCTGTAAGCTTTATCATTTATAGTTTGTGATTTCATTATTAAAGCGAGCTGTTTGCTGAAGCTCAGAGGCAGAATTTCTATCGATTATTATATAGCTAGTACTTTATCTTGGCATCTTGTTTAAATATAAGCTTGTTTATTAGCTGTCAAGCAGCTGTGCACTCAAGTATATAAATAGCATTAGGAAAAAATGCATTTAACTTTTAAAAATCTAAATTCACTTCCTATGTGAAAATAAATTTGCTTTGAAGATTGTTAGTATTCAGCAGATTAAGCTGTTTCATTTTTGTCAGGTTTTCACTTTACTACCTTTTTAACAGCAGGATAAAATACCCATTGAAAGTACAATCATAATGAAATGGCGCAATATAAATAGATGACTTTCATCATAATGCACTGTTTTTAGAAATGTTCATAATTTAAACAATTATGTGCTTTGACTTCTCGCCAATTAAGTTTAGTCATCTAGGGACTTTGAATCTTAATGAGAAAGCTGAATGGTCTTTTGCAGATATGATCTGTTGGCAGGGACACAATCAAACATGGAAAGATTTAATCTTTTCTTTTCCCCTTATTTCTTTAAGTATCATAAAAAAGATAAGAGAAAAAATTTAAGTGGCAGAAGAAACAAAACTGCTGTACAGAAAATGCTTTATAGCCTCACGTAGATTGAATATATTAAAAAAAAATCTTTGCTTACTGCTCCTTGAAATCAGTGTGATAGGCTTAAAAGATACGCGAGATGTTAAACGTACCCATGAGAAAATTAAAATTAGAAGCAAACTGTAGCCAATAGCTGCTACACTCTGATTATTCAGACAGCTCACAAAAATTTTGGATCTAAAATCATAAAGAAAAAAAAGAAATTAAATAGGAGTAACATAGATACTTCAGATGGTAAACTGTGGTCCATGCATCTACCTTTCAATGGACAAGCCAGAACCCCCCTGGGGATTAGAATTAGATTAGCTAAATGCCTAACAGCTGTCTCACAGGCATGAGACTAGATAAAGCAACCAAGCTGTAAATCTGTGCAAACTGCATGAAAGGCTACATAATGCAAATTGATTAGTTTAGGACTTGCATTAATGTGGTTGTGAATAAAAATAACCTACCAACAAATCCTCTCCTAATTTTAACAGCTATGGAAGAGAAAAACTTAACAGATGGATTATTATGAGGTATGAGTCTACAATGAATTTACATTGGGATCAAAGAGAAAACCTGAATTACTAATCCCCATGAAGTAAGAGTTCTAATCTCTGTGCAGAAAGGCAAATATTTGAGGTTTTGACTTGGATTTGATAGGCAGCTTTCATGGAATATCAATGCCCTTTGCATTTTGTAAAAATGAAAATTTTGAACACCTATTGATTTACATTCAAAGATGGAATACGTGATGTGGTACACACCTCAGTAGGTAGATCATAAACTAACGAAATGTAACCTACAGTAGCTATTAGGAGGAATTAGGTTTTTGCAGTTTCAGGATTATAACATTTGACATTAAGAATGATAGGAGCCTTGACTTAATTGTTTGATTTTCTTAAACCTACAGAACCCATTGTTAAATCTGTTTCATAATATTTCTTGTCTACTTAAAATTGTATGTCTTTCATTCAGTAGAATTTTATACAGAAAAATAAATACCATTTAATAAGCGCTTAATTTATAAGACATTTGTGAGCTGTAAAAATTTATGTTGTAACTAGTCAGGAGATAATAACCATGAGACGATAAAAAGACAGTAAGATCAGTGACCTATATTCTTTCTTTAAATGCTATCCCTTTATATCATCTTAGTCTTTATGTATGGACTGCTACATTAATATTAATGAGGATTTGTTCTGTGCCATATACTGAAAGAAAGTGAAGTTTCATCAGATTGTCAGGCTCTTGGCTGCAGTGAGACTAAAAGCAACCTTCTTGTATGAAGCGCTGCGTTCTCAAAGCTTTGGGCGCAGAGTAGTATGCCACTGCGATGTTTTTGAATGCAGATAGATAGAAAATTGTTCTGCCTATTTTTAGAGTCATCCAGAAGTCACATAGCCATGGTTTGCATAAAAGTAAAGCCTAAGGTAACAGGCGAGATGTACTGAATCAGGTGCTAATGCGGTCACATACCTTCTGGCTAGGTAGAGCACAAGCAGAATAAATTTATGTACACAGTTTCTCTACGCTGTTCCTTAAGCGCCCACAGCCACAGAGCACATCGATACCTACCCCACCTACATGCAATGAGAATTCACCATCCAAGAGTTTCTCTGCTGTTACCCCTGCGAGGCCTGATATAGTATGTTTTATGTGGTTTTTAGAAATGCATGTTGTGACTGAGCTGCTGAAAAACACAGTTCTTCAAATCACTTGTTAACCCTAGAGTTGGGTTATTCTCCCAAGTCGAGAAACATTACCTTGAAATTCTTATTATGTTCCCAGGGACTTGAACCTAGAAGAGTATCATAATCCTTAAATACAGGGCCTGTAAATAGACAGCCTGTAATCCCAGTTCTAAAGCCAGTCCACTATGTATATGATGCTTAAATGCTCATTTGACTCAGATAAGATTTCCCTCAGTGATAACAGTAATCACTGGTCTATAGAGAGTTCTGGTCTCTCTGATCCAGCAGGCACTGTATTAATACAATATTTCACTTGTTTTAACATGAAGAAAGAAGTACAAAGTTGGATTTCAACTGTCGAAATTCTACCCTCACAACTAAAAATCAATACAGTTTGCAATACTTTGGATTTCTGTCAGTGCTTCTGCGATGCAGGAAGAAGTTGTTAATTTTGGATTGTAACTCATGACTAAAAAAAAAAGTTACAACCTCAGTAATCCTTATTGAGGATGACAGTGAACATTACTGTACATCAAACCTTATTCTAACCTGTTGGATTGAGTATTTCTGTACTGTGCTCCTGTTGTGGAGAAAATGTAGTCTTCCACTTCTTAGAAGAATGCTTATGCTCGGTACTGGCTGGGTATATGAGTTCTTGTTCACTGTATTTTGTGGGGTAGCTGAAGCAGTTCAAAACTTCAGTGCAAATTCATGAAAATACTTCGTACAGGTAACACTGACTTTTGGCATGGAGTTCATCCAGTTTGGCACTCAATGCAAAAAAAAACACCCCAAAACCTCAAAGAAGAAAAAACTAAAATAATACAGGATTTGTGCAAATGAAATACTGTATTTTGTTCTGAAGCATAGATTGTGCGTTTATCGCATTGTTTCAGCACATACACCAAATAATGTTAGAAGCCATAAAGTGCTGTAGCCTTTTAAAATTTTATATTACTTGACTCACTGATTTTCTGTAGCAGTGAATTACACAGGTAGATATATCTCAGACTATTTTTCCCCCATCTTTCCTAAGAATCAGTGATTTTTTTCTGGTCACAGGAACTAACTGTCTGCTATAACTGTATATCATCACTGCTTTCTTCCTGGTTAAGATTTCTGATCAAGCTCCAGGAAAGTAATAGAAAATTACAGCCCATAAAGCACTAAGCGTTCAGGCCATGTTACAAAGAAATTGAAAGTGAACTAACAGGAAGTTATTTCCTAAATACAAGTTCCCTTTACAGCAGTCCTTCTTTTAAGGGCATGTTAATGGCGTCCAAGCAGAGGACAGAGATTGGAAGTGATGGGTGGTATCTCACCCCTAGCAAAGCAAGTGAAGGAAACAAGAAAAAGTCTAATGTTACCACCAAATATTTCACAAGTAAATTAACGCATTTATGCTCTTCTTAAATCCTTTATTGTGCTGAAGTTTAGCGTGACTTGGTATTGGGAGGTCAATCAACTTATCATGTGGCAAGGCTGGAGCACAATAGAGACATGCATATGTGCTGCCTTTTAAAATTCTTATTTACTTAACCCACTGCTATAGGAAAAAGAATACTTTAATGGTGACCATAGAGTGGCAAAGTGTTGTGAATGGCAAATGAAAAAGTAGAGTATGTCCTCTGATGAAGGTGAGGGGAAGACATGGACAGATAAATCAAGCATGATGAGACACCACCTGGAGTACTGCGTCCAGCTCTGGAGCCCCCAACATAGGAAAGACCTGTTGGTGTGGGACCAGGGGAGCACCATGAAGATGATCAGAGGGCTGGAGCACCTCTCCTATGAGGAGAGGCTGAGAGAGTTGGGGTTGTTCAGCCTGGAGAAGAGAAGGCTCCGGGGAGACCTTATAGCAGCCTTCCAGTACCTAAAGGGGGCCTACAGGAGAGCTGGGGAAGGACTTTTTAGAAGGGCATGTAGTGATAGGATGAGGGGGAATGGCTTCAAACTGGAAGAGGGCAGGTTTAGATTAGATATTAGGAAGAAGTTTTTCACTTTGAGGGTGGTGAGGCACTGGAAGAGGTTGTCCAGAGAAGTTGTGGAAGCACAATCCCTGGAGGTGTTTAAGGCCAGGCTGGATGGGGCTTTGAGCAACCTGGTCCAGTGTCGCGTGTCCCTGCCTATGGCAGGGGGGTTGGAACTAGAAGATCTTCAAGGTCCTTTCCAACCTAAACCATTCTATGATTCTATGTTTTTACTGGAGAAGATATGGTTGGAGCCAATCCTCCCTTTCTCTTCTTATTCTTGTACAGTCTGCAACTGTCTTATACCTTCTTGTTATTTTCACAGCATGTGGGATATTTTACATATGTGATACACAAATTCTTTGTTCTCTTTTTACTGTCTTAAAACCATTTCCAGCCAGCTGTCAAGGTTTCATTCCTTCAGTGATACATAGCAGACCATTTGTGATTTGTAACCTGTGGGCCTCCAGTATCCTCCTGTGCCTTTGTTCTACAGGCTTCTGCCACTATCTTGTTCTTGCTCTCTTGAGGGCTCTTGCTACACTTTAATCTCCTGTGCCTTGTCAGTGATATGCAGGAGGAACATCGCTGTGTATCTTCTGTGAGTTTCTGGTATCAGATTTTTTTCTCCTGAGGCTTGCAGAAGCTTCCAGCTGCTTGTTGTTCTAAGGAAAGGTGCAAAACAACCTACACTCCTGGTAGCTTATCTCAGTCAGACTCCTTTCTACTTGATTGGGCTTCTCACCACTGGTAACTTGGAGCATTCTGTTAAAAACATTTTGAAATCTGACTTTATATGGGATGGGATTATTCAGAGATTATTTTTGCCGCTGTTGGTGTCTGGAGTCAGCTCTGCCTTTGTGACAAAGTTTGAGAGCATAGTCCAATAAATGCCAGCTCTCGTATCTCTCTCCTTTCTCAGTCTCAGTCTGATTCTTGTTAAAGTGAGTGATACTCTAGTGTTGGCTTCAAAGGGTGATGAGTTGGTTACTGGACATACCCTGCTGGGCAAAGGCCAAGAAGAAATCCTAGTGAAAGAGAGGGGCATAAAAGGTGTTCCTGCTGGTTTCTTGATACGTTCATCCAATACACGTGGATAGCTTAAAACAGCTGTTTCTGTGCCTCAGATGCCTGTTAGCAAACTGCTAACACTCCCAAGTCACACATACCATTTTAAGGTCAACAAAACAGTGCTTATGGGGTCTCTGCGATCCCTCCCCTCCATGCGTGGTTCTGTGTTCTCTGTTAGGATGCCCATGAATTCATCTCTGTGAGTCATCTTCTATATCTGAGTGTTAAAGTAGAAAAACTTTTGGGGAGTGATGCTGAAGGTATGAACATACAATCTTGTCAAAGTAACTGGTAGGAAATGGGGATTGTGAATAAATGAGAGGTTCTGTTCTATGTCAAAACATGCATCATATGCTGATAGATCAGAGAAATTAGTGTGCTAGGTTGTATTGAAATATGATAGCATTCACATTGTTTCCCTGTGCATACCTATATATAAAATTGGGGCAACTGCACAGATAAAATGCTCATACTTTTTTTAATGAGCAGCAAATGCCAATTTATGTCCTCTCCCCCCTTAGAAAATAGCTTAAGTGTTTCAAAGAATCCAATAGAACAAGGCACAATGGAGGTGACATTATTCTCCAAGAAATGCTGGAACACTTGAATTTATGATTCCTGAGATTTTGGTCAGATTAGCTCTACTTGTATCTTGCTTTACTTGCCTATATTTAGTTTATTCTCTTCTCACTAATCTATTCTATAGATACTGCACCATGCCAATATGGCCTTGATTTTTTTTTTTGCAAGCTGGTGGTTTGATGGGAAGAGGAGAAATTGCCTTTTATTTATTTAGAATTTTGGGGTTTTTTTATTCTTAGCAGAAGAGAAGTTAACAATATGTTACTGATTTTCTTTAGGGAAAAAACCAATACAAAACTGTGATTAAATGTAATTGCTTCTTCCACTGGGTCATTTCAGATCTTTTTATCTGGAATGCTGATACCTGAATCAGCATTTTGCTTGATAGGAGGCCTAGTATAGACTATAAAATTAAGGAAAGTTGTGTGTTCAAGCTTCCTGTTCCCTCGTGTAAAAAGTAAAACTTCCACGAGGTCCTTTCGAAGGAGAGACCCCCCCTGGAGAGCCAACATAATTGTGACAGGGTAGAATTACTTTTTATGACTTAATGATTTTACTTATATTGCAGTCTTACCATGAGTTTTAGTGACTATCTGTTCCAGTCCTCTATTTTTGTAATGAGAATCAAAATATAGTAGTTCTTTTGAGCAGAGGTTATCTTCAAGCAAAAAGTAGTTCCACAAAAGCAAACTAAACGATGTGTTTAAAATTAAATATACATATAAGTTATTTGCTGGTTTGTGGCTTAACTGTTCCGTGGTTCCAAGGAGTCAGATGTTCACCAAGATGGCTTGTCTCAGTCACTCTCTTTGCTAATATGTGATGTTGTGTAGTATGGAGAGAACAGAAAATAGTGTAGAATAAAATAGAAAGCAAAGTGTAGCCATGTTGCAGTGAAGCTTGTAAAGAGAAGTATTTCATAGTGAGCAAATCAGGAAGTAAAAGTAGCCATAACAAAGTTAGGAGCTTTCTTGTAAGCTGCATTTGTTTCTGGAATTAGACAAAGCCAACACTCAAGTAAATTGATTCCAGTATCTTGAATTGATATAACTCTATCAATGAAAGTATATCTTGCATTCTGGGATGGGCAGGAACAGAGCAAATCTGGGCCAGAATTGGAAGATATGTCTTCCGCTTCCCTAACGAATTAATTTTATCAATTTGTAATGCACTCTTCTGAGGTGCCAATCATACTCTGTAGTCTTTGGCACTACGTGGAAATTTTTTTTGCAATGTAACTGGTGAAATACAGGGTGCATAAATTTCCTAAATAATGTATTTTCTTTTTACAAAGGTCTAGCTTGACTTAAAAAACGGAGGTCTGTGGAGGGAAAGGTTTGTTTTGAAACTTGAAATGTTGAAATGTTTCATTTGGAACCTGTTGATTTATGTGGCATTTAATAAAGTGATTAAAGACACTGTCTAGATCTGATATAATTAGAAAGAAAAAAAAAGTATAAATAAAAATCCCATCCCAAAAGGGATTTGAATTCCTAGACTTCAATGTGTGTGGCTGTTATTTTGTTTATTAGGCTATACAATTAAGCTCATAAACAACTGTGAAGATTTTTGAATGTTAATTTTACCACTGGAGGGAGCCCATATTCCATAAATGCTCCAGAAAAAAATATTATAATTTTAAGTGGAAAAAAAAGTGCATTTTTACGATATAGTACATTTTTCCTGGTGCTGGCTTTGCATGTATGCAGAATTTCTGATGTACTTACTATATGGTTCATTTTTATTCCTTCCACATAATGTGGAAATTAAAGGTCAGAAGTCAGAAAACCAGAGTTGCCTGCTTGGGATATAGCTTTTTCCAAAAAGAGTTACTTTGCGAAAAAGAAAAAAAAAATAAATTACCTTAGTTTTAACACTGGAGTTAATAGGTGCACCACTAGCCTGTTAGGTGAGTGTAGCTCCAGAGTTTGCGGAGTGTTTGATTTACTTGTTTTTTAAGTCTTTGACTGTCATTAAGTTTCATTTTTCATAACAATAATAATCTTCTAATCTAGGTGGACTGGCTAGTATGATTTTTCATCTTTTGAGACCTGTGACTTTTTAAATATGATCTCGAGTTAATCTGTTCTAAAGCACGGTTCAAATGTCTAGAAAAGTTACCAGTGTAATGCTGTTTGTCATCATCTTATAATAACCAGTCGACAGGCAAGAAGCTATTAAAGCTTTCTTCTCCCTTGTGGGTTATTTGATTTGTCATTCTCCATTTTTGCAGCCTGTGTACTCCAACCAATTTGTGATAACACGACCAGAAAGCTAAATTCAGTAAAGAGTTCATGCTGACATTGTTATTCCACACAAGAGGCCCAGTAGGGAGAGATAATGCTGTAATTCAGATAACATGATGAAATGAGATCTTGTATCACAAAGACTTTGGTGGATGAAGAAACATAAACATCTCTTCCTTTTATATAAATTAGAAGAAGATGTGGGGTCATACTGAAGTTGCATCTGCTATTTTTATTTGACTTTTTTGCAGACAATTCAGCTGAACTGAGGCTTAGAGAGATGGTTGAATTACAATACATTCATTCAACGCATATTTTAAGAATTTAGATTTACTTTGGCAGGTATTTTTTATTTTGAATATTTGAAGTAGGTCAGAAGAAAAACATGCAATGAGATATATTTATCACAGCGGATACTTTAAAAGTAAATTGCATAAGCCTGAAAGAGTTTTAAGTTTTCATAATTAAATTGATATTGATTTGCTGAATATTTTAAAGAATCATTTTTTGAGAACATGGGGCAGCCTAGAATATCCTTGCTTTTAGCAGTGAGACCATAGACACTAACAGTAGTTTATAGTGGAAAAGCTCATTTCTTACCTCTTTTCTCAGCATTTTAGTTCAAATATTTTGCATTTTCAATTAATTATGTGCCATTTCTCATCTTGGTATTTGAGATGGAATATTCCTACTCAGTTTGTTCTTATTTTTATGTAAATGCAACGTAGCCCTGCTAGAATTAGTGTTTGTGTTTTTGCATGTGCATTGCATGTTGGTAGCTGAATTTAGCTTTCATGTTGTATTTTTCTGAATGTGCTTCACGAAAACCTGTATTTATATGGAATATAATGTAGCAAATAAAATGAAAACGAAGGTAGAATTTAGTGTATTGAAGAGATTAAAGAGGAATTACTATTTTGTAAAGCCATACTGAACAGAGGTCAGAGATATGTGTTTTAGAAATTAACACTCTGCACTGTCAAATCTAAGGATTTTTTTCTTCAAAAAATTATTCTGACAAGTCATAGGCAAACTAATTCATTTTTGCTAGTTTGTTCTGAAAAACATGTACTGAGGTGAATAACTGCAAATTTTAATGAAGAAAATTGGCAAAATAGCAGATAAAGAAAAATAAACTCTACCTTAATTAAATACAAATGAAGTTAGTATAAATATTGCCATGGAGTCAACGTAAACAATGGTTTCAGAGGGTTTCTTTTTTGTTTGCACAGTTAGAAGCTTTGCTGCCTAGAATGTGCTATTAAACATGAAGGAATTCCATTTTCAAACAGCTTTCCGACCTCTTCTTACTATCGGGTACATTTATCCTCAGAACAGCTCTTCAGTGAAATTTAAAGTGAAGTAAATAGAGTATCTGGCTTCTGTAGAGTTCTTTTGATGTAGACATTTCAAATAGTTTAACCAAAGAGTTTCTTTTCATCAGGACCAGGTAGAGAAACTGAATTGTAAAGTTAAAGAAAGCCCGAATCAAAAGTAGTATTTCCAGAATCCTGGTCCAGCTTAATTCATTAGCCTGCATATCTTGGTCACTATCTCTGCATCCTCACATGCTGTCGAAAATCACAGGTTAAACCTGCTTAATGTTGCTGGTGCTTTATATCTGTAAAAACTCGCTTCTTTTATTAAAGGAAATCTGTGTTACTTCTCAATCTCAGTAGTGGTTTTGGTCTTCCTTCCTTAGTGGGTGTATAGAAAATCAGTATTGGCAATGTTTTCAATACTGTTTATATATTTGCTTCACAAATGTTTTATTAAAAGATCAGTTCCAAATCAAAAAGATCTGGAAAAAGCAGATGGTGCCCTGGAAAACTGTCATTTTTTGGGCAGGAGAGACAGGAGAGGCCTCTGTGACCTTGACCCCAAACAAGGTGTTCCAGGGGGTTTTCCTGATTGAGCTAATGACGATCTGTCTCTCCAGAAATTTGATATAAAAATCTTGCTCTGTTTTTCTAGAATAACTTTTGGGGTAGAGCAAAGAAAAGAGTTACCCATGACATTTTGAAAGAAAGCTCATACCAAAAGTCTGTTTCTAATGCATGGGGTATTTAAAAATAAATAAATAAAACAAATTCCTTTCTCAACTCTTCATGTGGTGCAAAACTGAGCTTTCATTTTTCTGAGCAGAAGGAAGAGAAAATCTGTGGGGGAGGGGAGAAAAAGAAATAAAATCAAATTGACTGTGGGGACTGTATATCCCAAATTCCATTAAATCACAGTGGAAACCTGATAATTAATTGTTACTTGAGCAGAAAGACTATCCAAATTTCTGTCCTATTCCAAAAGAACAAATTCACTTCCATATCTGTCTTTACAGTTCATACACCCTTGAGAAATTGTGATTTCTTTGACGGCTTTTTATCTACCAGCTATTAGTGCTTTCTTCTAGGCCCAGACATTTTTTGCTGGTCCCAGACGTTCTTTGAAGATAAAGGTCTAAACCAGAAAGATATCCTTCCCCCTGTGCTCAAGATAGTTCTGCATTTCACTTTTGTTTCTGTTGTCTCTAGTTTGCAAATATACTTACAGCGTTCAAAACCACAAAGTGCGGGACACATAATTAGAAACACGGGAAACTTATTTGTAGCCCTAAATGTTGTTAAGTAGATTAGATTAAAAAAATAATTACAAAGGCACCCAGATTTTCATATTAAAACAAAGAATTTGTGCATACATCACAGTGATCCTTTCATTTGCACTTGGGCACAGATTAAGCAAGGTTGAGGTTCCCTGCACAAGGGAAGAGGGAAGAATGCATTTTTCAAAATTCACCCACTATTTGTGTTGCAGTGACCTTATAAACCCGAGGCATCTACAAGGTCTAATGGTCTCCACTGCTGAGGTGCAAGATGCTGGTTTTTTTTTCTCATAAGATGTTGTGTCTGACACAAGATTAACAGTGCACATGAAGGCTTTTGGTTCAGTGTGAATTGCAACACTTTCTATGTGACATAAAATTCAGACTGGAGCCCAGTATGTTTTCAAGACTTTTTTTAATCCCTTAGAAGGGCTAGTTACAGGAAGAGTATAAATTAATTGTCCCAATTTGAACATCATGTGTATTTTAAAAAATTTGCTTAGGCCCTGTACTAAGTGATGTGCTGTGGCAAGCAGATCTCAAAGGGAAATTTGAAAAAGAGGAGAAGGCAGTGATTTGTTTGGGAGGACAGTTAAATGGCCTGAGATTATTAAGGAGACTATGTAAGCAGCAGGAAATTTTCTTGAAATCACGATGAAAATTCTTTGGTTTTGTTGCTAGCTGAATCGGTGAGTCATAAACAAGCAAGTCATAAGCTCTCTGTGTCTGGTTTTTGTAAAATTATTATAAACATCTATCTAACCCACAGATTGAGCTAAATTAGTATTTGGAAATGTATAGAAGTCTTTTAACCAAACTGTTTCCAAAAATATAAAACATTAAAATAAATTATGTGAAAATGTAGCTATTTAAAATAGTATTGAGAATGTGTTGATCTGTTTTTTAAATTGCAAGAGAGGAAAAAAGTAAACAAATAAAAGGTTATGTAACAAAAGAACAAAATGGGATCCCAAATTATGCAGCCATCTGCAGGACATATTTTAATGACTATCACTGAACTATTTTTATAGATTTTGAATCCTTTAGAAAGCCAACTGTTATTTACAAGCTGGCCTTATTAAGTGGCAAGGAATGGCTGTGGCTTTGGTATCTAGATGATTAAACAAAACAAAACAAAGTTGATGTTGATTAGAGATTTAGGCAGTTATATGAGCTGTTCTTTGTGACAACTAGGTATTCTATAAAGGAAATGAATACAGCTTTCCATTTTAAAGACAGCAAGCAAATTAAAGAGTGAAATTAAGGTGTTAGATATCTAACTTCGTGGAAATAAGCCTAATTCAAAGTAACAATAAGCTAATAGAAATTTTTAAGCACATGAGTCTTTAAAAGGCCTGTGGTTTAAATGACAGTTATAAGGATTGCTTATTAGCAGACTTAGAGCCTTTTCCTTCCATCACAAATTATCTGTTTATTAATTTCTTTGACACAGTAAGGCAGATTCTTTTTAATAAAAAATTTCTGTTTCCTGAGGTCTTCATAAAAAGCACCAAAGACCACTAAAGAAACACCGAAGCAAAAGGGGTTTTAGTCATTGCTGAATAGCCGTGTCTCTTAGTGGCTGGAGGCACCATCTCATCCTTCCAGACACACAGGGGAGTTCTGCAGCTTGCTGTAATCTGTGCCCAACAGAAGTGATACAGAAGGATAGGGGCAGAAGTCAATCCTGGCCTTTTGTCAACAGACTCACTCAAAATATAATTTTCGTCTTAACAGCTCTTAGTTAGGTTTTAGGGATATTTCATTAAAGAGTAGAAATGTGTTTTGTGGCTACAAAACGGTGATATTGCTAATTTAGAGTGCATGATTTAATTATGTGGCTACATTTTAAGCATTTATCATATCATGCAAGGATACCAAGGATTTGGTCTTATATTTTTAGAATGTCTACTCAGTTTGGAAACTTCATTTATATTACAGCACTTGCTGATCTGGGTCCTGCTGGACCAAGTCCATTGCACAGAGTGTAGCAAATAGTTTAAGAAATAATTCTGCTATGGACAGAAATGGTCCCACCTTCCTTTTGCTTATTTATTCCCACTAGCTACTGTATACTAACATCAGATTTTCTGTAGTGCTGTGGTGAGCTGGATGAGGGAACTGATTTGGTAGAAAATGAATAGATTTCTATAAAGTTTCCAGTTTTATAAATTCACTAATCCATCTTGGGGATAGATGTGATGAATACAAGCACCAGAGCAAGGGAGGCATGAGGGGTTAGTACTGAGCGGGGAGGTTAGGAAATAGAGAAGTGAGATTGCCTCGTTTTACAAAAATTTGAGGTTTTGTTGGATTAAAGTCACTGCTTCGCCTAGAACCAGAGCAGAGAGGGTAAGTACAGAAAGTTAAAGAAAGCATACAGAGCTTCTATGTGGAAAAACTGTTTCATTTTTTTCCCCTAGCATTTATTTAAAAAGAACTAAAGCAGCTGATGGTAAAGTGGGTTTACTTTCACTGCAATAATGGTCCATTTGCAGCAAAATTGAAAAAAAATTCACCAAAACTGAAAAAAAAACATTAAAATGCACTTATTTGAGCTTTTTTCACTGCGAACGGTTCAAACTGTATTGCTTTTAAGAATCATGTGATTTATTCTGCCGGAAGGAACAACACCATTTTCTGTAGTTTCTGTGTATTTTTTGAGTGTCCACACAGTTAAACTTTGATGGCTTTCCTCAGAGTGA
Organism: Pluvialis apricaria; assembly: GCA_017639485.1. Lineage (NCBI taxonomy): Eukaryota > Metazoa > Chordata > Aves > Charadriiformes > Charadriidae > Pluvialis > Pluvialis apricaria. Next base: position 42,870,637 of record CM030008.1, on the reverse strand, counting down.
GGGTTTCCCATTACTCCTTCAAACCTTCACTATTAAAAATAGATAATAGAAAACTGGCGTGTTTGCAGCCAGCAGTGTAGCAACTATGAGGTCCTTTGGCACCCGCTATCAGCAGGAGTTCATAGTTCCTATGCTTCTGTGTGGGGTGGTGTTGGTACCGGGGGTGGTTGAACCAACAGCAGCAACACTAAGAATCTTTGAGAAAAGTCCTACTGTGTCACAGCCAGTGACTCTTGAGATGTCAGGAGAATGCATTTGCTGACGCACTTGGTCTACCTAAGTAGCAACACAATGAAGAAATATTACAAATGGGAGAAGGAAGAACGAAACCACAAAACATCTCATCTTTTAAAACGCAAAAAAAAATGTGTCTGCATTAAGAAGCATCAGAGGATTTAAAAGTAATTTAATATCTTTTCCCATAGCCCAGTCTTTGCAATGTCATGTCGTTAAGCAATAAATAATGGAATTTTTGCAGGAAAGACATCTTATACTTTCAAATCAGTGACATAAATCTAACCATGTGGATTAGGAAGTCATCCTTATCTACTTACAGTCTAATCTGCTGATGATACGTAGTGTGTTCTGTTGTCATTTCTTTAATATGGTAGGAGATGAAGAACCCATTAGTTATTTCCAGATTACCTTCAATAAGTTTTTCAGAATGCTCTTTTAATAAGGATAATTTTTAATAGAAAATTGTGTACAACTACCTGACATGAATGATGAAAGTCCACTGAAGAAAAAAAAAAAAAAGGCAACTATTGTAACAAGAGCCTACTTGCTGTTACTCCATTCTTACTCCTCATGTCCAGTCCTTAATCTTTCTTCACGTATTAGAAAAATGCTTGTCCAGAATTTCTGCAGATCAATGGAAGCATGCACATCTGAATAATAAAGAGCTATTGATAACGGATTCAAATATCAGATATAGCCAAATGTTCATATTAATGTGTTTGAAAATTATGACAGCTTAAATGTCTTACAAGTGCGACTTCTTGGCAATAAAGGATGATAATTTGTGCATAACTTTTGGTCTTGTACAATTTCCTTTTTTATATTTTAAAGTGGTTAATGCATCAGATGTTGTGTGATGCCCCTAGCCCCCTCCTGCTGCAGTTGGTTTTACACTGGTGTGTACATCTTTTTCATTGCACCACTGCCATACAGTACTTTTTTAATGGAGTGAGTCAATAGTACAATATATTTGGGGAATCACTCCTTTATTACAGCTCTGAATACTAGGAAAACAGACTGGGGAGGAAGAGGTGGTGTTCCTTTCAGTAGTTCTTCTCATTCATCTCCTTTGTAGGTAAAGTGTGTTGACATTGTGAAATCCTGTTTTGCCTGATGAGTTGCATGAAGTAATAGTCTCTTATCAGGATTAAAGACTGATCCTGTCAAGGAATAATTTATGGGGTTTGGTACTTTTTAGCACTTGGTGTGATTGTCACAAAGTTAGCTATATTAAAAAAAACATTAAAAATAGATAAGGTTTTCGTATATAAAGATGACCTTTCTTAATTTAAAGCAGTGCTGCATGACAGTAATGGCTACTGAAGTATTTTCAACTTAGAAGGTAAAATCTGGGAGCTTTTTATACAGCCAATAAATCCTGTATAATGGCTATTTAACATTAACTCATTTATGTAATGGTGTTGTGACTAACTAGTCTAGATTCCTGAGCATTAAATAAGAATGAAAAGCAGCCCCCTCCTTTTCAACTTTCTACTATGTTAATACACAGCTTTCAATGCAACACAGCTGTATTAACTGTGAAGACAGCAGCAGCTGCAAAGGTAGCAGAAAACTAGCAATATAATCACAAAGATAGCAATAAATTGATCCCTTGTGTTTTCTCATGAGCATACATTCTGTCACTTAGGTAACTCTACATTCAGTCAGGAATAATTTATGAAAATAAACTATTCAGTGTCAAGAGGACTATATTCATTGAAGTGATAGGGCTTGGCAGACAGCAAAATGTTTTTCTTTTACATAGCTGTGATGCTTTTTTTTTAACCTGGTAAGGAGCAAATTATCTCATCAGATGACTGTCTTGTTAGTGTCACTTTTGATGAGCCAAATGTGAAGGTTTTGTCATGTTTTAAAACTCCGATGTATTTGTATGTAAAAGGAAAGAAAGGGCGAAAAAAAAAAAGGAAGTATCTCACAGACAGAATGAGAACCTGGCACCCCAGTTTTCAGAGTATATTGATGGCATATCTAAATGCAATTGGGAATGATAGTAGAAATGACAGCACAGAGGCTAACTAGTTCCTTAACTTTTTTTAGTTTAAAGCGGGGAAGACAAAAGCTAGGGTTTTTTTGACATTTTGAAATTGAGTTTTATGTTGTGTTTTGAAGAATATGATTATTACCTTGTTATATACAATATAACATAGTTTACTGTGTAATATTACATTTGCTTTACTCCTAAAAAAAATTAAATAGAAAAATGTAGTAGCTGATTTGAAATATCCTGGCCTACACACTATTGAAGAGTTCGTTCCCTCTTATTTTTTGTATTGCTTTGGAAAGAAAGGAAGCGGCTCACACATACTTACATCACTAAAATCTGCATCCTAGGAATATCACTTTAACTTCTCTCATTTGTGTCTTTTCATCTACTGTGTGTTTACATTCATAAAAATAAATAAAGAGTTGGCAGAATCAAAAAAGTTAGCTAAGAATTAGTTTCATTATTCGTAATGAGTACATCTATGAGTAGTTCTAACCAGCTATAAAACCTGTACGGTCTTACTGGAAACTACTTTCTAGTGGATGTGTGTCTGATGCCATAAAAGAACCTCAGGAATTTAGCTAACCTCAAGCATGTGTCAGAAGTCTGTTTTCCAGGCTGGCCTGCAGGACTGCGAGTCCAGATTTGGAATGGACATGGGAATCATCTAGCTTAACCCCTTGTGCTCAGGCTGAAGGAAGTATAATGAGACCATCTGTCTCAGGAGCTCACTGCACTGTTCTTAAGAAACTATGGTTGACTAGATTCCTGTAATTTGCCGTGTTTCAGTGTTTAATTACAATAATCATTAGCAAGACTTCCCTGGTATTAACCATAGGTCTTTTTGCCACAGACTAAAATGGTGATTCTTCTTCTGCCTCTGTAGACTGACATGCGGAAACAGCTCTGACATGGGGAAAGAGCTGATGACATTTCTCTTAAGACTTTTATGATTAGGAGACAAACAGCCATGTCTCTCCAAAATCATTTGTTTGTTTGCAAACTATGACAAATTTAATTCCTTGAACTTTTCCCGGGAGATCTCGTTGGGGATCCCATTTTTGGATGAAGAAGCCCATCAGTAGCAAGCAAAATTGACAGATTTTGTTCAGGTCGTCATGAATTGCATGACTGTTAATAAATCCAAAAAGAAGGTTTGCCTTTTTTTGAGCAGCGTTGCATTACTGATTTGCATTCATATATTGTTCACTCTAAAACTGCAATGACTACTGAGTTTTTTCCCACTTGGTATTTGTGCATTTGTTTTCTCCAGATGTATTGTGCTCCTCAGCCAAAGTTTTGCTGAATACTTTGTTGATTTCTGGACATGTCTTCAACTTGCCAAAATCATTTGGTGTTCTCCAGATAGCTATCCTACAGGAGAGGCTGCAGTTTCTCCTGATTTGAAGCTGTCAACATTGTGAATGTATCTATTTCCTTTTTCCCTTGGCGAAGTTTCCCAGTGGAAGCTCATTCGAGGCACCTTTTGTATATGACTGTCAGACACTGTAATTAGCCTTTCGGTGCAATTTCATTTTTCAGCTTTTGCCCTTATCTCATGTAAACTTAATTTCCTTAGCTTGAGTATGCTTATGATGGGGGATACTGAAGCCTTGCTGAAGTTTCTGATCAAATGCCACAGTATACATTCAGCTGTTAGCTATTAGAGGCAGAGAAGGTTGTTATCCCAAAGTAACGCTGATAAAAGCCATTCAGTACCACTGTCTCTGCCTCCCTTGTACCTATCATATGTAATCTCTAGCACATCTTCCTGATGCAGTTGTCAGGCATTCTGCTGTCACGGCAGTGCTAAAAGGTATTTTCACTGAATTAACATCTTGCAGATCAAAGCTTTAATATTAGCAGAGGTTTTCCATAATGGGCTGCAATCACTTTATACCATTAGTAGGACATCTTGAGCTCTCTCAGGATTTGACTTACAGCTTTGGGTTATGAATCACATCTCACTTTCAGATGGAGTTTTTTCTTTGGTGGTCAGAGTGACGGCTAGCATGCTCATGTCCTGCAATTTGCTTTTGGCATTGGTACACTAATTTAGTGCATAAGGACTCTTGTAAGGATTCATTATAAAGCTGGAGAACTAATTTTAATAGAGATCTAAATGCAGCTTTTATTGTCTTTGTTGTCTGAGGAAGGAGCAAGGACATTTAATTAACTCTTTAAGGGAAAGTTGTTGACATGAACGATGGCAGTAGTTTCATCATGTTGGTGCACTGAAAACATTTGCTAAATTGTTGAAGTGGAACTAATGTACCTTTTGATGGCACAGTAAAAGGACCAGACTTATAATATACATAGTTGCATATATTGGGGGTCAAAAGGCGGAAAAAAAAATGCTGACATTTGCCAAATTGCATTAATTGGGAAGGTTTTTTAGTTAAAGTGATACAAAGACAAAAAGTTGGAGCACCATCTTGGAAGACACGTCAGAAGGTTGTTGGTAATCGTAGGCGGATGAGATTAGGATATACTTACTTTATTTGCTAAAGGTTTCTTTGAACAAGGAAGTGCAATAAAAGATGTGTTCACTCAACATTGAAAGGTAGATATCTATTGGTTTTGCTCAGGTATTGTATATTAAGTTCTATGATTTTTACTATATTGAGGTACCCACAACATACCCAGAGCAAATATTGGATCTGGACTTTTTGTTTGTTTTGCTTTTTCTTTGCTTCTCCTTTTGGCCTGTAAATATTTTTTCCCCAATATTTACTGGTTGAGGGAAAAGCTACACTGCAGTACTTTTTCATGGAAATTGCGGGAAAATGGTTTCAGCATCTCTCTCTCCCTGATTCCCTGCCAGCTGGAGGCAGGCAGCTGCCAGTTCCCCACCCCTCCAGCTGCCTCTAGAGCTGTGCTGGATTTAGCAGAGGTGTGGTACCATGGTTGAGAGAGGCAACCGACAAGAACAGCTTTGCAAATGCCTTCTGTGGTTTTGGAAAGCTGCACAAGAACAGTCCTTTCCACCTAGAAATATTCTGACTAAAAGAGAGTGTTCAGCAATTACATGTTCTATGTTATATTTATTCTTATGTTATGAATCTCATTGCAAAGCTGTGTGCAGTATTCGGTATGCAGGAAGGAGTGTAATATTAACAGTAGAGATGGTTCTGCTAGAAACAAACTTGGAGCTTTCTACACAAGCATTTTCTATACATAAACAACCATAAAAGGCAATCAGATCTACCATTGGAAGGATTGTTGGCTTTGAGTGATTGTGCTCTTCAGCAGAGAACACGTATTTGGTTCTTGACAAACTCTATTAAAAAGGATTGTATGCTTGTACCTTGATTGGCGCTAGGAATGAGGATATGGGATTGGCACAGAGGTACTTGTGTGAAAGTAGTTCCAAAAGTGGGAAGGTGGAAACTAAGGGTAGTTATTCAGATGTGATTTTGGTGGGAGTGGCTCTCATTTTGAAACTGAGGGTTAGCTGAGGAGCCACTGAGTTTGCTAAATGTGTCAATGGAAGTGTTAGGTGAAGGATACTAAGGAAGTCAAGGCTGGCGTGGATTTTGCGGTTTAAGTTTGGATAATGCCATTTTTTTTCTGTAGGCTGTTCGTTGTAGTTTTATTATTGTTCTAATATCACTGTCCTTCAGATATAACTTTCCTCCTTCCCCTGCCTTCCTGGCTGTGATACGTCAGCTGCACTCTGTTCCTCCATTGCTTAGATTGCCATACTGCTATTGAATAGATCTGTTCTGTGATTTTTCCAGCTCTCCCTTTACCACCAGAAAGCTTGTGTCTGGAAAAATCCAGTCTACTGAAGCTACCTGTGCTTCCCCTGCATGTCTCTTCCTTCATCACCATCTTCCATTCACAGTCCCTCATTCACCTCATCTTTCCAACATCTCCAGATGCAAGCATTAAATGTGGAAATAAGCAAAGTCTGTAATGGATAGAAAAACTCTATTTTGGAAGAAAAAAACTGGCAACAGGAGATAGGTGAGTAGAAGAAGCCGTGATTGCAGGGAACCTTCTCACAGCTCTGCTCCTTAGCAGCTTTCACCCCAGCATCTTTTAATATTCCTTTGCTGGTTCATTTGGAGAAGCACTGCTGAGATCTGAGTATGCAGAGCACAAAAAAGCGTCTGAGGTCAAAAACCACTGGCATAAGAGGTTTGAAGCTAAGAAGGCAGCATCAATGATGGAAATAATGGGGTAGTTTCTTCAGCTTCTCTAGAAAATGAAGCACTTCTCTGTGTTTAAAATTTGCAAGAGCCCTCTGCCTGAAAATATTTGTCTGGCTGTCTGGAATTTGTAAACTGTGGTTCACTAGCTATTAAGACTGAGATAAAGACTGACATTTTAATGAAAATCTTTTAAACGGTATATTTGATTTTAATGTATTTCCTAAGCATGAAAGGAAACACCTTAATAGGCAAATATTATAGAAGATTGATCTGTGTTCTGAAGGTATCGTGTTAAATATTAAAACAAAATTCAGCCTTCAAAGTTTGGCAAAGAAATATATAAGCCTCAACATGACCTTAAATATGACACTGCCATCAGTGCCTTTATGATAAATGGACAAAAGGAATAATCTATATCTGTAATCAGATATGGCCACGGTATCTGTGGAGTTAGATTTCTGCTTATGCAGAGGGCTCCATTCAGTTCATCAAAAAAGTGGATTTAAAAGCAGAATGCAATCTGTTAAGATGCAAGAACTGGCAAGTTTTGTGTTTATTCAATAGTATAAAATCTGAACTGCTTTAGTTGTTGATGGAATTAAACTTTTCCCTAGATGTCTGTGATATTACTGACTTTTTCAAGAGGCACTGAAAGCTGGCAAGTGGATAAAAGAGGAAAATGTTTTTAAAAACTTTGCTTTAAAGTACAAAGGGGGGGGGGGGGGTGTTAAATGGATGCCTGCATATTGTTAGCTACTGGAATTGGCAAGCGCTCATCTCTGTGACTTTCATGTTTTTGACCAGGTTTTAAGCTTATGAATTAGTTACGGAAGGGAAGAGTCGGAAGCTGCAGAGGAAACTTCAGAGCTGTCTCTGTCTCAGTCTGGAGAGAAACCTAGGAGACATGGTTGTGCCCAGCAATGTTTTTGTTTGTCTAAGGAAGAAGCGAGACAAGTAGCTTGCTAAATAAATAACTACGTAGCATTGAGATGGTAAGGAGACCAGATTTGCTATATAAATCTGGTAGAGAGTGGGACGGTTGTAAAGGTGAGTCAGGCAGGGCTGGTGAGATTTCTGGAGGTCACCCTGGCAGATCTGCTATGTGGGAACAGACAAACAAGAAGAAGGGTCAGCTCGAAATCTAAAAATATACATGTTTTTAATCATATGTTTCAATTTCTGTTGAAGTCGGTGAAGACACTAATTTTCTCCTGATGTCATCAACTGAGAACAACTTCGGATCAGCTCCCTTAAAACGCATTAGGTCTCTGCTACACCACATCTCTATCTGCTGCTCTTTTAATTGCTTTTTAAGAAGTCATGCTTTTATTGCTGCTTTGATTTGTAACAAGAACCCAATAACGATTTGATTTTGGAAGGTTTTGAAAAAGTTTGTCTCAGATCACACAACATAGAGTTTGGATTTAGTTTTTCTTAATTTTCTGCTGTACAGAAAAAAAATATTTTGAAATCTTTTCAAAAAGGAGTGTTCTTTTATGTTCAGCCTAGTACTTAATATTATTAATTAATTTGTGAAGTACAGACTGGCACAAGTCCTTGTTTTCCTTTAGTTTTAACACTACCTGTGATGGATAATAAAATAATAAACCTGTATGGCTGTTGAGCATTTTAAGTGCTTCATTAAACAAGTAGTTATCTTCCTGTTCTGAAATGGCACCATGTTTATTTTAACAATATTGATCAATTAGGTTTCTGTTTAATGATGCGTATGCAAGGTGCAGGATATCTAGCTGTGTACGGTACAAAGCTCTCATCGAAGCGAGGCTTCATCCCTGCCTAAACAGCTTGAACGTGTATTTAAATCCCTGCAAGTTCAGAGCCTTATGGACAAAACACAGGTGGGAGATGGGAAAATGTTGATGTTTTGCATCTGGGGAAATGAGAGAGAGATGGCTTTTTTAGAGGCGGGAATCATTATTTAAAAAAACACCACCACCAAAACCCAAAGCCAGCAGAAATGAGTTAGCGTAGGTGTGTGAGATTGCTTTGAGCGTCTTGTAGCTAATTCTGTCTATTTAAAGATTAAATTACATCACATTTTCTAAACAAATTTGTCAGACTGTCTGAATTGGCTATCATGAACTGTAAATGATCTGATTCTTGAGAAGGTGTGCCTACCTGTTTTGTATATGTTAAAGCGATTTGGGATTTCATGGTGTGTGAAAGCATTTGTAGGAGGACCTTGCAGATAAGGAACCATGATATTCAAAAGCTATTTTGTGGTTGATATGTTTTAAATTGTTGGAACTTATTTTAGAATGTGGCTGATGAAGTCTGTCTGAAGCTATCTGTGTGCATTACTGTTTTTTGCACTGACCCTAGTCCTTGTGGAAATACTTACCTACAAACAGTGGTAAGTCTTTAAATTAAATGGGATAATCTCTTTCTGTTCCCTTAATCTTGTCCTTATGAGTTTGTATAAATTTGCTTCTTTCATTTTTATGCATCACACAAGAGGTACTAAAAATAACTATTTAATTTTTTTTTTTAGTGCGTACTGAAACAGAGATAAAAAGATAAAGTATATTTTGGTTTTATGTAACTCCTGCTGGGCTGATATTACTCCTTTTTAATGTCATTTTGTGTCAACATACCCAGCGAAAGCTGTAGGACCTTAAATACCACCCACACAAATAGTCTCTGATTCCTGCAAGGAGTCATTTTCCTTAAGTATCTATCCAACAGATGGATCACATTTTCCTTCTATGGCAGAAACAGTTAAAGTAGGATGGAGCCACAGGAACATCATATTACAATGTAGTTTCAGTTCATTTTACTTGCTATCTTCCTGTAACTTGCATAGCATCTTGAGACATTAACAATCTTCTCTTTTTAGTAGCCATAAAAAAATTCATACTGTGTTGTGTTTTAAAACTCTTGCCTGGCTTGGAAACATAATACGAAGGACTTTGCTGTGAGCAGCCATTCTTAAGTTCAGATAAGAATGGGAAAGGGTTCTGTTGCTGGGCTGAATCATTCGTTTGGCAAAGAGTTCATGGAAAAACAGTCATACAAGTTTCAACTTTTAAATACATGCAAGATGCTATGATAATAGTGCATGGAAAAATGGAGGAGAGTTACTGCTCAGTAACTTTGCAAGGTACATGCCTGAATAGATATTATGCCATTTGTATGGAACTTTGTTGAGTAAAATTGTGTTGGTTTTTTTCCCTGTCAGGATACCATATATGCAGGCTGCCTGGACTAGCTGCATTCACTTATCTTTTTAGCCAGCACAACTGTAAAGACTTGATGTTGGGAATGGCTAGTACAGTCTTAAAAACTGGATTATTAAATAGGTTTTTAGTGGGAGGTGGAAACAAAGCTGAGCTGACAAGCATTGCACAGTAAATGAAAAGGAGGTTTTGATTTTTAACCTGTCTCCTGGCTCTGTAATTCCTCTGTTTCCTTGCTAAAATTCATTTTCTACTAATTTAACTTGAAAGATCTTGGCAAGGTTTGGATTTTCTTTTTGACAAACAAATTCCCTTCAACTTTTTGGTCGCGATTGTTACCGTTGATGGATTGGCAGTGTACATTACTGCAGCTGCGTTGGGTATTTTTAATACATTTCAAGATTAGCAGCACGGAGGCAGTACATTTTATTTTCTAATTCTCTACCATGTATTAACTCTGTACTGTTGAAACTGGTATTAGTTAAACATAAATTAGTCTATAGCCTGCCTCTGTGGGTCTTGTAAGCTAACATTTAATATACACACTAGTTAAATAGAGAGGAGTTTTCCCAAGACAGAAAGACTCTTTATGACTAAGTAATTGCCAGGGCCTGATACTTACGTCATACTGTTGCTTCTTGAGAGATAGGCCCAACTTCAAATCTCATTCCAGTGAGATCCAGTGATGTTACTAGTAACATCCTCTGGTGAAGATGAGAGGAGATGCAAATTCTTGATCCTTGATATGTAAAGGAGGGCAGATGAAGTATTGGAGCATGCTCACCTTGGGGGGAAGATACAAAGGGCGGGAATGAAGTGCTTAATGCCGAATTGCATGGGATCAGAGCTGGGGCATGGCCAACTGGAGAAGAGAAAGAAAGAGGAGTGGAGAAAAAAGTGAGAAAGCTCTGGAATGCAGCCACAAAACAATAAGGACGCAAGGAAAGACTTCAGTGGAGAATGATCAAATGGTGGATTAAATATTGCCCCATGTGACTATGTGTTAATCAAAAGAGATGAAGATCTGGAGCGTGGATACCTGGGGCACACCAGGGCTGTAAATTCACTGCACGCTAATGAAGGATTAAATACTGCTCCACAGCCGTCTGAGAGAGAGGGGGACACAACACTGCTGAGAGGTTCTATTTCTATCATCTTAGTATTTCAAATAAGACTAGGAGATCTGTGTTTTGCTTTTTTTTCGAAGCTTTTAAATCTGTGAAAACATCTGGATTTCAGTGCAATTGCTCCTTGTATGGCTGAAGTATCCGTTTCCCTGGAGAAACGTAGGAGAGACCATTATAACTCTGTTGCTGCACTCTCTTCATTTCCAGTAATGCTTGAGCCAGTATTTCCACCCCATGAAGCTTTTTTGGAAATGTCTTTTTAATACATTTTACCTGGAAATAAGTTTGTGGAAGGAACAAATGTAAAGAGGAACTACTTCAGGATATGGCAAATTCATCTTTGGGAATATAACAACCTCAATCTGTATTCTTTGAAGATTAGAGTATTAGATTGAAAATCTCTTTTGTTTGTAAACTTCTTCCTATCATTGGCACTTGGACACCCTTAGAGCCCTTTTTCTTAGTGACAAAACACAGTTGTGTTTTTTCTTTGCTCCTTGAAAAGCTCCTTGGGGTCTAGATCTGCTGTTGTGATGTTGGCTGGCCGCCACTGATTTTTATAGTGTGCATTTAACATATTTTTCACTACTACCATCTCATTTTCTTTTATTATTAGCGCCTCAATTTCCCTTGGGGAAAGGCAAAAGAAGATGCAGATAAATTGAAGGTACAGATGGATTAACTGTCATTTACAAAAGTCTTTCTAGTAAAAGTGTGTTTGCTTTTCTGTTCTGCAACTCTACATGGAATTATTCTCCCATCTCGCTAGCACATGAAGTGTGACTATGCAGTGTCCCAGTGTAGTAGCCATGCATAATGCATGAGTTTTGCCTTAAAAAGTTCCCTTGCATTAGAAACAATACACAATTACACACTGCTTCAAATGGTGTAACAGGGGAATGAGAGCAAAGAAAAGAATCTATTTGGAATAACTTAGTTTCCTAAAATATTTGTTTACAGTAAGAATTTCAATAATTAATGTAGGGATTAAAACATTTTGCTTATCTTCTTCTTCCAGCAGTAGGGTCAGCACCTATAGCTACACAGAAGGAAGCCAGAAAATCTTCCAGACACAAAGCTGACAAGTACAGTGCTCCAGCTGCAGCCTCAGCATACGCTGCAAAACTCCATACATTACTGCACTGATGGGAACGTGTTTGTTTTTTTTCTGGCCAGATCACCAGTGCGCTGTTTAGGCTAGCTTTTTCTCCTGAATGTCATTTTTCCCTTTTGGTATTACAGAATGTGTGTGCCAAAGCCTTTATGTAGCTTTTAATGTAATAGGAATTGTTCCTGTTTCCTTTCCTGTTATAAAGCTTGTTTACCTTCAGGAGTCAGCTAAGCCGTTTGTGAACTAAAATCTCCTTATTTCTCTGTATCAAATTCCTTAGTAGCTCTGTTGTATATGTTGGTGTTGCAGTATATTCGCTCTAAAACTGTGAGCTTTCAAGTGCAGAGACTTAGTGCTGTTGGGCTATTTTTATTGTTTACACAAATATAAGTAGAAGTTGCAGGTAGGCACTATTTTCTCTTAAAAATGTTTTTTCTTAAACCCTAGATTCTGAAAGCTTTGAAATGCATGACATTTTTTTCTTCTTCTAGAGCAGTAAAACGGGATAAGATTCTTAGATTAACCTCTTTTATAGGTTATTGATGGAAAGAATAAAATCCAGTGCCTGTTAAAGCAATGGAAAAGCTCTTCTTATGGATGAATCTTCTAAAATTTTGAATACACACAGAGAAGCAAGCAAATACTTTGAAAGTATGGAAGTTTAAAATTTATATTGCTTTGTCCTGCATTATTCACATTGATTTAAACATAAGATCATGGCGGATTTGCCATAAGTAGACTCCATCAATTCTATTTGTATGACTAAACACCAAAGTGGCATGAAAACTGCTTGGAGAAATGCAAGGGGAAGATTATTAGAATAATCTATTCTCCAAGAGGAAAACATGAAAAATATTTGTGCTAAAACAGAAAGGTCTAAAGGTAATTGTGGAGATGGGGAGGAATGTGATTATCTTGGACGCACCTATTCCTAGGAGAAGGTTGGTTGAGAACTACAAATACATTTAAAATTTATTAGGGCACAAAAAATGTGAGCCCCAAACCCCTGTTTCTATAAATGTCTAGATAAAAAAGAACTAATGTGTAATATCCTCATAGTAATGCAAAGAAATTGCACACATGCCTTGCTGTGTTGTAACTGAACCATGGTATTGGATTGATACCTGGAATGACTCAATTTCACTTTGAGCATCCCAATTTTCATTAGTAGAAGGGATTAGTAAATAGGAGAGGGAGAAATGAGAGATTCGGAAGTAGATGAGACACTCATTCATTATGAAATATAGTAAAACAGATAAATACAGATTTGGTGGAAATTGATAAATTATTAAGACGAAAATATGATAAATCCAAAAGCATATAAATAATTGAGACCCAATCTACTTATTCGGTCTTAGGTGAAAGGAAATTATTTATGTTTGTGAGGAGCGAGCATATTTTTGAAAAGCTACATTTAAGTGAATAGTTTTATGTCATTGTTTGGGTGGGGTCCTGATGTGTGTAGGCTTGTAAGATCAAACTGTTAGTATTGCTACGCTAATTAAATAAAGACTCATCAAACATACAGGTAAGCACACCTGTAGTCTAGGTATGGCCTCTGATGTTCTCTATGTCCCAGTCAGTAAAATATTTCCTAGTAAGATTTGCATTGTTACCACCGTTTTCTCCCCCATTGCAGAAGCCGTGAAATGGCACAGCGAATGAGAGAACTGTACTTGCAAGAAGCACAATTTAATGCCTGCCGAATTTATATTCTATCCTGTAGGTTTGTGCTTATTCTGGTGGCTTATATTTAAGTATCTCTTTAGTATGTATGAATATCTTTATGTATTTGTACATCTTAACAGACAGGAAAGGGAAGGGGTTTGCAATGCTAACAACAGAGTATCACCTTTACCCAAAGAGGCGTAACAGATCAAGAGATGTGTATTTCATGCATCTGATAGATCAGCTCTTGCATCTAATTGCTTAAATGTATGCCTGTGCAAATGTGAGCGCTAAAACAATGTACACACAGCACATCTTAACAAAACTTTGGTGTATACAGACAGTATAGATTCTGATAATTTATGCAAAAATATTCTAGGCAACTGGCTTGCTTTGATTCTCTTCAGCATTTTCAAGGGATTATCTTCACTTTGGTAATGTTTTCTCTTGAGGAATGCTTTTATATCTTTCAAGCAGACATAAACTGAAATGATAATGTCCATGTTTCATTTAGGAAACTGCTGTCAGGATCTGTCATGGCTTTTACTTGTGCCATAATTTCATGAATTCATGACAAGATTGTGAAATCAACAGATATTTTGAGATTCTTAATCTCTTGGGGCAGAGAGATGTTTGGACATACCCAAAATGAGAAATTTTTGAGCAGTTTTTTATTTAAACCATACTAAACCATACTGAAATGTAGCTGGGTTAAAAAACATCTACGCATATTGCATCTTCAATAAGTCGAGTATGCTAAATTTCTGGTTTCAGTTTTGATCTCTAAAATAAAGCTTGGGTTTTCTTTGTTTGCTAGAGGGTTTAAGGTGGTTGCGGTTATTGTTACTTTGGGGAGTTTTATCATCATTTTTCTCAGCAGCAAATCTGTCATATAAAGAAGACTGTAATTTGTATACTAACTACGATGTACTGTAATGTTAAAGGATTGCTTTTTTCCTTTCTTTCATTACAGTTACAATATTTACAGACTTCTACAGGTTTATTGGAATATACTTTCTGGACGAGAAAAAACTGTCAGCCTACTGAAGCTGAGCAATTTTCAGGTGAACAGTTAAATCAGTGCATGTTTGCAGGGATAATTAGTAGTTGCATTTGCCACTTGCACTCAGTAGAGATTTTAAGCATTGGAATGATTTAAAACACTGACTAATTAATCCCTGCCACACTGCTTTGAGGCAGATAACAAATGCCATAATGTGTGGCCATGGTAGAGGTGATAAACTGAGGCACAAATCTGCTAAGTTTGTAGTTAAGCCAGGATTATCACTGAGTAGACCTGACTCCTAGTCAGTCATGCGCTTTAACCAACACTCATCTGAACTAGAAGAATTAGCAGAGTTCGCATCTCAGAAAAGAAGAAAAATCCTCCTTATTATCAGAGATTTTCACATTTTTCCTGTTCAGAAACTTGATGTGAGCATGATGTTCTATGGCTCGGGTCATTCACCTATCTTTTTAATGCATATATATGCATTAAAAGGCAGTTAGAGATAGACATAAAACTCTGATGTGGCACATGTAGCTTTGTTCATTTCATTTTATTACAATATGATCCCAATACTATACAAAGTTACATTTGCTTAATAAGGACTCTATCCATTAGGCAGTGGGTTTTTGAGCTGAAATAACCATTTTTAAAATGAAAAAAAAAAAGAATAAAATAATAGACCTAGTGTTAGATACACTGTATTTGGGCTTTTATGTCTGAGTTCATGACACATCAGAACAATTACGCTTATTATCGTCCATTACACAAGAAGTAGTATCTTTGTGTAAAGAGTCTGTCAGGCACAGCTTAAATCTCTGCACACTTACTTTTCATCACAGACAGCTAAATTCTGTTTCAGCTAGAAACTTTTCCAGTCAAAGAAACCCAATACCTAGAAATTCACCAAAGTTAACCAAACTGTTAGTGTGTAGCTGTGTTTTATTGTTCAGATCAGTGTATAGGTTGCATGTAAGTAACACTGGATTAAAAATGAATATATGCTATGGGAAAAATATTAACAAGTTATTAACAAGCAAGATCAGAAGGTATTTTATACACTTCAAGATAAATTTTATTAAAGGGTCATATCTTAGTTAACTATTAGGGCCTTTAAGAAGGTATTAGTTAAACTTTTCAGACTGAATAGTCAGCACCATGGTTATTTCAGGATGATTATGTAATCTTTCAAAGTACAACTACAAAAAGGAGTGCAACTTTTGTTGGAAAAAATTAATGTCAAAATGGAAGGTTTGGGATTTCTGCCTCAATATCTTCATATAAAATATATTAAAATGAAGTTATAGAAGTCACCACTGAGTTCCGCCATGGCTTTGAAAAAAAGAAATCCTCTTTCCACCAGGGAAAATGACACTGAAGTAAGTATGCTGTTATGACTTTGTGATATTGTTTTTTCTATATGCTTAATATTGCCAAAATGTACTAGCAATCAACATGCTGGCCAGGTAGTGAACCTTAGTCCTGACTAGGAGTTTGATCTTCATAGTCAAGGAAAAGAGTTTAGCTTTCATAGCGATACGCTACTTTATTTTCCTCTGAAATTACCAACAGGGCTGGCAGTTTTCATGATAAATTTTTGAGAAGTTATGTGGCCACTAATACAATATATCTCTAAGGATGAATGGACCAGAGAGTATCACTGGTTTCACGTGATCTCTCTTTTCATTGTGAAAAATTATAGGAATCCGTATCTTGGAGTAAACAAAAACATAGTTCTTAGCTGTAGGACCTCAAATTAAATCATACTTTATAGTTATGGAATTTGTAGGGCACAATGCCTCAGATTGTGTAACTAAAACATCATTGTTTCTTACTTGTTTTTCTGCTCATTGCCTTTGGTATACAGAGTACAGTCAATATTTTAACCAAAATACAGTGTTCCTACCTACAGCATTTTTAATAAGAAAGAAAGAAAACAAACAAAAATCAGATTTTAGCTTTTTATTTGGACAAGGAAAAAGTTCTCTTAAAATGTTTTTTATTTAAAAAATAGTTTATGTAAATGAGCTTATATTTTTGGAAAGTGCTTTCCCTGTGTTCGATATTGCATGCTGCAATTCAATCAAAGTGGAATTGTTTAAAAGATTCAATTTTCTGCTCTCTGCTTCTTTTTCTTCATTTTTTTTTTTCCTCCTGAATATTTCTGTTAGAAAGACACAAAGACTTTGCTTTGAATATTTTTATGCATTAACATAATGGCTGTTCTGGACCAGTTTTCTGCACAATAAAGAAAAAAAGCCCGAAACCCTGGCATTAATGTCACAAATATTGAATATTGATATATTCAGCTGTTTATGAAGAATGATATTCTTGCGGTTCATCACTGTGTTTCTTTTTTTAAATATGGCTTTAACAAAAGTAGAGAACCCTCCCAATATTTCATGCGCACTTGAATATTTTTTCTTTGAAACTTATACAAACTTGTTTGTATCATCAGAGTTAATCTGATGGGTCTTAACTTTGCTTAGTTATTATTTTATTAATCTGTAATACTAATCTATAATTAAATAAGTTTTATCAGTTATTGAGGAGATTTTATATTAAAGATATATTTGGTGCAGATCCTCCAAAAGTAAATGTGAATATTTTTATAACTAGCTTAGAGGAACACAGAGTTTCTTTGAAGCCCTTTCAGGGCAGGAATCCCGGAATGACAGAAATGTCTTTAAGAGGGGGGAGGAGGGTGGGAGAGGAGAGGAAATACCTTCATAAAATTTGAAAAGCACATTCCTGTTCTCTGATAATAGATGCTATAGCACAATGTTTGCCAAATTTTAGCTAAGCTGATAAGAACAGTGGAGTGGAAAAAAAAAGTTAGGAACTCAAGCAAATACTGACTATTAATGACTTGAGTAGCACATTTATAAATAAGGAATTTTACAGGCGTGAGTGAAATTCAAACAAGAAAAAACAGGGAATTTTGTCTAAGTGGTGTAATAGCAAATCAACATAGCTGACCTGAAGGTCATTTTAACATTTGAATAGCTAATATTTTCCACTCAGGAAGGCCAGGCAAGAACATCCGTGACAAGAACTGTGCAGATTTTGAGTTAGAAAGTGATTGCAGCACTGATTTCCAGCATTTTTCCAGGAAAATCTACTGAAAATAAATTCCGCTTTTTTACTTGGTAAATTATACAGATTAAGAGATGAAAGCTATATTATCCGAGACAAGGAAAGAATTCTCTAGACAGATATCACAGGCTTCTAGAGAACAAAAAAAGATATATAAATATATGCATATGCATATATGTATATAAATATAACATCAGTACATACACACACACAATTAGATGCAATTGCCTGTGCCTGCTGCATAACTAGTAATTGGCTAATCAAAAAGATTTCTAAGCTTCCAGTTCAGTAAGGATTACCTGGATGATAATTACCATTTATTCTTTTCTTGCTTTGAACAATTTAGTTTTAAATCCAAGGAAAAAAAGGGATGATTTTTTGCACAAAATTTCCAGCACTTCTTAATTTAGCTAGTATATATCTGTATCTGTCATTAACAAGTCAGAATATAGGAGAAAGTAATTAGCAAAAAAAAAATTAGTACTTTAAAAGATAAAAACTAAAAGAACACTTAGGTACTCTGAAAATCATATTCAGGACAGAATACCTAAATAATTTCTAGTTGTATTTAAACCCGTTTTCTAATCCCCTGCTAGGCCAATTCGTACACAGTATGGTAAAAGGACATGGGTTCTATTTTTGGGTGTGCAATCATATTTTAAATGAATCATATTATCCCCCTGTCTCATTTTCCACATTTCTAAATAGGGATAATAAGATTTATCTGCCTTGGCAGTACATTAAAGACAGTATAAAGTTCCAAATTATTAATTCTTATTAACACACACACAAGCACACCTAAGGAAAGGAGATCACATTCTGCTGATGAAAGTAGGAGACTGGCCAAGTGTCACAGAACTAAAATCTTAATCTTTGTGGAGAAAATTTTAAAAGCATGGAGTTGCACATATTTACAATGTATTTGAGAGAGAGAAATTATTTTTTTTCGAGGCGGTGTTCTGACTCACTAAAGAAAGAACACAAAGAGGGTAGGAGCATGGTCATGGAAACCCTTAGGTGGGGAAGCTGTCATTTTTAAGCATCTGTGTTACGGGATGAGTCCGATTGGGAAGACCCAGAAGGTCTTCCAGCTCTTGGGTCCTGCTGTGGGCAGCAGCTCTCTTCTGACTCCTCATTTACTGTAACATGGGCACACCTTAGTGTCTCCTCCACGTGCTGTGGTTCTCATGAGAAGGAAATCCAAATACCTTTCTCAGAGAGATGCTCCAGGCCCAATCTTGATGGTCCAGGAGCACGAGCATTTACGCTTGCCAGCAGTTAACGGGCAGCCCAGTAAAGCACTAACTGGGTTACGATAATTTCCCATGCTTATCACAGTGATAACAACTAACAGAAACAGTGTAATGCTGTAATATGATTATTGACAAAAAAAAAGTATTTACAATATTAAGCAGAACAAAGTTTTAGACTTATTTTAATTTTTTTCTTTCCTTTTTTTTTGTTGTTTAAATTGCAAAAGCTTACAGAAATAAGTTAGAGGGATTACTTTGAATTACATGCATTTCTATAGTGTTTTGTAACTCAACCATTTATATATTGTGTGAATACATGGGAACTGGAAAATGAAAGGGAGCAAAGCCATTAATCAGCTTGCTAATGTGTTTTCCTTATCAGGCTGCAAGAAGTGCTAAGAACAAGCAGGTAGCATACATTATGAAAAAGAGATGAAGTGTCAGATACAGCTTTGTGAGGTAAATCTGTGCAGTAGGAGAGATTTATCTTTTCCCTTAATATAAAATTCCCAATTCTATAAATAACATGATAAGAAAATACTCTTGTGTGTATAATGACCTGGTATATGTTTCTGAATCTAATGCATGTTTCCCAGGTGATATTAGGCAGGAAACTCAAATGTCCTGTATCATCGATATATGTATTCCTCAGCAGTAACCTATAATCTGTTCCCTTCTCAGCCAGTTCGTTACCCACATAAAAAATACAGTATTTCATCCTCCTTTGATGTGTCATGTCATCTGCCTCCAAACAATTGCAGCCACTTGCTGTAAGCATCCAGGCAATTTTTAAAGCAATCCTGAACCTTAGCACTATGGGGTCTAGTATGAGGATCCCATTCTCTCTGTGTTTTAACCACTGCCTAGTCTTGTGCGGCATCTTTAAGCATTGCTTTAACAGAAATAACAATAATCGTATTGGTAATCTTGACCTTTCTATTTTAATTCCTAACATGACCATTCTTTAGGTCTATTTGATGTTAACAGCTACTTAATGTTGTTTGATAGTTGTATAGTTTTGGCAAATGATTTTGCATCTAGTCATCTTAGCATTAATTTGGAGTGCAGATAAATCTCAAGTGCCAGAAGGGGATTCTGGCCCAAAATAATAACGTACCTGTGATTTGATGAGTCAACTTTTATCATTGACATTCCACTTTATGATTTGCATAGATGTACTGTGAGAGTAGAAAAGATGCCATCTGTGTATCTGGAGCTTTCTGTTGTGATACTGTTAGTGAATTTGGTTTCACATGTAGAGTCTTCTGGTTCACCTCTTAAATATTTTTATTGACTGTGCAAACTGATCTCCTTGGGCCAGAAAATTCATCTTTATACAGCAACGCTTGAGTTGGTCTCTAGAGAAGGCCTGTTGCAAAAGCAAGTGAATTAGAACAAAGTGCATGCTGACAAATTCAACATACAAAATACAGGAATGGAGCCAGAGAATTTATGGTAACATATATCTTTCTTTCTGTATGTTTTTTTTATATTTTAGAAGTGATTAAAAATTGTATTTATTGTTCCTGTTATGTTAGTTTTGTTCATCTTTACATAGAGATGGTTCTACAACAGAGTTATAGATTCCACGGACTGTGAGGCCATAGTAATTAATTATGATGGACAGACTGTCTTCCAGAATACCCATTTGACATGTAGGGTATGTATGTTCTTGTATCTTGTTTACCAGAAAAACATAAATTAAAGGGACATTCTATTAAATAATAATAAAAAAGTTTATTAATGAGTGCCCAGATAATATTCAGTTCCATCAAAAGTAATAAATTAAAAGGCAGCATATAGTAAGTACCTCAAACTGGCTTGAATAAATTTGATTCAGCACTTATCTTGAATTCCTAAGAGTCCATTAATTTCTTTCAAAGAAAATGTATACATGAATACACTAAAGGTCTGCACAGAAAACCCAAATCATTGCCACTCTGTTGGAAACTATAATTGTATTAATAATTGCTTTGAACCTGTATAATAATTTTAATTTTAGTGCTGTAGAAGAATTTGCTACTCACCTACGTTGATGCAAAAAGAGAGATACTACTTATTTTACACTGTGAGATAACCTTTGCTGGTTTGTTAGAAACGGCAAACACAATGAGGATATGAAGCTCTTCGGCAATATGAGTGTCCTTGAGCCAAATGTTTAAACTTCCCAAAGCATCAGACACTCATGTCACAAGTACCCAACTATTTCATTAAAACCCTGAGGTGAGAATTTCAAATTGTTTGCAATCTGCAGCTAATTTCAAGGTGATGTCTTATGAAGACCTGGTGAAATCATAGAAGTAATTACTGAATAGTATAATAGAAATCCCCAGGCGTACACTCTGCTGTATCAAACACTGGCTGGATGCCTGGGCCCAGAGAGTGGTGGTGAATGGAGTTAAATCCAGTTGGCAGCCAGTTACAAGTGGTGTTCCACAGGGTTCAGTGTTGGGGCCACTCCTGTTTGATATCTTTATTAATGATCTCGATGAGGGGATTGAGAGCACCCTCAGTAAGTTTGCAGATGACACCAAGTTAAGTGGGAGTGTTGATCTGCCTGAGGTTAGGAGGGCTTGTCAGAGGGACCTGGATAGGCTGGATAGACGGGCTGAGGCCAAGCTTCAACAAGGCCAAGTGCGGAGTCCTGCACTTCAGTCACAACCACCCCATGCAACGCTACAGGCCTGGGGAGGTGTGGCTGAAAAGCTGCCTGCCAGAAAAGGACCTGGGACTGTTGATTGACGGCTGGCTGAACATGGGCCAGCAGTGTGCCCAAGTGGTCAAGAAGGCCAACAGCATCCTGGCCTGCATCAGGAATAGTGTGGCCAGCAGGGCTAGAGAAGTGACCATCACACTGTACTTGGCACTGGTGAGGCTGCACCTTGAGTACTGTGTTCCGTTTTGGGCTCCACAGTATAAGAAGGACATTAAGGTCCTGGAGAGGGTCCAGAGAAGGGAAACAAAGCTGTTGAAGGGTCTTGAGAATAAGTCATATGAGGAGCGGCTGAGGGACTTGGGGTTGTTTAGTCTGACGAAAAGGAGGCTCAGGGGAGACCTTATTGCTCTCTACAACTACCTGAAAGGAGGTTGTAGAGAGGTGGGCATTGGTCTCTTTTCACAAGTTGCAACCAATAGGACAAGAGGAAATGGCATCAAATTGTGCCAGGGGAGGTTTAGGTTAGACATTAGAAAAAACTTCTACACTGAAAGGGTTATCAAAGATTGGAACAGGCTGCCCGGGGAAGTGGTTGAATCACCATCCTTGGATATATGTAAAAGCTGTGTAGATATGGTGCTCAGGGACATGGTTTAGAAGTGGGCCTGGTAGAGTTAAATAACGGTTGGACTTGATGATCTTAAAGGTCTTTTCCAGCCATAACGATTCTATGATTCTATGAAATCAGAATATGTAATGAATCTTATTTTCACTTGTGCCCTGTATCTACCAGGAACAGTTGGCAAGGGTGCAGGGGAGGAACAGGTTAAGGGTACTTATTTCTTCTGCCTTGACTGCTCATATAGTTCAGAGCATACTCAGGAGTGCCTTAAACTGCATTGGCTGGGTGTGGTTCCTTGTTGCTTGGCACCTGCCATGCAGAAGAAATATGTGAGTCGTCATCTGCTGGGTGCTGTTGTGGGATGGTGGTGGGAGAAGGAGCTCGGTCAGTCTTTCGTGCCTGAGGAATTTCTGCTTTGCTGCTGCCAGTGGTATTGATATTGTGGCTGGTGCCTTCAGATAGAGCAAAGTAACTGTAGACAGGGGGGGGAAAACTTGGTCCCATGTCCAAGCAAACAATTAGTTATAATCTCCGCTCTTGAGTGCAAGCCAGGAGAAGACAGTGAAGGCATGCAAGAAACGAGCCTCAGAGCTTATCCCAAGTAAGCACATGGCAGTAAGCTTCCCGGCTCCCACTGATATTAACAACTGAGCTATAAAAATGACTTTCTGTTTAAATCCAGGCTCCCCTATTGATTTCCAGCTTGATTTTTATATGAATGTCATATCTCTCTCTTATCAGCTTCATGCAGCTCTAGTTGGTTTGGCACTTTGTGATGTTCTTGACATTGTTCAGAGAGATGTTAAGTTAAAGCTGAACAGCTTCCTTGACCTGAAATTTAAACAAGAATGTGAGAGTCCTGGAATTTTACTTAAGACTCAGAAACGTGTCTTCAAAAGTACCAGGAAACTGCCTTTTTAGAAGCATTTCAGACAAGACCATTGCTAGCAGTAACTATATAATAATAATAATTTGGGAGCAAATATTAACTGCTCAGTATTTTGATAGACATTGCTGAACTAGAGAACAAAAATGGTTTAGGAAGGAGATTCTTATGCTAATCTGAAGTCCGTGGGAAGCTTTTCTTCCCCCACCCCACCGCAGAAGGTTGTTTTTTGTTTCACAGAAATACACGAGTTGATGTGGGTACCTTTTACACATGATGGAATGAATAAACCTGTAGGTTTCACAGTCATTCTGTCCAGATTAGCATCAGCTGTGTGTTTTTGCAGTTGTTAAAAGAAACAGTGATGATGGGGTTAGAAGAGATGCTAGATGATGAAAATGTATTGTGGTCTTGTTAAAGAAAAAGAAGGTATGTTTAGGGAAGGTTATACCCCAAAAAATTCATGGGCACAGGTTTATGTGCAGACTGGCAATGATTGGGAATGTTACAGAGAGCAGAGAATGAATGATAAACCTATTACTTTTAGTCATAACTGAAGTGCTTTGCTCCAACAAGTCACTATCCAAAGGCTGCAGTCACTATTATGAGTTTGTATCCCCTTTTTGTAAAGGGTTATTGCTTGTTGTCCAACTGATAGCTAAAATTGGCCAGGAACTGAAAGCTAAAAATAGGAAAATATATCAAGAAAAAGAACATGTAAGCTTCTAAGACCTTAGAAATGGCAACATAGGGGAGTTTTCTGAGGAACGGGCTGGGGAAATGACTGCAAATTGGAAAGAACTGGCTTGTGTGGTAACGTCTCCTTTCTCTGCGATCACTGTTTTGAGGTGGTAGTTGAACCCCCTATAGACTCCTTTCTGGTCCTTTGCTGCACAGTAACTTTGCTGGTTAGGACTTTACTGTTAGGAGACTATAAAGAGCCTTCATTGATCTGCTTTCAGGTCTTGTAAGTTATTGCCTCATGATCATATTTCCTACTGAATAGGGCAGAAGACTTTCATATTTAGGGTTGGAAGGTGTGAAATCAGATGAAGATGTAGATTATGTTTCATGGATTGACACAATGTTTTGCATATATGCAAAGACAAAAAGCTCTTCTGACTTTAATGGTGATGAACAATGTTTGATTTATTTTTTTCAGTATTTCCCTTTAAAAGTAGATTGTCTGGACATGCAAATAGGAGACAGGAATTACACACCTGAATTAAATACATGGATAAACTGGAAAAAAACTAATCTTGCTTTGATGAGCTAATTACTCTTAATTGGCTTGCAGAGAGCTTTTGGGGGGAGTAAGGTGTGGATAAAAGTGATGTAAGGATTTCATAACTGATTACAGCAATTTCACACTTTGCTGTAATCAGATACCAACTGATACCAAGTCTCATGCCCTGTTACAATATTGCACAATTTACAAGAAGGTCTATGAGATAGCAATGTGCAAATGAAGTGAACTTACCACATGAAATAAATGCAAGCAAATTTTTGTCTGTGGAAAACAATGTAATACATCAGGGACTACAAAATAAAAGTGGTAAGTTTGGTTTTGGTTTTTTTTTTGACTTGGGTATATTTTTTTTGTTTGTTGTTGATAATATGACCTCATCAACATATAGGTGTGTCAGTGTTTAGTAGTAAATGCTTCATAAGAAAAACGTATTTTCTTTCTGTAGTAGAATCAGTTCATAGTTGTGCTTTGGAGATTTTTGTTTATATCTGTCAATTGATTTATAGTTGGGCATCTTTTGTGTATATAAATAAGGCACATAATGAAGGTTAATTCAAATAACATTGGGTTTAGGTGGCAGTGAATTCTTAAGTAGCCTTTGTATCTTGTGAAAACGAATTGCATGGGTCCAGCTCTTGTGGCAGTTACATTCTCCGGGGAGTCTTTGCACAAATAAGCAGACTGGATTCTTAATTCAGTCGAGAGCAAGCGCAGCAAGAGGAGCACTCAGATGATCCAGTTCATTGTATCCCTGTTGCTAAGCAGACAGGCTTTTGTACCAGTTGGAACGTTTTCAGGCTCTGTGGCTGCATTCCTAGATGAGTTGCAATTAAATGTGAAAGTAGTGATTGCCAGCATTGCTTGCCAATTCCAGTGTTATAAAAAGGGGCAAAACCATCTGATCAGCCCTAGACAGAAACAGAAATTTGTTTGACCTATAATTATGTGCCAAACCAATGGCGGTGTGAGTTTAAAGAAACAAAAACATAAAAATCCTCCTAAGCTATGGATTGTTTTACTGTTCTGAGAGGAGATACTCCTTGTTGGTAGGGAATACCCTGGAGGAGGAAATTCCCTTTAAGTGACTGTATTTCTACTGGTAACAGCATTTTGTTTTGGGTTTATTTTTTTCTCTTTAACCTATTTCAAGGCTTCTTGAACTTCTGATTTTGCTAGGCACTGAGTAAATTCTTTTTATGTAATGGATAAGGCTAGGTATTATCTGTAATCTGCTCGTTTTCCAGATCATGTTGTCTCATCAGCTTTTTCAGCCACCTCTGCTAGGGACTGAATAATAAGGCAGAGAGAACAGAACTTTTTGGTGCTTCTCAGTTGACAGCTGCAGAGGCGGAGAAGTGGCAATAATAAACTTCTGGGTTTCATGTGAGTGAAAAGGCCTATATAGTCATTTTCTATCCATTTGGATGGACTTTGTGGAAGCAACACAGGACTATTGGTGATTCTTGCTGCTAAATGCTGTAGAAAGGTCTGATAATATGAGTATTGGTACCACCCAGAGAATAAAACCAGTTCTGTTAAAAATGAGGAGTGTGCATTTGTTTGTTTTTTTTTTTTTCTTTTGCAAATTTATTAAAAAAGGACAAATATGTTTCTCCAACATAAAAAGATGATCAGAAAAAAAATAGAGGATTAAAATGGACTTTTTTGTCTTACCAGGTTGGTACTAGAATTTTTACTTATTTATGTATTTTTAAGCTTTCGACATTTGACAGTTTCTGTGTAATTTATCCGATCTTCTGACTTGCACATAAGCTTGTTTCACATGCAATAGAAGACCAAGTGAGAAAAGAGGTGGGACAACCCGTCCCCTTATTGACTTCTATCTTAGTTAGAGCCTCTTGCTAACTTGCCTACAAGAGATGTGTTGATTTTTAATTTTTTTTTTAGCCTGTACAACTAATACATTGAGATGTGCCTCCTATATGGGTAAGAAGTAGTTGGAATTTAAGTTTCTCCCATCATGAAATTAGACTTGTCCTTCTGAAAATGGTGGCTTTGCATAAATGGCTTTTTTTTCGCCTGGAAAATAACTTTGCATTAAAACTTCCAGACAGCTTTTGTGAATACAGATACATTTTCTTCTCCTATAGATAAGACAAAAAAGATCAGAGTTCAAGCCATAATTCAATACTGAGGCTAGAGGCTTGCCTTGAAAGATTAAGAATTCTCAGTATGGAAACCATGCTTTGCTCTGTGCTTTCAGAAGCAGCTCTATAAAGGTAATTTGTGAGGTGTCTAATACCCAGTAATCATTTTCCTTCATACAGGTCAGACTATTGCAAGTTTTAGGGTGAATACAAAATTGTGAACTAAGTCTACAGTTGTCCTTTTTATTTTATTTTTACTATTTGTATGGTTAATTTGTATAGTATATTTAATTAAGGCTTTGTCAGCTTGTCAAACTGAGTCAAGTAAAAATTGAAGGACTTGCACTGGGCGTGGTAATTAGGGAGCAGGAATCAAAACAACACGAAATAGCTTTGATGAACATTATAGGAAAATGTCCTACTTATTCTTCCTTTGGTTGCGAAGACTTCAGCTTCTACTTTGAATTTAGCAATAGTGCTAAGTTATTTCTTCTTAATAGCTAGTTAATTTTTCACCTGATTGATTTTTCGCTGAACCATTACCCTTCACTGATAGCTGTTATTGCCACAAATTTTGCACGTTTTAATTATGGCTTATATCAAGATTTACTTTTGTGTCTTAGTTCAAGCTGAAAGCCACATTTTTTCATGTAAACTAAACAATTAAGAATGCACAGAGAGGAATAGTGTGTAATGTACATTTATAAATGGCTTACATAAGACAGTATGATACATAATGTTTATGGCACAAATATTTTCTCCCATCTTGCTGCTATTGTATTACTTCATTGTAGATTAAATGCGTAATGTGTCATTAATTATTTATTTTTCTGTGTTGCTGGTCTGACATTTCACTGTACGATAGCTCCCCTTTCTTCATAAAAGCTTGAATTTTTGCTCTTGGGTGAGCTGATGTGAAATCCCCTTAGCATTTCAGCTGCCATATAATTATCTAACTATTAAACCAAACTCCATGAAGAGTCAGAATAGATTTAACGGGTGTCAAGGAATGCAAAGTGATCTGTGCTAACAAGGAAGGATGAAAGACGGGAGAGTATTTCTATGAATACATCCAAAATGCTCTGTGGTTGATGGTTCCTTAAAGGCGGGTGCTTGATCATTTATTCATTGAACCTATCCCAAAACTTTTGCTATTCATAGTTATTGTTTTGGGTAGAACATCGCTACTTTTTGTGGAGAAAGCTTTCAGGTAATGCACCCCCGTGTGAGGACGTGGACCAAGGTCTCGCTTTGTTGAGCTTCCTGACTTGTTATTTTCAAGACTGAATTAGTAAATCAACAGCCACCTGCCTGAGCTGGAAGTAGCTGCATCTCGGCTCTGATCAATTGCTTAAGCATCTTAGTCTTTTACCTGCGGTTTAGGCCCGGCTGTTTGACTTTGCAGTGCAAACGTACGCACAAGTGTACATAGTCAGGTACGCTGAGAGGCTCTTTACCTGGGGCGCGGAAGGGCACTGGGTCTCACTCGGGAGGCTGCACCTCCCGTGGCGTTTTGCTCTCAGGGTCCATGGGAGGAGTCGAAAACAGTGGGAGAGAGGGGTGCTTGGGGAGCACCGGAGTTAACACTGATGCTTAGGCAGGAGGAAGGGCCTTGTGAAACTTAAGGAATATACTCTGAGGATGGCTGCCCAGTATTGGTGCTTTGAAAGTGGGCAAAGATTAAGCTGCAGACAGGCATCCTGCATGTGGGACAATGTTGGCACAGGAATTACTACGTGCCGAAAGGAATAACAGTATTTTGCAATAGCTCCTCTGTGGAGGCAGGTCCTGCCACTGCCTTAACAAGCAGTGCAATACAAACAAGCACGGAATCGGAGATATTTCACAACTTTAGTAGGTGAGGGCTTTTTTTGAAACTCACCTTGGGAAACAAATATTTGTGAATAGTTGCTTCATAAATGCATTCATGATGAATATTCATCTGCCGTACAGAGGAGTTTCTGACTGGGATTTGACTTGCATGCACGTACTAGGACAAATTTTCTACCACAGGCAATTACAATAATTTAAAGCAAGACATGATGAGAATAAAGAGTAGAAAGAACAGTTGTAGTTGCCTTAATGATTCTGTTTCATCTAAAAAATGGTTCGTTTCATTTCCAAGAACATCTGCCATATTCATTTTTAATTATTTTCCGATTTCAAGATAAATAATATAGAGGGTGATGATACTTCATTTGAAAAGAAAATCCATTATATCTATTCATTTTTAAGGATAATTCAGATTGGAATGGACCTCAGGAGGTCTCTAGTCCAACCTCCCGCTGAAAGCAGGGTCAGCTGTGAGATCTGACTGGGTTGCTCAGAGCTTTATTCAGTCCTTGAGAACCTCCAAGGATGGACACTGCACATATTTATTACATGTATTTGTTTTTCTCAACTAAGGAAAACATTCAGTCTTGTGCTGAAACTGAGTGAGACGTTGAAGTTATTGTGGGATGAATCTGAATGAGTTTTCAGGAGCAGGGTAGTAACCTCCAGCTTGTGGTTTCACCCTGGTGTAACTGGGAGGCAGCATAAGTCCCAATAGAAAGGGGAGTGCTCCCTTGCTGCTAACGGAGGCAAAAGTGTGAATTGTGGGCACCTGCCATCGAAAAGTAACTCGTGTTGACCGTAGTCTACTTTATTATGATTTGGTTGTATTTTTGTACCATTTCTCACTGGAATCTGCCCTCTTACTGACAGTAGGAGTTAAGCAGTTGAAACATACTCCAGGTGCTCATCTCAAGTCAAATCTAAGTGAATTTTGATCCTTTTAGTACTTCCAAAAGTGAGATAGTGAAGGTAAAGGATTTCTATGCAGAATTGTGGTAGTTTCTGTTTAGGCTTCCCTTTACGGCAACATACCTTTGACCTGACCTGTCTTGCCATTGTGGCAATAAAAGGTTACTGAGGATAGATAGCTGCTTAGGCCAGAATCATGCCAAAGCTTTGCAGGAAATAGATTTTATTAGGTTAGACTTCATGTTCTTTTTCCATCCCAGCTATGCTTCCAGAGAAGTAATTACTGCCCTGCTCAACTATGACATGAACGTCAGCAAAGTGAAAAGACAGTTTTTTCTGCCTTTAGGAAAACGGTGGCATAGACTTTGCATTAACACTCACCCTCCTCACTTAATAGTTAACAGGACTATAATCACCTTCCTCAAAGTCATGCCCTGTGGTGTGATTCCAGTCCTACAAAGTGGCTGTTCTGATCATCTGGTGTTACATCCACATCATAGTCACAGTTAGACACTGGTAAAGCTACAACTGTGGGAAATGCACTTACTCTCTCTCTCTGCTTCTGTTCCTACACAGGCATATTCTTCCCTAATTTAATTAAGTGTCAGGGGAAAGTCTGATCTGTGACACCCAGAGCGACAGTTTTGAGCCTCACAAGGGTTAGAAACGTAGGAAGAAAACTTGGCTATAGGCGAATAAATTGTTATTCCTTTTAACTTTTGTATTATGGAGCAAGAAATCTAAATTTAAATGTGTTATCCCGCATGCATAACTTCTGTTGACTCAACCAAATGTGTGTATTGTCTAGAGAAAATTGGAACTTTTGCCTCCTGGGCAATTAGCAAGATGTTATGTCACCTTTTACTGCATATACATTTTTGATCTTGAATAATTCACATGCTGCTTACAGTTCTAGTCTGTCACAGCATTGTTGCTTACTGGTTACTAGTCAATGCTTACTTCTGGTTTTATTTTTCCTTCTATGTTTCAGTCA
Source organism: Pluvialis apricaria (assembly GCA_017639485.1). Taxonomy (NCBI): domain Eukaryota; kingdom Metazoa; phylum Chordata; class Aves; order Charadriiformes; family Charadriidae; genus Pluvialis; species Pluvialis apricaria. The sequence continues at coordinate 42,840,520 of CM030008.1, read as the reverse complement.
CATAGGTTAAAAAAGAGCAAACTGTATTGGATCTAATAGGGTACACATTAATGTGACATGAACTTGAATTGACCACAGACAAAAAAACCTTTGCAGTTAGATACTATTTTTTTACTCATCAATTTAAAATGATTAAAATGTGAGTAATACGAAATAAAATTTTAGAATATTATCTACAGTGGCATGACTCTCCAGCCTGTATGATATTACTTGTGCTAATTTGTCCTTCTGTATTCGCAGATGCGTTTGTCTTAGTGTTATGAACAAAATGCATGTAAGATTGAGGGCACAAGTGGGTTTTTAAAAGAGCTTACCTATAGCATTTGAAGGCGAGAAAATTATAAGAATGTGGGGTTTCCACACTGATTGTATAACCTGCCTCTCTGTCAGCATACTACGTGAAGTACTAATCAAACAGGGTGTGCTGAATTTTTCAAAAGTAACTAAGCTTCTATTGGTAGTCATTGCAATATCTGAAAGTTAAAACAACAGTTTTATTATAAAAGTGGTGTTTATACCATTTTTTGGTTCAATTTAGAGACATCTTGTGATTTGGCTTGGAGAGCAGTCTTGAGAGAAGCAGCGATACCAGCTTAACTAATCATCACCATAAGCTTACCTAATTCAATGTTAGCTTTATTTTGCCTTCACTGTTTAATGAGGTATAGGATGTAACTACCCAAGCGATAAATATTGCAAAATATTATGTTTATTTCCATAAGAATAACTTTCATAAGGTATGACTGTAATTCCTTGTTTGCTTTATTTGCCTCTACTGCGTATGAAGTCTAATATGTTCGCTGAGTCAAGCCAGACAGGATATATAAACAGTACGTTGTCTCTGCCAACTACACTGGTAGCTTCGAGTGCTTTGCATTATTTATTTGAAAGTGTCTGTTGCTTAAACATTGGCTTTGACTGCACGCTTTTTAAGCGACAGGAAGTCTACCAGTTTGGATCCATTTAGTGAACAGCGAAAGCTCCTTCCCATAAATTTTAAGTTGCAACAATAGGAAACAGTGTCAGAAACGGTAGTGAATCAAGTCCCGTATGGAAGTGGTAATTGAATCTTCTAAACAAATGGTTGCATCACTGTCTGCGCTTCGGCTTTCATTTCTCACCACTGCCATTTGTACAGTGAGCATGTAACATGATTATGCCATCCTTGGTTCTTTAGGCAATCTAAAAGACTCATAAGAAAAGGATTGACGGCTAATATTTATAATTTAAAACACATGATTTTCTATTCTGGATATGTCTCTAACATCTAAAATAGATTATTCCACGTGTTATGTAATGAGAGGCTTCATCAGACCAGTTGGAGCCAGATTTCCAAAGCCTTGAAGATTCTACAAGTTTATTTTAGTGGGATTTATACTTAGTGTTAAATTTCCCAAGGATCCCTGCCAGAACGCTGAGAACTGCAGGGACCCAAGAAGTCTTCAGGCAGTTCCTCTCTGCCTCCTGCACTGAGTTCTTCTGATAGTAGGGGGAGTGTCTGGTTGGGGTTCCTGATTCTGCAAATCCCGCATATGGACCTCCAGTCAAGCTGTACATTAGCTGGCCAATAGTTGACAAAGCCACTACGGTAGAGTAGGAAATGTGAAATACTTCCGGCAGAGGTTCCGTAAGATTCTTACAGTCTGGATTTTACTGAAATTTTGTGGCGGTCGATGCTTTTGTAAGTGCAGACTGTAAGCATACTTTTCCTCACAATGAGGAAAATTTTTTGCAATGGCCTCAAAATTTCACTGAGGACATTTCAGAAGGAAGGTCGCAGTCCTTAGTCATGCAAGATATGGACCTGAGAACCTACAAGAAAACTGGAGCACATTGTATACTCTAAGGAATTTCTTAATACTAGTTTGAGTCAGTAAAACAGAAAATAATGTTAGGCTGAGGAAGTTAATTTAGTAGAATTGTCTTTAAAAATGCTTGGAAAGCTTTTCTACTTGTTTCATAATGGAAAGGCTAAATATTTTGCTTTGAAAGTGTCAGAATGTTTTTTTAACTCAAGAGTAGTAATCTATTTTGATGCTTTAGAGCTATTTGCAGTGCTCATAAAAAATTGGGGGGGTTTTGTCATTTTGGTATGGTTTCTGTCATTTAGAAATCATACTGTCTGGGAAATAAACTTTTAATCCTAGCAAAAGAAATAAATCATTATGCTCTAGAAATAAGGTGACTTCTTCCAAAGCAGAATATTAGAAAGGGACAAGCCTTTCAAATTGTGCAAGTCTTTGGCTTTCTATATTTGTTTTATGAGAGTCTATGGGGCAAATATAGTTCTTCATAAAATACAACAGAATACTACTTTATTGATTATACTTGTTTAAAATAAAAATTAACACATGTACAAGATGAAGACAGCAATTTCTTTATCACTGAATTGAATTGCTTTTTAATAAATAAATATAGTAAAATGAAATTTCTAGCAATGCCAAGTTGATCACAAACGTGGAGGCAGAGGAGAAAGTGAAGGAGAAAGACAATGGTATGGTAATTTAGGAGTAAATAATTTTTGAGTGCAGTATTGTTGGAAATGTTGGATTAAATGCTGTCATAGTAAAGCCTGAGAATGGATGAGGACATATATCTGAGCAGCATTAAAAGTTTAGGGACTATTTTCTGTTTAAGGTTGCCTGTTTGTTTTAAGTACTGTTACGTCAACCAAAGAAATCCTTATTACAGGCTTCGTACTGGAAGACTTCAGCATTATGAGAGTGATAACCTTATATTACCTTATATTACTGCAATCTAAATAATTATTCGTCAATTATACTAGCTGTATTTCAAGTATTATTTTATCTGGAACTTAGAAATAGGGTAATGAAGACGCTTTGTTCCAAGTCCATGGTTTAGCATAATTCAAGTCCAGGAAGCTTTTCATGACTTTTTAAAACCAAGTTTTATAGTGCAAACTTAATGTGGTTACAAAATGCAGGTGGAAAAAGATGTCACTGAGCTGAGTCACTGTTGGCAGTTTTATCTTGGTTAGATTTTGAGAAATAAGTCCATTCACTTTTGCATTAATAACTTTTTTGTTTGGTTTCTTATCTTCAGCATATGTGCATATGATATTTAATACTATTTGAAAATATATTATGTATATTTTACTACAAAAAATTGAATACTTCACATTGATTCATTATAAAAAACCCATAGAATTGGGAACTTTCCCTGGGGTCCTGTCCTATTCCCATTTAGATTGATGGGTACCTTCCTGTTCTTCTCTGTTAAAATAGGCTCAGGGTCACAGTATAAATTTGAGAGTACTAAAGTATTTTTTTCTTCTCTTTAAAATTACTTCCAGAGCACCTTAAAATGTCCTTGATGTTTTCATGGTTCTTTTGTACAGATGATAGCTGCTGTTCCTAATAGCTGAGAGTTTGATAGAAAAGAGCAAGTTACGGTTTGGTTATAACTCACCAAATATGGGCAGACTTTTGTTTCTATTTTTAGCATTAAGAAAAATTCCATAGATGTCCAAAGGCAGGTGACAAGTTAAGGAAAGAGGAGGAATCAAAAGGAAAGAAAGCTATAAGCAAACTTTGGAATCTAATTAACTGCCAGTGTCCCAGACCACACACACAGATGACTATTTTATGGCCTAAATAAAAAAAAAAAACAATTTTCCTCCAACTGGATAGTATAGGGAGTAATTTATGTAGGACTTGTTATTATATCTGCTTGTTGCCTTTTTTCTTTCTTTCTTCATTCTATTTAATGATAGTTAAAACCCTAGGGATGCTTTGAGTATCCTGTGGAAATCCTGTCTCCAGCTAACACTAGAGAAATGCGCATTTAAAACTCTGCATTCCTAACATTAACCTAAATGAAGCTTAGACCAGGTGGTTGTCATCTTAGTTGATTCAATGCATAAAATACAAAAATGTCCTCATACAAACCAAATTATCAGACCTGATAATAATGAGTAGTAGCAAGATTTAAGTGTCCTTTGGCCCTTTGTGAAGATGGGAATTAAAAAAAAAAATTAAAAATAATTTGACCTATCGAAAGTCAGTTTGCACCTGAGGTTCTCAGTGCTGCTGTCTGGAAGTAGCAATTTCTTCTCTATGAAGTGGCTAGCTGCAAACCTGAAAATGAGAGGGTAAGTCAGGTCCCTTTCATCGTGTCTTGAATCATTGTAGGTTTTTTTCAGCACTCATCAAAGCTAGAGGTAAAGTCAAAGCACAGTATGTCCAGTGTGTTATCTCTAACGTACAGTTTGGGGAAGAGCAACAGGGGACATAAGGAGAGGTTAGCTGGGACAAGAAATACAGTATGTTTATATTTGGGAAGGAACTGTAGCAAATCCTATCTTTTCCCTCCAAATCCTCTATCTCTTCCCTCCTGAGCAAAGAAAGTAAAGTAACTGTGTTACGGGTCCTCTCACTGGAAGTTTTTTATGTGGCATGTCTGGTTCATCTCATTTTCAAGTTATCAAAGGTATGGGGCTGTACCTGGTAGGGGAGACTTTCCTCAGGGCTTGATAAATCGATTCTCAAGCTAATTCCTGTAGCTTGACGGGAAGCATATAGCTGTTCCCGAGACTTTCAGACTGGTTTGCAGGCTCTTGTGGGCTTGTTTGTCCACAGCACCCTGCTTCTCAGGAAGCAGCGGACCCAGTTAATTTGTTTTATATTCATCAGTATTCCTTTTTCACACTAATGAAGTTTTATAGGTTAAAAAGGCATATACCGTGAATTCAGGAAAAGGAGTTTACAGACTTGATTGCCAAATTTGGAAAAAAGCTGTAACATAAGGAGGTAAAATAATCAGCGTAGCCTTGGGGTTTACCAGAGGTGACATAGTTTCCTTTGCGTTGCTTAGGGTTGCTGGGGTAGATCTCAGCTTTAGGCCAAGGGGGGCAATTCAGCTGGTAGACACCGCTTTGTGGGGTGCCAAACCTCACAGTGGGAGCCTGAAGTCAGTTGTGTAAGGGAGGTGCCCACCTTGTCCCAGGCTGCTCCAAGCAGCAGTCATCGTGAGAATTTTCTGTCAGTTTGTCAGGGGTGGGAGTCCCCCTGCCCTCACCTTTTGGCACTTGTAACCTGTCTCATGCTGCTGATCAGAGGATGCACGGCTCTTCCCTTTCCCTGACTTCTCTCAGATTATTACTGTGCCTCACTAGCCCATTTCTTTGGCTTCAGTGGCTTCCCCCTTGTCAGCTTGCCAAGACTGCTATCAGTCTTCTAAAATCAATAAAAGTATTGATTGTACAACCGTCCTCTTAATTTTACAGTCTGTACCTTGTCCATAGCTTTTCATAGAAATCATGCAGGATATGAATAATCCAGGCATCAAACTTGGCATTAACTATAAGTTTTAACTCCATAACTTTTTTAAATTGCATACCTGTATACATCCATATGAAACACTGGTGTTTCTACCTAAGGGGCCAGTTTCTAATGCCATTACTCACCTTGCCTTGTGTCTTTTAATCGTGAGGGCTAACAGACCTAACAGTAGGTCTGTTCACGTAGTTTGTATCTGTGTAACATGGCACAATTTAGTTGTGGGGTTTTGGTTTTGTTTTTTTTTAAAAAAGGTCTATATAGATGTGAGAAAGTCGTCAACTTCCAGTTTTCATAAGTGATAATATCTAAAGAAAATTCCTGAATGTCTGGAATGCAGCAGTTGCAAGTGCAGCTCAGGCAGTCACAGCAATAACTTACCATACCTGCTATCTAAGGATCAAAATATCCAAATTAATATTTTTCTTCAAGATGACTTCTTCGTATAGGTAGACTTCTTTAGCAGTTAATTTATTTTATGTATTTTCTCTCTGTTCATGTGTGAAATATCTGCTGTAGTGGAGGATAGATTGTGACCCGTGTTTGCTTTATTTTCATGTTTCATAGGGGTGTATCAAACCCATTCCTAATGATCTTGAAGCATTGAGGTATTTTACTGTTTTGGGCCTGTTGCTAAATGCCAGGTAGCTTGGAAAGGTAGAAGTCAAGAAAGAAATTTGTTCAAGAGCTGGAAATCATAATATTTGTTAGTTGAATCTTATGAATGTTTGTGTCATAACCTGTGAGTATTTGCTGAGAATAAGCATGGTTTTTTGCGGTTTTGGTTTTGTGTTTTTGTTTTTTTTTGGGGTGTTTTTTTGTTCCCCCCCCCCCCCTAAAAAGTAATAAATAAAAATCACGGTTAAAAGCTTTGCTTGTTGTAGAATCATGGGTAATAGTACATGGAATTTAATTTACATTTTACAGTTGCTCTTAGCTTTAATTTTTAAAATATAACTGAGTAAACAAAACTTCATCTGGAAAAAAAGACAAATGAGACTATTTTCTGATAATGAAAGTCAGCAAAGCATAGCCTGATTCCTTGTGATAGGGATAAATATATTTGCACTAATGTGCTTAAAAGGCAACTATTAGTTTTTAATGAATGTAAGAGATTTACTTTTTTAGCAGAGCTACTAAAATAATAATCATACATAAAGGAGTACTTCACACAAGCTCAGGAAATTATATTCAGAGATTTAGCTAGGGAATTTGGTTCTGGTTTGAAAGATAACGTTCATTTATATATACAAAAAATTGTTTAGTTCATTAGCATACTTTTATTCTGCAGACACTGAAAAGCTTTAATGCCCCCAAAATTACTTATATGTAACTTAGTTTTGTGAGTTATCAAGCACTAAAGATATAAATAGTCATATTATTCTGTCACAGCTAGTGCAGTACTGTTCCAGAACACCACTATTGCACAGTAGGAGGCATTTTAAAGGGTTTTTTTCCCCCCACTAGTGTACCAGATTAGCTTGATTCTGAGATTATACATTGAAAGTGGACGTATGATTTTAAGACATCTGGTGAAGTGCAGGCTTTCACATTCAAACATTAAAATGTGTCTAATGGACAGACACTATGTTTTTTTGAAGTGAGACTTTTGATTCATGATCTAATGCAGCACCAATGGAAGATCAGTCAAGTAATTTTAATGAATGGGAAAAAGGGTCAGACCAGAATTTGCTACCTTCGTGCTGGAGACAATTTTCCCTTGCTCACGTCCATGAATAGATGTGTATATGCACATATATAAAAGTGTAGTGCCATTGGTGATGGAAACCAATGGAGTTGCAGTTAGGAAGACAGGAATATGGAAGCAGACATTTGGGCTCTTACCTTAATTTGTAAGAACTCGGCTGGGTGTCACCAACAGGTATCAATAGTAGGAGTCATGGCTCCAAGACGCACTGCACTTTGAGAATTTCTCATAAATTGAAATTAATTTCATCCTGTTCTCCAAAGAAACTCATGACGTGTTATATAGAAATTAATATCCGACATCAGAGATAAATATCAATACATCAGCAGTGAAATTGATTATTAATGACTTCACAAGGAAATGCTTAAGCTTGGCTGCATTATGCATTAAGAAAACCACTATTAACTTTGTTTTAGCTCTGCATGTCTGTTGCTTGAAACTTTATCTTAATGACTGTAAGTGTATTAGATAAAAAGCAGAAACTGGAGAAACGGTGTTGAAAATCATTGCCGTTCTCTGGAAAATTGATCCAAGGGAATTTAGGGGCAACTTTATAGTTGAGAAATTTGCGCTACAAGTGATACTTTTTGCTTTTACTTAATATAAATAAAAAAAAAGTGGTACTAGAAAAATATGCTCTAAAAAGCTGCTAGCTATTAATACCCAAACTGTACTAAGTCATAATATTCTTATGCCAGACTGATAAGCACCTGTACAAAAAATATAGATTGCCAGCTAAATTAGTCTGGTAATCCCGATAAGTGCATAGTGAGGTCTATAATGTCTGCTAGGGGCAAAAACGTATTCTGTAAGACTTGCCTACAATCTATATTTTCAGTCTATGCATGTCAATCAAATTATTTCAGGAAGGGCTTTAGCTTCTCAGATAGCGAAAATAGCCTTGAAAATTTCCTTCAAATCCATGTCCCCAAATCTAACATTCAGCAGGGTGAAAGATGTTGTTCTTAGGCTAAGGCTTTAAAGCTGGCTGGGGCTTTCATGGTGGCCCTAGGTTGGAAGTGAAATAAAAAAATAAGTTTGATCTAATCCTTCTTTTTCTTATTTTTTATTTTTACTGTTTCCTTCTAAAGAAAGAGCATGTTTAAAACTAATGGTGGTTGTATATAAGCAGCAGGAGAGGAGCTGCCAGAAATTACTGTGGCTCATAATGCAGCAGCCACTTTGGATTATATTCTTTAATCATTATCACATGGTTAAGACACATTCCTAAGGCTGCTCTAAAATGGTTTGCATAGTCTGGCTCAGCGACATCACACAGGAATACAAAGGTGATTTTTAAATTCAAGATGGGTTACAGATGGCTTAGACTTACACGCAAACTGTATTTGTATTGAATTCTTGCATGGTTTTATGAATAGAAGTAAGAGCATTACATATAAAGCTAATGAACTCTCAATGTGCAGTCGTGTAGGCAGAATACAAGTGATTATGTACTTACATGAGAAATTCCAGCATAGGGAAAAATTACTTCTTTTGATGACTACATATTTTATCCACAGTAACTTGTTCTGTCTGAAGAATATACATTAAATCTTGTTTAAGAATGTATGAGGTAGTTTATGTGTATGAGGCATCAAATGAATCTGTCAGAGCTGACTGTTGATAAGGTATGGCAACCAATGGCTTGGCAACTCTCTACTCGCAAACTTCTTTGCGATCAATACTGTATTAATCATTTAGTTTCTGCCAATATAAAATGGATATTCTTTCAGGGACTGCATCCAGCACAGGGAAATGTGATGTAGCATCAGCATTACTGTTGAATTGGGAATGGGAAGTAAAACCAGGAAATTTTAGACTGGCCTCCTAGAGCAAGTGTGACTTTTGTCCACCTGAGTGTAATTTATGCATGATAAACTAAACAGGAATATTTTGTGAGTCACTTTCCCTGGGAGACACCTTCCTTCAGGCAGAAGGCTAAAGGCCAGGAAAAAAAAATCATACCGATAACAGCAAGTGGTCCGTGCAGTCCTGACAGGATCCTACCCAACAGCTTGCGATAGGAGGTATGCATAACAGAAAGAGGCATTTGGTTGGGGGGTGTGTGTAGTTTTTTTGCTTTTTTCACATGAACACAAAACAAAAAATCACATATATGAAATAGCTGAAGGAACAACGATTACTGACTGGAAAGAGGGGAAAATGAGTGCACTTTTCCAGCATGATTCACGTTAACAGAGTATAATTTGAGAACTGAAGTCCATTGCTTTGCAATGTATTATAAGAGAGATTATTTTATCATGGAAATGGAGGAGACCCTTTATGATGACAAATGTTTTCTTGTGCGTGACCTTCTCCCGCGTCCTTTTCTTCAAAGTTTAAAAGGCAAGGTGCCAGTAGAGATAGTAATTATTATAAATTTTGTCTGTGGAGGCTCTCTCCTATGTGCTTGTATTTAATAAATCGTTGTTTTCTCTGCCTCTTCCAAAACAATATTAAAAGTGTTTTGTGTGGGTAGGTTTTTTTTCTTTTCCCTTTGTCTGATCCTATTGCAAGTCAGGTCTGTGGATTGCTCTGTTGGCTCCTGATGTTCTGCACAAGAAGAGAAGACTGTGATGGATGTTAATCCCACTCTGTGGCCATGTCTAAACAGACATGCCTTGTAATTGTTGACTTCAGTGTTTGCTTTCAAGTATGCTACGTTTGGATCAATATCGCGCAGCTTATCACTCTAAATTTTTCCATATGTTTTGCACAAGTGACTTGCTGGTGCTAACAACAATTTTTAAGCTACTTGACGCGTATCACTATATCAAGCTAACCAACTTTGTGTTTGTAGAGAATTGGGATAAAAACCATCTATGTGAGCCTTCCTGAATTCTTTGAGCAATTACTTCTGAGAACTTTTTGACCATAAGTTATGCTCCATTCTGTTCTTTGTTACATACCTTAATTTTTTTTTATACCATGCTCTTGGACAGTGCTTGTGAAGGAGACGCATGCAATGGCATGGGTTCAGCTGTTCTCCTGGAAATTTAAAAGGGCAGCAGGCCTGCCGTTTCTCTCGTCACCATTGGGAGCACAATAAAAATGTATAATGAACTGCTGTCTTTTAGAGAACTTACAGATCCAGTGACAGAGAAGATGAATAATCTTTGCGGTTTTGGTTCCCCTTTTGATAGAGCATGGCAAAAATGTTTGTCCACAGAGACAGCCAGAGGGGCTAGACAAAAAAAGTCCACTAGCAGTTGGATTAATATGTGCATTTCAGCAAGCTTAAGTGAAGAGCTTGTTTGCATAAGTTTGACTTGACGGCTGATTTTCATGTACTAGTCCAATATTCGCAGGAGGGGTGAGATGATTTGTAAGGAAATTTAGGCTTCTACATTTCAGAAGCACACCCAACCTAATTGTTTATTCTTTCTTTAACATAGGAGGGGGAACAAAATCAACCTAGACACTTCCAGGGAATGATTCATCATACCTATTTTAGAGTCACTGTAGGCTGAGCTGATGGAGTTGTAAGCGTGCCTGTTGTCTCTATTGGCAATAAGGGAAGTATAGAGGGCTGGCTCAGATGCAGACAGTGCGAACACCTAAGGCTGTTGGTATTCTAATGTAGTTTGTGAACCTGCAGATGTAGCCTTTCCTATGTTCACATGTAAGGTGTGCTTCAGGCAAATGAAATTATTACATTGGTTGGAAAGAAAGCTACACGCACTCTTAACAACTTGTCTATCCATTTTGTGGACTATTGCTTTATAGGTGACATTGAATAACAAAATAGGTATTACTGTATGAGGTGTTTGTTCCAAGTCTGGCAACTTTTTGTTTGTTTGTTTGTTTTTCTGGAGGATTTCCTTTTAGTTCAAAGAAGTTTGTCAGAAGCTTAATTTTTCATATCCTCATTGGAGCTAATGTAGTCCATGTGTCAGCCTGAGTTACCACTGTGATGGTTAGTTGTAGTACCTGACATGAGATGATTCAACAGAGGCAGCAGATGTTCCTCAGAGGGTTTTGTTTCTGATCCAGATTTATAAAGAATATTTTGCTGCGCTTTTATGAACCACACTTACATACAGAGAGTCTGGTCACGGCTGAAAATCTGTAACTCTGCCATGACTAGTTTCCAAATATGTGAGGTATTCAACAGAAACATATAACTTGGATGTTACGTGTCATTTTGTGTTTGCCGTCAGCTCCCTCTCTGTGCAGATTACAAGTAAGGAGCAAGGCCAACACTGCCGAAGAACTTTATGATTATTTAGATGTCAACTGTCAAGGTGCAAAGATAGTTGCTCAGTTGATATAGGCCACTTCGGCATTTTTTGTGGCCGTTAACAAAAATTAAGTCGTCAAGTTCCTGAAGAAAGTGGGAACTAGAGTCTTTCCTGCCTTCATGTGCGCTTACGTGTTATGTACCCTTAGAATTATATACCCCTGTTTATTCTTGGGAGCACTTCTAGACAGACAGTTGCCCAAAATCAAGTCTGTAGCGTATTTCTTTACAGCATATTCTGACAGCAAACCATGAAATTATGTCTTTTTCAAATAATAGCTATTCCAGTTGCTTACTCTATTGCATATCTTCTGTAAAATGACCTAATACACCCAAAAAATATAACATAATCTAGTTTTTAATATAATTTAGAAATACAAAAGTTGGAAACAAAACAAAACTAATGCCAAGTTTATTTTCACTCATTAAAGTTGTTTTGCATTACCTTTTTTCTTTTTTTTTTTTTTCATGCTGTGGAAACTGAAGACCGTGCTAAGAGATCCAGTTTTCCTTTTAAGTTGGTTGAAACCTGTGGAAGTGGGGATTATCTTTTAAATTATCAAACACTTCATGAAAGAACTCAAATCCCAAAAGCATATAGAATACTTGAATGTCAATATTTGCAATGAGATCTGTTTATAAACATACTGGTATGTTTGCTCATCTGTATACTCCACATCTGAGAAAGCTTCCAAAACTGTCTGGCCTATACTTTAACTGTTGGAAATGTAGTAGAATCCAAAATTGTGTAAAAAGTGCCCCTTTTGGCCAAACCCATATCCCTTTTTTGGACACGTTTGTGCCAGAGCAGATGTGGTGTGCAGCTGAACACTATTTACTGCATAGGAACATCCAGCTGATCAAAATTTCCACACTGTGACTGCAATAATCCTTCATTTCTGTTGTTTATCTGAGATCCACCCTACCAGGGAATTTGATAGGGGGATTTAGCATGTGTATTGAAGGGGAGATGTGTTATCTTTAGGAAAATAGCTAAGATATTAGCAGGGTGCTATTACTTGCAATAATACGCTTTTGAGCCAGACCTTGATAAGTGGTGATGTTATTAAGGAGGACTTTTCATGGCAATGTTTTTGCTTAGACTCGCTGGATGTTTACAGGACAGTTGGCCATGGATACTGCATGCTGGAAACACTGTTTTACTCATTTGCTGACATCAAGCTGTGAAGTGAGATTTTTCACATACTGATCTGCTTTCCTAAAGTTTGAGAATTAGAAAGGATGTGAAAGTCTGCGTGCCTTTGTTAGATGTATATATTTTTTCATTAGATAGATGATGAAAATCTATGTAATATTTGCTTACGATCCTCCTAATTAGAATTGGTCTTTCGTGCATTTTGAGAGCTTCATTCAAGTGCAGGTGGAAGGCAGACTTGGCTTGATTGGCTGTAAAATGCTTCCACATTTAGAAGTGTTCTGTGAAATAAATATGAAAGAAAAAAATATCCTTTGATTGTGTCTGAAAATGCAGTTATCACTGCCATAAGTGTGAGTGTGAGAGAGAAGGGAGAATGACGGGAGAGGAGTAGATTCAGAAGGAGAGAGAGAAATCGTGAGATAAGGGACAAAGAGAGCTCTAGAAAATACTTTGAAAAACCCTACCAAAAAAAAACCATACCCCCCAACCCCCCCCCCCCCCCAAAAAAAAAAAACAAACAGAAAAAACCCCCCACAAGAACATATACTGAATGAGGGAAATTAGGTAGTAAATGAGTCATAATACAGAAAGAAAGAAACTAACTTCCATACACAGGTAGTATGCCACATAACTGTATTTCTGCTCTGAAAAATTTTAACTAAGGTAATATTGCTGTGTTCCAGGGTAAATGCTAAAGTACTGTGTCCAGAGGGGAAAAAAAAATGCATCCCTGTATATTTTCCTATCTTATAATTGCCATAAACCAAAATATTGATGCTCTCAAAAACCTGTTAATTTATTTTTTCTTTAAATGCTGTGTAAGAATATGTTCCCGTCAAGGGTTTACGGAAATTAAATACAATGCACTATATTGAAAATTAATTCCTGAGAAAGATCAATAAATGCTGTATGCAGCAGAATAAAGTTATCAAAATGCAAATATTTTAAACAAAACAGAATTTAACAATTGCCAAGATAAGCTATTCCCTCAAAGCACACTGAAGACATTTTCTAGTTTACATAATGTAATTAAATTCAAGCCTGAAGAATTCAAATTCGTCCCAAAGACATTATTGGCAATGTGATTTAATGTGGTGATAAGGATGAAAATGTAGCATGTTTGAAGGCCACAAGAGTATTATAAAATTACATTTGAAAGCTGACAACAATTGTTTGCAAGCTTTTTTTTTTTTGAAAACTACTCAATAGTGACATAATGAACAGAAGACCTTTTCTATTATTAGCAGCACAACCTCCTCCTCACACAATTTGGGTCAAGTTCACCCCAATGTAACTTCCATAGTCTCACTGAAGCTATACCAGGAGAATATGACCCTTTATTGTCTTGTGGAGGGGAAAAAATCCAATAAACAAACAACCCCCCCCCCCCCAAAAAAAAAAACAAAAAAAACCCCAACCAAGCATGTAAGTGAACACAGTGTAAGGAATATGTGAGTCAGTGCTTTCTTACAACATAGTAAACCTTTTTTTTTTTATATTCTTTCAGCAGTATGAGAGATGAGTACAGGTTTTATGTACACTACTTTCTCACAGTTGGTTTTATTGTTTCTATGATGAGGGACAGTGAGCTGAATGTTGCCCTAGAGTCGAGAGCTCTGGGGCTTCAGCCTTTTTCTGTCTCCAACTAATCTTTCTAATTGTATTTTAAACCTACATTTCATCTGCAAAACAGGGGTACACTATTTCCCATCTTGTATGATCAGCCACTTGAAAATGCAACAGCTTTTGCAAAAATATTAATATTATATCATAAAAGTTAATGTCCTTTGATCCTTTTGTATTACGAGTGCCTCAAGTCCAGTAAATTAGGACTTCATCAGTCAGAGTGCAGAAAGATGCATTCTGTGAAGCATATCTTGGCACTGGTGGGGGGACATCTCAAAAGGTGCCAGTATTTTGCCGTTGATGAGTGAGAGTCATTTAGCTGGCTGAGTTGAAAGGGTCTTTCACTAGGATTAAAAAGGGAGAGAACTATGTGGATAGGGATGCTTCCTACTGGAGAAGCTTTATAGTCAAACTGCCCCTCTTAAAAGGATTTATTTGTTCCTTAACAACTTCATGGCGTGACCCCTGATTGACAGTGATGTGGTATTTATAGCTTCTAGCCAGTCATCAGAAATGACTAATTATGCCTCCCTTGGAATGTACATGCTTTGATGACTCATGCAGTATGCTGTCATTATCTCACAATTTGGTATCTCTGATAAAATATGTATGTATGAATAGTAGTGGTACTTAACATCTACCTTTCTTTAAGTTATATAAATTAAATATTTTGTAATTTTTAGGTAAAAACTGTTGCACCTCCTGTGGCGTCCCCTTTCAAAGTAATAGGTGTTTCTTGTTCAGTCAGTCACTCTTGCATTTGTCATTTTACAAAGTCTTCTAGCAGGCTTGAATGCATGTAAGTCAAGGAAAAAAGATCAAAGGCTAATCCATTAGTACCCTGTCAGATCTAACCTTCCCATAGAAAATATTCTGTGAAAAGTTTAAAATGACTTTTCACAAAAGGGCAAAAGACTGTAGCAGAAGAATTATGAAACACACAGTGTGTGCAACAGCAGGACCAAACCACTGGTTCATCTGCTTCTTAACTGGGAGATCAGATTAAGTAGTCATATAATATGTAGAGAACAATCTGTTTCTTTAAGTTTGCTATTTGTACATTGCTAAGTAGTACTTTATGTAACTTTCTTCTAAAGAAATTCTGAAAGTACTCATCATAAAATACTACCTGGAAGCCTCTGAACTCTGCTCTTCTGTGATTATTGTTGCTTCAAACTTATCTGAATCTCTTTAATTTTCTGGGTGTTAAATTAAAAATTATCTAACTCCAATGAAAAGTCAATAAATAAGTAATTTATTTTTTTTAAAAAAGTAACAATGTATTTTGCCTCCCTCCACTGTGCCCAGCCTGGTGCCTAAGAATAACTCACGCACCCCATTTTATTATTTATCAAAAAAAAGCTTATTAGCAGGAACCTATCCACCAGTTTTATGGTAAATTCTCTCAATTTTCTCAGTTAGGAATTGTATTTTAACAACATGCTTGTATTTTTATCCCAGGGAAAAAAAAACACAGTAGACCAAGGCATTCCCTTTTGGTCTTCCCCATCCTTGGTGATCCATTGACACAAGAGAACTACCCTAAAGATGGTCTTTTATAATTTGTCCTAGTGGAGTCTTTATTTGTAGATCTAAACATTTGTAGCATCAGACAGTAGTGTATAATATCATAAGATTACTAAAGCACTCGCCAGCTGTCCAGGAGACATTAGTCCAAATCCCTGTAATGAATGGATGAGGACAGGTGATGGGAGGTAAAGCATGTACTATGGAAGCATGGATATTAATCCGTGCATAAGGGAGATGAGCTTTGGGTAGCCTGCAGGACTGCTGGTTAACCTCCAGCTGGGTCTAATCTTTCAGGTGGCTCCAATGGACTTCTACCCAGTGGGAGACCCTCTCCAAGGACCTTGACTAAAACCATGGTTCTTTCTTTTTCTTCCCCTATGTGTTGGTTGGGGTATTCAACAAAGATGGGGGAAAAAAAGAGGTTTCTAACCTGAATAGCACAGTTATGAGGCCCGGAAGACAGAGGTGTAACCACGCATGACAAAATTTTATGCCCACCAGCAATGAGCAGGAACTGACTAGGACTTTACTAAGGACAATTCCTAACACTAATCATACTGTAACCTGATAAAATTTTGACCATTATAATTTAATTTCTTCCTCATTCTAATCAAATGTCTTTGGGGTACTAAATAGAAAGTAAAAAATAATACAATAGAGTGCAAATCTTATCACTCCTAATTCTAAAATTTGATTGGCCTCATATCCAATGATGAAAAAAAAGATTACTATGTTGCGCACGAATGAGAAAGAAAGAAGGGGAAACAGGAATCCTAATGTGGCTATTTACTGGTGCAGCAAGTTAATTACACATCTGAGAAAGCATCTAGCATTGTCACGTTATATTGCATGCATATGTGTGTACACATGGATGAATATAAATAGGTGTGTATATGAGCGTGTGTACATGATTTATGCAACGTTGCACTACTTGTGCACGGTACTTCCTGAATTTGTTCTTAAAGTCATTGTTTTTAAGGGATGTCAATGAAGACGAAACATGACCCAGTGGATTTTAATGTATAGACAGTTACTCTTGGTAAAAATAATTACTTGATTAAATGCTCCGGTGGACAGTGATCAAGGAAGGAAATGGTAGATAAGGAATGAAAAGTGTATCAGTACAAAAAGCATCAACAGCTTATAGGACACGATAAATTATCTTTAGTGGGATAAAACAGGCACTGCAGACTTTTGCATGAAATGATTTTAGAGGCCTTCAGTTTCTTACGCTATTTTCCATGAAAGCTTTTCTGTCAGTGATGCAGTTTTCTATTGCACAAAACAACTGACAAATTACTGCAACCCACAGGTGAGCTAGAAGTCACTTTTATATTGCAGTCAACTCTCTCTGAGCAGTCAGAACATAAATGTTCATGTAATGACAATCACTTTTTTTACACACAGAGAAAGCAAAGGATCTGCAAATGAAGTGAGTGTAGCAGTCTGGCATACCGTGAAAAGCTCATCTTCTGTTCTGCTATCTGCAGACCATTCCTCAGGGCTGGGCAGAGATACAGACCCCTACAGCTCCATGGACCGTTTTCCCTCCTCTAACACCCCCAAGCTGAGATGGTGTTGGCATAGCACGGTCTTTCTGTCCAAGATAAATTCATAGACAGTCAGTACGCCTGGAACAATTGTCTCGTATCTATGGAGTCCGGAGAGATATGGCTGGGGTTTTCAAACCTAGCTGAAATTCTTTCAGTTGGTAATGCTTTTTAGGAATGTGAAGTTAAGCTATAATCTACACCTTCATCTGTGGTATACGGTTCATCTGTATAGTGCAGAGAAGAAAAAATTCTGTGAGGTAAGGACTTAGTCCAGTATTTTCTGTCTCTACATCCATATTTAGGCACCTAGAGTAACTAGGCTTATTTTTAGAGGTAGAGTGGCAAACTGACTAAAAATCAAGTCACTGAATCATCTAAAAATAGCAACAGTGCTCTGTTTAGACTATCATGTTTCAAAATTATTAATTTCCTAATTATTTTGGCATAAATACAATTGCAAAGTAATTGTCTTGAGATGGATTCTGAAAAGTGAATATTGAAGAGAGAGCTTGGCTTTGGGATACAGTCTCTTCATTCAGCTGTGGGAAACAGACAGAATTACTTATAGGCTGCTGTTATGGCAGGGTGTTTTCAAACCTGGTAATTAAATTCAGAGGTATGGCAGATCAAAGGAAACCGTACAGGAAAAAGATGTAACAAGAAAGTCAGGAACAGATACAGACAGGAGTTTTTTGCTGTACATGTCGTTCTGAATTAGAATGGCAGGAGGCTCTGTCAATAAGATCAAAAGGCGGGAACAGAGATGAAAACTCTCCTTTTACTGTTAATTATTATAAACCAGGTAGGAATGTATTTGAACACTATTGGCAGAGTGGTAAAAAGCAGTAACTTTCCCCCTCCCCCTTCTTCTGGGAAAAGAATACTGGAGTGTTTGAAACTTAAAAGAAATCAGTTGTTTCTGGGTGATTTTAACTTTTTTTTTTTTTCTTTTCGCTATTAACACTAAATGGCTATACCATCTAACACCCACTTTCTGACATGCTCCCATTTTTTTCTTAAAAGTAAGCATGAATAGCATAAATTAATCCACAGGGATTTTAGTGGAACATGGTTATTGTACGATGCCAGCTTGGTCATCCAGGAGTGGTACTTTCCTCTGTGCCAGACATTTTTGGGACAGACATTTTTGATCATTGGTATTTTGCATAGGATGAAATATTGAGGCTCTGCGTGGTCATTTAAGAGCCCAGGGAATTTTCTCAAGCGCTGGGGAAGTTAATGTTATAGTTAATTCCTTAGGAGATAATTCAATTCTTCTTGTATAAATTTCATGCTGGTTTCACTTGCAGGTGTTCTTCATGTTCTGTTCTAAATTGCTGCTTAGCGTTGCTGAGCACAGTTGGTAGCTCCTGTGATGATCCCAGATGGAGCTGAATTTCAATGGGTATGAGTGATCTGCAGGGGTCCCAGATCTTTTAAGAGGTTTGGAAGCCTTGGCTGGGATTCAGCTTGCGTTTCACAGAATATGTATGGCTAGGTACGTGTGTATAGGTATGTATGAATGAATTAGGTCTCTGAGCTCTCCTTTTGATTGGTGGAATTCTAGTCGATACAGTTAATGGAGCTTGGAGAGCTACTTGGCCAACCAAAGCTGGGTGTGTCTACTTCCAGATGTGATAAATAACTCTTCTGACTTTGTTGACTGCATCAATTTGATCTCTGTTGACTGATGGGAGCTCAGACATCCAGCTTGCAGGTAGGCACCCACATATACACGTAAAAACAGGTGTCAGTTCCCGAGTCACATCCCACCTACAGTGAAATCTACTGTGGGAAAAATAAGTATCACCGATGCTTTCATTTCATGACAGTTCGTTTCTTACACTCTGTTGTGAAGCTTGCATGTGTGGAACTGCAAAATGCTTACACATGGAAATGCGAATCAAACTCAGCTCTGGTGTGAATAAGAACAGGATAAATGTTTCAAAACTATCTTATAATAAGTTGAATGCTATGCTGTAACTTGCATCTTTTTATACCCTCAAATAAGTGCCTTGTCTGCTGCCATTTTGTCCTCTTCGCCTTTTTGCATGGCAGTTTCTGATAGCTTGCAACTTACTCACCTTTGACTAGCATTTCCTTTGGTAGCAACATGTTGACCAAAGAAATTTTTCTTGGATATTAAAGAGGAATTCAAACACATCATGTGTGTTTTCTATGAGATTAGTTAAACTGTTTTACAGTCATTGGAGATGAAATTTCTCTTGCCTAATTGTAACTGGCTAAAAGTTTAGTGTCTATCCTACGTTAAATGGGGACACCCCTCTGCAATACAGTGGAATGAGTGAAGTACCTGCAAATAGGGACCAGTCATCTTCCTCTCAGGTAACAATTTACCACAGGATGAGTTGCCCCAGGAAGCACCTGTAGCACTGGCTAGTTTAGTTGAGATGCCTCTTTTTTTTTGGCAGTTAAAGCTGGATGTGCCTTAAGCTCCTGGCTGTTAGTTTCCAAATGGCACCTTGCACCTTCAGGTGCTACTGCGAAGTATCTCAGCTCTCCAAAGCAGGAGAGAAGTTGTAGTGCTGTGCAGCTGGTAATGTCTGTGTCCCTTCCTGACTGTAAGTCTACGCTGCAGCCTTGCTCCCATCGATTGACCCAGTATAAAAAACAAGCTGCTCTGCAGCCACTCACGTTGGGACCGCATCTGCTGGCATTTTCCTCTTACAGTTACATGTTGAAATCATAGCTCAGTGCCTTCGTAATCACTGGGAAATGTAAAATCGTACTGCATCACTACTTTTTTTTTCTTTTAATTTTTGAGCATCTCTATACAGCATCAAGAAAATGAAGGAGTATTGTTTCGTGACCATATCTTGAATTTTTTCCATTGAGGGACTTAAGGGTGTGGAAACTGATTTGATTATATTCTACAGGAGCAAACAGAATACAGATAAAATCTTTTACGTATTTTGTGCTTGAAGATGTTTTATTTCTTAAAGGAAAATTAGGAGCAGAACTGTTTGGGAAGAAAAAGATAGAAAGGCTTGGAAAGAAAATTGACACTTCCTTAAATAACTAGAGGTCACCAGATGTCTAAAAAAAAGTCATTTTGTGTTCAGAAAATGGAAAACTTTGGCTAAAAGTCTGTTCTGGTTCAGCCACAAAATAAGGTGAGCAACTAGAAACTAAAAAGCTACTTGGAACAAAATGATAAAAGAGGAAGTGGATACTAATCGATATAAATTAGAAGTAAGAAGTATGGAAAATTTATAGGGAAAGCCAAAAACAGGAAATGAAAAATCTGTGGTTGGCAAGACGAAAGGCGATAAAAAGTTTTTAGTGTATTAAGAACAAAAATCTTAATAGTATAAGCCACTAGATGGAGATAGTAAGATTGTTACGAGTGATTTGAAAGAGCCACAAGTGTTAAATAAATATTTTTATTCTGTGTTTTGAAAAATGCTTGATACTGTCCGCATGTCATGAGTGTGTGAAGGCACTTTCCAAAATGCCTGGAAGAAAGAAAGGAAGATGTCAAGCAGCACCTACTTGGACTAGAGACTATTTAAAATCAATAGGCCTGGATAACTTTTGGACAAGAGTCCTAAAAGATTTGTTGAGGAGATTCCCTTTTCGTTGATGCACCTTCTTGAAGGAGGAAAAAAAACCCCAACAACCAACCCCAAGCCCAATCAAAATACTAAACCAAAACAACAACAAAAAAAACCCACAAACACAACCCAACCAAACAACCCCACCCCCAACAGCCCCCCCAAAAAACCTTAACCACCCACGTGAAACCACAAGGGAGTACAGGAGTGCGAATGATTTTCTGGTATTGAAATGTAACTGGTACCTATGCAATAATTGCATTGCTATAATTTCTGAGCAAAATGAAAAGGTCGCTAATTAATAATGCAATAAATTTTATTTTAGTTTAACCGGATATAAACAGACAGATAAAACAGGTCTGGATAAACAGACCATTTCACTATGTAATATCTGGTCTTGTTAATTGAGATTTGTCATCTGATTGATAAAAACGATTTTGGAAATAATAGACATGCATAGTTTTGGCCACTGTTTTCTTTTAAACAAATGCACTATAGAGCATAAGGCATGTACACATCTTATTCAGAAGGGGTTCATTGACAGGTCCTCTGCATATCAAATTTAGCTAATTCATGATGGTAATGAAAACTGAAATGCCAAATTCAGATCAGACTTATGAACGGATTGCATCCTGTAAATCAGAGTGCAAAAAAAATTAAAAATCTAGAAGGCAAAAGCTGTACAGAATTTCTCAGTGCAATATCTGGATTTATAAATTTAAATTTATGTATTACAAATTTAGAAATTTTGAGAAAACAATGGTTGGGTTTGGTGATGAATCTTCAAAGGTATGTTGCAAAATTGTAGGGAGAGTCAGAAAGATAGACAAAAAAAGTGAAATGCTGACTAATTTGTTCACCTCACCAAGGCTCACATGTTACGTTAGACAAATTTTACTGAATGCAGTACAGAAATAAAATTACAAGGGAAAGAGGGAGGAAGGAAGGATTATGCATGTTGGAGCTGATGTCGCCACTAGTTCCAGTTTTCATTCTTTGACTCAAAAAAATAAGATATATGTGTGTATGTGAAAAAATCTTTGGCATGGACTTAGACAAGCTTCTCAGTCTTGTCATTTGCTTTTAAGACCATCTTTCTCTTTAAAATTGTTATCAGTGTGCATAGTCAAAGAAGCTTCTGCACCAGTTGTGTATTCATTCATATTCATTATCTTAAATCTTGTCACATACTTAGGAGCACAAGATGACAGGAGTGGCCATTTAGTAAAACGATAAGCGGCAATAGTGCCTAAAACGTCGGTTTGGTTTTATGTTGCCAGCATAAAACCAACAAACTGTTCGTTTGTGTAATCCTGTCCGTATCCATGGGAAGGAAATTCAGAAAAATAAGACCTTTCAACTGCCACTTGTCATCTGTGTTCAAACTATAAAATACTAAAAGTACTAGTTCTAAGCTTACGAAAACACGTACTGTTGCTATTTTCTCGTACATAGAAAATCCCAGTTGCTTAAAAACAACAGTGCTGCACGTACTGTTATTGAACTGATAAAGTCTCCGTGGTAAAGATTTGTAAAGGCTCTCAGAATCAAAGGTGAGCCTTTGTTTACCTCTTGAAAACGCTTTTATAGGAGGTTCTGGTTAGCCATTTCCAATAGAGAATGGAGCAGTTGATCAGATAGCAGCTAAACTAATGAAAAGCATCATGGAAGTGACAGGAAGATTAATTAAGTTCCTCCAGTTGTATTCACGTGTGGAGGTACAGAGTTCCTTTGGGTACTGCTGCAGTTAAATGGTATTCATGGTGACAAATATTGCAGATTTCCAGAAGTGACACTTCTGAGTCAAGGGTAAAAAACACATTTGGTAGTTTTAGCCAGTGGAGAACGTGCAAAACCAAAGATGAGCCTCTGGCTAGTTAAAATATACAAACGTAACTTGCTCCTTCCCTTCTTATTCTTTAGCGTAACCTCAAGAGATTAGTAACGAATTGCAAAATCTGCATTTATTGTGTCTTAAACTATTCCAGATGGCTTCAAAATAAAAACAAACCAAATTTCTAGCCAATGTACTTAGTATATTTGATTTGAGGCACAAAAATATGCGCACTTGGAAACACTTTCAATTACTTTTGGAGCTTTACAAAACTGTGGCTTGTTTGCCGATTTTATTGCTGCACTGTGGTTACTGTAGTACTAATAGGAATGAAATATCTGCAATATATAAATTTCCAAATTATGTAGAAGTTCTAGCCCTAGTCTACCTTCAAGAATATTTTAGTTTTGGGGTGCTTTTGGCAAATTAGTAGGTCAAGTGTGATTTGGATTGCTTCTCCCACTTTATTCTCAGAAATGAATGTTCCCGCAGTATATTTTTATCCTTAATAGCTGTCTCTGTACAGTAGATAAAATTTATTTTAGGAAAATCTGGAAACCTTTCAAGTGTATGAGATCTTTTAATCTACTACACGTGATGCATAAACTTAAAATGTTGTGTCGCTAGTGTATATTGTTGCCTACTGTTACATTTCTGCCAGCAAAGAGTCCCTCGATATGCTTCTGCATTTGCAAGAAAAGGTTTGTGGTCAGCCTCGCTAATTGAAATTCATCAAAGCCAACTGGTAAGAGTCCGGGTATAAATCTAATATTAGTTGCCTCCTGGGAGAGTTCAAGACTGGAAGAGAGTTTTCCAGGAATCCTAGGGAATTAACTGGGTGCATTAATATTAAATATTAATTGGTCTCTGCAACAGACATGCCTGCGAGTGGTTTTAATACTTACTATGGAGGCATTGTGTAAATCAGCGGATAGATAAAAGTCAGTAGAAAGCATAGATAGCGCAGCTAGTTCACAAAGTGGCCTTCTGGCTCTAGACCAAGTCCGGCGTGGGGGGTAACCTGTAGCTTTCCCAGCTCCGGAGAAATGCGGGGGATGTGCTGTACTTTTGGGACATACTTGCTTTGCATGCACGCTCAGCTTGTTTTTTGTTTATTCCAAGGAAGTGATGTCTTGTGGGGTAGTCTGCACTTTGAAAAATCTGCCCTTTGTGGCAAACCCTTTACCAAAGTGGGTTTGTCAAGGTGAAGAAGGGCAGAAGAAATGAAGGTGGAGATGCTATTAGGAAAAAAAGCAGCAGGTTGTTGGGAAAGAGGATTTCAGGGAGTAGAAGCTACTTCTGTTATTAGAAATAAGGGTGTAGGGTAGATGTTTTATCAGAAGGTACTTTTTTTCATGTTATGTTTATGCTGTTGATGAATCACGAGGGTTTTGGGGGTTTGTTTTTATAGGTGAACCATGCGTGAAAATATGATAATTTTGCAGTTGACCTGCATCTGTAGCGAAGCTAAGTGCCGGTTAGCCTGTTCTGGCTTGTTGATGATTGGGAGTTTGCACTGTGGGCTGACATCACGGGCTAATTTGCTTGTTCATTCTGCATGATCCTGCATGCCCAGAATGGGTCTACTCAAATCTCCAGATGCACACAAGTGTTTGCTGCTCCTGACTGTGCTTCCCCACAGTTGCGTTCAGCAGCGTCCTCAGTGACTGAGTTAAAACACCAGCCATTCCAGACTGCAATTACTAAACTAATCCTTGCTTTCACTGACAGTGACAATATCCCACTCTGGGAATAAAATTTATTCTTTGTCCCTTGCTTTAAACTCTTCTTCTTTTTGCAGTTTATTAATGTTGTATGTGTGTAAATGAAAGCAGAGTTTGGCATGGAGTCTGTGAATTTGGGCTGTGAAAACTTTCCAAGAGGGACCACCAGTGACTTTAGCTCCTCCCTTGGGTTTGTTCCATAGTTGAAACGCAAAGAAATTAAAGAAAACCTCTTGGTTTAGTTTTGCTTTGGTTACCTTGATTGTACGCTTATTGTAAGAACACCAATAAGATGCAATAAGGGGGGAAGATGGTCCGGATTGTTTTGCATCCTAAAGTGCAAAACCAAATAGTGAAGAATACGTCGGTCTATGTGGTGCTGTGCTGTTTACACTTCCCAAGGAGCTGACCTGCCATCAGGCTCCACTGCATTGGTACGGGGATGGTAACAGAGCAGCCAGCTCAAGAAGGGATGTTTAAAGGCAACATGGTATGTCTACACAGACGTGAGTTGTCTGTAGCCGGGGCTCTCAGCTGGCCAGCTGACAGCACGAATTGGCAAGGCGTATCAGCTTGGAGGGACGTCAGGACTGGAGGTCACCTGCATCTCACAGGGGCTGACTCCCGGCAGAACGAGCCCGAGCTTTTCTGTGATAAGGTAAAGGCGGCCAAACAGGCAAATGCTGTGCCTGGGTGCAGGCTGTCCTAAAAGGCACCACACGGCGCCTCTGCAAAAGCGCTTCGCAGCTAGCAAAGGAGCTGAAGGATTTCACAGTGAATTGCTTCTCTGAGCTTTTACCCTCGGTGAAGGGAGGGGAGGGAATGCTTGTGCTGCAGAAAGCTCCTAATAGTAGCTTAGAGGACATTAGAGTGGCTCAGCTGAGACATTTTAAACCAGTCTTTGAGGGTGGCATTTTCTCCTAGAGCGAGGTGGACTTAACTGGTAGAGTAGATGTGAATGAGCATTGTAATGATGAAATAGAGGAAAGGAAGCTGCCATGAATACCCATTGTTACTTGCTGTCCAAAACCTCTAGTTAAAATACAGGCCATGGTTTGTAGACAGCTTTTTTTTTTTTTTTTTTTAGGGATGTCTGTATAGTATTTCTTCACTGTGATTTAGGATTTGCTCAACTTAAGTTGCCGTTGGTCAGTTTGAGCCACACAAGAAATCTTGATCTTCCTCCCTCGCACGCTGTGGCCTCAAGACACACTCCTGCACTGTGTGCTTTTTAGTTGTGAAGCAAAGTTTATTTTTGAGCTTGTCTGTGCACCATGTATCCCTCATTTCAGGTGTGCCTCTTCCTAGGGGCAGTTGGAATAAGAAAGGGCACTGAGAAAGGCCAGGCATCAGAAATGGAGAAATGGGACTGCCAGTGAGGGACAGGACTTAAATTCATGCCTCAGTTCCCCCCAGCAGTGTTTAATCTCGGTGACTTTTCTACAGCTAGCATGAAATCTCATGAGAGCAATGCTGCGGAGGACTCTTGCTGAGAGATGTGTAGGGGCAATGTACCCCGGGGCTTTTAACTTTTCTGCTGCAATTGGAGCATTCCTTGGCTGCTGTGCTGGTGGGATAATTTTGCCCTAAGTGGTTGGACCTCATGAAATAGTCGTTTTTGTGTGGAGCTTTTACAAATAAGAAGTGGGGCTTTAAATGAATTACACTTGTCATCCTCTTTCCTGTAGAATGAAAGCATTCATCCCGTTAGATCCTATTATAATGAAATAAACACTTCAGCATACTGTCCATTAATTTTTACCTTTATTTAGTTTAAGTGTATTATCAGTGATACATGCCAGACTGACAGCAGGAAACCGATGTCCTCTATTGATTCACAGAACAGACATAATACGTGCACAAATAGCGACCACGTAGTCTTCATCATGCTGCCACACCAGCGTGTGTCAGATCCATCCTGAGGCACTATGCGTGAGTGGCGAAGAGTATTTCAATATTTCTTCGGTCTTTCTTCCTCTGAAGCTGCTGCTAGTTCGTATAGCAGCAGGGACTGTGTGGGGACCTATTTACAACAAACTTAGGGCCACTCCATTTGTCACAGGACAGTAAAATAGCTGCCAGCTGCTAATGACTTATCAACCTGGGCCGGAAGGGAACCGGAGACCTGGAGGGTGAAAGGTTGTAAACTCCATTACAAATCCTCGCTGTCATATATCTCCCGTCTTCACGCTTTGTTATTCATGTGAAGAAATCTTAGTTAAAAAAAAAATAAAATCAGTTCAGCTCTATTGAAATTGAACTACCTATTTGTCAGTTGCTTTTTAAAAATAGAAACAGACTGAGCTTTATCCAACATTCAGATTTAAATCATTTATTGAAATGAAACTATTGATTTGGGGGGAAAAAAAAAAAAAGTCCTAGGGGGACATGATCTTGCAAAGTGCCAAGCATCTTCATCTTCTGCTGAAGTTGGGGAATCAGGGCAGTCCGGGCTTCTCCTGGAGCCTGCCCTTCAAAGAAAAATACGCTAACAATATACGCTTTGTCTTTCCCATCGATTATGTAATTGAGCACGTTATGTCACTGAACGCGTTTGCAGCCAAAAAAAAAAAAAAAAAAGGGAAAAGAAAAAAAAACACCGTACGATTTTAGAAGGGCTTTTTTTTTTTTTTTTTTTTTTTTTCCCCAAGCCAGAGTTAGATTAACCAGGATATTGGAGCACATCGTTGCAAGCCGGTTAAAGAAAAGATCTGTTTGTAGTACTCTTAGTCCTGATGTCACAGGCACAGCAAGGACATCAGAAGGAGGAGTCAGATTACAGTAAGAATGGGCAGTGCAGCATGCAGCCGGAGTAAACGCTAAATCAGACAGGGATTGTATCAGGGATAAGACTGCCTGCAAAGCGCTCATCCTGAGGAGGCACACTGCTCACTCACGCTTCTTGTGCTGGGAAATTTCCACATAATGTAGAATGAAAGAGCTCTGTTTTACATGTCAGCCCTGTGCGGGAGCTAATGCTGAATACACAGCGGTGGGATCCTGACTGCATGATTAATGAGAAACATAATGTATTTTGGTAAGTGTGAACTGTGATGTAATTCTGCTTCTGTTCCCGTTATCAATAGGAGTGATTATTATAAATTTCGGATGCAAGAACATTTCGTGCTGGCGCGCACCTAAAACTGACAACTGGGGAATCCTGTCGGCTGTGCAGTTTGAAAGGATTCCATTGTCTGGGAAATTTTCTGTTTGAGTGGGCTACCGCGTAGTTTTAGCGGCTTGAAAAATAAGCTAGATAGGGTGAACTCGTCCTAGGTTTGTTTTATATGAACTTGCGTTTCATCTGCCGAGAGGGGATGGGAAATGGTTGTGAGGCATGGGAAGTTTTTGACGAACTTAATGTAATGGACGAGCCGCTGCTGCACTGTCTGTGGTGGGGAGGCACAGTAAGGCTTAGTATTTCATTCAGCTTTTACTTTGAAGAATTCAAGGATACAAAGGCGAAACAATGCTTTATTTGCAGCGGTGTGTTTGCCGAGTACTCTGCATTATGCAGATCGCCGGTCTGGGGTTGGCTCTTAGCATACCACAAAATGCATATTATTTTAAGCCTTTAGAGGTCTCAGAGCTGTTAAATGTTTGTGCAGAGTTTAGGTTTGTTGCTTGGTGGAAATCTTCCTTAGGCTTACAGCTGAGCTGGCTGCATACCCTAAAAACATGCTGGAGCGTAGAGCTATGTCTAAGCGGTGTAGTGCTGCAGTACTGGGCTGGGATGTACGGTTGCGATAGAAGGCTGCAAGTTAGTGCTGCTAAACAGCAAAAAAAAAAAAAAAAAAAAATAGAAAATTTGGTGGTGTGATGGAAAACTACTCTTCTTGGCTACTTGAAATCTCGTATCACCTCAGTGTTAATTTGTAGCTGCATAATACTTAGAATGAACACAAAGCAGAGTGTTGGAGGATTTCTGGGACATTCAGCAGCTTTCTCAGTTTCATTAAATATTGAATCAGGAGTTCACTTCAAGCTTTAAGAGAAGAACTTTTGTAATATTCTGAGCCCTGTCACGAAAGTACTGTGCTTTATGACATGCTAAGCATTATTTTCTTATTTTCATAAAATTAAAAATATTTGGGGGGGTGGGTGGGGGGTGTTGTCTTTAACAGTGAAACCCATCAATTATGAAATTTGATATAAACTGTCCTAACAGGAAAAAATATAAATTGGCTTAGTTGTCAGAACTGTTCAGAGTCCCTTTCAAAGATAAATTCACAATGTTTTAGCTTTACTACATTTTTTCCAAAGACTGAGGACGAACAGACGAGCATTATGGTTTTAGGTTTGAGTAATTTGGATTAAGTCTCTTCACCATTAAAAATGTGGTGTTAGGTTAATTTTTTGCTCATTTATTTTTGGTTCTTTTTCTACCTTCAATATCGTTACAAGCGCAAGATGGGTTTTCTTTTTTTTACAGTCAGTTTTACAACAATTGCCTATGAGACTAGGGTTAGAAGTTATGGTTTCCTGAAGTTATATGGGTTAGACTATTAGGTATATGTTAGCTATATGGTACTTAATTTTATCTTTTTTTTTCTGTTTGTCTATAATTTTCAGAAACATGTAATGGTGATCAAACTTATTTGGGTGTTACTTCTTTGAAAAAATACAAACCGCTGTTTCACGCACTCATTTGTTTTCTGGTGCAACACAAGTTTTTAATTGGAACAGACTGGATTGTGCTTTCCCTGCTTTGTAGGAAATTTCACTTCTGAGAGCAGAGCTGAAAGTTTCTGTTAGGCAGGTTCTCCGTCTGCTTTGTTCAGTCTGAACCTTCCTTTAATATTAAGTTTTAAATGACCATTCTTGTTTCTGTCTTTTGCATAACAGAGCATGAGCTAATGGGGATAATGTTTACCTGTGGTTGTTGTGGGTGTTTTTCTGCTCTGTCTGTAAGAAACCGGAATGTCTGTAATCTCACCTGTCCCTGTTGTAACGCTCGCTGCACAAAGCAGCATTGCACGGAGCCAGATGAAAGCTTGACTGCGTACATCGCGCACCTACTTTGACTTAAAATTGCTATAGCCATCACGTAGACAATATCAAAATTTTACATATTCTGAGGAAAAAAAAAATATTCCTTTTAATATAAGTAAAGAATTCTGTGGTATATCTTTCTGTGTGCACGCTACTCTTGGGCCACCTAAAGAATAGGAAGGGAAGAAAAAGAAATCATTTCTGTGTGTTTGTCTGCATCTTGCTTGTTTTTCTGGGCCTTCTTGTCTAATTGCTGCTGATGTAAAGTGGCATAGTGGTAACACATGTGTGCAGCATTAAGGTTGAAATAAATACCAGGGAAAGCAAGACGTGACCCTCTGAAAATATTGTTCTTCTACAGCAAATATTAACAGGGGAAGTGAGTTTCTTAACCATCAGAGACAAAAGTTGTTAAATTCAGCAATTGCTCATAGTGTTTCTTGTTCTTTTTAAAGCTGTAGCTTCCAAGAAGATTTTGGACTGAGATATTCTACTATTCTACTATATTGTACTATGTATATTCTACTATTTGAGCTGAGCCTTCAAATAATTAAACTTATTGTGACCCTTCTAATTGCATATGCCTTTCTTTTACATTGCACTGGAATTTTGATGAAGTGGTTTCAATAACTGCTAATTTTCACTCACCGTGCTGTGCTTTAGAGTTTGTTGTTTGGTCACCGTGGATACATTTGTTACTTATTGTATTGGGTTTGCATTCATCATTTTGATTTGAACAGAAATGTGGAACTGTAATAATAATAATAAAAATCCTACAAAATGATGTAGTGTGTTTACAGAGTAAGCCAAAAGCCAGTGAAAATAATAAATTTCTGCTAAGCATTTTAATAGGTAGGTGTTTTGCACTTAAAAACTTACATAGCTACCCCAAAGCAACTTTTGCTTGCGTTTATCATCGAGTTAATGATTTAGCGTAAGATAAAAGTCAGTTGCTACCACTCTCAGCAGCTCCGAGAGGAGAAACGGCGGGTGGCTGTCAGTGCCCCAGTGCTGATGTAGCACACTGATAACAGGGGACCTCCTCCAGTCCTGCTCAATGCGAGGGCTCTGCTGTGCCCGATGGTCATAGCTGGACGCTGCCACCTTTACCTTAAAAGGTCCCGCTGGCTGCTGCTGCCTTGGCTCGGCCACCTCGCCAGCATGGCACCTTCCTTGGCCCGGCAGCGCGGGCGGCTCGCGGGAGCTGACTCGTCCAGAGAACGTGATGTCCCCCATGGCCACCCCTCGGGCTGGGTGGCCAGCCTGTTTGGGTCAGGTGGAAAGCACTCTTCACCATTTGGTGAAGTGAAAGGGGAGAGAGCTTTTGGTGGTGTGCCGTGCACGGGGGGCTGTATGCGATGGTCGTCAAACCGGAGGAAACGCTGCAGTGCTGTTGCAGTTGTGGGACAGCGAGCACTGGTCCTGAGGGCTCGGTAAACCCCGACTGGGAGCCAGTCCTCCACCCCCACTGCCAAAAAGTCAATCCCCCACATGACCAATACCTTTCCCTTGCTGAAGAAATACAACTGAAAAAAGAACTAAAATTAAAATTTACAAATAAAAGGAAGCGGGGGGGAGGGGGCAGGGAGAGAGAGAGAATCTTGTACCTTTTTTTTTCCTCCACCCCCCCTTCTACCCCCCAGCCTCTCTGGACCTATTACTCTTTTAAGTAACTTCTGTTCTCAATGTTTCCGTTCGCATTATACAGGAAACCTAATATATTGGGGTGGAAATGAATATCCTATGGGATAAAATAATAGAACTATTAAGAGGAAAATACAAACAGTTTTTGCTTGAAAATGACATCACATTTGTGTTTGCATGTTGGCTGTTTTCATTTTTGGTGGGGGTTTTTTTCAGTCAATGTTGTGGAGTGTAGTAATGCATCTGCACACATACTACTATTCTGAGTATCACTTTTTATTTCTGGAACACTTTCTTGTAGAAGAGATTCATGCTGGATGAGTCATGGAAGAAAAAATACCCCCCCACACCCCAAATCTCACCACCTCTTTAAAGAAAACAGACATTGTACAAACCAACCAACCAAAAAAAAACTCTTTCAGCAGTTTCAGTGAAAATATTTAGTTGTCACCGATTTGTTTTTAGGAGGTTATATTTTCTTCTAGGTTAGACACTGCGGAGGCCTTTCCTAGCATTTCTGTTTGTCTTCATTTAAGGCAGGATGAATCGTTGATGATAAGGCTGTGCTTTTAAAATGTTTTGAGAAGCACAGATACTGGATTATTAACTGTGTTTTATCACCAGTCATCTGCAATAAGAAAGCATAGTTAATATATAATGGATGCTGTATGTGACAGAGGAATTCATCTGAGCAAGCCAATGTATAGGATCTTGAAATCTGCGGGAGCCTGATGTTTATACTGGGAACATTACAGCCTCCTGGGCAGTGAAGTTCATATCTTGAAGCACTGAATAATCATTAATGCATGTATACATAATAATAAAAAAAATCCTGTTTGAAGTTACAGAAACTGCTCTGTGCTAGATTGTACCCTTTTAGATTCTGTTGCAGAAACTATTCATTTAAAATACCTCTAAATATATCCAGTATTTTGCCATAAATAAAGGGTGATTTCACCATTTCTCACACACACACACACACACAAAGTCATTCCCAGTGTTACCCTTCTTGTGGGTGGCAGAGTTGCTCCAAAACCAGAGTCAGAATTAATGCTTTCTTGCTTCATTAGATAAGATTAGATCACAGTTGCTTCAGCTGAAGGTCCATCAACAGAAAGTGTGTGCGCACGCACGTGAATGCATACCTCTATATGTTTTAACTGGGAGGACTGTGGTATATAAACCTGCATCCCTTCTTAACGAATGTCTTGCTTCTGTTAAGAAATGAAATGTTAAGGAGAAACTGGATTTTTAAAATTTTCATTATGATGTCATGCCTCTGTCTTTTTTCATCTTTCTTCCTAAAAGACAATTCCTATAAATTACTTGTATAAAATATTTTAAGATGATGAGAGCCTTTCAGGGCAGAATTATCTCAGTCATATGGCTTCTACCTCTCTGTGCCTGTGTGCAAATATCCTTCCACGTAATTTTGATTTTATTTTATAACCTGGTGGCAGTTCTAGAAATTCTTGCAATTACAAAAATGTTAATCGGGTTACAGGAATCCTTTCAAAGCTTTTGCCTCTCATTGCACTAAAGAAGATTGTGGTACTTGAAAAAGAAGAAATATATTTGGACTTGATAAAGGAAATATTTCAATTTGGTATTAGATCATGAAAAGTTCTTGAAATACAGTAGAGGTCATAAGGGCTTCAGTTTTTAAAAGGAGTTATTACATGTAATATACTGCAAAGATTAGTTTTGCAGCTGAAATTGCATAGATGATTGGTAACATTCAGAGAAAATGCAGCGAAAGAGGTTGGCTAGAAATACCAAAGGCTGAAGTGTCTGAGATTGTACTTGAATCAAATTGCTGGGGTTGAAAGTGGGAAGAAGCTTTGCTCTGTTGTAAGGCCAAGTCATTATATGGCAAAGCCACGTTCTGTAGGTCAGCCTGTATTCTCAGTGATTTTAGCAACACATTTCTGCAAAGTCTACTTAGGGGTGAAAAATCTCGTACGCGAAGCTTCATTATTGGCATGCTCATATATTTAGACCTCCTTGCCAATTTTGTTGATGACTTCTTTCAGTTCATCATTCTGATGCTCGTGAACATGTTCCCCTCAATTTTTCTTTTTTTTTTTTCTGTGTACATTGCCCCATAAAGAGTTACTCCAATCATAAGCGTGGTCTGACAGCTTAAAGAAGTTGGCAAGGGTCTGGATCAAATGTGAAATAAGAAAATGCAACTGTAACTTGAAAGTACAATTGTAAGGAAGGCTTTTATGAAAGCTCAATTACTATGCGCCCTAGCCTCTTGTTAACATCTATGATAATGCAGTTTTCTCTCTTTTCATGCTTAAGATTATATCCATTTAAAACTTCTTTAGGTTTGAAATAAAGGTAATACATCTTCAGTCCTTATCTACAGCATTGAAACAAAAGCACTTGTTTTCTATTCTTTTTTTTTTCTTTTTTTTCCCCCATTTCTGCTTTGGCAAAGGTCACAACTATTTTAAAAAGTTGGGGTTAGATCAATCTATTTCTTTTTTTAATACCTCAGCTAGCTGGCTGAACCAGTTGTTTGGAAATCATGGGAAATTCTTTCATCACTATGGGATCAGGTCCTGGCTCTATTACCCAGCCAACTAATTTACTCTGTTTTATAGTCCCTGCAGATTTCAGAATTTAAAACCATAATGTAACACTTGCTTTTCAAGTAAAGCTTGAAAAGCTCCTGGGGTTTGGTAATGTATAGTATCTTCATCTCTGAAGCAGTTACAGGAGATACAAAAATGAGATTGACTGGGAGTGTCAGCTAACTCTGGGTATGGTTGTTTGAAATTTTAGCGTATACTTAGGATCTCAAAGGGCTTTGGCTCATATTGGTAATTTTTATGCTGTGTATTGTTTATGTGTCCTATTTATTACAATGCAAACTGACAGTCTCTTCCTCAGTTCTCCCCTTCAGAAAACAAGGTAGAGCCTAAAACCTGAGTTTATGTTAGAGAACTGTCTCAGAATATTAAAACTGCTTTCTTGAGAGCAAAGGAAAAAAGCTAGGCTTAATTTACTCTTTGATTATTACTTCGCAGTGGTTCTCCTATTTATTTACTTTTATGCTGTAATTGAAAAAGCATATGGACAGCACAGTTTGTTCAAATGAAAGCCATGAAAATTTTCTCAGCTTCTTTTGTTCTTGTTGACCTTGTTTACTCAGTTTGTTTACTATGGAGTGTAGTAAGTTATGAAGACTGAGGGAGATAATGGTTCTGTTTTCCAATACTGTTACCCATCGTTGCACTAGGGATCGATAGAGAATCAAAAAAAAAAAAAAAAAGAAAAAAAAAGAAGTCAGAAAACACAGAACGTTGGCGAGATCTGCAATTGTGAATGCACAAGGAAGCAGGAGGTGGAGGGGAAGCCCGTCTTGGCACCACGAGCAATATCAGTGCTCTTCTTGCTAAGCCAAGTCATTTTTCAGCAGCGACCTGAGGGTCTACTGTCTCTATAGCACAGTGTTTAGCAAATTAGTTTATGTTTGCTGGTATTTACCTGTGAAAGCCAATCCACTCACCTCGTGT
The DNA here is from genome assembly GCA_017639485.1 of Pluvialis apricaria. Lineage (NCBI taxonomy): Eukaryota > Metazoa > Chordata > Aves > Charadriiformes > Charadriidae > Pluvialis > Pluvialis apricaria. The sequence goes on along the minus strand of CM030008.1, from coordinate 42,806,111 downwards.
CAAAACCAGCCACATATCAGGAGCATTTAGTTTGCCAGATTTGTAACTAGCACATAGCAAGAACACCACCCCTTTGTTTTTCTATTATTACGTGTAAGTTGTGCTGCTGTGGGCAGCAAATTTTTCAGCAGTGGAAGTTGTGTGAGCTTGTCTGCTTTTAGGTAGCACAGAACAAAGTAATATCTTTGCTTCAACCCTTCACGCAGCATCTGTTATTTTCGGTAGCCGTTTTTATTTCTTTAGGAAGGCGAAACAAACAGGCATACAGGGAACTTTACCTAACCTCCTATTTAACTTTGCAATTCCTGTGTTTGCAAAGGATAAATTCTAACAAGTCAGGCTATAAAATGGTGCATGTGCATATATGAAGGTATATTTAAATCCTTTCCCTTTTTGTCTCCCTCTCTGACTGAGGGCATGGCAGCCACATGAATATGGGTGCTGTAAAGCCATTGTAGCGCATTATTTCTAGTATTCTTACGTGCTTTTAGCACTCAAGACATGATGTAATCATTTACAAACATTTGTCTCGCCGATCCTGACCACAGTCTGTCTACCTTGTAAAACTGGTTATTTAGTCCTCCTCTCCATATGCAGCGCTGGGGCAGTTGCACTAACCTCCTAATAACACATTTAGTTTCTGTTGGCTCAAATCTTAGTAGCACTGAGTACTTGGAAATTGCCTTGGTCCACACGGTATGATTTTTCTCTCCTTTTTCATTCTTTACTAAGAAAGGTTCTGAATTAACTCTTTTTCTTTTCAGTTGGGTCAAAGCAAAAATTTTCAATACATTTCTAGATTCCCAGTGGTTTTCCCTTTTTTCTTTTTTTTCTTTTTTTTTAATCCTTTGCAATATTCTATTTTTATAGAACATTAAAGATATCTTCTTACATAGGTACCGCTGACAAACCTACTCAATGCTAATTAGGAGCCCACTGTTTGGGTTCCTGTGGGTTCAGTAGCAGCTGGATATCTGACATCTCTTTGGATGTGTCGTATAGAAAGGTATTGGTCAGATCCTTGTATATGAGGCAAGTATCCTTTGTATTAGCACTTAGCTCTACACACTCTAACGGCGCATGCAATAGATTACCTTCCCAATACACATAGGTTTTCAAGGTAAAAATAATCACTGGCCTTAAAGAGGGACATTGCTACACATAAATAGCCCATGCAGATATGCTTCTTCACAGGAATGAACTTACTGAATATGACAAAAAAATACTAAAAGGCTGAAAACACGTTAAAAAAAAGAATCAAAGCAGCATTTGAAATCTCTCTAACAATATAGATATAATCAAAATTTGATTGTGGAAAGCCTTAGAATGCGTGAAATGTATATAAAGTCTGCTGGCAGAGAAAGGCAGGCAGCAGGTAAAGCGCTGTGGTGTGCTGGTGCTGCAGCGAGGTGGTACCGGCAGCACCAGCCTGCTCAAGCACCCCAAGATGACCGAACAAAACTGCTCTATTTTGCCCTTAGTGACTAACTTGAAGCAAAATTGTCATCATATGCTATCATCAACACGCAGGGAAGAAAATTTATTTAAATAGCCTGAAATTAACCTTGTGAAGGCAATGAACAATGATACTGTGCGTCACTATGGACACCCAGACAACTCCACAGATTTTAGGAAGGTAATACAGATGTGCAGAACATTATTTTTATTGCTTGTTCTGCCATGCCTGATTTTTTTTTCTAAGTTAAATATATCCAAAATTATCAATGTAGTGAGGAAAAGCAGCACAAAACTGTCTCAGGTAGGCAGTATTTGATGAATAGCAGTGAAAGAACATTAACAATTAATACTCCTAAAATATTCCTCAGTTTATTCGAACAACTTTCATGTGATTTTTATAAGATTTTTGTGCATTTCTAGTAGGAAGATTTCATCACAGGAATATTCACAAAAATAACAAATGTATGGTACTTTATTGTACTTTATTAAAGGAGTTTTTATGTTAAAAGCTATGCTAGCACATTTTCAGTAATACAAAGCTCGCTTCAGATTCATCTGGAAACAGAAATAGTGCCATATGACCTCAGTATATAGTCAAATGAATTTTGAATGTTTTATATCAAATATCTGTTTGAGAGACCCCAGCTGAGCTAATATCTTCCAAATCATAAAGATAAGAAGAAATAATGTGCATTCTAAATTATTAGCCCTTTTTAGAAAGCTCCCAGTAATAGATGGCTAATGTTGTTAGAGAATGTTTAAGATAATAGATAAGTTAATCTTTTAAGAAAACTTTCCAGGGTGCCTGTGATAGGCAGGTCTCCAGTTTTGCAGGTTCTTCTATCCATGTAGGCAACTTCAGTGCTAATAAATAATGTAGGGAGCTGATTTTGATAGCGTATTGATTGAGGTAATATTGACAGTTTGTCTGAAAGAAGTTGGGCAGTTTTTGAAATCTGTTGATATAATGTATGTATGGCAACTGCTAGCAGGTACAAAAAAAAGCTCTTGCAAGTTCAAGAATCTTTCAGCAAAAATTGAGCTTTCCTCACTGATACTGTTTTTACGGAGTCAGACCTGTTCTTCATAGTGAAGGAGAAAGTTTTCAGAAAGTAATTATTATTTGTAATGAACTGTGGAAAGTGTTGGACTGTGTTAATAGACTTGCTTGAACTTGATTTCATTTATTGGACCTAACATGCTGAGAAACTTCCATGGCCCCCAGTAAAGTAAGAGTTTCTACTGTGCTGGAAATATTAAATCAGACCTAGTCTAATTAATGTAACAGTCAAATAATTTGTAACAGTTGTGTTTGATATCTCAAATAATTTCAAATGTGAATTAAATGCTCTTTAAAATCTTAAATTGATGTGTAAAGAAGCTGTGTAGTCAAGCTTTGACAGCCGCTTGGGCAGCCAGTCTGGAGGTGGAGGACGCTGACATGACCAGCCGCATGGTCACTATGTGTTTCTTCATCACCTGCCACCAGCTTAGAATTACAGGAGGGAGGATATATCTATTTAGATTGCAGTTCCCGCTCAAAGAGTTGTTCGCTGTCTCTTTGTCAGAAGAGGCACTGAATGTGATGGAAACACGAGCGTGGGCAGTTGGATAACTTGAATTGCATTGGCCTTGAATGGGGAGCCCCGCTTACAGGAAGATGCACCTGCAGGAGGGAATGTGCTACCACAGGTCTCCCCATGCTAGAGGAGCTCTGCACACCTGGGAGTGAAGACTCCCTCAGTTCCCTTGTCCACCAGAGCTTTGATGGTTTCCATAGAAAGGCTCAGGGATTAACAGGCAATGAAAGCTATGCTGATTTTTTTTTTTTTTTTTTCAGAAAGTGGTTTTAAACCATTAACCTCTCTTCCAGAAGCTAGCTCTCAGCTGCAAGCAAAGTATAGTCATTATTGCTCTTATTAATTTCTGTTACCAAGCCATCAATGCCAATAATGATAATAGGAAATTCTTAAGTCAACTGAACTATTTAGTTCTATACATCTCCATATCAATTCCTAGTCTTATTTGAAACAAACAAACCCCACAAACAAACAAACAAGCAAAACCACCAGAAAACCAAAGCTACCATAGCTGTCCTTTTTAGATTTACATTTGCAGGGAGTTAATCTGTGTGGATAGGATGGGGCCTTGCAAGCTTTCCTGATAATGTATAGGTTATGTAGAGTATCTCTTAATTCACAGTAGTCCTATTTAAATTCTGTTCAGTTTCAAGGGGGCAACCTCTCAAGTGATTTGTTGAACTAGGATGCCTTTTTTTTTGTCTCATTAAGGCATGTTATTGGCAATATCATTAAAGAGATCAGGACAATTCAATTAATAGTTTAGTAGTTTATGGTGGTTCTTCTACAGTTAACAGACTCTACACTACCTAAGCGGAACAGCAGCAGTAAGGAAAAGCTGAGGTTCTTTCTTCCCCCCCCCAAGCAGAGGAGGCTTAACATTTTTCTTAGAGCATCATCTCATACAGCTCTGTTGAAGTTTATGACCACAAATCATACCAAGCTATCATTTCTGTGGGTTTGTAGCTCAGCCAGAAAAAGCTGCATGTGGGAGAAGCTCATTTCTAGGCTCCAAGATTTTAACATTTCCAATTGTGTGCCTGGAGCTGCTGAACGGACATGTATTAAAATTGTATATGGGTAAGAATTTCTAGTGACAAGGAAACTTTAATTTGTAATTAGAATGTCAGTTTGACTTTTGAATGTGTCATTCTGGAAAGGCCAAATAACATTATACTTTTATAATAAATAGCCAATTTGAAATTTATAGTGAATTTTAGAGGGAAAGAGAAAATCTTGTACTAAATCATGTCTAATAAGAGATCATTACCCATGGAGTTAAAGTAAGAGCAGTAACTTAAGAAAATATTCTCAAAAATGCATTTCCATGGAAAAAAACTTTAAAAGGTTTCTGGTCCCCTAAGCTGCGTATGTGTGTCCACTGCCTTACATGTTTTTTCAGTGTGTAGTAGCTCTCTAAGAAATAGCTCATGCCACCTTTTCCTAGCTTTCAATGAGGACAAAGAATCCTGAAATCATATGAGTTGGCAAACTTAACGCCACGGGGCTTTCTAGTAGTAGTCTTTTGGGCTTTTTTTTTTTTTTTTTTTTTTAAATTGGGCTAAACCCAATTTGTTTACATCTGCAGAGGAAGTTGTAGGGAAACACTGAAGGGTCTTACTGGTGCAAGAAAGAGCTGTTCTGGTGGGAACCACGTTCTGAGCTTATACTTGATAAAAGCCAAGTGGCCTATTCACTTCAAGCCATCAGACACTGAATTATACTGACTTTCTCAGTCTCTTTTTGCTGTTCTTGGGTCTCCACCAGTCTTGGTAGTCTGAGTCTACTGACTTAGTAGCATGACCAGACTTGGTCTTGGTAATGCTCTACAAAAATCGGTGTCAAACAGTGCACAGTGGGGCAACGTGAATGTGAACTCTGCATTCCTTTCTTTTGTGTTCCTGCTGCAATGTTATTCTACATGCAACTTTAAGCACTTCATAACAGTTCTGTTAATACAGTTGATGCTTGACCTCAGACACAGAGATCCATTTTACTTTTACCACTTTTGGAACTGCAAATACTCGTGTAGCTGAACACCTGAGTCATTTGATGCTTTCTGTGAACTTAAATGGTAGGTTAAGGGAGAAATAAAAGCTGGATTTTTTTTCATATGTGGTAGCAACAGAATCTACATAGCAACACCAAACAGCTGTGTGTGCTCTAGGTCTTCTTAACCCATTTTAAGTATAATTTAGCTGTCTGAAGAGTGTAATAAAGAAATCCTAACAGTCCCCATTTAAATTCTATCTTTATCCGGACAAGATTGCCACATATTCTCCCTAAGTCCAAGTGAAACAAAATAGCCAGAAATACAGGTTTGCAGAGTCTTTTCTCAGATGCTAAATCAAATCTTTCTGTAATGTGAAAATGAAGGCAACAGATCTGCGAGGTTGCAGATATCCAGTGTCTCAGTTAGAAGAGCAGAAAGTGTGAGGTCCCAGCCTAATGCCGATACTTAGACGCAAGAACTGTGCCAACATCAGTGGTTTGGAGCTGAAGAAGGGTGTGCAAATCTTAACTTAAATTTTGTCATGGCTTGGCCCACATCAGCTGAAATTTTCTCAGCGTTTCAGGTTAACACACACAAAATGCACTGCTGTGAATCAGGTGATTTATGTTTAGTTGCAACTCCAGATCTGTAAAATTGGCTTAAGCGTAGGCTTTGGAATGCAACCCTTACACAGGCAAGCTGTGTTTGGTTTCAGGTTTTTTAGAGGCTTGCGTGCAAAATTGCCTCATTGCTTGAATTGATGCCTCTAATTAAACAGATTCGGTGCGCTGCAATAGTTGTCCTTTAGTATTACAGCTCAAACTAATACCCAATGTAACTCTGCTTAAGTCAATGGAATTATACTAAGGGAGAGATAGGCCTCTTTTTCTCAACACACTGTCTTTTTCAGTAAGGTTATGGGGGTTTTTTAAATGCCATTTCTAGATCCAAGAAGTATGTTCTTGTCTCTGGAATAATCTTATTTTTTAAAGATGCGATGTCAGAAAAAAAAAGATGGAAGCCTTGATGTGTCTTTAGCAGTATGCTTAGATTACCTTCACCTTATTTTTATGGTTTCATGATGCATTTCTCTTCTTATGTGGTGCATTTTGGTATTTTGTGGGTTTGGGGCTTTTTTAGAGAAAGTAGTGCCAAATTCTGGATTATGCAAACAAATTGTCTCCTGTATATGGTGATGCGAGTCAAGTATTCAGGGGTTTGATTCATCCTTCAAATTGAGCACCCTTGATAAAATTTTAATTCCTTTGTAGTAAAATAGCAATTCTCTTTGTTTAAAACTTATTGTTATGGAACATTTTGAATGTTTAGTCGCATGGAGTCATGCAAATAAGAGATAGACCCTACTTCTGCATGCATGAATTAAAAAAGAATTAACTTTTCTGATGTCATTCCACTGATGGGAGGGATTGGAATAGTTAAATGTATGCAGAAGTATTTGCGGGATTGAGGTTTGTCTATGGCTTAGCAAATCCTTGCATTTCTATAGCAATCTGACAATTGGTTGGCTCACTTCACTGGTTTAATACAATTTCATTTTCTTGGAAATGTATTGTAAGATTACCTCTTATGGAAAGCAAAGATAATTAGAGTATGTGAGGCTGCCTCCAATGCTTAGCAGTAGAGTGGGAGGACGGGGGGAGGGATCCAGCTTGTCAACACATGATTCTGTTGAAGGCTCTTGGCACTTCCCCTGCCATCTTAGTTTCCCAAATATTGTAAGGTTCTTCTGATCAGACTAGTGCACCGAATTTATTAAAATTTAAAGGTGATAGGGTTTGGAGAGGCGTGACTTGCTCATCTCTGGTAATAAAAACATATTGAGAAATCACTTGAAGTATTTGATATACAATTCAATTAAAATAAATATCTGTTGCCTAAATTGAGTGGCTTACTTTTCTATTTTAATGTGAAAAAGTAATAAAAATATTATGAACATGTAAAATAATGGGATGCAAAGAAGTCAAATGATGATTTTAACTTCACTCCAAATAGTGAAAGCAAAGCAATGCAATGGCTTAAAAGGATCAGAGTAAATACTTCCTCATATAACATACTCAATAACATCTGGAATTAGAATAGCTAAATTTAACATTATGAAGCTGCATGATTTTTATCCGTCTGATCTACATGGATTATCAGAAAAGTTTGCAGAGGAATTCTTCTCCTGTTGGTACTGTATTCTGTAGTATCGTGCTTACAAGGCCTAGTAACAATGCCTTTCAAAAACCACATTTGCTTTAGTATCTCTGAAATAACTGTGTTAAGTAGCAAAACCAAAGTTAGTCCTTCTGTTTTGTTTTGTCTTTCTAGTAGAAAAGGCTTAAAAATAAAATAGAACATATCAACTGAACCTTTTTTTTTTTTGCTGCAGAGTGGAAGTTTTAGTATGTTGTGCCCAAGGCTTGATTTTTTCGAGAACATTAGCCACAAGGTAGATGAAAGGCAGTCTTTGAATGGAATGGACTGAAATGACTGAGGTGGGTTGTTTTTACACTAGGGCTGTTTCTAGATATATTTCCAGTTACTTCAAGAAATGCTGAATTCTAGCCCATGAATAACTGTGAAGGCAAAATCAATGAATGTCTAACCTGAGTTTGTGATTGTGAAATTTTAACAGCTATGTAGGCCTGTAAATAAATATTCTGAGCAGGGTGATTGCATGAGCAAGAAGGGAGCCCCCTAAAAAGTTATTTAAATGTTTTATATCTCTCTCTGATGTTTAGTTCCTGGGACAGGGACTATGACATTTTAAGATGCCTTGATAGAGGACCAGACCATACCTAAGCTGACTGAAGAGCAGGCCAGGAAAGGTATTCTTACTTGGCCTCTTATCATATTGCTTTTTCTTTAGGGAATGTTTCGGGCTGTTCCTGACCTATGTAAAAAATGCAGATGAATAGTATTTTTCCCTTCCACCATGCCTTGCCACCCCTAGCTAGCAGTGAAATTTGCATATTGGTATGCAGACCATTCCTTGCCACCTTTTATAGCACACTCTTTTTTTTTTCTTTCTTTTTTTCCTTTTTCTTTTTTCTTTTTTCCTTTTTTCTTTTTTTTTTTTTTCTTTTTGAAATTCGCCTGTATGAAATGGTAACTAAAGGTACACAAGATGTTGTCCTGCACCCTTTTCTTTACAGCTACAAGCTGTGTGACTGACTCGGGAAACCTTATGACAAAATCTGTCTCAGAACCTATAAAAATTTCTTTGGTTTTGGGGGGAGGAAAAAGTTCTGAATGAATAATAACATATCATGGAATAGTTTTATGTCACGTGATAGTAAAATGCTCTTAAAGAACATCTGGATAGGATACAGAAGAGCTGAAAAATCATAACTAATTTCATATAGCTTGAAGAAATATGAATATATTGGTGGGCTAGGTTTGTATTTTTTGGCCAATAGTTATGCTGCTTTACTGAAAACTCTTTTGTGTACATGTGTAAATGTAACTGGATTGTAATCAATAGAATTACCCAACAACAACCACAATTTATATTAGCCAGGGGCAGGGATTCCCATTCATTAAATCTGTGGAGGACGTGCCTTTATCTATTTCCATGGATGCAGCCTGGAGCAACCAACATGTCATGGATTAGATAAATTGGGCCTGACATGCCTGTGTTTCTGGAAAATAGGACAAAAATTTCTTTTGTCCTTTGTGTCTTGTCTGCAAAAGCAGTGGTACTTTCCCCCCACCTATAGAGAATGACAGAAGATCATTTTCCTTGCTTGAAAAACTTTTTTTTTTAATTATAGGCATATTTTACATAGAGATATAAAAAGTAGACTTCCCAGCATTTTCACAAGTACCAGGAGAAGGGCAGTCAACCTACTAACTGCCACATATTCCAGCTCTCAAAGCACTTGCCTAAATCAGCTCCATCAGGTGTAGGCTTGCCAAAATTGAAGTTTCCATAGCCCTTCTTTATAAATAGCCATTTTGTTAGAACTTCTCCACTGAAAAAGAATGTGTTCGCTTTCCCAGAAATATGCTAGCCCTGTGGTCAAGGGATTTTTGTGGGCTGCTGGAAAGCCAAGCTAAATTCCTTTGTGAAGTGAATACACATTTACACAAATCTAAACCATTCCAAAAAGGGATTATTGTGCAAGTATCCCCAGTTAGTCAACAGCCCAACTGTTGGGACATTTCCCTGAGGCATTAGGGGCTCACAGAGCAGGCATCAGTATGGACCTTTGAGTAAAATACGGACCATAATTTCTTTCAATTTTAGAAACTTTTATAAGGATTTCCTTCCATAAGTACGTGTGAGAGTCTATCTTACATATAGATCTGCAGAGAGAACAAATTCTGACAGAATTTGCAACACAGAAAAAATTAAATTTGACAGTGCTTTTTCTCCCTCTCGTATTCACATGCAATAGCATCTTGAAGCAAAGCATCGGCCAAAATGCCATGGAGAAATAATTATGATTAGTTATCTGTAACTTTGTGATTTCAGGGGTGCAACCCCAAAGCAGGTGTGCAATCCCATCAAGGGAGATGGGATTCTTATTTATTACTGGCATAAAACATGGTTTCAAACTGGTCTCCTATGACAGAGAATGAAGAGACAGCTTTATAAAATTCGGGATAGTCTGATTTTCTGTATTTTTCTCTTCTGCAGAAGGGTGATGCCTGGGATCTGTTAGTGAGAATGAAGGTACCCTGCTTGTGCAGTGGAGCATTTAGATGTTCAGAGAGTTAGTCAAACTCTATTATTTCAAGCCCTCGTGCCTTTGGAATTTGTACTTTTTTTGGCAGCTCAAAGTGTTACTCAAATTTTCGTGCCGTCTCACTAAGAACCAGAATTTGATGCCTCTGAGCTCTGATGCTTGAGTCTGCCACCATAGACACTGGGAGGAGCTCATTGTGCCATAAAACATTTGCAGGACCACCTTTAATTGGCATATTTAACAGTCTTCCCTGCTCTGATTTGTTGGGAGTTGGATTCAACTCCAACTCCACAGCATTAGTATATGTGGGCCAATGCTTGTACAGAACACTACATATATAGGAAAACCAATGTTTTCTTCACTAGTCCTAATAAAACTTTCTTATATATCTTTATCTATTATATTGCATCATGGTGTTTATTTTTGTTTACACTTTTTGAATATATAGACTTACTGGTTTACGGAGTAGCTGTTTTCTTGATTGGAACTGCGTCTATGGAAGCACAATCCCACAGTTTTTGGAAGGAAATAAAAACATCTATTCATCAGGATATACTGTGATTTAAAACCTAGAAACTGTTTTCCAGCATATCATATGGCACATGTTTACCTCTGTTTAAAAAGAAAAAAAAAAAAAAATCATTTGAATTGCACAAGAGCAGTGTGTGATTGCAATAAATAGGTTTTGGTGATGATGTTAGTATTTTCTAGATACAATACAGATACACAACTATTACTTTTTAAGTATATTATAACATACCCTGTTTAAATGTTATTAAAACTAAATCTGTGTCTGCATATAGAATTTCCATAAAACATCTGTTTAATTGATTCTGGCCAAGGTTCAAATTTCTCCCATTGATTTCCAACATCCCATTGTTTTACTTCTAGTCTTGTTCTGCCTGCTACATTCTTACTTCCCCTTAGCTTCCCTTTCTTTCCTCTCCACTTTTTCCTTTCCCAAATTTGATGCAAACTTCTTGTTCTTAACATCGTCTTGAGGGTTTTATGCTTTATCAGCACCTGCTCTCCTTTCATGGTTGACCCCTTGCTGAACTCAAAGCTCTCTACTGCAGTCCAGAGCCTGCTAATCATTTGCATCCCCAGTCTTTGTCAGACAAATGAAGAATGGCCTATGTGTTGATTGGTACAGCAAAGCAAAGGTTCTAAGAAAGTCAGTGATGATCTGCAATTTCTGGTGTATTAAATGACTCATCTCTTCATGCTGGAAGGCTGCTATCTTGTTAGTGTGCATGCTTTTGTCTTATGTGCATGCCCACCTTGCTATATTGCAGTTGCTGTAGTTAACCTTCAGTTTTGGGCAATGGGACAACAAAGCAACATCTGATTTCACACCTCCTTAAGACACTGTGGTGTAAAATGACCTCAACTGCTTAATGCTGAAATGAATCTAATCTTCAAGTATTCAGGTGGTACTTAACAGGAGATAGGAAGATTTTTCTCTCCCCAGAGTGCAATTGGCTATTTTTTTTTATTTTTTTATTTTTTAATTGCCTGCTGATGAAAATCCAGAGACTAGTCACTGCTGGACACAATGCATGCATGCTTTGAGGTGGCATAAAATTCTGTTGTAGTAAGACTCAAACTTAACAGTTAACATTTTATCATTCTCTTCCCCTGTCTCTGTGGGGACAGCAGACTGCCAGGAGCTGTCTGTTTTTTCTTTGCTTCTCAACACAAAGCATGGGTTGCCTGCTAGGGTAACTTCAATTTTTAGTCAGCTTCTTTTTCCAGAAAGTCTTGGTCACAGATAGAGCCTCAGGCTCTTGGTTTTTTTGCACAAACAGCTCTATCTCCTGAGGGCTGAACTGGTTTAGTTTCATTAAAGTATAGTAGAAGTTTTATGAAAAGTAATGGGTTGGGGTTTAGAGACAATCAGGCCACATGATCTAATAGTTTTTTTTCTGGTTTTACATCCTGAGAAAGAATAGTATGGAAGATATTAATGTTTGCTTGTTTGGTGTACTTTTCTTTAAAAACTTCAGATTTTTTCATTCAGAGTGGGAAATCAGGTATTTCATTAGTGGGAAAAGTTCCCGAGTCAAATAACTTGAAGTATTTCTAATTTAAGAATGCCTATGGGAAAATTGATGATATGATGTATAATTTATCTTAACAAATATCTTTCAAGCCACCATGAACTGAATAGTGCTTGATGTCGAGAAGCCTATCCTTTAAAACTCACTTCTGTGTACTGTGTCTGTGTCTGTGCTCTGTATCCATTTGTAAATCCAGTGCTTTTGGTTCCACTTTTTGGTTCAACTTTTTCAATGTTCAGCAAGAATTGATACCACTTACTCTTTTGCCTACCTACGGAAGACCATCAACCTAATAGTTTTAAACATGTACGTCGGTCTTTGTGAATCAAAAAGGCTGCGACTGTAGTAGTTTCTGATGTATTGTGTAAGCATTTATCTCTTTATGCATGGGAAGTAAAAATGAAAAATGTGGTTTTATTTCAATAACTATGCATTTTTGTTATGTACATATACATAGGCAGTTCTATGTGTGCAAAAACTGCAGGGTTAATTCGGGGGGAATCTTGGCCCAGTCTGTGCAACACTGGCATAGATTCACAGAGGTATTTTCGTGTCCCTTGTTGTGTGCTACCTGTAAGACCAACAGCCAAGTGGATCTACACAACCATTGACTTTCCATCACTCTTTTCTCTATGCACCTCTCTCCCTCCTCCCCTTCCTCTCTCTCTGGGGAGCTACCTTTGACCTGGGCAGACTTTGCTTCGTTGACTCAGATTCTGCTATCCTTCTCCTAACTCGGTCACCTCCCAAGTCGATCTACCTGTTATTCAGTAAAACAGCCGAGGTTTGACAGCTAGCAGAAGAGCGAAGTGATGCTCTGGAAACACGCAATAACTGTTGGCATTAAGTTCCACTTACTCTTGCACTATGCAGTTAAAAATGTGTAAAAACTATTTCCAGTGAATTATTAATAAAACTTGCTGAAGTTGAGCTTTCCTACTGCTAAATGGAAGAGGCATTGCTGCACAGCACTATCCTCGCAGAGTTTACTAGTGGAGTGTGGCCATTTCATGATATTAGTTATGTATTTGTCTCAGTTGTATGCTTGTTTCATTTAAAGACAAGACATCAGAAGTTAATCATTATTTCTTTCCCAAGAATGCTTTTGAAAAATGGCACTTTTAAAATTGCTAATATATTCATCATAAAAATGAAAAATTCTTTGGAAATCTGGTTGCAATACAGTGTTCTTCTGATTAATAACCCTTGGAAATCTGTGCTCATTATACCATAAACATGACCTTTATAAAAACATCAGTAAAATCCAACTGCTGAATATGCCAGGTCAAAGATTTTTTTTTTTAAATGTCAAAAAGTGTAAAGCTTTAAAATTAATGTGATTTTTTTATAATACTTGGCTGATGCTTGTATTTTTTACTTACTTATGGTGGGGGGGTTCTTTGAGTCTGTGTGGTTAGGATCCATTGGCAGACTGTGACCCCAGGGGAGCACACTTTGGGGTAAATCTTAATGCCCTTCAGCAGCTTCCTCCCTGTTGTTCAATACTTAGATCCGTTTAGTTTGTAACAACATTTTTGCTGGGCCTGTAAATTATTAGATCTGGTAAGGTCTAGTAGCTCTCTAGTAGAGGCTACTAACCACATACTCTGAGCCGCTGATTTAGGATACATCCACGATGCGCTAGTCAGTATTGGTGCAGTCAGTCTAGAACTGTCAGAAAATTTCTTCATCTGCTGAAAGCTGTAGAGAGAGACTGTGCATGCAGTTTTGGGGAAATGCACATTTATAACACTGTGCCCTTACTCTGACTTCATCAGAGTGCTCCTCTGCTTCCCACACCCCTCAAGATGCACCTTAGCTTGAGTCTGAATGCAAATCTTTCTGCTGCAGGCTGGAAATCGTACTGTGGGTAGCTGCTTTATGTGGGGATAGCTAGCCAAGATGAAGACCTTATGGTCACAAGAGGAAAAGGGAAAGCTGTTTTTCCTTTGATACCTAGACAAGCTTTTCTGGGCTGGCATTACTGCTTAATGTGGTAGGAATGTCTATATATATTTCTAGCTCACTTTGGGCAAGGCAGGCTTTTGACTTCCTTGGATTCACTTTCTTACTAAAGAAAGTAGAAAGTTGTATAAAACATGAGCGGCAGGGGAAGGAACTACACAATAGAGTTGGGAATTCATAGTTTGTCAAAAGTAAAGAGAATTATTACTGCAGATGTGGACTCATTGGTCCACTCATTTTCCCTCTAGCGTTTATGGCTGGGAAGGAAGAACAGGTTTTGACATTGTCTTTGCTGTTGTGAGATCACTCAAGTCTGAGTGAAAGTGTGCATTCAGTTCACTACTAGACTAAAACCAGGCAGGGATGTTGCAGTGCTCAGAGCTTTAAATTTAGGGACCTAGGGCTCAGTTCCTTGATCTGCCATGGATTCCTGTGTGAGCTTTGAGCAGGTGACTTATGCTGTCTGTCCTAGGTTCCTAGCTGAAAAATGGGGATAATCTCTTGCCATGTAGAAATCTCCTGAGACTTAATACCTGAATTGCATGGAGAAAAATAAGGCTGCTGGGTATTTAATATTTGATTTTGTTTTGTAAGGCAAACAGAAAAGAAAAGCTCAGCCATTCTCAAGAGGGAGGAGAGCTGAGGTTCACGGGCATTTTGCTTGTTTACCTTCTCCGAAGCCATGATGCTGGCAGCCTTGGGCTTTCTGATTCTCTGGTAGCTGGTATGGCTGGTACTTGGTATGGGCAGCTGGTAATAAGCAAAGTGGCCAAACTGGACATTTTCTTGCTGTTTTCTTCTACTAGAAGCAGCCAGAAACTTACAGAAAGTGGAACATTCATTTTGGATCATTTAATTTTCAGTGATCCAACAGCTTCCAATAGGGAAAAAAAATCATCCAAATTTGACCAACTGAAATAAAACCTCAGAGGATTCTGAAAAAGCTCAATTAGGTAGGTCATATTACTAAAATAAAAAAAGCTTAGTTGCTGCCCTTGTGCAATTTATAATCCATAGAAGATGTTGCCCGTAGTGAGTTAGTGCAATTCATTGCTAGGATGGTGTTAAGTACTGAAGTTCAGATCCTGTTTTTTTAGATTGTATTTAATTAAAAAATATTTCAATTCGCAAAGTGTCTCCTGTGGGCTATAGCATATTCTAGGTATGGGGGGAAAGGGGTGATACTTTGTGGGGTTCATGGAGGCTCTGACTTGAATGTCCTCGTGGGTAAGGTCTGCACAGTGCGGTGCACTTTGATCCTGTTCAGAGAGACTGGACTTAATTGTCTGTAACCTGGGCCCACCTGTCTGTTAATGCAGATGGATAATGGCAGAAGAACAGGAGGGAAGAAGGTAGCAAAAAGGGAGCAGGAACCTAAGCTTCTTTACTAAAAGTAAGGACAATAATGAAAGAAGATAACGGATATTGGCGTATTCATGCAAATTTGTCTCTGCATTTCGTAGTCCAGCATCATAATAGTAGTTTCACAGGATTCTACACAATGTAAAGAGTAACCTACTCCTTTAGGTGTACAGAAGGGTACATTTTTCAGTCAAAATTCTTGTATCAGGATATATGATTTTATGTTTTTCAAAATGCTAGTAAGTGTGAAAGAAAAAAAAACTTTTAAAAAACACTATGATGCATAGCCTCAGGCTTCTAAAACTACTACTACTAAAAAGAATTCTGTTTCTAAACTAGCTCACTTTGCAGGAATCACAGAATAAATATTGTCTCTAGACAAAATAATAGTTTGAATAGCAGCAAGTGACCAGAGCTGATTCAAACTTTCCAGGTGAATAGTGTATGTGCTGAAAAATGCACTCTATAAATAAATAGTGGGTACTGATTTGTGCCAAACTGGAAGACGTTTACTTTTTTTAAAAAAAGGAAGGGAGGAAAAGAGGGAAGGGGATTAGAAAATATTTGAAAATATTTTTTAATTGAGTAGTTTTGAATTCTTTGGGTTTGTGTGTTTGAAATTTGCCAGTATTTAAATAATAAAAATGGTTAATTATCCAAGTACAAACTATAGAATTTCATTTTGGGTGAAAGAAATATTTCAGCTGACACAATGATTTTTTTTTTCCCCCCTAATTGTCTTTATTCTTTGGTTTGGCCAGTGAACTGAAAAATCAATTACTTGCAGATCTCCACAGCTGAGACAGTGTTGCATTCATCCTCTTCAAAGTGACTAGCCACTGTTAACATTACTAACAGCAAAACCTATGAAAGGAAAGCTTGTATTGCCACACAGTGTACTTGATCCTCAAGTTGTCTCAGGAGAGTCAGCAGGATCGAGGCTGGTGTGGTTAGAGCCCCGTTTTGAGGGTTCTTCTTTTCTAGTGGGTGTCAAATACTTAATACAGTTGTTTTTTTTCTTTCTTTTCTGAAACTAAGAGGGATTATATGAAACAATAGTGCGTTTAAATGTGGATGTCCTCATTTTAAAAATATTTTTTGCGATTATTATATAATGAAAGTGCTCCCCATCAAAAAAAAAAAAGTCTGTGAACAATGCAGGAGTCAAAAGCACTTTAAGATCATCATTTTCCCTTCTAAAAAAAAACAAAAACACCGCAACCCTCCACCCCCCAACCCAACCACGCACAAAAACAACAACAAAAAACCCTTACAAGGAATTAATCTCTAAGACTATAAATGGTCAGAAAATATTTTTTCTGAGCAATAAAGTCTCAACAGGCATCATATTATTTGTTCACACTTAACATCCTTTCAGCCCATACAGAATAATATGGGGATAAATGTAGCCTATTAAAATCAAATATTTAAAATTAAAAAGTGTGTCTGTTTATGCACAGAAAAGGCACAGGTTGCATGTTAGCTAACTTTCTGTATGATGAGTTCATATTTTAGTCACTTGAGTAGTATAATAGCTACTAATAAGTAGATTGGTGATTAGGTGTAGCCTATTTTGCCATGTCAGGTTAGATCACTGGTACTACTTATTATGGAACTGGACTTACCTTTAAAGTGACAATCTAGCAGTTTTTAAAAAAAGTATCTGTTGCAAAAATGAAGACTAATCAAAGGAAGCGCCCTGGTGACTATAGGTCATGACAAATGACATTAAGCTAATTCTGAAAAGCCAGATCTAAAATCCATGTTGCATTGTCTATGTTATATCCAGGAGAAGGTTATTCTTTTGTCTTTGGATGTCTTTAAATTTCCCTTTTTATCAGGTTTTCTGAAGACCTAAATGTGCTATCTAATATTTTAGATAAAGCTCATTATTCGTCATGGCTAGCCTACTGTTCTTAATTGCTTATGTCTTTATTGTCTTTTTGAAGAAAATCCTTTCAAATACACCTTTTCTTTGGCCCATTGGCAAACTAAATTCATAACAAATTAAAAGTTCTAGCTGATACTGAGTTATCCAAATGTAAGTTTCTTAGCATTTATAAGACAGAACATGAGCTCCCCACATGTCCCTTCTCTTTTATCCTTTAAAATAGCCTGAGCTATTTTTCTTGAAAATTTTCTAGGAAAAAAAATCCTCTTTTGGCTCAGGCTCTCTAGGATATATTGCAATGCTTACTGGGTGTGAACTGCCAGATATTAGGATCTTATATAAAAAAATATTAATGATACTTTTTGAAGGTACCAGCTGAAAGGTTCTCTGAGCTTCTGCCAAGGCAGAATGCGTGTATTGGTTAGACTCAAATAAGCTATCATGGAAATAGTGGGAGAGGCGTGAGATGGGGTGGAAAACTTGGGAATATCTATATCTTGGAGAAACCAAATTATGATACTGAAAACAAACATGGACTCCAGGATAGAAGGGAAATTGAACATTAGTTTAGGGTGTCTCTGATGTCTTGAAAATGGCTGTACACATGGCCAGAAGGAAAGAATTGCAAAGTAATGAAGGAATGAAAATAGAATTCTGCAGAGATTTGCTTTTTTAGTCAGTGTTTATGGTGGTAATAGTTAGTGATGGAAGAACTGCAAAAGATTTAGATTAATGGGGTATTAGTTTAGAGTTCCTGCCCAGTTTACATAACTCCAAGTTCCAAACTCATTGCAAAAAATTATCTACGTTATTTGTGTCTGCAAAATTTGGGCTGGATATTTCCTTAGGAGAGACTATTTGATAATAGATGTAGTGATTCTTTTTCTGGAAACTAAACCCGCAGTTGAGTTTAAAGAGTGTGCATGAGGAAAGGCTATGCAGGGGAAGATGTAGCATATCTTTCTGTGTAGCCAAGTCACAAAATATAGCAATATGTGGTTGCCAAATTGTTGAGCTGTATGTGTTAGGGAAGGTGAGGGACAGGGATCTTGAACTCTTCCAGAAACTTCAAGAAAACTTGTTATTTATTATTCTGTATATTAAAAAAAATGTGCTCTATCATGTCTGTTTACTAAGACTATTTTCTTTTGTTTTCTTCATGCATGTTAAGTCTTTGTGCTTCTCTTAATCCAGAGTTTAGGGGCAGTACTTACAGCTGTTTATTCTGTTTACTTACCAGTGATGCGAGGGATATTTCAGGTGACCTGGGAACAAAAATTTGCATTGGAGACTTTCTTATCAGAAAATGCTATTTCAGTGAAAACAAAAAATTCCCCCAGAAGGTGTTAATTTTTTTAAAGAATTGTGACAAAAATGTCTTTAAGATAAGGTCAAAACTTTAGCATCTTTAAAGAAATCAAGTTTCTTCTTTCTGGAATGACTTCTCATTTAAAAAATCTGTTTTCAATTCCATAGTGAAACATGGTCTTTAAAGTTAAAACTGGGGGAAAAAAAGCCCAGTATTTGTTCACATTCCAACTCAAAACAAATAAAATGTGACAGTTTGAGGCTGAATCTGCAGGAATCACCTCTTCATCTGAATGTTTCTGTTTTCTTCCCTCGGTTCTAGGTACAGGCAAGAAAGATGTTGCAGTGGTAAAGTTCATATCACCAGTGGCTTCTGAAGGTGAACTGCTTGCTTAGGCTGTGCCACAAAGAGCACGAACCTCATGTCGTGCACTCAGCTCTGCACCCCGTAGGCTGTCTGTGCTCAGAGCATGATGCTGTGTTGCCTGCTAGGCTGTGCTTAGAAGTATTGCAAAACAGATTACCTAGTGGTAGGGCAAAATGTCTAGACCCAACTGGAGGCACAAAAGTGCATCCATGTGTAAAAATGCACAGTTTGATTGACACTGGGGGAGTTCTCAAAAAACTGTCTCAATAAGATACAGGAAGGGGCAAAGGTTTTCAGCAAGCTTTTTTCTTCAAACGTGTTTGCTCGTACTTACCTTGGATGTATTGCCAGTGTCTCTGGCCAAGAGATTATCTTGCCTGTGTTTTAAATTGCTTGAAAATACCAATGATTACTTCAATCCTGGTTTAAAATGCTGAGCTAATTAAGCTTCTAAGTTTTATGATTCCTGTGCTTCCTACAAAGAAAATTGAGGTAAAAACAGTGACATGAATTTCCCAAATGTCTGGAACATTCATCTCACGTTTAGGATCTGAATGGGCTGGGAAGACTCTTCCTTTTTAGAAAGACATTAGACTATAACATCACGAGCTTGTAACACTGGAATTAATAAATAGGTTAGTATCCTCCTATTTTAAGAAACTGTAGCATGCTACTCATACAATGTAATTTTAGACCTGTCCTGCCCTACGTTTTGGGGGTACTGTTATATCTCTTAAGTCTGGCCATGCATGCACCTAGTTTTTGGCAAGGATGTCTATGTGAACTTTGGGTAATAATACAGAACATCAAGCATAGGCTGTGGACAAAGCCTGTCAGTGGTGCAGGATGTTATCCTAGCTTTATTGGTCAAAGTGGAACTCCAAACCTTGCTGGTAGGAAGTCTGTAAAAAGGCTGACGTTAAGCCTTTGTTGTGTGTTGGTCAACAGTGTTGCATATGCACAGAGAAAGCTATAGAGGTCTTTCTGTACAAGTTTGTTGTACAGAACACCAAAACCGTCCTAAGCAATCTTTATGGTACCTCACCTTGATACAGTGTTCAGTAGCACTGAATATCGAAAAAGCACCCATGTCTTGCTATCGTAATTTTCTAAGTGTGCTGTTGTCACACATAGCACCACTGATTTACAAAGTAAATTCTGCTTTAGGATTTCTAGTGCGCTCCTCTTCCTTTCCATTCAGTTTGGGTTTCTTGATTCTCATGTTTTCCTTCTGTCATCATTTCTGCCCTTGATGTTGTCTTCTTTACAATAAGAATTTCTCTACACGTGCTTTTCAAGAACTCTTCCCAGGGGGCTTCTACCCCTCTCCATCCCTCTGCTAATGAAATAAATGGTAATGTTGACGTTCCCAAATGTTTTCCAAAGGTTTTTCAGTTAAGCGGAGTCACAAAAATGGTTGCCATTGCTTCAGGTTTCCTGTTGCTGATTCTAGAGTACAACTCTGCACACATTAAATGGAAAGAGAAGCTCATTTTTGCAGCCATGAACACTAGAGAATTTCTTTCAAGCAAAAGCTCAAGTTTCATGATACCTATCACATGCTCCATCGTTAAGGGACATGTCTGACACTATTGCAAAAACAGAGAGCAGCTGTGCTCCTGAACATAGTCATTTTCTGTGCCACTGTAGCCAGGACTGTGGTAGATTTTAAACGCTGTTCCAGAGGCTCTGAGTCCCAGCCAAGGTCCTGCAGAGCTGGCTGAATTTTTCCTTTTAAAGCGTGTTCTCGTCCCCAGATGACTTTGTGCAGCACTGGCTGGCAGCAGCAGGTGGGTTAGTGCCTAGTCATGCCACAGGGAAGGATCACAGAAAGACTATTTCATCCTTCATGGCATGGTGTCGTAGTAGAGTATAGGAGAGCAGTGCTGTTGCTGTAGGTAATTCGGACCTGTGAGGCTCGGCTCCATAGCACTGAGATAATACAGTTGACAAGCTGGGTCCCCAAGCATAGGTGATATTTCTCAATGCAGTTTGCATTTGCATCGGTGATGGAGGATGTTTAATCAGCTTCAATTTCTTTGCTATTGTCGGAAAATGCTCGCCTTGGTATTTCTGTGTGATTCTGTGCAATCTCAGGTGCAACCTGGAGAGATGTCTTAGTAAGGTTTTTATTTGTAGGAGTGACTTCTTCCCTTCATGATCTGTAAAAGCTTTACATGAGAAAAAAATAAGTATTTCCAACATCTAAAAAAAATATCTTTATGGGCCTTTCCTTTTCAGAGGGGATGATTGGCCTGTTCAACACTACCCTTATCATCATTCTGACTTGTTGCATTTATTTTTATGCTGCTGTTGTAATAACTACATGGGAATGTAGCAATTGCCAAACCAAAGGCAATCATGAAATCCTTGATGATCCAATGCTGGTGAGCTGTGGAAAGCAGAGCTGCTTGCCCTTTGCTTTTCTGGTGCTGCATTTGAAGAGTGATTTGGTACACTGTTACATTGAGGTAAATATAGAAATTACTCCAAAAATGGCGGTTACTGTAGGGCAAAAAACTAGCATGAGTTTGGAGTGAACGCTAATCCAGTACCTTTAGTTTACTGGTGGGTAGTGTTTTCCTTTCAATGATTCTTAGTGAAACGCTTCACAGCAGAGCTGAAAGTTGGCTAAAAGTACTGTC
The DNA here is from genome assembly GCA_017639485.1 of Pluvialis apricaria. Lineage (NCBI taxonomy): Eukaryota > Metazoa > Chordata > Aves > Charadriiformes > Charadriidae > Pluvialis > Pluvialis apricaria. Next base: position 42,784,788 of record CM030008.1, on the reverse strand, counting down.
TTTGAAAATTTGGCTCCAGCTGATTTTATACCTAGAAGCAGAACTGGGGACGATCAGCTGCAACTGGTTAATTAAATCCTGTGCTGTTAGCCCTCAATTAGATGCATTAAATTGCAAACCTTGTTAGCAGATTTGCTGGGCAAATATGGAGATATTCTCTATATCATTCCGACTACTTTATATTTGGGTTCTTAAAGAATGTATGCAGCTCGTCTAATGAAGTGTCTGTATGTATGAGAGGAAAAAAAGAAACAGATTTTGGAGATATCTCTCTCTGTTGGTCTGTCTCACTGTGTGTCTCTTCAATGAGTGGGGTAAAACTCCCCTTACGTTTTTTGGGTTTTTTTTAATGTTTCTTGGACTCTCACCAGCAGGTTTTTACAGTCTGTTGCCTGCCTCTCAGATTAGAAGAACACTGGCATATTTTAACAGTTTCCTAGGATCCAAATAGTCTTTAATTAACAGGGAATTGATGTTTTGGAGTGCAACCAAAACATGGGAGACATTGGAAGCAGAGAATGGGCTTGGATCCTTCCAGCTTTTAGCTGGCTGCGGCAAGGGGCAAACAAATAAGTAAAATAGGGTCTGCTGCAAACAGGTAGTGACTTATTGGTATGCAAGGGGATTTCTTCATTTGCATTATGTTCCCACAGAACTGGTGGTTAGTAGCATTAGCCGGGAGGAGCTTTCTGCTGTACAGAGTCTGAATCAGCTCCACCCCTTGCAAGAGCAGAAAGTGTTCATCAGTACCTTTCCATAAACCAAATTTCAGTGGCTGCTGAAATTGTTCTTAATTTAGATTTGTATCGATCAACTGTTGAGGCAGCAAGGTATGTTGTGTTTGTGAGGTTTAGGTTGACTCTGAAGCTGTAAGCTGCATGAGTGAGCATTTAATTAAAAAATCAAAAGTCTACAAATGACAGGACTTTTGCGGAGCCGAACAGCTAGCTGTTGTTCTTTTTCTTCTGGAGCAGTTTGCCTTAGGAGGGTTGAGCAATAGGGCTGGGGTGAACCACTGAAATTGTAGCAGAATGAGACTAGCTGAAGTCCTAAAGTGAAGTCAGACATACGCTGAACTATTGTTCCAGGTAATCCGGGGAGAGAAATGGTTTATCAGCTAATTTTAAATAATGATAGATTGATACCTGAAGCAATTACTGGCAAAGAATTATAACCAATAGTCACTGAGTCAGCTGTGCTGTTTTTCAGTAGTGCAGTAATTTGTGGACAAATAAAAATGTGTTTGTTTAATCCAATATCGGCTTTTTATTGTTGCTTTTTTGTGTTCACCCCCCCACCCCTCAATCATAGTATTCGCTGAATGCATTCTGTTTCTTTCTACACCTAGGTGGTACATGCCAGAGCCCTGCTCTTCCAGCCCTAGTGCGTCCTCCTGCTCCACCTTTGCAGCCGTCGCTGGATATTAAACCATTTCTTCCGTTTCCTCTGGACACTGCTGCAGCAGTCAATCTCTTCCCCAACTTCAATGCAGTAAGTACACTCCTAAGAGTTACTGTCCACCTCAGTGAGCCACAGTTTCCATGGAAGACTCGAGAGGGCACAAAGTAGAATTTTATGTACTCAATTAAACGTGGAATATCCTCTCCCTTACTGAGGGCCAAATAGCTCTTTTAGACACACTGGTAGGCCATAAATTAAAGCCTAGCTGAGCGTTAGCCAGAAGTAATGTAGAAGGAAAAAATGACATGATCCCAAGTGACATGCAATAAAGTTGCAGGCCACATTCAGTCCCAGGGCTTGTGAGTTTCCCACTCTGATTTAAGATGTGCAGAGTTTCCACTAACCTACAGTTTGCTGCAAGCGTGAAACTCTCAGAGCGATGGCGTTCTACATCCCATCTCTAGCAGGCTTCCTGAGAAATACTTACAGTTTACAAATTGGAGGGGCTACAAAAGATAAAACTGTTGGGATAATTAAAGTAAGAATGAGAACAGCATTAGCTGGTATATAATCTATTCATTGGCAAATAATTCAGTGTATTTTTTTCATGTTAGGGTATTTTATTTCTCATGCCTTAGGTTAAAAAAAAGGTTAGCTTTCTCTTTAATAATTTTTTTTACTTAGTCATACTATCTATGACTATAGAAAACTTATTCCTTTGTAGGTATTTTCATTATTTTACTGACATATGCCATGAAGATTTCAATTTTCCTGTTTCCCACTGAGATATTTAATGCTCTAAAATAGAAAAAAAAGTCTATAAATTGGTTATCTGTTAATTTTGACTTTATAGAATTATCCCCCTTTTTAATTTAAGCATACTCTGGGAAGTTCTTTTCCTTATTTACATATACTAGATATAGAAAAAAAAATTAAGAATGTGTGTGCTTACCTATTTTAAGAGACACAGAGAGGGGTGGAAATTGCCATGCCAAAGCAATTTTAATTATCATGCAAAAATCTTAATTACAATAATTAAGTGTAGTAAAAGAACATGCCCATTCTAGAAGCAATTTGTAGTAATCAATAGCAAATTTCCATAATTAAATGTTCATTTATTTATCTTTTAGGGATGTTCATTTTGCTTTAAAGTAATTAAAATGAACTAATTGTCAAAAATATTTATTTATGCAGTCTTAAATTCAAGCAATTCACAGCATGAATAGAGATCAGAGAAGCTATAAGCTGCAAGTCAAACAATATGTCAAAGAATTATTATTACAAAGAAGCTTTTTATTACAAAGAAAGTTTTTCAAAGTTTAAAATGAGGTATGCAGGAAAGTTTTTAAAAGTGCTGGTTTTAACCAGGTTACTGATAACTCCTAATGAACTGGATAAACCATTAGGCTTCTTCAGTATGCTTTAGCTTTTTTTCTTACCAGTTTTGCTTTGTGATCACTGTTTGTATTTAATGCAATAGGCCAGCTGATTTTTTAGAAATTTTCTATTAGAATTTCTGTTTTTTTCAGGATTTTCCAGAGTTCAGTCTTCAGATTGTTTTGCTAATTGTTTAACTCTGCATAACTCAAATGCAATTTTAATGATGAATTTTAATAAATAATTGTTAATCTTGTGTTGTTCCATAAATTTGCAGTTTCTTTGGTTTTTTTTTTGCAAAGACTGATTTTATACTATAATTATACGGGGGGCGGGGGGGGGGAGATGTGCTTGTATTTATTTGGAAATAAGAAAGTAGAAATAGACTCCTTTCAAAACCCTGTTATTCCTGAGCATCATCTTAGTGGTATATCATTTGGTATAAGCGCTGTAGTTGGACTTTACAGACTCCTCGTCTCTTCAGTTTTTCAGTAAACTGAGCCTAGGTTTCAAGAGTGAGACTAGCAGCTCTTTTTAACAGCACTCTGAAGTTTGTTCCCGTGCAAAGGACTGCTTCCTGTGATGTATGGCCATCTGCCAAGTCCACCTTTGATGAATATGTCAGTCCCGAGTGCGAGGATGCTGTCATCAGAGCTGCTGTCACCTGCCTTGCTGCTCATAGTCTTTGCCTTGCAACATGACCTTTGCCTTTTCATCATGTGTGCTGACATGCAGCATCATCCTTGGTGTTCCCATTTTCATTCTGAATGGTACATTATTGAACGCTGCTATGTTTAGCTCGTATGTCAGAGCTGGTTAATGGCGTCCTCCAAACACATAGGCTAGCTGAGAAGTTCTGCATATTTCCAGAAATTCTTTCCAAGCTGATGAATCTTTTGGGGAGACATCAGCTGCTGCTGAGCATTATCAGCCTAAGGGGAAGGTACCCAAAAGTCATATTAGACTTTAAATGGGACATCTGACAAGGGCTTTAAGGATGTAAATGTGAGACAGAAAAGAAGTGTTTAACCAGAAATCGGTCTTCGTAAATATGCATGCTCAGGAATGATTGTAGCTGTTGATAATGCTTTATATTTGTTGACTTCCTGACAATCCTACACTGTCAGCAGAGAAGCATTTACATTCTGTGACTAAACCAAGGTCAAGCAGGTGGTCAGTAAAAGACCCAGAACTCCAAACACCTGAACTGGACGTTCTCTCTCTTGTCAATAAATTAGCTTACCCTTGATTGAGATGTCAAGGTCATAGATTGTGTCTTAGGAAATAGATTTCTAAGGACCTCTTGACCTTCGCACAATTCCACAGAAACTACTGAGTTTGGCAGCATGTCCGGGCTACTTCCCGAGATGCTGGAGGGAAGTACAGAGTTTTGGCCATTTACTGGCCACTTTTCAACAGCCTTCGCTTGAGAAGAGCATGATCAAGGAGAAACTTAAGTAAAAATTCAGTCATGTTTCAGAGAAAAGAAGTGGTCTCTGGTTAAGGCAATCCTAACTCAACTTGAGAGTTTGGTTGTGATAGGCATAGGCATCTAAGCTAATCAGCCTAAGTTTCTTCACAACAGACAATGGAGAAAAATGAGCAATTTCTCCAAATTTTTAAGTGGAGAAAAATACACAAAGGTAGATTGCAATGCAAGTACCCAATATGTCTACTTTGGCATGAGGTGAAGTGAACCTTGAAAGTTCCCATTTGTCTCTGCTGACTATAATGAGGGACTGGCTCAGCTGCATCTACATTTGGTTAGATGACTCCCTCGTTATGGAACAGGTCATAAGCTATTCACAGCTGATATATTAAATTCCACTCAAAAATCAGATGACAGAAATGCTGACATTGTATTGTGTATTTACAGAGGAATGGTCCCATTTATCAAGCAGTTATGCTTCTAATTTTACCTAAAGACAGTCTTAAGGGAATTTGAGAATTCAGATGAACTGGATAGAAATATTAGGAGAGGTGAAGGCAAAAGTAATTTACCAATGGAGAATCTCAGGCACATGCACAAGAACTAACAAAACCAAATACTGATTTTAAGTACCACAAATAATATTAGTAAGGTGTTGTATTTTATACCATTTTTTCACTCTGTTTCAGTTCATCACAAACATAAGATTACTTTCTTTGTTACTGATGATTTTGATCTAAAGCTAGCTCAGTTTTGCCTGTTGCCTCTGAGGAAAACATTCAGCACTGATTTCTATGAAGGCAAAAGCTTTCGTCGGAGCAAAGAATAGAGGAGATAACACGGTGTGTACAAGCCTTTACCAGTAATATCTCTGGACACTGAGGAGAGGGAAATGTAAAAAGTGAGTAGCCTGAGAAATGCAAGGAAGATGACATGTGAACCTTTGAACCATTCAGTTTCAGGAAGAACGTTTTCTGTTTATACAAGAAAGCGTAAAGCAAACATACCAATTAACAATCTGGTTAGCTGAACATTTGTAGGTGCTATGCTCTTAATTGTGAAGCAAATGGTACCCTCAAGTCATATGTAAAAAGAAATTTTAACAACACAGCTGTTTAAACTGAAAACAGTGCACTGGTGCAGACCCTGAAGAATCACAAGTTCATTGCAAGTTTATCTGATATAAAAAGATGAATCAAGTATGACTAAATTTTATGAATGAAAGAAACTACAACTATAAACAGTGCTTACGTAGGCTTTTTAAAATATGATTTGAAGATTGTCAGAGGAATAGAAAAATAATTAAATTGTTTATTCTGAAAAGTGTTTGAGATAACTTGGCAAACATTTGGTATACTTCTGTGTTTTCATCTGCAGAGTGAGAAGCTTTAAGTCTGTGTGCTTCTAAGAACTAGTTCTTAGAGACACAAAGCTTTAGCAGTTGTATTAATTATGCGCTGGTCCATGAGTGCATGTGAAAGTGCATATGGGGTGTTTCTGTTCATGAGCCAATGGTTGGTTGCAAAGAAATGTCAAAAATCATCAAAGTCTAGAAGTTAATTAACTTGTAGGAAAATATTGATAGGAGTCCCTGGACTAAGAGGAAATGCTTAATTTTGCTAGACATCAACATCAGCCCTAAGTGACTCTCTGTCACGGATGGAGTGATGCGCTTCACTCGTAAGAGAGAAGCAGCAATATATTTATTGATATAAAACAGCGATTTAACAAGGTTTGATAGTAAATATGATTGTGGTTTAACAAGAAGATTCAATGGCAAGGTACGCTTGGCTATTTACTGCATAGAGGACAGGGTCAGACAGAACTGTCAGGGAGACCCTCCCGTTAAGTCACGAGGTTCAGCTAGGACCTCTTTGAGAGGAGTCTAGGTGTGGCTGGATCCAATCCTAGTCCCAGACTTGGTCAGTGGTTTATGGCTAAGGGATTATATGTGCAGAATTTAACTAAAATATAATCTTAACGAAGCTTCAAAATTTAGCATGCTATTAGTCACTTCCCGAGGCTCTGTTGTGGCAAGGGATGTCTCAGCCTCGAGGAGGTGTCCCTACTCAGGGAGAGAATCTGGCGTGCAGCCCACTGTGTGCAGGAGAGCTCAAAGGGCTCTTGGGTTGTTCGCTATTGATGGGGGTAAGATGATTGACTTACAGTCATATTTGCATACTGACCACAGATGTTAGCTTCTTCCAAATTTGGCTTGAGTACCAGTACTGTGGTTAGGTGGGCGCATTGATCAAGTTAGCCCTTGGCTGTTGTGGTGTTATCTGTCTCTCCCAAATCCCCTTTGAGCCGGATGCAGCCATCACAACCAGACACATCCATTATGACTGCCACTGGTGGTTATCGCTTGAGCAGGGTTATGGGAGATGCAGGTCAGTTTGGGAGGTGGGGCGGAGCACACTGTCACACCCTCCCACAGAAAAAACACTCACATCTTTTTTTTATACCTCATAGTCTCCAAAGCCCATCATCCTCAAAACACAGATGCATCAGTAACCAGGTTTATGCTTATTTCTAAAGCTCTCAGAATTATATGATTCAGCCTTTTGAGAGACAAAATTTAAAGTTTACAAATCCAGGACATTTGGCATTACTAGGTGGAAAATCACACGATGCATCACACTCCTTGTTGGTTTATTCTTTGAAGGGTATGCTAAACATTTTCCTGAAAAATTTCTAAAAAATACTACATCACACTTTTGTAGACTGTAGTATGAGCATAATCTGTAGTGGAAAAGGTCCACAATGTACATCTGGGTAGAGGCTTGTAAGCAGAAATAGGGATGTTGCTTGAAAAGCTCCATCCTAGCTCCAAACTAAAGCCTGATCTCCCCTTGTTGCCAGTGGGAAGTTTCTTTGGAAAGAAACATGATTACAGTTTTGACTAGTTATGACTTGGAAAAGCAGCAGTAATGTCAGAACTGTACTAAACGTGGATGGAAAATGAACTGTTACTCTACAGACATCCCTTTCTCATGATCCATCTGTAGTAATCTGTGTTCTGTGCCGTGATTTCTCCTGTTTGCTTGTCCTATGCCAATAGTCCCAGGTGCAATACTTAGGGGCTTCACATTTCACCTTCCCCTGGTAGAAGTTTGCCATATGGGAAAGGAGGAGGAGGTAACAGCAGCCGTTGCTGTAGATTAGGACTCCAGTGGCAGCTTGGGTTAGGGTGCCAATGCAGTGCTCCTTGCTTCCTGAAAACCAACCCGTGCAACATCCTAGCAGCTTCCAGGGCAGCACGAAGGCTGCGCCCTCTATTTACAGAGGTGAAGTTTGTGTTTGTAGGTATCAGTAGCAGGCAATTATGGCTGGCTTGTTTCACTGGGAGCTGCTTTTCTCCCCGCTCTGGTCTTGCTGTTGGGCTCTGCCTGGCCTGCTGATAACCACTCAGCTCGTACCGAGCGTAGCTTCGTGCTTGTTTGGGAAATGCAGTCTTGTGCTACTGTGGCCAGACAACTGATAGAAATGGACAATGTAGAAAACCTGCTTGCTGACAGGTATTTCTGGGAAGGGTTATGCCAGGAAATGTGGAGAAGACCCATCAAAAAGCTGCCAGAAGACATTTTAAAAATCTTTTCCTTAGGCTCTTGCCCTGGACGGTTTTTTATCTGGAAGAGATGTGTGCCACAGAAATTATGTGCCAGTTTTCTGGATGTTATGAATAAGATGTAGCTTTTGATAGTGAAGAGTGGAGGAGGAATCTGAAATATATGTTAGTTTTTCTAAAAGTGAGCAGCCTGAAATTTACAAATTAAACCCAGGTTTTTTTGTATGTCTCTATATAATGGGGTTTTTTAATGTTTTCTGACTTAATTGATCAGAGGAGCATAACAAGACTATTTTTCCTCATCACATAAAATCCTTAAAAGTTCAGTAGTGACGACATGCTGTCAGAATGCTTTGTTTCCAGAAGAGGATAGTCAGGGGACAACACAATGGCCTCAGTTTCCTGTGAATCAAAATGGAATACTGCCTATATAGAAGAACTTGGCAGTAAAAATATTGTCTGTGCTGATTTTTAATGTTATTTCCATGAGAAGGACCTTTATCAGGTGGAGAACCATACTGCACCAAATTGATAATTTGTCAGACAAACAGAGGGGATTATTGCTTCTGGGGATATTCCTTGCATGGCTGCTCATTTACAGGTGTCTAGAAACAGGGGGATTGGCTTGCTCTTTTCCTTTCCATAGCACTGCAATTGAGCTGTAAGATAGCTATACTCTTCTGTATGGTCTATATCTCTATAGCTGTTTAGCTGAATATTTTTCTAAACAGGGAAGATTGCAAAAATAATGTTTGGGTCCAGGAATTCTTTATTATAATAACATTTTCGTCACTGGCCAGGACATTTAGTTGAGAAGTCTGCAGGGGAAGAAGAGGGATTAGGGAATGAGCAAACACAAGAAAATCCTGGCAATTCAGATGTTTTTATTTGGTGCTTGCAAAACAGGAATGACTCAACATCAGTATGAAATATTCAATTATTTGAATTGGCCACATTTATTTGCTGTACATTTAAATCCTTAATCTACACCCTGGGCTCTGTTTGAAATAACAGTAAAGCCCTGATTCTCTGATGCAGAGGAAATGTTCACAGCTCAGGCGGCACGGTGAAATTAAGCTCTTCGTTTTTTTCCAATTTTGAGTCAGTTTAGGGTGGATCCAGATCTCCCGGAATACTCTGTCTGGCTGTTCTTATATATGATCTATGCTCCATGTCATAGGCAGGGAACAGAGCTCGTATTCTGACTGTGTAAATGAGTGTACCTGCAACCCTCAGGTAACCTTCCCGTGGTTGCCTGTGATTGCATGGCTGTTAGTTTCCTTTGCACTGCAGAGCGGCTGGGGAGTAGTGTCTCAACTCCCTAGCAGTTGTCTCCAGAATGATTGCTATTAATTTCTTTGGACTTGATGCATTGTTAAGAAGCATCCTACTAAATCTAGCCTTAATCCCTTTGCAACCTCCTCTAAAAATTTTTGGCCTCTGCTTGCAACTAATAGGTGGGACTTCTCCAAGTTTCAACCCAGGCATTAACAAAAGTTTCCTTGTTATATTTCTCTTAGTGTTACTTTACATTTCAGCAGCGCTCCTGGCCCTTGTTTTGGAATTGCTTGCATTGGGTCCATGTGAATTGAAATTGTGAAATAGAAATGTGAAATTACGCATTGCAATTTTTGGAATTGCTTTCATTGGGCCCATGTGAACCTCATGAATTTCAGCAAGGCCAAGTGCAATGTCCTGCACCTGGGTTGGGGCAACCCCTGGTATCAATATAGCCTGGGGGAGGAATGGATTGAGAGCAGCCCTGCTGAGAAGGACTTGGGGGTACTGGTGGATGACAAATTGGACATGAGTCAGCAATGTGCACTTGCAGCCCCAAAAGCCAGTCGTATCCTGGGCTGCATAAAAAGCAGCATGGCCAAGGGAGGTGATTCTCCTTCTCTCTCCACTCTCATGAGACCCCTCCTGGAGTCTGGGGTCCCCAGTAAAAGAAAGATATGGACCTGTTAAAGCAGGTTCAGAGGGCCACAAAAACAATCAGAGGGCTGGAATGCCTCTCCTATGAAGAAAGGCTGAAAGGGTTGGCATTGTTCAGCCTGGAGAAGTGAAGGCTCTGTGCAGACCTTATTGTGGCTGTTCAATACATAAAGGAGGCTTATAAGAAAAATGTAGAGAGATTTTTTTTGCCATGTAGTGCCTGTAGTGACAGGACAAGGGGCAATGTTTTTAAACTGAAAGAGAGTAGGTTGATTGGACGTAAGGAATAACTTTTTTACTATGGGGGTGGTAAGACACTGGAATAGGTTGCTCTGAGAAGCTGTGGATGCCCCATCATTGAAAGTGTTCAAGGTCAGGTTGAATTGGGCTTTGAGCAATCTCATATGGTGAAAGATATCCCTGCCCATGGCAGGGGGCTTGGGCTTGATAGTCCCTTCCAACCCAACCCATTCCTCACAACTTATTTGAACAGTTTTAGGATTATGTTCCAATTAGGGAATTAGCAGTCTCCTATGCTTATGGTGAGGAGCTTTCACCTCTTGCCTCATAGAATACAGTCATCTTGAGAGCTTAGAGAATTTCACTTTTGGGTACAAATGGGTGGATACCATTTAAAAAATCCATTAAAACGTTTTATTTTTATTTAAATTAAGTTTGTATCAAGGGTGCTCCAACCTTCTGTGATTGCTTTCAGTAGAAATTCAGGTTTCTAGGATGCGCGTTCTCCTGAGGAAGCAAACTTTAAGATTATCTTAAAATAGCATAAGTTTGTGTCATTTCACCTTGCTGAACATTATAATACCCATCCTTGATTTCATCTCTGTAACTGTAATGTGAATGTAAATTTTCTAACCATACCTGTTTCCTAGTTGCTCTCCGGTTTTTGGAGTGTATTGTGTGCCTTTGGTAAATCTGTTTTGATTTATCTAAAAGACTTATTTCCAGTATGTGTGTAGTACCATCACCTGTGTTTGACCTTCTCTGGCTACCATTTCTGTTGGCATTCAGCTCTGTGGCCTCATTCAAGGTCCTTAGGGATGTCTCAATGCTGGTTGGTCATTTGGCAATTGCCGCCTGCAGATTGTATTTACTCTGTGGGTGCAGGTAGGATGTTGTTCTTCACACAGGCTGAGCATGTAACACGTGCACTTCCACCGTCTGTTTGATAGCTCACAGTTTCCTCAGGATTTTTCTGGCAGTATATCACTCTTCAGTCACTCAGCACCTTGTGGCTGAAGAACAGGTGTTCACACTGCTCCTTTTTGCCGTGGGAGAATGGGTGGACTTCTAACTAGTCTCCATAATTAACTGAAAAGGTCTGAGGCAGAATCACCCTCTTTGTATAAGCTCATGACTACAGTATTAGCTAAATGTCCATACAGTAGGTTATGGAATATAAACGTGAAGGCATTTTTCACGAGCAGTGTTGTTGGCTGGAAATGATATCTGCACAAAGGACTCCACAAACCTAAAAATGACACATAGCCAGCTTTGTTTTCTGTGTATTTTTTTTTTTTATTTACTTAAGTGGTTTCTTTTTATTGTTAAATCAATAGGATCTAAATATCTCACATGCTTCTTTCTTTAACTGGTGATTAGTAATAGTGAAAGAATAGACTTTCTGAGTTATCTCATCCTGCCTTACACATTTGCTAGAGGGCAGTGCACAGTGCGCTGACAGATAACTTGCTGTTGGAAAGTCATAGTATCCAGAGCAAAGGCAATAGCACAGCCTTTATTGGGGACTGAGGGTCCCTCAGGCTTTTGCTTTGCATGCAAAACATTCTCGTAAAGGAAATTAAATGAAGTGCTCTTCAGATTTGTCAAGTCTTGATGAGTGGAATTACTTAAAACTAAATTTTATAAAGCATTTTATAAAGCATTTTAAATAATGTTTTAATCAGTTGATGTTTACACCCTTTGTCTTAATAGCACTCAGATGAAAAAGATCAATGATTATTTTATTCTGCAAAGACTATAAAACTTTAATGGGTTGCATAATAAGTATAACTCATAAAATCTACAGTTTAAATATGGATGGTTATTAACCTGTTTTTAAAAAGCTGCAATTAAAGCGAAAAGGAATTACTTAAAGAAATTATTTGATTATTGTAGTCTGAGGAGGAAAGAGTGATAAAATTCTAAAATCAGTATTATTTCTGTTGATAAGACAGACACTTGGAAAGATTTAAAATAAGGCATGAATCTTTCCTAGCCTTAGGCGTGTTTGTGGTGCTAACCTAGCTGAGTAACTATTTACTGATATTTTTTTATTATTTTTTTTTTTGTACAATCTGCAGTTTGTTCTTAGGAATTTCAGAGATATCTGTTGTAAAAAGCATGAGTTTGTATGACAGGTAATTTTACACACAGTAAATACATTCCTAAGCACAATTACCTTGTTAATTGCTTATTCATAGCATGCAGTAACAGTGCTGCTATTATTCAACAACTTGTCCTAAAACACACTCACTTTTATTCTTTATTGTAATGAAAAGATTTGGAGCTCGCTCTTTCCCACTCTTTTTGTCACAGTAGTTTGGGCTGGTAAATGGCACATGCTGAAAAACTCATTTATCTGGAGTCATTGTATGATGCACTCTCTGATGGAATATTTCTGTAATGTCCGTGTCCTGTCTAATTTATTTTATCCTAACATTTTTTTTGATGAGGAAAGAAAATCCCCAAAGGTTATTTGTTGGATTTGTACAGTAGAATTGGATATAGAACTCTAGATTCTCATGCAACTACTGTTTTTCCTGGCATCTTTCCTTTGGCTCTACTGAATGCCTAAAGTAATACTGTGTAAATATCCACACAGATTAAATTAGTAATCAAAATAATTCATAGAAAAATAGTACAAAATCTCGTATCTCTCAGGGAAACAGCGTTTCTCTTTTAAATACATTGGTTTATATAAAATAGATGAGTATCAAATTCTTACTATTTAAAAGCATACAAATTAATGTTTTTCTGTCAAACATTATATTTTGTCCAGAACTAAATGTTTTGTGATGTCATGATTAAAAACTTTTAGATGACATATCACACTTACATATTATTTTTTAACCAGAAAGAATTAAAAATTTTAAATAAATTGTGTAGTTTCCTTACACAACAGAAGCAGTCATGTTTAGAAAGAAATGTAAAAGCTGTCCTAACCATTCACAACAGAAGGCTAAATAGTCTATAACTAAATGAAAATTGCAGATAAAAAAAAAAAGATATCTAGGAAAGAGACATTCTTAATTACAGTTAGAGGTGGTGTAAAACTGCTGGAAAGCTGACCATCAGAAGTTTCTTTCAGTAGTTTGCCACTGTGAAATTACTAGGATGTTTGAACAGCAGAGAGCAATCCTAATGAATGGAGGCCATGACAAGAGTTCCTGCAGTTGAAGAAAATAACCCTGTGAAGGGAATATTTGAAGAAAATTTTAGGGGACTGATATTACTTTAAGTTATTCCTGGGACATTTGTCAAGAAGCTAGAAAAGGTGTAAACCTTCAGCCTTTACTTCCTTTATTCCTGCACAGTTTTCCGTAGGCTTATCTGTAATCCGTCACGTCTATGCTTTGTTAAAAATCCAGGGAACTATGTCCACCTTACAAAGATATCATTTTGGGATCCTGAAAATAGTATAGGCTGATTATCAGAGGTTTTTTTTGTTCTTGAGCTAATCAGCCCTCCACTGTCAGAAAAGTCAGGTAGCTGATCTGATGTACCTATGCATCTTTAGTTTCAACAGGTAGGGCAGCTACGGTACCTGAGGGTGGTGCAATGAGATTATAACAAGGTAACAAAAGCCAGGAGCAGGCCAAAGCATTATTTGTTCCTATAGCCTTTCTCTGACAACTAAGGAAGAGCAGAAGAGCAAAGAATGCATATAGCAACACTTGCCAGACAATGCCTCCAGTGAGGTATATTTTAGGGAAGTTCTTGAGCCAAATGTGTTGTCTTGGAATGTGATAACCCTCCATGAGGTAACATGCTGAACTAGATGGAATCAGCAGGAGAGTTTGTTTATTTTAACTACTAATGAGGTAATTTGAGTTTCCTCATTCCCTTCTCCAGACGGTGCCTAATATATCCAGGCAGGGAGATACGTAGGAAAACTTCCTTGGGCGACCAAAGTAGTAGGAAGAGATGGGAGTACAAGAACTATGACTTGCTATAAACAGTATAAGTCTAAGGATGATTTTTTTCTGAGAGCTGGAAGTGGATGAAGAAATGTCCATCACCTTACTCATATTTTGTGTTTGAAATGTACTGATTTGCTAATGGATCCAACCCATTACATTATTGGTGTTGCTAGTACTCAGGTGACAAAGATAAATCAGAGGGGTGATGCCAGAGTTAATTATAGCAGTGCCCTCCCCAATGGCCCTATCATCTCTGGGAAGCATCAAAAGCTACTGTTGGCATTAGGAAGTAACATGAGTAGTGTCTGGGAGAAGAGGAGAGACCGTGCAGAGACTGCCAGTGAAAGGATTGGAAAATACTGGATATATGGTGTTGGGCTTGGAAGAGAGGCAGGAGGAAGAGCAGAAGGTTTTCAAGAAGAGAGACTTAGAAATATCTCAGAATGGGTATTTGAAAGATGCATTTGCTTCACGCACGCACACAGAAAAAAGTAACGGTGAAAATATTGCAAAGCAAGTTAAAGCGTCCAGTTTCCACTTAAAGAGTCCTTACGTCTTTGTTCCTTGCAGGAACAGTTCCTTTCCTTTTTAGTTATATGCTTTTCCCAGGAAATTAATATCTCCTGAAACTTTTTGAAGCAAGTTTGTTCTCTAAATCTATCTTATTTATTTTCATTTTATGGGAGGTATATCTGCTTGAAACCTAATTACGTTTTTCATTCTAAATTTGAAAGAAAAGAGAGAGATTACCTCAGTACTTGCTGAAAATATGTCTCAAACTGAACTAAAACAAGCACTAAATTAAAAAGAGTCTGTGCTTCTGAAATCAGAGAAAATCCTTCTTTAAGAACAAACCCTCAGATACTATAAAATGTCATAGCTCCACAGCTGTTCACTCTCTGTTCCTCAGTAAGGATTCCCTGATGAAGGGGAATTGTTCTTAAATTTCTCTGCACAAAGAGAGTAGCATGTTTTTTTTGGTTTTAAGTGCCTTTTTTTCCATTAAGAAAAGCAATAAATAAAGGTAAAGTCTACCTCAGCAAATAATGTGTATGCATGTCTCCTCTGTAGTGTGATTAAAAAAAGTCTCTCCTATCTCTTCAAACAGGCTGAGTTTCTAGAACGTGAAGAAATGTCTGCTTCGAATGACACTGAATTGCACAAAAACTATAGATTTGGAGATCAATTTTTATTTTATTTTATTTGCTAGAACCCCAACATTCAGTTGACTGGGAGAAGTTTTATTTCATTTAGAATTATTTCCTTTAGCTGTTTCTTCACAAACCACTGCAACTTTTGAAAAAGTCCTTCAATTTCTTATTTAGAAGCTGCTGTGATACAGCAAGAGATTTGGCACATAAATTGATGCTGACCCTGAGGGTAAATAGTTCTCTCTGCGAGATGCTAAATTTAGTGTCCCTTGAGCAGCTCAGGTGAAAGTACAAACAAGAAAAATTCTGTGGTTAATGTCATTAGTACTAATACATGGAAAGTATTAACTTTGAATGTAAACAGGGAAGGATGTGTTAATTTGGGTGAAATTAAAACTTTCTTGTCTTCTAGTTTAATGAGAAAAAGGCAGAACCTAACCAACACAGAAATTAAAAATATGGAACACACAACATATAAAATGTGTTAGGATTCTCATTCTTACTTTATCAGTTCTGTGATAGGATTAATGTCTCTGCTTCATAGTAGTTGGACTCAGAGTAAAACAATGCAATAATTTTCTATGTTTCTTAAAACAGCATTTCTGTGGACCAGAACATACCAGGATAAAGGTTGTGAAGAACACCTTCAAGTTCAATAATTAAACATCTTAAGCGTTTGTTAAGCTTTTCAGTAAGACACAAGATTAATCAGTAAAGCAAAAAGCCACTTAATACTGCAATAATGTATTATTTGGTGTATAACTTCTCTTATTTAAGAGGAGGATTAATAATCATCTGCTTTGGTCTTTAGCTATCATTAACAACGTTTAAGTCTGCAACCTACGCAGGGATTTAAGATGATTATATAATCAGCAGATTTTTTAGATGGCTACAGCTGGAGATAAGCATGCGTTATTCCAGGCTTCTGAGCTATGCTAAGAAATGATTGTCTTGCTAGGCTTTTGTCACATAATATTATAAAACATCATTGATTTCAGTTAGTTGTTCCTGGCTGTTCATAGCACAGAATGAGACAGAAATGCCAAGTCTTAAACAAAATTGTGTTGAGGAAGCACATTCTTGCTGATGGAGATGATTCTTAAAGGGATTGTCAAGTCTAGTTGATAAAAGTTTCCAATCTTATAGATGGCACCATTCAGGTAGTTTTTGAACTTAAAGAAGTTCTGCATGGCCAAAGGAGCTTGTGGGGCCTCATTGCAAGCTTGGGAGTTAATTTGGATGCTGTTTGTAGCCAGCTCAAAACCCTAGCTGATGAGATAGACATGCATTGTTTTCGGTTTTTCTCCTCACATCGTCTGAGCCAGAAGTAGCCTCTTTGATGTATTTCTTCCTCAAGCCAGTAATACTGAAGCACATAGAACAAAAGAAAATCTGTTTAAGTTAGTGTAATGAGTTTGAACCTCAAAGGTTCAAGTTGAAATTATAGTCTTTTAAAACACATCCTTAGGCCTTATTTTATTTCATCTCATTTATCCATCGTTAATTTTACACAAGACATGTCAATTCTGAGCAACTTTAATTTGGCTTTACCATCCATCTGTTTTGCTACAATGTAATCACTACCAGCCCCTCTTTCACTTCTGCTCATTCAAATGGTTGCAAGCTGGATTGGTAGCTTCCTTTTAAATCTCCATGAAGAATTTTATAAAATAAATAGTGCTAAAGTATCAATAGGTTACCTTCCATTCAAATGGTTAAATGGCAACATGAGACAGTGTGCTTAGACCATGGTCATGATCCAGTAACCTCTTAAATTGTAATTCCAAACAGATTACTGACCAGGTCTGTGGCTATCGGTCATTTGTTTAATTTTCAGTTCAGTCCCTTAGTTGGAGCAAGCCCAGCGTGCTTCTGCACCCTTTGTCATGGACAACCGAAGCAGGTTGGCAGAGATCAGTAACTTCAGCAAATTGTGTCTTGACCAGTTCTGCAGATTGGTCATCCGCATTAACTAATAACAATTCCCAGGGCCTAGTCAAGCTGCTTCTGACTTTGGGAAAGTAATTTCTCCCTTTTAGTGGTCTGATTTACCTCCCATTTCTGTAACAGGGAGTGTTAGTGCATTCATACCCTCGAGGCTCTGTTTTCATGCTCTGATTGGTGTTTTGAAAACAAGACTAACATTCACAGAAAGCTTGAAAATGTAATGTGCCTGAAAAGTCCTACAAGTGATGAAGGTTTACAGATATCTGCCCTATGAAAGTTTTTATGCTTCTACCTTATGTACTTTTGAGTTACAGCTCACTGACATCTTCCCCACCCAAACTCTACAGAATGTTTACCAGTGTTGGCTTATCAGGGTTTGTCAGTGATGAAAGCTTGATACCATCACCTAATTTCTGTTTTCATGTGAATATCTATCACAGCTGTGCTTAAGGCAAAATTATGCCCTAATGCCTAAGGGCATTTTTTCCATGGTTTCTTCCAGGTGAAAAAAAGGATTAATAAAAATAAGGCCTACTGTTATTGTTAATCTGTACTGGGACTACCTCATTGGTCCATCTCTAGATAAGAATGTGAAAATATTGCATAAAAGTAAACAATTTTAGGTTGTTGAAAAGTTTGTCTGGAGTGATTTACTACAGCAATCTACAGGTCTTTCTAATGACCCCCCTTTCCTATACCTTTGACCTCTATTACAGTGTCTTCTTCAAAAGTATATTGCTCTAACTACTGAGCTTTTCTTAACTTAGTATTCATATCAGATTTTTATTGCCGTCACTGTCTGCTGGCTCTTCCTTAGGTAGGTGGTTAATTAAAGGAACTATTTTGAATATATTCAGATTTGGCCTTCTAATCTATCTTAAGGAACTGATTTAAACAAAGAATGCAAATGAGTATATTTGATCTATGAAGACAAATGGCTTAATCCAATTGTGTATTAGACCTCAAATTCTTACTCATGTAGTGATTTAAAAGGGAAGGTGGTAGACCTCCATAACCTTAATGGTAGAAAGAACAAGCAATTAGACTGCCATAGACTTTTCTGGGTCTTACGTGGAAAAAATAGAAGTAGAGTTTTGGTGCAGAGTAGGGAAAATAATGAAATAAATTACTAATATTTTCTTTAAGTTAGAAATTTACAGTCATTAAATAAACTTATTCACTGCAGTGATAATGCCAGTTAAAAGATCAGTGCTGAAAATTATTATATTTAAATATTTCGTAAGATCTGAGATACTTAACTTGAGGCCATTTGAATATAAAGAAAAAAAAAAGTCTGGCTTTTGGTAATCTCACCTCTACAGGCTTGACAGTTCAAGCATGTGTCAAAGTATGCCCCTAAACCCCTAGTGTAGGAGCATATAATCAAATTATACTATGACCTTTCTTGCAGAAACTTAAGTTAAAGTGGATGAGATGTATCTGACCTAAATTGATGTCTAAAAGTAAAGTGTCCAATCTGAACCAAACATTCAGCTCCTTCCAGAGTCAATGCAGAATGATGGGTAGCCACAGAGAGCAAGTTATGCTGTCTGAGATGCTTACTTGGGATGGCATTAATCTTCTGCCAGAGGTACTTATCTCCAATAAATTCTATACCAGCTGTGCTGTCTTAAAATGGTATATACCTGAGGTAACCAGCTGACACGGGAAATTCCCATTATATCTTAGAAACAATTTTTTCACAGTGAGTGCGGTCAAACACTGTACTGGTTTTCCCAAGGAAGCTGTGGGCTCTCCATCCCAGGAGTTACTCAGACTTCACTGGACAAAACTCTGAGTGTGAGGGCCTGGACAAGGCTGCCGGTTGGTGCTGCACTGAGAACTAGGGAGCTGGAGCAGATGACATCCAGAAGCGTTTTCTCAAACTAAATCATTCTGTGAATTCTAAACTCCTACAGTAAAGCAGAGAAACTGACTATTGTGTTTAGAGGAGATAAGAAACCATGAAAGGGAGGTGGTGAAGAAACAAAGCAGGAAGGATTCTGTCCAGCCTGAAATGATGCCAGTTATTGCAGCTCAAGCAATGCAGGGTTGATATGGAGAAGTAATATATTGTGTTAGATCAACAAGCGAGCTTCAAGTGCACAAGTGGGCAGCTTCTTTTGTGTTTTTTTTTCCCTTCAGCTCTTGCTGGAATACAAAAATCAATCAGAAAGAGTAAAGAATGAGATTAGAAGTAGAGAATGTATATGAAGGATGCTATGTGATGTTATAAGATAGATCTCTGGTTAAGACATGCTTTTCCTAGCTTGTAATCGTTGCATTATTGCTGTTTTACTCCAGAGAGCTAAAATAAGATTTCCAGTGCTCATAGTCTTGGTTCATCTCTGGCTAACTGTTTATAAATTAATGTGGGAGGATGGGGAGTAGGGGTGAAGAAAGATCAAACATAAAAATTGAACTGTGACAGACTATACTGCCTCCTGTCCAAAGGATGGCTCTCAAAGTTATGAATCTTAGGACTGAAATCTAGAAACAGTGACTGGATTCTGTCCAGATGTGTGTGTGACTTAGCGACTGAGACTATTCAAAATGTGTCAGTGTCTGTGTATGGTGATACAACAAGAGACATGATGAGGTACGGCTGGAAATTGGTGTTTTTTATTAAACTGTGACATCGTTCCCTACTGGATATTTACAAATTATCTTTTCGTCAAGAGGAGGGCCAGTTCTTAGTAACTGAAGTTACATTTCAGCATTAAATTAAGGAATAGTAATTTCCAAGATTTTGGTGACTTGAAAGCAAAAGAAGTTAATACTGATTATATACAGTGTTTCAAACTTCACACAGTTGCTTGAGCAGAACATATGCTGTTTGAGTGCTTCAATTAGACGGGGTGAGATGTTCGGTTTGGAAAATTCACACTGGGAGGGAGAAGCTCACAATTAGAGTTTAGAGTTTGGTCTGCGTTCTGCTTGCCAAAACATCTGCTGCAAAACAATGTCTGCTTTTGACATTGTGTGGAATTAAATTCCTTTGATTAACTTTTTCCTGCAGTTTAATACCATTACTATTGAAATTCAGGAGGTTTGGCTTGTATGTGTGTGTATAGGCTTGCATTCTTGTTACTTTCCTTCAGTAGTAAAATCAGGATGTGGCATTCTGACCAGTGATAGACTATTGCAGTCTGACAACGTTACCTACTCATTGTAAAGGACTGCTGTGGTTGTAATGTGCTAACCCTATCAGTCATCTTAATACCCAAAACTGGGTTAAAATCATAGAATCATAGAATGGTTTGGGTTGGAAGGAACCTTAAAGATCATCTAGTTCCAGCCCCCCTGCCATGGGCAGGGACACGTCCCACTAGACCAGATTGCTCAAAGCCCCATCAAGCCTGACCTTGAACACTTCCAGAGATGGGGCCTCCACAACTTCTCTGGGTTGCTTAAAGACTAATGCACAGGAGTAAGGAGGAGAAGCCACTGCAGTCCACACTACATAGATGCTCCTTTTTCAGATATCCATCTGCAGAAAATTTAAATTTATCGTGTTGTGAGTTTGGCATGGCCATATAAATTCAAGAAACAAACTGTGTTCAGATAGATTTCCAGTTGAGGAATTTACTCTTCCTTTTATTCCGATGTACATTGACAGCTAGAAATAGCCAAGGACTCCAGGACAATCACATTCTTGTAATATTATGTTCTGCAAAGAGATTGGGATAGACTTCTCCATGCTGGTCTGCAAAACCAACTTGCTGCATGCAATACTAGATCCTAGTTTCTGAACATCTGCCTTTAATGATTTTATCCTTCAGCATCCTCTGTACCTCATTTTCTCTTTGGTGGGTTAATTGAGGTGCAAAGACACTGGTATTTACTTTAGGTCCTCCAGGAGATAAGTGGATGAGCAAGAGATTGACCTGAATTCTTCTAAACTGTGTAGTATCTGCTTCCTGCAGACTCCTCTCTGCAGCGGGATGAGGTAGCTGTCATTTCCTTTTACGCACAAGGAAATATGATGTGGAGATCTGAAAATGGGCCGTTGTCAGACCCTCAAATGTAGCACCCATTATTTTAAGCTGATTTAAGCTGGTTATCTCCATTGCTCAGTGATACCACATTTTCATACATAGTTTGGAAATGGCTTAATGGTTTAGATACATGAACTATTCTGAGTAATTTCCAAATAGTAATGTTGGCTGTAACTAATTAGATTCTGCTTGATGTATTTTTAGTTTTAAAAGATTAGCAGAATCTTTTAACAAATAGTGTATTTGTGAGTACTCTTGTGGGGAGGGGACTAAAGGAGAGTATGGTATATTTCACTGCACATATTTGCTTTAATCTGTATTGTTTATAATATTATAGGATTTTATGTATGTGTCTATTATAGCTTCTTAGTATTGCTGCAGCCTCAAACAGAAGTCATATGCCTTTTCTAAATCAAGGCTTTGTTAAATGTTATTAATGGTTATGTCAGGGAAGGATAGATTCAAATGAAAACAATCAAATTGCTTATCGATCAATTTTTCTCCCAGAGACAGCGAATAAATTCTGTAAGAACTAGTTCACTTTTCCCACTCCAAGACATTACTGGAGTTTAAGTTTAGGGTATTGTCACTTAGGCAGACATTCTAGCTGAGTCTCAAACTAAATTCTTTTGATAAAACACTCTTATTACAGGATAATTCTTTCATTACTGGTATAAAAAAGTAATAAAATAGGTATTTTAACTTTATATTGTTCTGAAGGGAGACCTTCAGCAAACTGTATTTTGCATTTGAACTACCGTTATGCACCTGATGTAGCATGCTAGTCCTTGAGGCAAGTATCACATCATCTTCTTTGTAATATGAAATGGCTGAATACATCTACTGCTCTTAAAGAACATGAGTTGCAACATAAACTTATCAGACCCAAAAAGTTTGATGGCTTCCTGTCCTTAAGTCAAACATATTGTCCAGCAGCTCATACGGAATGAATTCTGATCTAAGATTTATGTAGCTTTATTTATTTTGTATCTATTTTACTTTTCTTTTAAAAAATTCCCTCAACTCCCTCTGTAATAAATGCAGGTATTGATGGATGACAGAACAAGAGGCGAACTATGTTATCACTGAGGCTTCCCCTTCCTAATCAGGTCACCTAAGTGAGAAATGATGGAGTAATGTGTATCTCTTGAATTTTTCATTAGGAGCAAAATAGACAAGTTAATTGTGATGAAAGCCTCTTTGGAAAAGGAGTGCATTGCAAGGAACTGTATAGAGAACAGCAGACAGAAGAATGAAGAAACAGGCAGTTCTGACCCTAAGGCAATTGTTCCACTTACTCCAAGAACATTAAAAATAAAACCTTAAGTGTCTTCTGTCAACCTGTGCATTTGTTACTGTGCCTATGAGGTGCTGTACCACTGAGCTACTGGTTTACCATGTTTTCGCATAGTAATTCATAAGCTCTAGTAGCATGCCTTCCTGATTATGAATCTCACAGCAGAATTCCCATTTTCCTTCTTACTGACTTTACGAATGTGTCATCATATGCTGTCATTCAGTTCCTCATCTTCAAGGTCTTCAAGATTCCTCCTCACCAGTGGCGATGATGTGACAGGGCCACTGTCCCTCTCTCTATGTAATCAAAACTATATCTAGTAGGGACAAGTTCAGGATGTGTAAAGCTCCCTGAATTCTGGCTGATTTTGATATCCTAGTTGACAAACAGGAGGAAGCAAGAAGAATTTTAAGAATGAAGTTCAGTTATTACAGGTAGGGAGTCAGAAGGGATAGGGAGAACTCCGCATGTCAAAATTGTTTTGTGTGTTTGTACTGACATACCCTGGACCTCTGCAGTCGTATTTGTCCTGTAAATCTATGGCCTAAATTGCTACCTGGTGCTGAAGAAGCTCTTGCTTCAATTTTTGTAGGAATGATTGGTCTCCCATGGTAGCAAAACTGGGCTTCTGTCATTCAGCAGTGTAAGCACTGGATGGCAAAAATGAGCAACTGTCAGCAGGAAAGGTGACTAGAACAGATTTTAAACACAGTGAACAGTATGTTGTTGCCACTCCTTTCTAAGTAACTCTTCACTGATATAGTAGCATTGGTAAATTAAGTTTGATCTGTTGTCACTTAAACATGGTTATGAACTATTCCCTGTTTATGAAAAAATGCTTAAAAAAAAAGATGAAGAAGAAGAAAAGGCACCATCAGAAATCAATCACAAACACTTTGGAACAGGTATTTTTATATATGGCTGTGGAGAAGCTATGTTATTTTCTATGGATACAGTATTTGCATAAGATTACTTGGTATTATTCTGGCTCAATATCAAACTCAAACAAGGCTTCAAGGGAGGAATAAGTATTGAAGAAAACAATGAAGGATATACACCTTATCGCTAGAAAGAATATTGAGGCGCCTTACAGAAAAAATGATGAGCTTGTCACCAGAAAATATTGATGTTCCTGTTGCCATCTCAGTTAACAAGCTTATGTTTTGCAGGCCAGAGTCTAAGAGCAAAAGAATATTTAAGCCATTAAAAATTCCTGCCTAGAGAGAAAAAGTGAGTAAAAGGAGAGCAAATACTTAAACACATTGACTGGGAAAGTGTAGGAGGAGAAGTGTAGGAGGAAGACTCTTCTCTTCTGGCTCAGGTTTAGATGTTGCTTCCAAACAGATAACTCTGTTCTCCAAGTAGCACCAAGTTAAATGTAAAAGCCACATCTGCAGACCTTGGGTAGGCTTAACCTTTCTCTTTACTTGTGTGCACCTCTGCTTGTAAGGAACTGTTTGAGGGGCCTTATTAGCTTAAGTCTTGGGTGCCTGAAAGCACTTTCTAGAGGTGGTCAACTCCCATAGGTGCAGCATAACAGCAATGGCAGCAATGAGATTCAGTTTGTTCAGTTGACCCATTGGCATTCACCCAGAGAAAAGGGCAAAATATGTCGCTTATCACCTCAGAGGTGTATTTATGGAGTGGGGTAATTGTAACTGTCCCCAGGCAGTGAGTAAGGTAGGTGTTGTAGAAGGTCTGAAGTGGAGCGAACTGCAGGCAACAGGCGGAGTCTTGTCTCCTGTGAAAATTGCATACTAAGAGACTGGGGGAACAGGTCACCAGCATACCCTTGTGCCACTGCATTGACTGTTAACATATATATTGTGGAAATACTTTTTTAGACTTCTTTTCAAAGAGGCAAACTGATAGAAGCTTCATAACATAAACAGCTTCCCTGGTTCTGTAACAGGAACAGCTGAGACAAAGATGCTGGATAAGTAGTAGGTCTGAGATCAAACCTCTTTCATATCACCTAATGAACTGCTTCCTTTACAGGACTTTGTTTGGGCTTGTTGATGGTAGAGTCCTTTCACCCACCCATTCCAGTGCTTAGCTTCCACAACCTTGAGTTACTAGAATAAAGTTCAGCAGATTCATTATTGAATTATGAAATCAGAATTAGTGGAATCTTGCAGCATCTGCAATTACATCTATTTTTTTTTATCATCATACATTGAACTTTATTCATTTATTTTGACAAATGCAGGTTAGCTGTAAAATGGCATTCTATCACAGTATATTATGCAAATTGGTAATGCCTTACTTAAGATTAATAAGTTTAAAAGAAGTTTATGTCAACATTGGTAGGACCATTAAATGTTTGAAAGTGCTGTACTCTGTTTCACATTGGTTGAAACGTGGCTTACAAACTAGATAGAAGGAATAGTGGGTATTTTTAATCAGAACAATGTGGCAACAAACAGGTAAGTAAGAATGACGAAGACTGCTTTTAGCATATTGACCAGCTGAAAACTTACTCTTCACACTGAACGTGTTACAGAGTCAACGCCACCTTGTCCAGCTCTTGGTAGAGTTCTCTGTAAGAGATACCATTCAGATAAAGCACTGAAAGATAGGATGTTCTATTCCTGTGAATCCAGTATGGACTCTAGACCCTAATTCTTCAAAGCATTTAAGCATGAATTTGCACATCAAAGGTATGCACAATGACCTGCTACCCAGAAACTTCTGGTGAATTAGCACCTTGCATTATAGATCACTAAAAGGCAGAACTACACTGTGCAGAATGGTCAGTCCAGCTCTCTTGCTAACATAATGTTCATTATTAAAAGCAAGCAACAAAAGACATTGAACCATATTATCATGTAATTGTCTTACTTATCTTCCTTTTGCATTACAAAAATATTTGTTTTTAATATGGTGTTTGAAGATACCTTTACATGGTGTTTCCATATGCTTTTGATTTTAGGTCAATAAATGCCCTCCTTAGAAAAGAATTCCTTTTCCTTTCTATGAAGTCCAAAGCAAAAGCATATCATTCAAAATTTGTATAAATTCCTAAACAGAGAGGTTACAGTGGGGAAGCCTGCCAAAACCTTCATTATAGAAGCACTACTAGGCCCTGCAATAACATGTCTGATGCACTAGCATAGAGAGCACCAGAGAAAAGCTCTGAAATGTGTTATGGGTTTTGTTGGTTTGTTTTGTTGTTTTTTTTTAACTGAATATGCTTTGCAATCAGAAGCATTAGAAATACTTTTTTAAAAAGCATTGATTTGAATAGAAATTATATGTGGCATTTTTAGTTATATTGCAAATATGCCATACTGTATAATGGAAACATTGGACACCTACTATAGCATTTACTGCATTGCAGTCAGATCCATCCTAAGAAGGTTTATCTGTTATCTCGTTCAATTCCCTCAGAAAAATGAAATTATGTATTTCTCTTTGTGCTCTCAAAGCATCAAAATTCAGTAGGTCTGTTGTATTTTTTGATACTGGGTTTATAGACTTTTCCTTCTTTTCTCTGCAAGCTTATCAACATTTGTAAATCAGTATTTATTTCTAACAAACTTCTCCTGCCCTAATGCTTAAAATTCTACAGTCCAGACAGGTAATTCTGAACGTGACTGTGTTTTCTTTTGGGAGGTCATGGTAGAGTGACAAAGGGAAAAGATGATATTCACAATACGGCATGATATAGTACTTAGTGCTTATTTCTGTAGCATTAGAATGGAATTCTTACCAATGTACAACATATTTTTATAGCAATATAATTAATTTTCTCAAGGGGTCAGGGACTTTTTTTCCCTACGTGGTAAATTATGCTAAGTCTTTGTGAGTTAATTAAAAATCTTATCTGCTAATTATCTACAGTGTGTGCAAAATAGCTGTTCATGTAAGTTCTAAAATTAGGATTTTTTTTTATCACTGGCATCTTACTGGCTAAGTTAGAAAAATGTGCAAATATCTTAAATGTTACTTTACAGCTTTAATGGGAAGGCATTGAATGGTGATTAGTGCCAGTCATCATGTCTATATTATAAACATAAAATTCATTGTGACTGACATAGGGAATAAGCATGAAACATAGGGAATGCCATTATTATTTAATGAATCTCATTTATACAAATACCAGTAATAATATTATTACCATTTTTGGTAGTAATATACCATGTCGTAGTTACATACCATTTTTGGTCAGGGTCTGGGAAGATTAAAATCATCCTAATTCTATGACGTTTACTTGGAATAATACTGTTATCAGTGATTTGAAGGATTAACTCTAAGCTGGATTTTTGTAAGTATAAGTTCAGAATGATTAACATTTTTGTTCTCATGCTGTAAGTAAACCTAAATATCTTGATATTGGTTTAAACCCACTAACTACTACTGCCTTTAGTGAGGGGAATATTTTTCAGACGCAACAGTCACCATTTGATTTTGATTCATGCCACAATTCACTTATGTGTGTGTCTGTTCCTAGGGGTTGTTTTTGTGGGCGGGGGGGGGGGGGGGGGGGGGGGTGTGTGTTTTTAAGGGGTTGGAGTGGGGTTTTTGGTGGTTTGTTGGGGTTTGGTTTGGTTTGTTTTGTTTTCCAAAAAGAAGTGAGGTATATAATAGCTTCTGAAGCTCTGGTGTTCATTGTTAAGATTTATTCTCTATTATTAATTCCCAGTATATGAAGTGATGCTGCATAGGTTCACAGGCCAGAAGATAAGGAGGATTTTAAAAAGGACCCTAAAGAATTATGCAACGCTTTTTATGTCGTAAAGTCAAAAACAAAAGAGAGCCAAATTAAGATTGTGGTAAAGGTTTGGCAGGAACACTTTTAAAACTAATGTGAGTACTGAATGCATAAAATCAGTAATCAGGTTGGGAGTCATGTTGGAAGCAGCAAATGTGCTACATTATCTACAAAGATAACACACACTGTTCATTTTTCTTAGTAGCTAATTTAACTACCAGGTTTTTATTGCTGCTTCTGCTCAGTCCTTCCATTATTAGCTGAAGTCAACATTTCCCACAAAAGTTCATCCTTGGTAGTAATAATTTGCTGCCATATAAAATAAATGACTTAACATAAAAGATTTTAGTGATTGCAGTACCGGTTGGCACTTTCTTGTTCTCTGTTGAAATGAGCACAACACATTGTCTATTACAGCTGCACGACTACCCTGTGACCGCAGTGTGTTGCAAGTTTTTAACATTATTGCTTCTGTATGTATTTTTCCCCCATAAATTATGCTTTGCAGAAGAATGTTAATTAGTAACTGATAGATATAAAGATTGCTAGGGACAGCCCATTAATTCCATTTACCTTAATGGCACTTAGATCTTAGCTTGCAGTACAGCTGTATTCAGACTGGATTATAAATGTAATTTTTTGCATCATTAACTACCCTGATTAATCTTAGACAGCAAAAGCATAATTATAGAAACACAGGACTTGCAATGTGCCAGATTGAAGTTGTAGCTTTGCTCTTTTATATTTACATCACTGTAAACAACATAGGTTTTGAAAATTCAGACTGGGAAACACTTTTTCTCCCTTTCTTAATAATTAACTCATGCCTTGTACTAATCATTTCTTATTTCTGCTTTTACTTGGGTTTTTTGAGGTTTTATTTTGTTTGTGACTTGTTCAGTTTTTTTTTAAGTGCCTTTCATAACATGTTTTGCTTTTGACTGGTGCAATTACTGGATATTTGTGTAGTAATTGACCACTATTAGCAAAGTCTTCATTCTGCTTGAAGAGTATTAAGGAAAACACAGGTAGTCTGTGTCTGATTTCTGTGGAGGCTCCACGGAGGAGAAACTTACTGCCAGAAGATGTCATTGTGATTTTCTCATTATAGTCATCGTGAATGCGCTGGTTAGAAGTCTTAACAATTCACTGTGTTGGGCTAAACAAGAGTGCAAGTTCAGATACCAGGCTCAGGCAGGAGCTGGTTTGATGAGGTGCTGGTCTTCCGGGGAGCAGCTGGGAAATGGCACGTTCTACTTGAGTTCATGTTCAATGTTAACAGTTGGGAAACCTGACCTGCCTGCTATCATAAAAGCTTTTGCCACGTGGGGGGTTTTGGCTTGTTTTTCTTTGTTTTTGATCAGCAAAAGGCATCATAACCCTAAATTGATTGTGTGTCTTTGGTGTAGTATTGTCTTAGCGGTATAAAACTCATGTTACAAATCCCTACCCTGATAAGTGCAAAACGTTACTTAAAGTGTTAAACTTCCAGTTGCAGTTAATAATAAGAAAGGCAAGTGACAGAAAGAAAGAGAGAATTTGCACTGGTAATGCCTTTTCAATAATCATTAATCTGAGAGGAAAACTAAAAGCAGTTACTTGAATGACAGTGTTTCAGAAATGCCATTTGTAAACAGTTAATGGATGGTTCTCATATACTTACATACTGGCTTTTCAGGATCAGTCGACACTGCTGCATGCTGCGGGTGTGCTGTTTGACTCCTCACACAGAGTGTGAACTGAAGGGAAAGAAAAAGAAAAACTTTCCAACGATTAATTCAAATTGGTGATTGCATAGTTGCCTTTTTTAATAACATGAATTTCTCATGCGTGGAAGGGTCTGAGCAGATACAAGTCCATTTCAAAATAACAAACTGTACTGTTGGTTTTAATTTTATATTTGAGTCCTCTGGCTTCCTCTTCTTTCAAGCTGTAGGCACAACCATTGCAGAGGCAATCTGCTATGCAAATTACAAGATTACTACAATAAGTACAGTTTTCTCAATAGTGCCTGGAAAAGCAAGCAGCATTTTTAAGAAGAAACATGAAAAGAAGAAGGGTAGAGGTTTGGAGCACTGAATTTTGCAGCTGCTCCTGAAGGAAAAATATTTTTTTAGTTATCCTATCGTATAGCAGAACTGTTTGTGCCTACATTTGCCTCTGAGACCTGCCAGGTTAATGGCACTAGGTCAGACTGTCTTTCGAAACAAGAACCAAGAACCACATGAAGGGTGGTGAGGGGTTGGCCAAGGGCACTGCTCTGAGCTAGGAAGAAGGGGTTGGTGGAGGAAGCAGCGTGTTCAACTCCGAATTCAGGTACAGACCTCCACGGTGACCTTGAACCATTACTTACTCTCAGTTCCCATCTGTAAGACAAGGATAATATTTCCTGGCCTTTTAAGCATGTCACAAAGATCCTGGTCATTAATGATTAATCCTGGCACATGAATGTGTACAGTTACGTAAGTATTAAGATCTGGACATAATTGTCAAAGCTGAGATCCAAGGTCAAGTCTTGTTTTGAACTTGTTCCATCAGAATGTCAAGATAAGCAGGAGTAAGTCCTGGTGGATAGGTTCATCTCTAATATAATTTCAGTATAAAGATAAAAGAGCTTTATAGTAGCAGGAGGAATGACATTTTCATAGGTGATGTTATTTTTATAATCACAGATAATTAAATGGGTAGAAAATAAAACCAGTCTTAGGGTTGAGCACCCTGCAGGTATCGAAGAAGATAGAAGCAAGTCCTCTGGGGCTTGCGCTGCACTTTTAGTTTCTTCCTCATTTTTTTCAGAATTCTTTCATTTAGTTGCTGCCATCTTATGAGGTCCCTCTTACCTATTCTGTGGTGTAGATATCTCCAGGGCAGAGCTTTTACTGTAAAAGCGCAGACAATGTATGCATACGGTATCGATAGGCATCAAATAATGTATAAAACTGAATCCTTCAAAATAACCAGAGCTGGGCTGTTTGTGCATTTTGGAGTTTCTTCTTCTGAAAATACATGCTTGCAATGCAGATGTCTTTAAGTACTTGACTTGCAGGCAATAACTACACAGTTCACAGGCAATAAAATTGCCTGTCTTCACATCCATAGGTACTTGTGTGAGGTACTCCAGACGTAGATGATTTTGAATCAATTAAGCCTGTGCTGTCTGGTGCTAAGGCATAAGGCTGTGAATGAGAACGAGTGGATTTGCCAAAAGTTCTAGTACAGCTCAGTTTTCATATGTTAATTACCTGCCTGTAAGTGGTCTTTGTAAAGCACTGTGAAATACTCGGATGAGACTTCCTATTGTGTCCAAGTTCATAATATACATGAAATCCTTTTCAACCTGATTAATTCAAAATGCTCAATGGCACCCTAGCTTCACTGAATGTTAAGCCATACTGCTCTTCTGGCTGGGGATCGACTGAGGAGATGGAAGAACTCTGAAGGCCACTTGCCTTCAGTAACTCGGTGTCTGGCTGCTTCATTCCTTCCTTTTTGCCCAAATCCTGGTTCCCATCCGCATGTATTAGTTCATTTAGGGTTCTGCCCCGAGGGAACACAAGGTATCCCTTCTTATGCACTGTGCTACAGCCTGCACCATAGTCCTCACCTGGTCAGTGAACCTCTGACACCGTGTGTGTTTCAGGATCTATACATCACCAATATAGTTGGAGCTGATTTGGGATTAGGGTGTCCAGTTTGAGTTTGCTTGACCTAAAATCATGGAGAGACCAAAATCAACATGAGGTAACTTTGAACAATCGGAGAATTCAAGAAGTGAAGTAGGTCCAAGTCAAATCACTGGTGTAGAAATAAACCATGCCACAATCTGCTATGGCGCTGAAGAAGTGAATGAATTCCCCCTTCCCAAATTGTCCCTTCACAACAGAAAAAGCAAAAGTAACTGAAGTAGTCTTAGGAACTGAAGGCCCCTACTACCTCCACATTTTTTACATTGTAGATATATTAATATTTATTTATGGTAGTGGACTCCTGGAAGAAGTAGAGGTTGCTGTTTTAAGCCTGTTTTGAGATACCTTCAACTTTTTGGGCTATTACTTCTGTTTGCTCACAAGTAACAACAGGGTTTCTTTCCTTCCTTTGTTTCATTTAGTTCTGGTTTATCTACAAAAAGCTCAGAAGTCAGGGTCAGAATGGTACTTCCCTGGCAATACTTTTTTTCTAAATTTTAATTTTGACTTATCATTCAGATAAATCTTCAAAGATGAAATTGCATGGAAATGTACACTTTTAAATTTTCATCTTTCTCCAAATGATGTAAAAACATGCTGAGAATTATTTAATGCGTCACATTTCAGAGATGGGTAGGAAGGGATTAAAGCACTTCAAATAGTGAATGAGCCGTAACTATATTCTCCACAGCTGTTCTGTGCACTCAGGATTGCACTAATGATTCAGTCACTAAGGCTGACAGGAGACTTGGAATGAACCTCAGTGGCAATCTGTAGGGAATTACTCAAAAAGTACAGTCACAATGTGAGTAGTGAGTGCAGGTATAACTGTGTTCTTTTCATCAACAGGGAATAGAATTATGGTTTTGTACCATGAAGAAAATGTGAGACATATCAACTGATGGGCATTTGGGTTAGTAATATAATAATTTCCATTTGTTGCAAATTATTTCTTTTCTGTCTACTCCTACTTTCTGAGTCCTAAAGAGTCTGGAGCAGAAATCGGATTGATCTTAATTTTGCAGTTACAAATACCTTATTAAAATGCAAGCCACCTTCTCACCACCTATTTCTATCATCTTCCTGGGATCTCGCTCAGTTTAGTACCAAATTTTGATGTTATTTATGCATACACAGTTACTAAGCACAGCAAGGTTTATTTTCATTATTATGTAAGCTCTCAAACTATATCGACAGAATTTACTACATTTTTTCCTCATTTCCCAATTTTGTATTTCTCTCTCTTAGTTGAAGTGAGTTTCCTGAACACAGTCTCATCCTGGTTCAAAAAATCAGACAGGTTTTAGAGCTAATAATATTATGGAGGAAATAAGCAAGTTATAGATTATGGTCCATAGGAGAAGTCATTAAGCCAAGCAACGTTAAAATATTTTTCGCATGCAAGGAGGTATAATGCTGTTAGTCATCTGTGTGAGGGCTATGAATATAGCTGTGCACATTATTTACTCTCATACTTAACCATTACCTGTTATGAGAATATATTCAGCTGCATGTGCAAACTAGAACACTTCACTTCTCATATGTGAGGAGTATGGGGAACGTTATTTTTCTGTGTTGTCTGCTGGTGATGAAATTAATTTAAATAAAATTGTCTTGAATCTCAAGAAGTGAGAAAAGGGAATGGAGGTGTTTTATGTGGGGTTTTTTTTCAGTGCTGACCTAAAAAAACAAAAGGAGAAAAAAAGCAGCTTGTGGTCAAATAATTATACCAGCAAATTTCTACACTTGCACCTGAAGTGAAATGCTACCAGATTTTGAAAACAGACAGATATCCACTTAAGAACCAGTAGAAAAATTCAATTATTTTCTAATTACTCTGTTGTAAAGAGTTGTCAGAGACCTAGTGGCTAAACAAGCAGAGCAGCTTTGGTAAAGGTTTCAACTGAAATGTTGAATTTTTTTATTCTGAAACAGTTATAAAATAAGAATCTGAAAAAAATCTGTCTTTCCAAGATTCAATTGCTGTGTTTTAGTCTTTGCTTCATGAACATATTTGCTCACTCACACCCTTCCCACCGAAACCCAGGATAAAAGTATTCTGTACCCATAAAATGTTTTTCCTTTCATTGTTCAAGTTATGGATTAAATGATGTCTTGGGATCCCTTTTAGTCTCTTATTCTTTGGTTCTACAAGTATGGCTTAGGAATTGTAACTTCTCCCAGTGTTAAATCTTAACTCACTAAGACAGATTTTGAAATATGTTGAAATGTTATAAAAGTATAGGTTTGATAGAGCATTTTAATAATGTCTGAAGCATCCCTTGGACTTTTTCAGGTATAATTTCTAATTATACTGTACACCTTAGTTCTTAGTGATTTCTTGGAGTCACCAGAACAAACACAGTAAATAAGACATTTTTAAAATAGGTTAAAAAAAACATAGCAGGAAGGTTACGTTGCAGAATTATTTTCCCACTCCTTAAATGCATCTATACATAGTCACTTCTCTGAAAAACGTGTAGTAGTTTGTAGTGATCACTTTGGACTCTTGTACTTGCGAGCAATTCACTTGTAAGAGTGAATCAAGTGCCTCTCTGCCAGTTCTCTGTCTGGCACACATCCTGCTTTTTTTGTTGTTGTGATTAGAAAGACCCACTATTATTAAATACCAATTATAACATTTGGTCCAGTTTTCTGAAAATCATTCACATATGAATGATGCTATTGGGACTTTGTTGTATAACCCTCATTATGCCTGCCAACCTTTTGTTCTGAGCTCTTTTCTTAGGCATAAAACATGAAAATGCCCTTAGCTTTTTTAAATGTGTTCTTTTTCTCATGAGCTTATTTTTGCTTTGTTCTTGGTTGAAGCTGAGGAAACAAATGGCATTTGTGAACCTTAGGTTTTTATCTTTATTGATATCTTTAGAGAGATTATAACATTCATCTCTCTCTGTTTTAAGCTACTGTTTTGGGTTTAATCATATTTTTACTGTCTGTCACTGCTCATTTAAGTGAGCAGCTGAAAAGAAACAATCCACCTCTTCTTTGCACACCACTTTGGTAATGATGACTAGAAATAGAGTAATTTTCCAACTTTCAAGGTGGTCTGTTTCATGTTAGTCTGTTCTTCTGCAATTGTTGTATTGAGCATTGTCCACTGGATAATAGAGCAATATGACAAACATGCCACATTTGGTTGTCTTTCATCTTCTCTCCTTTGGGAGAATCTTTTTGGTCTGGTAGAATTTTGTGTGTCCTTTGGATCAGCACTGGGGAACAGTCATGGTTTTGTAATTCGAAAGATTATTGTCCATGGTATTCTTTCCCTGTTTGTTGAAGAATCTGGAAAACATGTATTGAATGAGATGGGACTAAAGAAGAAGAAAGGGCCATCCCATTCCAGAAACCAGTTGAATACCACCCTGGAGAGTTGTTCTGAGAGATGTGAGGCAAGTCACTTAACCCAAACTTTTCTCAGACAACTTTATGGGTTGTGAGTCCAACTTGCAGTTGTAAAGCTGCCTTTAGTCTCTGTAACACCTTCACAGATGAATCTGAAGTCGGGAGCTGTGTGGTGAAAGGCAATATAATACTGTCAAGTATATTAAATTGGGTAGCTGGAACTCGTGTACACTTTTATTCTTCATTTCTGAGAAAATACCATCTTTTATCTAACAAAGAAGTTTTGAAAATAAGTTAATTATACTTGTGAATTACTCACATCCTGTGTCAATGAAGACTGTAGGAGAGCTAATGAATAGGCTGATAATTCCCATTGGGACCCAGGTTTCAGCTTTATAGAGTAAATGAGGTCTGGGTCTATTCATTGAGTCCCTTGGACAAAACACAACATTGAACAGTTGCTCGTTAAGTGAACATTGTCCATCTTGTGAACAGAACAAAGCCAAAATCTTTCAGGAAAAATATGTGAACATATTTCAAGAATTTAAATTAATTAAGTCTTATAGGCATTTCATGTTTTTAAGGGCTTCATCTGCAACCTTAATGTTCTTTTAGCACTGTGTGTTTCTGTATTTAGCATACGTACACTTACATGCACCGATTTGTTCCAGTTTGACAGTCCTTCACATGTTGTTTAGTGTGTTTGATTAGCATAATCACTGTGTCATTATTTCTCACTAGCCTTAGCATATGCAAATTCTTATCTTTTGACTGACAACCATTATTAGACAATCAGAGTGTAAGGATTTGCATAATCTCTATGTGGTTACAGTATTTCTGTGCAATACCACTGTGAATGCAAATCCTTTTGCTCTGACTGGTTTCTGTATATTCAAGCAGTTTGCCAGAAGTACTGCTGCTGCCTCAGCACCTCATTGCCAAGTGGAAAAATCTAAAAGAATAAAAAGAAAAAGAAAGCAAGAGAGAAATACTTAGAGTCACATCAGAAAGGTGACTAGACAACCGCTACAATTAAATAGCTACATAAAAAAGAAAAGAAAAAGATAAATCCTTACACTCTCATAAGATTTCAACAGTAGAATAAAAAGTTTACTTTGGGAATTCATTCTGAAGTACTATTCAAGTTACGTAAACCAGTTACATTGTTTGGGAAGTGACTACAGTTTTCTTTTTGATAGATACCACTTTTTTAAAGAAAAGTAATTCTTCTGTAAATATTGCAAATTATTGTAGTTGTTGCAGGTACTTTATACGAATTATTTTTTATTTACCTAGGTTGAATAATATTTTCTGGTTTGTGTACACAAAAAGCATCAGGTTAGTTCTACCCTGTTTACTTGATAAGAGCAAAAATGGTAGATACTAAGACAGGATGTGTAATGCTGAGTTCAATTCACTGCATAATTATTCACCATAATTAATAGGGCAATACTGAATAGACCGTGCATGGTAGCACATCTAGAACATGTATTCTAGCCGTTTGACATCATATTGTTCTACTTGCCCATGAAACCAAAATACTGTTGAACATTCTTTATTTTTTTGGCATGTTTAATTATGCTTACTAAGCTCTTCCCATCATTCCTTTTGAATTCTGTTCTTTGGTTAGTTTATAAGATTCTTATTCACAGATTAATATGATGTTGGAAAAAAAAGCCCTGGACTGCTAGCCCTAACAATGGGACGTATTTCTTATGGAAATACAGAACGTCAAATATAATTAGGATCAAATCACTGAGCTGTTGTTGAACTGTTCTGTTTCTGACCTGAACAGCAGTATATTAAGAATGCA
Source organism: Pluvialis apricaria (assembly GCA_017639485.1). Taxonomy (NCBI): domain Eukaryota; kingdom Metazoa; phylum Chordata; class Aves; order Charadriiformes; family Charadriidae; genus Pluvialis; species Pluvialis apricaria. Next base: position 42,748,946 of record CM030008.1, on the reverse strand, counting down.
TCAGGTAGTTTTTAAGCTATAGGTATGATACTTCTGGAAAGCATCAGACCTACTACACGTGCTACACAGATTATTTTTTTAGTGTGCACAGTTAATAAATACTTTCAAGAGTTTTGAGACGGATGTGCACACAGAGAAATGTGTGCAGTGTGTGACACCCAGTTGTCCCAATACTTACTGGACTTTTTAGACCTGTTGCACATGCTGTTTCCAGCTTGAAGGTGCAGCTGCAGTAGATGCCAAGTATTTCCTCGAGAAGAAGGAGCTACCTCTCAGCTGAACAATGCCCATAATATGGGCACTCCATATGGGCAATATAAGGCTGAATGTCCAGCAGTTCTCCAAAACATCAGAGTTTCTGCATAAGTAATAATATAACAATGTAATTTAATGTAATAAAATTAAATATAATAATACTGCATCTGTACAATTGACCAGCATGATTGCAGAGGAAATGATTGTGAATTCTTGATGCTACTGAGATCAGAGGGAAACTTCTCAATTGGAAATAGTCAAATCATGCCCTGAGAAAATTTCTGGTTCAGAAAGTCCCCCAGCTATAAATGGTAGTGGCTTTACATTATTGGGAAGCTTTCCTATAGCTTTTAGTAACCGTTCTTCTGTGTTTGTACTAGTATGTCACAATTATAATGCAGTAGGCAGTTCGATATTTGAGCTTTTTGGTATTAAAACTGCATCCATCACACAGTTTTAAAAATGGATTAAGTTCACCGGTAAGTATAAACTGTGGAGGATATAACATTTTGTCCTTTTTTGCTTGGGAAGGCATTGTGTATGTGGTTGGTACAGGATTTACACTTTTTCCAATGCTCTTAGTAGTTTCACCATTTGTTGGAACATAAGAGAATGAATGAAAGGAGCCCCCACTTGAGTTATCTTTATTTCTTATCAGCTTTACAATTAAGATGTTCATATAAGTCTCAACTCATATGTGGAAGTATTAATACCTTGCCTGCAAGTATAACAATATTACAGTGTGCTTGTTTGACTTAATTTTTGTACTTACAATTAAATATGTTTGTAGAAATGCAGACCTACGGTAAGAAACCATACTCAGAATATATGTCGTTTATCATTATTTTCATTTGAACATTGCATTGTGTTAGCATCTGGATTTTAAGTTCTGAGAGGTGTTGGTAGCTGTTTCACTGAATTCACTTACCTATTCAAGCAATGGAGGTCAGTCTTTTGGTGGGTAATTGCCACTGACGTGGTCTACAGCAATTTTTTCCTGAAAGCTTCAATGACCTGACGTGTGTTTCTGCTGACTTAGTATAGGACTGTCGTGGTTTAATCCCAGCCAGCAACTAAACACCACGCAACTCCTCTAGTGGGATGGGGAGGGGAATCGGAAAAAAAGGTCAAACTCTTGGGTTGAGGTAAAGACAGTTTAATAGGACAACAGAGGAAGATAAAATTATTACTATTATTATTATTAATAATAATAATAATAATAATAATATACAAAACGAGTGATGCATAGTGCAATTGCTCGCTACCTGCTGACCAATGTCCAGCCCATCTCCAAGCAACGATCCCACCCTCCAGCTGGGATTAAACCACAACAAGGATCACAGTAATTTGAGTCAATCTTTTGCAGCTGATTTGTTTGGCTTTGAGGTGAAAATACTTTCATACTTATTTGATTGTTTTAGGCCTACCATATGTTCTGAACAGTCTTTGGGCATCCACATTATCTTCATCCTTTGACCTGGATGCTCTTATTTATAGAAGTTAGTGCAATTGTATTAGTTTACTGCCAACCTCAAGCATTTGAAATGCTTATGTCATGCCCCCTGGTTTTAATACACAATTAAAAAAAATAAAATAAAAATAACTCCTTTTGGTTTATATCCTTTTGTGATTTGAGCCTTTAGGGATCAAACTTGCATGCTTTCCTTTACTGTCGGTTTGTTGTTGTTAACTTATGTACTCTTATGCCTCTGGGATAAGAAGTCACATAAAAACGACTAATAAAAATTATATATATTAAAAATTTGTTAAAATTCAGGAAGAGCTACGTGTTTGAATTGCAGTTTCAGCGTAAAAATACTCTTCACCAACAAAAAGAACATTTAGTAATTATTTGTGGAAATTACGTAAAATTTACATTTGCAAAGAATCAAATTTCTCTGTAAGTAAAATTTACCAGCCCAGGTTCTATCTTCTGCAGACATTTAATGAAATTTAATGAGATGGAGATTAGGCTACTGAAGGCCTTTAAGGATAGCAGCTATGGTGATTCTGGAAAAGTTGCCAAGGCAGGTAGGATAACATGGGATCTCCTGGGTGAACTTCATGGTGACTTTGTGGTAGATATTTCATCCAGAAAAGTTCATGCAACAGCCACTCCTCTCATCTGCAGTCCACAAAAAGAGAGCTCGTTCGTGCTCTATGGTAAGCACAAGAACAAAGAAGAACACGTCTAAGGTTATTGGTCTGACAAGGCTGAATGTGAAACAAGCAAGCAAAACCACACCAGAGCGGTAAGGTCAAAGCTAAGAAAATGGAGTAAAGGGCCAACTTCTGCCATGCCCTTGGTTTAAGCTTGGATTTTGCTGAAGTATGGTAAGCCCCTGAAGATCTTGGGAAGGGAGTACAGTATTTGATCAAGAAAGTAAATAATATCATGTTGCCACAAATTTCAGCTTGAGTAATTTAAACACAGGTGATCTTACTGCTGTGCATTTTATGTATTGAAAACAAAAATTAACTGAATGAAATATGAAACCTTTCATGTTTATCTTTGTTGCTGAAACTAACAGTTATCTTGTGGTTTGCAGTGAACTTTGAGCAACATGCTATCCCTAGACTTACAATAAGGAAAAGCTTGACCCAGCCTGCATTACATATATATATATATGTATATAGATATTATATGTCTAGTGCTGGATAGTAGAAAAGCAAAAGGTAGTGAACAAGTGAAACACAGGGCAGCTCACCCTCTTTGTGTTGTAACTTACAGTGCAAATACATTGGCGAGAGGAAGTAAAGGGACATCCTGCAAACCTTGCTTTCCTGCACAGTTTTAACAGCTGAATCATAGTCTTTTGTGTGAATTGCAAACTTCTCTGTCCTTCACTGTAAATGGGAGTAAATTACATTAGTTGCATCTAAGAAATAAAACAAAAACCCAGGGATTGTAATATAGCACTAGTAATCAGTAAAAAGAAGATTTTTATCAAATTTCGTCATGGTAACTTTTATTTTGAAAGCAAATACCATTAACATAAATTGAAATACCATTTATATGTATAATTAGCAGCGTTCAGTTAGCCTAGAAGTGCTTGGAGATTCTGTTAAGTATCTCACCACTTGCTGATTATCCCAGCTACATGATATTATTTCCCTCTTTATACTTCCCTGCAATCCTTGCTCTCTATTTTCTGGCAATCATCTGCCTCTCTTTGTTCCTCTGACTCTCAGCAGGGATTCTCTCTGTCTTCCAGAGTCTGTAAGATCTGAGTGTTTATCATGCTGCACCTAGGTATCCTGTTACCTCTCTCAAATTTCCTGCATAAAACTTCTGGAGGCTTATCTGGTGCTTTTGGCTGTTTATTTGAAATTTATGGATTAGTGGTGTTTCACAAATGAAATCTTAGGAAAAAATATTAATGTCACATACCATTCCAACATTCTGCCCCAAGTTTATTAGAATCTGAGGCTAAGTTTTGAAGTTTAATTCTGCTTTGCAGTATCAAAAAGCAATTGGCAGAGAAGGGATTCTTACTTTGAAGCAGCTTTTCTTAATCAACTTGGAGGCTATCCAGAGCACTTCTTCATTTAGAGCCATAAACACAAATAATCAAGTTCACAATAAGGCCATGTAGCTGTATGTCTAGAAGTCTGCATCTTTAGAAAGAGAAAGGGAAGTATGTAGACGGATTTCTGTATCCACAGATAAACAAGAGAAAATCTGTGGAATGATTAGGAAAGAAACTCCACATTTTTCCATGAGATCAAAATAAAATTAAATACAAAATAGACCAACTATTCCACACATTCATGATTTTTCTCAATTCTGAAAAATTATTTGTCTCATTCTCAATATGTGAGCATCAGTTCCCCCAGAAATCCAACCCCATTTGAAGCTAGAATTCTTACTGTGAAGATCGGTAAATCCAACTCAAAAAATCAGTTGTTCCATCTCATGAACCATGGTGGTACATTTCATATAACCATTAGAGCACTTCTTTGTTGGCTTTCTTAACTTATGGTACTTGTGAGATGTTGTGAAAGAGTTTAACATGTTAACACTGAAGGCTAAACTAATAGTATCTCACAACTGTGGTTAATGGGAAGGCAAACAGTTACACTGGGCCAAAGAATGCATAATTTCTGGTTATCATGTGCTGACTTATTCATATATCTGAGCTTGAGGTTTCCCTAAGTATTTTACCCCTGCAGTGGCGAAAGGAACAGTGCTAAACTTCTCCAAACTTCAGCAGCAATGAAATAGCATCGATTAAGACCAGGTCATGCTTTAGTGTTGAAAATCACAGGATACAGGTTTATTGGTTCTGCTGGTATAAGAAGTCACTTCTTGGATAGTGGAGCAGTTGAAAAAGAAGAGCTGTTACTGTCTATTTACTTTCCTATGTGGTGGTGTTCTTTCTGGTCTATACAATAGTATTATTGGACTGTGGACTTTTTCAAGATCATGTTGCTGAGTAAAATGAGCGTCCCTGGCACATGGCTTGATCACCACAGAAAGTCTGCCACAGCATACTGTAGTGTTTCAGAGCTTGATATACTCTGACCTTAGCCATCAGCGTTATCTTGGGGTTATGTTACAGTGGCATCCTTAGCTTCTAGGTAGTATTGGTATTTTTTTATGCTGATGGTTGCACAAATGTATGAGGTATTTCACTTTCACATCAAATTGAAGAGGATGTTCAAACTCAGTGTTTCTTCCAAACCTTTCTATAAAGCTCTGCCATTTTCCTTATTCCTTTTTTTTTTCCTACAAATCTGAAATTCTTTTCAACAGTAATTAGTTTAATGACCTGTTTCATATCTGACACTGAACAGCTGTCAAGTGATGCAAAATTTCTGTAGTGATCTGTTCTGGATTCACTGCAATAGAGGCCATGACTGTCTACCATTACAGTTTCCATGAATAATTGATTACTCTAAGGAAAAGCTCTGATTCTTTATTTATCGAATCACCCTTTTCTAACAGACTAGAAAAAAGTGAATCGTGGGGACACGAGCATAGAAAAAGGGTTTTCTCTCAAGACAGATACAAATTATGCTGTGTGAATAATGATTATCATCAGAGGTAGACAATGAATTGTATTTGTGTCATTAAAATCTGTGAATTTTGAACAGTACATTTTACAGATAAAAACTATCAGTGGCTTTACCAAGTTGCTGTAAAGCTATTCCTAGATTTTAAAAAGAGCTGTCAAATGCTTCTTGTGAAAAAAAGTATAAATAATTTTGACGAATGAATTTCGGGAAGTGGATTTCCATTCTCCACACAAAAATGTCTCTTGAGTAGCTTTTGTGACATTATCTGCCAAAATGGTACATTTTTTAATGGGACCCTGACTTGCAGACACTCCCAAATCAGCGTTCTGGTAGAGGTTAGTTCACAATAATGTTTTTCATGAACGTTCAAATTCGTCCTTAAAGTAGGGTTTATTCAAAATAGTTTCTTCAAAATGGCTGTGAAAATAATCTTTGGAGGATTTGGATTTCTCATTGGTTGTATAGAAGTTGTTTTATGGAAAAGATTGATTTATTGGTTCCTGGGAAATTATTCTTTTTTTCATAATACTGAGTGTGTTATTCTGGAATTATTTGTATTATATTCCTTATATAGAATTGAACTAAGGATATGTATTTCAAGATACCTAATGACACTTTTCTTTGTTCCTTTCTGTATTACCTCTTTGTAAAACTGCCTGAAGAAGGAATATTCATTTTTGAAGAAAAATAATAGTTTTCTGTAGTGTGGGGTATGGTATGGCATGATGCAGAATCTGTTTTGAGACTATAGATAACATAGCATACAGTGGAACAGCAAAAGCTTTTCTATTTCTTTTTGTTCTCTCTTTACAGATGGACCCAATTCAAAAAGCTGTAATAAATCATACATTTGGGGTTCCTCTTCCTCATCGAAGAAAGCAAATCATATCATGCAACATTTGCCAGCTGAGATTTAATTCTGATGTAAGTCGATCATTTTGTATCAGATTGGAAATATGTACTTATCTTCTAGGATGTGCCATAATTTGCATAAATTGAACCTAAATGAAACGTTGTGATTTCAGTTTGTGGCTCAGCAGATGAAAAGGCTGTAGGATGCTTCAAATAAACACAATTATTTGGTAGTGTTTATACACCCGGCCAGATTTTCCCTGCGGATATTTTCCTGCAAGCTCATCAACTTCAGTTGTGCTGCACAGTGTAAATAGGAAAATGGATTGATCCGTTACTGCTAATAAGGCTGAAATATTTGCTGGGTCCTGATTCTTCTGCCAGTCCTGGTTATGTTTGCCACCTTTTTCAGTCTGTAAATGTTAGAAGTTATTCAGATATACTTAGAGTCCTTGTGGATCTGCCTTCCTTTTTCTACCTTTTCAACAATATTTCTGTCCTTCCAGTACAAGCTTTAAACGAAAAAAAAAAAAGCAGGTGATTTTTTTGTCAGTTGGCTCCTACCTTATGTCATCTCACTTCTCCAGCAAGCTGAACTGGAGATGGTCTCTAACATACGGAGGAAACGTATACCCCATTATTACCCAAGGAAGCTGTGCTGTAGTGCTCCTTGCCAAGGAATACCTGTTCTGTCACAGAAAAGCCTCATGGAATTTAACTCCTTTATTTCCTTCTCCAGGATCGTTGTGTGTGCGGACAAACCCTGACATAGTACAATATATTGTATTCTGCTCTTCTAGTCTCTCCAGGTAGCTTCTTGACATGGGCATCACTGTTGGAAACTTACCTTCCCCTACCAAATGTCTTTCGTTTACTACCTGTTTTACTAATTTAAATATGGAAGTTATTTCTGTCAGAATAAAAATGTTTGAAATTAGAGTGAGGTCTAACCCAAAATCGTCCACGAGGTTCCTTCCTCATGATAGTCATATGAAGAAATGGAATAATTCTTGTGTGTTGCTGCTTCTTTGTAGGCAGCTGTTTATGTACAGTTTGTACCTATTTTTAGTTTATCAATTATTTATCAAAGCCACGAACTTGTCAAAGACTTAAATTGAACCTTGAAACTTTCTTTTAAGGATCAGCCACCTAGGGATGAAAATAATGCAGGTCTCTTCATTCCCCTCAGTTTTTTATTCCTTATAAATTATTTTAACAAGATCTCAGTCACAATTTCCAGACCAGTCAGCATCATGTACTTACTATCACCGATGACTCCAGGTTTTCTAGTTCATGGACTGAATGGACACCTTCCTTTTATAACATTGATGTCATTCTCAAACAGTGGTGCAAGGAAGGGTTATACATTCTCTGGAGCTGTCAGGTCCCTCACAGTTAAAAATAGAAGAGTCAAATTAGGCTCTTCCATTTAGAAGCCAGATGCTAGAATTAGGACTGTGGATACTGAGCCATTCATGGGTAGGGAACAATGGAGACTTCTGGGCCACGGTGAATCCCACTGACTGAGCAGCCCAGCTCATCACTCATAATTTTCAGCTTTGTCTTAGGAAAAAGCATGTCACACTGAATCATACGTAGTATATAGCTGCAAGAGACATCAAACATTTCGGTGTTGCATACCAAAGTGAAACACGTCCTTTCACAGAGGGTATACTGTTTGTTAGTCTGCAAAAAGATCCAGACAAAAGTGAGGATGAACACATCATTAAAATGACTTAGTCATTAGCAGATACACAACTTGGATTGATACATGGGGTGGAAAATTTTCCAGGTGACAGGAGCTAGGCTTTTTGCAGAATAAAATGTTTGAAATAAAAATGCTTCCACACAGAAGCAAATGTGCTATCAGTGGACACTGATACGTCTTACTCAGAGGACTCGTATGCTCCCATACTGTTACTCTTCTGCTGCTTTTAGAAAGGATTCCAAAGAAGAGATGGGGAAGAAGCCGTGGCCATTTTCAGTCATCTGCAGCTGGTTCCAGAAGAAATCTATTCATTTAGACTGTTCACAGCAAACTCTTGGAAGAAAAGCTTTTAAGCAGATATTTAGTTGTCCTTTCACACCTTCAAGTGATAGAGGCCTGAACTCCAATTTACCAACACTGAATCTTCCCTTCTCTCAAAGCAGATCAGTATCATTAACTTTATGAAATGGGGAGACCTTCTTGCTGAGTATCTTTCACTTTCCACTTCTAATATTCACCTAATTTTTAAAGCAACCCCAGTATTGCTGATTGATGGAGAAATTACAATCCAAAAGCTGCTCATTGATAACCTGGGATTATATCCCTCTCCCTTTTCTTTACCACACAGAAGAGATTTGTGGGTAACTTTATGATGGTCTCCTCTCATTCCAGTGCATATATTTATTACTGCTGAAAATCAGAAAGTGCTCTGCTTTTCAAGAAATATTAAATGGTCAAGAGTCACACTGCAGTTTCGAAATGCTTTTGTGCAATATAGGGGAATAGGCAGAGCTAAGTTTCTCCATTGCTTGGGTGATTCTGAACGTCCACCAGTTTTTGAAGCAAAAATGTGCTAAACTAAGGATTTAATGTGGAGACTTAAAGGGAAGATTGCTTTGAAGAAAAAAAGCTATTAGCTATCATTTTTTGATAACTCTACTATATGAATTGCAAGCACACACATTGTAATATTTTCTTTTATTATAATGAAAAAGTTTCCATTTACTGAATATTCCTACCTTGCATTTTCATATTATTTTGTTGAACATGATTTAAAACCATAACAACAATAAATAGCTTTTCTGTTAAGAAACCTAGGGCTTTGTGGCTGTTCTGCCAATATGTCTTTATTTTTAGATGCTGGAGATAGGATTTATCAGAGAGTAATGAATAGAAATTCCATTTACCTACTGCACGACAGTATTATGAAAATGTTTACAATAAAACTGGTCTGTGAGATTTTTCATTTTTGCAGAGAATACGGAATTTTCTCCCCTTTGATACAGATTTCTTTCAGAGCAGAGGAGCTTTTTTTTCTGGTTACATGGTATCAAAATTACATTTCAAAGAAAAATGAGAAAAGGCAGTACAATAGTCTAAAATCGTTTAGCTTCTTTCTAAAGGAGTTATCTATAAATCTTCATGACAGCTGTGTGTTCAGTATTTCTTTTTAAAATAAATCTTCTCATACAAGGGAAGGCAGGAATGAGCAAGTAACCAAAGCCTCTCCATGCTGAGAAAAAACATTAGAACAGCAGAGGTAGGTTCTGTGGAGTCTGTTTCAAGCAGTGATTTTTTTTTTTTCATTGAAAGAGATCTATATATAACATTTACATTCGCATTGTACATCCAATACAGGGCAAAACATTTAAGTATGTGCTTAGCTGCAAGTGTGTGAGTTGCCATTTAGATTTTGGCAGCTGCTGAGAGCTGTTGCACCAGTTGAGAAGAACTGTTAAATGCATGCTTTGTGGTAAACATTAAACATCTGCTAAAAGCACCCTGTAAAATGAAGTCCAGCTGACTTCAGTAGGACAACTCGTGTACCTACAGGTAGTTGTAGGAGTAAATTCTCCGCTAACATGAGTGATCACTAAAAAAAAAAAAAAGAAAAATGAAAAAATCTATGTGACTATTTGATCTTCCTTTGCCCACATTTCTGATTTCATCAACTGATCAAGGTAGTGACAGTGTCTGTTAACAAGGTCAGTTCTTGCAAAGGGATTCTCTCTTTCTCTTCTCTCTCATTTAATGCAGATGGCTGAGTGATAATCCAGCTTGCCTCTAGAGAAAGGTTGGGCAACGTTTTTATGTACTCACAGGACTTGAATTCCATTATGATACATTGTAAAAATTTTTCCAAATATGTTAGCCAGAAATTATTGTTTGACTTAAATAGCAACAGTAGTAATATTTTTCTGAAAATCATGAGCTCAGTGCTCATCATGGAGTCTTTATTTGTTGTTTTTTTACCTTGGTTTTCTCCATCTTTATAAAGCAAAGGTACCACTGTATCAATACATAGATCAACTCTATGAAGTTGTCAGGATTCAAAAAGTGCTGTTCCAGTAAAAGAGTAGTGAAGGGTTTTTTTGAGGATAAGGATGCAATATAGCTCCACAGGATTTTACTATGGTTCTAACTCTCATGGGGAAAGAAGCAGGACCAGAGGACATATATCCTATTTAGGTTATGCTTGGTATCTAGAACAAATGATTAAAGTATCCATTTGTAAGCACCTAGGGGATAATAAGGTGATAAGAAACAGCCAACATGAATTTGTCAAGAACAAATCATGTCAAACTAATCTAATTTTCTCCTTTGACAGGGTAATTGGTCTAACAGATAATAGAGAATAAATAGATGTGATACATTTTGGCTTTAGTAAGGGTTGATACAGTCGTATGTGACAGTCTGGTAAAACAAGCAGGGGAATATGGTCCAGGTGAAATTGTTAAAAGTTGGTTGCACGACAGATTGAAAAACTGCACTGAGAGTAGTTGCTGATGGTTTCCTGTCAAAACAAAAGATCACTACAAGTCAGGATCTGCAGGAGTCTGTTCCATGCTTGCTGCTACTCTAAATTTTCATTAGCAATGTCCCTTACAGAATAGAGAGTACATACACCAGGTTTGTGGATGACACCTAGATGGAGGGTGGCAGGCACTTGATAGAAAGTGGCAAGTTCAGGATTGCAGTCCAAAATTGTCTTCACCAGCTGGAGAAAATAGTCTGAATTCCCACAAGTGCAGTAAATAAAAGCACAAACTATTGTGCTTAGACTGGAAAAATTAAATGCACAAGTAGTAAAATGCAAAATGTCTGGCTTAATGGGCAAAAAGAAATTATAGTGAATCACAATCCAGATATACATTAACAATGGCTAATGGGGGAAAAAAAAAAGAAAAAGAAAAACACCTAACTAATCCTATGATAATTTCCCCCCCCCCCCGAAGATTGTTACGTTTATCAATAGACAGGTAAGTTTTCCACAGTACTTGAAACTGGCAATGCCTCAGATGAAGTATTTACAGCAGCGGTTATCACACTTTAACAAAAGCATAATTAGTTGCAGAGTTTAGAAGACATCCGCTACTATGACAAGATGTGAAAAAAATTTACAAGGTTAGGGAAAGTAGAAAGAACTGGATAGATGTACAGTGGAAAAGACAAGGAAAATATAGTAGGTTTGCAGTATATGAAAGGGGGTTAATAAGAGAACAGTGACTAGTTGATCTTTGTGTTCCTTGGTTTTGATAGAAGTATAAATTTTATTATTTCTTCAGCTTAATTTGATTCAAGAAGTTTTTTGTTGAACTATTTGGTGAAACAATTCTAGTTACAATGGTAGTGAAGTTCTGGAAGGAAACACATAGGGATAGTAGTGGGCTCCGTGTCAGCAGAAGGTCTTAACAAATTAGACACCTGTTTCTGAGGATGGACAGGAAAAGCTGCGTGTAGTTTCAGAGCTGAGAGAGAGATTATATGACCTCCTGCTCGACTAACTTACAAACCTGTTTCTGTGGTTTGGAAGAGGCAATAGAGATTTCATTTCTTCTCCATGCCAAGTGATGGTCACACCTGGCCTGCAGCCTCTGCAAAGATAGAGGAACTTTCAAAAGTTGGTCCATTAGGAACCAGAAAAGGCTGATACAGCTAACTGCTTGAAGTTATTTAGCATTTAACCCTTCTGATTTCAGATCTGTTACTTTTCAACTTCCAGAGATATGGTTAAATGGTATTTGAAGCCAGGTGTACTATTTGCCTCAATTACTGTTCTGTGTGTGGCTGTAACCACATTTTCTTATTCTTTGCATTTTTTGTTGTGCCTCCAATTATGGGTTAGATTAAGATTTAGATTTCAAATTAACCTTTAGATTTAGAACTCTGCTTTGGTATAAACCCAACAATTTCTGCTTGAAATGTAATGTACATCTTTCTTAATCAAAGTCACTTGTTGCAGGTTGCCAGCCATCAAGCACATTTATTATCTCAGGGCAATTTTACTGCTGGTCTTTCCAAACCAATGCATCTGCGTTCTGTGAAGTCATCAGCCTGATTCTTTAAGGATATTCTCTTGTGCAAACTTTTACAGATGCTCAGCATCCCCATTAAGTCAGTGTTACTCTATAAAGGTATAGAATTAATTGCAGCACCTGTACCTCACCAAGAATAAACCTTCATCCAGAATTAACTTATTCACATATATATATAAAATTATTTGTATATATATAATTTCTATAAGTGTATAACTCCATATACATATATATACACTACTTCTTTCTAATAATGCACTATCGTTCCTGTACTATGGAGTTCACTGTGAGGAGAAACAAATGCTGATTTCAGTTGTGGAATTGCACATGCCATTCATTTGAGATCAGATTGTGAGTCAGAATGGAAATACACTCATAGGTCGACACTTTTCCAGAGATACTGGTTTATAGTATTCACTGGAAAAAGTAGCAAGTGATCACAAAAAGTGATTAGTGCAGAGATTTCCATGGGATACCTGGCATTTATTTCAACACATTATGGAAACCCTAAAGAATTGCTAAAAAAAGAATTGAAGATACATGATTTTTTTTGGCATTCCAAAAGTCTAACCAAATAGCAAACAAAATTTTGCACTTACATTGCATACATGACAAAATCGAAAACAACCTAGTATTTTTTTTTTGCCCAGCTGGGTATTCAGTGGAGTCTGTTTTTATAGGCCTAGCCTGCACTTTTTAGAAGCATTACCTTCTCTTTCCTAGACCACAGTTTTAAAGGCCGCAATATGAATTGCAATCAGGCCCTGTGCAGGTCTGGTCTTCCCCATACTACAGAATTCAAACTTTTCTTTTTTGACTGGTTGTTGTATTTTGAAAGAAAATAATCTGATTTTTTTATTTCAGTCTTGTCTTCTGTTAGATGTTGTTTCATTCTGAGATAGTTGGGAATAACTTTTGTCAGGTAGGAAATAAGTAACTTAATTTATAAATTACGAAATCCAGACTATTTTATTGAACAATAATCATGAATTTTCACATAACCTGTAGTTTCTTAAAGCATTTCTAAAATGCTTAATAGAAAGTACAAATAGTTTCATTTTGTTGCATAAAGTATTTTTTCCATAATTTTCACCTTCTATACAGTACTTTTGTGCACCTATACAACCTAGAAGCAGAAATGATTCATATCTGACACAGCACCTTGTTGTTTAGCTTCTGAGTACTTTTGAAGGTGTTGAACTGAATGCCCTGACTGATAGCCTAAGGATGTGGATATTTCCTTGCCTTTTAAGCATTGCCTACAAACCAAATATTTTGGGTGATTCTCAGTAACTTCTGCAAGTGGTCTCTCAGTCGTTCGCAAGCTGTGGAGCTCTCTACATGAACTCTTCACTAATCCTTGTACCTCTAGCCTCTCTTGTAGTGAAAATAATCTATTCTGTCTAGAAAATCTATACTGTTGCAGACCATGGACCAGCCCAGAGGTACTGGGCTCAGAGGCATTGCCTGAGGACAAGAAGGCAGTGGGAAAGAAGGAAAGTTTTAAGTTATTGTTCTTTAAGAAAGCATGCTCTTAATGTCAGCTGGTTACTCAGTCTGTTGCTGGTGGGGAGAGATTGAGTGCCTTGGTGTCCACTGTATTCACACTTTCCTCTCAAAATTCACTCTCCAACCACATTCAGCAGTGGTACTTGAAGAGACGGTGTCTAAATCAAGTATTGAAACAGGCTGCCCAGGAAAGTGGTTGAGTCACCATCACTGGAGGTATTTAAAAGATGCATAGACATGGTGCTTAGGGATATGGTTTAGTGGTGGACTTGGTGGTGTTAGGTTAACGGTTGGACTCTATGATCTCGAGGGCCTGTTCCCTTGGTCCCTGCACAAGTAGAGGTAATGGAGAAATGTCCAACATTTACGTCAACTGAACATCACAGTCCGTATAGGAACATGATCCTGAAGAGATTAAAACGTTCAGCTTATCAGCAGATGTTGCTGTGTTAGGACTTAAGGACTATGTCAAAGTTAGACTTTTTTTATTCACCTTTGTCAACTCTTGCTTCCTACCTCTGCTTATCTTACCAGGTTATTTCATTTTTAAAGCGCTCACTTTTTTGATAAAACAAGTCAATTGTGCAGGAGATTTGACATCTCTTGAAAATTACTTGAGTTTGCTGGAAATGGTCTGTGAATAGGCAATGGCTCTCTCTGATAGTCCCATTTATAATTTGCAGAAGATTAATGACCAGTATTCTGACTGTGGAATACGGAGAGAAATTGTTTTAAAAGGTTTCTGCTTCTGGCACCAAAGTGAATGGTTACAGTATCTGTCCTTTTGGGCCCAACTTTTAACTTCTGCTTGGGCATAGATGGTCTCAGAACTGCAAAGAGCAGAAGAAGGAGAGAAAGGCAGATGTGAGAGTAGTTAATAAGAGGGGAAGTCTGAAATAAAAGCAACCTCCCTGCTGTGTTTGAACACATCCATGCTTGTTATTGTCAGAAATTTTACTTCTCTTAGAAATTATTAAATTAGAATATAAGAATGTATCAGAAAACATGATATTGGAGGGCTAGAAATAGACCTAAATGGTCTCATAGGCCCTAGATTTCCCTAAATCTGCGTTCGTTGTCAGGAGAGTGCTTAATGTGGATTATCTGTCACTCACTAGGGTAACTTCCATGCAAATTACATAGGTATTTCCAGTAGTTTTAATGAATTGGGTCCTATAGCGACATTCTTTGGGATACAATAGTGTCAGAAAGATTTTGTGCCTGGTAGAGGGTGGGGGAACATGAGAATGAAATTCAAATGCTAAAATCGGGCAAGTAGTAGCTCATCGGAGTTTCTTTGAAGTCTGTGGCTGAAATTGTGGGAATGAAGAAAATCCTTAGTATTTTTGAACTGTACATTGAAAAGTACCATTTTATACAGAAGGGAATTGGTAAGACAGGGAAAAATATAGACAGTATAAAAGGGGAGGAAAAGAATTCTGTCTTCCAATTCTCTCATGTTCCATTTGTGGAAAAGACTGCCCATTTCAACTGCAGGGAGAGAAACCTCTGCTTTATCACTCTTTGCCATACACTTATTTGTATTTGAGACATTTTTTCCTGTCAGCTTCCTCAGTCAACGTGGGAAGTAAATCAGTCAACTCTAATAAACAACTGAAATTTATGAACAACTGTGATGGGGACTCTTTACAGAAACCACTTTCCATAAGCGAGTCATCGCCTAAAAGGAAAGATAAATTGTTATCTCCTTCCTGCCCAATCTTCACCTAGCTTGCTTTGGTCTGTGGTAACTTCTTCCTTATAAATTCATTTAAAAAATAGGAATTTATACAGTAGAGAATCTGAGATTCTGGATTATTAGTAATAGGTGCAGCTAACAAATTTCACTATAAAAATGGCAAAATGTTGTCTGCTTTCAGTCACCAATCAGCGACTCCTTCTGGCTTACTTTCTTAGGCACTGATAAGGACATAAAGAAGGACTGGGAGAAGAGAAACAGGCAGGGCTATATGTCAAAGTCTTGTCTACAGAAAGAGCAGATAGTGAAGAAAATGTGCAGTTTTGTGTGATGTAGAAAGATCTCCATCAAAATGATTTAAATGATGTAAACTGTATTTTTTCTCAAAAACAAATCCTAATTTTTTCAAAAATGCATCAAAAATAAAGTTGCTCATTTACTTGGCTTTGGTTGATTGTACTGTATTCCAATAGCCATAAAATAATTTCAAATAATCCTGCACTAACTCTGGACACTTTTCTTTTTCCTCTTTATGGTCAGTAAAATGGCACTCTCTGGGGTACCTTTGACGTATTCTTCTTCACTGTACCTGTGCAGCCACGTCTTGTAGAAAATATAATATTTCCTTTTGTGAGAATTACTATAAAACATAACTACCCCTGATGTAAACAAATTCCACTTCAGAACCTCCAGGCCCGACATTTTCAGCTCCGTGTTTCTTTTATCACTCCTCACCTGTCTTTTACAGTCTCTGGAGATGTTACTGTTCTGTGTACTTACTCACATCACAGCCAACAGCTGGGAGTCTGATCCTCTGAAGGAGTGGAAGTGCAACCCAATATCTGCTTTTAAAAGCTTTATGTTGGAATAAAAAAGCACATATTTGAACTATACCTTTGAGGGTGTATTGCCCCCACTCACATGCATTTTTTTTTAATCTCAATTGAAAATGAAGTTTTTAAAGATTTAAAATGGCCAAAGGGTACTGACTTCTTTTCAGGAAAGAATCCAATATGGCACTTACACCTGACTCCCCCGTGGCCTTTAAAAGCGTGATTATGAATTCAAAACATGTATTCAAACTGAGGCAATGCTCTGCTGGTAAACCATACAGGTACTCTCATATATATAATTGTTTGATGACTTGATCTCAAACTGTGATTTTAAAAATAGAAGGGTTTATTCTGTTTGGGGTTTCTATAGGTCTCATTGTGTCGTGGTGGAATAACTGTAGATACAGATGCATAGTAAGTGTACTGAATTCATTTACGTTAGCTCTTTTTGGATGGGCATAAATGTTTCTTTTTATTCTTTAGAAAGGATATTTTAGAAGGTAGTCTCTGAACAGGTTTTATCCTTTTCCCAGCATAGCCTATTTTCTCTGCATCAGTGGACTTGTCATGATAATCAACTTTTTTGTCCCAACCGTCAATCACTCCTGATTACAGCTGGGGAGAAGTTCTGTTCTGTTGATCAGCCCATCAGTGCACATAATGTTACACCTGGAGACAAGTGAAAATCATCCCTCGATGGGAGAATCACTTGCCTTCAAGCCTTTTGTCTGAAGTATTTTAATTTACATTTAGAGTCTTGTTGCAATTGTCAGTGCTTGCTTTGATTTTTATTATTTCTTTGACAAAAATAAGTTCAGTTGATCTTTTCCTACATGATTAGAAGAAGAATGCCCTTCTATTTCAAATAACATATTATGTTGTAACTTTTTCACTTCGTTGTACAAATATTGCAATAATTATCACCATATAAATTAAAAATTAAATGGTTATTTTGTACTTCACTAGGAGGAACTTAGTATATGCTAGCCCAGAATTTTTACAAAAGCTATTTTGTTGGCTTTTAATCAGATAATTGGCTAGGGTAATGTTTATCTTTAATATTCAATTTATATGAAGTGGCTGTGTAAAACACTTCATAGCAATAAAATCATAAAAAATTAAAGGCATCTTTCTGTTCTTTAAAGGAAGTATGGCTTATATTGTGAACGTTACTGAATAACATACTTCTGAAAATAGGGGCATTTTATGTATCTAAAGCCACGCCTTCCTTGTAATAAAGGTGTTTTTCAGTTTTCACAAGAATGATTAAACTTCAGCTTAAGTAAATATTTATATTTTGTTAATAACTTAATTATGATTTTTAATTAGCTATCAGAATAACCGGGTGTAGTTTAATGGTACCGTTCTTTTTCCTCCCACAGTCACTTTTTTATTTTAGGTATCTTTCATAATATCATCGTTACAAGTTTATCCTTTCACAATATCAAAACCCCACAATATATAAGAAGACTCTAAACCTGATACTTCAAGGGCTACAGGGTGAAGTGTAAATGAAGAAGAAAGCAGAATGTGAGAGCGTGGGGTAATATAGATTTGATTAGCAATCGTGTTTTTACATAAAACGTTTAATTAGCAGTAGCTCATTTTCCTATTCCTGCTGGCCATTTTCTGGACAGTGATATATTGCTTTTTTGCAGTGAGCCATGCCACCAAATAGAAGGTGTTATGTTTTCATTAGATGCAGACACTTCAGTATTATTATCTCTCACCTCAGTCTACACAACAATACAAAACACGTCCAAATGTCATAATTTAATAGGCCAATGATATATACAGTAATTTAAAAACTATGGGATATTCACTGAGGTGCTTTGTTTTGTTTCTTCTTAAATTGATGAAAAAAAGCGCTAAATTGCAAATCAAATAATCGCTCAGACAGACTCACTCCTTATGTTCTGTCTGCTTGAATACTTTGCCAAATACAGAATTTCATCACTTGTATAGAAGTTGTTCTTCCAAAGTGACAACCTGTTTATTTTTATGGTTAAGTAATTAATGTGACTATATTGCCTAATTTTTATTTTACTAGGTACATCAATCTGCATTACCTTTCCAAAGACTCTCATCACTTATTATTCCAATGACATAACAGAAAATTTTCTTTTGTTATTTAATAGAGATATTTGATAGTTCTTCACTAATACAATTCTAGTCAAATAGCCTGCCACAAGGTACCTGTCGTTGCTTGTCAATTTATTGTCTAACATGATTTTCATACCAGAATCTTAAGTAGTGATAAACAGTTATGATAAAGTCAATTTCTACGGTAAGCACGTTCTGGGAAGCAGCGATAAGTAACAATGTCTGAAGGTGTCAGAAAACATGGAGTGTATGGAAATAATTAACACCTTGGACACTGGAGGAATTAAGATTTTTCTGCATTTAATGGTCTTTTATTCTATATAATTCCCATTCGCTAAGAATTTTTTTCTAAAATTATTTTACATAACTAATTTGTATCTCTTTAGTGCCTGAAAAGGTTGTAAGAATGAAACTTCCTTCACAGAAGAGCTAAGAGCTAAGTTATAGGATGGAAGAATTTTTAATAAAACATACTAAAAATGGTGCCACACCATTTTGTCTGTTCTTCTGGAGTCTGAGACCCATGTCTCAATTGGTGATACAGGCCTTATTAGCAAGGCAAGCCAACAGGGCATGAGATGCAGATAAACCCTGCGATCTTTGTAGGCTTCTTAGCTTGTCCTGTGCTAAATTAGTGCTGTTGGATGTGGTGCTGCCACCAAAACAACTGGCAAGAAGCAAGGACAGAACAGATATTTATGTGAAGAAAGGAGCAGATGCAACGACATTCAGCAGCAGGGATCGCAAGGAGTGGGGACTGCAGTGGGAGAAAAGGATTCTGGTACAGATTCTTGGCTAAAATAGATTGGGTTGGATTAATGATCACCACTTAGTCATTTCTCTCTTGTAGGCATGATTGCATTTGACCAAGCAGGGATTCAGTAGTTAAGACATATTTCAACCCAAGGCACAAGTTCTGTCATCCTTCCAAGAAGGATCTAATTTTTATTATGCATGTTCTGCACTAATCAAAGAAATTGGTGAAGGAAGAGGAATTCCTGTGGAGTGGAAGATGTGCATTTCTCACTTGAAAGAAATTTGATACATTATTGTCTAGGCTAATAAGATGAGAAAGATGATTTCTTGGGCTCGCATCATGAGAGAAAACCAATGCAGAGTTTTCACTGGTGTGTGTAACCGTGTCTGCTGTGTAGAGGTGGAAAAGAAGTATAGTTTCTGGTGGTGGGAAGCTGAATTTTGTGTGAATTTTACAGGTGCTGCACAGCCTTTGAATTGCCAGCACTGGCAGCCTAATGATCAAAAGCAAAATTCTGTGTTCAAAAGGATCTTGCCTAAACTATGAAAGCAAGTTCTGAATTGGTTTATTCTCTCTCCAAATCCCATAGAAAATGAGTGAAATTAATCAAAAGCAAATCAATCTTTTGAAAAAGTTAGCACTAAGAAAAAGTAGACGTTTGCTCTAATCATTTTGAGGATGAATTTTCAGTTATGGCTGTGTTGACTGTTTAGTTGCAGACATCAGTCCATGCTACTTCAGTCAGAAGCAAAGGCAAGGTCTAAAGAGAAAATGGGCTCAGCATTTTTGTCATGTTTCTTGCTGAGCGTGCATTAATTTAGATAAGCAGCCATTAATCATAAAATACACTGAAAATAATTTCTCAGGAAACATGTTATTGGTATGGTCTGAATTATTCTGCAATAATGACCTTAAAAATAGTAGAGGTACTATTTAATTGGTAGCTTGCTTCGAACCTGGAGAATACTATGGCTTATTTATACAAGAAGCCTACAGCTAAATATCTGTGCAGTATACAGTGCTTTACAGATGTGTCAGTTGAGATCTTTTTTTCTAGAGAGATTACTTTCTAATAAATCAGAAATGAAACCAGAATATAAGGTGGGGAGAGCAGCAGGGGATCGGTAAATGAATTAATGGAAAAATGCTTTCTGAAATCCATTTTTTAAGTTTTCTTGAAAGAGAGAGGGTTTGACAACCAGTAGACATATGATTCAACTTATTAGATAACATGTTAGAAGAGTTAAAGTCAAGCCTGTAAAAAATGTCTGAGGGTGAATAAAAATAAATTTATTTTCAGAATTTTTAGTTTATGGAATAAATGGTTGGAGTAGGTGTGTTGTTCTAAGGCATGCGAGAGGGAGAAAGAGCTATTTAAGAGAAGAGACAAACAATATTGAACAACAGCTGTGATGATGCAGAGTAGAAGATCAATATGTGGAAAGAAAGGAGACTCTGAGTTTGTCATAGTTTGTGATTAACATTTGAGAAATAGTGACAGAAAAGAGGTGATTTGAGAAATGGAAAATTTCAGGTGGCAGAGTAAACAGTAGGTGAAAAATTAGAGCCATCCAGGAGCTATTCATGCAGAATGATCATAAAGATATTGGTTGAAAGCAAAGGAGAAGTCATCCCAAAGAGAGTGTGTCCAAGTTCAGAGAGTAGAAAGGCTTGAAGACAGAATCGTGAAATACATTAGTCTGGCCAGTGCAAGTCTTGTTTTTCACCTGGGAGGAGGTTTTTCATCCAGACATTCTTCAGCTGGGGTTACTTAGGATTCAGATCTTCTCTAAAGTCAGCCTTAATGATCCCCCCCTCCCCACTTCAGCCATCTTAACTTTTATGTAGGTTTTAGTCTATCAATTATCTCTTTTCTGGTATTTGCAGTAAGGAATAATGACAGAAGCTCTTCCAGAATAGTTTAAATGGGTAGCTGCTTTAAATCTGGATTTTTTTAAATTAACAGACATTACATCTTATCTCTCTCTCAGAAAATCTACTTATATCCAAAAGATGCTGATTTCCATATTCCCTGAACAGGACAATGAAGGCCAAAAATATGTATCTACTTTTCTCTTCAATATGCTGCCCTCCACTCCCACCAATGTCCTCATGAAATCAGCTTGGTGATTTATTATGGCTGCTCCTGACATGAAACAGGTAACAGAGTAGTAAGAGATTGATTCACAGTGAAGAGGTATAGCCACTTACAGTAATTAGACTATGAATTTTAATTCAAGTCTTGAAATTTTTTGTTGTTGCAGTCACAAGAATCTGTGTGTCTTGCAGGCATGGCTCCTTTTTTCTACAAAAAGAGGTCCCACGAATACTAAATACGCATTTTTAACTGAGCAATTGTATTTGTAACTGGTGCGTTTGAACTGTAGCTAAGAAGGCAGGATTTTGCTTGATTGGGGACTAACAGAGGCTAATCACATTTCAGTGTGCTGTTTATAGAAACATGAATTGCATTTAGGACAAGGGGTGCGAGGGCCTTTAGTATTTCACTGCAAGCTGTTCTGGTGTGTGCAAAAGTGCATTTTCAAACTGACAAGTGATGGGTTGGCCCTTGAGGCCGTTTGGCTGGGGAGAAATGTAATTCCCATAATTCTCTTTTATCAGCACCATGAAAGATAAACCAACAGGATGATGATCTTGTCACTAACATCAACTCTTGAGTAATTTTCTGAAATTCTTGCACTGTAAAAAAACACGTATTAAATAACCACTTGTTAAAGCTGCCAATTTTGTGTGATAAGGTCATCCTTAATTTCTCTTGGTTTAATGAACAGTAGTGGACTCCACCCCTTTTTAGAGATGTGACTGGTTTAAATGGGGAGAAGGAGAGAGGACTTTACAGCCATGTAGAGCAAAGATTCACGTATACAATAAATTCTGTTGCTGGTTCCTGTGGTAATAAGCTGTGCAGTCAAAAGACCACCAGGGTCTATGATATGGTCTCTCTGATCAGGTAAAGAAGGCAGGGGCTCTCTCCTATAAAACATCAGGGGTTTTTAGACCTGTATTCCTGAACCTGCAGAAGTCATAGACTGATATTTGACTACTGAAAGGCATATTTGCACTCGACTGAATAAATGGTTCAGCTATAGATTTAATCCATCGTTAGCAGACGACTGCTTGTCCTCTTACCATATTTGGACTAGTAAACCTTTTGGCTTAGCCTGCAAGCTCCCAAATATATTCCTGGCCAGTTGTCTGCCTGAAGAAACCTGTTAGATTTACTGTGTAAGCCTGAAGGTGCTAATACATCTTAAAACTCTCAAATGGAAGTAAATATCTGCTTTGTATTTGGAATGAAATAAAATGTATTTTTTAGGAGACTGAAGGGCAAAAACATTGAGGCTCAAACTGCTATCTGTAAGGTGAAACTGAAGAAGCGCTGAATTAAAGATTAAAGCCTCGACCCTCTATAAAGTATTGGAAAGAATTAGAAGTTAAGTCTTGTCTGCACTTGGTAGGACTCTGGGTTCTAAAGCCGGTTGTCCTGAGCTTGGCCTAGTTGTCCTATTCTGCTGTAAATGGCTTTGCAACAGTGCTACAAGCTGTCAGATATCACACACCACACGTGACGTTTGTACATCTGTCCTGATGGCCTTTGGGATCTTGTTTGGAGAACGTGACTTCTCGAAGTTCACTGTAATCAGTAGGGCTCTGGATAGCACCTGAGATCCTACTCTCACCCCTTCTTTGAGGTACAGTCACAATGCTGTACAGTTCAAAATTCTTATTACTCGGTAAATGTGTGATCATTAAGTGGTGATCATTTATCCGGTTTATGATTTGGCTAGCAGAGTAGGTAGCACACAGGGACATGTCAGCCGGAGCTGGGAGTGGGGGCCTCACGAGGCTCTGAGGAGATTGGCACGTACAGGCACAGGCGTGACATGGTTCCAACTGTTAGGGCGACCATGAACTCTGAACGCCAGGAAAATGCCGTGGGAGAGTTAATGGTTCTTCTCAGGAGACTTACATGACTCACTGACAATATTTATCATAGTCTTGATAGATCATAGCAACGTACATCTGCAAGTACGATCACAATGTTTGCTGTCTGCTATTACCTTTCCTTATCCGCTGGTTGAACTTGCACCCTTAATGTTCTTTTAAAGTAGGATCCTTAGTTTTTTGCTCTAAGGTTCATTCATGTTGGAATAACTGTCATTATTGAAATGATTTATAGTGTAAAGCACAGTATTTGGAAGATAAATTGAGTTATTCTATTTATTTTTATTACATTTTGGTTACATTTTGATCATGGGATGACTCGGATGTAATTTGGCTCCAGGATCAAAAATAGGAAATTACTTTAAAATGGAAAGATAGTCACACAGTTTCAGTGGAGACTGAGAGTTCTAAGGGTTATCTGCCTTCTTCTGATGTTTTATCCCCTAGATATCATTATGTAGTGTTTCTGATATATGCTGTGGCTTTATATCTGTCCATAAACTGCCGCACGGATTATTTGCAACCCAGTAAAAAAAAAGCAGGACAATGGATTATACCTCTCTGACAAAAATGTGAGAGTCTTTGTTAGCTTTATAGCTGGATGTCTGCTGGATATATATATCAAGTGTACTCAACACTGGAAACCTTTCCATCTAATATATAATTTCTGGTGAGATGACAGGTTGCCTGTGGTGTGTGTGTAGCTATATATATATAGACGTATATATATACGCACACCCCTTTCAGAAACAGGTTTGCCATAATAAAAAAGAGACAGGAAAATATTCCTATGCAGATCACTCAAACAATGTGGTTGTCTCTAGCAATGTTAAGTAGAAACTAGTAAAGACAGAGCAGAGAAACAAACCAAGTCCTTTCTATTTGAGTGAAATTGTTCTGGCTGTTCTCAATTTTCATTTTGTCGATATTTTGCAGAGTGTATGTATGTATGACATGCCAGTAACAGCTGAGTACGAGTACATAGCACCAACCAAGATGATGTAGTTACCCAAACAAATGCTGTAGTAAGGGTAGACAAGTAGCATATTCCAAGTTGCATATAACACATTTCTGTGGTGAAAGCATGGCTTTTTCTTGCTCAAATGATGTGTTTCTGAGATGCTCTACATTTTGTTTTGTTGGCTCAGTCAAAGGCTGTCCATCCATCCTTAAATTCTTTCCACTGGGTCCAGGTGGAGCATCACACTTGCTTTCAGTTGCCAGTCCAGGGTGAAATAAATGTCAGCATTTCTGTTGATTTAAGTGGTGCCAGGATTTCACCCACACAATCTAAACTTAACACGCTTGCTATCTTTTTTTATTTGTTTGTTTTCTCTCAGCAAGGAGGTCCTTGCAATTTCCAAAGGGCAATGAAAACAGCATGGTTCATTGTTTTTAGATTTTGGTGTATAATGAATTCATAGGAGTGAATATTGAAACAGTTGTAAAGCTCCTGCCAAAATGTCGGGGGGTTATGAGAAAAGTAATGAAGTATATTACCTACACTCAAAAAATAACTTCCAAATCAATATACAAGAAGTTGATCAATAATATGCGTGTTAGGAAGGTAGCAGAACACATTTGAATAAATGAACGAAAGAAAGTTCTTCTTTTGCAAAAGGGCTTCTAAAGTAATTTGCTAACTTCCTATCATGGGTGATTTCAACATAGATTTCAATGGAGCTTGGACTATTGAAGCAAATAGCTCATTCTTGAAGATCTTTTGTTATTTTTAAGACATTGAATTAGCTCATTACTGCTGAATATGTAGTGGAAAATAGCATCTGTTTACAGTGCAATAATATAAAAATTACTTACCAGTAACAGAATAAGGAGCAATTTGCAAAAGCTAATCATATTTGTGCACTTGTCTGCAAAAAGTAAATTGTTAACACATGCCCAAGGGAAAAAACACTTACTGGTTTATGCAATTTAATAGTAGTGTTAAGCACAATATATTAAAGAAATTATTTTTTAGGATTCAGTTTTAAAAGTCATAAGGATAAGAACATAAAAAGCATAGCTGTCCCGTGTTGCTGCTTCAACCTGTGCTTAGTGATGGTTGAACTCCAGAAAGCATCCTGAAGCTCATTGTGCCTAAATCAGTGTCAGACTGTCCGTACTCCCCAAATGTATGACACCAGCTTGGAAACCTACTAGGATGTTTTCTTAGTGAGAGTTCTGTCTTTATTTAGCTAGAAGTTTTCAGTAGGATGTCCTCCATCATGTAAGTCTGGGGTGATGAAAAGCATACTGAGGCATACTGAGAATTATCACAACAGTGAGATGTCGTAGGTGTAAACTGAGAGCTTTTCACAATTTCAGTTCATCATTGGAGGTGAAGTTAAATATTCTTATTTTTATTTATTCAAAGAGGATTCAGAAATCTCTACAACTTTTTATAGAAACCACTTTTCCAGAAGTAATTTTGTAGGGACCAAGGTAGGCATGTTAGCTTTTCCTTAGCGCTGCTTGGTCTCATTGAGCCACATTTGCATGTCCGATGTGCAGACTATTTCAGGAGGTCCTGTTTACCATGAATGGCATATGTGAATTTGCAGTGTTTCTCCCCTGACATTTTCTTTTTCTTCAGAAGTCTAGAGAGGAAAGCTCTGTTCTGAAATTGCATCACAATACAAAAATTCTGTTGTTTAAGAGTATACATTTATAATCCTAGAATCATAGAATGGTTAGAGTTGGAAGGGACCTTAAAGATCATCTAGTTCCAACCCCCTGCCATGGGCAGGGACACCTTCCACTAGATCCCTTTGCTCAAAGGCCCATCCAACCTGGCCGTCAACACTTCCACAAGTTCTCTGGGCAACATGTTCTAGTGCCTCACCACCCTCACAGTAAAGAATTTCTTCCCAATATCTTATCTAAATCTACGCTTTTTCTGTTTAAAACCATTACCCCTTGTTCTGTTGCCACAATCCCTGACAAAGAGTCCCTCTCCACCTTTCCTGTAGGCCCCCTTTAGGTACTGGACGGCTGCTATAAGGTCTCCCCGGAGCCTTCTCTTCTCCAGGCTGAACAATCCCAACTCTCTCGGCCTGCCTTCACAGGAGAGGTGCTCCAGCCCTCTGATCGTCTTTGTGGCCCTCGTCTGAGCTCACTCCAACAGGTCCGTGTCCTTCCTATGCTGGTGGCCCCAGAGCTTGGACGCAGTACTCCAGGTGGGATCTCATAAGAGCAGAGTAGACGGGCAGGATCACATCCCTCAACCTGCTGGCCACGCTTCTTTTCATGCAGCCCAGGATGCACTTGGCTTTCTGGGCTGCGCATGCACATTGCCAGCTGATGTTGAGCAGTCCTTCTCAGCAGGGCTGCTCTCAAGCCATTGTCCACCCAGCCTGCATTTGCACTTGGGATTGCCCTGACCCACCTGCAGGACCTTGCACTTGGCCTTGTTGAACTTCTTTAGGTTTGCACAGGCCCACCTCTTCAGCCTGTCCAGGTCCCTCTGGATAGCATCCCTTCCCTCCAGCATGTAGACTGTACCACAGTTTGGTGTTTTTGGCAAACTTGCTGAGGGTGCACTCAATCCCAACATCCATGTCACCAGCAAAGATCTTAAACAACATTGGCCCCAGTACTGACCCCAGAGGAATGCCACTCATCACTGGTCTCCACTTGGATATGGAGCTGTTGACTGCAACTCTTTGAGTACGACCATCCAGCCAATTCCTTATCCACTGAGTGGTCCATCCGTCAAATCCACACCTCTCCAATTTAGAGACAAGGGTGTCATGCAGGACAGTGTCAAATGCCTTGCACGAGTCCAGGTAGATGATGTCAGTTGCTCTTCCCTTGTCCACTGCTTCTGTAACCCCTTTGTAGAAGGCCACCAAATTTGTCAGGCATGATTTGCCTTTGGTGAAGCCATGTGGGCTGTCGCCAATCACCTCCTTGTTTTCCATATGCCTTAGCATAGTTTCCAGGAGGATCTGCTCCATGATCTTGCTGCGGACAGAGGTGAGACTAACTGGCCTGTAGTTCTCCAGGTCTCCCTTTTTTTCCTTTTTTAAAAAATGGGGGTTGTTTCCCTTTTTCCAGTCAGTGAGAACTTCACCATATGGCCACGACTTCTCAAATATGATGGATAGTGGCTTGGCAACTTCATCTGCCAGTTCCCTCAGGACCCGTGGATAAATCTCATCAGGTCCCGTGGACTTGGGCACCTTCAGATTCCTTAGATGGTCTCAAACCTGATCTTCTCCTACAGTTGGCTGTTCCTCATTCTCCCAGTCCCTGTCTTTGCCTTCTGCAACTTGGGTGGTGTGGCTAGAGCCCTTGCCAGTGAAGAGAAAAAAGTTTATGAGTACCTCAGCCTTGTCCATGTCCTGGGTGACCACGCCTCCCATTTCCTTCCTGAGTGGCCCACATTTCACTAGTCTTCCTTTTATCACCAACGTACCTATAGAAGCTTTTCTTGTTGCCCTTGGGGTCCCTGGCCAGATTTAATTCAATCTGGGTTTTAGCTTTCCCAACCTGATCCCTGGCTCCTTGGACAATTTCTCTGTATTCCTCCCAGGCTACTTGTCCTTCTTTCCACCCTCTGTAGTCTTCCTCTTTCAGTTTGAGATTGTCCAGCAGTTGCTTTTTCATCCATGCGGGCCTTCTGGTGTTTTTGCCTGACTTCCTCTTTGTCAGGATGCATTGCTCCTGAGCTTGGAGGAGGTGATCCTGAGTATTAGCCAGCTTTCCCGGGCCCCTCTTCTCTCCAGGGCTTTATCTTGTGGTATTCTGCTGAGCAGATCCCTGAAGAGGCCAAAGTCTGCTCTCCTGAGGTCCAGGGTAGTGAGTTTACTGTGTGCCCTCCTTGCTGCTCTAAGGATCTTGAACTCCACCATCTCATGGTCACTGCAGCCAAGGCTGTCCTTGAGCTTCACATTCCCTACCAGCCCCTCCTTGTTGGTGAGAACAAGGTCCAGCATGGCACTTCTACTCGTTGGCCTTTCTGTCACTTGGAGCAGGAAATTATCATCGATGCATTCCAGGAACCTCCTGGATTGCTTATGCCCTGCTCCATTGTGCCTCCAACAGATATCAGGGTGATTGAAGTCCCCCATGAGGACCAGGGTGTGTGAATGTGAGGCTGCTCCAATCTGTCTATAGAGGGCCTGATCTGCGCAGTCTTCCTGGTCAGGTGGACTGTAGCAGACCCCCACAGTAATGTCACCTATCCCTGCCCCCCCTTTAATCCTGACCCATAAGCTCTTGGTCAGCTCCTCATCCATCCCCAGGTGGAGCTCCACCCCAGCTGGTCATTGACATAGAGGGTGACACCCCCTCCTCAACTCCCTTGCCTGTCTTTCCTGAAGAGCCTGTGTCCTTCCATTCCAACACTCCAGTCATAGGAGCCATCCCACCACATCTCTGTGATGCCAATAAGATCATAGCCCTACAGGTGTGTGCATATCTCTAACTCATCTTGTTTATTCCCTATTCTATGTGCATTTGCATAGAGGCATTTAAGTTGGGCCCCTGATGAAGCTAATTTACTGTCTGGAGTGGCTAGTATTCCTTTATGCTGCACTCCAGGTGGTGTCCTGATGACCTGCAACCCTTCTCCAGGTTTTAGGCATCTATTACTGCCTAAAATCCTACTGGGAGGCGTGGGATGGATTGCGGTTCCCCTCCCCCAGCAACTCTAGTTTAAAGCCCTCTTCATGAGCTTGGCAAGCCTCTGACCAAAGATGCTCTTCCCTTTCTCTGACAGGTGGACCCCATCAGGCCCCAGCAGACCAGGTTTCTCAGAGTGAGTCCCATGGCCTAAGAAGCCAAACCCCTGGTTGTGGCACCAGTCCTGTTGCCATTTCCACGTGCACATCTGCTTGTGGAAATGGCAACATTAAATTAATTATTTTTAAAGGATAGAAGGTAGAGAAGTCTTGAATATTCTTCATTTTTCATTGAGGTACTTTAATACCTCATTAGTTCTGATGGTATAATCTCTTCTTGGTTAGTGATGTCATCAAGTATCCATGGCTAAAATTTTATAAATAAGAAACAAAAAGTCTTTCATTTCACACAAGTGTTGTGTGAATTAAGTCAGCATTTCTTCAAGTGTAAAGGTAATGCCTGCAAGGTTAAATTGACCTTCTCTTATTAAACTACAGTGCTTTTTAATCATTTCAGGAGCATTCCAACATTTGGTGGACATGGATGGAAAACTGTTAAAGGTGACTGACTTAATTGTACTAATTTACACATATCAGATCTCTGTAATTCTTAATTCTGAGATGTGAGAAGTTTTGGGTTTTTTTTCCTTTCATTTGAGTTCCAGTTACCGTAGATTGATGGGAATCAGCACTGAGCAATAACAAAAGCAAGAACAGCATAAAAACAATAAAAAGCAATAAATAAGTATAAATATGTTAATAAATATTGTGAATAGATATGAAAGGATTTGCCTACTCCAGAGAGTTTGGAGTCTCAGCATTAAATTTCAGTATCATTTGGAAATTTCACTCTTTCAATAATCTCTGCCCAAACAAATCTAAAACATGAAATGATGTCTTAGGTTTTAAATTCAGAAAGGGCTCTTATACCTATCTAGTTTGACCTTTTTTGTGTTACATACCATACGATTTCATATAGCTGTTCATTTTTGAACCTGATAACCTGTGCTTGACTAAAGGAGATGAGGAACTTGAAAGCCAATGTGACTGAACTCGAAATATAGAGCATCTCTTAGGCACTGATCCTATAACACTTCAGCGTATAAAAAGTCCTGTTGATTTCAGAGGGGCCACTCTTATCCAGTAAGGTTTGTAGAATTGCAACCAGTTTCTTGTAGCTTCAGTAATTATTTGGTTTTGGTCAATGGAAAAAAACAGATTTTCAGATTTCAGTGTAAGGTGAGGTAGAGGGAACAAAGGTTTGCAGGAAGAAGACAAAATATAACTGGAGTGTGAACAGTAAGTAATGCCAGAACATACTCACTGAGTTTTGTGTACTGCTTTGTAGCCCTAACCGTGGCTCCTTACATAGAACCTACCAGATAGCGTAAAGGAGTGAAAGATGCTGACCTGTCGGCTTTGTACTGGAAGATATTTTTGCTTGTTCTGTATTGATGACAGTACAACGACCTACTTGCGTTAGTAAATAAACCCCATTTTTCAGTCTGCACAACTTTTAGAACAACTTGATCTATCCACATATATGTATTACTTTAAGAGCAAACAACTGATTTTGTAATTAACTTGCATTGCAAGTGGGTCTGTGTGCACTGTGTATATCTAAAGGAGATTATTCAAAGTACTAAGGTTCTGACCCTGCAATAGTTAGTAAAACTTGTGTGCTGGCAAACCTTGTATCTATGTGCAGCGTCCCGTGGACTTCAGTGGGGCTCTGAATGTGTTCACAGAGTCACCAAAGAATGACTGAAAGCAAGGCAAAAGGAACAAAATTATGTACAGAAATAGATATAAATGTATTGTAGAATGACTGGTCTTCAAGTCTTCCTATGTCTCACAAACCTTTGTTCCTTCTGGATATTTTTATTGTTTTTCTCAAAATATTTTCTTTTTTGCTAGTCATTTGGATAAAACTAATTTTTAAGGCAAATTTGCTTCCATGGTATGCCACTAGTTTTTATCACCACTTAAACATTTATTTTCTATTAATATTAATTTCTTATATAAACCATATTTATTTTAAGTAGGAAATAGCTTTTATTCGTTTTACTTTGTTTCTTCCTCTCTCTTTTTCATGTAACATATATTTTCTCCCCAAGAGAGAAGTCCTGTGGATAAACCTACAGTAGGACTTTTTAAGCAAACCACTGGTATAGGACTCTTTTAGAGATAAAATTTTTTCTAAATGAGCCAGCAACTAGTGGGCTCACTGTTCTTTTATTCCAAGAAAACATCCTCTCCATGGATGTTTCTGCACCTGGAAGGCTTGAATTCCTCTTGGAATATGAGGAGAATGAAAGAATCTGTAAACTCTTCAGTCCTAGTCCTAGCCTTGAATTATCAATCTTTGTGCAGCTGTGAAAACTTTTCACAGTGGAAAAGTTCACATAGCATTTTACGTATACTTAGAGCCTTCTGCAAGAAAGCTGGAGATTTAACCTGGGAAGCACCTAACTACAGCCAAGTCCACAGAAAACACAGCTGGAATCAGGAAATTTGAACATTTGTGTTGCTTATTTGTGGTTTTTGAATTTCTGCTTATGGGTAGGAGCTGATCTAAAGGACACAGGCAAGATTTATATTAAAGTAACTATTGAAATATAGATTGAAAATCCAAAATGAAAAATTCTTTTAACTGTATATCTGAGTAGAAGAATCAGAAAGTTGAATCAACATTTTTCTAAAGACAAACTTGAA
Organism: Pluvialis apricaria; assembly: GCA_017639485.1. Taxonomy (NCBI): domain Eukaryota; kingdom Metazoa; phylum Chordata; class Aves; order Charadriiformes; family Charadriidae; genus Pluvialis; species Pluvialis apricaria. The sequence goes on along the minus strand of CM030008.1, from coordinate 42,717,590 downwards.
ATATGGAAAATTTCTAATAACTGTGGTATTAAAAACAATAATTCCGATAAAAGTACTAAGGCTGTGCTTGAAGAGCACAGTGAAAAAAAAATCTCTATGTACTCTCCTTTTTGGTTTTGTACATACAAGTTGTATTAACTTGTTTATAATTTCAGATGTAAAGTTCAAATGGTACTGAATTAATAGGAATTTAAATCTGCACTTTTTAAGCTTTTCCTGTTTTCGTAAAATTTCTTGTAGTATCTTTCTGTCTTGCTTACCACTTCCCTGAGGCTTTGATTCAGACAAAAAAACCTGACTCTCAGAATTCAATGAGATTGCTATTATTAATGTAAACAGACAAAAATGGTTTCCTTGGCAACAGAAACCAGGTAAAAACACTCAAGTGAGCTACGCTAAATGCACCCACTCAACTTTCTTTAGTTATCAGTTCGCAAGCTGGATGCAGAGGGAATCAAGTGCTTTATGCTCAGTCAGTGTAAAGTTTCTAAATGAACTGAGGCTCTGGGCAGGTAAGTGTATGTGTACACCCTGGACTTCCATTAGCTGTTGTGAACTGTGACAAACTGAGATTCAAAAACGTGTTGGCTACATATCCACCATTGTCATTCCTTTTCAGATGACACCAGGAAGGAATGAACTTTTCAACAGTGTTCAGAAAATTACTGTCTTTAAAGCAGTTATTTTAAATTCAACAGCATCCATTGTTTTTAAGTAAACATTGTTTGTGTATAACCTGAACATTGAATTCCATTTACATTTTTTAAATCATTATTAAGTAAATCACAACTGTATTGAGCTTATTTTCTTTGTTATTTCATAGATAGATTGTATGTCAGCTTCTACTTTTAGGCTTGCCATTATTGACATATTATTCAAAAGGTGTTAACTAACATGATGAATAAAAGATGTGTGGGTGTGTCTGCTGCTAGTGGAGGGAAGCTGGGGTACATTTCTAAAAAATTATAATGGCATATATCAGTTGCTGAAGTTCTCAGTTCCAAATATGTCATTCTAAATTCAAAACTGGAAGCTTTTTTATATTTACTAAGATGAATTAATACATGGTTAATTTTATCATATGCATAGCACATAACAGCGTGTGTAGATTAACCTTCTTCTGTCTCATTCCAAGATTAATCTGAGATTAATCACTTGGTTGATCTGAATGAAAAAAAAAAGTTTAATAGTCTCTTGAAACTCTGAATACAATAAGATTTACCATGGGGAAAATAAATGGTGCTGCCAATTAACACAGTAAAGATGAGATTAAGTGTTAATTTCATTGATTATACCAGTTTTCAAAAGAGCATGTTTCATCTCTCCATCAAAAGAGCTCCCCAAAAAGCAAGGATTATTACTATGGACGTATGTATTTAAAAACTTCCAGAGACCAAAACTTGATAGCATTGTCAAAATGAGTTTAAAACTGATCTGCCTTAACAATAAAAAGGATAAAATAGGTGGTAAAGCAAATACTCTGGTTACTGAATTTCAACATGCAATGAACTATTGTTGTGCTGTATGAAGTACTGGTGTCCTTAAAAAAAAAAAAAAAAAAAAAGCAAAAAAAAAAGCCAGGTATGGGAAGGGATCAATGACTTGAGCTATCTTCCTTTCAGTATATATATTTTTGACGCTGAGTATGTCTACTTGGAATACAGTGTGAAGTGTTTTACATCTAGACAGTTTTTTGCATCTTGCTTAGATAGTTTCAGGTAATGCCACACTCAGTGGCAGCCTACAGCACAAGCAGGTACACAGTCCTAAAGGTACTGTGTTACGAGACAAGTGCTATTGAGTAGGAAATTCTGACCTTCTGCATCTGACCAAGATAAAATAGCTTCTCCTTTCCGTAATGAAAATATTTGATTTTACTATAGGATGGATGATGTTACCATAAGAATGGGGTCGATGCCAGTCTCTCACAATGTGATGCAGGCTCCTGCCAGGTGCAGCCTCTCACAATTATATAGGTGGCTCTGGAAGGAACCCAAGCACAGGGAGTGGGATGGAGCAATTTTGTTAATGAAAAGGAGATAGTGAGCTCAAAAAGCACCCGTTTGCTCTGAACCTTGAGTCTCAGGGTACATTCATGAGTGTATTGAATAAACACTTTATGAAGGAGAAGAGGGAACAGAAAGTGTTTCTTTCCATGGAAAGAGAAAATTGAATACCTGGGAATTAACATGCTGGGACATTTATTTTATTCTGCCATAATAATGGAGAAATGTTTTCTTTTCTACAGAAAGGTCTTTTTTGGTACTTGCTCTGTTATTGTATAAAGGGCTCTAGGGAAAGGGGTAAATTAATCAGTCATAGTTCAGGGGGCAAAAGCCTTGTCTCAGAGCATATCTGAAAGAAGTCATATTACATGTCCTTGGTGTTTTATACCACAGTTACGTCTGAGTGCATAATGTAATTAGATCTCTGGCTCTGTATTACGGAGTGGTGTTGATGACAGAGTGCAAAAAAAATTGAAATGACACAATTGAGAAGATAAAGGTAAGCTTAGCAGAAGGAAGAAATGACAACAGGCAACATTTATCTGCACTGTAATTGACTGCAGATTGAGTTTGTACGTATCAGGCAGAAATCAGGATACTCTTCTTATTCAATATGAAACATGTCATCGTGTTGACATCACCTTTAAAAATTACATTATATAACTTCACTGCAAAGGCTTGCACGGGTACTTAACTTGTTTGTCTCTTGTACTGTGAGTCTGTGAAGCTCTGCTTTCTAGAGTTCCTCTGTTTTCTAGAAAATAAGCATAGGACTTGTGAGTAGTCCTGAATTTCCTGCGTGTACTCACTGGGGAAAAAAAAAAACAGTAGGCCTTGTAAGAAATTGTTTTTGAAAATTTAAAATAGCCTCAAATAAAAGCTTACCTACTAAATAGAGTAAATATATCTCAGTGCAGAACACTGTACAATCCTCTTCTCATTTTATGAGGTGAGGCTCACAGTAAAAGCCCTGCCCTATGCAGAAACAACTGTTGGGCACCTCAGGGCTGTTAGACTTTCTGTCAGCTTCTCCAGCTTAAATACTGGAGAAGTTCTGTAAAGATCATCTGAGGTTATTTAAATACCACATGGCTACAGATGTCTTAGCTGCATACTGCAGCCTTCTCTGAGCAGTGCTGTCATCACTGACTGGCCAGGCATTGGAGTCATTAGAAAAAAATATGATGCTTGTTCCAAAAATATAAAGGTCTTTTGATTTTTATCACTTTCTTGTGTGCTTAGAACATCTGTAAAATTGTATTTGAAGTACTTATTTACAGCCCAACTTTAGGAAAATAGGCTGTACTCAGAGATTGAGGCAATGTGTAGCATAGGCATCTCATAAACAATTTCCCTCACTTCACCAAGGACAGACATCCTCTTGGCTTATGCAGTTGTGTATTCTTGCTTTCCCTGTGTGACCAGCTCACTGACAGTATTAGTTTGAACTGGGAAGCTCATTTTTTGTTTTTAGAGCTTTTTACTCTGGAGGATCCTGACATTGGTTGCTGATGTATTAGCCAAAATTGCTACTATTGCCTTGGGAATAACAGCAGAGGTGATGGTGGTATCCAGTAGCTGGTAAAAACAAAGACGTGACATGATCTAATGAAATCTCAGATAGACAAAAAAGACTTTTCAGCACTCTCGGCCCTTGTTTGGCACTTTCTAAGAGCGTGGGCAGACTGTAGCCTTGCTACTAATTGGCCAGATGACAGGATGGAGCAGAGCACTCTCCACAATGGACATCTTTCAAAATGCATGGTGAAATGAGAAAGACATAATGCAGAATAGTTGGACTGAATTTTTGTGAGGAAGGTTCAGTGGAACATATTCTTTCTGCACCTCTACTCTGCTCTCATTAAGACCCCACCTGGAGTACTGCGTCCAAGCTCTGAGGCCCTCAACATAAGAAGGACATGGACCTGTTGGAGTGAGCCCAGACGAGGGCCACAAAGATGATCAGAGGGCTGGAGCACCTCTCCTGTGAAGGCAGGCCGAGAGAGTTGGGATTGTTCAGCCTGGAGAAGAGAAGGCTCCGGGGAGACCTTATAGCAGCCTTCTAGTACCTAAAGGGGGCCTACAGGAAAGGTGGAGATGGACTCTTTGTCAGGGAGTGTGGCGACAGAACAAGGGGTAATGGTTTTAAACAGAAAGAGCGTAGATTTAGATAAGATATTGGGAAGAAATTCTTTACTGTGAGGGTGGTGAGGCACTGGAACATGTTGCCCAGAGAACTTGTGGAAGTGTTGACGGCCAGGTTGGATGGGCCTTTGAGCAAAGTGATCTAGTGGAAGGTGTCCCTGCCCATGGCAGGGGGGTTGGAACTCAATGATCTTTAAGGTCCCTTCCAACTCTAACCATTCTATGATATTTGCTACACTTTTTTAAAAAATAGTTCTTTTCTTTGAGCTGGCTTTTATTATGAAGGTATTTCCTAGAGGGAGCAACTGAGGCAGGAAAACTTCTGCTTCTTGTAAGAAGATTGGTGATATGAAGTGGACCAGGAGGGATATGAAAAGGATAGAAGATGCAATGCTGCCAAGTTGAAAACTCTCTGAGAATAGGAGGAGACCCTTTTTATCTCAATGCATAAAATTAAGCACAATGTTTTTGTTGGACCAATGCCTAAAGAACATAAGTGAGAAGACATATGCTTCACTGAAGTACATTAGTCGGCAGACAAACATATTTTGAAGACTACCATGTAGATATGATGACTGTAATTGTAAGAGAATACTGTCTGGATTGTTTAAAATATTTTGTCTTTTTCATCGTATTTTACACATTGCAATTTGCTTGGTAATATGATGTCCTTATGATAATTGTGGTACAATATTGCACTTAACCAAAGAAAATACAGCTGAGTTTTGACACTATGGATGTTATTTCTCACTGCTCACACCTGCATATAGAATTTTTTATTCTTTTATGGTGTATGTATGTCTGTGTGTTCATAACATATATATACACAGTACATGTTTACATAGACAAAAACATTTTTTATATTGTAACAATTTGAGAAGGTTACAAAATGTAAGGATTAGAAAGGTCCCTAATTATTCAAGATAGATACATGGAACCAGAGGAAATCATTTGTTGTGCAAAAGAGATGCTTAGTCTGACTTGTACTGCTCAAGTAGGCAGGACTTCATTACAAATAATCTTGAAAAGTGATTTCCTATTTAGACATCTTGCCATCTTCTTGAAGTAATTCCCATAGACCAAAGTTTGTCTACATGTAATTTGGAGGATCAGAGCCCTCAAAATTTATTTAAGTATCCTTGAGTTTTCAACTTCAGATACAAAGTAATAATCTGCCTTTTACTTTCCTGTTAGAGATCTTTTTCAAGAATGGATATTGTTTCTTAAAGTTCACTGTAGTATTGCATCAGCAGCATTTGACATATTTTTCATGCTTCATCACTGACTGGGTCACACATTTGCTGACAGTGACTTGTCTTCACAGTGCTAGGGTTAATTCTCTGTATCAAACATGGAAACTACGATGTGAAAGCAAACTTGGAAACTATGGTAAAAGAAGGAAGTAAGCTCTTTCTTAAAGTGTTCTTCTATGTGTTCTTTTGTAATCATAAAGAGAAACAGAATTTAATATTTGAGGGGGTTTAGGATAGCTGATTCAGTATGATTAAGAAGTGTTCTGTAGCAATAAGGAATTTTTCCTTTCCTCCTTTCTCTCTTTCATTTGAGAGAACATCTAATTTTAGATCAAACAGTTGTTTCTCAAAGGGGACTGGCTTCCGTCAAGATGGGCAATTATAAAAGTCAGTACCCCTTTACAAAACATGGAAAAGGGAATCCTCCCTGGATTCCCATCCGCTTCTGTAAATGTAGGGCTTCACCTGTAACCTCTGCTCGTAACTTGTCTGAGCACAACTTCTAGCACAACTTGGTAAGGTAGTATATAAACATGTATATATTATCTTCTTGGTTTTTGCAACTGTTGAACTCTGAAGTGTTGCAGGAGACCCCTTCTCAGCTTTCTGAAGGGATACAGACCCTTAACTCAGTTAAGCATCATGGTTGGCACCAAGAAGTAGGACTAACTTGTCTTTCACTCTTCTGCTGTCCCTCAATATTTCTTAATTCTGCATGAAAGTTGGGAATAATTGTATTTTATTATCTATCTTATTTTTGTATTTAACCTACAAGTAAATACCATTTAAGTAATGAGTTTTATAAGCTACAAGTAAATGCCATTTAAGCAGTGAGGATTATTTCAGTTCTCTTATGGCTGCAAGAAATGATTCAGTGAGGGACCATATTTTGTGTTGCTGTGCTGAAAAAGATATTTATGGATATTTTTCCATTTCCTACATCTTACTCTTGCAAGGAAAGATGATGACAGACCTGTTTGTTGGTTTGTTTTTTTTTCAGGGTTCCAGTTCAGTTGTAAAAGTTCAGCATAAGCTAATTTGGAGCTGGTTAAATGCTTAGGAGCAATCTGTCTGCTCTCACATAGAACTACCATTAACATGCCAGCTACAGTTATATTAAAACAAGCTCAGATGGCTTCGTTTCCCCACAGAGGATGGAGATTTAAACTTTGAAATAAAAAAGGCATAAAGATCATCTTTAAGTAGAGCCTGGGTAAACTGGCAGCGCTCTGTGGGAAGTGAGTAATGGACAACTCTGTGGAGTAGCCATCGTACTTGTAAATTTGAACAATGTGTTTCTACTTTAGAGCAATTTCATTCATATATTTCAGAACACTGAAAATGTCACCAATTTCTCCATAGGCCCTCATTGTATATTCCTTATGCATCCAACACTCTGCTTGAGTTGTGGTTTGTGGAACTGTAGCTGTGAGAATTTGGAGGGAAGAGAGCTATGGATGCAGGAGACATAAACCTGGGGTGCTTCGACAACAATTCTGGGAAGCAAGTTGAGCTGTGTGTCAAACTAATATCAACATTCATAATTCAGTGTTAAGGATTGTGTTCTAACTACCTTTCTGATATTTGAAGAATGACACTATTAGTTAGGGAAAACAAATGCAGTCAGAATCTGGAGCTGATTGATAATTAAATTTGACTAGAAACTGTAAAAATAGTTGACATGATAGCAACATGAGGATGTACTGTATAATGTCATTTTTAATGCATCATCGTAACTTGACACTGGTCTTTCAGTTTAAGAATAATTAACATCTCTTGACTGTTTGTATTTGGCTTACAGTATGTCTCAATGTTACGTGTTGGGAATTGTAAAAGGTGCATGATTGTGCTGTTTCTGTTCAAGTTGTTTCTAATTGATAACTTCACTGTCCAGTGTTCTTTCAATAAGGGTACCTAATACAATATTTACATTATTTTAGGTATAGAGAAACTGGCTTTTCAACCAAACGGAATGATGCGTCTCAGTATACAGCAAGAACATATGCATGTGTGTATATCTATGCATGCATACACATGCACGTATATGTGTCTATTGGTTTAGACAAAGTCTCTCACTTCTTTCCTAGTCACCTTGAGCTTCTCAAATCTCAGGCATCTGGAAGGAATCATGACTTTTCAGGAAAGCTGAAAGTCATAAATCTCGAGATTAATTAATATATGCTCTTATTGTGATATTCACTGGAACTTCCTCTCCTCCTCAAATTCAGCACATTAAATAACATTAAATAAAGGTGTAATGACTAACAGATGCCAGGTAATGCAGGATTTTTCTACCTGCAAGAGTGGCTTAGTGAGTTGAGTGACCGTCATTTTATCCCTTTGATCCTTTGAGTTTGTAGCCACTAAATTACATACGTGTTTTTTTCTTTTTCTGATTCCACAGTAGAAAGCATTTACCTTTCTTTTATGTTCTAAGTATCTGCTATTGTTTCATGCCAGAAACAAAATACTGACCTTTGTGGGTCCTTGGGCTGACTCAGCATAGTTGCTTTTCATTTGTTCAGTTCTGTAGTAGCTAAATTTTCACTATTTTTCAGGAGTCTTAATAATTTCTCTTTCAAGTAAGAAAGGAATTGTTTTCAATAAAGTTCAAAGTTCAGCAGTTAAAATATAAGAAATTTTTCAGGTTGTTAACGTATTAACTGAAAGAGTATCTTTCTTATAAAAGTTTAAATAATTAGAGAAGAAATAAACTCTGAATATTCATACTAATTCCAGTGGGTTTTGTATAAGGTTTCATTCTATACTTCAAATGCTATTTTTAAAATATATATGCAACATAAATTAAATGAAGAAAAGTTGATATTAACTTTTAGAATAATAGAGATACTTTCAGTGTAAATACATAAATCTTAATAGCAGTGCACATACAAATCTATTTTAGTTTAACAATATCAATTGGCCAAAATATATTTGGGACTGTGACAGGATTTGTGTGAGCTTTCTCCTTTGAAAGGATACGCCTGGCATTGAATTTCAAACACTACCTTTTGTAGCAGGTGGACAAAAGTAATCTTTTTTTTTTTTTTTAAGAAAGCCAGCTAATTTCATGTCTGCCTCACATTCAGTTAAATCTTTGGTGATGGGCTTTGAAGAGAATGTTTTATGTTTTGCTTTCTTTTGTTTGGGCTTTGGTTTTGGTTTGGGGATTTTTTTGTTTGTTTTTTACTGTCAGTCTTTGCTGAGACGTTCCTGATACCACTGTTAATAATAAACTGTTCTTTGAAGGAAGCTTTGACAAAATATCTAGTTTGAAGTAGAAACTGGAAAAGCGCAAAGCTGCTGGGAGAAGAGTGCCTTCCTCCCCGTTGCCTGAGAATTAATTTATTTTTTTTTATGCGAAAGCAAAAGAAGTCTTGATACAAAAGCTAATGGTAGCGTGGTAGACTAAAACAACCTTATTTTGGTTTGAAAATAATATACTGTATTTGTCGACTTGGGGTTGCTTGAGTATTTTTTCCATTGTTTTCCAAGCATCATTCTAAATATAATTTTCTGTTTGGTCGCTACTTGGATAATGTGAATGGTACCCATTATTGAAAGGTAGTCTGTATTTGTACTAATACAGAGAATGCCAGTTTAGAAATGAGCCTGATTGCATGGTTCATTTTGTTCTCCTTTGTAGAGCCAGGCTGCGGCCCACTACAAAGGCACTAAACATGCCAAGAAGCTCAAAGCACTGGAAGCCATGAAAAATAAGCAGAAATCTGTTACTACCAAGGACAGCGCAAAGACTACCTTCACTTCCATCACTACCAATACCATCAATACCAGCTCTGACAAAACAGGTTAAGCGACAATCTTTGTTGGTTTTGTTTGTTTTGTTTTGGTTTGGTTTTTTTCTTGTTTAATTCCATGTCTGTTTGGTTATGTGCTTGCCACATTGATTCATGCTCGATCCATCTTTCTGTGTAATATTGATTTCGTTTAGTCCTTTCAATAGGCTGGTAAGAGTATGATAGTCATGTAACCGATTTCTCATAGTGAAAAGAGGCTTGTCATTCTTTTAGGACAGAATGCAATACTCATGACTTGATTAATTTTTATAGTGGCTAAACTATTACATATCAGCTGATCTAAACCTCCTAGTCTATATGAAGCATCTCTCTGTAATTACATATGGCACATTTCTTTTAACCACAAACAACGTTGCAAATTGCACTACTTGTGTCTAGAAGCCTCTTAGAAAAGCATTGTTAGTAAAAACCTAATTTTCATAAATTTCAAACATTGCATTATTTTTTTTAAAATGGCTATTGCATGGTTCTGAGCTGGAAAATAGCTGTATAACCTCTATTCCACACAATCAGGTAAGTGCTATTGATGCCGATTATTCTGCTCAAATGAGTCTTCAGACTTAAATATTTAATATCCTTTAAATTATTGTGTGGGTAAAAGGTACTCCTTTGCAAATAAAATCTATGTGAGTATTTGGTAAAGTCAACAGGATTTGATGAAGCTCCCAGCTTAAATATGTGGCTATTGTACTGGAAATTTCGAAGAAAGGTTGTAAGTTTGCTTAAGAATAGTCTAGTATCTCACCAGATATGACTGCTGTTGTGTGTGAAGGGATACAGTTTGCATGTTTAGTCGTAATCAACCCCCCTTCCCCAAACAAGCCAAACCTAGCCATGGCAAAAAAGACAAAGCTGTGAAACAGCAGAGATCTTTATACCGATGCTGAAAACCGCTCATTTGGAACCACTTCTGATGCAGTAAGTTTAGCATTGTAAATGGATACGCACTAACCAATTATAGTATAACAAAAAAGTACCTTGCAGACATGTGTAGTACTTTCGTTAAGATACATCTTTGCTATGTTTTTTTATAGACAGATACCTCTATGTTTATCTTTCTCTCTGGATATCTTTGTTATAGCCCTTTATTACAGACAGCATATGTTTTTATGGAGGTTTATATCCTAATTAGAATAGGATTGCTTTAAAAAACAATTGTTACAATATTTTTGTGGTTGTTACAACAACAACAAAAAAATAAAATATTCTAAGTACTTTTTTCTGTTTCTATGATGAAAGAAATGAAGCATGGCAGAATAGGAACACGGATGGGAAATGTCGAAAGTTATTTACAAAAATATATGTGTTTCTAAACATACCTTTAAAAGAAACCTTTAAAAGTTTCTCCTGCTGTTACCTGTTAGCATGTTCAGAACAGTAAGGGGGATGTTCCATGGAAAGAGTTATTTATTGTTTACAAAATATCTAGTAATTGGAGAAAATAATTGAAGAAAAAAGAGATCTCTCTAAGCTTTAAAATGTATTATTCAAAAGCTTTTTTTCTGATGCTGTGTAAGTTTGAAGGATTTTCCAAGGTGCCTCAAAACCAGTCTGAGTCTTTCCGTCAGGATTTGAATTAGATCCCTGGCAAGATATATGAACTGTTCTGTATCCAAGGTCAGTAGTACAAATCAGTGTTTATGCCAGCATAAGTAACGAAACATCAGAAAACTAGTTGCACACAAAAGCAGTCCCCAATGCAGGAGTTTCCTCAGCTTTACACATTGTTTGTGACTTCGCAGATTAATTTTATAGAATGTGTGTATGCATATACATGTATACATATATGTATTCTATGTTAGAAGTACTGACCTTAATGGCATTCTGAAAGACAGATATTGATGTTAATTGACAAACAGCCCAAAACCTGACAAGTTCACAAAATACTGAGAGCCATATTCAACTGCTGGCAAAAGCCCTATTCAACCGGTGGCCTTCAAAGAAAGGCAGCCAGTTCTATCCAACTGCAGTTATTACAGATCATCATTAATGTGACTGGCAGTAGAATAGCATCCTTGGTGTAAGTTATCCTTTGTAGAATTAAGAATGTATGCCTAGTGGGAGAAAAAAAAAAAAGGGGGGGGGGGGGGGGAAGATAAAAATGAAGAAAGTTTTGGGTAGCCAAAAGGATGAAATTTTCTGTTAAACATGGCAAGTTAAAAATTTCATAGATCGAATTTTCTTTCCTTTCCAGCGGTTGTGTCTTGTATTTGCTTGATAGAGATTTTAAGGGCAAAATGATTTCTGAAAGCCAGAATAACATCAGAATATACTGTGCTGTATGAGACTGCACATTTGTAAATGACTGCTGTAAAAGTTAGCAGCATATTCTGATTGTAATATGAATTTCTGAGGGAATAATTGTACTAATTAATATAATTCATTAATTAATCTTTCATAACTAGAAACAAGTTCTGTTACTATGTCCCTGCACTTGTGATCATTTGGAACAAAAGCTTTTTCTACAGTATTTTAAAGCTCTCTGCTGGAGATTAATACTTGATCCCAAATGCACTGAGGATAGGGTCATGTTCGTATCACCTCCAATATATCATGTACAGCAGTGGTTAAATGGTGAATTACATGTCAGTCACAGCACATTGGTCAGGACTTCAGTTCACTGGTTCTGTGTACCCTTAGCAGCTCCAGCAAACAAAATGTCATCAAGAAATCTGCAGTGCTATGCAATGAAGATTATGAAAAAGACCACACAGTATACGAACTGATTCAAGAGCTAAAGCAGCAATTTGTTATGTTGCTTATTCTGGAACTGTTTTGTTAGATGTGGTGCCAGCATGTGTTATTGTAATAAATAATGGAGACTGTGCAACCCACAATGTAAGTGGACTCCGTAAAACCTTTCATAAATGATTCCTGGTGGTTAAACTATGTGTTAAGGAGAAAACATAAAATATGGGGTCATTTTGCTCATTCTGTGAAAGTCATTATTTTATTTTTTTTTGTACCCCCTTAAATAAACTTTTAGAATTATTAGAAGGCTTGAACTTGAGAAGTCTTTGGGGGAATGAAGTATCATGAAGAGTTATGTTGGCGGTCACATAATGGATAATGCCATTCTCAACACATGGGAACTTTGTTACCAGTTATATTATTTAACAACCTTCTTTCATTTGTATTTATCATTTATTGTGTGATACCTGTAGTCACTCAGGACCGAAAAATAGAAGGCGTGACCATTCCAAAGACAAGCCCACTTTATGGTAGTATACAAGCCAGTACTTTAGTATTTCTTGATTCTCCAATTCAGGGGTGACAATAAAAATTCATATTTTCACTGCACATAAAGTTGTAAAATGTCCTTGATAGCTTTACAAATTGCCCCTCCTTTCTGCCAAGGTATATTTTCCTCGTAAAGATGCTTCACACCTTCACTTTGGCTGTAAGGATACTTTAGGATCACCTTTCAGAGTATACTTAGATGGACTGTGTTCTATGATCCTAACTGTATGTCCTGTCCAGTAAAGTCATTACCCTGCACTTGGATCTTTTGAATCTAGAGTGAGTGTCCAAGATTATATTAATGTAAAATGATATCCCTATAGTTGTTGCATGTGTCTAAATATTGATCTTTTCCAAAGCTATTTGAAATTAAAAAGGACTCTCCATGACCACATTATCACAAATTAGGTCTTGAATATTTGAGCTATTTTTCTTTCCTCAACAGAGAATTCAGCATGAGTTAGATCAGTTGTTATCAACGGATCTTTTCAAGTGGGGAAAACATGTCATTGGTAGCTATCACTATGGGAAAGTTTTTAAGGTTGCTGTTGAATGTTATACACCATGTCTTAAGTCCTCTGTACTGACATGCGATGAACAGCTCCTAAAAACAGAAAAATGTGATGAACAGAAAAAGTGTGTATCTGGGCCAAGGCACAGACAAGATCATCTATCATTAGTACAGTCTTAACAGCTAAGAGACCCCTGTGCTGTCAGAGAACAAAATACTGGCGCCTGTCCTAAAGAGCTTACAGTCTACGCGTAAAATGAGAGACAACTTAGGGAGGTAGACACTATTAATGTAATAGGTGTTTTAAAAGAGCAGTAGCATAAACACATTCAAGTGATAAAGGCATCACAAGAAATTAAAACACTGAAGGATGGATTAGAAGGAAAAGAAGGAGGGTTGGGTTGGTTTTTTTCAGATATTGAACGTATGTGTGGGAAACAGCATGGGAGAAAGCATGAGTTCTCTGATTTTTCTTTCACTGGCACATATGAAAATTCTTCTCTGTGGGAAAATTTTAGTTGTGCTACCTCTTTCCAGTCCCTTTTTTTTTTTTTTTTATTTTATTTTATCTAAGAACTGATAGGATATTTCTGGTCAGCAGATGAAACTCACTCCTGAAACAACAATTTCAGTCCAGCTGTGAAAATTCTGGAATGTAGAGCAGGTGGCGTGGGAGAGAGCAGTCAGTCTGGCAAGGTCTTGGGTATAGAAAAGGAAGGCAGGAAGGAGAAAGAAATCTGACATTATGTGATAGGTTGGGGAGGAAGAAAGGAAGATATGTTGGAGTTTGGCAGCCGCAAATACCACAGGAACACAGAATTTTTGATCTTCTGTGAAGGGATCTCAAAAGGGATGAGGTACACCCCTACAGGTCAGAACAGAGTCAGCTAGAGCAGGATGCTCGGTATCTTTTTCAGGTGAGTTTTGAATATCTTCACAACTTTTGCTGGGCAACCCATTCTAGTGTTTGAGCGCCCTCAGAGTGAAGAAGAATAAAGAAATTTTTTCTTGTGTTTAGGTCCAATCTCCTGTATTTTAGTTTGTGCCTGTTGTGTCTTGTCTTGTCACTGGGTGTCACTGAAAAAAGTCTCTCTGTCTTTTGTACTTCCTGACCCTGACCCCATCAGGTATTTATACACGCTGCTGGTTTATGTTTCATGTGGTGTCCACCAGGATCCCAGGTCCTTCTCCACAAAGCTGCTCTCCAGACTATCAGCCCCCAGCCCAGACTGGTGTGTAAGGTTATTGCTTCCCAGTTGTGGGACTTTTGCGTTTCCCTTTCTTGAACTTCAAGGGACTCTTGTTGTCCCATTTCTCCAGCCTGTCCAGGTCCCTCTGAATGGCAGCACACCCATCTGGTGTACCAGGCACTCCTCCCAGTTTTTTATCATCAGAAAACTTGCTGAAGGTGGACTCTGTCCCATTGTCTGGGTCATTAGTGAAGACTTTAAACGATATTGGCACCAATATAAGTTCCTGGAGGACTCCACTAGTGACTGGCCTCCAACTTCGTGTTGGTGACCACAACCCTTTGAGCCTGGCAGCTCTTCCAGCATTTCTTCTATTATCCTTTGTGTCTTTTTGTAAAAATGAGAACTAAAAAACTGTAAGAAAAAAAATAAGAATAAGCTCAAAGAAAACAACTAAAATGGAAATGAGTAAGACATCTAAATCTCTAAATTCTGCTAATGCATGGCTTTAATATGTTTGCACTAGTTTCCCATTAGGCAAGTCACAACGAATTTATGTAACATACATTACTGTTCTAAAATGTATTTTACATGCAATTAAAATTTTAAAAAGATCATTGATGGGACCTGACTGAGTGCAAAGCTCTTTCGCTTGCATTTTAAATTGTTTCTTTATGTCTTTCTCTTGAAATACATGACAAATTCCATTTTTATTTTCAGACCTGTTTTATTATTTTTAAGTGCACTTCGTGCCCTGTTCTATACTGTGTTGTCTTCGTGTATTGTGCCTTTTCTGATAGTTCCGTAGTGCATTTTTAACTGTGCTTCCATGGATGACTCAAGAGTCTACATATACTGGGATTAAAAGCTAACACTGATCTGTTGCCTTAACATCAGCTTACACTGGAGCTGGAGTTGGTCTGTAGATATGTAGGGAGTGGCGATAACGTGTTGCACAGTATGCAGGATGCCTTGGCGAACTCAGCTTCAAGTGCAAGGAGTGTTTTAACAAAACTAAGTCTACTGGACTGCCTAGACTGTTCATCTGTACTCTTTGTTTTATTGAATATATGAAGGAGAGAAGAGCAGAGGTTATAAAACATAATATCCATTGAGAGCCTAGGTGGAATTTCTTTGACCAACTATAGACATACACATTGACGCTAATTGCACTGGGCTCTCCTTAGTGTGAGAGGAAATCATGTCAATGAAGTCTAGGGCACAATTCATCTTATTCTAAAGTAAACATCTATAATAAATCAGATTAATATTGAAGACCCGAGAAAAAGTATAAAAAATGCCTGTGGTGACAAGGTCAGATATAAACTGCTATGCTGATACCTAAAGTTAGTTGAGACAAATTCCAGCCTCAGTGACCAAATTGCCCTTTCTTTTAATGTATCCATTTTTTTTCCACAGGTTTTGATTCTTTTTAACTGAATCTTTAATTGCTCTGTAAGAATTTGATGCTCAGTGTTCAAAATCTGAGTTCTGTTAGTTACTTCTGCATGATCATGTAACAAATGACAGTATTTCTGTCTGCCAAGTGAAAATTTTAATATGCTTTTGAATAGCTTTTAGATTTCCCACTGAGAAGAGAGTTTCTTCATTTTTTGTGTGTATTGGTTTTTAAAAAAACATGAACCTGTTTCTCATCTAATTTTTTAGACATGGAAAGAAAATTATTGCCTAATAAAGGTAGACTGCTGGAGTATGTGTGCTTTAGTATTAAAATATTAACTTCATCTTTCTCATATTACATTCAACCATAGGTGTCCTAGTGAACACGTCCTGTTAGGACATTGTATCTCTTTCAGGTCTGTAGTAAGGAGTCAAGAGACTCTTTGCTATTAGTCAGTATGTGTTGCTTTATTTAAGATTCAAAACTTCTTGAAATTGTAGGAAAAAGTTTTCAAATGTAGTGCTCAAATGAAAACTTGGTCATATGAATCTTTATAGCAGGACAACATATAATTGACTAGTATTACAGCAGTTTCATTTAAAAATATGAAGAAATAGTCTTTGAATATATTTATATTAATACGTTTCTGCATGTTTGCAATATTTGCCATTCTCTGTTCAAGACAGGTAATTAACTGCTTTTTCCTCCAATATCATGGATTAGCACACCTTGCTTGCTTTCTTTTGTCACTTAGATAGTCAAAGCCATGCGTACGTTAGCTCTGTACGTAGATGTATTTGTGCAGTTCCTGGTTCAGCTCCAGGACCTGTAATGGAAAGAAACTCCTATTTGAAAATGAAAATCAGTTTCCTCTTTTCTCTGCTTTACTTTTATTTTGGCTTTCGTTTTATCTCCCTTACATTCAGCTTTTGAGCTTATTTTCTTTTTTTTAATTATAAACATACATTTTGGTGGCTAGGCTTTACAGTTTATGAGGGCTTCCATATATTAAGAATTACTGGATTATTTCTGGTGTTGCTTGGTGTAGCAACCCTTTTTTATCATTTACTCTTCGAGTTATTTGTTTAACCCTTTCTTCTTAATGGCAAACCACCCTAACTTTTCCTTTCTTAAGGAACGCTGAAGAAGACATACTGCTGTATTTATGACATTATCATATATTTAATTAAAAGTGCCACTGCCTATTTATTAGTGGTTTTATAGACAGCAGATTTTCTTGTAATCTTTTGTAACTAAAAGAAATTCTATTTCTAATAATGATACAAACGTCAACTGTATTTAAAATTCAAAATAGTATTTAATACTATTCAAAATCTGCTGCTGGATGCAGAAACAATTTACTGTATGATCCCAGTGTGCAATTTGCTGGTACAGCTTAGGCTGTGGATACCCTCGTATATATAATTATTATATTAAGGATGTTTAATCTAAGACAATTCAGTGCAGTCTGTTTGTATAACTTAGCTGTTGTTTTGTTTCCATATGCTTTATTATATCATAAAGTGTGCTTTTGTTTTGTTTTTGTTATTTCTTCAGATCATTTCAGCATTGCTTAGGGCACAGCAGAATTAACAGGCTATTTTTGGGTTTAGGCTTGTGAGATCCTGGATGTAAATTGATTTCCTTTACAAGTCAATGTTTTAGTACACATCAAAACAGAACAATGACCTTGAAGTTTGAATTTATAAGGATTTTTACTTCATATTAACTTTTTTGAGGTATTTTGAGTGGAGCATTCCAAAGTTGCAAGTGTGAAATAATAAATGAGGAGAAAGTGCTTGGTGATTAGCACAATACAGATGGATTTCAGAGCCGGCTATAGGACTTCATGGCCCACTTCCCAATCACCCAGTGCTGAAAGTTCAACTTTTTCTTTTTTTTAATTCTATTTGAATGAAAAATCTTTAAAAGAAACAATAGTCTGAAAGAGATGTTCTTATTTTCTGATTCTCTTTTCTTTTGCTTGGAAATTAGAGATTACTGATTCACAGCTATCTGTTCTCGTAATCACATGCTTCGAAAATTCAGCCCAAACCATTAAAATTTAACCGTGCTACAACATCTTTCACTTCAAATCACCTCTGCTTTGACTTTTCTGTACTTCAGACAATCTGTAGCTAACTGCAGCACAAAATGTTATCAGCATTCCACAGACTGTTGTACCAATTTTGCATTAGAGCTCGATGGTAATTTGGAAGACAATAGCTTCTCTTTTGATCTCTGTGTAGAACTAGGGCTTTTTCTTTCTTTCAAAGTGTAGCTAAGTGGCGATATAAAAATTACAGTAATTTATGTGTGCCTCAATTGATCATGAATGTGCAATAAAATCCTTCTTTTCTTGCATCTATGTATGCTGAGAGCTTCGTCATATGAACACCATGTGTTTTCTGTGGACCCAGCTGCTTTTGATTGGGATTGCCTTGACAACAATTTTATGCTTGAATAATCCTGCAGATAGAAACTGCTGTCAGTCACAACATCTGTATCAGCCTATTGAATCCGTATGAAAGTCCAGTGCTAACAAAGGTATTGTTTGTAGGTCTGAAAATCATTTTCTATTGAAATATTAAATAGGGTCTTTCATAGTATCTCAGGGAAATGTCAGCATGGTTGCTGCGTGCCCATATCGTAACTACTAGAAATCTTGGGAGTAATCTTCTGTTTATCAGATACCTGTTTATCAGATGTTCATCAGTATTGTTTAAAACTGGATCAAGCACCGTAGCTTGTGTCTGCTTAATGACTCATTCTTCATGGAGTGTTTTGTTCTTACATTGGGAATGGCTTTGACACTAGCTAGTAGGATGGGTCTGAAGGCTCTGCAGTTCTAGCCATTGGGATTTCAAAAAAATTGTGGTGTTGCAGTCCTAGATCCTCTTTCAGGTTTTTATTGTAAAACATCAGATTCAGAAGCCTCTTACTGTTGCATAATTGTTTATTTTGTCAGTTTATGGACTAATTTTGAATGGAGCAGAAACTTAGTGATCCCATGCTCTCAGATAGGTGGTCAGTTTTTGTGAGTCTGGAATTTTTCAAATGAGAAGGGTCTGCTTTCAGGACAACAGAAGAGTAGGTCGGTCTTCATTTAAGTGATCCGTGTTTTTTCAAGCTGACATCATATTGGCTGGACAATGTACAAATAGGAAGTAGTTGTTATTTGTTTGAGGACTGGTTTGATTTTGTGTGGGACATTTCTAAGGCAAAAGTGACCTCATCTCCAAAGATGCTTTAGAGCTTGCTTAGTTTATTTTCTTTTGTTGTTCATGTCATATTCTTGCCATGCCTAAACCAGGAAAGGAGGAGAGTGCAGTTAAGAATATGAGTAAATGTACTGTGCTAAATGTTTGAAGCCATTGCTATACAATGCCCTTATGGCACCATTCAGAGCGATCTAAAGACAACCGAAGCTGGAACAGTTTTATTAATAGACGTAGGGGAATCTGCTTTACCCAGTCCATGGCTGGGTCATTGGCCATTTGTGTTACAAGATCTCAGCACGGCAGAAATCATTATTTCTAGAAGCAGACTATCCTACATACATATAGTAGGTGTTTTCAGAAATAAGCCAAAACTCAGTACTATTAAAAACTACTGTAAGAACATTAAGAAAAATTTTATTTTGCAGCAATGCTATTTATTCTGTCTTCCATTTGGTATTCCACATCTTTCAATAATGTATTTGAAGTACTAGCAGATCAGTGATTTCTTTCCTCATCTGGAGAGGTCTGATAAGTGAAATTCTGTACTATGTAATTCCTTTGGTAAAATATACCTTCCACTTACTGTGTTAATGGAGTTAGACTTTGCAAATGGTATATTTTATTATTATTATATTATTTTATATGTGGTTCCAGTCAAACAATGGTAAAACAAACTAAAATATCAGACTGGACCAAATACTTTCTCAGTCCCTGCCATTGTCCTGCTTCCTTACCTCTAAAAAAGAAAAAAAAAAAATAAATAAGAAATTTATTGTGGTTTGAATTATTGAATATATGGCAAAATACAAAACTTCATCTACCGTCTAGTTGTTTTAAAGTTTGCTGGCACTGCAGTGGTAAATCGTATAAATAAGCCTAACATAAGCTTAGTAAGGTATCCTCAGCACCAGCAAACATCAAGTTATCTTGAGACAAAGCATAGATACGACTGTAGTATCTGTTTGAGGAGGAAAGTGAACATGCGGTTCGTCTTCATGCACTTGAACTCTGTGCTTCTTAGACGTAATGTAGTTTTCTGTGTACTGGCTGCATGGTCCTAGCTGCCGGCTAGGGTTAAACCAGGACACTTACTTATGTAAACCTGATTATAATGTTGATGTTTAAATGCTTTCCATGCTAATAGTAACATTAAGTGTATTTAACCACGAGTACTAAATTAGACAACAGATCAAGAAAAGTTGCATATGAAATCTTTAAAAGAAACAGATAAAGAACTTCCTGGATAAACTGTTACGTTTTTGTGTACATTGTAGACACTGTAGAAAATCCAGGGGACTAGAAGAAACTTGACGTTGTGTCCGTATTCACAAAAGGTAAACAGGATGAATCATTTATAGGTCTATCATCTGACACCAATCTTGGGAAAAGTAAAGCAATAGCTGACAGGGGACTTGAGTACTGAAGTAAATGAGATCAATTATGTAATGACAATGAATATGAATTGATAGAAAGTTAGACTTTCCTACCTAAAATTGTTTCTACTAGATTACGTATTTGATTGATAGAGGATAAGCGTGCTGATGCTTTGTGATTGCATAGCTCTAGAATGTGCAGAGATTAAAAATTATCTAAGCTACAAGAATGATACAGAATTAATGTGGAACATACTGAGTGGATTTAAGCCTGCTAACTATAGGCCTTGGAATGCAATCATGAGGTACAAGTTGGTTTCAAAATATTTCAATGAAATCCTTTTGGAGTAGGGTCTTAACTCCAGTCAAATCTTACATCATCAGTAACCTGCACGGAATTACAAAGTCTTTACAAATTGCAAATGGCGTAAAAACTGGAGTTCTGGGCAAGTAATAAAGATGAGTTGGAGATTCAGTAAATCAAATGCTTTTATTTAATACCACAAAACGTGTTGTTCTCAGGAAAGAACAATAAAGAATTTATTAAAAAATTGGGGGACTTCATGTAAGGATGAAGACGACTTGGGAGTACGTGGTTAAATATCAGCTACACAGGAACCACTGGTATAGTGATGTTTCCAGAGATCCTTGTGAAAAAGCCTATTTTTGAGGATAATGGAGAAATGTAAAGATTTTTGTTTCTTTTATTACTGCAAATGAACTATATTATCTATTTTTTTTTCCAAAGAATATCATCAAATTGAGTGGAAATTTAGGGAAGATCTAATACAATTATTTAAGAATTGTTTAATAGTGAAAGACCTAATGAGATAGATGTATTCAACTTCAGTATTTACTTTATCAAAGATAATGTAAGCAGTATTTTGATTGCAGTCTATAAAAATTTGCATGAAAACAATAATCTAATAGTAAAACTCCTAGTAGTTGGGGGGTCTGGCAATATCCAAAGACTGCAAGTGGAAAATAGTTAGCTTCATTCCACAATCAAGATAAAACATTTTTAACACTGAGAAAGATTGTAACATACACAAAATCTCATGTGAGATTCTCATAATCATTTGAACAAAGCTATTAGGTTTGACTCAGGAATTAATAATAGAAGTCCTCTGGGCAATGTTCTGTTGTATGTCAGAGAAAACTGTGGACATATGTATTTTTTTCTGGCTTCAACTTTATAATTGGTCTTCCTGATTCCTCCCAGAAAACAAACAACTCTTTGCTGCCTGGAGACTGCAGATCTTGTGTTTTAGACATTTGAGGTGCTCTGTAATGAAGTCCTTTATGTAGCAAATTTAATAGTACTTAAATTTAAACATGAAACAATTTCACTTCAGTCAAACAACATGCATTTTCGAAGCTCAAGAATTGATTTTTGAAGTAATTTCTGCCTAGGTCATAATATTTTATTTTTCTGTGTTTTGCACAGGTCTGGTCAAGTGAATAGTGCTTGATTAAATAAAACCCTAGAAAATTATAATTGCTGGTATAGATTTGTCTGGATAGACAAAGGCTTTATGGTTAAAAGCTGCTTGTACCCTGTCTCAGGGTCCTTAATTATGTCACAAAATTGACTCCAGATAATTAAAGATGTTTTATTTATCTGGAAGATTAATTTTTTTTCTATTGTTATACCTGTTTTAATATTTTCTTTTTCTGTCATTACTAGGATTTGAATTAAGTGAGAATTAAGACCTATAATAGGTATTTTAGGAGATTCAGAAGGATCTACTTGTTTAATCCAGTAGATCTGCACTGATCAAAGCATAGGTAGTAGCATTACTTTTAGTAGCCCATGTTTCCAGTTAAATATTACAGAGAATGCAAATTTAAAAAATCAGGCTTTTTTTTATCACACTTTTCAAATTATCTCACTTCGGCTTGCAAATAGCCATTTTCTTACATTAGAGCACTCGAAGGAACTCTTTAGTTCATTCACCTTATCAGAGGAGTCCTGAGACAGCTGCCATGCAGTTTTAATCCCTTCATTTGCTACATTTTACTTTTTACTATTTCTGGTTCATTTTCTGCTCTGCTGGTTTAATAGCTGCAAGTTTCTAGTGTCGTCTTAGCAGATCCATCTGAAAGTTGCATCAACATATTACCCACTTCAGCCATCTAGTCAAATTTGCTTGCAGTAGTTGCCCTTAATAAACCAACATTTCCCAGCAGGGAAAGATGCTTACTTTTTTTCCCCGCTTTCAAGTTTAAGAAAATATCAGCAGCTGTTGATGGCAATACATGGGGAGCTTGAAAGACGTGGCAGATCTTGCCAAACAACCTTGTCACGCTTTTCCTGCACGTGCTTCCTAGTTGCTAGTCCCTTGTTACACCACCAGACGCAGGGCAAGGGCAATGGTTTGGAGAAGGGTTCCTGCATGATCTCCCTCACAGAGTATGACTGGTAAGTGAGCTTCAGCAGCACCCTGTGATAGACAGTTAGTGGGGACACCTCTGGTGTGTGTGTGTGCACAGGAGTGACAATGCTTACAGCCCCTGGGATCATGCTGCTTGGGGAAGGCTTCTGTACAAAATCAATAGCATGGATGGCAGTATCTCGTAATGAGAATCAGCTCTATTATTTCAAACTGCTAAGATTTGGGAACTTTTAACCCAATAATAGTTGACTTTGTGGCAATAAGCTTATGACTGACACTTCCTTGATGAAAATCCCCAGATGCTAATCCATCTACAAGATTTTTTTCCTGGAGGCACAAGTCAGGTAGCGGTTTTTATTTAAATGTAGATAAATTCATCCATGTTACCTGGATACCTGGATGGTCAGGTACTGTTTTACCAAGATGAAGAGGGGAACTAGTACAGCTTTAATTTCTCCTGCTGTTTTCTCACTGTAGTTTGCCAGCCTGAGGTACGTATTGTGTCATGGGTCCTGCAGCTCCTGCTCCAGGTATCAACAGCAAGCATGGTAACCACATTACTGAGCGGAGAAGGTGAATTATGCCCATGATGAAGGAAGAACAACATGGAAATTAAAGGAGTAGATGTAAAGTTCATACTGACAAAACCACTGCCCTGCCAGATTTGGGGGGCCAACCTGCACTTGCACGGGGGCCGCATCTCCTTTTCATGTTTTTAGCAAATACCTGAATGCCTTCTTGAGTCAAAGTCAGGGCACCCATTTAAGGCTCACTGAATTCTTTAAAAGGCAAATAACAATCTGTCTGAATATTCACACTACATAACGGTACTTAACTAGTGTGTTTGGGTAAATTTAAAGGAAAACTGCCCAGCCTGCTACTGCAAATTTAAACTTTTTATCATCACTTTTTTGTTGTTGAGAATTTGTCACATGTGTTTCACTGCACAATAATTTGAAATTCTCGTTTATAGTTCTGTTTTTCTTACACCAGGACATTCTTCAAGCTGTCCACTGTGATGCGTGTTCAAAAATGCTGAGTTGTTACTGGGCTGCCTTTGAATAATCCAATGGCTTGTCTTGCTCCAAGTCAAGATCCCTGATTGTCCTCTGTCACAGCTGTGAAGCCTGTTTCATGACTATCTCCTACTGTCATTTTGTTTTAAGCTTTTAACAATTCCTATCTAACTTTAAACAAAGGAAGAAAATTAATGAAATTTTGAATTAGCCCACTCCTGCTAATTAGCATTAACAGTGTGGTTGTCAACACTGTAGCACTTCGTGCTATATTTTTGTCGATCAGTAATAGACTAGAAGAACCATCTGTGACCGGAAATCTGTCTCATTTTTTTCCTTCAGGTAATAGTCGTTCTAGTACTTTAAAGAGATTTTTAAAAATGCAAAACTTCCCTTTTCAGGACATTTCAAAGTAAACCCTTGAATGAGAATACTTAGGGGAAAAACAACAATGCAGAGGAAAAAAGAAATCCAAGTGTTGTAGATACTAATTTGGTTTGTCCAGAACAAGTCATTATATTTTGTGTTATCCTCAACCTCTGCCTGTATTATTTTTATTCAGTTTGTTACTGACTGCTGTTTATGCAAAAAAACCCAAACCCAACCCACCAACAGACAATCCCAAAAACCAACCTCAAACAAACCCAAAACTGAAACCAGAAAGCTGGAAAGAAAAGTTTCTGTCTTTTCTGCTCTTGCATGGAGCTGTGCTACTTTAAACTTAGTGTGTTTCTCTTCCTCAGATACTGTGGACACAGTATCTAATCAAGACGGCTGTCATTATGGAACTCATGAGATATATTGCTGACATTTCCAGCCTTACATATTTGGGAGTGCATTTATCTTCCTTTAGTAGTGCGTCATCATACTCTATTGTGTGCACATTTGCTTTACGGTTGGCAGGGAGTGCTTTCCAGTGGCTGAGCCCACCCTTCTACCTACTGAGTCCTTCAATACCAGTTTAAAGGAGAGGCTTGTCTTTTTCAAGGTTATTACTACATACTTGGGCAGTCTCTGAATCAAGAAACAAGATTTGATATTTTACCAAACTAAGGAAGTCCTATGGTACCTTTGGTGTGGGATTTTTTAAGTGTGTTTTGTTTTGGATTGGTTTTTTTTTTAAATATATCTCTGATGTTGTAAACTGAGCAAAAACATATTTATTTTCAGTATTCATAGTTAACCTAATATATTAGTAATTGCTTCAGCTCCTGGTTTGAAGAATTCATTATTATTTATTTTATTTTAATGGATTTTTTTGGCCATCTGACCTGAATATCTGAAGTACTGAAGTATAATATTTGAAATATTGTCAATGAAGTTCATAAATTGACCAGAAGAAGCCTTAGGAGCCTTGCTGTGCACTGCCAACATACTAATCCTACAACCAGTATACATTCTGCATTTCAAACATTGGACTATAGGAAATTAAATAGCTTTATTGTTTGAATTAACTACCTGTTTGCCATTGATATCAGGAATGAGAAATGCTTTCCCTGAGTATTTATTGCGAAGATGACTTGTGGCCTGGCTTTCTAGAAAGCAGAGTCTAGACTATTCCTGTATTTTAAGTATGAGTATGACAAATATTTATCTGGAGAACTTTGGTATCTCACTTAGACTATTAAAATATGTCACATTAATGTCTTAGAAAACACAAGAAATTGAGACAGCTGATTATAGTGTGCTTGGTGGTAAATTTTTGCCAACTCTTTGCCTGAGGACAAGATAGACTGGTAGCTATCACAGCAAAAACACTGGTAGCACCTATTTTACAGCAACTTGCTTTTCAGTGCATTGTTCTGAGGGAATTAATTAACATATTTATGAAGTTAAGCTATGATTATGATATAATTGCTGATAAATGCTGAGTCTTGGATTCTACCCTGTGCACATCAGGGTTCTGTAAATATTTTTTTAATAATAGCTCCTTGCCCATGGGTATCTTTGCGCTATGGCCATACAGGCTAATTTTATTGTTTATTTATGTTGCAAAATTTGAACGTAATTTGTGGTAGTACCTTACTTATGTATCCTCTGAAACTTCAGACCCTATTTCTCCAGGCGAGTCTTATTACAACTGTGTAGAGCCTGTGAACCTGGCAGCCACATTTATTCTACTTTCTGCTTGTAGAAATTCTGACTGTGATCTCAGATTGCATATGGATAAGGAACTTTCATGAACAAGTCATCTCCTAAGGAGGAAGAATTTGTTTACTGCAACATAAAATAGAGATCACGGCTAAGGAAAATTATTTACTTCTACTTAAAGCATCCCTCCCCAAACCAAAACATCATAACAATTTTTGTATCTTACAATTTCTGAAAGGACTGGATTGGTTCAGTTTTTCATGTGGTCTAGCAAGCCAAGCTGAGTTTAGGAATTATTCTGACTGGTGTATAGTTAGCAAAATTTATATTAGTGAAGGGCTGGAAGAAGAGAGGAAAGGGTAAATTCAAATAAAAAAAGAAAATCTTTGTATTTAAGTAACAGCAATTATCAGAGGTTCTGCTTGTATTAATATTGTCTGAGCACATTATAAAGCATTTGTCATAGCTAATGCATTCCTGTCAAATCAAGCAATATTAGAAGAGGACTTTTATAATGAATATTAATATAAGAGACAGCCGTAAGTGAAGTAAATTATAGAGGCATGTAAATGTAGTATTAACTGCTACAGCAAAGTAGTCTTCCACTGTAAATCAGTTTCTTCCTATAATGTTAATAAAAAATTAGGCCACTTGGTAGTCATCTGCAAGCTGCTGAGCATTGATATGAGTTTTCAAGTACTTTGCTTATGTGTCTAGCTCTAAATTAAAAGTCATATTCACGAAAATGAGTTTACAGTCTGTGCACTCAACTTATTGACTGTGCTATAGTTTCTGCACAGTTCTCAAATTCTTGTTCACACATCAGAACACCTATCTTCTGTTCAGCCTTCTATGACGATTTAGGCAAGTTAAGGAATAAGTACAAGAATCATCCCTCTATATCAGAAATAAGATACATGAATTTAAATTTTAGATGTCCATTTTGATCCAGTTTTTGAATATGCCAGTGGGGGTTTTTTGGTTGTTGTTTCTTTGGTTTTTTTAATTCAAGTTTCTTTGCTTTTGCCTTTCATTGTAAAAATACACATCTGGATTTGTGTCAGGTTTTTGCATTGGTCTCAATTTTGATGTCTGCTGTTTTGGATTAGGAAGTAAAAATAGGACTTTGGCACATTAAGGGTTACATGCATGAAGTTATGCTTTGTAACTTTACCAGCATATTGGTTTTGGTTGTTTTGGGTTTTTCTTTGGTTTTGGTTTGTTGGTTGGGTTTTTTAGCATTAATTAGCTACTAACATCCAAGCCATACCCTTATAGGAAAATTATTTTGGTGGGGAAATTGTGATTCTTATATGTGGTTATTATTTGGAACTGCTTTCTCCAAAAACTGATTCAGAATCTTAAGTACATGGTCACTACAAAGACTGTTTTAAGTAAGGTATAATGAAGCTAAAACCTCATTCTGTATTTGTAGTGAAGTTGAAAAACAAAGGTATTTTTCTTATTTACTTTTGATAGGTGATCACATTCACACTCTTGGAGTTTTGAAAACAATTACCTCATGTTATTTTGTTATTTTAATCATTGTCATTATTGTGCTTTGATGGCTAATGATTCATCTTCTATAATAAAAATAAAAATTGGCAAATCTATATTTAAGATAAATGTTATTAGTTATTTTGAAATGGTAGTATTATTTCGATTCTGTATAGTGGCATGTCTGACGAGCACTGAATAGAAACAAATCTGTAAACTGTTTTACAAATGAGCAAGTATGGAGCAAAGGTACTGTGGAGTTTGATAATGTAATGAATTTCTGTCTAGTGACAGGTCTTAGACATTTGAAATGTGGAATTTGAGCACCTAAGTCTGAACTTAACCCTTCTTAATGATTTTGTTAGTATTTTATTTACATTTCAGGAACGTCTCAGTTTCTAGCATTTAAGTTCCCCACATTGACGTACTCAGAATCACCCTTTCTCTTTCTCGTTTTTCACAGCATTAAGCAATTAAGGATTCATCAAATCTCTTATAATTAACGTTGATATATGCTTTTATATTGCATCTGATATTTAGCTTACGTAATGATCAGCGTGTATCAGTCAAATAGCCTGCTTGGAAATAAGTTAATAACCGCTTACAACTGTACAACTTTTTCAATTTATCTACACATTATAATCCCAGAAAATATATTTAGGTCGCTCACTTTTCAATATTACCTTGGTCCATGTACCATTACCTTTCAAATGTGAAACATGTATTTGAAAGCTGAAAAAAGCTGAAAAATAGAATATTTTTACAACAAGCTGTTTGCATCGTTCAATCTTTCATCAACAGATAGATCTTCAACATAATCAGGGACACAAAGAGGATTTTTTTTAAGGAAATAGCTATAAGCAAGGTGAAAAGCTATAAGGATGGTTTACATTTTACATACAGAAAGTTATGCTCTGTATGAAAACAGGTAAGTCTGAAGAGAATTTATTTATCAGAAAACTATGTTAATTTCATAATATCTATATTAAGTAAGCTGAAAAAACTCAGAAAAAAATATTCTTCCTGTAGAAACTCTTACTGATTGCAGTGAAGTCAGGATTTAATGTTTTTTACTTTGTTTTACTCAGATTTTCGGATTTTTCAATTTTAAATGGAAGTTAATAGAAGAGTGAGAATTCAGCCTTCTAGGTATGTAGTTATGGTTGTTAGAAATGCTGCTTTTGAATAATTTTCAAAAGTTTTAATAGAATAGAACATAAAAGAGGTAGAATAGATATGTCAAGATTTTAACAGTGTAGGTGTACATCTGCTGTTTTTCTTATTGCTCTGAGGAATGCTAAGCAAAATGTTTTGAAAGAGTAGTTCAGAATTGTCTAGGTAAGATTCCACTCTCTCTCAACTTCTAATAATCTAACACTGCTTAAGAGCAAACCTAACTCTTATTAATAGCAAATCCAGGAGTTTCACTAACAACATAGGAAAGCATTGTGACATCTTTTGGATGGTTTTGGACTACAGTATATTGCATGAACTGTATCTGTTCTGTGAAGCAAATAATTTATTTTAAACTGCTCTTTGCCCAGCATGTCATCAACTACTCAGTGAATTTTCACTGAAAGTGAGTTTACTAGGCCTTTAAATCAAAAAAGTTGATAATGCTGTTTGTGTCTGAAGAGAGTTTATGGTTGGAGAGAGAGATGTACTTATAAAAGCTTCCTAAATAGTAACTATAAGAATCGGATTTTGTGGTTGGAGGTGGGAGGAGGAGTGAAGGGCAAACAATGATCAAGTAACAATAACTATGTCCTGGTCAGCTAAGGTCCATCTAAGTTGAAACTTAAATGTTTAGTGCTCTCTTCAGTCCATGTAGCAATTCAATTATCTGCTTTTCCAAAGCAAAGAGGGGGAGGCGGGAAGAATAGACAAATAAATCAACTGAGTCTCATACTTGGGCTTGAATTCATCTCACCTGGCATTAGGCAATTCAAGTTTTCTTTATGGAAAGATATCTTTTTATGGAATGAAATCAGCTCTTCTAGAGAGCATTTGCTCTCACTCTAATAAAATTCTCCAGAAGAGATCCCATCACTCTTCCCTCTCTTTCCAGACCCTAAGGGGAATTGCTCAGGTGTAGGCATATCCAGTTGTGGGGTTTGCTTTGTTTTGTTTTGTTTTAACTTCAAGGAGCGTTAATGACATTGAAATTCTCTTCTGTCCATCAGTTTAAATCAACCCTACACTATTACTGTGGCTTTAATAACCATGTTACTTTAGGCTGAGTTACGAATGAGAACCAAATTTGAGTTTGTGTCTTTATGATTCCCGCCTCTTTTTTTATTTCTGAAATACATCATTCATTTCAGATTGTGCACCCTTTACCTGTCACTAGCTTTTGTGACGAAAACACTCTGCTTACAATAGAAGTGCCAGTCAAGACAGCAGGTTCTGGCTCTGCTATGTCTCTCGTGCTTCACAGCTGCTATAGGCTATTTCCTGCTTGCTACATAGTACACATTACTGTAAGATGCTTTCTAAACTTGTTTTATTAACACTGGGTGTGCTAATGTTTGCCCTAAGTGAATCTCCAAACAAGGTAGTCCTTAACTGGCCTCTGTTTCCTTCAGACTGGAGATAGTAGAAGTAATATAATGGCCATGTTTTAATAGCGTATTCCCCATCTGCACTCTCAGTGCTTCACAGAGGCCAATTTAAGGCATCTGTTTCCCTCCCAAGCTACTCGTGTACATATGCAACATTTTCATCTATTATCTTTAGCTTGACATAAGAATCACATGGAGCTCTCAGCTAAGCCAAAAGCAACAGTTTTTCTTGCAGAGTCTGTAGAAGAGTAATCTTAGAATAGCTGCAGGAACTTTCAGATTCTTAATCTTATTCATATTGTTCCTGTTTACCATTTGGTGGCTTAAAATGTTGAAAGTGGAAAGGCATAATTGTTTTCGTATTTGGTAAGAATTTGAGGAAAGTGCTCGGGGCCAACAAGTTGTTTATGATTTTCGCTATACATCTTTTTCTAGGCAAAAATATCACAGAAGAATGAGGGAGAAACATATAGGCAGAATGTACAGTTTTGTTTTAAGTCTCTGTATCTTGTGTGTGTCTTTGATTGTGGACATATACAAGTGGAAGTGGCAGTTTCCTGAGAACTCATATTAACTTAATTGTCTTAAGGAAAAGTTATCTGTGTATTAGATGGACTTACTTATATGCTATGGAAATGATTATGGCTGCTGTCACTCTTCACTGCGTAATTTTGTTGATTACAGGAAAAAAAACAGTTACTTTAATACATTGTTCAACAACGGAAAGTAATATTTTACTGTAAGATATATAAATAATGACTCTGGAACCTCCTCCCTTTTTTTTTTTCCCCGCCCCCCTTTTTTCTCTTGGAGTACTTCCATGGGAACTACGATGGTTTTTACACTTCTGTATGAAAGACATTCCTTTCAATTCTTGGTCATTATTTATACAGTTATTTCCTAGTTATTGTTGATACCGATGTTCATTTCCTTGGTTATAAGTATCCTTAACTTATTTTAACAATGAATTCTATGTTCTTATGTTCCTTGACTGCTTTTGATTGCATATTTCAAAAAAACCCAAAACATTAAAATGATCCATCTGACAAAGGAAGTTTAAGTCTTTTTTTTTTGCATCAGGAAATAATGAATTTTCTTCAGCGAAAGTCAAACTATTCTTAACAAAATACAAAATGCTCTCAGAGGAACACGAGTAAATTTCTTTCAGATGAAGGTTGCTTCCTTACAAACTGCAATCAAATGAGACACCTTTAAACATGTTGGATTCTGTCTTCCAATCTTTGTAAAAGAACCTCATCCACCCAGGTCCAAGATTTGGGACTTTTGCTATTACAGATGTATTCATCAGCACTGTCCTAGTTACTGCTTACAGGGTTGATATCTCATTAACTAAACCCGTTTACCGTTGCTTCGGAGTATTATCAGTGTATTCTTAATGAGCACATTTGTTTTCCCATGTATAAGTTTTCAAGACCATAAGTTGTTCCTTGTTTCACCAAAGTCATTCCAGAAACCAGGGTGCTCCATTTACTATTCTGTAATCCAATACAGCAAACAAAACTACTTTAGAAACTATCAAGAGAAATCAAAGAATAAATAAAAAAAATGGAAGTCCCTTGAAAATTAAAATTTTGATGCAGTGTTTAATTTTGACTGTATTGACATAAAACTGTTTTCGATGGGGTAGTAACTGAGATGCCACATTTATGTTTTATCCTAAGAACAGAGTGACACCACCATATCTCACACAGTCCTGCAGGCCACCTCCCATCAAATATTGACTTTTCTATAGGTCATTACTAGAAATTATCAAAGTTTTATTTAAGATGCTCAACAGGCTTAAGTTGTAAGGGCTAAGAACAACAGTAAACCATTGTTTGTTAACGTATATCTGAAATTAACGCTGCTTTCTGCCACATTTCAATTTTGTTTCTTTTGCAGAGGAGTGTTTTGGCTGTGATTTCCTCAGCTAAAAAAAACCCACCTTCTGAATATCTCTTCTTCACTTAAATTAAAAAATCATCCTGTGTTTGTGTGCTCAAATCCATGGAGGCTGCCATTAATATTCATTCAGATGTATAATTTATATACACAGTCAGTATAAAGGAATGAAGAAAATGAAACAAAGATAGAAATATAAATTTATCCATTTCAGATCTCACCTGTCTAAAGACATACAGAAATAGAAATGTTGACATTTAAACGGATACACTTCTTACTCCAATGTTCTTGTTTGAGAGTCCTCTAAATGAAAGAAAAATATCTACCATTGACCTGTTGATTTTTTTGATTTGTTTTTCTCCTCAAGATGCATTAACACAATATCTTTTCCATTCCATTTGGAATTTATTTCCTATAACTGTGTATATTGGCTTTAACATTCTAAACTATTAGTGCTCATTCAAAGAACAGTACAATTCAAAATGTCATCAGTAATGGGTAGTTATGACATTCATAATGATTTTTTCTAAAAATGGACAAAAATGACTTGACAAATTGAATGCATTCTCTCTGTGCATTTGCATTTGGTAAATACAGCATTTAGAATATGGCCAAATAACGATTCAGCTTTGATCTCCTAGCCAAGGGGGAAAGAGCATTCCTAGCAAGTACTAATTGATTATTCTTCTGTCTCTATGATTTTCATGCTGGAAGTTTCCTGGCAGACCCTGTAAATATTGCCAAGGATAAGTTATTTCACTAATTCTACCAAGACTAAGGAGTCTGAGGGGAAATTTAGCCATGTAGATTTTAGGCCACAGGAGGAAAATTCTTCTAATGTTAATTAAAGCTCTTGATGTTTAAACTTGTATGGTGAAAAAAGAACAAACAAAAACTAACAGTAGTTCTTGGGAGGTCTCTAGCCATTTAGAAGATTATGCATTAAAGATCAATGGAGAGCCTGAAAATATACTTTTTTGTAATAGAGTTTATCCAGGAAAGTTCTAATGACCCACCACCTGGAGAGGAAAAAAAACCAACAAACCACAAGCCAAACAAACCCAAAGCAGCTGTACTAGGAATAAGATATAGCATAGTCTTTTGTCAAAGGGTTGTTATTGGGGCACAATAAAAGAAACTTAACTTCCAATGGCAGTTTGCTATTTCACATATTTTAAGCATCTCACTTGTATAGTCTCTGTCTAATGTGAGAATGAGATTCCTTTACAAAAAATTCCATGCTATTTTTCTCTTTAATTAAATATTCATAAAGGGGACCTATAATTCTCTTTTCCCCTAAGAACCACAGACAAAAATCACTGCATTCTGAAGTTGAATCTGTACACAAAGAAAGTCAGTCTTCAACAGAGGTGCACCTAGTAAGACTAAATTCTAGACTTTGCCTCTTTTGTTGAAGTGAATGTTTAGCTCTAGAGGTCAGAATTCTGGACCCCGTTTTATACTGTATTTGTCAATACTATATTCACTGTTAGCGCCTAAGATTTAAAAATTAATATTTATTTCACTGGGACACGGGGGGCATCGGTCCTTTGTTAGTTGTTTTTTTAGTGAAAGCTGCAGATTTAGAAGTCATTGACAGCATGACATCCCTTAAACTGGCAAGGCACTTGAGAGCAAAGGTCTTAGAGAGTAAAATTTGATGTCCTTTGCAATTCTCCATCAAGTAATTTGAATAGACAGAATTAAGTCATCTTAATGTGACTACATACCACACATGGTGTAAGGCCCAAAGGGTAAGTCCACAGGTCCTAGTAATTACTTTTGAAAGAGAGCAAATGATTAAAAAGGGGTAGTGTGGATTCCTATAATTTACCAGCAGTTGAAGGAAGTAATCCAGGAACAAGAGAGAAACATTCATTCAGGACCATATTTCAGTCCCTTGTCTGACCAGCAGTGGGTCTGGGGTACAGAGAGAACTCAAAGGGTGCTCATACCTTCCTGCTCTTCCACTTTCTCTTCTCCCTTTTATCTGGACATATGGTATGGCTTAGGGTCTCATATGCATCATGGTAACTTCATTAGCTATCACTGGAAAAAGCCTTTCTGGAGAAGGATATTAATGATGATAGCTGACTGTGGATCTGTTGGTTTCAGCTATCACACTTAAAAGGGCAGTGAACACTGCTTCTCTCTCCTACTTCTAAAAATGTTTTTGGGCAGAGGTGTCAAAGAAAGGCTACAGGAAACATTTCTGTTGGAGCTTTTGTTCGTTGTGCTCTCGTCTATCTATGTTACGTCCTATCCCCCTTTTGCATTCTCTGCTGCAGCTCTTACTGCTGCCATGCCCTGTTCTTGTCCTCAATCTGTCAGTCAGAGACAGATCTCTTCAGACTGCAACGCAATATTAACTCTGTGTATTTACAAATGAATTTTGAAAAAGCTGAGTATAGAAAATAGGAAAAAATATTTTTAAGACACAAATTAAAATCTGCTACAGTCTTCCATAAACCTCTAGAAACCCATATCCAGATAGAAAATTACAGTTGTATCTTTTCATCTTTTATTCTATGTATTTTATGTGTGTTACTGGTTTTGACTTGTTCTGGTTTCGACTTGTTCTGGTTTCATATTTATGTTTCAAAGAAAATCAAAATAAGAATGAAATTATCCACATTTATAGATATGAAGAAAGAAGTGTGCCCATGCAAGAGGAATGGATTACTTAATATAATATTCCTTTTCAATATGTAAGTTCTATGGTTCTGTGATTTACTCTGTGCTTTCATGAAAAAACAGGTACATTTTTCAGTCTGACGTGGCAATATTTGTCATTCATAATTTTTTCAACCTTTGTGTTTAAACTAAACAGATAATTAAAATGAAGCTTTGTATCATAGAATGCATTTATTCTAATAAGCATTGCTAGTGTTCTTGCACAATAGCCTTTTAAGTACCAGAATTTTCATTCCTTAAATTAAATAGGCCTATTTATGTTCCAAATGTCATTGTCACCAAAATTAAACCCCATAGCAGCTTTGAAAACTAATCTCCAGTCATTTCTATGTCCCTCCTCTGCCTTTTTAAGTGCAAAATTACATAATTGCTTATACTTTGGTAAAAAAAAATAACACTTTTTCTCTGAGTCTTAATTCTGTTGATTGATTGAGCTCATTACATCTATGTTTGCCTGAATCTTAGGTCACTTACATAGCCTAAAATAATTTTCAGCAGCGTAAGGGAATGAATCAGCTACTTGCTCTAGGAAGATAGTTGTTAGATTAGTTGTGCACCAAAATGATAATTCTTTGATTTGCACCATCACATAACATGCAAATAAAACAAACCAGGTAGTTATGGACAACTATATAACATCAAAGAAAGACCTCCTTTTATTTAAAAAGAATTTATGTCGGGCCTTTAATATAGGAGAATGAAATTTAAGTTGGAAGAATCATTTGATTATGAAACTGTAATCGGCAAATTTAATGTGTGTCTTCAAGCGGATCATTGTGAAACAGTGGAGCAGTAGATTTAGAATAGCCAGGATATGTATGCACTAACAAACAAGCACATCCTGTCAAACACGGATGAGGTGTCATATCTGCATGTGACAGTAGACAATCAAGGAATCAAACTCAGTATTCTACATAAGTGAAGTTAAAAAAGCAAACAGAACACTGTTAGTGTTAAAGAGGAGGATAGAGTGCAATGCAGGGAAAATTATTTTAATGCTCCAAGGGGCTTTTAAGATTGTGTTTGGACAGCTGTATGCAATTTTGAGCACAAGTATAATCTGAGACCTTAAAAAGACAGAGAGATTTAAAACGTTCACAAAAAGGCAAACGAGAATGAATCATGTTCAGAGGGCTTACATATGCAGAAAGCCTGGCAAAACTGGGACTAAATTAAGGAAGCTCTTTAGGCAAAGTTGTTTTTCAAGTTTCAAGATGCTGTAGATAGTGAGGACTAATGCACATTAAATCTTGTGATAGGGTTGTGGTAAAAGGGCCAAAGACCAGATGATTAATGTTAATATGTAATGCCTGGTCAGCTTGTACCATCAGAAGATTCTAGATAGTGGTAAATATGGCTTGACTTGGTTTCCAAGTTATTTCATGCAGAATATGTCAACTATAAAGCTGCATAAATTATTTTCCTTTTTGCTTTGGGTGAGATAAAAGCTCTGAAAATTAAAAAACAACTCAGAAATTCTGCAAATTTTTGTATACATGCATATAAATATCTTATTATTTATGTTTTCTGTAAAAAGCTGAAGACTGGTTGAAGTTATCATCGTTATTCAGTGGGTTAAGCACTGGCTAGTCACAGAACAGAC
Source organism: Pluvialis apricaria (assembly GCA_017639485.1). Taxonomy (NCBI): domain Eukaryota; kingdom Metazoa; phylum Chordata; class Aves; order Charadriiformes; family Charadriidae; genus Pluvialis; species Pluvialis apricaria. Next base: position 42,681,671 of record CM030008.1, on the reverse strand, counting down.
TTGCAGAATGAGTATTTTGAGATGAGAATGCCAAATTCAAGGATTCCAGAAAGCTGTAAGAGGAGAATGGACGCACCACAATAGCAGGCAACCCCGCTTGGCATGTGTAATACCAGAACTTCTTCTGCCTAAATAGTTTTAGCAACCAAATTTAAGCCTATCAGGAAAAGTTATGATTTTTGTTGTTTGCTTGTTTTGACGCCCAGACTGCAGCTGAATTGTAATTTCAGTGGTGTTTTCCGTTGATGTATAATTCTATGGTCAGTATTTTCACCAGGACCATCCTCTCTGTAAAATCAGGGCATGCACACAAAGGCAGGAACTCAAGGAACTCATCCATTCTGGCATTAGAAGAGATGGACATCCAGTGACACTCTGTTATTGTTTAGTCTTTACAATCCAGCAGTTTTTACTGAGCTGATGGAAAATGGCCTTACATTAGGATGCAATGGAACATAACAGCAATAGCTGAAATAAGGTGTAAGGGAATAAGCAGTAAATGTATGGAAGAATTCTTTGATCAGTGTATTTGGTTAGTATTTTGGCGTACAAAGAGATTTTCCTGTTCTAGACAGGGTCACTCTTGTTTCTGTTCTTTTGCAATACACATCCTTCCTTGCTCCTTGCAAGTTCTTCATCCCTCCCTCTGCATCCTGAAATTATAGTATTCTGCCAACTCATCATTTCTCATTGGTATCAGACAGGTTTAAAATCCACACTTCCTCTGGAGACTGCCCTATTTAATGGCCTTTTGTTGTCTTGCTAGTGATATCAGATAGAATTACTTGCTCTATTTTCTCTCTGCAGTTCTAAATGGAAACCCTGTGTTAAAGACTAAAACAATTTCTATCCTACTCCGACTAGTTTAAAGCTACAGTCTTAAGTTTGGGTTGTTGGTGATTTTTTTATTTTTTATTTGAACAACATTTTTAAATACTTAGGCAGACAAATTTTTTTCTTTAGAAAAAGACAAATGTTTTTCTTTTGTTCTCTGTACCTCAGGGGACCAGTGGGGGGAAAAGTAATGGTGTGGCTAGGCCTACGACTTGTTTGAAAGACCTTTAAAATGTACAGGTTTGATGTTTAAAAAACTGTTTGTCTAAGGATTTAGCTTGTTTCAAAGCAAAATCTGTGTCTCCTTTTGTACAGCTTTGGACATAAGCCAGCTTCAAGGCACTACATCATGATCTTCTCTAGGGATACTCCCTACTGAAATGGTGGTGGTTTGGGATTTGTTTTTGTTTGTTTGTTTTGATTTGGTTTATTTTAATTTGGTTTTCCTTTCAAGCTGATAGTGTCAGTTACTGTTGGAGACAGAATATTGACCTAGGTGGGCCACTGGTTCCTTTCGAGTGGTATAAAAATCTGATTTGTACCACAACGGTGATACAAGGAACTTAAATGTCTAATTGCTTGAGTGTCTTGCATTATAGACTGGGTATTTTTGTAGAGAAATTTCATTATTCCACATTTGAAAGAATGGAAGTAGATATCTGGCTGTGGTTCTTTGGGGATTTTTTTGGCAAACCATTGCTCTTTGAAGATCTGGAGAGGTTTGAATGGTATACACAGATCTGGGTGAGAAAGATAAGCAGACAGAGAAAGGAATGAAATGATCAATAGTGAATGATAAATGTCTCATTTTGAAATTTTATTTCATGGGCCCCAGTCATGTAAGGGTCTTTATCTTGTCTGGAAAACCAGCATAATGCTTAAATTACAGGACTATCCTTTCTCTGCAAACTTTATTGCAATTATCGTAAAAGTTTTCTCATAATCCATTTCCTGTTTATTTCAGAGAAAGTATATTTATTTCTTAATATGAGATTCATATGAGTTGTGGGATTTTTAATTTCAATATTGGTCTAATTGAGAATGTGCAGAACAGTCCAGTTCTCAGCTGCTAGTTCCTGAATTCCAGGAAAGGTACGTGGAAACTCAGTCATACGCTGTAAATCAAAGTATTAAAAAGTCTATTTTTATTTCACTTTTCTATTGCATGACTTTTTTCATCTACTTCATACTCTTGCATATTTAAATACTTGAATTTACACCTTTTAATATCTATTTGGCAAATGTAACTTGCCATTTCCTCTTATTTTATACAGACATTTTCTGAGTGTTTTCTGTGCATTTCAAATAAATGCCTACATTTTAAAAAATGGTTAGCAATCTGTGATGGATCTGATGTTGCTCAGTGTATGCTTTTGATAAGCACATCGTTTTATTCAAGTTTGTACTGGGTTTGCGTGGCAAGGTTTTGGTAGCAGGGAGGGCTACAGGGGTGCCTTCTGTGAGAAGTGCCAGAAACTTCCCCCATGTCTGATAGACCCAATGCCAGCTGGCTCCAAGACGGACCCACCGCTGGTCAAGGCTGAGCCTATCAGCAACAGTGGTACCACCTCTGTGATAACATATTTAAGAAGGGGAAAAAAGCCCACACAAAGGCAATTGCAGCTTGGAGAAAGGAGTGAGAATATGTGAGAAAAACAACCCTGCAGACACCAAGGTCAGTGAAGAAGGAGGGGGTGCTCTGGGTGCCAGAGCAGAGGTTCTCCAGCAGCCCATGGTGAAGACCATGGTGAGGCAGGCTGTCCCCCTGCAGCCCATGGAGGTCCACGATGGAGCAGATATCCATCTACAGCCTGTGGAGAACCCCACACTGGAGCAGGTGGATGCGCCCAAAGGAATCTGACCAAAGGAATATGACCTGGATGAAGGGATAGAGTGTACCATCAGCAAGTTTGCTGATGACACAAAACTGGGAGGGGTGACTGACACTCCAGAAGGCTGTGCTGCCATACAGCGTGACCTGGACAGGCTGGAGAGTTGGGCAGAAAAAAACCTGATGAGGTTCAATAAAGGCAAGTGTAGAGTACTGCATCTGGGGAGCAATAACCCCATGCATCAGTACAGGTTAGGGGCTGACCTCCTGGAGAGCAGCTCTGTGGAAAGGGACCTGGGAGTCCTGGTGGACAACAGGATGACCATGAGCCAGCAATGTGCCCTGGTGGCCAAGAAGGCCAATGGCATCCTGGGGTGTATCAAGAAGAGTGTGGCCAGCAGGTCGAGGGAGGTCATCCTCCCCCTCTACTCTGCCCTGGTGAGGCCGCATCTGGAGTACTGTGTCCAGTTCTGGGCTCCCCGGTTCAAGAAGGACAGGGAACTGCTGGAGAGGGTCCAGCAAAGAGCTACAAAGATGATTAGGGGACTGGAGCATCTTTCTTATGAAGAAAGGCTCAGGGACTTGGGGCTTTTTAGTCTAGAAAAAAGAAGACTGAGGGGGGATCTTATCAATACTTATAAGTACTTAAGGGGAGGGTGCCAGGTAGACGAGAATAGCCTTTTTTCAGTGGTGCCCAGTGATAGGACTAGAGGTAACGGGCACAAACTGGAGCACAGGAAGTTCCATCTTAACATGAGGAGGAACTTCTTTACTCTGAGGGTGGTGGAGCACTGGAACAGGCTGCCCAGGGAGGTTGTGGAGTCTCCCACACTGGAGACGTTCAAAACCCGCCTGGATGCTGTCCTGTGCAATGTGCTGTAGGTGTCCCTGCTGTGGCAGGGAGGTTGGACTTAGATGATCTCCAGAGGTCCCTTCCAACCCTGACGATACTGTGATACTGTGAATCTGCGACCCCGTGGGAAGCCCGTGCTGGAGCAGGGCCCTAGCAGGATCCGTCACCCCGTGGAGGGAGAAGCCCACGCTGGAGCAAGTTTGCTGGCAGAACTTGTGACCCTGTGGGGGACGCACACTGGAGCAGTCTGTTCCTGAAGGACTGCACCCCATGGAAAGGACCCACGCTGCAGCCTGTGGGAAGGACTCACATTGGAGAAGTTCATGGAGGACTGTCTCCTGTGGAAGGGACCCTACACTGTAGCAGGGGAAGAGTGTGAGGAGTCCTCTCCCTGAAGAGGAAGGAGCTGCAGAGACAACGTGTGATGAACCGTCCACAACCCCCATTCCCCTGTGGTGCTGGGCAGGGGGAGGGAGGTAGAGAAATCAGAAGTGAAGTTGAGCACAGGAAGAAGGGAGAGGTGGGGAAATGTGTTTTTGAGATTTGGTTTTATTTCTTATTACCCTACTCTGATTTGATTAGTAATAAATTAAATTCATTTTCATAGAATCATAGAATGGTTTAGGTTGGAAGGGACCTTGAACATCATCGAGTTCCAACCCCCCTGCCATAGGCAGGGACACCTCCCACTAGACCAGGTTGCCCAAGGCCACGTCCAGCCTGGCCTTGAACACCTCCAGGGACGGGGCTTCAACAACCTCTCTGGGCAACCTGTTCCAGTGCCTTACCACCCTTAAAGTGAAAAACTTCTTCCTAATGGTTAATCTAAACCTGCCTTCTTCCAGTTTAAAGCCATTCCCCCTCGTCCTATCACTACATGCCCTAGTAAAAAGTCCTTCCCCCGCTCTCCTGTAGGCCCCCTTTAGGTACTGGAAGGCTGCAATAAGATCTCCCTGGAGCCTTCTCTTCTCCAGGCTGAACAGCCCCAACTCTCTCAGCCTCTCCTCATAGGAGAGGTGCTCCATCCCTTTGATCATCCTCGTGGCCCTCCTCTGGACGCGCTCCAACACGTCCATGTCCTTCTTATGTTGGGGACTCCAGAGCTGGATGCAGTACTCCAGGTGGGGTCTCACGAGAGCGGAGTAGAGGGGCAGAATCACCTCCCTTGACCTGCTGGCCACTCATCTTTTGATGCAGCCCAGGATACGGTTGGCCTTCTGGGCTGCGATTGCACATTGCTGGCTCATGTTGAGCTTCTCGTCAGTCAGCACCCCCAGGTCCTTCTCCACAGGGCTGCTCTCCAGCCACTCCCCGCCGAGCCTGTATTTGTGGGATTTGGGATTGCCCCGACCCGGATGTAGGACCTTGCACTTGGCCTTGTTGAACTGCATGAGGTTGGCTTGGACCCACCTCTCCAGCCTGTCCAGGTCCCTCTGGATGGCCTCCCTCCCCTCCAGCGTGTCTGTCTCGCCAAACAGCTTGGTATCATCAGCGAACTTGCTGAGGGTGCGCTCTACCTCACTGTCCATGTCACTGGCAAAGATGTTGAATAGTACAGGTCCCAGTACCAACCCCTGAGGAACGCCACTCATCACTTCTCTCCACTTGGACACCAAGTCCAAGTTTCCCCAAGTTGAGTCTGTTTTGCCCATGATGGTAATTGTTGAATGATCTCTTCCTGTCCTTGTCTTGACCCACGAGTCTTTCATTATATTTTCTCTGCCCTGTCCAGTTGAGGAGGGGAGTGATAGAGTGGCTTTGGTGGGCATCTGGCATCCAGCCAGGGTCAGCCCACTACAAAGATTTAATCAGAAACTAAAAATCTGTGAAATAACCAGGCACAAGGGAAGACACAAATATCTAGCAAAAAGAGACTTGACTATAGTTGTTCAATGCTTTCAAAAAAATTACATAATAGTAAGATTTGAGGGGGGGTGGGGAGGGTGTAAATATGTTTCAGCTATACAGTAATTTTTAACCACAGTGCACCAATAAGCATATCAATAAGAAGTTACCAGTAGTGAAGTAATTGTATTAGTGTCTCCAGAAATCAAATGATTCAGCAGTCCAAAATGCTTAAAACACCATTTTTATAGTACCAACATCATGCTTAGAAAATAAGGGGTGGCTCTGAAGAATTATGAGTGACAAGCTGTGGGTATCAAAAACAAAATTAAAATTAATATTTAATGAGTATTTAAGAGGTGTTCATTAAGCCTCTCCCCCATCAAAATGTACATGTTGGGGAGTGCTGTTTCTCTCAGCTGAAAACATTTTTGATTAAATTCTCACTTGTGTACTTCAGTGAAACAGTGAAGCTTGACCGTGCGACATTAGCAGAGGGCTGGTGTGGAGCAGCGCTGGCTGCTCTGCGGTGCAGCAGTTGCACTGCGCACAGTCCCTTCCTTCCAGAGGGCTCCACTGTCTGAATCCTTAATATCTTTAGAGGGGCTTTTCTGTCGTTTAACAAAAAGGCATTGTGAAATTACTGCTGCGTGGCAGACCTGCTACCTCCTGTAAGCATTTGTGTGTTGCTTATGGACAACACTCCAAGGAAGGATTAACTTTTACATTCATTACGAAATTGTTTAAATTGCCAAAGGACTAGTTTGTCATAGCAAGATGACTGCTAAATAGCTCAGCCTGTCAGACACCACACAAAAGGAAAGTTTGGAGGAGTTTGTCAAGAAAATGTTTATGTGCTGACCACTTTGCCCTCCTCACTCTTTGCTCTCCATCAATATTGACATTATCTTTCATTTGCACAGTTTGGGTGGAGAGCAAATTTCACATACTGCATTCAGTAAATCTTTAGCAATGTGTAAAGTGAAGCAACAGCGTATCTCTCAGTTGTTTTAATTTTACAGGTGATAGGGCTGTTTGCTAGCATAACTGTGCAGTGTGCATCCAGCAAATTAGAACGAATAAAAATATGTCTCCCCTGGAGATGTCTGAAGGCTATCTGAACTTAGAGCAGCTTTTTTGATTGTAGGAAAGAAAGAATATGATAGATGTGATTTTGATAAAATGATATCTGACTCCACAGTGAAAAGTTCATGGGAATTAATGCCAAGTCTTCCATAAAATCATCTAGTTACAAAAATGAGGTAAAGCATTCATTGTGCTCCTTTTATTATTTCAGACTCTGAAACTGCTGATACAGGATTTAATTATCTATATACACATATACAGAGAATCATTTTTATTATATTTCAAAATTGGTTTCATTTTCATTTAAATATGTACTTGTAATATGCTCAGTGTAATCCTTCTTTGCAGCAAAATAGAATAAATATTTAAATAATTTTATATTCATTAAAAATGTATACTCTTTAACCTTCCTTTTAGTTATTTATATTAGGGCCTATTTCTCATGTCAGACCCCTAACATTTAAGGACCTCATGAAAAAAAGTCATGGAGCCTAAATTCCAGGATTCCAGGCTGATCCTCCAGCTGTGATACACGTCCCGCTGGGAATATGAGATAACCAATATCAGAATTGTGTAAATCTTTCAGGCAACACAGGTTACCTCAGAAGATTTGAAACATAGTTTGTATTTGATATAATTATTGAGACAGTCTCATTTTAGTCTAGGACAGACATTGTAGTCTCTTTAGACTGAAAAGATGGTGCTTTGTTTTAAAATTACAGGAACAATACTGCAATACTATTACAGACAGGCAATAACAACAAATACTTCACTCCACAGACTTCTGTAGGAAACTGCCAGATTTTTCAGAAATGTATTTTTAATCAGAAATTCTTTTGATTCATGGACACTTTTATTTTTATGTTGGTTTATATTGGTTTATATCACTTGTATTAGCATATTAAAGTATATAGAAACTGTCTTACCCTCTGAGTTTCAGCCTCTGTGGCTGTGATTGTCCAGTTGCAACCCCTTAAAAAAATACAGTCTTATGAAGGAAAGCAAGTTCTGGACAGTTCTCTCCCAGTCAGTAATCATGATTGTTGGAAAGTGCAACGTTCAATCAAACACTTCCAGGCTAAGAGCATGGCCATATTATGCGTGCCAGATTAACATTTTGATTCCTACATCCACCGTCAGAACCCTGTGCCCAGCAAGCCATATTTTAACACACATACAGGAGTTAAATGCGTTTTTTATTTTAAATTGAGCCAATTTGATTTTAGACCCACTGGCAGTTCTTGTGGTTCACTGCAATATCCGACCACTCTCTCTCTCAAAAGTGCACAGACTTAATTCATGTCTTCACCTCTCTGTGAGTGATTGAAATACCCATGTGTGGGTAATGTAGGCCAAGTAACATCACAGGCAATGTTGAGATTAGATGAGAGCAGGTTTTTAATGTTAGAGTTACTTTGGTCACTTCAGGCAATCAGTAATGCAGATAGGTTAAAACTGTAATGAAATGTTGTTCGTTCCTTCTGACGTTAAAATCATTTTGCCAGGAGATGAAAGTAACTGGTAAATCCTTCTGTTATAAAAGAAGAGAGTCTATCCTTGTCAACTGCTATTGCCTCCAGTAAAAGTATGGGCTCCAAGTATGTGTTAGGCATGTTCTTTATTATTAGCATGCTCTAAATCTCCCTGAACTCTGATTGGTATATGTTCTCTTGTCCAGATGTTTGTAAGACCATAATGAACCTCAAAGTATGATTTATGTAAATATATTGGATTGAAAAGGCTACTGCTCATAGGACTTTTGAATATCTTCAATAAGAAGCAAGTCAGCATGTGTGAGTCATTATTTATAGTGTTCTCAAATGATCCGTGAAATCCCTTCACTAGGTCTGGAGGAGAAGCACGGTCACTATCTTAAGAGTTACACTTGTAGAGAAGAGCTTGGCATCTGTTTTCCATTAAACTGGAAGTGGAGAGGGCATCTGGGGCTGCATGCATGATAAGAAGTAAAGATTTCAGTTGGACAGCCCTCTTACCAAAAGATACTGGATTGTCTGCCTCAAAGGGGCTGTAGTTTTGGGGATGTGATTAGTGCTGTATTATTTGCCCATCCTTCCATGGAATTTTTAAGCTATCCAGGTAGAAAAGGAACCAAGTTAGGAATTTCCGTGTTGTGAGAGACAGTAATCTTTTGACAGATTGAAGTAGAGAAAACTGAAAAAAACCCAAACCCAGAAAGCAAAACCAACTTTGCATTAATAGAGATTTGTTTAAAAACTTCTTGTGCATTTGTTCTTGCTTTCTACTTCCTTTCTAAAGATTTAGTGGCATCTGCTCCATAAGTGTGACAAAAATCGTCCTAGGAGGCAAGAAAAAATTGTTATAAAAAAGCATGTGCAATATATAGTTCTATATTTGTAAATTTTAATTGGAATTTTATTTGGGGGATTTCTAATCACCCTAGAATAAGTCTTAATCTTTCCTTTCCCAAGATAAACATAACTTATTTGCTAAATTAAAAGACCTGCTGAATTGCTTTGTCAGAAAGATACTTTGAGTCTTACTCAAATATATGTTCTTGTCATTTACTGAAATATAATTGCAGTATTTTCATAATCCTTGCTTGGGTAAATTCCCTCTACTCCTTGTACTTAAGTAGAATTGATTTTCACCTAATTTCAAAATAGAATACCTTAGATAAAAGGATTGCCCATTTCTCTGGATTACCAAATTCTATTTGTGTGACTAAATTAAGAAAATTTGTCAGCAGTTTTCACTTTTTAAAATATCTATGAATTGTAATTATGTGAATAATTTCATATTTGCAGTTTTCTGCAATTAAGATACTGTTTAAATATTTTGGATCTCATTCCAAAATGTTTTAAATGTTCTTTTTGGCTAATCAGGGAGTAGAAGTTTCTGTTTCAGTGCATTAAATCTGCCTCAACAAGTCCACTAGGTTGCTTCTTGGGTAACAAAGGAGTAAGTTTTCTCCTGTTCTAAACAGAGGAAAATTAGTGCTTGAGATGAGAACCGGTAATTAAGCCAAATTTGCTGTCTAGATAGAATAATTGATGTATTCAGTGAGGAAGAAGTGTAATCTCGAGGAAAATTATTTCAGGCAGTTGCTGCCATCAAAGAACTTCTGTTTTTTTAATGAGCCATTAATGAGTGTTTTTTATTTTACCTTCAGACACCTGAGAAATATATTTATAGACCATTAAACCACTTCTGCCTTTTTTTTTTTTTTTTTTTGGTACTGATGCAGGACAGAAGTGTCTAAAACTGTGATAGGCTAATTCCAAATTCACTTTACAGCATTTGTTACTTATCTCACAGAAAATGTTTTGCTCAGTTATTGCTGGAAACACCTGCTATTTTGTCTTTATAAGTAATTGAAATTATCATCCGAGAGCTTGATTTAAAAAAAAAATAAAATTGGTGTTCTAAAATGGTAGGCATATTTCTGTGTGAATTTGCAAAGAAACATGTGCCTGATCTTTAGACTTTGAAAGCAAATTATGACACTGTACCTGATGTTCGATATCAAATACTTGCCAAATTCTTTATATTATCCATGAAAATTCTTTATAGAGAAATGTCTGTGTATTCATGGGTGAAGATTGTGAATGACAGTGATATCTTCTTGGTCAGACAAATCATTCTGTTACTACATGAAATACATGTCAATATAGAATCATCCAAGAATATAGTCAGTACCGTGTCTGAGTACTACTCAGAAAGGAAGTGAAAATGTGACTTATGGTACCTTTTGTGTTTGAAATTCATGAACATAGGGGAAAGGATTGGGTGAGGATTTTTATTTTTTAAGTGAATGGCAATGGTAATGTTTTTTTCAAAATGGAGTTCTTGTGTTTTACGTCTGTCAGTGGACACAATAGTGAGCAGCATTTTCGGCTCTGCCTTTGTGCGATATTCCTTCCCTGAGCAGTGAAGATAAACATGTGAAACAAACATCTTCTGTCATACAAATGTATGTATTTTTTAAGTCTGTGATCAAAAGCTTCCCATCAAAATAAGAAAATCATTCTTTAGTCTTTGTGTGTTTGCCTGTTGAACACTCCCAGCCCTGGGCTTCTGTGCAGATTGCTTTCTAGGAGATTCCTTTGTCTCGTTCCATGCCGGTTTGGTGTCTGCTTTTTTTATTTAACTTCTATCCTTGGAACAGCTGCCTCTTCACATGTGCTAGATAACCCCCATATCCTTTGCTTCTTAAAGTCTCTCCGTAAAGCCTGCTTCTCTTAAACAGCCTTCCAGATTTCTTCCTGTATACTCCCACAGCACACCTACTTCCACATTTTCTTAATATTCTGAGGTGACAGCATAAGCCCTACAAAGACTTGAACACAAGCTTGGTAGTATAAACTAGGTTGTGCAAGTTAAGGTCTAAACCTGTAAAACAATGGTTTCTTTTCTTTTTCCATGATGCAGCAGACATACAGGTATGTGAAGTATTAGTATTTTAATAATTCTGATTTTACCGTGTATACATGCTAGAAAGTCTGTGAGTCAAAAAGCTGTCTTTTTTTTTTTTTTTTTTTTTTGCCTTAGAAGTGTTTATTCAGACTTCATACTATTTGAGTGTAGGTACAGCAGCAGAAGCCAGACTTTGTCCTTCATCCATGAGAAACCCTCCTATTGCCCACCAACTCTCAACAATGAAACCAAAAAAAGAAAACCTCACAGAAAGTAGACTTGATGCATTTCTGTCAAGAAGCTCGGAGTGCAATGAGTATGCCTGTTAAAATGAGCAAGGAGATCCTTCGCCAAGCACTGAAGGGGCTCACCACCTCAGGAGCACTGGGGAAAAAAAAAAAATCAAACCACTTTGTTCAACACCTGGTACAGAAAGAGGCTGATGTTACAAACTGCACCATGCCTGTGCACTATTTTTGTCAAAAGAGTGGTTTACAATATCATGGTCAATACTTCAGTCTGGAAAATCAGGAAATAAATACTGTAGGTATTACTGCCATTATGGCAGTTTGAAACTTTGTCCTAAACTTGTTTAAAAGGTCAGAGATATTCAGATACAGGAGGGTTAACTCTTGCTGTCATGTATGTGGACAGGAGTGCTCAAAGTAAAATAGTGATTTAGAGAGGAAAACAGGCAAGCTGATCCATTAATATAAAACCAGACAAAAACGTAGTTATTTAAAACAACAACAAATGGTATTTTCTTCATGCAGCTGAACAATTTAGTATTTCACAGAGTAAGCAGTGAGGTGTGTCCTTGACAGATGGATTCACAAATGGAGCTGCCGTATACTACTTACTATCACATTTTATTACAGAGGTTTTAGCATCAACAATGGTACATGTTCAAAATGCTAAAAGTGTACCTTAACAGGAGGTGAAAATCACTGTTAGTGGCTGAAAACCACCTTCCTTGCACAACAAACTGCACTGGGGAGGCAGTAAATATTCTTTTGTAGTATTAAAACATCGTGGTTTGTGTGCGGGCATGTGTTTAACTCTGTACAGAATAATGCAGCATCCTAGACTCTGCAGCTGGAGTGGGCATTCTTAAAACAAATGACTCGATGCTGAGGACCTATAGGGCTCTCCGTGACAGGGATTTACTAAAGAGAAATCGTAGCTAATCAATTTTTCTGTGAACTTCTCTGTAAGATTTATGTTCGAAACTCATACTAATAGTAGAACAAACCTGGGGCTTTTCACCTTGAATTTCTTTGAATTGCTTTGGTCTGGCAGATGGGGATTTGAATCCAGTCATGTTTGCAGGGAGGGGAGAAAGAACCTGAGGAAATGCTGAAGGGTTTTCAGTCTCCCGTTAGTGCCATGGCATCCAAGAGGAACAGTCTTGATTATGAGATATAGGAGTGATTATGCAATTCTTCTCTTATCATCTGGATGAAAAAACCTCTGACCCAAAGCATCCAAGTATTCCTATGCCTCTAGTATTGTAGAGGTCTGTTCCAAAATTGTAAAAGACCTTATGTAACTGCCATAACTGAGGAGAATAGTTTTCATAAGTTCTCATTGACTCTCTTGATGTTTCGGTCTGGAGTAGAAGATGTTGCATTAAAGACCATCATTTTGGGCTGAAATTGTGTAAGCGCAATTTGCAAGATTTTATTATCATCATCTGATCTACACTGATGAATGAGTTTTCATAGAAATTGACATATTGTACATGCACGCCAATTTTGCTCCGCATATGCAAAATGATAAAATTGTTTCCAAAACGGATAAGTATATTACACAGTAATTAAAGAATTTGTAATGTACCTGCACAATAGGTTGGACTGTTAGCTTTCCAGTTACATATTCCAGATGCAAAGCTGTCTACTTCATACATGAATCAATGGTTCGTGCAACCCAGTACATAAAACATCAACCTACATTTGAATTTTGCCGTGTTCTCCATTTCCTAGTGGAGAGGCAGTTGGTATTAAAGGATCATCTGTGCATGAAGCTCAAGCTAGTCGTCCATTGGTCCCAGCAGAACTCTTTTGTAAACAACATGAAGAGAAACATGGACAAAAAAGTGCAAGTCTGACATTCAGGGTAAATTGAGTGAGAATTTTGCAAATTTGACAGGTGATTTAACAGCAGCTGCTGATACTGGTGATACAAGCCAGTGCAGTGCAAGACTTTGGTCATAAGGCAGCAGCCTGTGAATTACTGAGCTGTTAGGCTGGGGAAAAGGAAGAGAAGCTGAAAGGAAAAAGCATTAAAGGCCTTAAAGTTCAAAGGGAAAAAAGCAGTATACATAGACAAGATTAATGGAAATTTTTTAAAGGCTGAGTAGATAAACTTTTGAGCTAAATGTATGTTTCCAGTTTATAAGAACATTGCTGAGATATTTTTCATAATTTCCAAACTCATTTGATTTACTGTTGCTGATGCAAACATTACCTCTTGGAAGCTTGAAAGAGCAAAAAATATTTACCATTTGTTGCCCTCCATCGTGCATGCAGATTGGTTTGTTGTTGTATGGATGCTGGCATTATTTATTTTCTTTTTTTAGAAAAAACATCATTGAAGCATTTGTTTTGGAAAAAACACATATAAAGAACTACATGGACTTTGCTAACAGGTATGAGAAATTATATTTAAGAAAAGGTAGGTCACAATTTAGGCCTAAAGATATTGTCATCCTCCCTTAAATTCAACTGGTTAGTTCGAGTAATTATAATCTGACATACAAGAATATGTGGAAAGATAAAAACACACTATTTTTCTATTTTTGTAGAAGGGATATATTGCAAAATCCCATTTTTGAGAGTTTTTCATAGACTTTGCAGTTGCAAGAACAATTTATCTTGGTCCATTTTTGGTGCTACATATAGAAAAATTCTGATTTGTGGTCTTAACCTGCATTTGAACAAACAAGCAAAGTAACTAGGACTCTGGTACTGCAAATTCAGCCTATAGTGACTGGGGAATGCAATCACTCCTAGTGATTGCTTTGGGGAGGACTTGATTATGTCGTGTCTTAGACCAGTATTACCACTGGCAAACTTAGCAGAATCACTACAGTAACCTGTCATACTAGTTCAGCAAAAATGAGATCATAAAAAGTACTTCTCTAGTTTTAGTGATTGCTTTTGATAAGAATTAAGGAATGTTTTAGGTCATGAAATGCATTCAGAGGATAACTTGGCAGTCAGAGGAGTGATGTAATCAGCTCGCAAGAGACTTTCACCTATGTGCAATGGAATTAGAAGCCTTTTTATTTATAAACTATATCATTGAGGGAAATGTGCTAGATGGGTGTGCTCTATAAAACCTAGCAGGGTTGATTTCAAAGATACTTTTTAAAAACACAGATTATCCTAATATTTTGCTAAAACTTGTTTTTTCCTGGGATGTCAATTGTTATGTGGCATTTTTTCAGCATCCCCATAGAGCAGTGAAGAGATCTTTATCGGACTAATTTCATTTGGCACTGTGGCAGCTGCGCATTTGGACTGATTAAAAGTATTAATAAATTTAGATAAAAGAATTGATAATCAGCTATCCATCTGCAGATTTCTTGGCACTGGGCACAGATAGGTTAGATCTGCAATTCCCCTGTCCACATTGTCTATCCTATTTAATTCTGCCCTATCTGCTGACATTTGAAACAGCTGTTACAGCCTGAAGTCACAAAAAGAAAGATGTTACCAAGCATGGATGCTTTCCAGTCCAATCATATTTATTTTTGTAGAATTAGCAAAAAACTTAAGTCTTCAGAGAAGTATATTGATCAGTTGACTAAATTGTGATTAGCGCGTTAGAAAAATCTGCTTGCTAGCTGTCAAGTTCATGCAACGAATTATTTAAAGTTATGACTGTTTCTTCAGCAGGAAAAGATCCATTCACAAGCCTTGCTTATGTGCTTGCAATGAACCTAGAAATGTAAACTGTGATGCAAACTATGCAACAGAAGAAATTGGAAGGTTGAAATCAGTGCACACAGTTTGTCCAAAGCAGGGCAAGTTCTCTGAGATTCTGCCTAAGACAACACCTTAGAAGAAATCCCGCGTGCAGTCACAATCTTACCTAATATGGGGCTGGAATGTCAGTTATTGTGGGCTATGTCTTTAGATTCCAAAAGAGTGAAGACCAGAAGGCATTTTAATCCAGATCATCTTTTCTGGCATAGCTAAGTCCTGTTGTCAATGAAGTATGAGGGGTTACAGCCTGATGAGGACAATGATGATGATTACATATTGAAACGGACAGTAAGCAGATTTTAAGTGGTTGCTTGCTTGCTTATTATTTGAAGCTTTTTATTGGCTTTTCCCATAAGTAGAAAAGTAGACAGACAAGACATAAAAGGGTACACAAAAATATATAACAAATATGGGAAAAAAACCCCAACCACTAGAATTTATTTCCCTTTAAAAAAAATATTTAAAATTCCAGCTAGAAAGAAGGTAAACGAAATAAGAAATGGTGCTGGTTGCTTGCTTTCAAGAGTTCCATTTTGAATTTTCCACCCTTTACTTGGTTTCAGGCTGCCTTTGTAAATGCTATGGTTGGTTAGCAACTTTAAACAGTATTTCAAATATAGCCCTAAAAGGTGAAGGGCTTAAGAAACAGTTATATCTTTGAGGTCTACTTATATTAAAAAAGCACCCAATGCTTTGCTTTCATAGCTAATGGTGGCTCCACTCTATCTCAATCAATTTTTAACCTCACCATGTCAAAAATGGAAGTCTGTCCTTCTTTGTACTGTATTTCTAAGAGTTCTTCTATCATGTCAAAGCTGCGTCTTCTATTGCATGCTGTAGCATTTGAAGTGTTGGAATATCATCTCTACTATACTTCACTAACAAGTGTAAACTAAGGATAGAAGTGAAGGGTTTTGTTTTGATGTGAATTGTGTTTAGATTATTACACTGCTTACCTGCAGGAACTTCACCTTAATTTCTTATTAAAAAAGTCTGAAAGCTTTAAGAACAGGTTTATAAAAACATAGTTTTGGAGCGCTGCTTGTCATCTCTGAGTTGTGATGCTTATGATTGACTTATGGACTCTCCGTTCCCGCAGAATTTTACTGATTATACAAAGCACGCATTCCAGATTGAATGATTTCAGTCATGTCTACCCTGATCTTCAGCAACTTTTTTGTCACCACAATTCATTTTATGAGTAGATATTCAGGTGTTTATCCAATGTGATTTCCTGCCGTGGAATGAAAGATAGAAATGTCTTCTGTTCTATATCTGTGTAAACAGTGCACAGCCATTACAAATGTCGCTTTCACTGCTATCTGGACATGCAAGAGATTAGGTATCTATATGCTGTACAGCAAATAGACTTGGGATGCACAGTACAGTAGCTTTCTGGTAAAACTGGTAGAAGGCTTATTTTGAAGCCAAATGCTTCAAAACCCTTCAGTTTTCCAAATTACTGGTAAAACATTTATGCATATGTTGTATATTATAAATATAATATATTTGGTTTGCACTAGTATAATTGTTTTCATGATAATTTCACATCTTTTAATTTGTGAGGGAGGGGAGGTAATGTGTAGCCCCTTGAAGAGGAGGGAAGCAGCAAGGTTTTTGCTAATGGTGGTATGTTAGTGGAAGCCTGGATTTGTTGCTTTGGATACTTTTCCCCACCTTCTTGCTTTCCATTTCACCAAAAAATCTTACAGTTGTATAAGTGTATGTGTTTTCCTCATGGTCATGGCTCCAGACATCTGATGATTCATAGGTTCACTTGATCTACAGTTCAGAGGCTTTGAGAGGGAGGAACCAGTATTCTCAATTTACAGTCTTTCACTGCCAATCACCAAAAAAATTTTAAAAACTCTATATAGATATACCTCCTAAGATTGTAGCTAAAGTACCACTATAATCAATTAGCTTACAAGGTCTCAACTGATGCAGGTTTTCTGAAGGAGACCTAAGCAAACTCTCCACCTGCCTGCCAAATGGATAACGCAGAAGCATTATGTAAGGAAAGTATTTGTGTAAGTAAGTGTTGGCCAAATTCTTTACATTGTGAATTAATCATTTCTAGTTTTCATAAATCAAAACATTGAAATTAATCTAAAAGGCCAAACACTGCGTTTCATAGTGTGTATTGCTCTTTCAGGGACTGGCATATTTGAAGTCTTGTTTCAGAAGAGCAGTGCGGTCATCTTTCATAACCTGTGTTGAGCTTTCTAAAATGCTGTGTGATGCAAAGTGATCCTAAGTAAACCCATCTGTGATTTTCTTCGTATACTATGGTAGCACATCTAATGTAGTATATCAGTGCTGAAGAGATGCTTAAATGTTCTTGTACTGGATGCTGCAGAAGCTGAAGGATGTTCAGAAGAATGTTATTGCAGCTGCTGCTATTCTACTAATGCAGTCATACTACAACTGCTTTCCAAGATTTTTGAAAGCTAATACAAAGAATTAGGCTCTTAATTCCATATTTTTCATCCAAATAACTTTTTTTTAAAGTGCAGCAGGTTTCCCCTGAAAAAAATGAAAAACTTAATCATAATGTTATTATTTGCTAGCTGTTAAGGAGGTACAATATACTCTTCATCATAAAAAAACCCGCTCCCCAGCAATCCCCCAGACCTCACACAGAATGATTCTGGATTATTGTTTATAATTGTATGCTCCAGTTGCTACTATTTTTCCCCGTTCTCTCCGTATTCTGCTCCTTGGTAGGTCTTTGAACTGGCATTGTTGAGATAAGATCCGATAGTGTTATAGAAGTGCTAAAAATGTTACTTTTTATGAAGGAAAAGTGGATTTTGAAGAAAAGTCACTGATGCTAAGCTGAGTGAAGGTGTGACTGGGGAATGGTGATCTGACTGTTGCAGATGTGTGATACTTCCAACTTGCATGTTCATTAACAAATAATTACGTGACTGAAAGGCTGCGGAGGTAGGCAAATTGCATCTATTCACCTAGACACTGTGTAAACATGAATATGAAAAATACATTCAGTTATTCATAAAATAGCTGCAAATGATGGCAACTTTCAATGTCTGGGCTTGTATTGGTGCTTGCACGGACTCTTATTTGTATGTCTTTCTCTGTTACAGTGTACATGGGAGAGAGATATGACAGACTGAAAACTAAGGAACCAGCAGTATAGTATATTGTGCTCCTAAAGAGAACTTTTATTTTCTCTCTTTCTGTTTTCTAAGAGCTAATGCTGAGTCGGAATGATGTCAGATCTAGCGATGTCTGAATAACTGTCATGTACAAGAAAGGAAAAAAAATTTAACAGAGGGAGCTAGGGTATGATCTTGTAAGTGGTGTAGTATTTGCAGCCACATTTAGAAGGGAAGCTGAAACCACTTTTGTTGCTACTGTGTTATGTTGTTAGGGAAAGAACCGCATACAAAGGAAAATGTGGCACATGTAGAGAATGACAATTTGAGTCTACCAAAGAAATTAATAAAAAACTGTAATTATGCTCATTAATATCCTCCCCTACTGGAAAACAAAATGTGAAAAGACCCACCATTACAGAACTAGCACAAACAGTTTGCAATTATTAGCAGCCCTGCTCCTGTTGCATAGGGCTGTTTTCTTCAAATGTCCCTCCATGACATTTCTTCTGAACAGATTGCAGCTCTCACTTCGCCTGTGACTAATCGCCTAAGCATCACACCACTTACAATGTAGCTACCTTCACTCAACATGACAGAACTTTTGTCTTTGCAAGTATTAGACAAAACCGTCCAACAAATTAACTATGTCACTATGAGTATTAACGTATGTCACTTTTAGTTTTCCAAATAACACAGGCCTTTAATATCAGCCTTACAAGAGAATGCATAAGAGAACGCCAAAGCATAGCAAGAATTAAATGCCTCATCTGAGATCCTGCAAATGTTTGCTAAAGCTAGTCTGGCACTGCCATTTTCATGCTAATTTTCATTAATATGCAGCTGCTGTCTTCTTCTGTCACTGCAAACTAAGAGCGGTCATTTCCTTATTAAGGTTTATTCTCCTAGCTTTGTGTCCTAAAATACAATCCTATCATTGTTTTATGTGTAATTGGTTAAATCAAATAATATATTGGATTCTATACGCTTTGAAACCAGGACTGATATCTATGAATGGTGCCATTATGGAATACATTTGTGATTTTCACTGTTCCCTTGTGTGCAAAAGACTTTATATAATTCACCAGAAGAACACCTTTGGGCTAGGAAACCATCACTTCTTCCATTTTGCTTCTGTTGAGAGCTTCAATGCTAAAATGATGGTATTGACTAGATAAGCATCCCAAACAGCCAAGCACTGATAACCTCTCTGCTGGATATGTGTGGATGGTGCCAGGGAGCGTCACTGGAAGAGACAAAAAAGTTGTTTGAAACTCTTCTGACAAAGAGAAAATTTGATGAGATGGAACTCACCAAGTGACTGAAGCAGACAGGCTTCACTTGCTCTTTGCCTAATCCCAGGACCAGCCATCCAGCCTCACTGTGGTTTATTTAATATGTTGCTTCTGCCAACTAATGTAATTAAATTAATAGTTAAGTTGGTAGCAAGCTGCCTGAAGGTAGGGGAAAGACTGATGCATGGTAGCTGACAGAGACTGCTAGTGTTGCACAAAGTAATTGTTTTATTTAAAAAAGTAAGAAAAAGCAAAACAAAACCTGTAAATCATGCCATGAGCTATGATGACATCAAGTTGTTCAGAAATTGCTGGTCTGGATTGTCTGTACAACTCTCTGTAAACATCATTCAATGTCTTTAACTGTTATGACAGCACAGGGTGTTTCATAAGCCCTTTGTTTCAGTCCTAGCCCAGAAGCGACCTGCGTTGGGTTGGGGAGGGGAAGGAGTAGAAGGAATGCAGGCAATAGCAGGAACATTTATTTTAGATGATGGAGTCTGCTGGAGATGTAAGAGCAAGTTAAACAGATGGTCATAGTAACTGCAGTTGTGAATAGTAAAACATCCTTTCACAGACTCTCCGGAAATCTCCAGAGAGATTTCCTTTCCCTGGCACTCACCTGGGTACCACTCTTGGGACGTGCCTGTCAATTTATGGAATATATTACCAACAGTGTGTGGTCAGCCAAAGGAAAAATTCCTTGTAAAAGCATCCGACTGAAGAGGACTAATAAAAACCTAAATTGGATATCAGAAAAGTCAAAACACTTACTCTGAAGGCTAAGGATAATAACACTACCACCTCCTGTTCTGTTCTCTCATCAATTCCTTGTGAAATTTGTTCCTCCAAAATTTGGGCGTTTGGTATCTCAGCTACTTATGGAAGAGCAGGTGGTTGTAAGAAAGCTATTGCTGATCAGTCCACAGAACACATCTGCTACAGGCTTTACTTACACTGCACTCCAAGACAGATGTCTGAAAGAATGTATGTATTCTCACTGCTCTCTCTGCCTTCACTGCAGTGAAAAAAGTAATACAGTTACAACAGATGTTTGTACAGCTTCTGACAATTCCTATATTAGACACAACATTAGTTTATTGCCAAAACCAGATTTACTAGCTCAATGCTCTCCAGTAAAGGAAGTAAGCTGCTGTAAAGGGAATAGCTTTAATTATTCCTGGATTCTAGAACGGAGAATGCCATGAAGTATTACGCTTATGAGGGCAGTCAGAAGTCAGAGTTCTCAGAAATTCTGAGTTGGATTCCAGTTATTTTAATTTACTTCTAGGTTCTAGGACTATAAATCTGTTTTGAAACTTAAACTTTAGATGGAGGTTTATAGAGGACATTCAACTTGCTTAAAATGCAAAAAAAAAATCAACTCCCTGCTTAAAATGGAGAGCTATCCATATGCAATCTGCAGTGCAGTTCCCTCATTCTTTCCTTGTTCCATTTGATTAATGAAAGCAATGTATTTTCTGTCCTTCTGCCAGTGATTAATACTTCTCCGTGATTCTTTGTTTTTGGTGGCAGATTGCTGGGGGAGAGATTCCACAGTAAATTGTTTTTGATCTCAAGTTTTAAATAGGCTTTGCCAGCCTGCTTGTTTTGTGAAAAATACTTCTCAGTCTCCAGTAGTGTGTAGCCTGGACCGCGTCTGCTCTATGTCTCTGTTAAAGAGAAGGGGAGTTCAGGAGGGCCCCTTTCAAAGCTCACTTCCCTCACTACAGCTGATAGTGCAAGGTGAAAGAGAAGAGCTTGGCTGCTGCTTCCTTCCCCGTGTCTGCAGGGTAGGCATATAGGGGCAGCAGGATGTAGCAGGCAGAGACAGAATCATGATTACATACTGGCCTCGGTAACAGCAATTTGTTCTTCCAGGTATATGGCTTGAGTTAAAGCCCTAATGGGTATTTGGTGGGGAGGTAATGCCTTGAAGCCATTGTTTTTAGTGACACAGACAAAAGTTAGTCCCTGAATTCTCCTTGGGGAAGTACTGCCTCCAGTACTGCCTGGGTATAATGCATATCACCTGGACCTTGGTGGTGAGGCAGGGGCTATTTTAAAATAGTATTTTGGACTACTGTCTGCACTAGTGATTCACACGGTGCCAAGGATGTTCCTGGACACGGTAACACAACCATCCATTCATTTCCACTGCTGTAGCTGTCTCTGGATGACTTCTGGCCAAAGCTAAATCTCCCAGATATCCCTGGGCAGAGTCTGGAGTTCAGTACAAGCCAAGGAGCAACAGGCAGTTCACGTGCAGCAGACCTGTTTTGGAGGATAAAAGAGTTTAATAGTATGGATGGGGACTGCTGTGCACATGTTGGCCTTCATACTGCAGAAAGGTACATTCAAGGCAAATTCCTTTTACTGCAGTATAGCTTATAGAGCCTTTTTCTTTAGCGGACTTTTAGCTTTTAAGGAATTGTTTTTGATGCCTTGTTTTTTACTGATGGTAAACTCAACTGATGCACAATTTCTGCTTATGCACTACAATAAACTAAAAATATATTTTTGATTGTGTTTGCTTTTACTTAAAAGTTGGGAAATGAATACTGAAGCACGTGCAGATGTAAAACTGGTGGCAGCTTGCCAGCATAGCCTTTGATGTTGCCAAGCATGAGAGACCTATGTATAGGATAATACAGCTTTCCTTCTATATATGTGATCAAACTACCATGTGCATATTTTATGCCTTATCTTAAAAGCAATGTTTTACATTGCAGCCTCCAAAGTAAAAATGTAACTATCGAAATGAAATCTAACACCCTGCCTTATGTATAACCTTCAAGTTAGAGTCGAAATAGCAAATGTGTTATTTTAACAGGGCCACTGAGGCCACGATCTGCAAAAATCCTCTTTGCACTTGGCTGTGGGCTCCACCCTTTAAACAAACACTTTGTCATGGTTTCCAATTGAATTTCTCATTACACCAGTCTCATTAAGTAAACAGCAAGAGTAGCTTCCGCCAGCGACCTGTTCTTCCCCGGCAGCTTCTTGCACGGGGACCCTTTCGCTTGTAGCTGGCAGGAGCCGTTTTCCTTCTGCCTGGCTGAGGAGAAATCTATACGATAGAAAGGACAGCCCCAGTCATCAACAAGAGTTGCTTAAAATAACTCAGAAAATAAATGGTTTCTCCTCATCGTCTCCTTTCCTTCCAGTCACGCTTTTGTCAGCTACATTTGCCTGAGAACCCAAAACTCAGGCGCAGCGTGACATTTCCCTACCTTCCTCCTTCCCTTTCCACAGGCCTTTTACCCCCAGCTGTTGCTGTTGCTGCCAGCTCCGTTCAATTAACCTCAACAGGAATGCAGTCATCCCTCTGCGGTTAATCCTGTTCAGGATTAATGAACTGTGCTTTAAACCAAGGGAACTACTAGTAAAAATGAGGTATAATTCCGTTAGAAAATTGTGTACTGCTAATTAATGAAGAAGGTCATTTTAGGACTTGGCAGAATTGAGTTTAGCTGCAGAAAAAAAATCCACAGAGCAAATATGTGAAGTTTGCTACTTTCTCTTCACTCTCACTCTCGCTGTGAACAATTTTTGTCACCAAATGTCCTGGTTTTTGTCTCACTCCCATCAGGTCACGAGCAAGGCATGTCACTGGGAAGCATGAAGTAGAGGCAGCAGTAAAACAAGGCCACTTGTTCTGGAGCAGCTTGTTTCTTCATCCTCTGAGTGATGAACACTGTATATAATGTGATTTATTTAAGTGTTAAAAAACAGGGACTGGTCAAAATACTGAGGTCATTGCTTCTCCAGTTACGAACCAAGAAAATTCCTGGTACTTGGCTTTCATGCTGGTCCTGGGAAAGTCTGCAGTTCTTCAGTTTCTCAGTAGTGCTTGTTCTGTACATTTGAGGAAAGGCTTGGGCGATACCTTGGAAACACTCAGCCTTTTGCTCTCTGGGTAACGAAAACAATCACCACGGACACCTAGACAAAGCAAAGTAACAGGGAACTTTCTCAAGAAAGTGATTGACAAGCCAGGGCAGTGACACAGGAAGGGAGAGAAAACAGGTGAATAGCCGGAGTTTAAAAAACAAGCTCAGAAAAGGCAACTCGTCAAAAATTTTCAAATTCTGTTCCTGTTTGGTCATACCCAGCTTTGTTTATTACTTCAGAGCTCTTGACTCTTCCATTATGACATATCAATTAGTATCCATCATATAAAAGATCAAGTAAATATCATAATTTCCAATATTTCGTGTTGCTTCACTGAAGGAGGTCTTATCATAAAGTAATGAAGTACACAACTGTCATTCAGGTATTTTGATCTTTTATACCAAAACCCTGTGATTTACAGTACTTAACTCTCTAAACCATGCTGTTGTCATTAGTTTTTTCTTACAAAAAAAATTATGTGGGTCCTTCTAAGTTCTAAAAATATACTTCTGACTCTCCAAGTAAAAGATATCCTTTCTGGGAAGCATATATATATAAAAAATAGATTGAATCCAGGTTTTGAATGTAAAACTAAGTTTAATGACTGGAATTTTCATAATACGGTACTGAAAGAATTTTCTGTACAATATATTGTAATGGGCCAAATATCCACCAACCACAAAATATGCAAGTTTGTATTCTGCACGTATAAAGGAGGACGAGCTGATACACTTGAGTCAAAGTTCCTCAAAGTATTTTGTTCAAGTGCGAGAGCCAGCCCATGTGCTAGCACACATGCTTATGTTTTAGCCTATGAGTGCAGAAAGTCAGCCAAGCATGAAAAAAGTCAGTCACACAGTTATTTTTGAGATGGTACTTTGTTTTTAATATAGTCCACTGTTATATTTATAGATTCAAAAGAAATTACGTCTTCTCTTCAAATGTAATTACGACAGAGGTCACGGAACACGGGATTTTCAAAGCAGCCCAAGGAAACCAAGGACCCAGTTCTTAGTAGGCAGGAAAATAGTATGTTGAGACTCTTTGGAACATGCCAGTATCAAGCACCCGTATGGGAGCATTCTGTTACTTGATGCAAGTTTGCTATAAGCGAGCCAGCTGACAACATTTTTGCGATACTAAGAGATCTTACATTCTAGAGAAATATTTCATATCAAGTTCTGTTTGTCATGAGAAAGAATGTGCTTTCTAATTTCTGCAGGGGGGTTGTTTGGGTTGGTTTTTTTTTTGTTTTTCCTGGACAGCATTATAGGCCAAACGCTCAAACCTTTTGTGTCAGAGGCCAAGTTTGATTTAAATAAGACCAGAATGCATAGGTATGTGCTAAATCAGATATTTTTAAATGCATGCCACTTGAGATTATGGAAGAAAAAATACGCTCATAAATAGTTGTGATTTGTTTGAAGTCAGAGCACTTTTCTCTCTGAGGGTTTATTTATAGTTTCAGGATAAGAAATTCTTATGCTTAGTTGCAGGAACTGATGAGTGAGACTTTCACATACTCAGAAGAAAAACATGAGTCGTAATTGTCTGTCTCTTCAGCCTGAAGAGAATTCATGAGTCCTGTAGCTGGGATATAAAATTAATCCTGCTTACTTAGGAGGACCTTAATCACACACTTGCAGTTTTCCACTTGAACTATGGTATCTGTAGTACCCAAAGGAGTCAATTCCCACAGAATGTTTTTTATCTGGTTTTGTCTACTTGTTAAAATAAGTCTTTGATTTTGCCAGTGCGCAAGATTAGTTTTTAATGTAATTTTTTTGTATTTTTAATTTTTGTTCTGTTGCTATATTAAGACCAGGAACGCAAATGGATTATTGTGAATCCTGAAGTGTTCCCTTTGTTGCTGCTGGAGTCCAGTTCCATACAATATTAGCAATCAGCTTCTATGCCAAAGCCAAGCAGTGACAGTTGCAATAATGAATATTTGCTGCAGGCCACTGGTATGAAAATAGCACAGTGCTGCAAGCCTGCGTCACCAGAAACAAATCTTCCATTTCACTGTGACTGAATTTCCAGCTCGATTTTAGATCATTTATTATTGAAGTAGTTCTTAAAGCGCTGTCATAATATTATGTTAAGAAATGCTGATTCAGTCTTCAAGGCATCAATTCAAATGCCTTCCTACTCCTTTTTGGTGGTTTGTGTTTTGGTTCGGTTTGGGTTTTTTTTAATCCCTTATACCTTTAATGCTGTACCTTGTAGTTAGGGCACTGAACCGTGTACAGGCAGCAACACTGTAATATATTCAGAGAGACACATGCTGGTTAGGTTAGAAGTTCTGGTGAGAAGAGGATTTGAATTCCCCCTTTGTAAGCTTACTTGACAGCTTTTAGAATGCTTTTCCCTTAATTCCTGCAGATAATTCTAAAGTTCATATGAGGAGGAGCAGTTTTGCATCTTTAAAGGTGTTATGGCTTTTAGATAGTGAACTTGGATGGTTTTCTTGCACATGTTTTGATGTCATTAATGCATTTGCACTACTGGAATGTATAATGCATTAATATAGGGCACCTTTTGAAATGTATATGAACAGAATACATGCTGAATTGATATTTGTGTTAGTTGAAGAATATGCTGATGACACTTAGCATTTTTAGTTTGATTTTTATATACAAGGCTGCTTTTGCACATACAGGTCAAAATACCCTCAAAAGGACTAGTGTAATCAATTGTATTTTTTTTCACTTTAAAATAATTACATGTTGAAATATTAGATCAAAATAGATATAGGAGATCATATATTTGAAGCAGAATAGAATCTGCAATTATTTAAGCTTTTTTTTGTGTTCATTGCCTCAGGTTTTCCTATGGAAAATAAAGAAATTATGATCTAGAATTTGCTTAGGGAAAAATACTGACCCTTGCACTGCAAAGATCGTGATGGTGATTGATGTACCTATCTAATTTCCTGCAAGATTGGAACGAGCACCAACCTTGCCATCAGTCCGTAGAGAATGTTAATGTCTTCTTTCTCTTTTCCTTCCCTCTCCCTGGTGCCATCTGCCCTCTGCCTTCCTTTTCACTGGGAAAGTACCTTGGCTAGACCTACTACTGTATAGTAGTCCCAGGATGCAGAAACTGCAGTATTAAAAGCAGTGTTATGTACTGCTGGGAGTGGGCTTTCAAGGAAAATAATTTCACTGAAGCAACTTTAAACTGAAGGAAAGCCAACAACGACATGCATTCTCTGGGATGGGAAAGGAGTGACTAGATAAATGTGTAATTTTGTGGAAAGATCTACAAAGACTTCATTTACTCATCGGTTTCTCAGCAAAACGCTTAATATTTCAAAATAATATTATTCTTTTTGAAACATTATTGTTGGTCTGTAGAAAATAATAAATAAGAACAGAATGTTCAGCAAGGTAACACCATTCCTTCTGCACCAACACTTGACATCCCCTGTACTTTCAGCATATAACCACCTCCAGACTCACTCTCAGGAAAAAAAACCCAACACTTTGATTAGACCTGGAGTGGGACCTTATTTTTGCTATATGCTTTAATGCTTGGCAATATGTAGAATATTAACATGACAAACTCTGTTTTCTTGGTTTTATGAGTGATAAATTTTAAAAACCCTCTGGGAGAATATGTAGAAACATTACAAGATACAAAATGTATAGAAATTAATAGGGCTTGAAGGGTCCTATTCCCACTGACTGAAAGGGGATCATTCCTGGGTTGCTCCTGCAGATATTTGTTCAGCCAGTCTCAAGTCCTTCAGTAGGCAATATTTCCAGATCTCTGTAGGTAGGCTATTCTCAGGCTTTACAAGCTTTAATATTAGAAAGAATTTCCTGATGTCTAATCTAAGTCTCTCCTGATGTAATCCAATAGTCCTTGTCCTATTAGGAGGGATCAGGGAGAAGAGTGTATTCTCTTATTTTAGCTACAGATATGTAAAATGTTGCTGGTGTTTACCCTTCATATTCTGTATTCACAGTCCATGTTTTCTAAACCTCTAATTTGTTTTTGCTTCCTCCCTCGCAACCCCTCTCTTTTTGGTTTGCATTTGTATTGCTGCTAGATTAACAGCAAAGCAAGTAATTGTTAATTTTTGGCATTGCAGTCCCCACACTGGACACAGGGCCTCCAGTGCTGATTAGAGGAGAAAAAAATGCTTCATAAATCTTTTCATTTTGCACTTTCAATATGGTGGGGACCTTTTTCATAACACAGTGATGTAAAAGGTCTGTCTTCAACTTGTTATCCGCTACTGAAAGCTTTTTCTGAAAAAACAAACCAACCAACCAAGCCAAAATCAATCGATCAAACAAACAAAGAAACAAACAAAAACCCCAAAAGCAGTACTGGGGCTGTTCTTCATCCTGTTTTAATAGATCATATAAATCCTACTGAGTGTGGATTCCTGCAATTGACTTTACTGAAAAGCATCTAGTTTTCTAGACTGTTTCTCCAATGCATTAAAATTGTTTTGAACCATGTCTCCCAGTGTGTTTGTGCTTGCTCCCAGTTTGCTGTTGTCTTCTAAGTTAGTAGGTGTGTTAGTCATTAATGAAGTTGTTGAACAGTATGAGTCTGAAACACACCTCTGTGGCATCAGTTAGCTGCATCCCTCCTGCATCACAGCACATACTGAAATCTATAAGCGAAAGAATTTTTGTTTTGCCTATTCTAGAAGATGGCAATGAATAAAGCGTAGTACAGGTAGAGCACCACTAACACCAAGGGATGTATGAAGCCAAAATGAGCTCTCTGTGTTGGAGTATCTCAGTAAATTAACTAAGATTTTTTTCACAGGGGAAGCTGCTAGTCAGTAGACTTAATATGATAAAATACAACACTGCAAAGGCAGAACAGCTCCTGTCCGTTCTCTTCTTCTCCCATCCCTTACTTGCCATCTCTCCACTGGCTCAGTGCTGGATCTTACTGTCCTCTACCATGCTAAGTACTTAACTACCAAAGGATACTGCCATATCTGAATATCATGTATATATTATTTAAACCACAATATCATTTTGTATTTTCTCTCTCTTGGATTTGAAAACTACAGAAGAAGCACAAGTTCTTAGATGCAAGCACTAGGTTTTAAAATAGGTTTAGGTGTATAACATGCTTACAGTTTTTCCAGACATACTGCTGATACACAGAACAGAAATCTTCTTAGTGTTTGTGTAGATCTCAGGTATAGAATTTTGTGTATTTAATTACTATTATTAGTATGTATTTTTAGTATGCAATAATGGATAATAATAATGCACGGATAAATGTATACTGTGTATTAATAACTACCTTCATTCATTTAATATTAGTTTTGGCTAATATCAAGTGAAGTATCAATTTAACATTTTATTTTATTAGATATATAATGATCAAGAACATACAATTATTTTCATTTTAGTTTATTAGTACAGAATGTTAAAACTTTAGCTTGGCTACTCAATCAGCGTAAGTATTATGTGGTACTGTGGCAGTTTATGCATCTCAAGTGCTGTGTATAAATTTTAACTGCCTATTGTACTGGTAATTTACACGACCTCTTTTAGTGGATTATCTTTCAGTTGTACAGTACAGTCTTAATGACCTGTCTTTTCAGTTTATGAATTCTGTATTTACTGGGTGTTAGCAGAATGTAGGAGACAGAATGTGTGGCATTTCGACACATGGGAGTACTGTATTTTGTAATCACATAAAATACAAAGAATAAGGTCAGATTTAGTTCATTACCATTAGTCAAACCATCACCAGCACTATCTGGCTCTCTGTGCGGTTACAGCATTAGGATGCAAAAGAGCAAATGCCAAAGGTCACCACCTTTTTTTTGTTGTTGTTGTTTCTTTCCATCTCCTCTCTTTGCTCACAGATGTTACCACAGGGACACCAGCAATATCAACGACGACAACCGTGGAAATCCGGAAGAGCAGTGTTATGACAACTGAGATCACCTCCAAAGTGGAGAAAATCCCCACGACAGCCACTAGCAGCACCACATGCCCTTCCGTTGAGACTGAGGAAGAAAAAGCAAAAAGACTGCTGTACTGTTCACTATGCAAAGTCGCTGTCAACTCTGCCTCGCAGCTGGAGGCGCACAACAGTGGTGAGATGGAGCAGTGCTCACTTTCTTCCTTTTTTCCTTCTGTCTCAAGAGCTCTGCAATTATCTTCCCCTGAATAGATTAGATCTCTTGCAGCAGGGGACAAAGAGGTGGCAGAAAACTGGCAATTACATGGAATTCATTAACTATTAAAGAATAAAAATGACAGGCAAAGAGGCTTTCATAAAGGGGGAAGAAAGGAATTTTATTGCGTGCAAGTTACCCATTTTCTTACATTTTAGCTTTTGCAGCTTCCAAACCTTAGAGAGCTAAAAGACAGCTCATGCTTCATTACGTTTGGTGTTCAGAGTTTGCATACTTTTATTTGTGCCAGCTAGCAAACTGAGTATGAATGCCATTAGTTTTGTTTGAAATCTAACAAATTAAGGCTGAAAGAGGGAGCGTCAGTCAGTCAGAGTTCAATGGTAAGAGTTGGAATTCTTAGCTCCATATTATGTGTTAATAACTCGTTAAAATTATGTATATTTTTCCTTTGTTTTCATCAAATGATAGCAACTGCTGCATGAGAGTTGAATGGGCAATTGCTTACCTCCATCTTTCTTAATTTTTAAGCCTTTTATTGTTATTAGAGCTAGTAGCATCGATATGTTCCGGTAGTAGAGAGCCATGATTCACAGTCACTATTGTAAGCATCTTATTGATTGGCTTTGTGGTGAGCAGGGTTAAAAGATCTTGGGATTTAATATGGTGGTAATGACCACCTATAACAGTCCTACAGAAAAACTCCTGATTTTGGATGTCAGGGATTACCTGCCAGCAGGGTAAACAGAGTTAGGAGACAGGCAGAGAACCTTAGGTTTGAAACATAGAGATGGTGATGATATACCTGCAGCAAGATGATCAATGGTTTTATGATGTAATTAAAAAAGAAATAACTTTGGTATGTCTGTACAATCCACTTAAATTAAAAAGGAAATGATAATTTGTTGGTATTCATGAGAAACGAAGCCTATTCAGCTTTGAATGCTGTGTTTGCTGTATGCCAGATCTTCAACTGGTGAAAATTCAAGTTCATAAAGCTGTACCCATTTAACCCATTTAACTTCATATGAGGGTTAGACTTTAAACATTTTTCTGGTCAAGATGAGAGCCAAAACATTTTTCTGAATATTTAAACACAACCCTCCGATTTCTTGCTGTCTATGCTGATAAACTCTCTGTGTGCTCACACACATGCATGCTTATGAAAGTGTACCTGTGGATGTATACAAAAATTATCAATTAGTGGAACACTAATTCTGTACACGGTAGTAGTCCGTTATCATCACAGACTACCTGCGTGGAAGTTAACAGCATAAGAAATTGTTTGTTCTGAATAAAGGTAAAGCAACAGGACACTATTGTTTTCTATCCAATCTTATTTTAATAAAAAATGCAAGTGCATTTTTCTCACATGTATGTTTCTCACACATTTTAGTTTCTGTCCAGGCCATTAAGGATCCATAGATTACTGCCAGGAACCTCTGCCCCTTTTTGATTCAGAGACTAATTAGTTAATTACAGATTTAAGTAAGCTATCTAATGTATACTGTTTATCAATCCATTCAGGAGGACTACAAATCAAAGCAAACTACATCTTTAATAGCTAAATTACTCTTCCTTTGCAACTACAATTCAGGTCTTATTAGCAGCAGGAGTTAATGAGAAAAGTCACACCCATTTAACTTCACATCAGGATACCTGATTGTGCCACTACTTACTGGTGTGGCTGCTTTGTTCTAGTGCATTACCTACAGATATGTAATTTAATAATTAAATATCAGGTGTGAAATACTGTTACATTGGTATGAATCTGATACAGAGAAACACAGGCATATTCCAAGGATAGCACCTGGCACCAAGCTGAGGTTCATATGATTTTCTTTTAAAAAGAAAATAAACCAATGAATGCAACCAAATTTGCCAAAGTTGTTTCTGTTTCCCATTTCTAATGTCTCCAGGGACTAAGCACAAAACTATGCTGGAAGCTCGGAATGGAAGTGGAACCATAAAAGCCTTTCCCCGGGCAGGCGTAAAAGGCAAAGGACCTGTGAATAAGGGAAACACAGGCCTTCAGAACAAAACATTTCACTGTGAAATATGTGATGTGCACGTAAACTCTGAGACACAACTGAAACAGGTACTCAGCTAGCTTGCAGAGTGTGAATCCTTGGCTGTTCTTTGTTTTCATGGTGATAAAGTACCGACATGACCATCAGCATGTGTCAGTCTAACAGTTCACATCCAAATGGAGCTTACAGATTTTGCCCTTTGCACTTGTCTTTCACGCTGTATGTTTTGGTTTGGATATGATTTTCCCTTGCACATAATATATTTTCTCGAAAGCTCTTGATTATATATATATCTTAAAGAGTTATAGAAGCTGTAAGCTTGTTACAACTGTCTTTAGACTACTGTAATTGTCATGAGCTAATAAACCCTGCCGTTTATCGTACTGCATGATATTTGCCTTGAAAAAGATGTGGAGGTGGGTGCCACCAGTATTTTCACAAAACACTGAATAATCTGCTTAGAAATGTGGGAAGGAGAGGATTTGTAATATTTTTTATCAGTGTTGCTCTGTAACTGAGAAGCATGACCTCTGAATTGCAATTACACAAAGTTATGTTCAGTCATTCTTCAGATGAACAAAACCTTTGTTCTGAAAAACACTTAGTTTAATTTCATATGCCTTTTGGAATTAAATACTTGTTAAGGAACTTTACAAGAATGAAGATAAATTCTGTAATGGACAATAGCAATACTTGTCTTCTGCTTTCAGGAAAAATAAATGTCCAGTTCTTTGTCTTTTTCTGCGAGAACGCTCTTGAGAATGAAAATCAAAGTTAAAATATGGTTCCGAAAAAGGTCCTTTACATCTAATACAGCAATAAAGTCTGCGTAGAAGGATTCTTGTAAAATCTCATAGATTTTATGAAGAAGATAATGGATTTTGTGGAGTTTTTTCACTGTCACTTAGCTTGATATGTAACCATCTTTCAGCTGAAGTCTTAAAAGGATGTCTAGGCTTCTTAGGGATTTAAACAATTTTGTGACCCTTTTTTTCCCCCTCCCCGAGTAGGGGATGCTTTACTATGTAGTAGTCTTCCAAAACTGTCTATCAGCAGTGGAGTGAATTTGATGGGTGCTTTATAGAGATAGGGAGGAATTTTTCAAAGGCTTCTATCTTTGACCTGACTCAGGTCCTGTTTAAGTTAACAAAGGTGAGAAAATCATTGAGTACAGTGGAAGCAGAGTTGAACTGAGCACTGTTGGAAATCACAGTCCCAATATGTGATGCACAAAGGATCATTCAAATTGGAACAGACCCTATTCCCATTCCTTATTGAATTAGTTAAAGTAATGCTGTTGTGGAGAGCAGTAGCCTTCAGTATTGGAGCACCCTTGTGTAAAGCAGAACCTAAAATGATCTATTAAGGAAATATCACTCTTCTTTTTTTTTCCCCCCACATGTATTTTAACAGCACATAAGCAGTAGAAGGCACAAAGACAGAGCTGCTGGGAAGCCACCTAAACCTAAATACAGCCCTTACAACAAACTCCAAAAGGGAACACATCCTCTAGGGGTAAGCCAATTGCCTTTTTATTTTGCTTTTATTTTCGCCCTGCTGAGTAGGGTTTTTAGAAAATGTAAGTGGAAAAATGTTTAAAATGAGAGGAATAGTGTAAGCAATGGGAGTATACAGAATGAGCCCATGGAAGCCCAAAAGGGACTTTTTATATACTTTGATGGGTGTGGACTACAACCCGTAGGTGCTCGTTTTTTCTAGCTACTCTGAATAACCTCAGAAAAGAAGCTTGTTTCAACGGTCACTAGAGAGCAACAGACGAAAGAAACATCCAGATGTCAAACTGGATTTTTCTAGGTTTCGCTAAGGACAATAGTGAGAAAGGACTAAATAAAACTCTATAAAACATAAAACCTTTATTCTATCCTTATTTAGAAAATTATTCAGATAACAATTGAAACAATTAAGAAAATACATCTCTCATTTCATTCCACTCAGTTTCAGCACAGTTCTGGTTACATTTTCCACTGCCAGGATAAACTATCTGAACCGCAGTTCTTACTGGCTTCAAAAGCTAGAAAAGGTTTACTTTTTAATAAAAAACCCTGCTAGGATCCTGCCATTGGTTAAGAAACAGCTTATGTCATGGGTGGGATAGTGAAACATCTGACATTTGTCTCCATCAGATAAACCGCATGATTGTTTTATGTGCCATGGTGTTTTGTAAGGGTTTATAGATGGTTTTGGCAGGGGCGCGATGATATTGATTCATTGGCCTCATAAAGATTAGCCCCTTGTCCCTTGACCATCTTCTCTAATGCAGGCAGAATATGGGGCTTGCTTTTTTTTTTCTGGGAAAACCCTGTTCTCCTTAAGTTCAGTTAAAGCTCTTTTCTTGACAACAGAAAGTGTGTCCTTGTTGGGGCAGCCCTCATGAGTGGTACATTCCTGCACAATTCAGCTGCGTAGGAGCTTTCCTAGATGTTGTAGCATAATGCATTGCACCCTTCTGGTGGATCCATTAGTAGGGAAATAGCCTACTTCAGTAATCTACCAGGAAGACCAAGGTCTCCAAGACATACGAGCTATACTGAAAGGAATACAAAATATGTAATTAGGTAAGTAGAATATGGAATCACTAAAGCCTTTCTGACAGGATTATTATTCCTTTAGGAAATTCATTGTTTCCCAGGGGATGAAAATAACTATTACATTATTGTGGCTGGTGTGCACAGTTCTCTATTTGCCAATTTATGTAATGGTGATTTCTAAGAACTCCAGCCAAGGATCAAGGCCATTTAGTTGCTGCGCAGACAAATAAAGGCAATGTGTCCTTTTCCAGCTCCCTCACTCCCAATCGCTCACAATATACAAATCAGGCCAGAGGTGAGCAAAGAGGTAGAGGGAATTTAGGGAGAGATTGAGTTAGCAATAAATGAACGGATATCCATAGTAGAGTGGAGGCTACACTGAGAAAGGTTAAGAGCAGTTCTCCATTTAGTCTTTTTGGTTTTGAATAGAAAAGATACCAAAATTGCTGTCACTTGGAATGCAGAATGGCATAGCAACAAGCCAAAGATTTGCTAATTTTACTTTGAATATAAATGGTTTTGATAAGCTGTAGACTTTTTTCTTTATTCTCCATTAATTTTTCAAGTCATTTACTGTCCCTTCATTTTCTTCATTGGAAAGGAAACAAATAATAGCTACTTTACTCTTAATGTTGACCTGTGTGTTAATTAGTACTTGCAGAGAGGTTTGAAATGAAGGTGCAACATACTGTATATACTGAATATTACTGGTTTTGCAGCTATCTTGAAATCATAACCGTGTAGATAAATTAACTGAAAAGCTATCTAACTTCATTAGAAGTTCGTGATTCCTCCAAGAATGGCAAGATAGTCCTAGCCTTTTA
Organism: Pluvialis apricaria; assembly: GCA_017639485.1. NCBI lineage: Eukaryota > Metazoa > Chordata > Aves > Charadriiformes > Charadriidae > Pluvialis > Pluvialis apricaria. Next base: position 42,647,000 of record CM030008.1, on the reverse strand, counting down.
ATATAAAGTCACATAAGATCTTTGTTCTTCATGACATGAGCAAATGGATGAGCATCACCAATTTTTTTAGAAAAAGGACATACTACATTTTCATAGCTTTTCTAGACCAAAAACTTTCCAATGTCATGTTTTCAATATCATTGGTACTGCTTTGTCTAGTCTAGTTTTGCATGCTTCAGAGGAAGAAGCTTTAGGAATTCCCATAGTACTGTTTCAGAGTTCAAGAAATCTTGTAATGTTGAGACTTACTTGAGTCTTCTATAAGCAACAAATGTCTCATATATATAAAATACTGCACAAGAGGGAAAGAGGTTATCAGGTGTTTGATAGTCCAAACATTCTGCAATAAAATAGCTCTTATGGAAAACATCCTTAGCTAGGAATTCTAGACCACAATCAGAGCCCTGTTGTTTTGGGCTCTTTTTTTTTTTTTTTTTTTTTGTACTTTGCACTGAGTACTTTTTTTTTGAGAGTGAGAGTTGGTTCTTTTCTTGTCTGTTCTAAAAAATCCTATTTACTAAAGAACGTAAGGAAGGAGGAAAAAGTCAAATGCTTAGCAAGGGAAGAAGACAACTTGGATCAGTGGGTGTAACACTGATCAAGGAAAAGATCAGATCATTGCTTTTCATAGGCGCCATGAGGAATTTTGTATATAGCATCCATTCTGTCCTCCGTTAAGAGAATTACAGAATCTGGTCCCCTCTGAATATCTCTCCCAGAGCTTTAAAGGACCTTGAGGCCGGCAGAGTTGCCAATGGTATTAAAAAAAGTCAAAATCTTACATCCATCTGGCTGGGAAAGAACCAACAGATTTTTTGGAACGTGGTGATAGTGTAATGATGAAACACACTGGTGGTTCATGCCAGACTACTCCTGTCCTTACTTTCTGACTATTCAGTCAGCAAGGTACTGTTGTATGGAAAGTATCAAACTGATATAGTCAAGTTAATTATTTGAAAGCCCCTTTCAATTCAAGGATGAAAAATTGTGGTTGCCTGTGAGTGAGAAGTGTTCATACTTACACTGAGATTTACCACAGCATGGTACATATATTCATATTCTGTATATTCAGTACCAAATATTCAGGTTTATGTTCTTTGCAAAGGGCCTCAGGTCATTCCAGGACACAGACTCACCGAAAGTCCATCAGAGCCAATGGGAACTTTTATCAGTGGATGAGGTTTCTATTCTTATCTCAGAGTTACAAAGCCAGAACAACAAAGGTATTCAAGCTCCTGGCTTCTGATTAGAGACTTGAAATCCCATGGACATCTGTAGAAAGCTACATAGACTACTCTAATGTTCATTTGTATGCATAGCAAATGTAAATTCTCTTACATAATAATGGACCTCCGTGAGTATTTTCAATCAGTCTGGGAAAAGCTTGAGTTTTGGGGGTTTTTTTTGGTAACCCTAAATGAGGAGTTTTTCAAATTCCATTTGGTAGTGCACAGGATTCATTATTTTAACAGTTTTAAAGCAGAAGCCTCAATGACCATAGCAAAAATAACATGGTTTGGCACCGTACTAAATGACATAGGCAAGAGTTTTTCATGACAACATTTTAAAATATCTGCCACTTTTTCACGGTCCTTGTAAGAATGAACAGTATCTTAGTAAAAACCATTTGAAGACACAGCAAGATGGCATAGGGCAGCACCCATAGGATTCATCATCTATTTGAACATATGAAACGTTAGGAGATTTTCATAACTGGTGCAAGGTAAACATTGTTTATTTGCTTGTTATTAGAGGCAGGAGCTAATAAAGAGGAGCTAGCTGGAGTTCTTAATTTTAAGTAGAACTTGTATCCTAATGATAAAACCAAAATTACCTTCTTAACCAGACCAGGATATGTTTTCATTCTGCTCTGGTCTCTATCATAAAGCTGTCCAGATGGAGGCCTTTTAATTGATGGCTAATTCTTCTTTATTTAATTCTTGCAGGGTACACACAGCTTTACTTTGGTGCAGATTGCCCAGCCCCTTTTTAGGTTTGCTTTGATTTCTAATCTCATATTAAATTACAAGTCTCAGTGATAAGGCATGAATATTGAAACTCTTTGTCCCCAACCAAATCCTGCTCACCCTTGTCCAATGCGTGAGATCGTATCTGCTGTAGCAAGCCTGCAGCTCGTAGAGTCAGTAGCCACTACAAGGCCTCTCTTACTTGATATTGCACTTATAATCTTAAGTCAAGCACCCTGTCGTGTAGCTAATATGAACAAATTACGTTTCTCTGTTTGTTTGTTTTCTCTCTTCCCCACAGGTAAAATTAGTATTTTCAAAGGAACCTTCAAAGCCGATGGCGCCACGAATCTTACCAAATCCACTAGCAGCTGCAGCGGCAGCTGCTGCTGTGGCTGTGAATTCCCCCTTCAGTCTTCGCACAGCCCCAGCAGCCACCCTTTTCCAGACTTCAGCACTTCCTCCAGCACTCCTACGACCAGCTCCAGGGCCTATACGGACCACCCATACTCCCGTGCTGTTTGCTCCTTACTGAACTCCAAACAGGAATTAATTGTACTGCAATAATTTTTCAAATCAAAACAAACAAACAAACAAAAAAAAGAAAATCAAGAACATTGAACTATGCAGTGTTTATTTATAGTTTAAAGTATATATGAAGAGCCAGGACTTTTGATAGAGAACTGAACAAATTCTAAAAGGGGGAATGGGCAGTATTTTCTCCAGATGAGAACATTCCTCTTGAGTATTGATCGTTTTAGAACTGATCTCCAGCATTGACTTGTAGTGACATATAAAACTTATGAAGCCTTTTGACTGTGCTTTTTGGCACATATTTCCCTGCAATGTCTTTCCTGCTTTATGAAACAACTTACAAATTTGTCTAAAGGGCATTAACTGGTTCCAATGTACATAAAATACTTTATTCTGTAGATTAAAGAAGAAGGAAAAAAAAAGAAACACTGTGAATAGTAGTACCCTTACCAATCCTCCTGCCAAATCAGCAGTTACTGGGTATTTATCTGAACAAAAGTAGATACAATAGATGTCTTGTAAAACAGTAGTATTGTGTCTCTATCTATGCCACTAGGTTTCTAACTGAGTTGCAAAAGATAAAATGAACAAATTATGTCACTTTGGTAAGTAGCCAAAACCGATGACAATAATGTGGAGCTGTTCCTGGTGAGCAAAAATTGTTTTCCTCACCTGTAGAAGAATGGGCGTGAAGATAATCTATGGTTAGGGCAAAGTAAATGATAAAGACGATTCAGTGGGGGGAAAATAAATAATCCAGATGCTGTACACAGAATAGGTCAAACTTCTATTTAACTGACAGCATATGTGTACAGTGTGTGTGTATATTCAAAAGGTGTAATACATACCGGATAGATCAATGTTTAAGGCATGCCAGTGGACAGCAAAAAATACACTTTTGTCATGAAACAGGCCTGACACTTTAGTGTTGAGCAGAGGGAAGACACAAATGGGTTACGCATAGTCATAACTAGCAAATGAAAAGCAGGAGAGAAATCCTGGCTTCATTTAAGTCAGTATAAGGTTCCTCCTGACTGCAGTGTAGCCAGAATTTCATCCCAAGAATGGCACATATTCTTTTTATATCACACCAGTGGGAGTGTCTGTAGATACAGGTAACATTTTTTGCAATAGGCTTAGTCTTAGAAACAGATTTATTCTCTTGTTTTATTTCCTACTGATGTGATATAAAATGTCTTAAATACCTATAAAATGTAAACAGCAACACGTGAGATACATATTACAAGATAACTGCACATCGTGGGTTTGGAACAAATACAACCTTTAGGATCTGAAGGGACCCTTGAATTCTGTAGCTGACCTTTATGTATGGACAGCTTAAAGCCTTATATATTTACTGTGAGGCTTAAAGGGGTTGACTGTGTCCCTTTAAAGTAAGATTTATCAGGGGTATATATAGATATATTGTATATATGTTAGAGTAAGAAAAATAACTTATAAACAGAAAATCTACTATATAATTATATAACCATTGAGTTTCACATGTGGGTCATTAAGTGGTAAGTAACAAACAGCAGAGAAAAAAATAGACTTCTTGAATCTGATTCTTGCTGCCTGCTTTTTCCCATAGGGAGCTGAAAAGTATCTATTAATATTATGGAGTGCGCTGCTGAGTCACATGCGACCACTCTGATGTGTAGCTAAGTGAAATGCCTTCCATACATTTAGGAAGAATAAAATTTAAAAACATAATTTAAGTTTAGATGGGGAAATTATTTGAAAGATTTTATTAAAAGGTAGTAATGCAAAATATTGACCATGTGGTTGCTATATAATACTGCTTGTGGTTAATATGGACAGTTGGGAGATATAGAGGATGGGAATATACAGCACTTTTGACTTGCAGTTCATCAGTGAGCCTTCCATATACATTGGTATTTGCCATTTTTTAAACCTCTCTGCATTTAGATTTTATAAAAAAAATATAAAAAGAGAGAAAGAAGAGGTTCCATGGATGTCTGTGTCCAAAGAATTCCAAAGAGATTAATTTATTTATCTAGAGGTATTAAAATAAGTTCTATATTATGTATTTGTATTTCATCCAGTTTATTTGCAAACGTTTGTGCCTTGAAATGAAATGGGCTTTTGGTTATATTTAATTCACTCCTATGTAGCCATGAAAAAGATGAGATGGTGATTTCAGGGCTGGTTACTAGCTGGATTGCTTTGGCCCAATTTCCAAACCAAGAAGAGTATGAGTAAGTTCCTGAAGCCAAGTTTAGGCACCTAAATAACTAGGGGCTGACATTTAAAAGGGCTCCCTACTCTACAGCTCCCAGTAAAGAGGCAGTGAAGAGGCCAGCCTTCAAAACCTGCGCCTAACACTCAATTTAGAAAATATTTCCTTTTACTTGGGTACATAAATATAGTGTAGTAAGGTTCAACTCCTCTTTGCAAAATCTTGGCCTTGGTCTTTTAAGCCTGCTTTCAACCTTCCGTCTTTTTGCAGAAGTTGTAGTGCCATTGCTAACTGTGTTCAGATTCCTCCTCAAATAGGGCACCATTTTTCAAGCTGTGCTCCATGAACCACCATTTATCTCCAGAGCCTTTTGTAATAGCTTGTATAAGTAAGGACTTGCTAATTGAGCGGAGGAGGACTGGCATTTTGGGGAGGGAGAAGGTCTGGGCAGGCAATCTTTTCCCCATGAAAAACACACAGGTGGGAAAAGGGGAGATGCATAAATATCCTGTAGGCTCTTATGCACGGTCTTCTGGTGCATGGACACCTGCTGTACATTCTGCCATGTTGTTGTGATGCCATCAAAATCGACAGGCTGATCCTTGTCAAAATGTGGCCTGTGGCATGTATGGAGGCACAGTACTAAGGGCAGAGTTAATACAAATTTTGCTAGAAATAAAGAGTGTGTCATTCCAACTACTTACATCAGCTAATTTGCAATGACACCTTCCGTTTTCTTGGACCTCTTTTGTCACAGTGCTCTATGGAACAAGTTTTTGTTCACACAAGTCTCTTTTAAATTTCAGCTGTAAACAACAAACTCAATTCTTTTTATGTCTCTTACTCACTACCTAATAAAGGATAAAGCCTAAATGTTAGAATGTATAGTGGATTTTCTGTGCCTTGCTGTTCCACCCCGTCTTGGTCAGTAACAAGTCAACGTACCTGGGATGTCAGCGCAACAGTTTTATATTGTCTATATGTCAAGGAAAATACTGGCACAGCAATCTGATTGGGCAAGGGGAGCTTCCAGTCAAGGGTATGTCCACAGCAGCTGACAAAGGAGCTAGCAAACAGAAGACACTTTACACCTACTTGTCAATACATCCAATATGGAGAGCACTATAAAAGAAAAATGTGTCATCATATTTCATATTACAGTAACACTCCAGGGCCAAGAGGAAGCCTAAAGCACAAGGAAACAGATCATTTCATCGAAGACAGAGTCACTCACTGGAATAACAGTGTGAAATCAGCCTGCAGGGAAATGGCTGGGTATGAACTTGGAAAAAACAAATAGGTTCAGGGATGTTTTCTTAAATTCTATACAAAGTGTTAAAGAATGACTATTCTGTTCTGACCCGAAGAGATGGTATTTTTGTGGGAGGGATATATATATATATATATATATTTATATTTTTACGCTATCTGCATTTTTCCAACTATCTCTGGCTTCACATCTTTGTTCTGAAGGATCATCATTGCTCTGAACCATGAAATCAGTTACCTTCTTGAAAGCTGCTGTAAAAGCTGATGTGAGAGGTCAGTAAGCAAACGGTATAAATATGATGATCTAAAATGAACTGGAAGAAAAATAAATGAACTGGCCATGTCAAGGAATATTGTATTTGAAAAGTATACATCTTTATTTTAAGATAAATTAAAGTTATATAAAATTAAGAATAGCTAAATAAAGTTAAATATAACTAGAAGAATTACATCTGTCATTTTAGTACTGGAATGTTACAATTGGCTCTGTACTTTAAAAGATGAAAAGACTTTTTAGGTGCTGAATCAATGCAAGGATGCTATGGGTAAATTTAATGTCTCACACTCATTATCTTCCAGTTATACCAGGAGTACCGTAGCTGAATGGTCCTGCCCTTAGTCACTTCTATTCTAATTCCCAAAGATACAGTAGAGTATTGACCCGATATTCCCTGAAAGCTAAAATCGTGTTTCTTAGGAGCCCCTGCTTCTGCCTTCTGCTCCCAGTAAACGCATAGTTTGTAGACTCTCTTCAAAGCATCTTGGGTAATTTCTCTCTTAATAGCTCTCATTATTTTGCAAAAATAAATGTCATTTTATGAACATAAGACCAACACTGAGAAGCAAGACCTGAAAAGCTTTCTTCACAATTGCAACATTCTTGTGGCTAAATATGAAGCACAGGTACCCAGATTGTTTGGCCGCACAAATCGCTTTGACAACATGTGAAGTTGGAAACCTAAACCACTTTATAAGGAATCTGTTCTTTTTATTAATATAGGTACCGGAATTTCCATTTTTAAAATTGACATCAGCACAGTTCAGGTTTCAGGGCTCTAGGCACCTAAAGCTCAAAAGAAAATAACTGTGGGTTTCCTGTTTACCTAGATGCATGTGAAAACATGAGCCTGTGCTATGTAAAATATTACAGATTTATTTTACATCACATCTTCCCCTGTTCTCATTGTTTATTTGTAAGTGGCATTACTTCAGTGCCAGTGAATCATACAGAAGCTTCTGCGCTGGGATTCAGTGTGTGACTGAAAGAAATAGTAGTACTGATAAATCCTATTTTAAACTAGTTGAAATCTCAAACACACAGTTAAGGGTTTAGCCAAAGACAAGAGCTTTATGCCCTCTCACACCTACAGGTTTATTAAAATTCAGGACCATTTAAGAGTAAATGTAACTATCTGGAGGATGGTTATTACATAGCCTGATCTGAAATGTCAGGGGCTGAAAGAGTCTGTGCTCCAGACTGAAATTAAGAATACTAGGAAAACCATAATGCTCTTAACCCTGGGACTCCTGAAAGCAGTTGCAAAGATCTTTGACTTCAGTAGAGGCAATTTTTTGCCCTGAGTGCCTGAGGCCTTTTGCAGTCATGCTGTGTACTGCAATTAGGTGTCATTCAGCTCTGATTCAGTATTGATATATTGATAAAGAAACTTGGCTGAGCCTGAAACGTGATTAGTGGCTGCCTAGTTCCTGTGATCAGCTTCATGCTGGGATGGTGCTTGGGTGGTGAAGTAAGAAGAGTCAAAAAAGTCAATGTAAAGAAACTGGTAAACTAATTTGATCCCTTTTCTTTGTGGAACATGTGAGGCATTAACAAGCTGGGACATTCAGGAGTTCCTGGATAAAAAATAGGGACCCTGAAGGTCGTGAGATCTTAACTTTAAAAATCATTTTGATGAGAAAGATGAGCAAGAACCTAGAAGACTTTCTTTGGCATAGGTACTTGGTACTTTGGCATAGGTACTTTGGTCTTCACACTAGTCACACTGTCAGTACATTGACGTTTGTGCTGTTCACAACAGAAGTTGAATATTTGACACCCATAATTAGAAACAAGTATAGTTATTAATATTCATTGCATAGGTATTGGACACTCACTTACAGGACACAAGAATTTTCCTTGGAAATCCATGCATTCATGTCTGTTCATACCAGCGAAGATATCACTGCATCTCGTCAATACCTGGGTCTCCAGAAAGGATGTCCATATTTTAATTTTTTTTAGTACTATTTGATTTTTCTTCTATGTTTCTTTATTCATAGTTTCATCTCTCATATGAACAAACAGAATCCGTAAGTTTAAATATGCATTTAAGAAGTTGGTATTCATCAAGCCCCCTGTTGGATCACTTGATCAGAGTCAATAAATTGAATAAGAAATTTAAAGCAGCAGTGCCATAGTAATGGTAATATATTATGAATAGAGAGCATATGTATACTACCATGCTCTTTACCTAACCTAGTCAGAGTTTTATGACACAGACAGCTCTTCCGTCTTTCACCGTTTCCTGAAATGTTCATCTTTGGGGATTCTTCCAAGGTTTAATTAAATGTAAATGTTATTTCTTATGTTCAGTAACAATAGCTATGTATTTCTGAGTGCAAAGACAACAGAAAAGAGATAAAAAACATAAACCATTTTCTCACTACAAATGCCTGCAGCATTTGTGAACAGCTTCAGCCCTTTCTCTGCTTGCGGCTGGTGGCTGGCATTTGTCATGGGAACAGCTCTCATTGATACGTATATCAGGTGAAAATTGTCTGCTCAAAACACAGTCTGCCAAGTGCAGACATTCTTTTGGGGCACAACAAAGTGGGAGATGACAGCGTATGGGCAAAGCTATACCTTTATAACAGCCGGTTATAACTCCCCCCAAACTGCCTGGTGGCTTGATGGGGAGACGCAGCATCCTCACAGGTTACTAATGTGGTCATTCTGTCATATTTATAACATAAAGGAGGCCAATGTGAAAAAAATCCTGATTTGAGGATTTTTTACAAGTACTTCAGTTTGGGGGATAATACACCCCCCAAAAATGTAATCTTTCTTTCATAGAATCATAGAATCATAGAATGGTTTAGGTTGGAAGGGACCTTGAACATCATTGAGTTCCAACCCCCCTGCCATAGGCAGGGACACCTCCCACTAGACCAGGTTGCCCAAGGCCACGTCCAGCCTGGCTTTGAACACCTCCAGGGACGGGGCTTCAACAACCTCTCTGGGCAGCCTGTTCCAGTGCCTTACCACCCTTAAAGTGAAAAACTTCTTCCTAATGTTTAATCTAAACCTGCCCTCTTCCAGTTTAAAGCCATTCCCCCTCGTCCTATCACTACATGCCCTTGTAAAAAGTCCTTCCCCAGCTCTCCTGTAGGCCCCCTTTAGGTACTGGAAGGCCGCAATAAGATCTCCCTGGTAGTCTTGTCCATGACAGTATTACCAGTCAGACTGCTGCCTGAATCTGTTTTGTCCATCAGAATAAAACCATGAAGGTAAGTCGTGGTACACAGAAGGAGCACCCGAGAACAAAAAATAAAAATTTAATGAGCCTCACATTGGGTCACATTTGTTTAACTTCCTGAAGTTGCCTAATAGCTTGCTGAAATGTAGGTGTCAGTCCAAAAGAAAAGATCTATTTCTTTCTTCTACTATTTTTATAGTTTTAGAAAGGAGATGGAAACAGCTGTAGCTCTTTATCCAGTGATTCACACACTAAAACTTCATTGTAGTTGATCTGACAACTGTCTGCACACCTATCACCTCTCTGTATATACACAGCTCTTATTTGCCTCCCATCCCTCTCCTGAATCACGTGTTTTGTGACTCCCCCAACAGGATGGGACACTGCAAGCACCACTATAAAGGAAAAAAAAAAAAACTACAGCCACTTATGGGGTGTATAATGATGCATGATGTAGATGATTCTATGATAATATGGTATATGTCATATGGATGTATAATATGGGTATGTAATACAGTACCCCTTTATTCCCTACAGTGGTATAATCTAACCAAACACGTGGCTGGAGTTTTGCGCTGAGCCCCTCATTACAGTATTGGCTGCTTTAAATGGTGACCACTGAAACAAATCGTTGGCTGGGCTACAGTTAAGCCTTCTCCCTTTCTGTCTAAGATTCTCTGTTCTCCTCTGGGGTATTTTGCATGGTAAGTGAATCCTTGGAAGAAAAGCTAGAGCTATTTTCATCTCCTTTACAAAGCTATGAAAAGCAGTAGGAAAAAAAAAAAAAGAAACTGGCCTTTCATGTTTTATAGATATCTACATTCCAGCTAACTGTCAGGAACTTTGCAGCTGTGGTAAATACTTCAGAAGCTCTTCAGTTCTGCTCCATAAGACAGGATGCGATGGATCTCTATTCCATGCAACAGATGTTTAACCTAGAGCAGTGTGCAAATCATCTACTCTCTGCCACCAACTCACTAAAAACCTTAAACTTCAGTAAAAAAGTCTCAAAACCTACCAGGGCCTACTGAAAGCACTGAAGATAAAGAGCACATGTTACATGATGTGGTGTCAAAGAACTGCCAGGAGGACAGCCAGGTGAGTCCAACAGCTGCATTACATTAGGGCAAGAGAGGGTAATGGTTCAGGCAATTTAACATAGGAAAGTTCTTTCTGAACCCAAATGTGAGGAGTTTAACTCTGATGAGTGCACTGCAACAACTGGGAACTGGACAAGTTTGTTGGTACCATTGAACAATGTATTTCCAGCTATGGACAATCTCCAAAATTGCAATAAAAGACCTCAAACCTGAGTCCAAGTTATTCACCAGGATAATGAAGTATTCTTCCTAGGCCTTACAGCTAAGCAGCATAAGCCCTTCATTTAGTGATACAATGCGCATTTAAATTAGTGGGTACTAGGAGTACTGAAGGCTTCACAAAAACTGGCCCTGATCCATTCACACTTCAGAAACACTGTAAATTTAGATGACATTTTTGTAAGTCCAAGAGTAAAATTTCATGGTCTGGTAGGTTGTAATAGTAGTTTTGACTGATAAATAGTCAATATAAAATCTCTAAAAAAGGGTGGAGGGAGGTGACTGAGACAATTATACTTTGCTATTTAAACCCCTGATACCTGCCTGAGGACTTTTTAAAGGTCAGAGTTATCAACCATGTGGAAAAGGTGGTGGGCTAGAAAACAACTGTGTCTTCTCAAAGGTAAGTTAGGCAAAATTATCAATATTTTGGTAATTTCTTCATTAGGTAAAGGTAAAGTAATTACTCCAAATTAGATTAAGTATTTGAGATGGTGACCCATAAGAATGATTAAATTGGTACTATGAGGATTCAGACAAAAATTTTGAAAGAAAATAACTGAAGTGAAGGCTGCATGGATTATAGCGTAAGGATGATGATTAGGGTGGGGAGAGAAGGTAGAAAGCTGTTCCTCAGAAGCAATTTTAGGTTGTATCTGGTTTCACTGGTGATTTTGCACACAGAAAAAAGCATGTGCTCTTGAAATTCTTTGATAACACACATTAGGAGCTATCATCAATATAAAGAGGAACATGGTATTTTCCAGAAAGAATAGAATGACCTTGAGAACTCATATAATAGAAAGGAGCTGTAACTCGGCAGGAAAGAAAGGGACAATCATGTATTAAGAATCTAATAGCAAGTAGCTTTAAAAACTCAGCAGTTGGAAATAGCTGAAGAAGGGCACAATCGACAGGTATTGGAGACAATGATTTATAGATTTGATACAGCTGTTTAAAAAAGGCAAAAATGTTCATTGGGGTATATTCTAAATTATTCCACCACAGAATAAAAACTCTGTATTTTGATAACTTCAGTGAGTCATGATGAAGAACAATTAAGTCTTTTTAGAAAAGACTTGAGAGAAAGTAGAGAAGCTGGTAGATGAGAAAATAATATAATAACACTAATATGTTTAGAATAAGGAGCAGAAGGCTGAGGGGGGGAGGGATTCAACTGCTCCCTACACATCCTGGGACGGAAACAGTGGTAACCATCAGGTAGAGAAGAAAGCTATTCAAATAAAGAAAGTGTTCAAGCATAAACACATGAATAAATGTCTAAAAACTCACCAGTGAAAATTGGCTGGAATGAAGATATTTGTAAGTGTTAAAACACAGAAAAGGTGTCAAAAAGGTTCTAAGCAAGCAAAAACTGAGGGGCTCCTCAGGTGGGCTCTGTCCTGGTTACGAGTGGGATTCTGTGCTGCCTTTGCTGTGGCAGCAGCTATCTGGGCACAGTACGCCAGTCAACAGGTCTCTGCTGTTTTCTCTCCACGTGCATACTTGGTGTGTCGCTCCAAAAGATGTCAGTGACTTTACTTCATGACTTGACGAGTCAGCGAGAGAAATATGAGAAATACAGGGGTTGGCATTTCATAGGAAAAAGACTTCTAAATCTTGCCCAAGGTATATTTCACCTGTCTATTCACACAACAATAGTCAGTCAGAAAATTAAGTGTTCCAAATCTGAGTGTAAGTAGATATGTCTGATGGTGTCTTTTTGGACAGTGTATGTCAGCTGGAACAGTCTGTAACATTTGTGCTGAAATAGGATTCAGTATAGTTTTCCTAGACAATCTCATGACAAAATATATCTATGACAATCAGTTGCTAAGCATAGTTCATGCTTTTAAAAATTCAGACAGATGAATGAAAATATTTAACAGTACTGAAAACAAAAAAAGATATCTCTAGTTCACTGAATTAATGAAAACATGCAGAGTTCAGCTACCACATTTCAATATAGCTAAACCTCTTCAGTGTTTCTTGTTTTTTATCTTGGGCAGGGACTGACTTAGGACTTTATGTCTGAGCATCCCAAAAGCAGACAGAGACCTGTGACAAGGTCCTTGCAACAAAGAGGCTAAAGTCAAAGTACCTCTCTCATTTCACACTCCTCGCTGAGGTTGCTGAACCTTGTGAATTGTGTTCTTCAGTGTATGACTGTGCCGGTTTGCTAAGCTGCCATTCAGTTAAGCTGTGGAGTTCCTAAAGTTCAGCAGTAAAATACAGGCCTTTTTTTGCAGTTACTGAGCTGGCTATGTGATGACTGAGTCTTAGTGCTTAGCATTCAGTTCAGGCTTTAGGTAATAATCAGGTAAATATATTGTCACTTGACATCTGCCTGTCTTTATTTTTTAAAATTTTCTCCTTCTAGAAGACACAGGTATACCCCATTCAGGGCAGACTGGATATAAACTTCATGCTTTGGCACACTGCAGCTACATTCATACTCTCCATTTAATGCCATATTTTGCTATCAACCAAAAGGGAAAAAAAAAACCACCAACACAAACCAAACAACCTCCTCCCCCAAAAGAAAAAAAACAATACCCAAAACCTATGAGTCAAAGCTCAGTGATACATTCATTATGTTATTAGTTGATTTGGAGTAGTCTTCCATACAAAGTGTGTTCCAAAATATTTTACAAAATTAAAAGCTCTGTGTGACTACAGCACAAAAACATAATCCAAAATGTTTTGGCTAAAAAAGGAAGCCTTCTGTTTTCTTTACAACTGAGGCCAAAACAATTTTAATTTCTGGCTTCTTAATTAATGTTAAATACAGTTTAGACTGAGTTTCTCATCAAACAAATATTGCAACATTTGTAGATTTGTGGTTATTTAGTCCATTGTTTTATCTTTAATTTGAGCATCCTGAGTATAAGAGCAGTTAAATTCAAAGTCTTCATAGATCATGCCATCTGTTAATGGAAATTTGTATTTCAGAGCTATGCAGAGTGTGGTTGATAATTTTGTCATTTTACTATAGCTTAGCCATTTTTTATTTATTTTTGCTGTATTGGTGCCTGAAGACTCTGATTGTGATCATAAAATAAGAATTCCATTTTATGACAAAATAGAGGTCTTAGAAGTTGTTTTCATTACACCCCAGCATAGACTGAGAAGCTTTTGCAATTTTTTTATGAGAAAAGAAAGAGACTGGCAGTGTGAGATATGACATTCAAGTTCACCTGTTTGTTCTAATACTGTCTGGAGCCCTGAACTTGTGTTAGAACCTAGTTAAGGCTCCTAGGCACCAAAGCAGTTCCCCCACCTCTTGCTTTATCAGTCGAGTTGATTGATTTCTTCATTACTATCCACAGTAGTGTAGATGTCTACACCTCAACCATTACCTTTCACTAAATGCAGATTTAGGGACTTGATACGGCTGCCCTCTATTAAAAGTCCACTGGAGGGTGAGACGACTTGTGCCCTGGAAGTGCTTATTTTCACTACAGACTAGAAACAAAGCCTTGGATAATAGATGAGAAGTCGAAAATTGTCTAAAATTGATGGAAAAGTTAGGCAAATGTTAGATGTCAAAAATTAACCTTATCCAAAAAAATGGCTCTTTAATTCAGGATGTGGGACAGCCAAGGTGAAGTCCAGCATGTGGCAGAGCATGCTCGTGAAACCGAGCCTCCCATATGTAAGAAAGCTGGGGTGGGGGGATTAAAAAATAAAAAAATCCTTGTTAGTAATTTTGGTTTCAGTCTTAGAAGTGATGAATTCTTTTGCAGTAAAGGTTTTACTACATCAAGCACTTTAATGTAACTGATTTTAATTAGGATTTTTTGGTGGGTTTTGGTTTTGTGGGTTTTCTTAAAAGCAAAAATTAACATGTTGGAAGCTCCCCAGGGAACAACTATGCTTTTCAGAGAGCAGCAAGCGGGGGCTGCTCCACAGGGCAAGGGGAGCTAGGTGCCAAGGGTAGCAGCAAGGTGGCTGAGCAGGGGCCTCATGAACAAGGGGCTGGTCCCACAGCAAGGTGAGCAGAGCAGGTCTGGTGACAGTGACCAGGTAAGCTGAGAGTCCAAGACTATCCAGGCCACTCTAGTGATGAGGCAGGTACTAGGCCAGGGTCAGCAAGGCAGTCAGAACGAGCAAGGTGCAATGCCAGGCACAGGCAGACCTATGGCGTAGCTCAAGCATCCTCCAAGGGAAGAGTCTGTGTTCAAACGCATCTCCCAAGCCAAGGGGCAGAGGCCCCAGAGAAGATGTCTGTCAGCTCCTTCTCTCACCTGCTGTTCTCCAGCAGCCTGATCCCAGGTTACATGACCATGCGGTGTCAGAGCTAGCCTTCAGCCCAGGCGGCTGTATCCTTGGGAGGGGAAGGAGGAGGCTGCAGAGCCTGCGGGTCTGCACAGGGCCCTGGCAATGTTACCACATACTTCATAAAGAGTAGAAGAAATGATTTTGACTGTAGAAATTGCGGAGTCAAAGAGTGGGAAAGGGAATGGAGGCACTGAGCTTTATGCATGACCACAAAGAGGGATGGAGCAAAGGCAGTTAAGCCCTTCTCCCCCTGACCAGCATTTCAGTGAAACACCAGTATTCACAGCATGGGATCATCATGCTAAACCAAAGAAGCTGAATTCTGCAGCAAATGCAGAAGCTCATTGAGGACAGCAGGAATAAATCTTCTTAGGTGTAAATAATATTGGGCATATAAAAGTTTTCTGAGAACAGTGGCATGTCTTGCTTACTTCCAATGTGACTCAAACCACTCAAGGAAATGTAGTTCATCCTATTTGTTAGCCGCTTAAAAAAATTACCAAGTTGAGAAACCACAATTGTTTAGTGCTTTATCAGAAGGCAGGTGTTTGCTTTCACAGCACGGAGCTGTTTGTTGGATGGAAAGATGAAGTTTTCATTTTATACAGGGAGGTTCCTTCTATAAAGGTTAAGGCTGTTTGGTTTGAAATTTCAGAGCTAGCTGCTTAGCTGGTCTAAATCAGCATAGCCTCATTGTTTTTCTAGGCTTACAGCAATTTTTGGTGGCTGAGATCTGGCACGTAGTTTGGAACAAAAGTGTTATTGTAAAAGCAGCATCAGGGAGATGACCCCTCTTAAAAATGACTATATTCCGCAGTAAATATCTGCTGTCTTACCAAAGAGACCACAGCTGTGAAAATTTTCCATGAGAACTGCTATTTCCACTTGTTCTCTTCTTTAATGTTAAGCTACTATAGATGAAATACTTCAGTCATGCAAAAACACTCCTATTTCCTAAACAATTTAACTATTGACAGTTGCATGGTATTCTGACAGAAACTATAAATAGCTTACCACTATTTTATAGAGTAAAAATGTACCAATTTTCTCAGGTTTTTGCTTGGTCGAGGTGTGGTGGATGGAAGCTTCCCCATCCAGAGCCACCTGAACATTAATAGTCTAAATATTTTCATGTGGCCAAAGCACAAACTTGTGTGTCAAAGGACGGCTGAGCAAGAAACTATTTCGGTAGCATAAACATCCTCTTGTAGCTATCAAAGAGCTGAAGTGTTATGCCTGGGTGCCATTACCTTCACTTTGCTCCGATCTCTTACGCTTCATGGTATGTTATGGGTTAACGCAGACAAGAAGGTTTGGAGAAATCAGTGGTGAAGACACAGGAAAAATCGAAGAAATGGACCTCTTGCAAAAGTGTTGAGGTTTGGTAGGTTTTTTGGGAGGTTTGGGGTTTTTTTTTCCAGTCTGTTGAAGGCAGCTGGGAGATCGCTTGGTATGCTGATTTCTGAAGTTGGGCAATTATTCAAGAGAGGCATCCACTACTAAATGTGGATGCTGAAGTGCTGTGTTTGGTTACAGGAGAATAAGATCTTGTCTAAGGTCCTATCTAGTGATTGAACTGTCATGAAACTGGTGAGTAGCCACCAGTTACTGGGTTTAAATAATACACTGACTAGTATGCGCAGCCCAATATAAATGGTAGTATTGCTGAAATACTATTTCCCATACAAATTACATGTGAAGAAAATGTTTACATTCATAACCATACATCTCCCTGTCTACTGAAGAATTTATCCCAATCTTCTGACTGCCCCTACAGCTCCCTACCAGCTTCCTAAGCCAGTTTTCCTAGTCTTGTATCCCTGGGCTTCTTCTACCATCTCCCAAAATCAGAGAGCTAAAGAATTCATACTGGTGATAACACTTCTTGGAATAAATTTCTTTGCTCGTATTGTCCTTGGTCTGGGGAAAGATGCAAGTCAGTAGGAGGGAAAGATTTCTTTGTAGGACAATGTTTAATTAAGAGCCTGCCTAGAGAAAAGTGTTTAAAAATGCCATCTCTCTGCTCCCAGCAAGATGTCATTTGGGATACACTTGCTGATTCCCAAGACAGACACTAGGCTTTAACATTTAGGTGTTATAACACCCGTGTTGTAGACATGTGGCTTGGATTGAAGATCAGCTCCCTGGACAAAACACCCTTCTTGCTGTCCGGTAGCCAGGCAGGTCAGCAGCTGACCAGGCTGCTGAGCAAGAAGCCCCTAGCATATATGCGAAGTGTTAGGAGGTGCTGCGGGTGTTAGTTAACAGAGTGTATGGATACAGTTTCTTCCTGCTCTGATTTAGGTATCTTATATCATATTGAGCCTATATTACTTTAAACTGGCATCCTGAAATTTGGGAAAGCATTAGGTGTAGATTAGCATTGGGATTAGGTGTCAATGTCGTCAATACCTGTATTATGGGGCAGGATTTACATTAGGGAAATGCAGGCGCTTGTGTGATTCAAGAATTTCCTGAGACAGGGAGAAGGGATTCTGTGGATCAAAACGTTCAATTAAGGGTTGCCAAAATGCTGCTCAAATCTCACGTCAACTATTTAGCTCCTTTTTTAGATCCCACTGTTATGGCCTAGCTGCTAAAGTCTCCAGAGGTTTTGTCAGTGGTACACATTGTGCTGCTCTTCATGTACTGCTAGAGAGCAAAGGGGGGGACCACAGCGTAAGAGATCACAGATCTTCCTGAGGGTGTTCAAAATCGAGCCTAGAGGGACTGGCATGTGTGGATGTGTAGTTCGTCTCTGCCACTGCAAGTGTGTGCAGGGGCAGGGGAAAGATCAGAGAACTCTCGCTTTTGTCTCACTTGGCTCACAAATCACTTAATGGTTAGCAACAAGTAGATTTAAAACAAATATATGCAAGGCAGCAAATGATTTAACGCAGATGAAACAAAATCAAGGAAATGAATGTATAGTAGCTGAGGGAAGTTAGCCTTGCTATTTCACAATTTATTTAAAAGAATATGTTTCTGCCCGGTACTGACCAGTCAGTACATCAGACATCGGCGGTGGTCTCTCTGGAATTAATATATTTCCTTAATTTCCTTTCCTCATTATTAACTTTTCACTGTTCATTCAATGTTTCCTGGTTTAGCTGCATTGACGGAAGCTTGCCTAGTTCCACTTGTTTCTGCAGAATAGAGCTGGTCCATTACTAGAAACAGGTCAGCGCTGCTTTACTTAGTGAAATCCCAGGGAAGAGAAAGATATTTGGATATTTGGTCAGGTATTTGGTCTGTAGACCAATCATGTTTTTCTGTTTTCAAATGGTGCTGTGTGATTTATAAACTGTAAGGGTACTTTTGATATAAATATGTAGTAACAACTTAGAGAGATTAGAGCCTGCTATGGTCCTCCTCATAGTTACAAGTACCTCAGTCTACTGTAGTTGTTTTCACAGCAGACTTTCAAGGCAGCACAACTGTTGATCTCCCATAAGGATTTGGAAACTGAAACATAGCTCCAAACTGGGGCTTCAGGAAGAACACAACTATCCTTTTTCCCCATAAACACAACCACTGCAATCTTAAATCCCTCTTCAATTGCAATTAAATCTAAAGATGCCAGAAGCCCATCTATGCTGTAGTTGCATATCCAATGCTCAAATTATAGAACAATTTATGTTGTACCACTGAATGTCACCAAGCCCAAACTCAAAGCAGGCCGACCCTCAAAGTTATTTCAGGTTGTTCAGGGCTTTGTCCAGTTGAGTTTTAAAAATCTCCAAAGTTCTACAGCATCTGTAGGCCGGCTGGTTCAGAGCTTAACCATTGTGAGAATTCTTTTATTTTCCTGATGTCTAATTAAAATCTCTTACTGCAAGATTATAGTGCCTCTTGACTTCATACTATGCACCTCTGGGAAGACTCCTGCTCTACCTGGTCTCTAGGTAGGAAGCATTTAGATCCTCCCTTATCCTTTTCTCTTGGCAAACTCATTCCCTTGTATGTCATGTGCTCTATACCCCTAACCAGATGACCCTACACTGAACTCCTTCTGGCCTGTCCATATTTCTCTTTCAGTGGGGACCCAAACTCGATGTGGTATTCTAGGTACGGTCACACAAGTGCCGAATAAAGAAGAAAAATCACTTCCCTTGATCTACTGGCTATTCTCTTGTCAATGGCTGGCCCTTATTGTTGCAATGGTGCACTGCTGACTCATGTTTGATTTGACATCCACTGGGACCCCAAGTACTTCCAAAGAGCTCCTTTCTAGCCAATTTGCACCCAACCCACGCTGGTGCAGGGCGTATTATATCTTCATACATGCACGACTTTGCATATGGTTTTGCTGAACTTCATGAGGTACTTGTCAGCCCATTTCTCTCATCTTTCAAAATCCTTCTGTGGGACAGCCTTGCCCTCCAGCTTAGTTGTTGCCTCTTCCACCCTTCAATGTTCAGGAGGTCGCTTTAAGTGCAGTTATCCATGTGATTGATGAAGGTGATGATACACTGTACTGGCCTCAGTATCAACCCCTAAGGAACACCACTCCTAACAAGCTATTGGTTAGATTTTTGAAATAGTGACTTAGGGCATGGCTGTCCAGACAATTTTTCACCTACCTTGCAGTTTGCCTCCAAACTCCACTACTGGGCTAGGAGATATGCAAGGCATGAAGACAGAGTGTACAAAACAGTCATAAAGTACCCCAAGCTTTTCCATGTCTTTTGTCACTTGCAGCAATGGACCAACATTTCCCTGGTCTTCCCACCCCCTCCCACCCCCCCCCCCCCCCCCCCCCCCCCCCCGATATACTTACAGAAATATCTCATGTTGCCAATCATATCTCTTCCAGCTTCAGCTCCAACTTTGGCCTTCCTGATACCACCCCTCATGCTCAGGCAGTGCCTTTGTAATCAAGGGAAATCTAACCTCACTTCCAGCTCCACAGCTCTTTTCTACTTTTTAGCTTGCTTTTTTTTTTCCTTCCCCTCTCCTGAACATTAGTTACTGTACCTCATGCAGACAGCTGGTGGAAATCTGTTTTCAAACTCTGGAAATCACTGACCAGAATCTCCTCCCAAACTGAGATGACACTCTCTTTGTCCTCTTTGTTCGTGGTTTAGAAGCTCTGGTGGTTGTTTGTTTGTTTGTTTTAATATTATTTCGTTGAAAAGAAACCATGTCAAAATATGTGGAGACACTAATGAACTTGTTGCTGGACTTTGGGAATACATCTATGTCAACATATAAAGATATTGTCTTTGTTGACATAATGTATATAACTAAAATGAATCAGAATAAGATTTCTCTAATTAGTAGCATAATTCTAGAAAGAGCTGCCATCATTTAATGGTGAGATTTTACTAGTATTTAAAATGACTGCTTTTAAATGTTGAATCTGGAGTTAATTTCAGGGTGGGTGCTGGAAGGTGCTTCACATACTACTGCATGTCACAACCATGCTGTGAAATAAAAGTGCAAAATGGTGAGCAGCATGAATCTGAGACTATAGTTAGTATGTCACTAATGTGGCCATTAAGTTTTCATGTTAAGATTTACTATGCTGTCATTACAGCACTTTTCTTTTTGATATATCAAACCACTATTACAGTACATATTTGTTGACATCTCATCTGTTTTAGGAAGGCAAATGATTACAAGTTACCAAGGAAACTAATAAGCAGTATGCAAGGAATGGGCTGCACAATTCGTTTTGCTAGATAGCAAGTCACTGCTGTTTTAATTTCAATTAAATTACACCTACTTCTCACGTTGATAACATAAAAACAAACCATGTACCATTTCAAAAAGAATTCACATAGCCATATTCATTTAGTAAATGGAAATGAGCATTGTTTTCTAGCTTATACAGATGGAAGATATAGAGGGATGTAATTTGTTGAAGGTTTTGTGTACTTTATATATGAAGTGCTGTATTTTATGAGTTTGTAGAAAACCTTTTGTTCCACTAAGTCCACAAGACTACACGACCACAGACCTTGGCATCTGAAACAGTTTTTAAAACTGGGATATTTAAATTTGTTTTCTTACCTCAAATTGTCTGCGCAGTTTGATAAAAAAACCCTCTCATTCAGAGCTGCCATTGTGCTGTTCTATGGAAAGCGAAATTTGGGTTAAAGCAGATCAGTGGAGTTGAAACTGATTTGGGCTGGAGACTTGGATAAAACAGGTCACCCACCCCACCTCCTGAGCCGATTACACTGATAAGCTGCACAATGCCATGAGTGAAAATCAAATAGTTTAATTTTTTTTGAAAGCAAGAGGAGATCCTCAGGGAATTGTACCTTTTGAAGCCATAATAGCTGCTGTTAGGAATTGTTGTGGGTATTTAATGTGGAGGGAAAAATTAGGGACCGTCTATAGCCCTAAGGAGCACTTGTTCTGGGGACTGACCTTTGGGTAAAGGACCATTAATTTTTAAAGTCATGTTGAATATTCTTTGTTATTCTTTTCTGTCCTGTTCTCCTGAGCCTGGCGTATTCTGGATGGTTTGGTTTATTGAGTTGTATCGTGTCCCTCAACCTTTCCCATGTTTGTAAGCTTCCACTCTCCATAAGTCCACCAAAATATCTGCAAGGCAGCTGGAGAATAAAGCAAATGCTGCTGCCGCCTACGCACTGCTTAAATTGACTGTCAGTGGGCACAGTAGGCTGGGAGGGCGCGCTCAGCTAAGTCCTGGGCGAGACAGGGAGCTGAGCAGGACATGCCCACAGCTGACGGAGTGGAAGGTGGAAAACTGGCCAGGGACTTGAAGAGATAATCTTGTGGGGCATTGCTACCACGATGATTTGTTAGATGGATTATTTTTTTTCTCACTTGTTGGGTTTGCTCTCAGCGATAGTAGGACTGCCTTCACTGTAACATTTGCTTGCTACAGCTTATGCAGAACGGATACATGTGTGCTATAACTAAGACCAGACCATCCCACACTGTTTTCTTTGTGTATACCATAAAAGGCCTATTCTTAACTCCTTGTATCAGTAAGGCTGAAATGAAAGTAAATGTGAGTGTTACTTGACATCAATAACCTTCAAAAACATCATATTAGCTGGGTAGTGTGTCTTAATGCCTGCAATGGGAAGGTCAGACAAGATGGTCTGACTCTCCCTTTAGCTTTAAAATCCCTGAAAGCATGGGAGGATGAAAGCATGAGGGGATCTGCTGAAAGCCTTTTTAGCTTCTTTCTCTGTTTGCAGAGCATTTCTCCAAAAGCATTTTTGGCAGTGGGGTTGGGGGGGTGGGATTGACCAGTTCTATAATGAGATTCAATTACCTATGGCAAGATGAGATCAACAAGCTGTACAAATTGCCAGTGGAAACGACCTCTTATCAGAAGCTATCAAACTTTCAGTGTAATAATTGTTGATAGAAATACACCATGGTAATTCAGAGTACCACTTTCAATTAATGGTGTGGTTCCACCCCCTCCCACCCGCCATCTCTCTGGCAGTGTGCTGATGTGAACTCCTGGTGACGATACTGCAAGCAGCACAAGAAAAATTGCACAAGCAAGTGTATCCTGTGAGCCCCCGTCCAGGCAAGGGACCCAAACTGTGAGCCAGAACATGAACGCAGGGAGCCATGGAGCCACTGTAACTGTAAGCCAAAGTGGTAACTGAAAGGCAGAGTAACATTGAAATATCACCTTTGGAGCTGGAATGTTGGAAAAATGCTTTGACAGGTTGCAAAATTTATTTTTATATGTAAATATGTAAATGTATATATAAATGGGTTAAAAAAAAAAGTTTGTGAAAAATTTGCTATGATACTGCAAATCTCTTGTGCGACTGTGAGGCAGTGTGCAAGGATAGCAGGGGGATACCTGGAAAAGCAGAGGGTGAAATGCATAAGAATAGATAGGTGGAAAGAAAAAGGTAGGAATGGTATGTAGAAAACCAGACTACTCCAATGCTTGCTTTATTTTCTGAACTTCAGTCCTACCTTGCCAAGTAAGGTGATGAAAGTAATGTTTTCATTTATCCTGTCTATAGCCCTTATTTCCCCCAGGTTTGACTTGAATACCTGGGGCGTATTTTGCAACAGTCCTCAAAGCTTCATGGGAAAGAGTGGGGAGAAAGCTTCATGAGAACTTTTTCTAACATACTTCCACCAAAAGGTGTAAACCTGCTGAAAATTGGCTGCATAGAAAAACTAGAAAAGCACTTTGTGAAGTAGGTATCAGATATAACTATAAATATTTGACTGGTGCATACAACCACGAAATCTTCACTTTGTTTCACCACATTTGCAAAGACTGAAAATTTAAATGTATGCTGGGATTATTTATCAAATATTCTCTAAATCTGGAAGGTAGGTTACAGACACACATATCAGTTTGGTGTGCTAGTTAATAAAGTATGCAAATAGACTAGTAATGTGAATGTACACGCTGCATGATTTACAAAGATGGAATAAGTGTTAAATTCAGGAAAGTATTTCCTGCAGAGGAAAATGCATCATCATAAATGAGAAATTGTTGCAACAATTACAACTGTTGGGTGTTTAAAGAATTAGAAATGAAGTTTAAGTGAATGAGACTGAACAAAAAAAAAAAAATCATTCTGTAGCATTTTGTAAAAAGTAACCAGGATTAAAATTATCACAGATAGTGTATTCAGAAAACAATTAGGAAAAGACAAAATGGAAATACATTCTCTAAAAGTATTAATCAAAGACAATACTTACAGGATGATTTTGTGCCAATCAATCAAACTTCAGACAAAGGAAGAAAGCAGCATTAAGTTTAGATTCAAATTAAGGAATTAAATTATATAGTAACTCAGACAACTATTTCTGGATTTGTATAAGTAGAAGCCAGTCCATAATTTTCCCCTGTGGAATAAAGATGAGAATTTCAAAGGATTTCTCCTGGCTAAATGCATTTTACATAAATGCATAATGCAAAACTATAAGCTGCAGGGAGAAACATTCCAGTTATATACAAAGTTAAAATTACGTGACATTTAAAGTATAGCTCAGAATATGCATATATGGAACACAGTGTTTTTATTTCTTGGACTCAGATCAACAACAAATTGCTTTCATGGCAGCTGCTTTCACAGAAATGCCTTGAGGGTCAAGGGGGCTGGGTTTGGGGAGGGGGTCTGCCCTGGTGGAGGTGAACTGTTCTCTGGCTGTCAGAAACACAAGCTAGCCAATTAAAGAGATGAGGAAAAAAAAACCCAAAAACATACAGGGACAAATAAATGAAAATGGAAATTGTGATTGGAGGCATGAAACTCTTCAGTATGCAAAGAGAATAGGAATGATAATCATTAAGATCTTACATTAAGTGGCTGGATTGGACAGTACTTTGGAGCAGAATTGGTGTGAGCTTTCACGTGAGTTTCTACCATACTTTCATGTTTTCCTAATGAGCATCAAGGATCCCTCTATTTTCTTTGATATTATTCCGTCCAGGCTACTTGAAATTAAATCACAGGTGGGAAAGCCACAGGGAATAACATAATATGATAAGGTGATACCGGAGAGTGGCAGGAGCCTGTGGGAAACGGCAGGGAACCTATCGACTGGCAGACTGGCTACTAGCAGCAGACCATGTTTACTCACAGATGGATGTTTACTTGTCCCAGACTGGAGCATAGGATCAAAAGGGATTCTAAAGTTTGAAAATTTCTAGTCTAGGGGAAGACCTGAGGGGATTTTAGCAACTGCTGGGGTGGTGCTGGGAGACGACACAGTTAGAGATGCTAAAGGATGAAGAAGAAATGACAGAAAGGCAGTCTGCTTCTCATTCATAAAGTAGGGATAACTTCTTCTCACAGAAAACATTAACGTTCAGGAAAATAAATACCACTTTAGACACTTGGGGCTAAGCCTTTAAAAGGTGCAGCTACACTAAACTGGAAAATACCCTAGCAGCCTCGCAGAGCCACCTTTGAGCCAACGGTCTCACATGAAGTATTCCAGGCTCCTGAAACAACACCAATCCTGCACATGGCTTTGCATCTGCCTGAGAGGTGGAAGAGCAAGACCAAAGGTCCTCTAATGCCAAGGAGATAAAGCCCTCATGCCACTGGGCTAGGCACATGGTTGCTGCATACACCTGTTTTTTATTTCTCTGAATGTGCAAGAGAAGAGACCTGTGAAAATGTTTGTTAAAGTGCAATGCGAAGGTTGTTTGTTTAGGCAAGGTAAGGGAGGGTGGTCTGCTCTGTCTGATTCTGCATTAGACAAATGCATTGAGGCAGTTTCTACATTGTAATTCAGTATAGGTGTGAGATATTTGTTAGAACCGCTTTCCTGTCATCCTGTTAAGCAGTCACTAACCTGCCTAGACATACAAACTGTGTCTGTGGCTTTAGCTCTTTGAATAATAAACTGTGCTGGGCACCTTCTAGTTTTGAAACATGTAATAAGGAATCACAAAGGAGTCTTGATCAGCCATTTTACTTTTTTTTTTTTTTCAAGGGAAGGAGCATGCTATGAGCTTCCAAGCTTGGTTAACAAAAAACTGTATGTGGAGTTTTGCAGTCTAATCTGGGAATGGCAAGATCACATTGTACGCAGAAGTCAAGATTTCACCCCTCATTTTCCCAGCCCCCATTGAGGCAGTTTTGACAGGCTTAGTAATACAAATACATGTTGCATTACAAGGGAACTAAATAAGGAGAAGGCAGAAAAATTAATTTGTTGGATGCCATAGGAAGCAAAGAATAAACCCAAAAGCTACTTTCAAGAAATACTAGGCAATAGCTATGGTCTACTACTCTGACTTGGAAGAAAAGAGCAGATTGAAACTTGAAAAGCTCTTTGGTAGGTTCTATAAGGGTACACCCAATCAGATTTTAATAATCTTTCCTAATAGCTTACTGTTTATATCAAGCAAGAAACACTTGACAATTAAAAACATGTATTCAAACAGTGATCCTACAGAGCATCAACTGCTGCTCTGTAATACAAATGACTAGAAGAAAATTCCTTAAGAAATATTATCCTGTCATAAGGTTACCCGGTATTTCCTTGAAGCAGTGCTAGTTGCATAGGCTGTCTTAGAGTCAAGTCTTGCAGTCAAATTCATTGACGTGTATTTGGGTGGCAAACTATTTTTAAATAATAAAAGACTAGAGATAAATCACTATCATTAGCGCAGAAGGCAAGGTCCAGTGTGGCACTTGATCCATGCTCAGTGCAAAGTTAATAATCTCTCTTAAAGTTTTCTATATTCAGTTTCATTAATCTAGACAAGGTCTAGATACAACAGTGGCAGAATGAATAATTTGAATTCAAATCCCTGAAACTGAAGAAAAAGGATCAGTGCACTAGCTGGCTCTCATTCACCCTTGCAGAAATATATTCTTGTAAAAATACACTTTGGTTTGAATTTCAATGCTTGTAAAAGGTTGAGATATATAGATTGAGACACTGACCTTTCCTTTTCCTCCTTAGGTGAAATAGAACACAAGCAATGTCCATGCAATCATCCAGAGACACAAGGAAAAAAAGGTGAAGCATACAAGTGTTTCAGTGATGTAAGGATAAAAGCCAGTCTTGCAATTCTCTGAGAGAAGAGGTCATGTTTGGGACTTCGGTCAAACCACCCCGGGAGTTTTCTAATAGACCCTGAATTACTCTTTTTGACAAAGCAATTAAAATATGAAAAGCAGAGGAAGTCACCCAGTACATACTGAAATTTATAGAGAATGGAAGGCACTTTGACCCTGTCAATATGATTGAGAACTGAACAAAATCCTCCCAGAAGGACCTGCAGCAAAAAGGATGGCAGAGTTCAAAACCACGTTTAATGAAGCGCTTCCAGTACAGAACGGCACAAGCCCAGTGTTTGGACTTCAAGTTGCTACTGCAGTGCTGGCAGCGTGAGTAAAACCCCGGGTCACCCCTCCAAGCTTGCTGCTCTGCCGTCAATACCAATGGTGCTTTTCTCTGTCCCACTGAATCTTGCACCAAGGGAGCAAGGAAGGCCTCTGGCCTGTTGACTTACGTTACAGGTTTGCACCTCGTTAGCCTGTGGATCTGCCTTCCCTCTTCTGCCTAGTGCTCGAAGGGTAAGCCGTAAAAAGAGCTGAGTGGTAAGAAACCACAACCCAGGTGTGATTTACCAGATTATCGCTATCTCTGTCTGTACGGGGATTATGTTTGATTATGACAGCATGCATTAAGTGTCATCTGAAAATGTTTCCTGGATCAAGCCCCCCACGGTACTAAGCAGAAGAACAACTAGGTTCTGGATCCTGATTAAGCTTGTGAGGGGTGAGCAATTGCAAGCTGCTTGGAGAGAGGCTGAACACAGCCAGAAGCAGAGCTCTGGTCCTGGAGAGCATCTAGAGCAAATCGAGATGCCTCTGTGGGAAAAGGACAGCTGAATGCTGACTGTTTAGGGATCACAGCACACGTGTTGGACTGCACACGTATGAATTTTGCCCAAGTCCAATTTCAGCACAGCTGAATAGCTGATGTAGATGATCTAATAGCTTTTTAATAGACCTAGGTCTGTGTGCCGAATTATGACCTTCTCGGTCATAATTGGTTATGACCAGCCAAGCGCTTCCAGTGCTTATTCACATGGCGCCTTTAAGACCCAAGAACATATGGGGTTACAATGACGTTCACGAGAATTATGCACGCATATTGATGGGTGATTTTATCACCGGCAGTATATGTGTATAAAATGTGTTCTCACTGGCCTCATAAATAACAGTATGAAGTATTTATTAGCAGACTAATAGAGAGAAGTTGTCTCACTCATTTTTGGCCAGCAGCAGAGCATTCAGCATATTAGATGCTGTTAATTACTTTGTTTGTTTTACATATGTTATAATATATAAAGCTCCTGCAATTTCCCTTCGCTTTTCTCCTGCACTCTTTTGCTTCTCTGTGCTGGAGACAGCTGTCTGGGAGCAGCAGGGCAGACCTCTCTGCCAGGGGAAGGGAGTGGGGAGCCAAGCGCAACCATGCAGCCGGTAGGGCAGGGTCCCGATCCTGCAGACCTGGGGGTGGCCACCAGGCTCAGCTGAGAACCCACATTGCAGTGACAAGACGGGTCTGAGGCTAGGCTGGGAAACTGGTCTACAGCTGAAGGTCCAGGTCTAGACTGCCATGCTGCAGCCCAGCTGAGATGCTGCTCAGGCAGCGACTGAGGGTGAGAGCCTTCGCTTCCAAGTGGCCCCCAAGAAAGTTTGTAGTGGGGCATCCTTTGCGGGAGCTGCCTCTAGCTTTCCTCATTACAGCTTCCTTTAAGACCTCCAGCTGTGTATTTTGGATGCTGGCCCCAAGCCCAGGCAGCTGAAGCCGTGGGTGTTCGGGATGGCTGGTGTCCTGCTCACCTCCCCTCTGCAGCAAAAGCAGAAGGGAGGTTCCTGCCCACACACTCTATTTTTATTCACATGAGGGGAGACCTCTGCCCCACAGCTCTCTGCAAACTTGAGAAGTGTAATTTGTTGGGTTTTCTTTTCTTTTACTTTTTTTTTTCCCTTTGCTAGAGTGAAACATATGCCTCTGGTGCTGTTGAGCACAATCAGTCCTTTGGAAGGAAATGCAATCTTAGCAGGTCTGATTGCACATGCAGGACAGATTACATGGCTGAAGAGTTATATAGCAAATAACGGATAGGTTAGGCTGGGAACAGCTGACTTCAAAGCTCTCAAAGGGCCTGCCGAGTGCTAAATGACCAGGCCCACCCAGATGTATAAGCACTGGTGGCTATCGAGACACAACAACCTCTGCCAGTCCCCTCTATGATGCCCCAAGCTCAGGGTGCTCAAGGTGGGTGCAAACAAGGAGGGTGGCTCAGTGGTGCAGCCCTGCTGGGTTACCTTTTAGGTCCTGTTGGGCTCTGTGCAATAAGGTGTGAAGCACCCATGACTCCTGTTAAGTTGAAGCACTTCTGTATATTATTAATCTGGTTTTTGGACTTTCCATGAGAAATCACTTTATAAAATTTAGTGACCACAGTGAAATCCAGTATGATTAGATGGAGTCACTCAGTGTCAGTAAACTCGATAAGGTATCTGAAACGAACACTTTTACTCAAGGTTTTGGCTAGCTTGTAATGGGACAGGCATGACTGGGTTAGACTTGGATACATTTGCTGAGCTGTCCCATAATTACATTAAAAAGCTTTTGCAAATCCCTTTTTTCCCCCTTTGGTTTGGTAACTGGTATAAAGCCAGAGATGAATTAGGTACTGCCATTGGTCAACAGTATTGGATATATCTTTGTACTAACAGACTTCTTAGAGTTGTAGAGATTTGTGGTCCTCTTGACAGTCAGCAAGAGAATGTGCAGGTTTAGTTTTGAGACTGTCCTGACAAGGGGGTTCCTGACAAATGACTCTCTTGTGAGACTTTTGACATGTAATTCAAACCATCCCCACAGCATGTATACTGCACCCTGATGTATTGTATCCTGGTGAGCAGGTTTGGAAAAAGAAACAGCTGCTGGAAGAAGAGCAGGTGTCATTCCCACAGCAGGGATAAAAATAAATAGAAGACAAGACAAATCTGTATGACCGATGAGGTATAACAGCTTATGTACTTTCGTTAAAGAGGGAGGACAGGAGAATTCTGCTTAAATCAGTCACATGGAAATACTCGGCTCAGAAAGGGGAAAAAGCTCTTTAAACTACAGCTTAGGTTGAAAGTCTTCAGTATGTGAGCAAGAAAGACTGTTTTTATCGGGTTTGAAACAAATCCTGATTACTGAACAAAGAGCGTGACAATCGCTTATGTGAGAGAGGGATGCTATGAGGGTCTAAATGTGGTCCTGAGTACTGTTGCTTACCACGTCTGAGTGTTGTTATGGAGTACACCAGGGGAATTAGACTGAGCGTCTAACAGTGTTACAGAAGTATATGCTTAAGAGACTCTGGTTTGCATTAGTTAGGACCAGCCTGTGTTTTATTCAGCGCTTTAAGGCAGATAAAACCCAGACACTGAAGAAGACCTCTGTCAGATGCTCTGAGTGACTCTGAATAACCCAGAAGCTGGCCAAGGAGTGTATAAATGGTTCCCTTTCCTGCAAATTACTTCCTCAATAATGCATATATCACAGTAATCCTGTCCTCAGGATTCTCCCCAAAACTAAAAAGCTTAACCACTGATCTACCCTAGAAAGTTATGGAAATGAAACAACGGCAGGAGAAAGGGATTTACTTATCTTATGTGATCCAAGTAGTTCCTTGTGTGGCTTAAATAAGTTTTGTATAACAGGAAGGCCTTTCACATGTTATATATGCATTAATGAGTTTTAGACATGCTAGGGATTTTAAAGACACACAAATGTGTTAATCCAGAGCATGTCATGGTGCCTTGATTAAAAAAATAAATAAATTTGAGCACAGGGAGTCGTAGTAAACAGACAACAGGGGATCAAACTAGTTACACCTCAAATACCTGCCTTTGGCATGTTTCTAAACATGCACTCTACTTGTTTGTAATCACTTCTTATGCTGAGACCTCTCCACAGACTTTGTTCTGGGCTTCACCTACCAATTCCTATATTCATACATTTAGCCTACAAGCAAACAGCTTCAAGAGTTGTGTAAAAAGTCCTAGCAAGGCTGCACATCCCCAGACTGTGCTCTTTAAGCACTCTCTAGCATCTCAGTAGGAGCTGCTGGCCTTCGTATATTTTGGTCTAAAGTACGGTTTGTCATCTGTTTACTTACTTAGCGATTAAGTTGGGAAGCTAGAAATCAGGCACCTTTTTCTTCATTAAAAAAAATAAATAAAAAGAAGCTTGGCCCAAGATATAACAGACCTGACCCTATAGATGTTCCCTTAATGTTGTGTTGCTTTTACATCTCCTGTTGTTTCATAAGGAGAAATTTAGCATAGAAATATTAAAAATAATCCTTCATGGTGGTTTTTTTTTGCATAATACCAGATGTTGTGAAGTTAACCTTTTTTTTTTTTTTTTCCTTTCTTTTGAGTCATTTGGTATGGGTGTTTTTTTTTTCTATTAGAACAATTGTAGAAAAGGTGGGAAGCTGAGCAGTGAGCCCAGACTGGAGCCAAAAACTGAGGAGAACTAAGTGCAGGGACTTGCCAAGTTCCCTGCTTCCCTACTGGGAAGAACTGCACTTCCCAAGTCTCGGGCATTTAGAGGGGAATTTTCTGGCTCTTTAGAGCAAGCATAGTGATAAATGATCCAGTACCTTTTTTCCACATTTCTTCTCCATCTAAACTGCAAATGAAATCAGACCGTGCCTTTCTCTGAAATTTTAAGATTATATTAAAAAGGGAGACAAGAAGTTTACAGAATTTAGAGGGAACCTATACAAAAGAAGCATCAGTGATCGCAAAGCAGCAACCCAAACAACAAAACTGCTTTTCCCACTGCATCGTACAGCTTTGAACATCTTTTACTGGAAGAGGAAGGTTTTAAGAACCCTAAAACTGTATAGTATTAGATCATACATTGCCTGGTGTACTTCTGTCTTCAGATCTGCACCTGAATCGTTGTGAAATTCATTCTTTTCCAAAACTTCTTTTTTTTTGCAAGCATTTGGTATTTTCTGTCAGATAAATGGATTCCTGAAGTTGATAACATGGAAGAAGTTATCCTGCTCTTTTGCATTTCACTGAACTCCATTAATAACAAATGTCAAGCACTGCTCATATTGGTTCCATTCAAGAGAATTCAAGGAAAGCTAGTGAAAAATTGTGCATCTGATCAAATGTTTGAGAATCCCTGAAGAATGAATTATGAAGCGTTGTAGTGAAACATGTCAGCTGGTTGAGCGATAATGTAAAGTCATCCATCCCTTTGAGTGTGTCATGGGAAGGACCTTGGAGAGCATTATAGAGCAAAACATAACTGATAGTCTAATCCATGGATTTCTAATGGATTCTTATGGATTTTTTTTTTTTTTATGGATATTGACTTTGGTGTGTGTATTGTATGTACGCACTGAATAACAAAACACATTCATAGAAATTAATCTGAATTATGTATTTGAATTTATGTAACAGGAAGTAAGTCTGAGTTCCTGATGATCTTTGCATGTTCAGCTGAGCTGATGAGAGTGATGTCACTGAAAACTCCATTAGGGGACAGACCTGTTACTTTTGCCTATCCGATGGGGAACTTCAGTTCTGTGAAGTCTCAGCAGGGGCACTACAAGCATCAGTTATTTCCTCCCTAGCTGTAGCTAACTGGAGCAGCAGTGTTGCAAGAAGGAGCTTCAGCAGCCTACAGAGGACTAAGTAAAATGCAGCAAAATGATGATCTTTTGATGTCAAGAATTTATTTTCTCTACATGTTGCCATAAGAGTGGGAGGAGAGGAAAGACATGGTGTGGCAGTCTGGAGAGTAAGAAAGGAGCTGACTCTCCAGAACTAGGAGAAAAGGCAGAAAACAGTGATGCCGAAGAGAGTATGTCCTGAGGATGAAGTGTGGGAGAAATGATCTTATGCGTATATATATAAAAAAGGTGGACAAAAAATTTGCATTCTCTGACACAGTTTATGGAAGAAAGAGAGAAAGTTGCGCAGCCCTTTGCAGCACAGAAATTACAAGGGACATGTGACAGCTTGTGGTGTGTGTGCTGTTTTCACAAATGCTCACTGGCAGAAGGATGAAAGAGGTAGTATCCCTGAAGCAATCTTTGTTAGTGTCTCATCTCACAAATCATTGCAAAGCAGAGCTGGATGAACAGGAAAAGCCAGTAGATTATTTCAGAACAAACTGCCATTAAAAGCTTTCTCAGGAAGGAATCATATAATAAAGTGAAATGTTAGTGGTCGCTGAAACTTGGAAACTGGAAGTAAATTAGGGAGGAAACTTAGATAAACCCAAAAGTCATAAAGAATTTTTTGGAAAAATTACACTGGCTGTTGGTGGGTTTTATTAATTGCATTCAGTGATGATGTTGAAAATGGAAATGAGGGAAGCACTAACAGTGAGCAAATATTTAGATGCACCCACAGAGCACAAAAGAATAAAAATGGACTAAAACCAATGCTGGCATAATGGCTGGATGGTGAAACAGATGTTCTCACAAGTAAAAGCAATAGACTTTTTTTTCAGCATTTGGAAGACTGAAACACAGGGAAAAGATCTGCAATGTGTCCTAATGTTTTTAGACAGGGATAGTAAAAATAACATCTTCAAATTTACTTGTAAGGCAGATCAATCATATTCATATTCAGTTAGATGATTGACTAGAGGCACAAATAATGAGTTCTTACTTCTAGTGTTGCTCTTTCACACAGTTTGAAAAATCTTTTTTCACAAAAGTTTGCCAAGTTTATACTGTCTTTTGAAGATCTTTGTTCCCGTAGATAGTTTCAGTAAAGGCTAGGCAATGTGGGGCAAAGGAAGGAATTTGTGGAACTTGAAAATCTAGCAATTGGGAAATATTATTGTTATTACTGTTGTTATTTTAAAAAGATAGTCTACTTTATTGGTCAACAATGCTGAAAGGCTTTTTGGAGCAGAATTAGCGTAGTAAATTACAAAAGATACAGTGGTCTGCAGACATCACTGGCTTTCTTTAGGATTAAGATCTATTCACAGTAGATTTTGGGGAGAGAGATTCAATTTAGATTTGTGATTGGCATGTCTGTATACCTTAACCTGTTTGGAATTAGAATTTTAAATGACATTTTGGGATCTCTAACATTTTTGTGGAAATAGAGTACCGTATGCTATGAATAGTCAGCTTGTTACCAAAAGCAAACTACTATTATTAGAGATATCTATTATCAGTGAGTAGTAACTACTTAAAAAATAATTCATCTCCATATGGGAAGGAGGCCTTGATAAATCTAAATTAAAAGTAAAACCAAATGAAAAAAATCCCCGTTTTCCTGCAGATGTTAGGCAGGCAAAGTTCCCCTGGAAAGGAGAAGAAATAACATAGGCTTGAGTCCAAAATTACCCCATTCTTACCCTCAGCCAATTTTAGACACGAAAAGAGATCATTCACACAACCAGAATGCACAATCTGCAAGAACAAAAAAAGCCATTACCACCTCAGGTCCAGTTAGGTTTGGACCTGGCTTCTGTCTGAATAATGGCCATACACTTTATGGTGGCCCGCTCTCCCAGACCAGGTATTGTAGAACAGGTTTCACACCATTTAAAGATAGATTTTACTGTCATTCCTGAGTTCAAACCTTCATCGGTGATTCGAAAAATACCTTGCTTTAGGTGATACTCTGTCCCCAGATAACATCTTTAAAGACTAGCATAAATAAATATGTATTTTTGAAAGCTAACAGGCTTTAGCAAGTTTAGCCCCGAGCCACAGAGACAGAGATCTTCTGTAGTAAATTCTTCATAAACATCAAATAAAACAAAGTAACTGCTTTGTTCACTGTGAACTTAAAGTTTGAAGATCAGCTAGAGGTAACTGTAGTATATAGATTGTAAAAGGAACAGAAGAATCAGTATTTGCGTTTTGTGATAGGCAGTGGCTCAGGATACTCATTATTAGATTTAACAGTCATCAATATTTGTGTAAAAGTTGTAAGAAGGGGCATTTTTAAACACTGAAAGGAGAAATTTTCAGAAGTACCTACAGATAGTTCCTCCTGCAGCTAAGGGGAAGCCTGGGAGGAGCACGAAGCCTCTACTGTGGAAACTTGGTAAGCAGAAAAGGTGTGTCTGTGGAGGAGTGGTAAACAGAGGTTGATATTTCATGGTGAGGGGGACATGATAGGCACAAGTTTTGGTTGTATGGAAGAGAGGCATGTGGAGAAATGCAGAGGGAGAATGACATAATCCAGTCACACAGTTTGTATACATCCAAAATGATCTCTTGCTATTCAGTCAAAACATATGCAGGGCATGGATATCCTGGATCCTACAGGACTGGTATAGTTAGTGAGATTCTTCCAATTAAAAATATCCCATATGATCAGAGCACTCAATGAGAATGGTGGGGGGGAGAATGGAATGAGAGGGACAGTTTCAAGGCCTATAAGCACAGGAAACTGAAGTTTTAGGCATTATTTTGAACAAGTATAGGCAGAGTAAGGTTGAAGAGAAGCAGATATTTCAGCTATAAAAGCTTAAACATGGAAAGAGAGACAAAAAGACCCAGTATCTTGGAGATGTTTGGCAGAAAGTTATCCTTCTGGATGTGAGAATCTAGGAAAAAATCTGACTTGAAGGTGATGTCCATGCTATAGGCCTGAAGGAATGAGCAGAATTGCAAAGTCGTTGGCACTGGGGGGGCAAGGAGGAAGGAGGGCAAGATAAAAATTCAAAAATTGAGGTTCGAGTCGGTGAGAAAAAAAAAAGTAAAGAAAATCTCATGAGAACTTGCTAACTCATTGTCTCACGAGAAGAGTTCTTCTTTGTAAAACTTGTTATGGAACCCAGCCAGGGCTCCAGTACTTCCCAGTAAGCTCCAGGCAAGAAATCTTCATGATTTCTGTCAATTTGCCTTTCTAGTTTCAGTATGGTTGGCCAGTGAACAAAGTCAGCCTGTGAGGTTGATGCCACTGTGCATGACAGGTGTTATTTGGATTTGTATATATTTCACCTATCTGCTCCATTGTATTTTTTTCCCAGATATGTTTTAAGTATGTTTTGTAAAACAAGAAAAAATGAATTATGAACAAATGAACAGCTATTCCAGCTGTGTTAGAGGAGGTAAGAATAAAGAGGGAATTTGACAAACATCAGTGTTTATAAAACATTCTTCGGTAATATCAGCCGGTAGGATTTCTTTGAAATCTGTGACAAACCTGGGAATAGGATAGCAAGACTAAAGATAAGTTCAGCTTTAAATATTTCCTCTGATATTTTTTCAGTCTTTTTTTCCCCCTTAATGCCTTTTGCTGCTTTTAATTGAGACCTCAAGGGAAGGAAGTATATTATAATTTATGGTAATGAGTTTCAGTCCCTGGCCTTGATTTCTCTCTTCTGGTGTAGTAGTAATAGAAAGACTTATTATGCTAGGTTATGAAGAAGGGGAAAAGTTCTACTAAAACTGCTGTGCGAGGAAGAAACCACAACAACCACAAAAAGGAATAGAAAATTTTGCAGGTAAAATGCATGATGAGATAATCAGTGGTCTCCCTATGCCTAAGGCCTTTGCAACATTTCAAACAATGCCTATTGAGATACAAGGACTCTTCAGAGAATCTGAAAGTGAAGGTTATGAGTGGATCTCGAGGTGGGAACTCCCTGCAACATGTCCCCTAGCCCTGCTCTGCCAAAGAGCTGGTACGTGGGGGTTCACATGTGGCCAGATCCCATTTCAGTGCACATTTAAGACACCAATGTACACCTAGGTGTCAGAATTTGTGTCCCATGGCAAGGTCCTTCCAGCTGGAAAACCTCAGGGGTTACAGTCCTGGCCTTGAATAATTGGAGTCACAGGTTCAAGCCAAGGGCAGAGGTCAGGCTTGACCCCTTGGCATAACACAAGTTGAAGGAGGTCCCAGCATCTCCTTTTTTGACCAGAAATGTTAGTGAGGAATGGGGAAGGCTTTCCTGACACAGGGATTGCTGAACTAGATTTAGTTCCTGAGGCAAAGGGGCAGCTGGACTTGGTGGAATGTGATTTGTGAGTAGGAATGAACACTTTATTAATTAAAAAAAGCCTTTATTTCCCTTGCTACTTGTGGATTTGACAATGTACTTATGTAGATTTTTTTCTTCTTAATCTGGCTACAATGATGACATGAAATTATTTTAATTCCTAGTGCTCTATATTCAACCGCAGTTTTCAGTCTGCAGCTCACATAGCCTTGAGTGTCCACAGGCTAGTTCTGAGTGTGCTGTGAAAGGTAAATTAAGAACAACAAAACAATTCTTGGAATTATAGTAGTTTTATATTCCCTATGTAAATTCTGCCTCCTCCTAAAATCTTTTTAGGTTTTGTTGTGGTTTAACCCAGCTGGCAAGTAGAACCATGCAGCCGTTCACTCACTTCTCCCCCAACCCCCAGTAGGGTAGGGAGAAAAAGGAAAAAATACTCGTTGTTTGAGATAAAGACAGTTTAATAGAACAGTTGTGGAAGAGAAAATAATAATAATGATGGTAAAAGAATATACAAAATAAGTGATGCAATACAGTTTCTCACCACCCGATGATTGATTGCCCAGCCCATCCTGATCAGCAATTGCAGATTCCTGCCCCCCAGCTGACCCCCATTTATATACTGACCGTGATGTCTATGGTATGGAATGTTCCTTTGGCCAGCTTGTCTTGTCTGTGCTCCCACTCAGATTCTATGGGAAGCTGAAAAAGTCCTTGACTTAATATAAGCATTACCTAGCAACAACTGAAACAATATGTATTATCAACATTATTCTCGTACTAAATACAAAACACAGCAGCTACTAGGAAGAAAATTAACTCTATCCCAGCTGAAACCAGAACAGGTTTCCACTAACAAAAAAAATTTGAAAATTGCTTCTCTCTGGAGAAAAGCAAGAGTAAATGTCAGTTCAGCTTTGCTGGCTTTTAATTTTTCTTGCTTTACAACTTTACCATCATACAGGAAGAGAATAGTAACTTATTGCTAGATAGTGATGTGTCATAATATATGTGCATATAAAACAATAACATGCATGCTATTACAGGAATTACAATCCAGTGTTGCAGTCTTAGGGCAAAAGCTATAACAAGAATGAGAAAAAGGATTATACTGATCTTTCTGATCCTTTCTTGAAAATAATTTTAAGCTTTCTACATATCAAACAAATATGTCATTAACAGGCTACCATGACTTTCCTGGTCAAACTTTGTGTTAACACTTGTTATTCTAGTTAGGATTCAGTTCTGAAAATAAACTCACGGCATGTGCAACCAATTACAGAGGTAAAGACTTTATCTGCTAAGATATTTAGTGCAGGGACTGACTTCTTTCATGTTCTGTATAGGCCTGAGTTCATGGTCAGTGTTCTATAAATACAATTTTAAAAGCTTTTGTTTGTGACTTTAAATATGTTTAATGCAGTTCTTTAATACAGCCAAGTCAGGAGTTTATTCACTTTGATGATTAAGGGGAAATTTGTTTCTACATTTTTAATTCTGATTTTTATTGAATACGTAACAGTTTTCTTTGCCCAGTATCACTTACAAAGACATGGTCTTGACCTGATTTGTATGGTGCTTTTTGTTCTCATATTCCAGAGCCATAAAATTCATTTTAATATTTAATTAAAAAAACTGCTAAGTCAACTGATTATTAAGTAGATTTGCTTGTACTAGTAGCAGTATTGAATATATTATGCCATTGATCTGCTATAATTATGTCTTCTTCTTTTATCAGACCTAAATAGCAAAGTTGAGTTTCTTACCTCAGATCTGGCTATGGTGGATGGAAATTACATAGCTCAACTCATTTCAGATAAATGAAATGAAATTAAAACGGTTGTTTTTTGTGAAGAAGATGCACCACAAGAACAAATTATGGATACCTGTTTTTCTACCTTGTGTTTGCTG
This sequence comes from Pluvialis apricaria, assembly GCA_017639485.1. Classification (NCBI taxonomy): domain Eukaryota; kingdom Metazoa; phylum Chordata; class Aves; order Charadriiformes; family Charadriidae; genus Pluvialis; species Pluvialis apricaria. The sequence goes on along the minus strand of CM030008.1, from coordinate 42,608,581 downwards.
CTGTTGTCTACAAAGTAGAGATGAATTTGAACTGTTGGTTGGTTTTAAATAAATACATAGGAGTGTTTATAATATCACGCTAATATATTTGTGTAAATATTTAATATAAAACTCTCTTGTAACTTCCTTTGCTTTCAGCTGTTGACTCCATGACCGTTGTGATGTGCACTTTTGTCATTTTCAGGCAGTGGTAATTAAGCTCACCTTAGGGAAGAAAACATGAGAGCCAGGATCCACAGAGCCACTTCCCGTCCCCTTGCAGCACAGCACTGGCAACTGTATTATTTCCTGAGGAAGTCTAAGGTTTGATGTTTTCTATGTGAAGCCCTACATGTCCTTTGCAGTTGTGATCAGTTGTCTGGGAAGCCCAGAGTGCCCAGGAAGAACAGAATTTGCATTTTTTTGACAGAACATGGGTCTGGCAGTTTTTGACAGAGCTGTTTGGCTGACATCATGTTCCGTGGCTAATGTGGGTCTCACAAAATCTGCATGAAGTACTGGGCAGGTGCTTCTTGAAAGTGTGCTTGAAACAGTGACAATCCAATTTCTGTAAATATTTCTAGGGTATTATCAAAGCTGTAATGTCTGAAATAACTTGAGTTCCTGTAGTTACTTTAAGACTAGAAGGTAAAATCTTTCTGGATTGGATGCTCAGGAGCAGAGGGATTTGCTAATTAGATTTAATTGTGTCAGCCTGCAGTGCCTGATAAAATTCAAATCAAATATTTTGTTGGCAGATCCTCAGATCCTCAGATACTCTGCTTCTGGCTGGAGGTACTGCCTGCCCAGTGTTAGTCTATCTTGTGGCTGGGGATTTTATTCTCTGTCTCCATTTATCTGTATTGTTACATCCTCATTTGACTCCAAGTTGCTTCACAGTGGACTGCTGTTGTTGCTTTGTGTGCCTATCTCAAAGCGGGTGACTGTTCCTACAAGGAACAATGTCCCTGGCTATTCGGATAAATGAAAGATCCCGGAGCTGGCGAAAGACTGTGACAGAAGAAATGTACCCAAAGTAGGCAGGCATTTGAGCTGAAGAGAGGGTAGATACTAAGGACTGTTAGGATCAGAAGTGATTTTTTTTTTATTTTTTTTTTGGCAGTTACAAAAAAATAGGTTGAGAGTTTAGATTGCCTCAGGCAGAAAAAATAGTTTTCAACAGAGAGGAAGCACAGAGGCTGATGACAAGAAGGCGGCAGTCTGGAGTGATGAAGTGAACTGTTGGTAAAATGGAAGGTATTCTGCATAATTGGTGCCTCTTACAGAAGAGGTGTTGCAGTGTAACATTGCTGGAGATCAGCCTGCTGGAGGGAGGTGAGGTAATGCGAAGAGTCCAAGGAATGTCAAATTACCTGTCTGACAAAGTATATGAGCATAGTGTTCATGAATATTCTACTGTATTACCAAAGCAGGTGCTAAGCTGTGTCTGCTTGAGAAGGAGGATGAATTCTCACTTTCCCTGATGTGATTTCCTACCTAGGAAATGATGCTGGCCTCTGTGCTGAGATACAAACCTATTAATTATCAGTGTCTCCTTCATGTGAACTCTGTCTGTACCAAGTCCCGAGGCAATATACTGGAGAGCTGGGATGTACCTCTGTGCTGCAAACGTACACCTTGGCTTTGGGTTCTGCACTGGTCTGTGCTTATTTTTCCCTTTCCTAGTCTCCTCTGAAAATAGCCCAGGTCTCAGGTGATCCTCTCCTGTTTCTAGGGACTCTGGCACAATGTGCATGAACTAGGGTTTTGAAGCTCTACTATACTCAACATATGTTACTTTATTATTTTTTGCCAGGTTTTGGTTGAGAAGTCATGGGATTTTTGATTAAGGCATATGTTTGACCTGTCTTTTCTCTAAGGACAGAAGGAAGCAGTTGGGCATAGGGATACACACAGGGAATAGGAAAGATGCATAGGACCCCTAGAGATGGATGGCTCTGACAATCTGAGTTACTGTGACTTCACCAGATCAGTTGTGTCATAGTGACTTACTGTTACATGTCCTTGTCTACCAGGGACAGAGAGCAAGACAAAGCATTTTAGCTTCAAGCCTCTTCCAGCACGGTAACACTGTTGTGTGTCTAAGCCACTTGCTGTTTTTCAATTATAGCTTTGTTGGTTTTTTTCTCCTCCTTTAGAAGAAAACAAAATAAAATATCACAGAGTTTCCTGCTGGCCTGCTCATTCTATAAATGAACCACCCTTTCCACTGCCCTGCTTGTTACTGGGATTATTCTTGGCAAAAATATTTAGCATTTATGTGTTGGCAAGCTGTGTATTAGGGAGAGATGAGAAAGGGATCATCATTAAGATGAGAAAAGAAAGCAAATCTGAGGAGGTAAGGGGAGGATGCTGTGAGGGAGAGAGTTAAAAGTGAGACTGCTAATATCTGAAAGAAATCCATGTTAGGAAAGAGGACAAGGTGGTAGAAATCTGAAAGCAAGGAAACTGCAAGGAAGAGAGGCTGAGAGAGTCTGAAGAACTTTGTAGAGAAAGGAGACCAAGGCTGTAGAATGAAAAACAAAATTATCCATGTGCTGTGGAAAGGTTAAAACAGATTTCACATTGGTTTTCCAACAACATAAAGTAGGAATGTGGAGAGCACAGTGCAGGTTATTATCAGTAGAAGGGACCCCAGTTCCAAGGTGTGATGCTCGTAGCAAACTGCCTATAATTTTCAGCAGCAGTTAAGGGACAGCCCTAGCCCTGTACTAATAACAATTTAATCATGGCCCAAAACTTCTCTAGGCTTCTTTGCAAAACCTGCACTCTGTTGCTGTAGCTAGATAGCTGCTAACGCTTGAGCTGGCTGATGGAAAGCTGCCTCACTGTTGTGAGAGCAAGTTAGACATACTGCTGGCTTTAATGGAATTTATTATATACCCACCTCTTTTTTAGAAAATGTGTGTAAACTTCTAAGTCATTTAAGTGCTTTGAAAAACCTACTCTAAATCTCAGTGCTGTGAAATGATGAGTGGGAAGATGCTTATGAGGTTACATTGGGTAAAGCCTTTGGCACTGTTCACTACAGCAGTAAAAATTCAATGAGGAAGTGTTGAAATTGTGTCAGAGGAAACTGTTCCAGCAGGGAACTCGAGACTATAAAAATAAATATATATTGCTGTCTTGTGAAATGTTAATAGACAATTTGAAAAAAAGACCTTGGGCCTTGTAGTCCAGATGTTGACAAAAAAATTGCAAAATATCATTTAAACTGTTTTCCTTGTGATACACTCAAGGGTGGGGCAGAAATATCGGCATCTATTCAGTCTCATTAACCTTGAAATGACTGGAATAAATCTCTGTGTAGCGTGACAGAGTTCACTCTTGAAGCCCCTTTTTTGGTTTAGTAGAAATATAAAGGCAATATTGGAAGGGAGACCATAAGGAAGTCTTACACTTAGTAACACTCAGGAAAGCAATGCTAAAGAGGCCTCGTGTAATTATTCTAGAATATGAGTAAAAATATTAGAAAAAAAAAAAGCTATATGTGATAAAGCAGAGGACACTGTAAAGTCCAGTGACAAGTTCACTCAAATTAAACCTGTTTTCCAGGCCTTGCAAAAATGAGTGTTTTTTACACAACAGAGTCACTCCAGGAACCGGTTATCAGTGTTTCTCAAGCAGCACATCACAAGTGTACTGCAAAACAGTAGCGTAGAAGCTACAGAAGTGTAGCCTAATATAGATGTTTTCTTTTGCTTGGCTCATTTTGATGTTAATTGTGCAGACCTGTGGCTCTCTTTGGGTGAAATTTCTCTCTCTGCAGAGCAGAAACACTTATGTTACAATTAAAACCCTATTTTCAATGCTCAAGTGGGACTTCCATGGTGCATAGACCCTGTGTTGAAGTAATTTCTGTGTTATTACTTTTTCAATACTTTATGTCTGCAGTAGGTTGTACTATGTTCTCAGCAAGTATTTATGTGAGGAACATGGCTTAAGGCAGCATATAATTTTCAAAATAGACAGAAGGTAAAAGAAAGGGTACAGAGATTTTCACATGGCTATTGTTACTGTTCACCCTTGCTATCTAGTTCTCTATGATATGGCGGTTGCACAAAACACATTTTACTAATGAAAACCACAGTTTTAATTTATTTTTTTTTTAAGCCTGACCTTCTTTTAAGTCAGAACAAGGGCAGCGTAGTCCGTTTTAATGCATCAGAAGGGTTAATCTAGAATTGCCTCTTCTGGATAATCTTTTGTGTTTCCTGCTGTTTTCTTTAAATACTTCCAGCTGCATAACTACTGTAATAGCTATCCTAATTTTCAGTCAATGGCCAAGACAACATGAAACTTCACTCCGGGCCAGTTTGATTCTTAGGTTTGAATTTTACTTCAGTGAAAGCTAAAGCACACGTTTAAAATTCTAGTAGAATACAAAAGTTTCTGATAACCACAGCAGTGTTAATTTATAATCACTAATAAAATGTCTTTTTCTGGTAAGTCCCACAAATTAACATACTGTTTCTTACAAACTATTTGGGTTTTGCATGTATGACAAGAAAGAATGGGAAGGAGAGCCTTTTGAAATGATACTGTAATTTGATGTGCAAAATCACTTCTCAGTTGCTGACAAGCTGAACACCACATATTTGGTTCAGGAAGCGCATCCATGTTGAAATTAAGTTTACATTCCTGGTCATTATGGGAGAGGATGGAAAGGAAACCACCTCACTGTTTTTTAGTGAGGGTGATATAATGGATACATTGGAATCAATTGCACTGAGAGTAATGGAGTAAGACTGCCCACATCATTACTCTGCAGACATTCCTTTTGCCCGCTCCTCCCACTGCTCACAGGATCTGATTTTGGTGGTTCATTCCTTGTGTCATTTCTTTGGAAAGACGATTTTTGCAAAAATACTTTTTCCCTTCAGGCATGCTGTTGTGAGGTTTCTTTCCAAGGAGTTGAAGGGTACTAGTGAAAATTAGCAGCTCAGAAAAAAAAAAAAAAAAAAAAAGATCTAAAACATTATTTATTTTTTTTTTAATATTGGGCTAAAATGAGAGTGACTGCAGAATTCAATGGCTTAGGAACTGGGCACCCCAAACTCTGTTCGTAGTTTTAACAAGGCTCTGATCACACTTCCTTTTCTTTTCCTACCTTCTGGCCATCCTGTTTACTTGGACTTTAAATCTCCTGTGCACTAGGTGTCTGTGCAATGTGTGGTGTGCACAGAGCAAAGAGATCATCAGTCCACCTGGTACGCTGAAGTCCTAAGGTCAAAGGTGCCTATAGTGATGACTTAATGTCACCTGCATGGGCCTGCATGTCATGATGCTACACCTAGCCTAATAACTATGGATTTTAGAGAAAAAAAAAAAAAAAAATATATATATCCAGTCTTTCACTGCTGACAGTCTGAGGTTTAATAACTACAAGGGGGAAAAAGAGGAGAACAGAATGAATAGCATCGGAGGTGACTAAGTTATGGGCCTAGCTTCCCTCTAGGGGTTCAGCCAAGCACCTACATATAGTAACCTGACTCTCCAGAGTATGTCATCTACCTTTACATTAGCCTATCTAGGCTGTGATGCATTCCCCTGAGATACTCTTCCAGGTAGAGTTAGGACTGTGGAAAGGGTCTGTCAGTATCACCTGCATTGAGTTCGATGGTACAGGAAAGGCTTTGTAAGAGTGCCTGCATCCTGATAGTCCATAGTCTGATTGTAGACTATATTTGTACTGTTAAATGCCTTGGGAACTGCGGTCCAATTTTTGTCCCTTATCATAAGTGGGGAGGGAGAATATGTCCATTAGAAAACCCCAGAACAGGCACAAAGAAGTATTTGGAACAAACGAATGTCAAAGGACATCTCTGACTACTGCAATACAGCCAGAGTGGGTATTCCACAGTGGCCAGTTCAGCCCAAAATAGCTACACTGGTTGCATGGGAATTATCAAATTCAATTATTTTCAGTGTTTTTCCTTTGACTAAAATATTGATCTTAAACTAATTACCTATTACTAAAGGTGACTGTAAATCCAAAGTTATGCATTTGGGAAAGGGACTTAAACATGGCCAGGGGGTCATGCCTTATAATTGAGGCTCAATTAGAAACAAAATAGGGATGTCACAGATCTAAGACATTAAATGCACTGTTACTGTGGGAAGCTTTTATTAATATAAATAAAGAAAATGGAATTATTTTAAATTCAAATAACCACAAAAATATATTTTTACCAGTAAAAATATATGTTTTACCAAAGAAATTAAATTCCAGAGGCGCAGACAGTCGAATTGTCTTTTTGGTTCTGTTACTTTCAGTGGTATATGGATTCCAGATTATGTATTTTAAAATGACAATTAGTACAGATTGGTGAGAAAGGAAGAGTCGCCTCTGCTTACATATATAGCTCTGTCACAGGCCCTATGTGGTTTTTTGCTTCTAATTTATTGTCTCACAAAATGCGTGATGCAGTCCATGATGCCAGGAGCAAAATGCCCAGGAAAAGCACAGCAGGACGCTATTAAAGACCTGAAAGGTCTTTAACTAAAGAGTACCAGAGCTCAGTGCAGAACTGTGTCCTGTTCTCCTCACGGAACAAACAGAACTCAACTAAAATAAATAATTAATTCTATTGGACTTTGTTTTAGAAAACTATGTCTGCCCTAGTCAGTCAGTGGCATTCTACAGTAAGTAATAATGAAGTGACAGACTTTTTAGTTCAGTAGTTCTTCTCTAGTTAAAAGTGGTAAGGGATAAATTTATTTCATACTGGGCATCAAGAAGCCGCGCTGATGAACTCTGTATCTGTGGTTGGCTGCGTGGGGAAGAATGAAGAGGGTAATGATCCTAGAAATGCTAGTATGTAATGTTCCAGTTTTCTCAGTGCTCAATCCGAGGAGGGTGTGTGCCACCCAATCTGAATTTTGCCTTCCTCTTCTTTTACCACAGCAACACAGCTCTTACCCTCTAGAGCCATACATTGGAAATAAGTGAGATATTGGGTTCTGACTGCAATGTTATGGTCCACCAGAGGTTGTTACACAGCAGCACAGAAAAGATCTTTGGAAGAGCTGGACAGATGAGGCCCCTTTAAGACTACCTCCCAGGAGAATATTTCTCTCCTTGTGTTCAGGTTGGAGGTGGCAGCAGCTGAAAGAGGCCTAATCTACAGTAAATTGAAATTACCATAAAACTATCAAAGCCATGATGTTTGACACTAGGTGGCCAAGGTTTTTCAATTATATTAATTTATATCACTTCCCTGCAATAACTGACAAATTAATTAAAAGCTGAATAGGTATAATGATTAATAGGATTATTGCAGGCACTTTGAACTAAAAAAACTATAAAATGCTGATAATTATGTTAGGTGCTACATGAGGCTCAGAAAAGATGTGGGTAAATGATACGGAAGGTCACTGTGGGCAGTTCCAGCTGGAAGGGACCTCAAGTCATGTCACTGCCCCTGGAGTCTGGAACAGAGGATTGTTCTTGGAGGCGGATGTCTTTAGCACCATTGTCATAGCTGTAAGATTAAAATTTATCAAAACTGGCAGTGCGTTCAAACTGTGTATGGAAGGAAACAGTCTCAGAGAGTTCCCAGGACTGTCTTCTTTCTAAAAGGCTGCCCTGAGAGGCTGGATTTCTATTCACGGGCTTTGGGTGGGCTCAAAACAAGGGCAATCTGTACTAATGAAGCCAGTAAAGCCTTTCTGTATTTTTTTAGCAGCAAGTTGTTTTGGAGCATTCTGGCTCCTGTGTCATTAATCATCAAAGCAACTCCAACTGTTTAGTCTGCTTCTGGACCTTTTCTTGAACTATCCATCAGGGGGGCTTTGGGAGTAGAAGGGCAGTGATCCTTAAAAGAAGAACAGAAAATGGAGCAATAAGGAAAGCTAAGACAACTTCTTTGTTTGATTTCTTTTGTGAAATGAGACAAAAGAAAGAGAAAGAATAAGATATTGACCAATCTAGACTAGGAGAGTGAATAGTCTGACACTGCGCTTTTTCATTTGAGTGGAAAAGAGGCTTTTTGCTGCTACCGTTTTTCCTGTTTTATAAGATACCTCTATGCTGTTTGATGTCAATTTGGAATGCTTTTTTGTTTACCCCTTTTGACCATGATGCACAGCAGGAAATGGAATAAAGAAATATAAGAAACCGCACTCTATGAAATTAGTTACTTCTGCCTCCTCTCTTGTTCCTGGCAGCTCTGTTGCTTAAGTTTCTTATTTTCCTTCATCTTCAGATTTCTAGACTCTCCTAAGTTTTGTCTCTCTCTGCCAGCTTTTACAGCAGATGGAGGAATATGTAGCATAGAATGATATTCATTAGATAAATAAACTTCACAGTTACAGAAGTGAGAAAAAGGAGAGTCCAGCAAAGAGGTAAGTTTATGGAAACTTGTGTTGCAGTCTCTGCTTTGTTAGAGACTTCATGCTTCACTTGCATTTAGCTTACCTCCATATCAGTTTTATGTAAGTAGAGATGAAGAGTATGTCCCTACGTTTCAGAGATCTTATGAGTCTCAACAAGGGCATGTGGTGGTCTATACTTTGAGAACAGGAGTTATATAAGTTCTTTGCATAGGAGTATTGATCATGTATCTCTGATCTCATCTTCTGAACGATCTGTCTCACCAGGACTACCCTGATATCAAGCAGCTTTTAACATCCATCACGGTAAATACAAAACCCAAGCACTACGGAAATGTTTTCTTTGAAATATTTTTGAGAAACAAAGGTGACATGACCCAAGTTTAGGGTAAATCAAAATGTAGAATTTTATTGTCCTCAAAAATTGGATGGGCCCAACACAGGTCTTGATAATGAAATAATAAATATTAGCATTCTACAGCTCACAGATCCAAATGTGAGAATATGACAATGCCTTATGTCCTAATTGGGTAGATAGATAGAAAATGCTATTGAGCTCAGTGGACTACTATGGGCATAAGGTACTATTGATTACTCTTATTTATTGTGGTATGTGGTCTGTGGCAAAGGGTATCTACACGATTAGGTCCAAGCAAGGCAGATTTGAGAACAATTTCTTGTTTAATGCAGAAAGGTCAGCAAAACATGTATTCTGCCTTCAGAAAACACCCTGTCTTACTTTCACCTAGCTGGTTGCCTGTTTAGCTCCCATCACTAGTATTTTCTGAGACTTTATGTTATCAGGTGGGTTTGGTGCTATATTCAATTTAGTGAGTGCTGCACTATCAAACAGTTTTGTTTACCTTTTAAAAATAGTCTAGTAATTTCTTTTCATTTGCATCCTATTCTATACAAGCACAGATGCAGTGTACACAATGCACTGTAATTAACAGAGGAAAGTCTGAGGAAGGCTGAACACATTCTTACTACCTAAATTCATCCTGACTGCCTCTGAAGGGAAATGTGGGTAGTGTTATGCCCTTTGGGGAAAAAAATTCTTTGATTTGCCTTATTGGTCACTGAAGGTCATTTTTTATTCTAATGAAATACAGCTGCAGGTGCCTTTTATCTCTATATAAATATAGAAGTTTATGAATGCTGAAAACTCCTGAGGGACTGGTTTGTGTGTTGAGTGTTTTGCTTTGATACCTAAAGCAATGGTAAATAATTATTTATGTCCTGTGTGCAAGAACAGGACAGAATATCTGCACGCATTGAATATATCCAACATAAATTTCCATTCTGAAAATGTCTCTTTTGCATCTCATTCCTTAATATGGACTAGTTAAATTCAGGAGCCAAACTTTGCCTTTTTAAAAGCCTTGTTGTGTAATATAAGTCCCTGTGGTATTTTTTGCAGAGGTTTCTCATGAAAATCAGGGGCACTCCATTTTGAACTGCTGACTAAATATTACAGTGTGCTTTTGGAGGAATACACTATAGTCTTCAGATTCAATTACTGGAAATAACCACTTAACCTGTAACTACTTTTATGCCCTTTATTTCCACCAAAACTAAGTTGATTCATTTGAAATTTTAGGTGTTGGTTTTTAATATAGCACTAGAATTTTTCTGAAGAGTTTCAGTAAAAGAATGGTTTCTATTAATGGATAGAGTGAATTTGACTCCTTTCTCTTTTGAAAGATTTACCTGGTACTTTTCTGGCTCGTATTTCCACAGTGAACTCTTACTTAACAGATTGGTCATTACAGGTTTTGAGCAGATACATAAACAGAATAGAATTGTGGTTGTTATGCAGCAATACAAGAACACCTATACTGTATAAAAACATCATGATCACATAATCATAAATGCATTTGGCAGTAAATAGACTGCTTAAATATTTTCCAATCTATCAGGTGTTGCTTATAAGTGGAAAGAACTTTGCTACACCCATTATTCAGTACATAAACCAGTCGTACCCCATTCTGAAACTCTTAAGGAGACATTTACAACAGTGAAAATGACATACCATTTCAAAACTGTAACAACTGGATAATTGGCACTGCTGTGTATGTAGCTTCAGTTTATTTAAATAAATGGGAAAATATTATTTCATTCTAGATGGGTTAAGACTTATTATTTCTGTAAACACTCTTAATTTTTATTCCCTGTACTTTATAGATTCATAAACTGGGATTATCTGCAGTAGTCAACAAAGACACTATTTCATAAATTTTATTGCAGAACTTAAGGAAAAAGAAATTATGATTATTTGGGCGAAATGCTATCATAAGTAAAGTTGCAAATTTTTCCACTGAAAAAACCCTTTATTCAGGATGTGTAAAAGTCTCAAACCGTAACTTTTCATAAAAACCCCTCAGTTTCAACAAAAATGAAACGACACAAAGAAAGAGTCTGTATTGTAGTAGACAGGTGACACCAACCTAGATGTGAAAGACATTTTTAAAGTTCCCAAGATTAATTATGAGGGAATTAAACTACCTTGTTCAAGACGTTCAGTTAAGCATCATGTTTGACAGGCTTTTGCTGTTCTGTTTACTATTCTCTATGATTTAAGTGAAGAACTCTGAAAAAGATGGTTTTCTTCCTCCTGATGGGGAATAGAGACATGGTAATCTGGAAATGTTACAAAACAAAAATATAAGCAACTACTTTTATTTTACTTTGGTGGCTTGAAGGAAATTGGCAAAATATGTTCAAATATTGTTTCATTACAAAAAGCAATTGATTCTATACCTTTCTTTGGGCTAAAAGGGAAATTCTGGGGGAGAAGATTTGCTATGAGGACATAAAATCAGGTAATACTGAATTCTTTGCCTAAAAATACACTATAGCCTTTCTAATCAGGTGTAAATACAGTCCTTGGATGAGCAAGGGAAAGGAGATAGGGATCACTGTTTCACAGTCTTCCAAATTAACAAGATCATCTGAATCACTATACTTTGTACTCCTTATCAAACAGCCCTGCTTGCCCACTCGACTGGCTTTATACACAGCAGCAGCTATTACATGTCTAATTTTAACTGTGCCTTCAGTTTTGTCTATTTTGATGGCAATCAAGCATGGTTCTGACATTCCACTTGTCCACAACTAGTTTCCTGAACTAAGGCCTAAGGTTATGTCATAAGAAATAAAGTGTGCGTGGGCAAACCCACAAAAAGAAAAATTGTTCTCTTTGCCCTGAGTTTTCTGATTTAGTCTCTTTGAAGCTAACTAAAACCAATTAAGGTGTCACTTCAACACCGACTGTATCTTTGTGCCTAAGAAGGTAATTGAAAATGTCTTGGGCAAGTTGAACTTCATCAGCTGAAAACACTGCCTCCTTAAACATGTGTCTATTTTGAGAAATGGCTGTTTAAATGGCACTTTCAAATGAACAACTCTTTTTCTTGTGTGCTTTCAAGTGATAAGGGACAGCGATAAGTCAACTGCTGTTTATTTCAGTTAGTGTTGCAGAGACAATGCAACCAAGAAAAGTGAGAGCCGATCCATTTTTCTTCCCATGCATTGTGAAAAGAGCTTTTCACGTTTCTGCAGATCAATGTGACAACCCCCCTTCTGGGTGCCGGAAACAGCCTAAGGGTTTAATTCAGGCTACAGAGTACTACTTAGGTGCAAGGGGAGGAAGAGGAATTACCTTACAGCCTTGAAAGTGTTGTAAGTGTTATGCTAGGGGTAATCCTCCATATTAAAAAATGTTGAAGGGCAACAATATATAGTAGTCCCACAGAGGAACAGCACCTTTACAGTACCAGTTAAAAATCCTGAGTTTTGGTAATATATGAACATATGATATAAAGGGGTCTTGTAACAACACCTCAAATGGATTATTGTAGCAACAGTAACTGTTGAGAATCAACATACAGAACTGCTTTCTGCAATTGAATGAGATGAGATTATTTTGCCATTCACTAGAATGTCATACACACAAATATAAAAGCAGGTGCAAATATTTGCAGCTCTACCCCTTACTTACAAAGCAGAACATGAAACAATTAATTCATCTGCTTTTCAAACCTGCTTGTGTGATGGCCAAGGGCATTTTTGCTAGGTTTTCATACAATTTGTGTGTGCTTATACTGTGGTGATGGCTGAATTTGACAGGCTTAATTCTATTCAAAAGTTAGTTAGCTCCTATTTTGTAATTAAATAAAATTGGAAAAGAATTTTGTAATTAATAGTTGGAATATTAAAAGCAAGAAGGAAGATACAACTGGCATTCAGGCTAGAAAGACTTCAGCCTTTGAAATACAAACTTTGGCAAAGAGCAGCCACAACAGCAGGATTAGCATCAGGATTAATGTTTTAGCCATCATGTGTTCTTTTGGTCTTATTGTATTCTGATTACAAGAGATGATGGGAAGTACTGCTTCTTTGTGTGCAGGTCCCTACCTATTTTAAAAAGGCATAAAGGAATTTTCTTCTATTTTATTGTGAGAACTTCTGGTAATTTCCTCAAGGAGAAATCAAATCAAGTCTGCCCATACACTGAATTCACAAAATGATGATTCCAAAAATATCTGGGGAAACACAAGAGTGGACAGACCACTCCATGCCAGTTATTTCAGCATGCTCAGTGTTCAAATAGTCTCAGGGTGTAGAAAGTTACCCTGTTAAGGACTCAGACCAAAATGAAACCTAGAAGGACAGAGACCCTCTGTGTGCTGACATTTTCAAGGGTTCCAGCAGTTACCACCCATCCTAGCTGAATGCTTTATTGAGTATTTTTAACCCTGCTAAATACAGTGCTATGCTAAGCCACAATGGGGCTGAGTAAGAACTCCCATTTATCCTTTTTGCCCAGTCAAAAAAATTCTGGAAGGTGCAGGACTGTACAGTGATCTACTATTTATTAAAGTTAAGGTATGTAAAGAGTACAAATTATATTTAGACTGCAGATACCTTCAGAGAGGGCTGATGTTCCCCCTCTTTAACTGCACAGCCTGACATCTGTGGGATCTTGATATTTGTTGCTAATTTTATTTTATGTTATTGAAGCTCTGGCTCTTCTTAACTGAGTTAGAACAAAGATTCATTCAGACATCATTTTTTCCATACTTCCGCCATCTTACAATCCATTACAAGGCATTCTGATTTGGGATTTCAATTTTTTGTTTAAAAGCCTTTATGACACTATATTAAGCAAGGCCCAAATTCAAGAAAAATTTGTTTGACTTTAAATATATGTCTAAACCTTACTGACCTCAAGAGTTGAAATGGAGGTTCATGGTACATGGGGAACACAAATGTAGAAGACATACTGTGTAAATGAAGTCCAAACTTAAAAAGAATACGTGAAAAAGAGAATGAAACTATAAAACTAAAGATAATAATTGAATAATTGTGGAATTGAGTTGCCAAGATTCGTATATGTGATTTAATCATGTTTTGTGTAGGAACAGTGTGGAAAAGTGCTGCCTAGGAAGCCTTATTTTATTTCTAGAAATGACAGAGTGAAGCACTGAGCGTTTTAATATTCAAAACTTTTTACGTGTAGATGGTATAGACATGTAGATGGTAATACTAATCTAAGAAAAACCTTTTGAGAAATAGCCTTTTCTTTTTTACGTAGTTTTCATCCTTCTACTCCAAGGCAGCATCAGCTATACCTACTTTTTTTCTTGATAGATGTTTACCGAGCCTATTCTTAGTGACCTCCAATAGTGAAGTTACCACACTTCTCCCAGGCAGTGCATATCACGGTTTCACTATCCCTTACCATTTAGAAAGTCTTTGATAATGACTATCCTGGACTTTCTTCGGTGCAATTTAAGTCCATTACTTCTTTTTTTCATCCGTGAACTGATTATTACCAGCTCCTTGCTTTTAAAGCATTTGAAGTCTGCTCACTGAGTCTTCTCTTTTCTAAACTAAACACTCTCAATAAAGGAGGCTGAAATGGATTAGTACTAAAATCAACCGTCAAAAATAATAATCCACTGAAAACCTAAAAAGCTACCTCATATCATAAAAAGAGCTGATTACAGGCTATTTAAAATAAATTCCTTTCATGTTTTGCCTGGCATGAGAGACTGTCAGGAATGTTCAGATTAAATGTCTTTGTTGAAGAGAAATTTTTATTCTTCAAACTTAAAACTTTTCTTCCAAAACATGTCTAGTTTGGACATTTTTGAAAAGGAGGTAAAGCTTCAGTGAGAAACTATATGCCATCCAGCCCTGAAGAGTAAATGGTATAGTATTATTAGCTCAGGTAGTGTTAAGCTGAGGTCAAGGACCTTGCTGTGAATGATCTGGGTTATGAACTTCAGCACCTTGTACCCCACGTGAGCGTCCTAACCTTTTGCTGGTGTTTTTCTTGGGCTGAGGGAAGGTGCCCTTTCTTTTGATTTTTCACTTTGACGGGACTTTGTTTTGTCCTGGCCACCACATGTAAAATGTTAAATGTTTTCTGGATGAGAACATTCCCTTTCCATTTCGGACTGACAGCTCCACTATACACTGCACAAGGAAGATCCTTTTATAGAGCCATCAATTGAAATCAGAGAAGAAGAAAACAACATAAAACTGTTGTGTGTTTCTGACATTTTGCCTCTAATTGAGGAGGTACAAATGCACAGAGGTATTCAAGTGCTGTGAGTACGGGACAGTAAGAACTTGCTTAGCTTTTTTAATCTTGGTGGATGTGGCGGTACAGCTGAGAATTGCACCCTTAAACCGAGACCCAGGACACAGCAGGGTTGGGCAGCTCCCTGGGGTGCCGGGAGCAATGCGGGACTCCTGGGCTGGCAGTTCAGGGGCTTTGCCAGTCACAGGCACATCCAAAGCCAAACCAGGAAGTCTGACCCATGGTCGGGTCCACATCAGTGGAGTACATGGCCTGGCACATAGCAAATATAGCTCAGGTCACGAACTGAGGGCGGGCCTGAGCTTAAATGCAGGTCCCAAGTGAAGAGGGAACCTGGAAAGTTACAGTCAGACCACTGTACAGAAAAGCTGCAAAAATCTCAGGTTTTGCTTTATTACAGGTGTGAGGTAGCTGCTCATAAAAAGCCTTTCTCACTTCTTTTGCCAAAGACCTGATTTGTTTTAATGTAGAGGTTTACTGAGAGATTCGATTTACTGTAAGCGTGATTTCTTGGAAAACATACATCCAAATAGTAAAACCAAGGAAATAACCATAACATTGACTTGCTTGATCAAGGACTAGACTCACAGCTCTGTTCTCTGACAAGAAATTTCATTGAATACTCAGAATTTGCTGAAATGCTAAGTTAAAACCTCATTGCCAGTGTATCAGTCACACATGGCAATGGAATGAAGAGACATTGAAGGAGATGCAGGTGGTGAGCTTTTTGCGCTGGCTAAACCTTTTCTCCCACTACTGATATTATGCTGCCCTATGGTGATCATCTTTCCTTCTTTTCCTTGTTTTTTTCTTAATAGTCTTTTGCAGTCCCACTCTATCTTCAGACAAGTCTTTTTAAGTAACACTGCTTTTAAAGAGTAGCAAGTGTTACATACACATCCCCCACAAGAGAAACTTGGCAGGTTTTTTCGGAAGAGGAGCTCAAAAACAAACACTTGTGTGTGAATGGCTCATGGATTTACAGTCCTCCTAACTTTTAATTTTGTTTTTAATTTATGCTGTGTCCAAGAGGAGGCTCTGGTGTTCTTAGATTTTGTGTCCTGCAACCTTGATGCACATGCAGGCAAAGTAGAATTGATGGCTTGTGCACCTCCTTGCACAGACATAAACTTTGCAGGAAATTAATTGAATCCCTAACTGATTTGGCCCATGGCAAATCTCTGAACCCACTGTGCCTTTTGCTGGTCCTCATTTTATTTATTGTCAACAAGATAAGAGGGAAGAATTCCTTAAAGACAGGAATATTAACTTTGCCTTCAAGCTGAACATGCTTCCAGACTCAACTCAGAGAGGAGGGGTGTAATGAAACAGGCATCTTCTGTTTTGCCAAAGGTGTGGTGAGATCACCATATATCCCACATACCATTTAAAATATATATACCATTTAAAATGTTACTAAAATGATCAGTGGAACACGTTGTTCTGAGTCACTTAATATCTTAATTTTTCACTTTGTAGCAAGAACAAGGACAGCATTGTGCATTTGCCCACTGAAAATATTTCAGACTTTGCTGAGAAGCCTGGGAGTCCATTAACAGGAGGAAATACAGAAGGTCTAAGTGCTTGATTAGTTTATCTGGGGATTGAACTGGATACTATGGCAGGTGTTTCTATTTTTTTTTTCCAAAAATTACCAGGATTGCAGTGACTGTCCTTTAAAAGAAGTAGCCAAAGAAGTGTTTCATACAGCTGCAGATTGTTGTCGTCATCATCCTATGCATTTTGCTTGCAGGGTGGTAACTTGTGGCTCTATGCTAAGTCCATGGGTGCTAGTACTCATGTTTGGATGCCACTTAAGGGGCAGCTGAGACATCATAATTCAAGGAATATCTGTATCATATACATTATCAGTTTTTGGTTGAAAGGTAGTATAATGATGTGTTTTGAAAAATAACATAGCAGTGATTCATATTAGCTCCCTGTCCACGGTATAAGAGAGTGAGGTGTTTGTGTACAAGAATTCTTGCTTCAATGCTTGAAGGTGAATAAACACTTCACAGCCAGCCATATTCACAGGCAATTTGTAAGAAGAAAAATTCTGAGTCTCTGTTGAAACTATCCTGCTTGAAAGGACAAGATTTTTAAGTCATCTTTTTGTGGTGAGATTTATTTAGTTGCTTTGCCTGTGACTGGTTTCTTTCCTTTCTCACATCATATAATGAAGCTCTGGTGCAAATCAAGCATTTTTTTTCAAGTAAAAGCAAGCCACTACAAGAAGGGGAGCTATTTATCAATACTTTTGTCACTCTACTCTGAGTCCTAATTAGAATTAATCTCTGTTTCAGGATGACTTTATGATTTAGATTCCCCACCTTTCACTTCAAGGTAGTATTTTAAAAGATATAACATATCCCTCATTTTTCTAATTAATTTGTGGTGTCACTTATGGTGTGTATATATACATATATAGAGATACACATATAAAAAATCTTGACACTAAATCAATTACCATCTGCATTGTAAACTAAAGCCTATGTAAAAATACTACCACAGCAAAACAATAATCTTATATCAAAATCACAGGGAATATCAACAAGAGAAAAGATACAAAGGAGAAGACTCACCTGCCATTTGCCATGACAGAAAAAGAGGGCCATGATGTTTTACGAGGTGCTATACAAGGTAGACTCTCTGCTCAAATATCTGCCTCTTTAGCAAGAGCAAAACATTTGTCATTCTAAATCACTACGATAAACCAGCTGGTCTGGTATTATACCATGCCTCCAGCAATGACCTGTGTTGGACTGGAAAAATAAACAAGCAACTTGTCAATTCTGCAGCATGCTACACATGGATTTTTTTCCTGCAAGAGCCAGCTGATGCTCTACTGATTGTTGCTGCTGTTACTCTACTGCAGCTTGAGGTCCGCATCAAAACTGAGCTCCATTTTACATGTTGCCTTGTGACACAATCCTTATGAGAACCTAATCAACCTGTTTTATATCTTGTTTTCACATCATATAATATTTTTTTTCCTCTTTTTTTTTTTTCCTGAAGACAGGTTTGTTAGCATGTTGAAATACTTGGTTTGGGTGGGTTTTTTTGACTCATAAAGGTGCAGACATCTGATTTGTAATCACTCAGGTTTTGAGGTATTCTGTCTTCATCTCATCTAAATTATAAGAAAATTCAATATTGAATGCATGGGTACTTTATGCTTAAAATTTTCTTGTGTTATTTTATGGTAAGGGAGAGAAGAAAGAAAGAATGCGGTTGAAAACTGACCTAAGACTCTGCAAAAGCAATCAAAGTAAAACAAAATGGTTCACATTTACTGTGGTGGAATTTGGCTTGGCCAAACTTTTAGGCTACTCTCTCTACATATTTCCACACATTTTTAAGAGCTGTGTGTTTGTCCCTGAATGTTTGTCCTTGAATGCTGCATTAACTGTACTACTCAAAATCATTGCAATTAATTTGATGAGAAAAAGAATACAGAAGCTAAAACACCATTTATGACTCCTTTTTTACTGCAGGTACTTGTTGTTAGTTTTAAGTGGGAGACTTACAACTTCCACTTGTTGTTCAAAAGCAACTTAAAAAGTGTCACAAACAGGGCTTTTCTATTCTTCTTGTAAGGGCCCTTCTTCTCTCTGACTGGTGGAAAAAGTAAGTTGAGTGCTGGTGTACTCCTTTGAAAATGTAGTCTGAGTGAAATAGAGGAGTCTTGCAATAGCAGAGCAAAGTTTTCTTTCTTCCTTTCTTTCCATTGGTTTAAGAAGCTAGTGTAAAGCTGAAGCCTCTGTAGGTTTCTCTGTATTTGAAGTGAGAGTTGTTGAGTGCAGTTCTGCACTTGACATTGGAACAGTACTAATGATACCCAGTGGAAGAGCAGACTTCAGCCATGAGCTGCTTTTTTTTTTTTCCTTTCTCTTTCTCAGAACTTTTATCATGAACTACAGGATTTGCCTTTAAACATTTTTTTTTCCAGTGAAACCCCATTTCTCTGAAGTGTACAAGACAGTTTTTGTAAGTGCATTAATCAACTCTCCAACTATACAACAGATGTATCACTTGGAAATGAAGACCAGAGAGCAAGAGGAATAAAGGTTACATATTTCTCTTCAGATTCAATTTAGTGTAAGGTCCCCACTGAAATTGCTGTGGCATGTTATACTTTTTATTTTTTTCACAATATAAAATACTAGTATCATGAGTGAAAGTTTTGTAAATTAATTTTTTTGTTGTATAACTTCTTTGTCTTATGGAAAAGAACAGGCTTTATGCTGATAGACTTATATGCACTAGGATTAATTTTTTGGGGGGTCTTACCGACTATTTTCTGACCCTTGCTGAATTTAAGCAACAAGTAACAGGCCAAGAAAAATAAATGGTCATATTTAAACAAAATCCTTCAGTGATTTATGGGTCTTTGGAGCTCTCATCACTACATGTATTCATGTTAAGAAGAGGAGATATAAACTGCTGGGTCTGATCAAAGACTTTAAAGCTAATAAACAGGTTTCTTGGTAGGTTGCCAAAACTCTAGAAAAGAACTTTCATTAGATCTTCCAGAGGGGAAAAAACCAGAAAGGAGGCAAGAAAATGATAGTTACCAGTGTTTGCTGAGACAGTACAGATGAAGCGCAAGGAGAAGGGGTCTTACTGTGTTTTTATGGTTTGGTTTTCTAAAGCTGTTCAAGTACAAATCACAGAGAGCACAGCTCTTCTCTACAGTTGGGATTTAAGGCTTCACCCCATAGGGGGGGTGTGTGTATCATTGTGTTATACAGATGTCCTAATAGAAATAGAACATTCTCTGAGAAGAATGCAGAGAAACCTGGAATAACTTCGTGAAGAGGTCTTACTTTAGGTGAGATGTTTACATCATACACTGACAGAAATTAATAATTTTTGAAAGACTTTGATGCAATTTCTTTTTCCTCTGCACATACATGTCTCTGAAGACTTACTACAGACAACAGAATTGCACTCCTCTGCATCTAAGATCTTCTTCTTTGTATTTAGGAAACAAATGAAATTGATTGACTCCCCCAAAATTGTGAATGTTTGAAAGATTTTGAAAATGAACAGAATATCAAAACTAGGTCTCATAAAATCAGAATTAAGAGTGAAATAAGATTAGAATGTAACTGCGTTTTTCAATTCTGCTCTGAGTTCCCCCCCCCATCACATGATCTCTAGTTTGTGCATTGTCCACTGTCCCAGAAAATGATCATGTTTCAAAGTTGTAACCAGATATCTCCATTTGCTCCTTCTCAAGCACGCCTAAACCTTTTTGGCATTATCCTTTCCTTTGCTTTCTGTGGGGAGGATATATAACATTTGTTAAAATTTTATTGCAACACTAGGACATGTTTTGTGTAAAATGAGCTGAATAAACAGCACTCTTTTGCACCAATTAGCGGAAGACTGATTCTTGCAGACCTCTCACTTGTTTTCCAAAATCTTGGTTTTAACTTCTATTTAATGGATGAAAATGCGCTCTTACTAGGTGCAGTGGTTGTGTAGAAACCTGTCAAAAGCTGCTGAAAATGTCTGGCAGTGTTTGCAGAGTCTGAAATGGTAAGTCTGGGTGCGAACTAACACAATGGTTCCAAGATACTAGTGATACTGCTTTAAATATTTACACTATTGCGACAAATTTGAAACTGCGTGTAAATATTTTATGAATGCTGTGGCTTAACAGGATTGTTGTGGTGTTTACTTCATGAATCTACAGAGCATGTTTGTCAGGAAATTGGCTCTGTAGACAGTGTATGTTATAATCCTGATGTTCATTTCTTAGAAACATTTCGGAATATTGCAGCTCCATCAGTCTATAAGTGAACTTGTGACATTCTTGCAGGCTGACTCACTTGGTTTAAGCAGGATCAGGAAACAGAGCAGAGAACAGAAAACTTGGATTAAAATGAAAGGAGAAGCCTTCAACGAAAAAGGCTAAAGGGCAAGTTTGGGGATGTAGACTGGAATCCAGACTCCAGAGATAAGCTTGAGCTGTAACATGGGATTTATTTAACGTAATGTAGACATTTACAGTGTCAGTATCTGTAGCTAAGATGGTCACCCTTGGCTGCATTTCTTTCCATATAATCAATGGAGAGTTATAGCCAGTTTTGGAGTACAATACATATGACTAATCCTAGACTTCTGCTTTGATTTGAAACTGTGCCCTAGACTTCCTGTAGTTATAAAAAGATCCTGGATAGATTATCTCATATGTAAACAGTGTGGATATGCATATCTCATTAAGTGAATCTCACCTGTACACAGTTATAGTTTCGTAAAACTAACTTTTGCTCTATCGTCTTCCTACTGTTAAGATTAAACGATATTTTGTTTCAAAGATACTTTTTGGATCCCTGAATGTACCATTACTCACAACTCCCAAAGGGAAGATCCTCAGATAGTAATTATGGTCAGGCCTGCTGAGTGATTAAGGCTTGTAATCAGGCACTTGGAATAAGATTAAGCTAATTGCAACTTTCTTGCTGGGAGAGGTGAGTGCATCAGAAGTAACACATCCTGATCCAGAGGAACAGATAAGACAGACAACCAATGCAACAACTTGCTCTGCAGCTATGACAAGTATTTAACTATTTCATTTCTCACTGGCCCCCTGCAAGCGCCCGTATTAATTCATAGAATCAAAAAACAATTTAGGTGGGAAGGGACTTCTGGGTATTATCTGGTCCAGCCCCCACTCAAAGCAGTGCCAGCTTGGAGCAGGTTACTCAGGTCCTTGTCCAGTTTAGTTCTGAATATTCCCAGAGAAGGAGATTCCACATCCTCTCTGGGTAACTGTTGCAATACTTTATCATCCTCATGATGAAAAAATATAATACTTATATCTAATCAGAATTTTCCTTTTTGCAGCTGTGTTGTTGCCTTTCATCCCACCACTCTGCAGGTCCAGGTAGTCTGATTGCTTTTTCTAATTATTCCATTAGAAGATTCCTCATTAACCTCCTGCTCTTGAGGCTGAATGCACCAAGTGATCTCACCGTCTCCTCATATGACATATGCTTCAATCCCCAAACCATATTTGTAGCCTGCAGTGGACTTGCTCCAGTATGCCAGTGTATTTATTATTGTGAAGAGTTGAAAACTATACACAGCACCCCAGATGTGATCCCACAAGTGACAAGAGTCTCACAATGGAAGAGTCACTTCCCAGGACCTGCTGGCAACACACTTGCTGATTCAACCCAGGATGTGATTGGCCTTTGTTGCTGTGAGGGCACATTGCTGGCTCATGTTCAACTTGGTGTTCATCAGGACCCCCAAAGTCTTTCTCTGCGGAGCTGCCTTCCAGCCAGTTAGCCCCTAGCCCATACTGCTTCAGGGAGGCTTTCCATCCCAGGTGCAGGACTTGGCATTTGGTTTTGTTGAACTTTTGTTGAACTTCATGAGGTTTCTGTCAGCCCATATCTCCAGCCATTGAGTCCCTCAGTGGCCCTACACTCCAGAATACCAATCTCTCTGCCTGATTTGGTATTGATCGCAAACTTGCTCAGAGTGCACTCCGTCCTGTTGTGCAGATCACTAATGAAGCCACTGAATATTATTTGCCCCAGTATTGATCCTTGAGGGATGCTGTGAGTGACCAGGCAAGCAACGGTATGTCTGATCACAGCCCTTGTAGCCTAGCAGTCTGGCCACCTTTCCACCTAACTTTCAGTCCACTTATCCAAACCATATCCTTCCAGTTTGGCTTGACAATCTCGAAAGACTTACTAAATCAAGGTATCTGTAGCAAGAACCCAATAAGATCTCACCTGTGTTGGTCTGTCCTCTGACCCTCATAAGCTCATGGCAGGTGTCTCATGAGTTCCCAGGTAAATCTCCCTGCATTCAACCAACTTCTTTGCCCAAAATGCATATTTTCTTCCTTACCTGTCCTTTCTAAAGAGCTCCTATTCACTCACTGCAGCACTCCCACTGCACAAGCTACCCCACTACATCTGTGTAGTCCAAATGAGTTCATAGATCTGCAGCTGTGCGGGGCCTTCTCATTCTTCTATTCTTTTCCCATGCTGTATGCATTTGGCTACAGGTGCTTGAGGGAGTCCCCAGTGACACTGCTTTCACAGCAGAACTGTGAAAACCTCCACCGTCATGCTGTCCACCAGGCATTTCTTCACTTCAACCCTTGTATCACTTCTCATCAGGCTTTGGTTACCATCCCACACTGAATGTTGTTTGAGGATTTCATTGCTAGATTCGCAAGCTTGTTAGTAGAGACGCTCATGTGCGCCTTTGTCAGATGGATCCTCTCTCTCTCTCTCTCTCTCTCTCTCTCTCTCCAGCTGGACTGACCTTAGTTAAAGAAGTAAATTATGAAGATCCACACTAGATTTCCTGAAGTAAAAACTTCATGCTCAATGGGAAGGACTAGCAATGAGAACTAGAAACTTACGAATAGGTGAACATTTATTAACACATGGCTGGATCTTATTTTCCTGAAATGTTTTTTTTCGCTGTTTAAAATGTAGGAGATGTTTGCCTAAGATAAGATCAGCTATTACAAGGATTTAATGGTTTCAGAAATCTTGAAGAAATGCATTCTGCGTTATTCTGTTTTCCATCTTCTGCCACTTTTCATGATTTGCTTTTCTCTATCTTTTCCTCAAACAGATGTAGCAGACAAACTATATCTAAACCTAATGGGATTTGAAAACTGTCTGGTATGTCTACTTCTGATTCAAAATGAGATCACTACAAGAAGCTAGAGTGTTTTGTGCGTAAGTGTTATGTGGAAATAGATCAACATACAAGCTTTTTCCCTGTCTTATCAAGTGCCCAACTATCTGGTGACAAAGGTTACTTCTGTGGAAAGAAGAATTTTATCATCCATGTTGACAGTTTAGAGCATATCTGACTAGAACAACATTTATTTTTCATTCTGCTTGATGCTCATTCTGTATCATATGAAACTACTAAACATCATCACCAAAGTAGGCAAAATCTGTGGATCCATTCCATACAAACTGATATGTGTCTGCGACAGATTTCAGTATGGGAGAAAACAACATTCTACTGAAAATGTGCTCATCCCCAGCTATTAGACAGGAAGGGTAGACATCTCCACAGGAACTGAATCATCAGCAGACACCGGGATTGGAGTTTGGGCAGCACGACTGCAAGGTTTTATAAAGTCTGACAGATATTTGGTATTAGAGAGACTGGATGATTGCTACCCAACTTCAGGCTACCAAGGTTTTGTACATGTATATCTCATGAGACAGTTGTTTTCCTGTTCACTTCTTAGAAACAGCATGATAAAAGTGCTGGACCAGTGATGAAAAGGCTACCATGTGAAGTAGACCAATCCCACTCAGCTTTGCTTTTTACTTCTGTTTTGCTGCCATTGAGCAGCTGCCAAGTAATTCTGACTGTGAGCACACCATACAGGAAAAAAGTACAAATTAAGATGAAGAAGCAATTAAATGATGTTGCCTGCTACTGCCACTGTCTAAAAACTTTTAGTATACCCAGTGTCTAAGGCAGAAGGCATCAGAGCTGTACTGAGTCTCACAGTGAGAGGCAGATACATAGACATGTCACTGGGACATATGCTGCTGACTTGCTTTTACAATAGCAAGAAAGAAAAATTGCGTACGGAAAGAAAGTCTCAATAACCAAGTCCTAGTTAGAATTCACAAGCTGTAAAAAGAAAAAGAAAAAAATGTGTCCTCTCACTTTACAGACATATATATCTCTAATGCTCTTTGCAAAAATCCCAACCCAAATTACATGGCTTAGTAGTGAATCATATTTAACTGGAAGATTGTTCCTAGAAGTTCGCTTGTTATCTCTCAAAATAAATGAGAGAATAGTAAATGATATACTCATATTTCTGTCCGTCATGGAAAATCAGACACACTCTTGTCAGTCCAGCCTGATAATATCTGAAGAAAATGTTTAAGCAGTCCTTAAATCCAAAAATATTTTGCTAAATTTTTTTCTGTATCAAACAGGAACTTTTTGTACAAATATATTTTTTTAAATTTTTTTTCCAATTTTTTTTTCTGCTCTTTTATTTTGTCCAGAATAGATAGATCTAGATACACAAAAGCCAGAGGAAATCAATGAGAGTTAAAAAGAAATTTGGTTGCTGAGAGCAGAGTGAATACAACTTAATGCTGATCTCCAAAAATATTTCAGAATGGGTTGGCTAATGGAAATATCTGTTAGTGTTTCTGTCTCTCTCACCATCTATTATGAATCTGTGGCAGATTGTGAAAAACTTAAGGTGGGGGTCATGCAACTTAGACTTTCTGTCCAGCATAATAGACCTAAAATTTGACTGTGTCCTTTGGATGCTACTACAGGACAAGAAATATTGTCGTCCATCTTCTTCATGGTTCTTTGAGTTTAGAAAATAACGACATGAGAGGAAATGGAAAAAAACTTCTCCAACATTTCTCCAAGAACATACACTTAATGCGGGGTGTGTGTGTGTGTGTGTGTGTGTGATGTAGTCTATTTTTTTACATGACCTCTTTGAGGCTTTTTTTTTGGGTATAAATCAAGAATGCAATGGCTAGAAGCATGTATTGGGGGTTTTGGGTGTTTGTTTTTTTGTTGTGTTTTTTTTTTTTTCCCCTGCTGGATTTCAAATGTCTGCCTAATTGAGCACAGCTGTGCAGTAGCGCAAAACTAACCAGGAAATGAGCATTTTGATAATTTCACATTTCTAAAGCACCTCTTAAACATCTCGTGTGAAAATAGCAGCCGCAATACCTTTAGAGATCGACAACATAAGCAGATTTATCATACTGAGCTGTCTCCTGCAGGCAATTAGAAAAATCTACTTTCAAGACAAATCAGTAAAGGTTCTCTCAACTGTAACTGTCTAGTAACATAAACAAAATGTGTGTGGAATAGAGACAAAATTTCCAGACTGCTCCAAGAATGAATTCTTGTCTTTTCACTAGTCTACTGCCAATGAAGACTTAATATTTTTTATTTCATAACAATCACCTCTACATCAGTTTTCCATTTGGGACTGTGGCCAGTGGAAAAGTATATAGACTTATGAAATATGCTGAAGTAATTCATAATGTGTTGCTTTTTGTGAACATCCTGTTTGTGATTTCAGGTTTCATCTTTACATGTTAAAGAGCTGATTCCTCGCTAAGCCATATCCTCAGAGGATATAAAGTAGTCTGACTAAGTGCACTGATATAGGTCTGTTGAGTCACTCCTTTCTAAAAAAAGATTAATTTAGAAATTGTTTTTCTTTCTGATTCAGATGCAAAACTAGAAAGGAGGACATCAACTCTTGAACGTGAGTTTTAAGCAGGGGCAGAAACCTTGCACAAATAGCTTGTGTGGGCCCAAACTTTGGCATTCCTGATTCTTGGCTAAACTTTAGCCCTGAGCTGAACCCCAACTGCCTGGTACAGAAACCCTGTTCTTGCCTTTGAATTTGATCTTGATGTGAACAGTCTCCTCCAAACATCTCGATTCCCTCTATCTTAATTTTGTGGTTCAGTAGTGTTTCTCACACCTCACTAATCTTTGAAGGAACACTGTCACAGAAAGTGGGCACTAGAATACAAAGACAGCTCTTCATGCTTTTGTCAGGGGTCTCCTTTGGAGTTCTGGTTTTCCCTCCTTCCTCAAGTATAGTCAGATGACACTTGTAAGGAACTTTGGATGCATTCAGGTTTCCATAACCAGAACTTTTAGTCTTCTGTGGAGATTTAAGTCTCAGTATGTCTTTCACCAACCTACTATACTTGCATGTATCTTATTTGCTTTGAATGATGTTCTACCAATGAAAATTGGCTTTCTGGACTGATTTTGAGTTATAGAGATAAATCAGGCTGAGTTCCTTTAGCTACCCACTGGCGTAAGCTTTGGTCTGGGTCGTCCACTAGATGAACTGCTACCTTTTTAATCTGTCTATTCCAAACCAAATACAGCTCTGGAATTCAAATGTGGTTTTAGTGCATAACATCTAAGGAACAAGAATAATGTCACTGGTGTGGAAAAGAATGTGCTTTCAGTACAGAATCTTTTATCTTACACCAATGTATTCCTATCTACAATTGTTGTTTGCTAAACAGTCTGTGTGCTTTATTTGTTTTATTTCTGGTTCAATGGTCCGAATGAAATATTTTTTCTTTTATTTTGATTAAGGAAAGTATGATGCCATTATAGGAAGGCTTGATTTTTAGACCCTTTCAGTTATGCAAATCTTCCTGGGTTGGCCATGGAGGACACTCATGCTTTTAGCCAAAAGTAGAAAGGCTGGATTAAAAGCAATCTGTGAATGCAAAGTTAACATTTAGAGTTGTTTTCCCCATGTAAGACACAAAGTTTTATCTCATGATATCATATCCCAGCAACTGTTAGGAAGCTTGTGACAGTGATTTTGAAATATGCTTTATTTTTCGATTAGCCTTTTCCCTCCATTCTTTTTTTTTCTTCATTTTTCCTGAGTCTTATTTCTGAGACCCAAACCAACCCAATTATAGTTCATAAATAAATAAATAGAACTATGTAAGAATTTTAAAAATAAAAAAATCTTTGCCAATGTTGATGATTCTCAAGGAAAACAAGTTTTTAATGAAACTTATTTTCCTATGAGAAAATTTCAGTTACATATAGTGGCAGCTAAGAATCAAAATATTAGACTCTCTCATTACTTTTACAACCTCAGAATGAAGATTTAATTTTTCAGTAAGAAAAACAGCATAAAATTCTTAATCAATACATCTGTATTTTACCGAATGACCCTCCAAACTCACTGAGACCATTAGGCTTTTCATGATGACCATCCTTAGACTCATTTTAGATTGAATTGGGCAATAACTTTCACTGTTGCATGACCTTGTTAACAGCATTTCTTGCATGAGCAGCAACTGACAGAATCTTTCTCTGGATATTTCAAGACTCATAAGACGTTCCAAGTTTAATTAACAAATTTAATTAATACATGGCAGTTCAAATTTCTTCTGGATCCTCTAATCTTGTGCATGGGATAGCTTAAAAACTTGTTGCTTGGACCTGAGAGGTCCCTTGCAGAGGGGCTATGGGGCCAGGCAAACAATTACTGTTATGGAAGGTTCTCAGTATTTCTCAAGGCCAAATCCAAATTAATTATTATCTTTTAATACAGTTTGCTTTTCTGCTGTGAATACTTTATAATGCAGACAGTCAGTCTTGTCCCATGATACCTATACAGTCTGGGGATTTGGAACCATACTTGCTCAAGGTTTTGGGGTGGTTTGTTTGTTTTTTTTGGTCACATATATGTTTTTATTAGTGTAGATATTAGCCTTTTTCTTTGTACCTAAACCAGCACATGCCATCTTCATTTTTTACCAATTTTAAAGAACACTTTTTCCCTCAAAAATACCCCTCCTTCACATACTGCACATTGATCTGAGTGCTGCAATAAAGTTTTCTTGCACTTTAAACTTTGTTGTACATTTTATTGGCCACCAAACTGAAAAAAAAAAGAATGGGATAATAAAATGAAATTTTAAAGAAATATTTTTTATTTTGGAGAATGCAATATGGAGTCGTTGGATTACAAGATAGTTCTTAAAGCAGGAGAGTCAGATTAAGAAATTAGTTTTAATTATTAAAGGGTTTGTTCTTATGGCTGTGAAATAACTAAACAAGTCAAAGGAGGGGTAGCAGTTGAATTAATACTGCTTAACATTAACATAGCACTTCAAAGCTCTTAAAAAAAAAGAATTAATTGAGTTCTGTGTGTAACTCCCAAGAAATTATTTCCTCAGCGTGTACAGCCTTTTATTTCTGTTCTAAGACTATCCACAGACAACTTTTATTTCTCCTAATGCATTTATTGCTCATATTCTTGTGATAATTTTTGTACCAATGGTATTAAAATACGTCTATATATCAAATACCCTGTAACAGAAATCAGTGGTGTTGATCACGGGGTAGTATCTCCATTGTATAACTGATAGACACAGGCAGACTTTAAAGAAAACATTGAAGCATTGAATCCATGAGGAAGAAATATTGAATAAGAAGGGCTAATTTTTTTTTTGAACTGAGAAGGTTTTATTTCGGTTTTATGCATTTTCCCTCATTGTCCTAATCCCCCTCTTACCCTTATGATGAGTTTTCACAATCATTAATTCTGATTTGTGTGCTTCTGGGTGATCAGGACGTATGCTTTTTGTGGTCAATTCACACTTAGGTATTTGATGGTATTTGAATAGATGGTGCCAAATTAATGCATGGCAGTGTTAATTTACTGTCTGTTTGGCAGTAGTCATGCTGCCTGGACTCCCAGGCAGCCCTCTGATCAACCTCATGCTCTTTTTTCC
The DNA here is from genome assembly GCA_017639485.1 of Pluvialis apricaria. Classification (NCBI taxonomy): domain Eukaryota; kingdom Metazoa; phylum Chordata; class Aves; order Charadriiformes; family Charadriidae; genus Pluvialis; species Pluvialis apricaria. The sequence goes on along the minus strand of CM030008.1, from coordinate 42,579,337 downwards.
CAGTTCAGTCTGAGATACCAACCATATGTTTTTGCAGACACAACTTGAGTGCTTCTCTGATTTTCTTTCTTGAAGTCAGCTACAGCCTCAGCTAATAGCCTTATAAAAACTGCCATTAGGACTGAAAGAGCAGCACGCAATCACTGTTTCTCCAGGGCAGCCTTGGTGGTACAGCAGGATGCACAAGCAGTGAAGTGCCTGCATTAAGACTCCTTGAGCTTGGAGGGAATTTGCAGGTTCAGCACAAACTCCATAAAGTCAGAAGTGGAACAGGGGGGAAAGGGAGGTGAAGAAAACCTAGCTGCGTAGCTTGCAAATCTAAGTGATGAATGAGTCCTCACAATAATTCTTACAGATCTAAGTGAGCGGTCTCTCTGGTGTTGCAAATGTGACAGGATCGCTGACAACCAGAGAAATTCATCATGGGGAAGACAATGTTTATGGTGATCTCTACTAAGAAGCAAAGTCAATAATTATTTAGGTGATTCTTTTGGGCTCACATACCTTTAACTCATGTTTGTTTCAGTTTGCCTTCCCAATGTAAGGAAGAGCAGAAATGCTAGAATCAGTGTGTTCCCGATCAAATGATTGGTCCAAGGTCATACAAAGACTCAAAAGCAAATAAAATACTGGAAGCATCAGAAATCTTGATTTTGCCGCACAGGTTAAACAATCTAGTATGTCAGTAAAGGATACAGCTGCTAAACAAATCCCAGCACTGCTCTCCTTTAAACAGTCCTAGTGCTTGGATGGGAAGAGTTAGGAGTTTATGATATAAAGGTTTTCAAAACACTAGTTATGGAAGTGACTGTGACAACCCTGAGATGCAGCAAAACAGGACTTAGTGTTAGTCACAGAGTTAGGTGAAGAAGGACTGGGAGGTATCATGGTATAAATTCCAATATAATTGGATGTGGAGATAATAGGGAAATGTGCAGAAAATCTGAGTTGTGTTTTTCTTGAAGATAGACAAATCAGTCATTTAAGGCATTGCTATGTAAAGTTCAGCCCTTCAACATGGTTTACAAATAAGGCTAAGGCCTAAAATTCACTGAATGTCTTCCAATATAACATACCTCTCTCTTATTTTTAAGACTGTGGGTAGTAAAAGCTAATCTCTTAAGAACACACTGGATTTCATCCTTGATTTCTGATTAATTGCAAACTCTACTTAATCCAGTCATAACAGTAGTAACATTTACAGTCCAGCCTACCTAACTTTTACAGAATAGGAATTGTTAATAACACAGTTAAAATTATTAGGTGCCCACATGCATGGTCCCTGTGAGCATGTAATCCCTATTCCTTTTTCCAGGGTTATATTCACCCCACCACTCTTCCCCTGGGTACCAAGGTTAATGCAGCCAGTGCGATATTCCTTGAGGAGGAGGAGGAAGAAGCAGGGAGGATTTCTGGGGAGTTCTCAATGTCCTGAATTCTCTGGGAAGAGTGTGGTATATATAGTGAGGATTGCTTCCTCTCCCCTTCAGGTCTGCTATTTTATATACACTAACACACAGTAAACCGTTCTTTTCTTTCCGTTGGTCCTCAAATGGTGTTACAGGTGAATTTAGTATCTATGGTGTGTTTTATACGAGTTAGACACTTGTTCTTTATTCTCTTTGTTATGCTTAAAATCAGCTTAACACATTTTCCAAGGTTTCAATCTTTTGATGATTAATAATTGAGAACTGATTAATTATTTACAGTGTCCTGTTCCCACACTTGCAAGGACTCTGCTACCATCCTATGCCTACACTCCTCTACAACACATCGTTATTCTAGGGTCACAGATTCTCCTTTGTGCACTGAATAACTGCTGGTTATTACCACCGTTTAGTTACAAAAATATATCAGAACTATTACAGCAATAGACATTGCAGCACACAATCATAAAAAGCTAAACTAAAGCTAAAAAAAGAGGTAGTAGTTGACTAGTAGCTAGAAAATTGCTTTTAGCTAAACAAGCTAAAACAAAGATCCAAGCAGGCCAAGACAAATCAAGCCTGACAAGCCCTACTTCTGAGGCTTTGCAGTATTAAAACTGCCTGTGGCCTGTCACTAGTGATGGTAATAATGTGTTATTTGGATCATGAAGATAAAACACCGAAACATACATAAATACGCGAACATAAACACCCTCATACATTTGCACCTCATGAAGTCATGAAGCATTCTTATAGTCCCTGTTGCCAATGGACTGCAAATAGTAAATAAAGCACAAGAATTTTCACCCAGTCAGAATTTTCAGTTGGAGGAAATGATAGAAATTTTGTTTTGTTACATATACTCAGATTGCAATGAAAAAAAATGCCTTTGGATTTGTGAGTCATGGTCTCCTGTGTCTAACAGGTATTATGTTGGACTGTAAACCTTCTTAAATCAGCTGCAAGTCTTAAGTTAAACTCAAATTATTTGAGATCTTTTCTCAAAACATATTTTATCATTGTTACCATACACAAATAAAATGATTATTTTCTGGTACATCTAAAACCAAATAATGAGTCTGATAGTAATGAGGTTGAATAGATTGCAATTACATTTTTTAAGAGGAAGAATTAAACCTCATCTTAAATTTTTAATGTCGGTGGATTACATTGTATATAGCAAAAAATGGTCATAAAGTGGGGTCCTCATAAAACAAGTTTTATGGTATATGAAAAGGGAATATTTCTCTCTGAAAAAGAACACTTCCAATTAGTTAAGCCAGAAATGAATGAACGCAGTAGATGGAAGAGGCTGGAGAGGATTTGTAGTCTTCAACCAATGGCAAGAACAAAAATAATCATCTACCGAAACCATCTTCAATAAAACAAGAGCAAATGTACTTTCTAACCTGAAAGGACAGTTTATTGTGCATTATTTAGCCTTTTTCCACCCATTTTAATTTTTATCTTAAGAAATATAAATATAGATACAGTTTTTCTCAGCTTTGCTGGTGAGGTTTAAGGAATGACTGCTAAACCCTTGAACAGCTTAACTAAAGTGTTAAGTTTGGCTGGTAAAAGTAATAGCCCTGATACAATATAGTTGGGGTAATCCATGGGCATAATACCAGACAATGTTTTAATTTCAGAAGTAGAAGACATATAATTAACAGTAGTAGATGGACTGAAAGCTTGCTGTCAGTTTTTAAAATGCAGTAAGTTGCAGGAGAGGAATCCCAATGAGATGAGTGTGTTTCTTTTGGGGCATCTTAGGTACCACTCCTGGGCCTTGTTGTTTTAATTTCAAAATCAGCAGTCTTGAAAAAAATGTAACAGAAGCATAAATGAAGTGTATAAGCTACAGAGATATTACAAAATTGGTAAACAATGATAAATAATGGTCTGCTTGTTTATCTGAACCCAAGTGTTACATGACAGTGAATGCAAAGTCACACACAGAAATGAGAAACATAAGCTATAACTACAGGAGAGAATTATACACTTCAAAGCAGGAGTGGTGCAAAAGATTTGGAGGGGGGTGGTTGTATTTCACCAGTTAATCAGAAAAGTCCAATGATGAATTGTAGTCAGTGAGCTGATGCACTAGGGAATACTGCATAAAGAGGAAATTATATCACCATCTCATGATGTACAGTCCTCCAGTCTGATGTCTAGAGTGAAAAAAGGGATGGTAAGTTAGAGAAAGATGAAGAAAAAAAGCTGAAGGATTAAAGAGAAGGAAAAACATATCTTAGAGACAGACTCTTCAGGTGCTTCATCGACAACATATCAAAGGAAAGGTTAAGGAGTGACTTCCTCCAAATCTTTAAGAGCCTTGAATTCTAGGAAGTGGAAATCCAATAGTAGAGGCTTCTTCCACTGGGCTGGCAGAGATGTGACAACGGCTGGTAGATGAAACCAGAGAGGTGCAGCAAAAAAAAAAAAAGCACATTTCTAACAGTAAAGATAATGAATCCTCAAACCTGCACAGTAGGATGTAATTGCTATCACTAGGAATTTTAAGCCCTGTCAGGATATTAATGTAAGGATGTTGTTATTTTACTCAGGGGCTCAGACTAGTTGATCACCATGCTCCATTTTGGCTCCTTATTGTATAAGTCTTCAGAAGTAAAAGAAATGTTAATTCACTTAAGAAAAGCTTGTCTTTGAAAGTGTTTATAAATCACCAAAGGTAAATTGCTGCAAAGAAAAGATAAAAAAAGCAAATGATTATTTTGAAACAATCTGACAGCCTTATGTAAACAGCTGACTATAACATCTTTGTGGTGTTTCAGTTTCATTAGTCTTGATTCATCCTGTTCTTTCAGCCACTACTAGATCAGAGCCAAGAGCACAGGTACTTCAGAGGCCATCCCGTGATGTTGGCCCCTGACTGAAATATGTTATTAGTTTAAAGATATGTCAATACATGCAGCGGTCACACCCAATGGCAAAAATTCTTAATTTAGAAAAAAAAAAACCAAACCCAAAACCAACAAAAAACCCACCCAAAAAGAATAATATTTTAAAAAATCCTGACAAAGCCTGTTTTTCTTTTCTGATGAATGTCCTATTTAAAGGAAACAGCTTAGCTGGTAGCTGTTTTTCAGCTGCTGAAAACTATCGCTGATCCAACAAAAACTATACATGAATCTATGTTTACTTTGGGAAACAATTTCTGTTGGAAAAATAGAAACATTTGAAACATTTCATTTTCTTCTTGAAAGACAACTTCATCTCTAAAGTGAAGTAGACAGACTACAAACCTTTTTTTTAAAGAGTTTGAAAGGCTCCTTTTAAAAAAGAGATTCAAACACCCAGAAATAAGACAACCTTATGTTTTATGTTCATAGAAAATCTGCACAAGTGTAAATGAATTTGTTCCTGTATTTCATTTTGATAAAGAAGATAAATGTATTTGTTTATTATTTCTTAATCTTGGCCACAGACAAGAGCAGAAGATTTTGTTGCCATTACTTTATTGCCAATGTCTTGTGAAAATTCACCTTGTGGTTAACAGAAGGTGCCCTATATTTTGTGATTTGTAATTAGTCCCACCTAGTGGGACAAATAGGTGATGATTTAGCTCCATTTAAGAACACAGTTCCATAAGGAACTGTATTTGGTGACAAGAAGAATAAACCACCTAAAAGTATAAGGCTGAGGGGGGATAAACAAATGTCAGAATACATTTCCCACATCTGCATGGAGGTCACTGAACTCAGTGGGAAAGTTTCTGTTTTAGAGTGGGCATAGGACTGGTCTAGTAAAGGTACTCAAAACCAGAGTGTTGCAACGGGAGGTTGAACATTATGAATAAAATAAACCCCTAACCTGTGCTGAAGAGAACTATGGGAAACTTACTAATGACACAAATACTAAATGTACTCTTTGACTAAATATGTAAGCATGAACTGAGGAGGTATTGTTTTTGTCCATCCATAACCCTTCAAAATCCTATCCAAGGATGGTACATTTTTAATAAAGTAGATTAGAAAAAATTTTGATCCCGTTGTCTCTCCTAAAATAAATAACCTACTTCTCAAGTCTGAAGCATGTTAACAGTTCTGATCTGTGACTCTTTTCTTGAACAAATGGGAAAATCTCATTTCACGGTATGTCCCTGAATTATTTTTTTTCCAGCTGACAGTGATTTCACTTAGAAAAGTGAAAAAGTGTCTGAACTCCAAAAGCTAGCTTTGAGAAGAAGATAATTTCTTCTTGTGGAATAAATTATGTTTTATTCTTCATCAATTTCCAAATTCCAGTGTCAGACACACATTTCAAAAGGTTCTGAGTTTTGGCAAGAGAAGCATCCAAAATCCCTTCACAGAGAGGTCACAGATGTATCCCTCACACTTGGACCCTAACTGTACCTTTTTATTTTTTGGTGATATGCCATCTCACTTTCAGACAAGGACATGGAATGCCTACCCACATCTCCTGCTAGACCTACTGATTCACTGCTAATTTGATGGTTGCAGCATCTTTCCTATTGCTTGTATTAAAGAATGAAGAATAGGCTTATGACTAAAAGCTGCAAAGTTTATGAATCCTAAAATAAATAACCTACTTCTCAAGTCTGAAGCATGTTAACAGTTCTGATCTGTGACTCTTTTCTTGAACAAATGGGAAAATCTCTGACCTGATGGCATACTGTTTAGGTATTTTTTCTATTTTGGAGGGTGTGTATGCATGCACATATGTATAGGTACGTATATATTGTCGTAGAGGATTTTTCTATTTTTTAATGAATTATTGTTCTGCATATTATTGCATATATTCTATAGTTAAGTAATAAGAATTGTTCAGTATCTGGTACAAATATCTTGTACCGTGTCTTGCCTACAATCTTGTAACAGCGTGGTTAATATGTTCCTACACTTTTCAAAGCACTGAAAGATACTCTTTTCATATTTAAAAAGTAGTAGAACTTTAAAAGGTGGAGTCATATGAAGCTGACATAACACTCAGAATCCCATGATGATTTGGAGAACTACACATGAAGTCCTATACCTAGAATAAGAAAGGTTGATATGTAGGGCAAAGAATGCTGGTCACATGTGAAACATGAAGGATTGTCTTTTAAAAACCAGTAAGTAGCTCAGAAAATTTTGTGAAACGGTGAATAATCAATTTAACCTACGTCTGTGATACATTGCAGAGGCTTAAAGAGGAATTATATGTTTGGGCCAGTAAGAAAAGTAACATAAGGACTCTTCTGCGAACCCACAGAAATTTTGGATCTATGATCACTTAAATACATTCAAGATCAAGTAAAAAGTAGCAAGGTTGTTTTCTGTTATTTATATATTGCAGTGACTTTGGCTGGAGTCATATTGATCTAGTGGAAACAAATATAATAAGAAATTGGATTCAGAAAGCAACTAGATGGACATAAGTATTATGAAAACCATGAATTGTAGATTAAGCAATAAAAAGGTTGAACTCAGCCAGTATGATTAAGATAAATTAGTTTAAAATACATAAAGATATAAGCAAAGGTTCTTATTCTCCATCCTTTTTCTGAAGTCAGAGAGAATTGAGCAATAGCTAGATAGGAGAGACCCTCACACTACTTCCAGCAATAAGTTATAAAATTTTTCTAGTGCCAGACTCTCCTCTTCCTACTTCCTCTACATCATCAACTCAAGATATTTGCAAGCAAAAATAGGTAATTTTGAACGTGATTTAAACTGAACCTCAAAGCCACAAGATATTCTAACTAACTGAAATGCTTGTCCTTACCAGCTCATAAACTTAAAGCACTTGCTAGACCTTTCCTGACACCTTTCCCAGCAAAGCAGTATACTGACATATTACAAAAGAAGACTTGGTTCAAACAATGTTTGGCTACTTCTGCATGTTTTTAATATACTGCCCTGACATATTCTCCACTGAAATGTCTAAAAATAAAAAGGGTAGCTTCCTTCAAAATGCACATACTAGCATTTGTACTCTATTGCTTGGATTCCATTGGCTCTGATGTAATTCCCTCAATATCTGTAAATTAACATTAATTTCAGGCTAAATTTCTGGAAGTTTTCAATAGGCATATGCCAGTCAAGACAAATTGGGGTGATGGTACTCCCTTAGTGAGCAGCTTTCTGAGTAAATTTATTCATAGTAAGAGATAATGTCTGGAGGAAGGTCAGGAAATCTAAATCTCCACAGAAATAGCTGTGTGCAGACAGCTGAGGAAATAATTATATCTGAATTTAAAAAAAAGCGAAATGGACTGAGGTCAATAATTATTTCAATTTTTTAACCCTAGAAAATTATTGCAGTCCTGGATAATGCTGGAAACTCATTAAAGGCCTAAAGGATTTCACTCCCATCTGAATTTCTGTTTGAAAATAACAACAGTGATGTTGTAGCAAATATGCCCTGGAGTTCACCGTTCTGTTCATATTAGAGCCAAGAATGTTATAACTGTGTGGGCAGAAAGGTAAAAAGTGCCAATAACAGAGACAGAAATGTGTGTGCCAAACAGCAGGGCTTGCCTAGGATGCTGAAGGAGATCGTGGAGTTGAAATATGTGGGTTCAATGGGCATGGAGCATATAATGAGTTCATTTTGCATACACGCACACACACACACACAGATAATTTACTACCTAAGGACTTCTGAATGCTTTGCAAAGGCAGAGCTTTCCTTGTCAGCCTGGGCAGAGCTCAGGAGCTGTGGTTACCAGGCTTCCTAAGGAGAGCAGAAGGGCTCTGCAGGACTCACTGCACTTCCAAGAAAGAGCCTCCTTCTGCTGCCTTCGCTGTTGCAAACCAACAAACAAAAATCCAAACCAAAGCCTAGGAGGATTTGTTTTTGAAACTTTTTCAGAGCCCTAACGATAAAGAAACTGACATGCAGCCAGTGAAAGTACAGCTCTAATTTGTAAAGGAAGTAATCAGTACAAATGAAGAGCAGATAAAAAGAAATTACCATCATAAGGGAGCAGGCAGAAATGAAGAAATGAAAATTCCTGGAATGTCTCCAACAGAGTTTGGTTCTCATGTTATTTTACTTATTAGAGACAATTAGGAGAGATTTGTCTGTTGCTATGAGTCCTTTAGATTAGATTAGAAGAATAAAAAGTTTTAATGTGTTGGCCTTTTCGTGCCCTTGGGAAAAAAAATGCGGGAATGCTAATGATGGGTAGAGTCTCAGAAAGGCTTCAGATTAGCTGTTTGCTCTCTGTCTGCTCTGCTCTACTTTCCCCTTTTCTTTTCTCCAGTATGTTTGCATCTATACCTGTACAATTTCATCTGGGAAGTCTATGAGAAACCATGAGTTCTCATGAGATGCCATTAACTCCTTGATTTCTGGTAATATTCATACTTCTGTTTGCAATGGGAGGTGGAAGTAGGTAGTTTGTAAAGGAAGTAGAAATGAGGCCCTCTTAACAGCAACTAAATCATATTGACTGTCCTATCTGTTACACCCACACATCACTAAGTGCTCTCAAAGGCTGTAATCTGCAATGACAAAGATGGAAAATAGACCATTCGCTTGAAGAATTGAAGCGGCCTTGACTTCTTTTGGCAATGTTTTCTTGACAGTGTGTTAAATTAGCAACAGCAAATCAGTATCAAAGATACAGGCAGCTGTCCTGCATTTGCTTCACGTAGTAAAATTTCCTTCAGGGACCTTCACTGAAGAGACTAAGGGTTTGTGAACACCCAGGTATTAGCATTTGCAGAAAATGTTGCCTAAAGGGCAAGTTACCAGTTGTCAGTTATCATTTATCTCGGAAGTGGAAGCCAGGACTCTGCAACTGGGGAAAATGAGAGATTTATGGAAAAGAAGGGTCCAAGAATTGTCAGAATTAGATGAAAGGTCTTCCTAATGTAGCAAGAACACCTTGAAACTAATATGAGCTCAGATTAACAACCAGCAGTGTAACAGAGCCAGGTCTGGAGTTATGAGCTGTAGCTATTCAATGCCAGCAGAGATCAGGCAAGGGAATTCTGCATCAGCTGTTAATTGTGCATGCAGAGGTATTAGTGAGAAATGAATCTCTGCAGTAGCTTAGCCAGGACAAAAGGAAAGGATAGCAAGGACCTCTGCATCAGCAGAATTACGATGTTCTCTTACAATGTTACTAAATTTAATCATGGAAAAGAAAGAACGAAAAGATAGCTATGATGATATATTAAAATAACCCAGAATCCTAACAATAATGAAGTCTTGTCTTCCCCCACTCCAAAGCATTTTATATATCTTTTGCGAGTTCTTAAAGGGTGTTTTCTTTTAATGTAAGGCTAATCCAGAGAAGCTGTTTATTTTTTTTAACAGCGATATATTATCTTAATATAGTGAAAACCTGCCAGTCACCAAGGCTCCTAGCCTGACTGCGATGATAGCTTCACCAGTAGAGTTTAGGGTTTCAGGTATGACCTGAGCAGCAGGGATCTGTCCTTCTGACCCCATCCTACTCCTCAATGCTGCCCAACAGAGCTCGTCCTGCCCCGCTCGAAGCTGGCTGTACTTTGACCCTTGGCAGGTCTTCTCTGCAGGCTCCAGAGGTCATGGACTTGACTCGAGGGGCATCTGACTTGACTGAATCACACAGCATCCAGGGGGAGAGACCTTTCTGTGCGCAGCCAGGTTATTCTCAACAAAATCTGGGTTATATGGTCAAGATATAACCATTTTGTACTTAGCTGCTTGTAGTCCATGTTCAGACTTGGCTAGTCATCTGTCAGCCTCTGAAAGTATAAATTCCATCCAACTAACTTACAAAAGCTTTGTGAAATAGCATAGACTGGCATCACTGTGTTTGTCCTTAAGGAGCTCTGCTAGAGCAGGATTTCAGCAAAACAATCAAAAATACCTTTACATTTTTTGTATTCATCCCAGAAGCTACAGGAACTATTTTTGATCTTTTGAAAGCATGTAGTAGTGTTGTTCAGCTACCTGTAACAAAATGCTGATTTTTCCTCTTCCATCTGTTTTTTGTTGGTTTGCTGTTTCATTGTTGGTGGTGGGGTTTTTTTTCCTTTTTAATAGGCATGGCAAAGTAAGCATCATTGAAAGACTTTTTAAAACACATACTCAAAAGGAAGCTATATATTGTTTAGGATTTAACACATTTACTCAGAGTCTGCCTTGGTCCATTCTTCCAATGAGAATTGTGAGAGCTGCTTGTGCAACTGATGAGACTCATGCATCTCTTGTGGCTTCCAATCAGAAATACTAGCAAAATACTGATAAAATGGCTTTGTTGTCATTTGATATCAACATACTCATAGGAGGGAGAGATAAAGTACAAGGTAGGAAAAAAAAATTGGTATTTTCAGAAGAAGAACTCAGTCCTGGTTCCTGTCTTGTCTGTTATGTCCTTGTCAGTTGGCACAAAGCAACAGGGAAATATCAAAAGATCTAGTTGTCGGGGATATCCCCAATTACAGCCTTCAGATGCATTAAGCAGCAGTATGACATACACATTTTCTCAGCCTTCTAGTCCCAGGCTTTGGCAGCTGGGGTACAACAGCTTCAGCTGCTTTTTCTCTCAGGAGAACTCTTGACAGCTAGCGTCACCTTTACGTGTCATTTCAAATTGAACAAAGTTTTATCTATGTGACAATTTACACCTTAGTTGCCAACACGTAAGGAAAGTTAAAAGACGGTAACAATCTCACAGAATTAGGTCTCCAGTTGCATATGGAGTTTTAATTCCCTCTGCTGTTACTGCACATTTCTGATTCTTTGTGAAGTTGTAAAGGAGATGATGCCAGTGCACTTTTCTCCTCTCTTCCAGAATCAGTTTCTAGCAACAGGAAAACTGTAGAGGAAAAACATATACTACAAAACACCCTGTATAAATAAAAATAGATTAAAACACTGTTTTAGCTTCTATGGACTTGACAGTGCATATTGGACAGCTGTGCATACTTCCGTACATACTGGCCGACTGAACCTAATCTAATACAGCAAATAAGTCTAGTTGCAGAACAAATCCTGCTGTCCTAATAACATACAGAGATACTAATAGAGTTTCCACTTGTGAAATTGCTTTTTCAAAAAGCATATGGTTCAATTTGGCTCTACAGCTTTTATTCCTTTAAGTGTCAGCAATTTGCTGAAAATATTATTATTAGTTATAATTTATTTATTACCTCCCTCAAAAAATCCTAACAATATTTTTTGAACTCTGCCATTACATTTAGAAACACTACTGAGCCTCGCAATTGACGGAACTGTGTCATAATAAGTTGGATGTATGCTGCCTGTGGTTTTAACATAGCAGCAATGTCATTATTTTGTCTTATAACTTTAAGGGAAAATTGACCTCTTTGCCAAATCACAACCCACATATAGTTATGCAGACAACACGTTTGATGCACTAATATATATAGAAATTATATTAAAAGAGTGTTCAATTTTCAGTGTCAAATCAGCAAACGTTAGAGGCTGCCAGAATTAAGCTGTCCAGATGAAGCAATGTTTTGGCAGGGAAGGTTCCTGAGTCCTGGTCTGATCTGATGCTTACATACCGGAAAGAAAATGATAGTTTCTTTTCTTGAGGCTTTCTTCTTTGCTTGCTCTGTACCCTGGACACTTTTCATGATCACATAGTTAAAGACAGAATAATAACTTGAAATTTGGGAAAATAATTTTGTTCATAATAGTTTTACTCTAGCACTTCCAAATTTGTGTGTGCTACTTGCCAAGACTGATTCCTTTCCTATTTTTTTTATTTTTTTAGGAAAAAGAGCTTCCTATGTTAGAATTCTTAGACCCACAACAGATGTAATAACCACCTGAACTAAAGACTAAACAGTAGTAGGGACTGACTATTTCCTACAAGCAGGTCTCTGCGGACGGGTACAGAGTCCTGAGTACTTCCATTGAGTCTGCAAGATGACTGAAAGCCAGCTCACTTGCCTCCAGAAACCCAACATCTGTGTGGGAATACTGCTAAACTCTCTTTTGCTCAGCTATTCAGACCAGTTCAGAAGCCCCCAGCATGTACTGGTGCAATATGTGCCTTGTAGATGTTGCCTGACCTCTGGGAACCCAGGAGAGGGAGACGATCTAAATGTCTGAGCAGTGGGACGCACAACCAGGACAGAATCAGCTGGTGAATTTGAGGAATCAGGCATTTTGTGCTGAATTTTTAGCTTTGAGCGAAGTAATTTGAGAATTTCACAGGCAGCAAATCACACGCGTATATCTGCCATGAAGTCTAACTATGGTATAGGGCCATTAATGGAAATAGTAGATTTGTTAATAATGAAGCAGAAAAGTCACAAGTCTTTCGTATCAGTGTTTTATATATCATCTGCACTATGGAACAAGGCATGCCGATGTGTTTGCAGTATAGCATAAACTTGAAGCTAGGATTCTTGGTCCCTCCCAGCACTTTAAGGAGACTGCAGCAAAAAGGGAAACTAACCTTGTCAGCCAAAGAGAAGATTGAGGAGGCGGAAGAGAGCTAGCCCTCACTGGAACAGCACCAAAATCCCCTTCCTCAGTGCCTCACAAACTTAAAGCTCTTGTTATAACAAGGTAAAGAGTTTTACATCTTTTGCAAATCAATCATAATTATAGTGTGTGAAGAAAACAGAGCTGCTATGCGCTGAATCTGATCTCAGTGTGACTCCGAGCTGGGAAAGAGCCTGCTGCAGCTGTTCCACTGCATTAGAGCCATCAGCTTCACCTCATTAGGAGAAGCATTCACCTTCCTATGAGATCCCTGCTGCATAACCTCCTGCCCTGCCACTGAGACAGACATGGTATGAGCAGTGTCACTTAACCCCTTGTGTTCCCAGCTGCACTCAAGTGTAGGGAAAAGACAGACATAGAAACAGCTACCAGAACAGCTTCTTGGCAGTACTGGTGTCTGGGTGCAAGAAAAATATAACTTTATGTATGAAAATATGCATGATGCCACTGTGTGCCTCTCTGTCTGACAGACCAGCATCTGGTGGAACACCATGTGGTGCACCGGCAAAGACCAAGCAGTCACCCTGGCAGACACAATGTATTAACAAAATAAAGAGCAAATTTAACTATTTAGTTACCTTGGAGAAATCTAACCTAGCCTAATGTTCCTCTCAGATTAAAATCCATTTTGTATTTTGTGAGGGAAGAGGAGAGCATGCAGTGCCTTCTTATATTTAATTAAGACACCTTTTTCATCAGTCATATTTGATTTTCTTTATTGTACAGGATTTTTGTTAACAATTCTCCTTTCCAAAACAAATGTGCAAACATAGTATGCGTATAGTATCAACATAAGGTGTATGAATTGCCCCGAAATTTAAAAAGTTCTATCTAAAAATCTTCAAGAATTGCAGTCAGAAACATGTGCACATACTTAGTCATAGAGATGAATTCTGATGTACACCTCAGGACCGTTAAAAAGCACAAATCGTATTCATAAATGTCTGGAGATTGTATGAGGCAAGGTTGGATTCCAACAAAGATGAAATCCTATTTTATGGAGCTCATTGGTTGGGGGAGGGGGGGTGTTTGTGTTTTTTTTTTAAAGCAATATTTGGCCTTTTACAAACTTTACTAGGCTAGTGTTTATAGACTGGTGGAACTGCCTTCGCTCTCAATTACTTTATTATTTTTAGGACTTTTGGTGAAAAAGAGTAATATGACCAGGGCCCCAACTCTCCTTTCATGTTATACAATGTTTGTTAAGAAACAACCTCAGGGACTGCAAAGTCACTCTGTTAAGGAAATTAGACTCTTCAAAAGGCTCTGAGCTTCCCTGGTGTTCAGTTCATTCGCCGCCTTTGAGCAGGAACATGTTCCAACACAACAAACATATGTTTTGGTGTCCCCTATTCACCAAAGGGCAGAGAAGGAAGGTTATGGAGGAAATCATGTGATGGACTTCCCCAGGCTCTTTTATCTCTGAACACTTGCCACCCACATCAGGTCTGAGTGCAACAAAGGTAGAGCCGTGTCCTCTTTCTCCACAGGGCATTAGAGGAATTTTGATCCCTTGCCCATAACTGGCTGGAACTGGGATCTGCACCTCAGTAAAACTCTTTGCGGCTGTAAACACAGTAGGAAATCTCTTTCTTGTTGTCAAGCCTTCACCCTTTAGGGAATGAGGGTGCTATTGGAAAAGGGACTGCTGCAGGCTGCAAGAGTGGGTGTGTTGCACTGTTACGGGGAGGCAATGGGCCCAAATAGAGCCAGAGCACACGACTGGGTTTGTCCAGGTCCCTACAGAATTCCTACAAGGCATTTTATAAACTGTATAGAAGGGTCAGGTAGTCGTGTGTCTGTGTATGTCTTACAGTGAGGTTGTCGAAAACTTGTTGAAAAACAAGTTGTCCATGGTTTAGAAGTAAAAGCTGAAGGAAAAGCTGGGACTGTGAGAAAGAGAAGCAGTTTAAAGCAATCTTACCAGAGGGAAAATCCTATTATATATTTTGATTTAAGCTCTTGGTATTTTGGGTGTTTTCCTAGTAGTCATAAACTCTGAATACATCCTCTGGTCTGTGCTATCAGAAAGTAAATACTTCCTTCTCATCTACCCCATGAGAATGGATAGGGGAGGGGAGATGGGGTGGCTGCTCTCTCCAATCCCACCGAAGAAATTCTGGATGAATTTGCCACAGCTTTCTCTGAGCTCTGAGACAGGTCTTATTGCCAGTAATTAGTCTGAGAAGATCAAGAGCACAGCTCAACCCAAAAGTGGGACTGTTTTGTAGGATAACTCAAGCTCTCCAAATGCTTTCTGTTCTTTTCATTTAAAGATGTTACAAAAGTAAGAAAGTATCCAAAAGGCAATTTCCATAGTGAAGCAGTGTCTGATAAGATGGAGAAGTCAGAACACCCAAGAGAGCTAGTTGAGCGTGAACTTGGCTAATGAAGACTACATCTCCATGCACATTTCGATCTGGAGCAGCAGCATACAGATTCTCCTCCATGTTAATTCCCCTTGCAAACCTGTTTTGGTACATACTAGGCAGATTCCTTCCAAATCAACCCAAACTGGAAGCTCCACTCTGTACTAAATATTTTCCAACCCTTAACAGGTTACTTTGTATCCAAGCTAAAGGACATTCAGACAGCTTTCGTGACAGGGGCAGTGGGATTTTTTTGCTAGAACAAAATAAAACCCCAGAACTGCGCTGACCAAAAATACAGTGGCCTCAGCACCAACTGATTCATTCTTTTTGGGCCAAATTGCTTGCTAATGTGGACATACTATGAGTGAACCTCCAGCAGCCTTCTCTCACGCAGATCTCAGCAGCAGAATTTGATGCTATTAATGGTTATATCCCTCTTCTTACACACGTTTTTCCATGGTGATGGCTAATGAAGTAGACCATTCTTGACAGCAAGAATGCATGTGAACATGCTGGAAAACAGTGTATGCACTTTATGCTACACGAGAGGATACAGAACAAGGTGACATTTTTGGAAACTGAATTTCAAAGTATGTGGGAATAACACAGACCATCTGTGTAGTCACTTTTCTTTTCTGTTGAAAACATGAAATTTACAAACAGGAAGAAGTTATCTGGCCCAGCACGTCTGCTTTTTTGGTTTACCTTAATCCCACTTTCCTGTCTTTTTGCTCTATGACTTGACCCCTTTCGTGCTCAAGAAGGAAATCTGAGGCTCTCTTGAACTCATTTACACTTCTTAGCCTCAGCCTTCCCTGTGATTATTCATTCCATATGTTCAGAGCCCTTTCAATGAAACCGTTCTTCCTGAGCTTCCTTGGTTTAGTTTATGTTGCCACCAGCTTTTGACTTCTCTATGTGAGTAATTTTGCAGATTAAAAATTCTGGGTTTAGCAACTATAAAGCATCTCATATGAACAAAAACCATGAGGATTTTTTTGTTATTAAAACAGGGGAAATAGTAACAGTGACAATGCAGAATCTTAACAATGTTTTAGAGATTTTTTTTCAAAGGAGGGCAGTGAAGAAATAGAAGTACAACATTCTGATATTTTTACAAATTCCTGTTGTTTCCTGAGTTAGCATGTATCAGAGTCATCATGAGGAAATTTGGATTTCTAAAAATCAGATGTCTAAGTCTGGGCTCACCACAGTGAGTTCCCTTGGCTAATGGACAGAACAGTTTATAGGACCCATTGTGGACATATTTTACTAGGAAATGAATTGCCCTATAGGTGCTTATGTGTCTCCATTGCTTGCAAAAGAAACCTATGAAGCCTTATTCAGAGTTATGTACCTAATTCAGTATGACTTAATTACAGCTGATGAATTCCACGCTGTGTGTCCACTGCTCCACAATAAATATAAGGTAATTTGAAATAATAGGATTAAGATATGTAGGTTTTCATTGTGACTCCCCATTCATTACCTTATCCACTGGACCACTAAGCCAGAAAATGTAACTGCTGTAAATGCAAAAACAGCTGAAGAAGCTTCAGTTTCAGTTTCATTAAATATTGCTGAAGAAGTCAGGCGTGTGACTTCTCCCTGCTGGGTAACATGGTGAATCTAAATCTGAAGATGTGCAGCCACTGACTGAGAAATGTGGCTGACAAGAAGAGCAAGCAGCTGTTATCTCATAAACATTTTGAGGCCACTGCAAAAAGAAAGTATGAGTCCTCAGAAAATTCTGTGACTGCTCAAGGGGTTCAGATGCTGAGCTCTGTGTTGGGTGAAAGGTTTTGCTAGGAACGTCAGACTTAGGGCAAGACATGACCTTCAGCAAAGGATGTGGAAGGCAGGGAAAGCAAAAAGACAGACCACCTTTCTCTATATGCTGATGTAGCTCGGGACTTGAGGACCTAAAATTATATTACAAAGAACTGTTGAAATACCCCTCACATAAAGAGTATTATCACTGCCCTTTCTCCTGGGTAGGGAGGCCCTAGATGCAGAAGGAGAGTAGGAGGAGAAAAAAAAATTGCAGTCACAGTAAGTATTGACCACATCTCAGGTTCATATCCAATATTTTGTTCCAAATATTTCTGCATTTGCCATTTTCTGTCCTTAACATTATTCTGTCAGTCCTACTAAGAATTTTGGTCATTTATGTCTGTATTTTGGGAAAAACTTAATAAATTAAAAAAAAATAACCTTATATGACTATTTCCGCTGAATCCAATTACTTCGGTTGAAGGCGTTGCTTTTGCAAAGGATTTAGGAATGTACTCAGTGTGACTCCACATACATATGGATGCATGGAGTACCTCTGCTATCCCAGGAGAATGATTGATTCATTTGTAATGACTGGTGGGAGGCTGGAGGTAGACCACTTGGTCAGGTTGTTGCTGGGCTGCCTCTCAGTCATGCTGGCAAAACGCCTTACTAGGGTAGGATGGAGCTTTGGCTCAGTCTAATTCTACTTTTTCATTGCATTTTCCACAGATGTGTTCTGAGAAGAGCTTTGTCCTCTCCTTGTGCTCAGCGCTGTAAGCTAGAAAGGTCCTAGCAAACCGTATCATTCTCATGAGTGTGATCCAATTCTCCTTTATGCTCTGCAGTGTCATTTAGGACCAGAATAGACAGAAATTAAACAGTGCTGAATAAATATTGGCAGGACTGGCTCAAAATTTATGTAAGTAATGTACTATAAAATATGTATTTTAATGTTTGGTCTATTTACCACTTAGATCAAGAAATAGACAAAAAAAAATGGGCTCACTTAAACACTCGGAATTTGCCAAAATACAAGCTTACTTCATGTCCAAAAGCATGGATACCCTTGGGGAGCTAGGTAAATGTGCATAAATCAAAATGAGAGACCGTTATTGCAGAGAAAACAGTGGCAAGAAACACTGTGCATACAACTGGGACAGTTCTTGGCAGGTATTATATGTAATAACAATGCTTTCAGTTGAGAAATGTATATTTTAGGCTATTGGCCTTGCATACTACATCTAACATAAGTGATACATTATTAAACTGGATTTCTGTTTTATTGGACTGTAAAGTTTGTTCAGAACACGGTTCAAACTGAGCATGCTTCCTTTCCTTGCTTGTGACTAGCTGTAGGTTCATACGCCAGCACAGTCATGGAGGCCAATATTTAATGTGTCATTTTGATACTTTTATAGAGAGGGAAAACTATATGTAACTTACATCATGAATTCTTAGTTTCTACTGCAAGCTGTTAAAAAAAAAAAAAGATATTATTATCTTGGGTTGAGGGGTGTTTTTTTTGTGGGTATGTTTACCAGATTGTAGTAAGGCATATGTGCTATGGAAGGAAAAACTTCACAGCTTGAAAAAAGGCAGCATCTGAGTGTGTTTTTTTCCCCCCTCAAAAGTAAACAGTTTTCACAATTAACCCCACTGCTCTGTTTATACATCAAGTAAAATGTGGAGAGTACACACAGTTGTTCTCATTAATTTTTGATAAGCAATAGCGACTTAAAAAAATTACTCCATGGTTTATGCATTACCAGGTCTTTAATTCAATGAGAAACATATGCAGAAACAGACTTTCAGTCTTGCTCTATGACAGAAGAGGTGGGAAGCCATTGAATAACTACATTCAGATTTATCTGCTATATTGGAGTTTCTTTCTCTCTTTCTTGGTGTTCCTTGACAACACAGACCCATAAAACAGATCATGCTTCTAAGCTGCCACTTCCACTTCATACTAATACTTGATACTTGATGTGCTACAAGGTGGAGAAACCCAGTAGAAAAAAAATACATAGAATATTGCTACCTCATGGCTATAGACACAAACAAGTACTCACAGAATATCTTGGCATTCAATATGTTGCTGTAGCTAAGAATGGTAAACATTAAAGACTTTTCTAGGAACTGCCTTGCCTGCAACCCCTTATCAAATATATATGAGTTTAGGTTGAATGTAATGCGATGAATGTCAGCATTTAAAGGATTCTTTAACTGGGCATTCTCTATTTTATTTTTTTTCATTTCTAGGAGAGAGAAACATATCATTTGGCTACTCTGATTAGGTGATTTAGAGGTATTGAAATTCACAGCTTTTGTCTTTTAAAGAGGTGACGCTGATGCCATAAAAAACTGTGGGTAATATGGTAATGTATAGGTAATAGGCTGGAGCCTGGATACTTAGTGCTGTGCACCTAAAGATAGATGCTCTTTACATTTTTATTTTATTGCTAAATAAGTGAGACGATTTTCAAAAATATGAGATGATTTTCAAAAATAGGACCCTGATGTTCTCAGTGGTCATGAAAATCAGACCAATAATTTGTCACTTAGTTATTCTGAAGCTTATATTGGGTTACATGTTTCTAAAAATGAGACTAATGGGAAAATTATAAAAGTCACCTGGGAAGTCTGAAGTAAGAAGACTGAGAATTTTATCTAGACGTGGTGTTCCTGCATCCCCACCACAAGACTGAATCTAGTAATTTCCAGAACTTCATCACTTAATTTTCATTAGCCTCATGGAAGTGAGGCTTCCTTAGCAGTAAATAATGATTTACTAGTCCATTCTGCTCCACCAGTCTTCAAGATACATACACAGTGTTGCCCTGTGCAAAACTGGCATTTGCCAAAAGCTACCACATGCAGTATCTGAGAAACAATTCACTTTTTCCTTTCAGAGTAGCTGAGTCTGAATAAAAATAATCAAGGAGTGGCAAATATTGCTAAACCACGTTTTTTCCAAGTACGTAATAGTCTAACAAGCACTGTCCCTTGACTGTGTTCTTCCCCTCATGCCTGTTAATATAACCTGCTCTCAGTGAAGATCGAGTGTGTGTACAATCCTCCCAGGGCATTGCCTTCCAAAGGTTTGTACCTTTGCTCTACTCAGCATCTGTTGACGTGAGCGGCAGAACAGGCTTTGACTGTAATGAGATGATACCAGAATTGAGTTTAACCCTTAAATGCTGAGAATAGGGAGACGCATATGAATGAAGAATAGATGGGTGACAAGTAGAGAGGTGATACTTTCCCTTCCTTCTCTCATCTCAAGCAGTGCCACCAAAGTTTCCAGGCAGGAGGGGGCTGCTCTTTACATGAGGCTCTGGCATCAGCCAGATTGTTCACCTTGCACAGAGCTCACACCACGCAAAGCTGAAGTGAAGCAGAATTGCAATAGATGGCTTGTCTCTGAGTGATGTACTAAAGAAAGACCAACTAAACAATATTTTTAGTTCAACTCTAACAGTTAAGAGCCCCACTGTGACTTAAATTCTCCATAAACACAAACAGAAGCAAAGACAGCATTAGTTGTAATGATGAAGAAAGTTTTCCAGCAAAAGGAAAATTAATCAAAAATGTGTTTCTCATAATAGCAGTTTCTAAAGTAATAGAGGTTTTTCATTGTTTTCAGTTAAGCTCAAGCAAAAGACACAATTCAGCTATTGCAGATCCTGGAAGAGTATCAAAAACCACACGAAAGCGAAAGATGAGTGGTATTTTTTAAACACAGACTTCAGGAAAGATGTGAATATATAGAAGAGTTACTGGAACAAAGAAAAAGCATTTTACAGTGTAACGAACTGAGTCTCTGATAAGAGATCTAAGCAGGATCTGAAACCAAAACTTGAATAAAGACTCTCAGAAGAGTAAAAGCTAGACTTTGATGAAGCAATTAACATTTGTTAATAAGCATGTCAGCACAGACTGTCTTTAAAGAAGGTGGATAGTCCTCTGATACACTGCACACAATGACAAATTCAGAATGCCACAATAGGACAGAAGCATAACGATCTGAGAAGATCAAAGATGGAATTCAGAAAATCCTATCCAAAGAGCTGCATGAACAAACCAAGACAACTTCTGACATTTGGGAAACAATGCAAAATTACATCACTGCTGGAACAAGTAAGCAGCCGAGTCAAGACTAAGACATTGTCATCAGCATTGCTACCTCAGAGGAATTACCCATAGAAAAAGCAGGCAGTGTTGCAGTGAGCGATGACTGATCTCTCAACCTGAAATAACTCATGTATCCATAACTTTAAGTTGTGGACCATGCACAAGCTAGCGCTGCTCACAAAATGGGGCACAAACATTGGAAAAAAAACAATGGGGAAAAAAAAGGAAACTAATTCACCATGAGACCCCGTTTGTTCAGACATATATTGTATTTGAATATTATTTTTTTTTCTGTTCCTGCCCCCCCCCATATAAAAATGCAACATTTGAAAAGAGAGTTTTGGAAGAGTTATAGAAACTTCAGATATGCGCTCCAGCGCTTGGACAGGGAAATAAGGTTGAAAGATATAATATCAATATCAGCCCAGTAAAAATCTTGTTTGGTCTCAGATGAAATCTGGATAAGGATTTCTAGATATAAAATTGAAAGTCAGACATGATAGAAAACACCTAAAGCAACTAGCCGGAGATGTCAGGGCCAGTGCATTCTGAAACCTTATTATCACTGTGAGGGGTTGTTCTCAGAACTAGGTGAAATTTTGTGTAGGAACACCTCAGGTTTTAGTGGAAAATATGTGCAAAAGAGCACATGAGACTCAGATGGAGGTAAAAAAAATGTAAGAGAAGGGCCAGAGATATTTTAGATTGTCCTCAGAGGAATATTTGGAAACATTTCATATGCCAAACTGCAGGTCAAGTCAATAGAAAAAGCACATTTTGGTAGTAAATTTGGAACAGATTAATTTATTTTGCCTGTGAAAAACTGTCCTGGACAATAAGTCTTATTTTTATTACATGACGTTACGAAAAAATAACATCTCTTAGTGCATGCTTATATGTAACATATTAACTTTTCCTAAGGTGACAGACCTTACATAATATTGAAAATTATTCAGTGGATCTGAGCAGTTTGCAATGAAGTACAAATTTAAAATATTGCAACTTCGTAAAATGACTACCAATAGAGGCTTTTGAATCAGAGTCTAATATGCTGTACAGTTAAAACAGAAAATGGCTCTACTGGTGCCCAGACGGCATGTATCCTTCACATTTAGTTTCAGCTTAAAAATGAAAACAAGAACTGCTGCAATCCTGGACCGTGATGTGAGAATCACCAGGAATTTCTGACAGACAAAAAAAGCAAAATAATAGAGAATCAATGCAATTTGATGTCTCAAGTGCTACCATCATCTCCAGCAAATGATGCAACTATATGCTATCTATGACAGCAAATATGGTTTACAAACAGCAAGGATGCTGCAAGATGTGGTTCATGCTCATTTTAGATTGACTCTCCTGGCAGACAAGTTATGGAGCCATTTTCAAGCCTTAGACAATAGGAATATAAAGGATATTATGTAAGTCATTTGCCCAGGAAGGTCTCAGATGGGCAAGAGCTTCAACAGGCAGAAACAGACGGGCAGAGACCCATCACAACTAGGATAACATGTTCAATGTTTTCTGATGGCAAAGGTGCCTGTATTTCAAGGTAGATGTACCTGACAACAACGCTTCCCTCACAGTCTAACTGAACCCCTTTAGGCAGTGTTAACACATTAAACATAAATATTTGGAATATTGCGTGGGAATAACTGTATTAATCCTTGTAAGTGGCACAGGGTGTTCACAGAATGATATGCCATAGGGAAAAGGATTCTTTGTAAACACTTTCTACCAACAGGTTTTGCTTTCACAGAGGTACATTGTTGGACTTAACTTCAGCCATTTGAATTTCACTCTTAGTGATTTTTAATTTAAATAAAACCCAGTCATCTGCTGCCATCTTGTTTATAGCAAGACCTTGCTAAGTGTCTAGATAACAGCTCAGTAAGAGATCCTGCTATTAAATGTACTTTATATACACATGGGTAGGTCTCCTTCAAGCTCCAAATTTAATTTACTCCACACTACAGTAATTCAATCTGATCCCCATTCAGTTACAGTGCTTGTCAGTGCACCATTGACAGTATTTCCATGTTTGTCAGAACTCCTGCTAATCTACTTACATAATGCCTCACAGATTTACTGAGGCTGTCTTTTCAATATCACTTGAGCGGCTGTACCTGTGGGAATGCTTGAAAAAATTAGAAACTGCACATTTTTCTGTTTAATGCGGACTGGATTTGTGAAAAGTGTTCTTCCTTGATTATTTATGTTAATTCCTAAGGTATTTGGAAAGCAAGGATTTGTTTTAGGATCACACGTCTTTGTTATAGTAATGTTGTTACTCTTATTTTATGAAAGCTGTGAAGAATCACTCAGGCAACTGTTAGAATTGTTCATGTGTTTATCTTTGATCTGCTACTCTATTGGTAAATATTGAGTTGTTTATTAGTACTTATAAGTCATAGGACTGCCCATCATTTCTTTTAGAAAATACAATAGGACCCCATGGCACCATTAATCTAAACTCTACACTTGGTTTTCAAGGATTTGATATGTCTCAGATTGTCACTAAGGCAACATGCATGGGTCTTGAAGTGGGTTTGCTTCACCTGTCCTGCCACCTTCGTTGGTCCTATAAGCATATTTCCAGCCCCCAAAACACTCTGTTGCAATATTTACACAGCTCTCCAGATTCATGCAATCTGTTTTCTTCAATTGTGCATGCAATTGTGACGTTCAGAGAGTCCATTAGTTCTACTAAAGAAATTTGTTCTTTTAAGTTGTGACGGTTTTGTCCTTATGGTAATTTTTTGTTGTGTCAATAGATTACATGTAACATAGAAAACATATGGCTAAACTGTGCTTCCACTTGGGGTGCATGATCACAGAGAGAAAGAAAAAATGCTATTGTTAAGCAACACACATTGTTTGTATACTTTTGGAGGAGTTGTGTTACTCTTATACTTGAATCATGGATATGATGTGTGTGTGTGAGTGGAAGGGGAACCAAAGCAAGGTAAAAATCAACAGCTGTGCCTCTGCCAACTCAGAACAACTGACTCAGGAAAAAAATGGAAATATTATGATCTGGGAATGTCAGCACATATGGTAACCACATGGCTAAAGAACATGAGTGAACATGTTTTATCAGAGTTTGCTAAGCAGTTTTTAGGGAGAATTTGTTCTCTCTTTCTGAACACCTCACAGTCTCTGCACCCTCATTTTTGGTTGGGAAAGACAATTACTCCAGTGTCTGAATGGAGACATTGGTAGTCAAATTATGGAAAGAAGTTTGCCCATCCTGTGAGAATTTCTGATATCTAAACATTTTTCACAAAGTCAAAACCTGAAATTTCAAACTGGGACAATTTAAATGTTTTACTACAGATAAACATTATAAAATGTATTATTTTGTTGTAAATCTTCATTTTTACATTTTAAGATAATATGTATTTTGAAATAGCTACATAACTTCATTGACAGCAAACTGTAAGACTTTTTAAATCTAGAAATATCAAAACTGAAGCCAATTCAATGTTTTTTTAACTCTAACATTTTTTTCAAATTGAGTTTGGTTTTAGATATTTTGTCAGTGCACCCTCAGATGATAAGCAAAAAACTACAAATAAATAAATTGCAAAGAAATAGATCATCCAAAGTATTGTGAAATTAACATAGCCCCCTACCTTGAAGAAATTAGCAAAGCAATTGAAATCATGAAGAATGCTAAAGCTCCTGGATCCAGCGGAGACATTTAAATTTGGAGACATGAATCATATTTAAATGTGGAACTAATTATACAAATTCTTTAGTAACGTATGGAAAACTGAATGGTAATTATAGTTCATTACTGTCTACATCAGTAAAAGCAACAATTCAGATTTGGCAGTTACCTCTCACATCAGTATGCATGGTGTCTGGCAGCCTAAGCAAACATAAGATTTCATCACTGGATGCACAACTCCCTCAGCTGTAAACTATCTAAGTAGTTGTGTGATCTGAGGCACAAATAAAGTACAGCTGATGGACTATTTGTAGTTAGCATCTGCAGAGTAAACAGCACTGGATTTCTAATACTGTCCTCAGTACCTGGGTGAAACCATTCAGTGTCATCAGTAGAACTAGACTCTAGCTGCTACCATCTAATCTGTAATTCCAATCCAATCTCTAATCTAATCCAATCATAAATGACATTTAAGTGACCAAATGTAGATCTCTACAGTGTAGAATCAGTCAATATAGTCATTGGAGGGTAGGGTGATGTCTACCTAACCTGCTATACACATCAGCTTAAAGATACGATCAATAATCTGTTGGCTTCATTGACTACATTTACTAGACAAAATTTTACTGTTAAAAGAACATAAAATGTACCTTTATAATGTCTGTCTTTGGTCATCATACACAGATTTTTGTATGCTTCTCCTGTCACCTGTGATATGATACAGAATTGTGTGACAGCTCAGCAGCTATGCCCTATTAATGGGATCCCAACACGGGATCTCAGTTCCGGCATGCAGATACATTTGTAGTTATCTGGAAACATGCTGGACTTTGCAGATACAAGAGAAATCCATGAGGTATGATCTGCTATGTGCTGAGGAATACAATTTAAAGAGCATACAGCGGAAACATGTCATTGACTGAGGCGGTTAACTTGGGGAATAAATACCACAAAACAATGATGACAAAAAGCAAATCAAGGATGGATATAGGAAACTGCAAGAAGAATTAAGAAGTGAAATTGACAGCATACTATTGTAAGCTATCAGCTCATTTTATATCTTGACAGTGAACTTTTGAAAGATGCTTATTCATCAAGTAGCTGACAGATGGCTTTAGCAGAGCTTGCACATCTTTTGGTCATGCATCAGGAAGAGTTTAGAAGCAAATCAGAATCAAACTTCAGACCAGATTAAACACTGTAAAAGCCTTTTGCTGTTGGGGTGTATACAGTAGATTTGCTATCAATAATAAGTATGGATCCCAGACAAATTTCACCTGTAGTTTTTGTATTGCATATTAGATTGCAGAATAACTTGGAGAATACAGATATTTTGGAAAACTGAATCCACACTTGCTGTAGCAAAGCCATGGTGGGACAAACATACACATAGAGTGGAAGACGCCAAAAATACTAAAGCCATTTCTGCATGATCAGCTGAGAAACAGAACATAGAATTGAAGGGTACATATGAAGCCTGGTGCTTTAAAACACAAGCCTGAACAAAAGTAGTATGAAATGGGAGTCAGTACCTGGTAAATGGCAGCAGGTAGATCCCACCAGCACAGAGAATTCAGACTTGAAGGAGCTCATACTGAAAAACAAAATCAAGAAAGAGTGGTGAAACTTTTGGTTTTCAGCTGGTAAGGATCTCAGGAAAAAAAAAAAAAATCCCATTAGATTTTGTGTGTGATTTTCCTGTATTTTCATGCTAACTCAACAGAAGGTTAAAGGGTCAGTATAGTAGAAACAAGAATGTTACAGATTGATTGTTATTAAGACAACAAAAGGTGAGGGGATTTTAGTGGTTATAAGTTGGATTACAGACAAAATAGCCATTATCTTGCAAAGGGTTTTTTAACTTTCTCCGACTTATCCAATTTGTCCTCAGCCTGAGTCACTGTCTGCCCATCTCTGGAAGCTTTGGGCTAACCAGTGAAATTCCCACTGCAGGCTGCTGTGAAGGGTGCACTAAACCACCTGAACTCTTAACAGCATTTAAGTTGTTAGTCAAAATAAATTATCCACCAAAGCATGTTAGGTGTTGTAATAAATTGTTACATAGTGTGACGAGCCTATATGAGATTTGCATTTGCATATGTTGTACTGTATTAGATGCCTGCATGTTGTCATCAACACAGAATCATGAAAAATATTTCAGTAAGGTTTACAAACTCTTGGTGGGAAGAACCCCTCAGTTGTCAAAGTAAGAGCTGCCCCTTCCAAGAAAAACTGAAGAGAGCTTTGGAAAGGGGCAGAAGTTTCAGCAGCTTGAGAGGTTCCAGTGTCCTCTGATTACATACATAGCTGTTGAGGAAAAGACTGGGTTTTTTTAATTGGCTATTTTTAGTTATGTGTTAAATTTACAGAAGTCACACTGCCCTTGATTGCAGAAAGTAATGTAAACAGCAAGTTTGGGTTTCAATGAATCCTAGTGTTCTAGGGAGGGAGGTATGTATTTGAAAAATTTCTGTTCTCTTCTGTTTGGCCTAAGCTTTTGGGCTCACACTGTATCTTGCTTGTTCTTCAAGCAAGATATTTTTCTGCATGTGGACATTCTGTGCTATGGATGTTTATTGATAACTGATCACTAATCTCTGGAGCTCAACAATTATTTCAACACAGAACATCCACTTTGCCCTTCAAAAGCCATGATTTCTCTCAATAATAAACATCCAAAATAACAGCATAATTGAATGAAATGCAAAGGAATTATTTATGTAATGGAGACATCTTGTTCTCATAAATTATTGAATAAGAAATAGCTGACAACCTGTTGAATTTTCCTAGGGCTGTGCTGACTTTCTCTTTATCAACTTGATATATGATTTATGAAAGTAGAAGCATCAGGGTAAAAATGATAAGAGAACCTGGCTTGCATATCAATAAATAAACTTCAGTGAAACCAATATTTAGAAGTTACAAATTAGGTCAAACTCTTCTGAGTTTTGTTGTTGCTGTTTCTTTTTTTTAGTGTTTCAAGAATAAAATTCCAGGTGATTTTTTCCCCAGGCTGTTAGTAAAGAAAAAAAAAAAAAGAAACAAACAAAAAAATCCCACTACTGAAAGCCAACCTTTTTCTATACTGTTTTGGTGGTTCAAGATGCCAAAGGATTATACGGGGCTCCATGCTAATATTTCCCTTTCACTCCTATTTCTTCCCAATTTCATCCACAGAGATGCTGTCTGTAAGCTGTCACAGTCCACCTTTAAGGCCAAAGCAATGATCTTGTAATCAAGTTCCAGGCTAAGCAAAACCAAATGTACCTCTCAGAATGCATGAGCATCAGGATATCAGCATTTGGAACTGTTCAAATAAAATTTAAAACACTACAGCATTAGAAGAATGGCAAGACCTTTACAATTTGACATACTTAATATTTATAAACCTTCTTGCACTTCGGTTTTCAGAACACTATTTTATTGCATGTGGCAACTTTATACCAATATCCATCCATGTGCTTGCTTATTTGGCTTGGAAGGAAAATTGCTGCACTAACGCATGACATAAAGTATTTGTGTTCAGTAATTCATACTACAGAAACCAACAATCTTCGTGATCTGAAAGCAAGTTCTCAAGGAATAAATAAAACCTCTCAATTTTAGAAGAAACTTCAAATTTTATGAGTACAACTTTGTGAACTCAGGCTGGATATTTTCTGCTGGCAAAAAGAAGTCGGAGGTGAGTGAGTGATATTGACTGGCCTTTTCAACAGTTATTTGTCCTTGCTGGACATCTATCTGGTACTCTGCGTTTCTTTATATTACCATAAGAGGAGATGTACTTTTTAAAAACAGGAGCAATATACAAGGGCAAATATCATCTATGTTTTCAGGGTTGCACAGGTGAGAAAACAAGAAGTAGCTTATCCTGTTGTTCCACTTATAGTTGGAGCTGGGTGGCAATGAGACGGCTAAAGTTTAGTGTGGACTCAAACCCAGCAAAGTGATGGTGGGCTGGAGGAAACAAGGGCAGATGAAGATGATGGATTTCTTAGAGGCTTTTACTTGAGAAAATCCCTATGATTATTTGCAAAAGCTCACAGCCTAGCTTTGACTATGAACAATCACTAGCTACCATACAATATTAGCAAAGTGGAATATTTTTTCCCATCCAGGCATGTCCAAGAGATAGCAGCTGTTTCTTTCAGCTGTGAACTTTGCCACTCACTGTGATGCTCTATCAGCAGACTTCAAAAAAACACATGGAACCCAAAGAAGATGTAGGGGTTCAGCAGGAAGCAGCTTATTGTCCTGTGCCTCTCACACAGAGCACCTTGGAGAATAGAGAAAGTACTGACGAAGAATGGCACCCAACTGCTCAGTTTTGCCTCCCAAGAAAGGCAAGACTCCCTTGAACACCAATGTGTATAAAAGGTGGCTTTTCTTACTGGTACCGCAGCATTTAATGGAGGCGTTTGAACTGGACTCCTGTCATGTACAAAACCAAGGTTCTATGAGCAAGTTACTCCCTGTAGAAATTTTTGGACTCTTCAAATTTTCTCTTCCTACAGCCCTGATTACCTCCTGACAGCCACAAATGGTCTGAGGCTCCTTAAGGGGAAAAAAAGAAGATATATTTCTAGTTGCTGGTAAAATGTCCTCTTTTGAAATTTTTTGTTATGTGTAGTGGCTTCCTGAGCTTTTAACGTTTCTGGATGGTCTGTCTCTAAGAAATAAAATTAATTGCCAAGGCATGATTCACTATAATTTTTGTGAACAAACTTTTGGGATAGGTTTTCTATGTAGAGAAATACAAATAAATAAAATAATTGCACATGCTACTTGCAACCTCATGTTGGATTTACCATTGAATAGTTTTGCACAGGGATGACAGAGTAAATACTGCGACATTTCAAACTGAATGCATAATTACCCATGTTGTGCTTACACTTGCCTGTACTGTGCATAAAAATATATGGCTTGGATAAAAGGACTCCAAAACACTCGGGCTTTATTTCATGATTATAATACATTATACATGTATTGTTTTATAATCAGTAAATGTAAAAAAATATTTAAAGCTTTGAATATACATATTTTTATAGAGCAAGATAAAGAATTAGCTGAATGAATCAAAGCCCTACACACAATCCAGCAGCAGTGGGGAAAATAGAAATGAGATTCTTTTGCATCAACAAAGGGGACACTTTCCTGTGCACTGGGTGTTCCCTGCATTGCCATCTGTGTGACAGCCAGTAACACTGCCAGGTATGTAGAATATTTCGTGAACTTTAGGGATGAGTGGAACTTGATATTGACCTCTTTATCAAGCAATAAGGACATCATCACCAAGGAAGAAGCTACATTTAATGGCAGCTTTTCATCTGGAGCAAGGGGAACAAAAGGAGGGGCTGCGAAGCCTTACAGCTGGCAACAACAGAAGCTGTGAAAAAAATGAAATGTATGAGAAGTTTAACAGAAAAGGGAGGGAAGTTGGTAGCTGCCTTTGGGTCTTAACCAAAAAAGCTAATGTGCATGCTCAAAAAAAAAGGAAAAAAAAGGGAAACAGAGGAAGGAAGAGGAACTGAGGGCTATGGTTGATTGGTTGATTTTGATGGTAGCAGTCCATTGATCTGCAAGACTTGAAAGGGGAATGTTTTAAGTGATTTAACTGTTACAAAGTGATCTGATCTCCTCAGAGGGGCTGGGCATGGTAGGGTGGTGTATTTTCTTTCTGTTCTTCTGCCTGCTTGTAGAAAACTAAACTGTGAAGAGACATGAGATAATAGGAACTGCTTATAGTGCTAAAATGTGCAAACCTGGGCCAGATTTCAAACGCTAAATGAAACAAATCAGTTTCTGTGGCTCAGACCGATTGCTGAACAGGAGTGAAACGGTACCCTGAAGGGAAAAATGGAGCAGTTCAATAACTTACTATTTCAGTCTGAAGCTTATAGAAGGTAAACAACATCCTGACATGGAGGTCATAGCAGGGAACAAAAATGCTACAAGAAATCAAGCTTGTTATAGGAAGTCATGTTAAATCAGAGTCCACAAACCAGCAAGGAGCTGTGTGGGCTGTGGTTTGCAACACAAGTCAAAACAATGTCAACATGTGGAAAACAGGCTGCACTGTCTCACCTTGTAAGTTTGCCGTGCCATCCAGAAAGTCTTGTCAAGAAGGAACCTCTGTTGGGAAAGTCTCAGATCAAAGCAATTGTAAAAAACTTCGACATCTTCTAAGGAAGCAGGATGGTCCTGCCAGAAGCCAGGGCAGTCAGAGAGACACTGGCCTCCTGGATTTACACACCCTGAATGTTGAACTGGAAAAAGAATGAGCAGCTAGGTAGGCCCATTGGTTTGGAGTCCAGAGTAATAAGCAGAAGAAATAACCAGTCTTTGATCAAGTTTGATAAAGAAGAGACTCTTATGCTTATTTGACCCTATGCTTATCTGCGGGTTCATGATTTTCTCCAGAATTAGGATCCTACTTGACATAAATCAAAGGATTTTTAGTTTCATGGAGCAAAGGGAATTCTGAAGGATGCAGTTTTCCAAAGGGAATTAATGCTCTCTATTTCAGTGAAGACTTCCTCCATTTCTTGCATCTTTACCACCTGAGAATGTGGTAAAATAATAGTAATTATAGCACCTAGCCATAAATGAGGCTTTTTCATGCTACAATGATGAATGGAAATACCTGCACAACATTTACTGCTGCTGAGCTAAGCCCAGCAGCAGTATTGAGTGATTGATGAAGAAGATAGATCAATTGATAGATTAAAAAGAATGGTTTATTTGACGATGTGTGTCGTGGACCTAATGAAAAAACACCTGTCAGTACATTATTTCTTGATTTTCTATAGCTCTTGCCTTTGATAATTTAATTTTCTCCTATGAATGAAATGAGAACATAAAAAGTGCCTTAATATACATATTTGTGTTGTCAAACCTATATCTAAGTTTCCATATAAAATTCATATGTTGCACTAAGTGATTGCTAAAAGGAGCCTTTCGTAAGATGTAATAAGTATATAAAAGATAAACCATTTGTTGCATAATTTTTACTATATTAGCAAGAAATGGTTAGTTGCACTTTTCTAATCCTTTATACTCGCTTTGTTTAATTTACTTGTAAATCAGACCTTGTATAAAATATAGTAAGATAGCACACTGAAGCTATAGAATGTTGGCTTTTAATTAATAATCTTATAAAATATGAATTAGCATGGTTAGCAACTCACTTGAAATCTAATTAACTTGCCTTATCTATCTTGTTAGATGCCTGCAATACTAAAGTATTTTTTACAAGGTTAACATATTAATAAGATTGTGATTATGCATTTCTGCTCATTTAATTATACTGCAAAACTTAGTTTGTCCATAGATAAGCATTAAACATCAATTCAATGAGCTTTCCTTTAGCAGAACATTTGATTGCTGAAATACAAAATCTGATTTAATTCCAAATTCATTATTAAGTACTTTTAGACTTAATATTCATTTCATATTTTACTGTCAAAGTGTATAAAGACTCTTAAATACCTTTTAGATATTTTTAAAGAAGGAGGCAAATAGTTGGTTGAGGAAGAAAGAACATTTGGTTAGCTCTCCTGGAGTGAAAACTTAGAAATTTGCTGTTGTAGCTCCACATTTTGTGACAACCAGGTCTACAGCTACAGGTGGAGTGAATCTCTCATTATTAAGGAAAGGCTGGGAGTACTAATCTCTTACTCCAATAAAGCACAAGCAATCGTAGTGCTTCTTATTCCTGGAAATCTTTTCCTATAGCCTTTGTAAGAACCACTGAGAATAATTGTACTGTGCTTACCAGGCAGTTGAAATGTTTTTTAAGACAAGAAACATTTTCTTATATGAATACCCGGGGTCTTCATATGAGATATGTGATTGAAATAGTGAAGGATCATATGTATGATCTTCATAAAGTAATCATCTTTAGGATTTAAATTAAATGAGCAAGCAATATACCAAGGTGATTGTTACCTCCTCTTCTTCCCCCGGTGAGACTGATTACAAGGGATACTTTGCTGTCTCACTGAAACTTAACAGGTTTTATGTTGCTCCAGGATTAGAACTGGTAGACCACATAAATCAAAATTTTACGTTTCCTTGGAATTCCAACAGTAGAGGAATTCTTGTCACACTTTTGTAATTAGTTGTTTCAGGGACCTCCTACAGAGGAGAAATTCTATAGGCATTAACTGTATTTAATCAACAAGAAGAGAAACCTGGAAGAGTTTACCTTTATGTGCTAATGAAGCTGTGCTTAGTTTTCCTCAAGAAATGAGAGGATTGTTTTAGTGAGTACTATAACCATAAATTATTTTGTAATAGATGAAGCTGCTCCTCTGACTTGCATAGCTTCTTTGATTTCAGTGCAGCTATGCCAATTTGTATCATGGATCATTCATAACTAATTTTTCAGATCTCTGTTTCCTATGATGATTTTACCCTCCGTCACACCTGTAAAATTTGCATATGCAGGTACATTCTTACAAATGTATTCTCAAAAAGTGTTAACGTATGAGTATGTGTCTGAACAAGAAATAAATGAATGAACAGGAAAACTATTCCATAAATTTCTTTTTTGCACGCTTACTTTTGGTTTTTCACTAAGAAACCATGTTAAACTTTTTCTAGATTAATGAAGGATGTTATTATTTAAATGGTCCCAAAGTAACTATTTAATAAAAATAATCATTTAAAGCTGAATTAATTTTCCATTAGAAAGAATATATTTTCTGAAATTCTTCATAATGATTATTTTCTATTTTCACAATCATTCTCAAGCATTTCTTTATCTTACAGGAAAAATGTATATACACATAAAAATAACATTATTCTCAAATTTTACTTTAAGGACCTGCAAAATTAAAGTGCACAGAAAACTATTAGAGTTTTGTGTGCTTTTATATAAGTAACTGAGTTGTGAGGAACAAGATAAAAGCTCATAAACTATAAATCTTCAATATTACTGCATAGTAAAATTGTTATACATAATTCTTGTGCAGTTTATCTGGAAAACCTGATTAAGATATACTGCAAAATGAAATGGCTGATGCCTAAAAATTTATGGAATGATATGGGGACACATTGCCTAAATTCCTCTGTAGCACCAATTTCCACATGGAAAGAAATGGGTGCCAGTTGACTGTGTCATTGCCATAGTTCTGTGAAGCCAAGTCACATGGCTGTACGTTGCAGTTAATATTTATGCTTGCAGTCATGCGTTATGTACAAGTACAGGTACTAATTTCAGTGGGAGAAAGGCTTGACCTTTTGAAAAGGAGGCTTAGCCCTAAAACAACTAAATTTTAATAGAAGCCATAGATGAAGATCTGTATGACAGCCATAATTAATGACTAGATTCTCCCTATCAACCAGACTCTATGGTGTGGCAATTCACTACAGTAGTGACATGCTGATCATAAATATGATGATACTAGGGATATTATTTTAGCAGAGGCAGATGGATCTTTTCTCCTACACAGATAAAGACTGTGAACTCTAAGGATTTCTCATTCTGCATTGCAGAGCAGGGGAACTGAAAGAACACATCCCCCAGGAAGTAGACCACACTCATGAGTCATACACAACCAGTATGAGTACCCATGTTTTTCTTCTGCAGTGGTACATAAATGTCATAAAGACAATGACTGGGTAAATAAAAGTGGAGGTAGAAGCATCCCAAAATATAGAAAATCTTGATCCAAACCAATCTTACTTCAGTCACAAAAGTGCAATTTACTTCACATGATCATGTTTTGCATCTGAAAAGGAAGAGCTAGTCATATCAAGCAGAGGAAGTCATGGAGTGGAGGTGGCTTAAAGTATGGGAGAACATATGGATGCTGCAGTAGGGAATCAAG
Organism: Pluvialis apricaria; assembly: GCA_017639485.1. Taxonomy (NCBI): domain Eukaryota; kingdom Metazoa; phylum Chordata; class Aves; order Charadriiformes; family Charadriidae; genus Pluvialis; species Pluvialis apricaria. The sequence goes on along the minus strand of CM030008.1, from coordinate 42,544,683 downwards.
CCAGGATACTGAAGGTACTCAGTGAGCCAAAAGGTGGCTTAGATTTTTGTTCAGATCAGCAAAATATAATTTCCTCTGGTTTCGTTTCATTTACCAATGTGTTGCTAGTTGATCTTTGACTTTGTACCACAGGTGAATGCAATTAACTCAACATGTTCCAATCTTAATATGTGCTTTGAGCTGTATATGTGTGTTTCATTGCAAATCCTGTAAGATATGACAATTAAATAAATTAGTCTTGTAGATGCCCAGATATGTTTCAGGTCCAAAAGTGATATAGCATTTAATTAAGCCTGAAGAGTCTGTAAAGATATCTTTTAAATGTGCTTCTATCTGATCCTATTTAGAACTAAATACATTTCCAACCAAAGAATTCTAAATATGTATTTAGTTTCTCTTAGGTAGGCCTAAGAAATTTGGGCCTCATTATATGGAAAGAATGGACATATACATCCTAGAGAATAATTGGTGACTATGCTCTCTTTGAGCATAAATTTTCCAGTGATGATATAAAGCACATTTCATTGACTATTAGATCATCAAGGGGAGCTAACATTTATAAGTGATATGAAATTTGACTTTCCCATCTGTCTTTAGTCATCTTTTCATGTTTGTCTCATGGGACATGTCATGTTTTTAATTCTTTGGTTTCTTTTTTTTAAGTCCACAAACTAAAATAGATTTATTTTATTATTTTCTGGAGATTATCATGCAATCAGAGTACTTCAGACTGCAGCAAGTGCTTACATTTATGATAAACAAGTTTTTCAGGATTATTTTTAGAAAGGGAAAGGAAGAAAATAATAATAATACTAAGATGTGGCCTCTCCATCAATCAAACTCCCATCTGATTAAAGAAGGGAAAATACAGTTGCTTTGTGAATAGCTGTCATACGTTTGCCTTTTGATCCAAACTGTGTGCTGTTTTTGGAGTGTGGTCTTAAAATGAAATTCGTCAAAAAGGAAAAAAACCCAAAAGGTTCCCTTATCTCTGGTCCACATAACCCTAAAAATAAGAGAAAGTAAATTATTAATTAGGGAGTAAACCGTCCTCCACTTGTTCAAGAAAGTTATTCTTTAGAAGTGGCCCTACCTAAGGGTAAGTTACGAGTACACAACCTATTTGGTATGAGAGAAAGGGAAAAAATCTCACCTTGAAGGTATTGTGGGCTCACATATATTTTCAGTCTAAGATAGAATCTTATCCCTCCTGTGCTGATGAGTAGCATTTGTACAAGAAAGCCACTTAATTTCATTAAGGCTGATGGTGAAAGTAACTGGTCACAGTTCGGCACATGATAGCACATATGATGATCCATAAGACAGGACGCCTGTCTCTCTGGAACTCATCTCCAGATTTTAAATTTTGCGCATTCTTAAAATTCCTACCCTTGGCAACTACAACTGTCAAAATTAATGAGTTAAAAATGCCACGAAAGCTATGCGTAGGTATCAGTGCTTTTGGGTAAGCAATCATTGCTATTATTATTTATTAAGTAATTGCTGTGCAGAGCTCTTGATCTGAAAAGAGATTCAATTCTAAAAGAAAAAAAAATGTTAAGGAAGGCTGGTACATAAAAGAGCATACTAATCACATAAGCACAACATGCCACAGCGCAGGGGAAGACTGTGAAACACAATAGGAGTTCAGCTTGTTTCAGCTGTCAGTTCTTCACTGACCTCTGTACAAGATGGGAGCAAACAGTAGAAATTAGGTCACATTGTTGAGAGGATTGTAAAGGAATATTTCAAGCTGGTAGAGACAAAATCAGAAAGGCCAACTTCAAAAATAGATGCATTTAGCAAGCTACATCAAGAATAACAAGGACTGCTTTGGAAGTGCTTTTAATAGTAAGAAGTACGAAGTCTGAAGAAAGTGTTGGCCTACTCCCTCTGTGAAACAAGGAAGCTAATTGCGGGTGATACTGAGAAGAACAAAATGTCACAGTCTTTTTTGAGTCAATCTTCCCTAAAAAGGTCAATTTATGACTAGAGGATTAGTGCAGCTGATAAGAGGAAAACAAGCAAGATCTTCGAGTAGAACAGAAAGACATAATTGAGAAATTATCAGGATAGTTAGGGGTTTGTCAGATCTCTGAGAGCAAGTCCTTGTCCCCAGGGGAAAGGACTTGGGGCTGCCCTTGGCTGCCCTCCAGCCTGCCCTGCTACCCATTGCAGAACCACTGGGGTATAAGAGCTGCTGGAGGAAGAAAGAAGAACTTAAAAAAACAACCCACAAAAAAAAAACAACTCCAACCAAAAAAAGGAAACATAGTTTCCGTTAGAGAGGAAGACAGAGGAGCATGGGAATTACAGATTAGTCACATTTTAATTCATTTCCCAGCAAAAATCGGAAGCAAATAACTGAACTATCTGTAAGCCTGGAAAATAACAAAGAGATAAATAACAACTAGGACGGATTTGTTGTGCATAATTGTATAAAAAAAATATAATTTTCTTCTTCATCAGATTAATAGATCTTGCTGATGAGAAAAGAGCAGAGATTTCTTGGGGTTTCCTGCCATCAGTAAGACTTGGATACTATCTTAACAAGATAGGAAAAAAAGCTTTAAAAAAGCCTTTGAAATTTGTGCAACACAAGTTAGACAACCATACACAAGGATTAGTTATCTATCAATTCTCTATGACAATAAAAGGAAGTTATCAGATGGGGCTCTGTAGAATCAAACTGCATCCACTTCTGTCCAGTACTTTCACTAATGAAGTGCATGATGTAACAGAAAATAGTCTTGTTAGATTTCAAGACAACATCAGATTGGGACTGTAAGTGTATTAGAGGACAAGATTAGAATGCAAAAGGACAATTCTTGATAAACTCAAGAAATAGGTTGAAAATATAGGCTGAAAATCAATAAGAAAGTGTGCAATGAAAATCAATTGCACAATAAAGGACATGGGAACAACAAGTTAGAGATCATTTCTGAAGATGATCTAGATTTAGAAGAGATCACAATCTGAATCAAGAAGGTATTTCTTTTATAAAAAAGAAATTTATCTCCAATAAACCTGGACAAATCTTACCTTTTTTATTTTGCTTTGGGAAGGCTTTAGCTAGAGTGGCATGCAATTTGAGGCATTACACTCCCAAAAAGATGTTCACCAGTTAGGACAAGCCCACCAGAGACCAATAAGAATGTTCTGATATAAAAAAATATGATCCCTTGAGAAAGTACTTGGGTAATTTATTTGAAAGATGCTAAGAACAAAGAATAGAAATTATTTTATTTTTTTTTCAAGTGTATAAAGGGCAAGACAACATCTGTTTTCAACAACCCTTGTGAATAGAACAAGAAATAATGGATCTAAACTGCAACATAAAAGTCAAAGCCACACAGTAGGAAACATTGCTGCAATGAGGGTAGTGAGCGACTGCTGAAGGACTTGAAGAATTTCATTGCTGAAGTTCTTGAGAACTCAGTAGACAAATACTTGTAAGGAATGACCCAGATACTGGCTATCCTGCCAGCATATGGGCTGGTTGGTGTCTTGAGCCTGATTTGCATTTCTCTGTGATTTCAGCACAGCTAAATGTTTAAGAATATTCCATATTTCACATTGACCTCTGCTGGTACAAGGTACGAGAAAAACTGGAACTTGTAAAGCCTTGTGTCTGAACTCAAAGCAGTGCTGGGCATAAACTAAAGACTTGTTCCTAGATGTTCTCCTAAAAACATACATCTTGAGTAAAGTTTGTCTCAGTGAGGACAATGAAACTACCTAGGGCTCCTAACATCATGTGACCAATCCATTTAATCTCCCTACACCCTACATACAGTAGGAATCATCCAAGTCCGTACGTGTGTGTGTGTATACATATAGATAGATACATGCGCATGTGTATACACAGCCTATATGTACAATAGTACAATTTGTGTGTGTATATATATATTACATATATATGATATATACACCAAGGCAGACGTACATATGTGTACAGTCAGTATTGTCCAAAACACAATTCAGAGTTCTTAAATTGGCTTTTTCTCCAGTGATTATAAAGGGCACATAAAAAGCATCACTTTTAACTTAGACAACTATATTTTATAGGGTAATTATCCCTCCCCCCTAATATTTAGCAGTAAAATACACTGCAAGCAGAGAAAACATGAACATACATTAGGCGATGAAAAGTTTCTAATCCAAAATTCTCGTTTGAATATTCTTTATTAATAGTAGAATAATCCTATTCAGCATTCATTAATGGTTTTAAGACAGATGTGGTAGGTCTTTCCTCTATAGTAAGCAAATTCGATGGGAAATCACAGGTCCCTGTGCCACATGTGAATTAGTCACAGGAAAATTCAAAGGCAAATTGGCTCTGAAGTCCGTCACAGTTGCTAAGGACAAGAGTTCTTTTGCTTATTCAAAAGAGGAATCCTACTTTCCCATTTAAATTATTTTTTATCACTTAGCATGTGCTTTGGCAGATGAATTATTGTTATAGCAGGTATAAAGCCCCTCTTTTTCCCATGTTCAATACACAGAACCGACCATATTTCAGCAGACTGGTGCATCTGCCTTTGCAATCAGTGAGTGCATGTCTGTAAATATCAGCTTTCCAATGACTTAAAATTTTCTGAATTTCCTTTTCTGGCTATACACATTCATGAAGGTTGACTCACTGACCTACCAGCCATTGAAGAATTCAGACTTTATGTGTACACATTAAACTTAACTCCTCTATTTTGTTATAATACTATGTTGTCCAAAAAAATCACCATTTCTGGCAGTCAAATGTATTAGAAAAGGAGACTGATATGTTAATTAAGCATGTTAAAACAACAAGGAAACAATGATTCGCCTGGGGAACAAGGAGGAATGTGCATTCCTTTGTGTAGCATAGGAGAATTCCCCATTGTGTCTGTGTGGTTTATGTGTAAACGGATCCAAAAGTCAAATCAGTTGCAATTTACAATTTTTGCCAAAAGAAATAATGACTGCTAAAACATTTATTTTCCACATTATTGAACACTCTCTCAGACAAAAAAGTATCAGAAAAATATATATTTGGAAATGTTGGAAAGTTTAATTTCAAGTCAGCTAGAGATCATCCTGAGCTGTCGTCGTGTTTCCTAGGAAATGTAATTTAGTGTTACAGATTCAGCCATACCCTCTAACCACCATAAACAAACTCTTAAACCAGAGGGGAAACCACATTATTGCATGGAAGATGTAGTCCAGGGAAAAGCTGGTTGTAGAAGGGGAAGAGGGCTTGATGCAACACAGCAGTTTACATAGATAATCATCAAATTCAAACTAACTTGAAAGGAAATCTGGTTTGACAAAAATGTAAAGTATTAAAATATCATTAAAGTCTACATTTCTTTAGAAAAAAATCCAGATGTAAATTTATTAGCAAGGTTCCTCTGGAAAATTTTAATTTCATAGTAATTGTATTATATTTAAAAAAAAAAATTCAAACCAATTGTTCAATGATTTTGAAGGGAAAATGACAACAGCAGGATCTGCCTAAGTTTAACCTAAAATTATCTTAATCTTAATAACAGAAATCAGGTGATGAGGCAAATGACGAATGAAATGGACTCTGAAATCTCAAATCCATGGTTAAAGACAGTTAGAATTCAACCCTGAGAACTGTCCAAAGTGAAGGTTCCTTAAAATTATCAAGGAACTGGGGTCCAGCTTGAACATTTTTCCAACAATAGAAAATAGTAAACCAGCTGAACTGAGAGCAGAGTCAGTGATTACAACACAGTCACTCCAGATTCACTCTGCTAAAAATGAGAGGGGGAAGGAATGCTTTTTGCCAAGTAAATCATGTTGATGTAGAGGAACTGTGAAGAACATTACTCCTGTATTTTGTCTTCTTGCATCATTGAAGGGTCTCCTTAGGTTTAGCCACAAAGGGCCCTGCTATGCCATCTCAGAACCCAGCTACACCACAGGTGGTCACCTGCTTGGCAGTATCAACATTTGCATGCCCAGATAGATGCTTAGTGCAAGAAGTAAAGCTGACCCAGGAATTTTACTAGTACAAAGATAATCTGAGGCATGCTGACATTCTTTAGTTTTAGTGATCTGTGGTGTGATATGGAAAGCAATCGTAAACCTCTGTAACTTAGGCCACTGTTTTGAGTGGGCATTCTTTGGACAACATTTATACCTGCTCCTAGCTAAAAATAAAGCTTCAAATGGCAATTTTACAAGCTAAGTATTTGTTGCATTAAAGGGCAAAGTTATTTGGCAGAAAATAAACCCCTTTGCATTTCAGCCTGTCAGAAGGGCTGGGAGTGGCTGGGCTTAGATTCTGAGTGATGCCCAATTGGGGGTTAAAAGTCTGGTCGCATTCAATATGTATATTGAACTATCATGATTATGGATGCACTAACACCACCATACAAAATTCAGTCTAGTGGCATTCCATGAACTAGCATGGCCACACTTAAGGATTTTGTTTGGGTTCACTATGAACTCTCACGGCTAGATTAGTGAAAAGTGTAGTTTATTGAAGCAATAGATGCACAAGTTCTTTTAGACTGCTGGTGATAGTTACTGTCTGCAAAGCACGTGCAAATACTAGCATGTTAGTAATACAGCCTGGCTACAAAAGTGCCAAGTTATAAAACAACTCTATAGAGATTTCTAAGTTTCCTGGGGAAGCACTTGGTATAGCCAAGTGTTCGAATCTTACCCACAAGCATCCTTATGGGGGGGAAGAGAGGCTCAGCGTGACGACTGATCCCAGAAGTCGGGGGTGGTCAGCAATGGTATTTCCCTGACTGCGTTGGTATCTTTCCTGACATCCCTCCTCTCTTAAGCTGTTTTTATATTATTTTTTATCTTTCAGGTGGAGCTTGAGGGACTCTAGTCATACATACTTTTGTTATGACTGGTGTAAAATTCTCTCGCTTCGCTTTTAAAGGTATAGACTACGAGAAATTCGGAGCACAGGCTCCATGAGGAGTGGTCATACTTTGGAGGTGGGTAGCTTTTGGGGTGGAGGTGTGTGTTGGTATTATAATGAGATTATAATGAGCAAAGGTCACCCAAAGGATAGCATTTTGTCAAAAATGACATATCTTGGTTCAGGGTAACAATTAGGCAGCTTATCAGTTCCATAAGACCTTCAAGGGTTCCATATGCCCTTCAAGTTCCCATTTTATCACAGAGTTTGGCCGCGGTGTCTCCACTCCGCTCCATCCTCCGCATTGTTTTTCTTCTTAGAGTTAATGTACTGGACTCCCCCAATGTCATTAACATCTAAGGTTGCCTAGGGAATCTTTTTGAAATGTATCCTTTGCACACCAGCTGCACTCTGCCCCTGAAAGCTTCATCGAAGCTGTACTTTTCTTCAAAATGTGAATGTAACTTAATTTCTAAGTCACCTCCAGCAATTATCCCACAGTATTGCAGGCGAAATGATCAAACCTATAGGTTTTTAGTGAAACAATTTAATAAATCAGAATAGTTTACATAAAAATGACACAGAAAACCTCCTCCTTTGAAGGAAATTATTTCTGAGTGGAAAATGGAGTAAAAATGAATGAATTAATTTCTTTTTTAAAAGGTTGAAGGGAATGCGGTTGTCTTCATCTCTTATGCATTTTCATGTTTTGCTTTGTGAACGTGAAAAGACTATCTTCACCGAAGAAGCAATAAACCTACATCTTGACCATTCCTAAGAAAGGAAATCTTTATTTCCTTTCACAAACTATAGAAGGAAAAAAAGACTTCTTTTGTGTTTATTTTTCACTGTGAGTCATCAGATATACTCGATTTCAAAATGTAAACTGAAAAAAAAATCAGCAGGGAAGATAGAGAGTAGTGTTTCAGGCAGCCTTAAAGGGGAGAAATAACATTTGTGTGTGTGTGTCTGTTCATGTAAATGGAAGAGGGGGACTTTAAATTTTTAAGGATACACAAACTGTCTGCAAAGGTACATGTGCCATTTGCACATGGAGACCTATATAACCCCCCGTGGAAAACCAACTGAAACTCACAAGTGTGGAGTACATTTTGGCCCTAAAGCAATTTTAAGCTGATACATTTACTACACAGAATGGCTTTTAATTTCCAGCTCTGAAGCTGAATCCTCCTGTGTTAAAACCAAGCAACTGTTACAAGATTGTATGGTAATGTTATTACATCATAATTAAGATTGAAAAGTGGAAAATAAATTTACCCATAGAACTGGAGAGTGTTAGAAGCAGAAATCATAGAATGGCTTAGGTTGGAAGGGACCTTGAAGATCATCAAGTTCCAACCCCCCTGCCACAGGCAGGGACACCTCCCGCTAGACCAGGTTGCTCAAAGCCCCATCCAGCCTGGCCTTGAACACCTCCAGGGACGGGGCTTCAACAACCTCTCTGGGCAACCTGTTCCAGTGCCTCACCACCCTTAAAGTGAAAAACTTCTTCCTAATGTTTAATCTAAACCTGCCCTCTTCCAGTTTAAAGCCATTCCCCCTCATCCTATCACTACATGCCCTAGTAAAAAGTCCTTCCCCAGCTCTCCTGTAGGCCCCCTTTAGGTACTGGAAGGCTGCAATAAGATCTCCCCGGAGCCTTCTCTTCTCCAGACTGAACAGCCCCAACTCTCTCAGCCTCTCCTCATAGGAGAGGTGCTCCAGCCCTCGGATCATCCTTGTGGCTCTCCTCTGGACACGCTCCAGCAGGTCCATGTCCTTCTTATGTTGGGGACTCCAGAGCTGGATGCAGTACTCCAGGTGGGGTCTCATGAGAACGGAGTAGAGAATAATACACTAGCTAAGTTGGACTTTGACTAGGACATCGGGATCTAAAAGGTATAAATTCTTTAACTACACTAAATAGCTAAAATGCACTTATTTAAAGGCTTCAATTTCTAGAAAAGCCAATGTCCCAAAAGATTGATAGAGAGTTTATTTCTTATTCTACCACAGAGACAAGTGCCATATACTGAATCAGCACAAGTAAATCCTGAAAGGAAGCTCTGTCACCAGACGGAACCTGCCTCAAGGCAACTTGCCTTTTGAATCTAGTGGAAAGGTTTAATTTCACAGGGGGACTTATTCCTAGCACTTATTTTATTTTTGGATCCTTTATTTTGTGGCTGCATATGAAGTCATTCAGATGCCTCCTGTAAACAAGGAAGCTATGGGTCAGAAGTCTGCATTCTTAACTTTAATTATGAAGGAAAATAGCTGCATTTTTTTTGAGAATGAGCGTTTTCATCTTTTGAAAACTTCAGTACAGTGTGAAATAAACAGAGAATACGAAATTGTTTCTCTCTATTGTGATAATCCTTTTTATAAAAGGGTTATGTTGTGCTGTTTTGCAGGTTATTATCCTGCATAGGAGGGAAGAGACTACCGGCAACTTATTCTTGATATAGGTCAAGGCTGACTGCACTATGCCTAAAATCTTTCAAGACCTAGTAAGGTAAATGTCTTCACATCTTGTGATAACTGTCAGGAAAGTTGAAAGAACTAGGATAGAATGGTGTGAGACATGGTCAGCATGAGATCTAGTAAAGCAAATCAATAAATACTGTCAAGCTTTGATCTATGAGACATTTGTAGGTTCATCATTTTATGTTTTTAAGCTGTTCTCTAAACACTGAAGATTGACATTTTCTCACCTTTTACAGAATCACAGAACCACAGAACAGTTGAGGTTGGCAGGGACCTCTGGACATTGTCTAGTCCAAGAACTCCTCCACCGAGGGTAAGTCTTCCTTACTCCAGACTTTCCCCCTGGTGGCAGGGGCCTGGGATTCCTGAACGCCAGTCTTAGTGGCAAAGACTGAGGCAAAGAAGACATTAAGTACCTCAGTCTTTTCCATGTCCTTTGTGACCAGGTCCACTACCCCATTCAGCAGTAGGCCCACTTTTTCCCTTGTCTTCCTTCTGCTGTTGATGTAGAAGCCTCTCTATCTGACCTTCGTGTCCCTCACTAGAGTCAGCTCCAGCTGGATTTTGGGTTTCCTGAGCCCATCACTGAGTGCATGAAGGCAAATTTCCTTGTTCAGCCTACCGATTCCAGGATCTGAGACCTTATGAAATCAGCTAAATCGATGTCATTGGGTTTCACATCCAGCTAAGTACAGACAACATTGAACTTTGTTAAACAAACACAGGCTTGTTCCTTGTTAAGGAATAAAGGTGAAAAAAAGAACTCATGCAAAACACCAGAAAACTAAATTTACCACTTGGGGTGCTGCTACCAGAGGAACAGGAGGGTTGCACAGTAGCTACCCTTGACGGAGCCTGTCCCCAGCCCCCTCTGGTAATCATGGTCTACTCAGTTCCTCCATCGGTGGTCAGGATGCAGCAGTATCCAGTGAGACTATCCAAGGCTTTGGCATAGTCAAACAAAGTTATTTTGCTGTTTCTGACAGTCTACTGGTCTGGGTAACTCTGATTTAAAGACAGTCAATGCCAGCTACAAACTGGGTCAGGCAACTAATTATGGAGACAAAATAAATCTGTGTGCAGGAAGAAGTTAAATGCTTATAACACACCACCTGAAAATTTGGATATTATCAGTGTCTTCTGATATCTGCAAACAACCCAAGCATGCTCCTGTCCTCTGCTGCAGTGGGAAATATCACCCTGAGCAAAGGACTGCAAAAGGGAGAAGGCAAAAACTTGGGATTCACATTGTCTTTCAAGGAAGTGAATCTTTCATCTACCTGGGTGGGGGGGGGGGGTTCTTTCCAGCAGAGGGGAACGCTCCTGCTCTTGCAGATGGCACAAGCTTATTGTTTCACACTTTCCTGCAAAGGCAAACAGACAGAGAGGTATGTATTTAGTTATGTTCTGATCTGCTTCATGCATGTATTGACACAGGGTTTTTTTTATATAACTTGTGGAACCAGTTGCCATAAAATTCTGAACCTGAGTTTATTTTGAAGCCATAGGTTTTCACACTGCAAACTAAAGCCAAAGACATTAAGTTGTTTTTCATTTATCTGAAACAGTAAGGTGCATGATTTGGAAAAAAAATTAAAATTCAGTCACATCTCAAAAGAGCTAATTTAATTTCTGGTTTTATTTCCCAAGCTGGCATTTTGCTGCAGAAACTCAGTTCTTGATTAATATGCATCATTAATCATTTAAATAAAAGTGGACCCCATAATTTCAAAGAACAAACAATGCCACTTGACTGCTAATTCAGCATCATAATTAGAAGTCTTTAGACATGCTAGATGACAGAATACGTTTAATAAAAATGAATTAACCTTGCTCACAGGGCCATCCAATCATGAATATTACTAAGCTTTTCCTCTTTTTATCTTGTGTGTATATATATGTATACACTTAAATTCAGATAAAGGTAATCTTAGAATAAGTGAAGTGAGTATTGGTTCTTGTAATTAGGGTCTGAAGAAGGTGAGACATTGAAAAAGCAGCAAGATGACATGTCAGTGCATGCCTGGCTCTTCTACTAATCAATGAACATTTTCGCTCTGGATCTTTTGCTCTTGGGTATGTTATTCAAAAAGCATGCCTTTAAGTTCTGTTCAGTCCTTATTTAGATACGTCTCTGGGCAGTATCACCAGATCAGCACAATGTAAAATGAAATGGAAAAATACAAAAAGATGAAGATTCTGAGATATTTGAACCAGTTTTCACATGTCACATGTACTTATCTGAAGGGACACATTTGCTGTAGGAGCACATTTCTCCGTGTTATCATAGAATCATAGAATGGTTAGAGTTGGAAAGCACCTTGAAGGTCATCTAGTCCCAAATCCCCTGCCTTAGGCAGGGTCACCTTCCACTAGACCAAGTTACTCAAAGCCCCATCCAACCTGGCCTTGAACACTTCCATGGATGGGACATTCAAAAGTTCTCGGGGAAACCTGATCCAGTGTCTCACCACCCTCACAGTAAAGAATATTTTCCCAATATCTAATCTAAATCTACCCTCTTTCAGTTTAAAACCGTAACCCCTCATCCTATCACTACAGTCTCTGACAAAGAGTCTTTCCCCATCTATTCTGTAGGCCCCCTTTAGGTACTAGAAGGCTGTTATAAGGTCTCCCTGGAGCCTTCTCTTCTCCAGGCTGAACAACCTCAACTCTCTCAGCCTGCCTTCACAAGAGAGGTGCTCCAGCCCTCTGATCATCTTTGTGTCCCTCCTCTGGACTCACTCCAACAAGTCCGTGTCCTTCTTATGCTGGGGGCCCCAGAGCTTGGACGCAGTACTGCAGGTGGGCTCTCGTGAGAGCAGAGTAGAGGGGCAGAATCACCTCCTTTAACCTGCTGGCCACACTTCTTTCGATGCAGCCCAGGATATGCAGCCTTCTGGGCTGTGAGCGCACATTGCTGGCTTATGTCCAGCTTTTCATCCACAAGTACCCCCAAATCCTTCTTCAAGGGCTGTGAGCACATGTTGCCAGCTGATGTTGAGCTTCTCATCAACCAACACCCCTAAGTCCTTCTCCTCAGGGCTGCTCTCAAGCCACTCTCTGCCCAGCCTGTGTTTGCACTTGGGATTGCTCTGACCCACGTGCAGGACATTGCACTTAGTCTTGTTGAACTTCGTGAGGTTTACACTGGCCCACCTCTCAAGCCTGTCCAGGTCCCTCTGGATGGCATCCCTTCCCTCCAGCGTGTCGACTGCACCACAGTTTGGTGTCTTTGGCAAACTTGCTGAGGGTGCACTGAATCCCAACATCCATGTCACCAACAAATATGTTGAACAGCACTGGTACCAGTATCAACCCCTGAGGAACGCCATTCATCACAGGTTGCCATTTGGACATCAAGCTGTTGACCACAACCCTTTCAGTGCGACTATCCAAGCCAATTCCTTATCCACCAAGTGGTCCATCCATCAAATCCATGTCTCTACAGTTTAGAGACAAGGATGTTGTGTGGGACAGCGTTGAATGCCTTGCACGAGTCCAGGTAGATGATGTCAGTTGCCCTTCCCTTATCCACCAACGTTGTAACCCAATCGTAGAAGGCCACCAAATTTGTCAGGCATGATTTGCCGCTAGTGAAGCCATGTTGTCTGTCACCAATCACCTCCTTATTTTCCATGCGCTTTAGCAGAGTTTCCAGGAGGATCTGCTCTATAATCTTGCTGGAGACAGAGATGAGACTGATGGGCCTGTAGTTCCCCAGGTCTTCTTTTTTTCCCTTTTCAAAAATACGTGTTATGTTTCCCCTTTTCCAGCCAGTGGGGACTTCACCAGATGGCCATGACTTCTCAAATATGATGTATAGTGGCTTGGCAACTTCATCTGCCAATTCCCTCAGGACCTGCAGATGACTGTCATCAGATCCCATGGACTTGTGCACCTTCAGGTTCCTCAGCTGGTCTCAAACCTGGTCTTCTCCTACAGTGGGTTGTTCCTGATTTTCCCAGTCCCTGCCTTTGCCTTCTGTGACTTAGGCAGTGTGGCCAGAGCATTTGTCGGTGAAGACCAAGGCAAAAAAGTTGTTGAGGATCTCAGCCTTCTCCATGTCCTGGGTGACCAGGTCTCCCGTTTCCTTCCTGAGCAGGCCCACATTTTTCCTAGTTTTCCTTTTATCACCACCATACCTATAGAACCTTTTTTGTTGCCCTTGACATCCCTGACCAGATTTAATTTTATCAGGGCTTTAGCTTTCCCAACCTGATCCCTGGCTGCTCAGACAATTTCTCTGTATTCCTCCCAGGCTGCCTGTCCTTCCTTCCACCCTCTGTAGGTTTCCTTTTTCTGTTTGAGTTTGTCCAGGAAATCCTTGTTCATCCACGTGGGCCTCCTGGTGTTTTTGCCTGACTACTTCTGTTGGAATGCATCACACCTGAGCTTGGAGGAAGTGATCCTTGAATATTAGCCAGCTTTTCTGGGCCCTTCTTCCCTCCAGGGCTTTAGCCCACAGTACTCTACGAAGCAGATGCCTGAACAGGCCAAAGTCTGCTCTCCTGAAGTCTAGGGTAGCAAGCTTACTGTGTGCCCACCTTGCTGCCCTAAGGATCTTGAACTCCACCATCTCATGGTCACTGCAGCCGAGAATGCCCTTGAGCTCCAGATTCCTCACCAGCCCCCCCTTGCTGGTGAGAACAAGGTCCAGTATGGCATCTCTCCTTGTTGAAATCACTCATATCCTCCTCATGTTCAAATCACTCATATTCCATTTCATCCTTATCTCATAATTGTGCACCACAAGAGTTGAGCTATGATGTAAGTCCCAAATTCAGAAGACTAGATCAATGAATTGATTATGTGTCCCTTAGTGCATACAGATGACTCTAATATGAATATAAACAGCTGAAAACATTAAGAGCAGGAAAGTTAGGACAGAACTTCTGGACTAAATGGAGGTTATTAGTTTCAGATTGTGTTTTGAATGAGAAGTCTTAAAGTAAGTTAAATGGGTTACTCATCAAGCTCAATCCATCGTAATTAGAAAGCACCAAAAGTCCCTGACCTTATATAAAAATTAAGATATATTGGTGGAACAGCTTTTACTAATACATCTAGTACCAAAGTTTATATTGAGGTTACTGGTAACTATGCCTGTACCATTCCTACACTTTTGTCAATCACTCCCTGAATTGGTCATAAAACGCTTCTATGTTCTCATTTGCAGCTCTGGTAATTGGGACATAAATCTGGAGAGTAGTCAGAGTAGAGTAAAACGTAACAAAACGATGTGTTCACTTGTTGGACTGTATCTCAGCACAGTATTTTCCTGTTGTCTAGTGACAGATGTGCTGTGTTCTCAGGCAAGATCAAAAATATCTAGTGCAATGAGGTCTGATTTTTATAAGCTTTTGGTTATTGCCATTGTACTATATTTGTAAGATTCAAGTAACCTTTTTTTTTTCCTCCCCAAAAAATGTAGTTTGAATACAGTGGTGTATTTCACTAAGATTCTTTCCTGTTTGTCAGTAAGGAAAACTTGCAGTGATAATTCAGACACTGTAAGAGACAACAGAATGGGATTCATGTGTTTTTTCTTCCTGCCTTTCTTTTTTAAAATATAAATGGCACTTAAACTTAATTTCTTAGGCTGTAATTAGAATTTACCAGAAATCTTATTAACACTAGGAAAAAAAGATCTTCTACAGAAAAATTTTAATAAATGAAGCAAGACATGTGGAAAGTCTCGTGGTTCTTTTCCTGGCTTTGTTTTTTACCCAGTGTATTGTGCTTGGCAGCTCATTAACTGTCTTTACCTGTTTCCCTGTGAAGAAAACAGGACTGACAATATCTTGCCAAGGGCATACAGATTACAAAACATACACCAAACAAAAAAGACGGCATGCTTTATTCTACTGCTACTAGATGTTAATATGAAAAGTAGTAGTAAGACCATTGCTCATGAAGACGTGTAAGGCTTCTTGTTGCTAAAAAGCAACAAGATAGTTCACCCCTTCAGCAGAAGTACTAACTGGTACTTCTAAACAAGACTGGTAGCTTCCAAAAACTTGAAATCCGTTCACTTGCTTATGAACCAGGAAACTATTAGAAATCTACAATCCAAATTAAGATTCATGTACTGTGGGCCAAGGAAGAAACTTGCTCTCAGATTACTCAGTACCACATAATTACAACTATTATTCATCTATTTCACAGGAAGTAAAACTGCTGAAGTGTGGCTCAAGAATTAGTTAACAGTGCTGTGGAGAGATCTAAGCCCAATAGCAACACAGGAAAAATAATTGATTCTTTGTAGCTCCAAAGAATGGACTGAAGACAACTGTATGCTTTGCCTGTGGGCACAAACTGCTGTAAATTCAACTCCTCTACTTTAGTTCTGTCAGCAAAAAACACGTATTTTTTTTCTCTTCTGAAAAATACTCTGTGCTTCAGGCTATCTGTAATAATGTGTATCTTAAACTGTCCTAAAAATGGAGTTCTTTAGAAGACTAGAACATTAAACTATTGAGCGATGTATGTTTGGATTGAAGAGACATGGGTCAGGGAAAGAACAAAAATTATACCTCTAAAACTAAAGATATTCAGTTAAATTAATATGGACAATGGCAGCCATGCCTGAAATCCTTACTCTACCTTTATTTCCTTTGAAAAGAAACTTTCCTGCCAGGATAAAAATGGAAAAAGATTCAGGATTGGCCTTGAGGTGAGAAAGTGAAGGTACACATGGATGTGGCTGAATACTTTCTTCTCGAAAAACAGAGGCCAGAAGTGAGCCTTTTAAATAAATGCAGCCATTTCAAAAGGACTAAGCAGCTAAGAGTTCCCTTTGAACTTGAACTGTGTGTTTGAGGGATGAGCCAGAACAGCCATAGTGAAACTCACATTTATGTTGTCTAATAATTCCATCATTAAAGATTCATGCAATTGACAAAAATGAAATAAAGTAAATTCAAACATCTCAATCACTTACAGGAAAACTTTGAAATTCAGCAGAAGCAAAAACTGAAGGAGGTTCCATTTCTTTTTCCTGTGAAACTGCATCCCATTTTTGCCCAGATATAATGGGCTGAAGACTGCTGTTTCCATCCCTTACTGCTTGCAGGCAACACAAGGAAGTCATTTGTATGTGGCTTTTTATATGGGATTTCTCAACCTTGGAATGTGTACCTTGCAATTTCAATGAAATTTTCGTTTGTTATGTTTTGGTAAGGTATACAATATTTATCCACAAAGTGTCTGGAAAAAGACATAGGAATCAATACAGCTAATGTGTATTTCACTGAATTTGGCCTCTTGAGGAAAACAAGCAATGTCTTTTTTGCCAGCAAAGTTCTGCTGAAACACAGAATAAACAGGAATATCAGGAAAGTTAAACCGTGAGCGCACGCTCCATTTTCTTGGAGAAGGCAATAAAGAGAGACCACATGCAAGGTCTGCTGCTTCGGACTCAATAAGTGCTTTTAAGCCTATGAATCTCGTTATGTTGGGTCTTCCCCCCAGTAGATCATCTGCTTTCATAATACTTATTATCTTTTCCTAGAAGCTTTGCATTCTTTTTCTTCTTTCATGCACTTTTCAGAGTATGTGACCTCCAGTAACCGTCACTAGTACTGGGGTCTTCCTCAACATGAGTCATTCTTTTGACTACTCCATTACTTGCTAACGGAGTTAAAATGAACTCGGCTTTGCAGTATGTCAGACCTTCATAAACAGACAACTTTTTGCTTCCTAAGACCCTCACAAGATGAAGGAAGACAGGACTTACTGAAGTTCAAAATTCTTTTCAAAAAGACATTTGAAGAACATTCAAATACTCTCCCAGATTCTTTTCCTAGGTCACAATTTATTGGATTTCCTTATTGCTCTGGGGTTTTTTGTTTGTTTGTTTTGGTTTAGTTTGGGTTTCTTTAATGTTTGATACAATTTTCAGGTGTATTTGGTCTGAATTGATAAGTACCTTTCTCCCAGACCTTATTGAAATAATACGTTACCGCAGGTAGAAGTGGTGTCTAATTGACTGTAACAGGACTTTTGGCCAGAATGGTCTCGTCACCCTGGCTGAGCGGCCTCTCCTGAAAAGTCCATGGCTTATGATCCTTCATTATTTACTTGTAGATATCAGGAATTGAGTTAGTGCTTGTGAAAAACATTGGATCAACTAGCTTTGGTGCCTGAAGACTGCTGCCTGACCAATGAACAGTATAAAACACTGAGTAAGCTGCAGCAACACCTTTGAAACTAAGAATGGTTAAAGATCAGAGGCACGTACATTTCTTTTCACAGAGCATAGATGATCTGCTGGAATCACCCCTAGAGATAAGAATTTAATTCATTATGTAGCCCTTCTCTTGGTCTCCATGCTGAGAAAGCAAATTTAGGGCTTTATTTTATGTCCATTCAAGGCAATGGCGAAAAACCTCCCTACTTACAAGAATTAATATGCTTTTCTCGAAAGGACATCTGCAGTAGGGAGAAGGCAGATTTGATTGCACTGGCAACTGATTTTGCATCACTATTTCAAGAAAAGGAATTGGAGCTGAGTGATCCTTTGCAGCTATCTACCAAATCAGTCTTTACCATCAGTTTTATTTTATTTGATCCTTAGGCTTTAAAATTTGATTCAACATGTTTTGTAAAAATAAAAAAAAAAAAGTAAATCTATTTTCCTCTGAAAGCAATTTTTCTTTTGAACTGCTTTTCCTCATGCAAGTCTTCCTGCTGAAGATTTGCTGTGGGGCTCTCCCTCCCTCTCTAAGCCCTCCATCTCTCAGGAGGCTGCCTTTTAATTAAATAGTTACTTTGTTTTGGTTCGGGTTTTATTATTTGTTTAAATGTTATTTTTTGTGCTTTGAATTGATTGCCCCCGTACAATGAGAAGCTGAGCATTTGCTGCGGCACTGACTGAATTTCTTTTGCTATTGCCTCAGGACATCACTGCAAACATGGTGTTGCAGTTGATAAAGATTCTCACGATAAAAGAATTTACAACAAAGGATAAATTAATTTTTCCTAAACCTCAATGGCATCAAGATCAGATACTGTTTCTCTTCTTCTCACTTCCAATTTCCATTTGCTTAGAAAATAGTCTTCTATTTATTTGGATTAATAAGAAAAGCACATTGTCATACAGACAACCATAACACTCAATAGAACAAATGTGCCTTTGTCACCAGTGCTCCTTTGTAGCTATCCTTCTAACCATTAACAACAGGCTTAAGCCAAGTGGTACTATTTTAGTCCCAGTGCAATTTTCTTGTTCCTGCAAAGAAGCACCTTTTTCTGTTCAGTTAAAAGCAAATTGACACTTCCAGCCATTCTATGTCGTGAGTTTATTTCTTTTCATAGTCTTTTACCACTTTGTTCTGAGTTTTCAAAGCAAGAAATTTCTTTGCATCTTTTATATTATATACAGTTTTGCTGATGTTATTGTTTCAGTTCTATGGAACAGTAAAAGAAGATAGAAATATTCTGTCTCAGCAGAAGAGAAGATTAGCAGGAATGTCCAGGCACAGAAATACGTGAGAAGCAGCAGAGAACTTTGCTGCTCTCAGCCCAAAATAGTCAGTGATGATAACTACTTCTGATAGCTCTAACGCTTATGTGTCACTCTTATTTCTGCCTAGTGTTCTTCTGAGCCTTCGTGTGCATTGGAGCCCCTTTTCCTTTACAAACAAGGCTTTTAGCACATGGTGATGGGCTGTGGTTTATTCAGAACTTCCTTAGCTCCTGAAATGAATTTTGTTGAAAATCTGTGCCTCACTACGTTCTGCCGCAAGCCTTCCATTCTGATCTTAAATATGACAAAACATCCCGGTCAATTTTCTGCATAGTCATTGGTGTTCTACTGCCTAATGGATATTATCAACAGAGCTGTAAAGCTACCTGTAACCACAACAGTATCACAGAATTATAGATTTTAGGAGAGAAAAGAAATAGCAAGTGAGTCACTTCTTGGCTGTGCTATATTGCAGTGTTGTGCACAACAGTGTATTTCCTGTTGTTTTTTCTAGTCTAGTTTTAGGCATCAAGCATTGCTATTTGCCTGGGGAGACTATTCCACAGTCTATTACATTTCATCGTTAGCAAGCTCTTGCCTGGTGTTCGGTCCAAATGTCCTTATACTGGATCATCCCAGATCACTTGCTGCACTTACTTCTGAAGTCAATGAAATCAGTGTCCCTTATGGGATTTTTAATACCCTGTGAGGTTTTTGTATTATTTTTTTTTTTAAGACAAAGAAAGAAAGAAAAAAAATGACATTCATTTCTAAACTTAGATGTTAAAATTGTTTTGCAATAGTCACTTGAGTGATAGGTAAAAAGCCAGTTATGGAAGAAGTGCATGTTACAATCTTCAGTTAATGCTTTACTTTTAGTTAGTGCTTTAGTTTGAAAGTCAGCCTTTAGTTTTGTTTTCTGGAATGTTGTTTAAATGTTTTGTTTTCTGAAACACTGGCCCTGGACTTTACCTGAAATTACTTTCTCTCACTTAATGCAAACAAGCGGTCCAGTTTTGCAAATCTTCTGGATGTGGAGACTTATTCACTTGTATATTTTCATTAACTCTAAATCTTCAAAGTGATTGTTTAGGTTGTTCTCAGTATTCACACCGTGCACTGAAGTCAGACAGTTTTTCCACTGAGAACTGCAAGAGCAGTACACATGCCCGGCATCTTCTCAAGCTTCTGCATAATGTATTAACATAAGGAGTCTTCATAGACATTGAGTTCTTTTGTGCCATTAGGGGCTGCAACTCAAATTTCTTTTTCCACTTTGTCTCACAATCTCTTTTTTACTCCCTCATAAGCAATTTATACTCCTTTTATTCCAACGCAGAACAATTTTTATATCTTGGCCCTGAAAAGACTAGCTGTGCATTACTGAATCCTACACGTGACCTTGATGTTTGCTGTCTGACATAGCATGGTAAAGAACATATCACATGAGACTGCAGCATCTACAGACTGTTTTAAAAGAGAACACCAAGGTCTGGAGAGAGGTGGGCAAGGAGCAATTTCCTCCAACAGCTTTTGGCCGCTCTTTTAACCTGGCCACTTGGATGCGGGGAGACAAGATTTTAGATCATCTAGACACCCAAAGTTTTGTTTGGCTCTTTTCAAGCCAAAGGGATCTCTATCACTGTGAGAAGCAGCGACAACTGCCTTCAGCCAGAATCTTTCCTTTGGGACTTACTGTCACAGACAAACTACCTAAATTATTCAGCTTTTGTGTTGTAAACTAGGCATGAATTTAGGAGTGTTTCCGTGTCCGCTGTAGAAACTCCAAGAGCACATTGAATGTGACTGAATGTAGCTGATGCTACTTGCATCAAAGGACTTCTAAAAGTGAACATAATAGATGTTTATTTTAAAACAGGTCTATGAATGAATATTTTAGACTAAAAGCTATTATCAACAAGAAATGAAATAATCAATATTTGAATCCCACCTGTATATTACCTTTGAATGTTATATCTATACATGAGGACAAAGTAGAGTAATTCTCTTCCTACCTTGCTTATTACAGCACTACGTAGCAGCAAAATTTAATGATGCCTTATTTCTCCAGGGAGCATAAAGACTATTGATGAATGACTCCTCTGGCAGCTTTGCCCATGCTAAAACAAGAGCAGAAGAGGCAAGCCCCAGTTTCTGCTGCCACTGGGCCCCCTGGGCAGCTGCTGGGGCAGGGGAGGGAGCGCTGCTGGGTGGTGGGCCAAGGGCAGCACTGACTGGGTGGACAAGACCATCCAGTGCCATTCCCTGCTTCTATCCAAAATATTTCCAGGTTGTATTTTCCAGGCACAGCCAGTTGGCTGAAGCTTAACTATTAGCCTGCAGCAGCTGAAATCACACTGCTAGCTGGCAATTACCTCGTCGTGTGTAATGTAAAGTGTGTGAAGTCCAGCAGCCTTTTGTACCACAAAGTATGTTCTGCAGCAGTTTCTTTGGCAAGGCTGAGGCATGCAAACCACTAAATTATAATACCTTTCAGATGCCCTGAAGTTACAATAAAGAGAAAATTAAGCAATTTTAAAAGTCTTTAATGAAGTGATACAATGATTAAATTCTAATTAAGTAAAGGAATGGTTATTTCCTACTTTTGTATGCAGATATTTAACTTGTGCCGTTGCACTTAGTTCAGTTTTAAGAGTTTGAGTAATGCCCCTTCCACATCATTCCACATTTTAGAAAATCACACTATTGACAAAAGTTTGGAGGGTTTTTTGGGGAAAACAGCAGTTAGTCTCTGAGACACTGTTATTGACACTTAAACATTCAGAAGCAAGCTGATACTACAGAGTTAATTTTATCATTAAACAACATTCAGAATTTAATCATTAATTTGAGATCAATATTTGCCCATTAAGTCTTGCTCAGACTTTCCAACTATAATATAACCCAGTCTCTGGCTGGTGAGAGGGTTACACAGTCCTGTGTGAGCTCCTGTACCTGGCACTGGGAGTAAGACCTCCAGAGAGCAGTTTGGGCTGCAGTAGAGATGCCCCATTTCTAGACTTGGTTGTTTGCATCGTGAGGAAACTCTGGTAAAGTTTATGAGAAAGTGTCCTTCGAACTTGCAACAGATGGGAGTGAAAGATTCTTTTTTATATTTAGGCTGGAGCATCTTACATGAAAGTCCCTAGGACCCAACTTCAAAAGAAAAAAAACAGGAGGGAAATAAGAAGATGAACTTAATATTTTATTCCTTCCAGAGCCTGTCAATTTAATAAGATTTATTCCTTGAGCAGTTATAAAAATAATGTGATTAACATGGAGAACTGACATTCTGACCTCCTCTAAAACTGTGTAAGTAAGAAATGAGGGATTCTATGTTGTCTACAGCAAACTGCCTAACTCTTCTGAAAGGTGGGATTGGCTGAGCTCTAATCAAAATACCCTTATCAAAATTTGTATCTCCCAAAGGGTTTATTGGAAAAAGAAAAGTAATGATTTCATATCAGTTTATTTTCAAAACCTCTCACATATCACTTCATGCTTAATCTTTTCTTTAATTACATATTACACATTTAAGGTTTAGTGCAAGTTATTGAAAATCAATAAGGTTATAAATGTAGGATTGGTAATTACGGCATGACTTGTACAATATCTTATTTACATAATTCATTTACTGGCAACTTGCATTTTAATTAACCTAGAATGAGTGCTTCAATGAAATTGTAGTTTAGTGTGCTAAATTGAAAAAGTTGTCAAATCTTGCACTTAGTCATGCAACTGTGAGTTTCATTGTCTATTCAGAAAGATTAAGAATTGTGCAATTAAGAAGATGAATTTAATACTTGATTCCCAATGTATTATATAAATCTTTGTTTTTTTCCTGGTAAATCATGTTTAAAATGTGGTAATGATCAAAAAAACTGCCAAATTAATAAGTTTTGCTGACCAAATTTTCCCATACAGTATTCTTATTCAATAGATAAAGATATCATAAAATACAGCTAGAAGAAAAAAGTTGTTGAAGAAGTAGTCACCTTAACATCTCCCCAAATGCTCCATGCTGACACTGAAAATATTAACAGAAGTAACAGAATCTGAACCTTTTATTGGTTAAATTGTGAATATCAACTATTTACTTCTTTTTATTATATTAAAAAAAAAGGTTAATTCTAGCCTAAGATGATAGCTCTGGTAAACTGAATATCAAGATTTTCCATAGCTCTGGGGACAGAGGATCATATGGAATTATGTAAGAAAAGTGGACTTAACTCTTACAGCAGGAAAAAACTTGAGTTATATTTTTACTGACCTGCTTAAGCTGTAGCAGTTTATATATAAAATCAAATACGCAAAATTCCCTTTCTCAGTTATCTCCTGCTGGCCGTCCTTTGTATATTGAATGAATTTTCCCTAATCTTTGATTTGATATTAATGTCCATATTCTTGGAAAGAAATTTCTTAATGGCTTTTCCTCCAGATTTGCATTAGAATATTGTACAGAATAGATTTTTAGTATTCATCTGGAAAATACCAGAAAGACCATGTTGTATTCTGGTTGTCTGATATGATCGGTCCTTTCAGAAAACCCACAGAAATGCAATGGCTTTTAAAAGGGCAATCACATTGGAAGTCATATCATCTTATTTACGGCCTTTCTGAGCTTGCGAATATATTGACATAAATATTTAGGTAAAGTTGATTAATAGAAAACAGTTGCTTTATAATACATATGACAGGAGTATTTTTGTCACACTTGAGCAAAACAGACAAATACCATCTCTTGCACCTGATTTTCAACGTGGTGGCTGAGATTTAGACAAAAGATATAATTTAGTTATTTCAAGGCACTTCTCTGTCAGTATATACTCCACAAGATGTAATATAATTTGTCTGCTACACAATTTATGCAGCATGCTGTCTGGCACAACATTCCCTCTAGACAGAAGGTGCTGACATATTAAAGAAACAAGCAACAAGCATTTGATCTTCTGTTTATATTGCTTTTCTCAGAAAAACAGGAGAGCCAATTCCACAGAGATTTGGTTGCCACTGTGCGAACGTACCTCCTGACCTCAGGTGTAAGCTGGAATTTCATAGCTTTACCATCTCTATAAATTTAAATACAGTGTAACATTTAAAAGGAAAAATTTTCCAGAAAACATCTTTTCACATTTTCAGTTCAGGTGCATGTCAGTGACGTTGTTTTATATAATCAGACATGCATGGTATTTTAGCCTAGCAAATTTGAGGTAGAATTTTTCAGAAAGTAAAAGAATATAAAAATGTCCTTAACGGCTTCCCTTGCTATCATCAAGAAAATGCTACTTGACGCATCAGAGCTAAGAGAACTCTTAATATCAAACTGGCTTACTATGGAAGCACATATTTGAGTATCACAAATTGTGCTGAGAGTGAGGGAGAATATTAAGTTTATATAGAATAAGCTTCGTGAGGTTCTATTCCCTCCACCTTACCAGATTTTAACAAAATGTTGTAGTGGATGAAAGTGTCATCTATCTCTTGTCTCCAGACTTAAGCCCTTAGACTGAGAATGAAAGCACTAACTAATTTTATGTTCACAATGAGATTGAATGGTTCTAATGCACTTGATATATTTTATTGACTTCAATATTAACCTTAATTATATAAGGCAAAAGAATAGGAAAAATAGTGACAAATACAAAGAAAACATTATTAGGTACTATTTTTGCTTTGAAAAGAAGGGGAACTCATCTCTGTTTCAAGCTGCAGGCTCCTGCAGTGAAGTGTTCACCAGTACCTGAACAAGTTAATTGCAAACTATCTTTGATATCTGTGTGATTGTCTCTGTAAGTGGAAGAGTGGCAGGCATTTGGCAAATCTACATCATTTGAAAATGAAAAAAGGGGTGATTGAAAAATCAAAGCTCAGTCACGAAACCACAATTAATATCATTTAACAACCCAACCCCTTCATGCTGAGGCACAGTAACTGTGTGTGAACTGCTCCCAGATTCCTAAATGTTAAAGACTATGTGGCTTAAATTACTGCCCAATGACAAAATTAAGCTGCATTACTTATATGTGTATGCAAAGCCATTGGATTAACAGACAAAAGGCTATAGCTCAAATAAGGTATCATAATTTGACTGTGCATTGGAGCCTTCCATGTTACAGACATTCACAAATTGTTAGAGAGGCAAAACATTTAGTCTTTTTTTTCAGCAATAGCTGCAAAAGACAATCATGCAGTACAAGCTTTCATAATCTGTTTTTCCAATGTGCCTGTGACATCTCTTGTAATGGAGATAGTAAATTCTCAGCACCAGTTCAGCCCCTTGCATCTCTGAGAATTATAAAAGACTATGTATTCACATGCGAAGGCCACCCATTTCCCTCAGATCTGCAAAATTCCTTCAGATGGCAATGTCTTCCGATAATCTAGGTTCAATACAGATCATTGCAGTGATGAAGGAGAAGTCTATAGTCAATTCTCTAACAATGTGGTTTCTGTTAACACAGGATTTTATATTTGTATTTGATTTTAAATAAAATTAGACTTCCTATTCCTTTTCAAGTTTACTACAGCAAGAACTGTTTCTATTGTTCTCTTTAACAGCTCTTTCTTAACCTCTTTTTACTTATTTCTTAATAGCTCAGTATTTTTATTCTATTTCTGTTCCTCACTTCCCTGTTACTTTGTACTGATCCACGTATAAAATGAAGTTTCATAGTAAGATGGACTCATCATTCTTCTATTTTAACACAGCATCCTCTTTGTAGAATTTCTTTAATATCTATCTATCTATCTACTTATACACAGCCGTTATCTTTCAGATACACACAGTGATTACAGTGGAAATGTGCTGTTTCAAAGCACTGGAAAATTGTATCCTGACTTTATTGACCATGTTTTGAGTGCTCTAGTAAAAGAAACTTAAACATACCAACATAGAGTATTTTACAGTTTTTGTGGATATGTATAGATTTATATAGATAATATGAAAAATGAGTGAGAATAAAAAATACTCACATTTTTCAGGTGTCTGCTGTATCGGAAGAAAAAGGTCCAAATAAACACAATGGAAAGAAAAATTGACAGAAGAGTTTGCTCCAGTAGGTAGGATCATTGGGACCCTACAGTGTGGGCAAATCTGTTAGCAGACTATTGCCTGCTAGCAGATCCTTTCCAATTAAGTTGAATTTTTTTTTTTTACTCAGTAGTGTCAGTAGCACTGGCTATTACAGCTGTGATAAATAGAAATCTATTTAAATGAATATCTCAAGAGTAATTTTCAGGTGGAAATCTTTTGTGCTTTTTAGATAAATGTCTAGGTCTGCAAAATGCAAAACCAAGAAGCTCAATCTTCTCTACCAACACCTTACTTTTGAGTGAAATCAGTTTCTTTCACCTGTGAAAACAAAATTAACTACCAGATGAAAGTTCTAATTACATGTTTGCAAAATGTCGTAAAAAGTTCATACACGTAATGCTTCTCTTCTGAATGACTCTTTTTTCCTTTGGTATGTTGAATACTAAAACTAGTGCTAAAGCACAATCGCAAACTTATTGTAGGAAGTAAAACTGAAAAAGAGGTACAATAATTAAATTAATCACAGTCCTTGCTTGGGGGGAAAAACTGCTTATCACCAGTGGAATAGGATAGACCACACCTGGGTTTCAAGGCTTTTCTGCTCTACTGCTCCATGTTAAAAAGGTTCCCATGGGGCTCAGCAAGTCAGACATTTGCATATGATAATGTGACTTTCTTTGGTAATTTGAAGAGAAAGCTGTAAAAATCAAAAATGACTGAAATTGTAACAACAATTAAACTCCATAGTGATCAGTGTTTAAAACCTATGTAAAATATCTCAAAAGACAAGGAACTGTTCTTCAGATCAGAGATCAAGGCATCACTCACAGCCAAGCCCTGTACATTTGTCAAAAGGTCAAGTCAGTTTGGAATAGCAACATGTGGGATAAACTTTGGCACATAATTAGCAGATCTGTTGGATAGATGATTAACTTTGATAAAAAAGAGATCACCTATTTCAATGGTTGATATCCAGTTTCCATTGCTTCCTAAAATGAGCAGGTTAATATCTTCCGGAAAACGGAAAAGCTTGGTATATTTTGGTTTGCAAGTACAGCATCAAAGAATTTGTACCATTGCCTATGCTTGCTCCTTTAATATTTTTTATTTATATGAAGAACAATGAATGACAAGCCCTGTTGCTATTCAGTTGACTTTTCTATTTAAAGGGGCATCGGTACTTTCAGCAATTTTACTGGTAGTCCGAGTCCGAGACCTCAGAACTGGAGGAGTCTGGGACAACCTTAATGCTGCACCAGTATGGCTGATCTGTGTGTTCTGCCCTTCCCTCCCCACCTCATCATGGTCACTGCTGATATATCAAGTGTATTTTCCCTGTTCCAGGGAGAGGCCAGAAAATGGTTTTGCCTTGAGCAGACTTCAGAGAAATTTCAGGAATTCTAAAAATTGTTCCACAGCTCCTTAAAAGTCCACAGTAAAACACAAAACATCTCTGGATGATCCAAAAATTGGTGCCAAAAGAGGAAGGCCCCCTGATTCATATTTATGCTGTATTTGATATTTTTATTTTAATTACTACAGTTTAGGGAATGTTTAACTTGAAAAAGAAGCATTTAGTAAAACTTATTCTTTAAAAAAAATTGCAAGACTCAAAAGAAGAATAGTATCTTCTTACCTTCTAGGTAAGGTCAATTTTTATTTTTTGTTTTTTTAACTAATACCCTTGCAGATAACTTTCATTAACTTCTGTTACTTTGAATCATGCCTAGGATAAACAGTAAGAAATGAAAGCAGGCTAAACATTATAAGTAGTATATTCTTCAGCTATAATCCTTGATACACGTGAATTCATTGTATCCATTAATTTTAAAAGACACTATTTTAAGATATTTTCTTAGGAATAAAAAATTGTGGGTTTATAAACAACTGAATCATCTGAATACCACTAGGGAATTAACTTAGTTAATCTACAGCTGCCTCTATGTAAAACATCTACTGCTGTGTACAAACAATAAACGATACAAGCTTTCTATTGTAGATGTCTACACAGTATGTGAGAATGGAATCTTTATCGAGTTTTAAGATGGGTTAAATAAAAAGACATTAGGAAGCAATTTCAACTTCATATAGTTTTTGCAAGTATCTTCACCCAAAATTCTTACAAAGATTATAAAATTGCAGTCGCTGTATGATCCCAAATTAGCAAATGGCATTTTCTCTAATTGTGTCCCCTCATCTTCGGGGTTTGAATTGAAGGGTCATCTTGGTCGTAATTTAGTCTTCATTTGCAAAGTACATTTGCATGATGAAACTGGAAGTTTAAAGTTCTTAAGAACTTTAAAAACGCTTTCTACATCTTGTGCAAGTTTTTATCTTCCCTATGTACTTTAGCACTTAAATACTCTAACAAGTTGAGGAGAAGTTCCTTACAAATAAGGGAAACATTGTTTTCTTTCCACTACTTTTTAAGAACTCGTAGCAGTACAGTTTATTCCATTATGTGGAAATGCAGAATGGTGGGTATTTTCCATGCATAGTGTGTTCAACACCATTGTTTAAGAGGGCACATTGGCCAAATTAGGGCCTCCTATGGCTGTTTGGAAGGAATACATGCTGACCAGTTGCCACACAATGCAATCCAGGCTATGTACTCTCTGACCCAAGTTCCTTGAGTAGGTTTGTCAGTGAGTTTCTGGGGGTGAGGGGTCTGGGCTCTACAATGTGTTCAAGCTCCTCAAGGTCTTAGCCACAACCTTGCTCACTCAGAGTGAAGGATTTATTAACTCTGGTGCTGCTGCGAGACTGGCCTAGGAGAGCCACTGGGAGTCTGAATCAAAACATCTCCCCATTTTTAAATGTGTCCCCCAACCATTTTTAAAGAAAATATTTTTTAACAGGGCTATCCCTGATACTGCACAGATGTCCCTCCCAAATAGATGTTCTTTCTCTGTCAGCCAATCTATTGAAAAATCTCCCTCTGCTCTATTTCCCCCACCTACAAGTTAGACAGATGCTTTATCCGTAAAAAAGAGAGGTCTTTTTATACAATTACTAGTAACGTACCAGCTGACAAAAATCAAAAATATGCCATGAAGTTCTTAAGCTTAGGGTTAATAAGGAAGTTTAGCATACATTAAAAACACCTCAGTGTACCATGGCTTGCTGCTTCTCAGCGTGATATTATTGGTTTTTGTTTGGGAGTCACCAGGAGAACAGAGAATTGAGTTATCTAAGCAACTGTTGTGAGTAATGTCTCATTTTCTAACCTATCGAAATGCAAAGGGAAAAATATAAAAATTAGTTTCTTTGAGCAGTCAAAATCCTAATGTAAGGCAGGATATAGTTATGTCTATGAAATATAGACATAACAATAAAACAAATAGAATGATAATGGGTAGAGGCGGCATCTTTGCTCAGATATACACTTCCTTGCCTCAGCTAGAGGAGCACTGACAGCATGTGCAGGACAAGAAGAGTTGCATTTTTAATACCCAGAAAATCTTATGTCAGCCAGGTCACAACTCTGCCTTTAATTAGATGAAATGCCTTCAACTGGAAGCCACCTGCATATAGGTTAAGATATATGCAGCCTGCTCAGTTCCCAGCAGGTAATCTATTCTGTGAAAAGTACATTTAAGTTATAAAGAAAACCCCCTACAATGCATCTATTGTGAAGTGTAGCTAATGTGTCATTCATATACAATCATAAACAGCTTTAAAAGCACATTGATTCTGTTTATTTTTATTTGAACGGTGCTTGTATATTTGAACATGCAGTTATTTCTTGAAATAACTGGGAAACAGCAATCAAGAGAAAGTGGTTGATTAGCAATTTAAAGCAAAGCAAAATGGAAAGATTTTTCATATACTGTCAAGATTTATTCTAAGTGCCTCCTGTTAAAATGGTACTGCTTACAGTAGCAGGCTGCAGTGATTCACTGACATATTAATATGCATTGCTGAGTACAAGTGAAATCTATATTCAGTTACATAAGATTTCAGTGTTTTATTGTTGATGGCCTTTTCTTTGAACATAAGCTTTTTGTTGCACATGACATCATAGCCCATTAAAACATGAAATTTCTTGGACCAATGTCAAAGTCTCGTCACCAAGGTCAGTGGAATTACACTAACTTGAAGCCAGAAAAAAGGCAGGGAAAAAAAGCACTCAAGCACTTAAGTTATTTTGAGGACTTGAACAATAACGTCTTCTCCTAGTGATTAATGAATTTCCAGATTGTGGTTTATCATTTATGAGATTAAAAATTTTTAAACAACTCTCGTGTATGTGATATATAAATATATTTACATCCATGTGAGAGTGAACTAAAAAGGAAATACATAGAAATGTAGTCACTTCCAAGGCTCTGTCATAAGAAATTTCTGGGTGGCCATTGCAGTTTGATATGCATGTGCTGAATAAGTGAAAATTTTTGAAAATAGTGACTGTTTTTTTTTTATCTAGGAATTCTATATTCATTATACAGGTCCTTATAAATAGAAAGATACTTGAAAAGATATTTGTGCAATAAATCGGTTTTGTTCTTGAAATTAAGGGTTATTTTTCAAGTGCAACCTCTAGTCAAGCTATCTTCAGATGGGTGACAATCACCTCTCATGAGCCAGTTTGAAATCTGGTATGTACTGCAAAAAGTGACACTGAAGATGATTTAGAAAGCACCATTTTCAAATCATGACAGACAGTTGCATACTGAGGATAGTGTGATATCTTCCATTTCATGAATGATATATGAAACCAAGGCTTTG
Source organism: Pluvialis apricaria (assembly GCA_017639485.1). NCBI lineage: Eukaryota > Metazoa > Chordata > Aves > Charadriiformes > Charadriidae > Pluvialis > Pluvialis apricaria. Next base: position 42,514,080 of record CM030008.1, on the reverse strand, counting down.
TTATGTTTCTTGATTAAATATTTTTCAGAGTAAGTTGAAGATGTCTGAGTACATTGTTAGATAAATATCTTTTAACTATCCTTATTTTATGTTGATAAATGCCTTTGGAACTATTCCTTGGAAAGGACTTCATTTCTATACTAATTGTAGCCATGTTTCACTTTGGAAAGTATTACCATAGATGGTCAAAGGATCTTCACATACAGCTGTTATATCAGCTAGGATCTAAATCCTTCATATGCTCATAAATATTTTTAATTTTAGACATATAAACAGTCCCACTGTGCTTTCATGCTTGAAGTTGGCAGAATAGTTAAAACTTCACTGTGTGGGACTTAGTATGGTCTTAATGTGCTTTCTGTCATCCAAAATAATAAGGTAGAATTATCTGTCCAGCATCATGGTAGATGATCCAAAAATAAAAGCCAGAAACATAAAACATCAAAGAGCTAAATATTGTACTGGTGTATACCAGTAGCTGTATCAGAGTATGCTGATTTCAAAGAAAAAAAAAAAAGGAAAAAAGCAAACAATCCCTCCCCCTCAAACCCCTTGTGAAATTATAAATACTTTGTGTATTTATATTTCAGAGACAAGTAGAAATGAATTGTAATGTAAGTGAAGGGTACCAAACCAAATTCTGTCAAATGCCAAGGCTCACATTCATCAGGGTTTTTATGTGGGATCAGAAACACGTATCTCCCTCTCTCAAATCAATTAAATATTGAAACAAACAATAATAGAGCTTACTAGAACTAATCAACATGTTTTTAGTGTTTTGTGCCAGATCTTGCCCTCTTCAGTTTTATGAGATGACATAAATAACTGCTTATCTTCTCTCCAATCAAAATGAAGCCATGAGAAAGCTAATAGTGTCTGAATCTGGCACCGAGACGTGATCCTGAGCGACCACCTGTAAAGCTGTATGTTGCTCCGTTATGCTCGGATTTTGTGTATTGTAGACTATGAAGCAACTAGCGGAAGGTCATCTGGTCAGATAGGTAGCATTCATTTTTTATGCTATGAAAGTACATGACGTTGTGTCTGAAAAGTTTAAAGTAGAAAGTGACAAAAAAGATTCCGCTGAAGTTGTTTATGCGCGGATTAGAGCAAAGAGGTATTAAAACTTACTCACGCTTCCTCCATACTAGAGGAGGGGTCATAATTTCTGCTGACAAATGCTGGTATGGGGATAGCTCTTTGTATTGATGTGAAAAACATTTTATTGAGAAGATATAGTTAAGCTCAAGAAAAAGAAGTCCTACAAAAGTATATGCAGATGGTTTCACTCAAGGGAATCTAATGTGGGCTCAGAGCATCTGTTCTGAGAAAACAACTGCTGAAGAGAATGGGATTATATGGGATTTGGCCTGTTGCCATGGGTGGCACACTCTGATTTGAGTTACTGCAAAACATAAATGTGATATCTCTGCAACACTGGGGATGCCTCTGGAACCTACAATCAGTGTAGCTTTCTGGAGAGATTTTGGAAAAAGAATTTAGAGAGCTAAAGTAAACCAGTTGATTTGGTTTTCCATTTTTTTAGTTTTGTCTGATAAAGTTTTCAGTCTGGTTTTGGTCCATATTTTGGAGGCACTGAGTAGTTCATTTTAGTTTGTGAGTTTATCTGTCCATAGGGATGATTCCAGGCAATGCTGAGCTTAGTAATATGCTTTGTCTCCCCTCGGCACATGAGGCTCCGGGATTAGGGAGCCAGCATCCTTTCAAGGAATTGGTCAGCCTAGCTTGAAATGGGGATTTTCAGGCCATATCTACATTTATGGGAAAAGCAATACAGTAGGAGCAGATCTAGACAGTGAAAAAAATTGGACTGGATGCCCTTGTTTATGCAGGAGTAGGGTGAGATGGGATGGGAAGCGGTGTTCCCCTGACTATTCTGGCCATATGGATTGAGTGGCCACTGGATTAAGTGGGCTCCTGGAGTTTATCTTTGGCTTTTTTTCATCAGAAAAGAATGTGATTTGTGTGCTTTGCAATGTAGATGAAAATATGGTAAGTGGGGGCATATGGGAGATCCACTTCAACAGTTAATTGCTGATCTGAGCTAAACCACTGATGTAGATGCATCTTCAGACTTAGAGTGCAGAACTGGCATTCATTATCGGAGGGTTGATATATCTTATAGCAACCAGAACTACTTTCTTCTCATCCTCAGATCATATTATTGACTTCTCTGTCACACTGGAAAGGGCATCTGGAGGAGATAGAAAAGAGCTGTGACCTATTTCCAGTGTTTCTGTTGATGCCCCATTCAAGTACAATTGACCATAGGTCAACTAGCCTGGTTTAAAGTTTCCATGTGAAAAGAAATGAAATGCTTTCCTCTTTCAGTTCTCCATCCTGAGTACTTTTAGCTGCTGTGGGTATTTGATGACTGCACGTCAGAATATCTAAAATTTATGACCCTTTTAGCCAACGTTCCCCATTTAGTCGATGTAAACATGTAGAAGTTTCCAAGAGTAACTCAGATGACTTAAATCGAATGCCTAATGAGTAAACTTTGTATTTTTTTGGTGAATGTTAATGTATAAACCCTAACTCACGGTAATAACATAAATGTAAAGAATTAATTTTTAACTCTCTTTTCCACACACAGACAGGCTTCTGACTGCTAACAATGCTGCCAACAGGTCAAAGAACAAAACTCAAAACTGAGAAATAGTAAATTTTTAAGAAAGTAAATTGGAACAACAAATTATCATGAACCTCATGTTTTTAAATAGAACAAGAGGTACAAAGCCATATTCTTTTTTTGCAGTGTACCTGTTCATCCTGTTCCTTCCCGCAGCTGTGTGGACACATTATTATCCTCTTTTGCGTCAGTAGTGAGTTTATATATGGGCTCTCCATTAAATTCTGCCACATCCTCTACTCTTTTTTCAACCCCACCAAATTATTCATTGCTTCAAAGATCAGTTCTAAGAAAAACATACAAAGCATGAGGAGGACAAATGCTCTACTAGAATGCACCACTTTTAGAGTATGTGAAATTTTGTTTCTAAACAACTTGGCAGTGTTCTTATTTTCCACCTCGGTGATCTTCTTTAATCACTTCTCCTATTTGTGTATCTAGTTTTTGATGGTTTCTTCCCCCCTCCCCCTTCTCTTTTTCTCCTTCAACTCCTTCAGCTTGTGGCAATGGTGCAGAATGCTGATGAGCAAGACTCGTCTCCAGCCAGGTAATCATTTTGGGCACCAAACACTGACTGTGCTTCTAAGGGAAATTTGCAGGCTGAGCAAACCTTAAAAGTTCAGTAAAAGCGTTTAGTATGCACTCGTTGCAGGTGCATCCACCATTTAACTTCTTTCTGTACTGAAATCTGTTCAGACAAGGATTTGCTATAGCACTGATTGCACCAAAATGATATCCTATACTCATTCTCTGTTTTAGCTAGCATTTTGGCCGTATCAGCTGCACATTACAGTAATAAAACAGGCTTTAATGTACGTGTGGAATGGTACAGTGGAGATACACAATGCTGAACAGAGCCCTATTATTACCATACAATGTGAATCTGCATAACTAGTCACTAGGCAAAATTCTCAGTACATGCATATAACTTCTGGGAGATCAAGGGATCTCATGCTAGTGGGAGTTCAGACTTAACATTACATATGAAGAACAATTATTCTTAGTTGGCATTCGCTTTTATGAAAAAATACATGCAAGGGTAAATGTTTGAAGAGGCTGGGTCTTGTAATCCTTTTTGCATTTGAAGTACGATTTAGGTGAATGGCTGATTATTCACATCTCTAACGACCAGCTTCTTTCTTGCAATCAAGTATTTAGAATTGTTAGCCTGGATTCATACTTGCAGCTCAAGTTGGGGTGTAAATTGAACCCACAATGGACAAGCTCCTGTACAAAAACATAATCCTAAGTGTGAATGTGCCTGCCCTTGCTTAGGGACTGGGAATACCATTCTATGCTGATTTTCAATTGTATTGTTCAAGAATCACACTGATGAAAATTTGAATGCCTTGTAGGTCCTAAGTTAGTCTATTTTTGTTATGATGTGAACATTTGACTAGGTTTGTGGGAAAAAAATAAAGAAGGAATTTTATTTATATCTTTGCAGAAACACACAATGTCCCTCATCACTGGTAATTTTCCATTTTCTAAAATCATATTATTTTGTTTGTGTTCACTACCACAACATGAAAGTTGCTTTATATCAATCATTTCACTTTTTGTTTCACAAGCAAAAACATCATTTTGTTTTAGTAATGTGTTTCAATGGAGAGTCAATAGTAAGGAAGAAGATTGCCAATATGATAAAGTGGGTGCTGAGGCAAATTTGACAGAGGTGATCTGTATTTTGCTTTCAACCTGCTTGCACTGAGAATGAGGCACACAGAGATTTGGAATTGGAATCTGCACCCAGCAGAGGCTTCTAGCCTTAAGATCTTGCAGGTTTGTTGGTTAGGCTATCACTTACAGCCAATAAATCAATATTATTCTTTCTTCTTCACCATTGAGATATTCTAAGAGTCTATGAACAGATACTGAACCTTCTGAACCTTCAGGTTTCTCTTACTCTTTCCAGTTAAGGAAAGACTGATGACCGTATACATGCATACAAATTTCATAATCAGACCCATATAGTGAGGGGGGCTCTGGAAGTGTATTTCAGGACTCAGAGGTGGTGCCAGATAAGAATATTGTTTTGGATATAAACATGGAGTACTGGTATAATACTTTTTTTTCTTTTCATCCTTATGAAATGAAATTATATTTTTGTTTAAGAAGTATCTAACTCCTTAAACTTATAATGTTCTTACCTACAAAGTTCAATGCCATAACTCATTTTCCCATAATGGCAGCCTGTAGTAACGCTACTCTTGAGAAAGAGATTCTTATGGGATAATGTTAATAGTGGGCTTGGAAAAAAAATGATTGTCTTTAAATCATGGGGAAAGTCTGCTACTTTGTACCTCACTTGGTTACAAACTACTGACCACGTTGGGGGGGGTGAGCTGGGGAGCTCGGGATTCTCTGAGCGACAGGAAAGAAATGCACAAAGTGTGCTGGAGAGATGAATAGGGAAGTTCATCCTGAAAGCCTGCACGCAGAAGGAGTTGGCACAGCTTTCTCTTTTTTTTTTAGGTAGGCAAGTGAGATATGTACACAAAAAGCTGAATTTAAACTTAGATAAATACATTGTTTGGAAATTGGTTCTGTACTTTGGGATAAGAAACTCAAGAAGCACTGAAAATAACAGCTTGCTGAGACAAAGAAAAAAAACCCATTACATTAGAGGAAAATACCAAAACAGTGTTTGTCATTCAATGTTTTTCTTTCTTCCTTCCTCATGACTTTATGTTCTAATATGTTCCATCAGGAAATGTATCTCAAAAACGCATTGACACTGTGTCTTTGAAACTTCTAACAAACTTAAAAAGTATCAGGAAAATGTCTTTTTCCACCTAGTGGTGTGTATGCAGGGGTGTTTTCTGCTCAGAAGCAGGTGTGATGTTGCCAGCTTCTGGAAGGAGATGAAATACCTGACTGGAACTGCAGAAATTGCACGAGCCCCATGTAATTGCATTACGATTATCTGCTGCAGTAGATCAATTTGGAATAAGTCAAATCTAGCTAGATGTACAATTCTAACTTACTTAAACATCTGCTTCTTCCATTAGGTCGCATCCTACGTGTAGAAGCTATATTATTTTTTTCTCATTCTACAGATTCGATACATGAGAAACCTGCAGTGTGACCTGGTAGCAAAAGCTGGAAGCAGATCTCTCTCCCAGATGCCATGTTCTGTCAGATCTTACAGTATGGTCACCGCCTTGTACCAGATAAACCCTTACAGAATCTGGCACTGCCATTAAGAGATGACTGACCTATGAGCAAGTGGAATTCCAGTGCTGGCGTGTATTTATTTGTTGCTGTTCCCAGTCAGGTTCCCTTGCCCTCTTTCAAGTTATATGTTCACATTGCACTTTGTGTTCCCTCAGGCCACACAGAAAGGTCTTTTCCTTAGGCAGAATTCAGTTAGGTATGTCATTTTTGTGCAGAAGCATACAATAGCACGCTTCTCTCACCCCTTTGCCATATCATGCATCTCCCAGGATCCTCTCACAGTCCTTTTATGGACTAGTAAGAGTCTTTTGGTCTTTTGTTGACTGTGGCTTCAGCTTTTGTCTCTTGGCTTCATTTTGTCTTTTCTGGATTCTTGATAGGAATATGGATTCTGTGTGTTATACTACTTTTAACCACAAATGGAATTTTACTATGCTTGAACCTGATAATTTTACATGAGCTCTTGTCATCAGTTTCCTTTCCAAGTTGAGACTGTTTTCATCACATTACAAGCTGCTATCTGAACAATCTTTTCCAAATTTGTATTATTTTTTTGCTGAAATACTTTAATAGCTGGCATAATTCCAAAGTGGGAAATTTAAGGGTTTTCCCACAGTGAATGATATACTCTCCCAATATGTCCTCCCCTCCTCTGATTTGCTGAGTTTTCCTTCTCATCTAAAATAGTCAACATGTTTTCATCAGCTAGTCATTTTTAAATATTTCTTAGTCATTGTCGTGGTTTAACACAAGCTGGCAGCTAGAACCACGCAACCGCTCACTCGCTCCCCCAGTTGTGACGGGGGAGAGAATCAGAAGAATAAAAGTGAGAAAAAAATCCTCATGGGTTGAGATAAAGACAGTTTAATAGGTAGAGCAAAAGTTGCGCACACAAGCAAAGCAAAACAAGAAATTCATTCACTGTCATTAGCAGGCAGGTGTTCAGCCATGTCCAGGAAAACAGGGCTCCATCACATGTAATGGTTACTTGGGAAGACGCCATCACTCTGAATGTCCCCCTCTTCCTTCTTCTTTCCCCAGTTTTATATACTGAGCATGACATCACATGGTATGGAATATCCTTTTGGTCAACTGGGGTCAGGTGTCCCAGCTGTGACCCCTCCCAAATTCTTGTGGCCTCCCATCCTGCTCACTGGCAGGGTGGTGTGAGGAGCAGAAAAGGCCTTGAGAGCTTAGCAACAACTAAAACCACCGGTGTGCTATCAACACCATTTCTCATCCCAGATCCCAAACTCAGCACTATACTGGCTGCTAATAAAAATGTTAACTCTGTCCCAGCTGAAACCACAACAGCCATCTAAATATATCCACTAAATACAGATAAGGCTCAGTTTGCCACTTATCTCTTCTGATTTGACCAGACTACTCACCTAAGCAGCAAACAACCTCAAGCAAGTTCAAGGTTAGTTCCAGTCCTCGCAGTTATGTTGCTGTAGCCAAGTGTGATAGATGACTGATGTATAGTGCTATACTTGGGATTTTTATGTCTCTATAGGTGCTTCTAAGTACTGTGCTGTTAATGCTGTTTCAGTATAATGTGCTTCAGCAGGTACTGTGTCTCTTTCTTTTTGTTTGTTTCAAAATTGATCTGGTAAAATACTTCCTTCAATGACAGCTTTCAGTTTGAACTTTTTGATGGAATACAGACTGTGAACACTCAGAAGTGCGGTAGATATTTTCTGTTATCTTTCAATACTGCCCAAATCCTTCAAATCCTTCCCAAATCCAAATCTATAGACAGATGGCATTGCGTTCACAGACCCTGGTCCTCATGGGCAACTTCAAGTACCCCGCCATCTGTTGGAAGGGTAACACAGCAGGGCATAGGCAATCCAGGAGGTTCTTGGATTGTGTTGACGACAGCTTCCTTCTCCAAGTGGTAGAGGAGCCAACAAGGAAAGGAACTATATTGGACCTTGTCCTTACCAACAAGGAGGGGCTGGTTGACAGTGTCAAACTCAACGGTAGCCTGGGCTGTAGTGACCATGAAATGGTCGAGTTCGACATCCTCAAGGCAGCGAGGAAGGTGCACAGCAAGCTGACCAACCTGGACTTTAGGAGAACGGACTTTGGCCTCTTGAAGAATCTGCTTGGTATGGTGACATGGGATGAAGTGCTGGAGGGAAGAAGGACTCAAGAAAGTTGATTAATATTCAAGGATCACCTCCTCCAAGCTCAGGAACGATGCATCCCTACAAAGAACAAGGCAGGCAGATTAAAGCCAGGAGGCCCGCGTGGATGAACAAGGAGCTCCTGGACATGATCAAAAGTAAAAAGGAGGCCTATAGGGAGTGGAAACAGGGACGGGTAGCCTAGGAGGAATACAGAAAAATCGTTTGAGCAGCCAGAGATCAGGCTAGACAAGCTAAAGCCCAGATTGAATTAAGTCTGGCCAGGGACATTAAGACAAAAAAAAAGTCCTTCTATAAGTATGTCAGTGAGAAAAGAAAGACTAGGGAAGATGTGGGTCCTCTCCACAATGAAACGCAAGAACTGGTCACCCAGAACAGAGACAAAGCTGAGGTAGTCAATGACTTTTTTGCCTAAATCTTCACTGGCAAAGACTGCAGCTATACTACCCATGATGCAGAATGCAAAGACGAGGATTGGGAAAATGAAGAACTGCCCACTGTAGGTGAAGATCAAGTATGAGACCACCTGAGGAACCTGAAGGTGCACAAGTCCATGAGACCTGTTGAGACTCATCTGCAGGTCCTGAGGGAATTGGCAGATGAAGTTGCCAAGCCACTATCAGTCATATTTGAGAAGTTGTGGCAGTCTGGTGAGGTTCCTGCCGACTGGAAAAGGGGAAACATAACCCCTATTTTCAAAAAGGGAAATAAGGAAGACCCGGGGAACTACAGGCCAGTCAGTCTCACCTCTGTGCCTGGCAAGGTCATGGAGCAGATCCTCCTGGAAACTCTGCTAAGGTGCATAGAAAATAAGGAGGTGATTGGTAACAGCCAGCATGGCTTCACCAAGGGCAAGTCATGCCTGACAAATTTGGTGGCCTTCTACAAAGGGATTACAGTGGCAGTGGACAAGGGAAGAGCAACTGAGGTCATCTACCTGGACTTGTGCAAAGCGTTTGACACTGCCCCACATGATATCCTGGTCTCTAAATTGGAGAGACATGGATTCAACAGATGGACCACTCGGTGAATAAAGAACTGGCTGGATGGTCACACTCAAAGAGTTACGGTCAACAGCTTGATGTCCAAGTGGAAACCAGTGATGAGTGGTGTTCCTCAGGGGTCGGTATTGGGACCTGTGCTGTTCAGCAACTTTGTCAGTGACATTGACAGTGGGATTGAGCCCACCTTAAGCAAGTTTGCCAATGATACCAAGCTGTTTGGTGAGGTAGACACGCTGGAGGGGAGGGATGCCATCCAGAGGGACCTGGACAGGCTGGAGAAGTGGGCCCGTGCCAACCTCATGAGGTTCAACAAGGCCAAGTGCAAGGTACTACATCTGGGTCGGGGCAATCCCAAGCACAAATATAGGCTCGGCGGGGAATGGCTTGAGAGCAGCCCTGAGGAAAAGGACTTGGGGCTGTTGATTGACCTTCCCCAGCTCTCCTGTAGGCCCCCTTTAAGTACTGGAAGGTTGCTGTAAGGTCTCCCTGGAGCCTTCTCTTCTCCAGGCTGAACAACCCCAACTCTCTCAGCCTTTCTTCATAGGAGAGGTGTTCCAGCCCTTTGATCACCTCTGTGGCCCTCCTCTGGACCTGCTTCAACAAATCCCTGTCTTTCATGTGCTGAGGACTCCAGAGCTGGACGCAGTGTTCTAGGTGGGGTCTCACGAGAGCGGAGTAGAGGGGCAGGATCACCTCCTTTGACCTGCTGGCCACAATTCTTTTGATGCAGCCCAAGATATGCAGCCCAGGATATGGCTGGCCTTCTGGGCTGTGAGCGCACATTGCCAACTCATGTCCAGCTTTTCATCCACAAATACCTCCAAGTCCTTCTCAGCAGGGATGCACTCAATCCCTTCATCCCCCAGCCTGTATTGATGGTGGATATTGCCCTGCCCAAGGTGCAGGACCCTGCATTTGGCCTTGTTAGACCTCATGAAGTTCACACAGGTCCACTTCTTGAGCTTGTCCAGGTCTCTCTAGATGGCATCCCATCCCTCAGGCATGTCAACCGCACTACTCAGCATGGTGTCATCTACAAATTTGCTGAAAGTGCACTCGATCCCACTGTCTAATGAAGATATTAACCAGTACTGGTCCCAATGCCCTTGAGGGACACCACTTGTCATCGATCTCTATCTGGATGTTGAGATATTGACCACTACTTTCTGGATGCAACCATCCAATGAATTCCTCAGCCACTGAACAGTCCAAGCATAAAATCCGTATCTCTCCAATTTAGAGAGAAGGATGTTGTGGGGGACTATGTCAAAGGCCTTACAGAAGTCCGGATAGGCTTGGTCACTCTGTACATGGAATAAAAATGGTTTAATCTTCTGCATCTTTGGCACTACCCTTGAAGCTGGCAGACCTTAGGTGAGGATGTACGGTCACAGAACAGGTGTAGACAGTCTCTCTGGCTAAGCTGTCATCACACTTCTTTTGCTCAAATCTTCTACAAATTTGTAGTCTATGGCATGGAGATTCTCTCTGCTTGGGAAGTAAACGTCTTTTGCTTTCCTGCAAGCCAAAATCAAAATCTCTCAGCAGCCTTTCTTTTAGTTCTGTATCACCAACATTAAACATAGTTTGCCTCTGATTGGGTACTCTTCAGTATTGCAAGAAATGCTGGATGTAGCTTTTTGCCTCAGATCTGCAAAATGCTCATTTTATAGATATAGATGACAGCAGAATGGATAGCATTCAAATACAATATTTTTTCTTAGCATTACATTATTTCCTAAGCATTGTTAAGACTTAAGCCATTTTCAGTTGGCTGCATTACAAATGTTCCAGAGCCTCCTCTCCCACAGTGCGTAAATAGCTATTTTTGAGCCCTTTCTTTTTTATCTACCCCAAAGACTCTTGTAGAGCCCTGGAAGCGTTGCTGCTACTATCAGTTCTCAGCAGTATTGCTAAGATAAAACGGGGTTGGGTTGCAACCCTCCATGTGTAAGAAAAATTGTTCTCTTGCCTGGATGCTTTACATTGGCCTCATTTTCATGTACTTCATGTACTCATATCAAAGACAAAACAACCGTTCCTTGCTTCACATGGACAGAGGATACAGCCAACATCAAGTTATGTTTTCTACATTGTTATACTTTTAGTTTGTTGAGAAACAAGAACAAGACCAAATATGAAAAGGTTGAGACAGAGTTCAGTATCAGACACCAGATAAGGTGTCTCTTACGCAAAAGTTTGACATGCAGAATTTGAACAAGTATTTGTGCCAAGTTGACTTCTTCCAAAAAGCAGCTCTCCTTTGACTGCACATAACTGATTTTAAGAAGATAATGGTACACTGATGACTTTGAAAACTTTTTGCTTTGCACACCTTTAGATCAAGTGAGATCCAGATAACCGTCTAAAAAATATGTACATGCTGAAAATAGTCTTCTTTTCCTTTACTGTCTTTAGCATACTGCCTGTAGTCTAGAGACCACAGCCTGATTGCCAAAGGGGCTAGCTTTTTGTGAGCTAATTTTCCAGATAATCTGGACCCATAGGAAGAGAACCATAACATTCTTGTAAATGCTACTACCATAAGGGGGAAAATACTGTATGGTAGAGGGGCCTTCCCTCTGTGAACTGAACAGAAATGTTCAGTTGCCAGTTCGGAGTACAAATGTCCGAGTACCCAGAATGACTCTTATAATCCAATAGTGGAGCAGGGCAATCTAGCTGCATGCATGTCAGAATACAGCTGTCCTGAGCAGGACAGTTAGATTACATCTAAACTTGAAGGTAAGAGTATTTTCAAACTCTCAAGTGCAGTCCCAACTCTCTTTTGGCATGCACATGTATGAACCCGTCTCCTTTAAGCCTTGGCTTGTCTGAAGAAAAGGCATGCTGATGAGCTGCAGTTTGTGGTGTTCTTTAAGATGTCCTTGATTTTTATGGAGACAGGATCCCAAGGTCTACCATTAACTGGGACTCACAGAGCAGTTTAAATATCTTCTTAAGGTTTGGGGATATAATCTGACCAATGTACAGGACAAATACTGTGAAACTTAGAATCACAGAATCAGAATGCTTTAAGTTGGAAGGGACCTTGAAGATCATAGAATCATAGAATGATTTAGGTTGGAAGGGACCTTGAACATCATCGAGTTCCAACCCCCCTGCCATAGGCAGGGACACCTCTCACTAGACCAGGTTGCCCAAGGCCACGTCCAGCCTGGCCTTGAACACCTCCAGGGACGGCGCTGGACAACGTCTCTGGGCAACCTGTTCCAGTGCCTCACAACCCTCAAAGTGAAAAATCTCTTCCTAATGTTTAATCTAAACCTGCCTTCTTCCAGTTTAAACACATTCCTTCTTGTCCTGTCACTACATACCCTTAAACTTAGGCTGATTGCACCAAACCCTGGCATCTAGAACATTTACCTATGTCAGCAAACAAGCAATAACATTTCAAAATTATATTGAGAAATTATACTCTTCCCTAATGTACTGACGAGGGAAAGAAATCAAGATATCTCACTGGAGCCAGACAAAGCATATACAATTGCTCGAGTTGGTCTTTGCCTGAAAAAATATAACAGTTTTTCTCTATAGTAATTGGAGTTCAATTTTTGTAACAGAGCATTGGCTATAATAGATGATTGAAACTCAGATTATGGGTTATGAGACATTATTTCACTGAATATTATTCAAGGTGAAATTTTCTAGGGAGAAATTTTTCTAAAAAGCAGCAGTAAGAATACCTCCCTTTTGTTATTCTTCTGTTATTTTATCCTTTAAAATATATTTAACCCATCTTTTACTGCTGAAGAAGAGCAAAAATGTCTTCAGGAGTTTAATATAAATTGCCAGATGAATGCCCAGTTGAGCTATAAACTTTATGAGTCTTTGAAATTCCAGTTGGTTTTCCAGTACAGAGATTTAAGTCTCCCTCATGATTTCTTTCAGATAGTATGATAAACTTTGGTGTGCAATAGGTTTTTTGTTTTGCTGGGTTTTTTCCTCACTTGAGCAGTCATCCAGAAATAAAAGCCTTCTACAGAAATAATCAAAATATTCAGTTGATCATGTTCAGAAAGAGCCTCATTCTTCTATGCAGTTATGCAATTATGGAGCATCTTGAATGGCTGTCACTTAAAAGGGTTGTAACTTTCCTGGTTTATTAGAAACAGCTGGCAGATACATCAGAGGCATCAATGGGATTATTGCTTTGAAGCAGATGTTAAACAGAATGGGGCAATAACAGCTGTTGCAATTAGAGGCATTGTGGGCACATTTCTGCACATCTCTGGCTCAACATGACAATGATCCAACCAAAGACCAGTTAGTAATACATTATTTTTTCCAAATATTCAGAAACTAATTCCACATCACCAGTGCTAAGAATGTGCTTTTTCTAATAACTTATGTCATTTCTGAAGTGGCTTAGACAACAGAAAAATCTGAATGAGATGGCAAGTGCCAAATGATATTTTTTTCACTTTAGTTTCTGATGAAAAGTCACCCATAAAAAAATGGTTCCTAAGTATTTATATCACCTATTGTTGAATGTTACTGGGTGAGGACAGAAGAGGCTTGTTTAGGTAGAGCAACTGGTTCACTCAGTTTCTTGGAAGGGCAAGGAAGAGGGGAAGTAGAGTAACATAATGCCCAGCTGCATGGGTCTCCTAGGAAAATTTTTTCCTCATAGGTAGTACCTAAATCCTAAAGCACACATGCCACTACATGACACCCTCCAACAAATTCGTAGAAATGTACTAATCCTCCCCGCAACAACATAACAAATATTTCCTCATTATTCAGCAACATTTTAAATTCACAGAGTCTTGTTACTGAGTCACAGTTAGAGAATTAAGGCAGATGACAAGCTTTGCTCTCCAGAAGCTCTGCAATCTCTTGTATAGAGGAGATGCTGAAAACCAGCTAGATTCTGATTGGCCAACATAGATTCAGAAAATAATAATATGGTTTTAGCCACTAGTCAAACACGCTATGGAGGTCCCCCAGATTGACAAAAAGGCCAGGAAGTGGACATGAAAGAGACAGAAATTAGGAAAATCTGATTCATAATTTCACAGCTGTGTGCCCTTTTCCTTTAAGAACTTAGGAGTCTTTCACTAGCTCTGTCTGAGATTTCTATCCACATGTGCCCCAAATTTTCCTCAGTTGAGCATATTTCAGACAGCTGCAGTTTGCGGATATTTCAGTTAATCACATCAATGGCTATATCAGTCTATATAAGGTGAAAAAAGAGTTTAGGTGCTGAGAGAAAGGTTAGGACAACTTGACTACCCCCAGAGGCATTCTCCTTGAACAGAACACCCCCATATAGAATGGCTATATGACAGAAACAACAGTACATAAGAGATCTGTTGTTGCCAAGACAAATTAAACATATCCCTCACTGGGTGTGAAGCCCAGAACCCATCGTTCTAAGTCAAGCTTCATGACTGCCAGATTTTCTTTCCTTTCTTTTTTTTTTTGTGGTTTGGCCTCTGAATCAAGTAACTGGGAAGAAGTGGAGTATGGGACAGAAGGGAAAGGAAGAAGACAGAGGTTAAAATGCAAACTGGTCTTTGTAATTTAAGGTGTTTTTTTCTCATAGACAGACTAGTGATGGTTGATACAGAAAAGGTTGAAGCACTCAACACCTTTCTTGCCCCCATCTGTAGAAACAAAATTTCCTCTCAAATGTCTCAGGCATGTTGTGGTAGAAAGGGCAACCAGAAGTTGGGAAGCAACAGGTTAGGGAACATTTAAAGAAGCTGGATATAATCAAATCCATAGGGACAAAAGGAGTCAGCAGAGTGTGCTTTAAGTGTTGCTGTGATAGCAATGCAACTATCATCTGTGGAAAAACAATGCAGTGACTGGGGAAGGTCACTGACAGCCTGGAAACAGGCTAAATTTTCACGCATCTTTACTAAAGAAGAGGAGGACATGGGGAATTATAGGTTGGTCAGCCTCCTCTCAGTCCCTAGGAAGATCCTGTCCTTTCTCTGAGAAGGCACATAAGGAAAAGAAGGTTACTGGGAATGGCTGTACCTTACCAGTGTACCTTTACAAAGGCCAGATCATGGCTGACCAAACTGGTGTGATCAGTGGATGTTCTACATATCTTCTCCTTCACATGCTTCAAAGATCTGCAAAAGGTAGGGTTTGGTGAAAAAGTGGAAGCTGATGTCACTGTTGTGCAGCTGCACACCTCTTCCCCCAAGTCCCAGAAACACTCCCTACTCTTTGGCTGAGGTTTGCGTTCGGATCAAGTTCTCTTTGCACTTGTGTCTGAGGGCTGATGTGACTCTTTCAGACAGCTGTAGTTTGCAGATATTAGAGTTAGCCACATAAATGACTATATTAGTCTCTCTAATGCCAAGCAAGGTGTAAACAGCGAAGGGAGAATTAGTGTGCAACTCTGCAAGCCTGAAGACATTCTGTAACAGGCAGAGACAACATCTCTACAGGGGAAAAAATGGTATATACAGAGCAAAGACATCAGCAGTTGGCCAGAAAATTTCTGTTTCCTTGGTCTTGATACTGAATCTCACTGACCCATGATTTTCCAAATGTGTTGTCAGTTCCTCAGCCTTGTCAGATAATGAAAAAATCTGTTCCTTGTTTAAAAAGTTAAAACTTATTTAAAAAAAAATATGTATTCTGTGTATCCTTAATCTTCCAGAAGTATTAGATTGGATTTCCACCCTTCCAGTGAGGTTTGCACAGGGGTCAGCCTAAAAGAATGTGCAGATTTCTTGGGGATTGTAAGGAGTGAAGAAGTGTAAAAGAAGGCATTTTGACTAGAAAACCATCACTATTAACGGTCCATTTACAATGAAAGAAGTGAACTAACAGAAATATTAAATCATAAATGTGTTGCTGATCTATTGAGCAGGAATGGCTGTCATTTTTATTTATTTATTGGTACTGTTGGAGGCAGACATAATGAAATGAAGATAATGAAATGAAAAGAGATAATGGGACAAAAAAGTCAACTTTCATTTTCTTCTTCCTTGGGCAATCTCGTGCTCAACACTAGTACTTGATATTTACTGAAGACGTGCATTTGCTACAGCCACATATTTATTGTTTTTTTTCATTACCTGGACATGAGAGAGAAATAAAAAGTATCTTATGTTTAGTCTATAATTCATACTGGGATCATGCCTGTAAGCCTTGATGAAAATTAGGGTGCTTTTTTTTTTTTTTTAAAACAGCAAATCATTAAATGATTTTCACTTTAATGAGCTATTTAAACAATATGTTTCTACTCCATGAGTGAAACTCCTGACCTTGCTGTCACTGCATCTACGTATTACCTCATGGGCTCTGGATAAAGTACTTCATACTTTCCTGTCTGCCCTGTTTTTTTTCACCCCCTCCCACTGCATCAGCTAAGTGCCAGCCATCAGGGGTCATCCTTTGGTTACTGTGCGAGGACTGTCAAGTGGTGGTCCCTGACAGTGCTCTGGGACTGGCAGCCTCAGCCACCAGGCTGCTGGAGAGACATCTAGGACACACCTTGTCCCTCATGCTCTGCTGTTGTCCTAACGGTGGCTGTTTTCATGAACCTCATGAGAAAATAGAAACAAAAAAACCCAATAACCCAGGGTGTGTGATATTTAAGAATTTGGCATTAGATAAGAGCTTCTCCCAAGTGAAAGCCTATCACCCCACATCCTTTTGATAACCTTTCAGCATTACCAGACAGTGTGACAATACTGTAATATGTTCCGATGTCTACCATATCCACTCATTTGATTCAGGCATGTTTAAGCTGGCACATGCTGGACATCATTACCCAAGGACTACATCTTCTGTTATCTACTGGTCATGTCAGCAGTTATTAATGATGTTATGCAATCTTCCTAAGTACATATAAATTGCTGCCATTCAACAAACTCTTTACTGTTATTGCCAACATTAAATTGTTTCCATAGTTCACATAATTCATGACTTGCTGACCACAAACGACCAGTAAAAAGGTATATCTGGGTCATGTCTGACACAGACCATTCTATATTAGACAATATCAATATTTTTAGGTAAAGGAGTCCCCAGTTCAACTGTCATCTGACTCTGAAAGTCAGCCTGTTCATCCATCACAAGTAACTTCTGCTCAAGCTCTGCCTTGAAACACTTCTCTGCAGGCAATGAACTGCACAGCAGGAGAGAGACCATCTAAAGGAAAACCAAGCCTATGAATCCACAGTCTTATACACATATCCACGGCATAAATAAGAAACAGTATTTCACCAAAAGCCACTTCTGTTGTTGCTTTTCTTTATGATACATGTGAAGATACAGAATTCCCCATCTTCAGCTCAAGTGAACTGTATGTTCATAAACTATTTCTAACCTAAGAGAAAGAAGTCCTATCTTTATCACCAGAACAGTTAAATCCAGTTCAAGTTTCACATACTACCTTTTCAGAACCCCTCAGTTCCTGGAGAAACAACCTTCATATACGAGAGGGTACATTTTCTTTTATACACTTTTCCTCCCTCTAAATTGTAGTCTTTTTACTCGGAATACACAAGAATGCCAATTACTGACAATTGCAGTACGGTCTTTTGCTATGCTAGCAAATCTTTCCAGTAGTAAATCTGTCCAGAGAATGGATACACTTTGTTTTTGTGCCTACTGTCCTCATTGCAAGTCTTTTTTTTACGAATACATTTATTCTTGCAGATATCTTTGCTTTCATTGCAACCTTTGTTATTAGACCCTGGAAACAAGGTCCTCCCTGCATTGCTGTGCCAGCACATTACCTTGTTATTTAGAATGTACAGAAAAATTGGTGATACCACAAGCACATTTTCAGGATAACAAATGTAAATAAATTGGAAAATGACACAAATTGTGTTCCTTGTCAAGATAACACTGATAACAGAAATGGGAAATAACATGCAGCCAGCTTCACTGATGTCACAAGATTTTCTAGCTTTTTTTTTACATTCTTCAAGGTTATTATCAACTGATGCTGTAGTTATGAAAACAAATTTATCAGCTCAGCTGCAGCTTTATCAAACATCACAGCTATCCATATGTGTTGATCAGTATTTACTCAGAAAATAATTCTGTTCCAATGATAAATATTCACATATTTAAAAAACAATCTTACAGAGGTCTCTAGAAAGAGGGATCATTTCCAACCTTTTTAATTCACCCTGTGACTTAAATATCACTACAACATAGAGATTTGGAGGCCTGCTCCAAATGGCAAACCTTATGTGTCCTTTTTCTGATATCTATTTCTGAGTCTTACAGTGGGCCACTAACCTGGCTTCTACTTCTACTCCCAGATAATGCTGTGGCAATGTGCAAGGCCCACGACAAATTTCCGTAATCACAGAAGGAGGTGGCCAGTGTAAACCTTAGACATTGGAAACACCTCTTTGGCTTAAAGCCTGTAGCTATATAATGAGGAAGATGCATATTTAAAAGTAAATATTGCAAGATTCATCCAAGGATTATGCAGGTGCTTAATTCTTAAGCACTATGAGTACTGCGACTGAAGTCAGTAAGGCTATTCAGAATGCAGAAATTCAAAAGTGTTCATAATTGTTCAGGATACAGGTTATTATACTAAATTGATTGTGAGGAAATGGAACTTTGGGTCCAATTATATTTATTTAGGTGTCCATCTTAAAATATTGTTATGGTTTTACAGGTTAATATTTCCTTAAAATGTAATTTTAACTCCGAGTTTCCTCATTTATAACACTTGGGTTTGGGTGATAGAGACTCCTTGTAATGCATTTTATCTTAAATTATTGATGTGCACTGTCAGCCTTAGTTCCACCATCTACTGTGGTATCTCTGCTCCATAATTATGCAAGTTAATGAAACTCACGAGCAGGTATACTGGACATTTAAATTAATTTATATGTGTTTTATATGCAGAGGAACATATTGTATGGAGAATTGAAAATTAATAGCTATTCACATAGAAGTTCACATATCTTATTTATTAGAAGTATATTAAAGCAGCAGAATGAGATTAACATAAAAATCACAATAGTTTTTACAATATTTAAGACACTGGTTAGAGGATTCAAAAGAACTGGTATTTTTGTGTCCCATCCCATGTATTACAATAGATATTTTAGCCTATCAGGATAATCAAAGAACATTATTAAAAGTATATCTATTTCAGTTCTTCTTGTGCAAATCCATTATCTTTGTTAGGGTGTCATGGGTACTTTCCTGAGAAAAAATTCTCCTTGTTCCTTTTCTGTTTCATTCCCTTTATCCCTGCTTAATAGGAAAAAGAACATGGTCACCAATTTGACCAATTTCAGTCAGTTCCAAAAAAGCATGTATTTTTTGAACCAACATCTTTCAACCTGATTTGAACTGTAGTGGTCGTAATTTATAAATTTCTCCAGAAAGAATTCCTACAGAATGTCAATTGACCTTCACCTGCTCTGCAATGTTGGTAGCGTGATATAATAACACACAGAACCAAAAGACTTTGCAGCGCACCTAAAGGGCATTCGCATTATGGGCACCGAATAGCTACAACATATAATCCACTGCAGGGGATGGGGCAGTCAACGCAAACAGCTCTAAGTGGGGCTGGCAGTAGGGGAACTATACCTGTTGCAGGCTGTCTCTTGGAAAAATGCCAAACACGAGGCAGAAATATCTTATTGCTCAAGGTTATAAGCTGCAGCCAGTACCACAATAGCAGAAAATCTCTATTGGACAGGTAGCTATTAACACCTGACAGCCTTTTAAAAGTTAGCTGCTGGGTTGTTTTGGTGGTGGTTTTTTTCCCATGAACAGAAATTAAAAAGGATTTCTAAGTACATTTTACAGAACTTTGCTTTCGAATCAATGTCATTGTAACTGAGATTGGTGAAGCTTCCTCAACAAGATGCTGAACTTAAAACTGGACACCACTTGCACTCTGTAATTCACATGTTGCTAATTAGTATCCAGCATTTCTCTGCAGAAATACTCGTTAAAGGATGATTTTAAACTATCGTACTACTATAGAATTTATATTTGGAGCATAGCCTTATATTTTTGTAGTCTGAACAAATGCAGTGCAAGATTTCTCGGACACATGAGATTCGTGAAACTTTTCTTTCCATTAGATGATCACAGACACTGTAGAAATTTTTTGAGGAGGGAGTTAAAGCTTTTGTTGCAGACTGAAATATTGCAAGTCTTTCCAGTAAAATTTCCTAGGTTGATACCTACAAAGGAGCTCTGCTTAGAGACTGGCCAAATCCAAAGTCTTCGATCAGAACAGTTAATACAGAAGCTGAATTTACCCCAACTCCAGCTTATATTTTGAATAACCAAATTTGGTGAGAAATTCCAAAAAGTAACTCAGGATGTGATCTACATACAATATTTCAGGTCTTTTGCTCTCCATGTGTGCAAGATAATCAACAGAGACTGTGGAGACATTCCTAAATGACAAAAGGCATGGTTTGGTTCTGTTGAGCAACCCAGGGTTTGAACTAAGCACCCAGAGTGAGGGAGAAAAGATCTAAGTAAACAAGAAAGGTGACATCACCAAACACGGGAGAAGAGTTAAACAGAGGCACGTGGACAGAGGGCCTTAGCCAATCGGGTTGGGGGGCGTTGTGCGTGAACAAGGGAGCTGGACCAATCATAGCGTTGTTGAGTATGCATGCTGCGAGCCTATATATACTCTGCTAAAGTACTTAATAAAGGAGAACGATCATACTCACATCGAGACCGCGTCGTTACTCCGGGTTCGATCCCACTCCGACAAGAGACAACTTCAATGAGCAAATAGTGCTTCACTTTTCATTTTCCTTGCGATGCGCAACTGAAGATTTTACTTTAAATGTATGAAATTTTCCTCGCTTCTCCTGGACCACAAAATCAGCTTTCACTCTTTGTCACAGAGCACAACTGTCTGACCAAGCTGATATCACACCAGATAAATTACTGCACCATCAGAGGCATGAACTTTTCCCATTTGCTCTTGTAAGGATGTAAACTTAAAAACCTATTTGTGACAGTTTAAACAGTGACACTTCTGGACTTGCAGCCAAAGCAATAAGCAGATTATATTCCATTAAAATCAATGCTGTGAAATCTGGCCCTGGGTGTAGAATCTAACCAAAAAACAACAGCTTTATAGGTTTTAAATTGGTTTAGACAAGATGAGAATAAGTCCCCAAAGATTTAACTTCAAATCCTCAGTGGTATTTAGGTTTCTCACTCTTACCGAGGTGTCATTTCCCATAACAGTTTAGACTCCAGACACTTCAGAGGAATTTAGGCCTCAATGTAAGCTGGAAACTTGCATTTAAAATCAGGTAAACTTTGAAGCGTACACTGAGAATGTCTAAATAGAGAGGAAGCTGGACTGAAGGATGCTTGTAGTTTGGGTTATTTTTATGTATTAGACTACTGCCTCTAAAACTTGTTCTGTTGACATTACAGCCAGCCTGATACAAGCCAGTTCTGAAATGAAAATGGTACAGTTGCTCTGAGGAGGCCCAGAGCATATTAACTCAGTTCAGTATCTTATAATTGTGGCTCCACCTTTCCTGGATAGAGTTGACTCACACCAAGAACGAGATCAAGCTTACCTGCAATTCACAACACAGTGGGTGCACTGCATCTTCTGCATAAATGTAAAATGTATTACCTCCGCTTTGTTAACCACAGTGACATCTTATTTTGCAGACTGGTGGCAAAACTTTGTCCTAAACATTGCACTATCACACCTGGTCTTATACTTTTATTTTGTGTACTTAAAATGAGAGGCTTTTCAGAGAAAGAACTCATTTACTTTGTGTTTGTACTCTGTGCTGTGTAATGACCCTCCTATATTAGCTGTCTGTAAGACACTACAGAAACAAAAAAAAACCCTATTCAACAGAGAGTATCAAAACTCAATACATTTACCTCTTACATAGGGTACAAACGGGATGTTAGCAAAAAAGACATTTCTGAGAAGACTGACAGAATGTTTCTCAAATTCTCCTCATAAATGAGCCATGAGAAGGAGGCGACATAAAATTGAGAAATCAAGTCGGTTTGAAAGAAAATGTCTCTTTTAGAGTTCCAAAGGAAATAATACTGTATAATGTAATGGGCCAAAAAGTCGCCTAAGTAGCTTTATTCTAAATGTACAGTAATTAAATAAAAGACCATAAGGTCTCATCTTTTTTAAAAAAGACACTGCAATAGTAGAGGATATGCTCCCTCTGTGGCAGCAGTAATCATCTACTGAAACATTTTATAAATTTTCATTTTTACATGGGGTTCACTCACCTTTCATACAAAAGATAAACATTTAAGGAATCACTAGAATAAATGTAAACCCCATTGATTTCCATGAGACTGATATTTTTATAAGATGTTTGTGGGTGAAATGAACATTGACATAAAATTACACGAAAAGCAGAGAAGGGAATGTGGAAAGAGTGTATCAAAACATCTTCCCCATCAATATAAATACTGGAATGATGGTCTGAAGGGTAGAAGGAGAACCCTGGGAAGAGTTTTTCATGGATGCTTAGGGTAGATGTGACACTAACAGAGAAAAAATAGGCAGAAAACTAATAGAGAAATCAGAAAGGATGTTAGCAGAAACTCCTCAATAATTTATATGTCTTTAAAGTATACTTTTTTTAACCAGGAAGCAGGAAAAATAAAACAAAGACAATTAATCTGTTACATTTATTAGTATTGCTTTGAAATTCCACTTTCAGGGTAGCTTTTATCAGTGCACAGTGGACTATTTTCAACTGAATAAAGATATTAGACCAACTAACGACACATTTCTAAAGGTACAGGAAGGTGAAAACATGGAAACAAATACAGAAGTTACAGATAGAAGCATATTGAGATAGATTTTTGCTGATTTGACTGTCTTCATCTCAGACTGAAGTAAAGTTTTCCAAGTGTGCCTGACAACATGTATAATCTCAGTATTATTAAATGTTAAAAGGCAAGATTCAAAGTTGTCAGACAAATTTTGTTGGATTTAATCTTATTCCAGCAGCTTCAAACATAAATTGATAAACCTGCTTTTAGGCATTTTCTTTTGATTGGGATTTTTCTAGACTGAAGTTGAAGCAAAATAATCAAAGAAATATATATCATATATTTAATCTTAGTGAGTCTTATTTTTGTTGAAAAAGTCCATTTGCCAAAAGCTGCAAATGGAAGGTGAAGATAAAAACACATGGGGAATTTGCTGCTGCTATTACAGTGGATTCTCTGCAAACGGTGTATGTAAAACAAAGTTTAATGTTAGATTATCGTTATAACCAGTAAATGGCAGGAGGGCAAAAGTTTGTTTCCTGACACCTGATTGCAAGGAACTGTGGAAATACACTTAATGTAGGCTGAGGCACTAATAAATAGATTATCAGCCAGAGCCTGTCCATGAGAAAGCACAGCTCTCTGCACACCTTGGGCATGTTGCCTTTGGAGCAATCTGGAATTCTTTTTCTCTCCTCAGACAGCAGTGGTAGGGACCCGTGCCTCCGTGGATGTTTATCCACACCTGCGTTAGTGAGGCAGAGACCCTGTGCATTTACCTGTTGTCACTCACTCTTCTGGTGGGTCAATGCGACCAGCGACCATACATTGAAACTCACTTTTGTTCTGAGTTTTTTCCACCTACCGACAACACAGGCTTATATGAGTAGCGAGGCTTATAGCTGTAAGCGATTGTCCCCCCGTACTCGCCACTGGTGAGGCTGCACCTCAAATACCATGTTCAGTTTTGGGCCCCTCCCTACAATAAAGACATAGAATAGAGGTGCTGCAGCACGTCCAAAGAAGAGCAACAAAGCAGGTGAGGTGTCTAGAGAAGTCTTATGAGGAGCAGCTGAGGGAATTAGAGTTGTTAAGCCTGGAGAAAAGGAGGCTGAGGGGAGACCTTATTGCTCTCTACAGCTACCTGAAAGGAGGTCATAGCAAGGTGGGTGTCAGTCTCTTCTCCAAACTAACAAGTAATACAACAAGAGGAAATGGCCTCAAGTTGCACCAGGGGAGGGGTAGACTGGATATTAGCAAAGTTTTCTTCACTGAAAGGGTCGTCAAACATTGGAACAGACTGCCCAGGGAAGTGGTGGAATCACCATCCCTGGAGGTATTTAAAAGATGTGTAGATGTGGCACTTAGGGATATGGTTTAGTGGTGGACTTGGCAGTGTTAGGTTTACAATTGGATTAGATGATCTTAACAGTCTTTTTCAACCAAAATGATTCTATGATTCTATGATCTTGCAGAACTGAGTGACAGACAAAAATAAAGCTGAAATTCACATCTAATAATGTGGTCCTAGAAATCAGGCCTAAGTTTTTATTACCAAAGTCCTCTTTGGAGCCCTCTGAAGGACCATTCTGTCTCAATTCATAGATGCTGGAAGAAACATGTCAAGAACAGCTTAAACATCCCCTGACCAAAATTCACTTGCAGCTGTTCTATTTGCTCAGGCCTCAGCCTATATTAACTGTTCATCCACAGTCTTACTCTCTCTATTTAAATCTGGAATACCTACCAGTTTATACAGTATCCTTAGTTCCTACAGTGAAGGAAAGAGCACTCATTTGACTGCTGGGGTCCAGGAGGCTCCTGTTTGTGAAGTGCAGTAATATCCTCCTGGACTTACAGTAGCAACAAACAACCCTTGGTACAGTGCCATTACATCTATCCCAAAAGCACAGGACAGCAACAGCTAGGTGGACAGCTAGTGAGGGTACCAAATCTGTATTGTAATGGAAAAAGTAACATACACGTTTGTTTAAAATTAAATTCCAGGATGCCTAAACTTATCTTGATTTAAACATTATTAAGAAGTCATCTTCATCTAGCAGACAGTCTCTATAGGTCACACTATTATTTATTGAAAGCAGAGACGATGATGAGTGCATCGCAATAGAATGATGACAATGTTTAAAATTGATATAGCACTTTTTATCTATGAGTATCAAAATGCTTCATGGATACTTGTTATACGTGCCTCTTGACACCAAAATGGAACTAACCAAATCATTATTTCACTTCCTAGATGCAATTCTGTGTCATCTACATTCCCATGTCATATAGATTGGTAGCGTACTTTTGAAGTGAGACTCTTGATCATCCCTGTTTACTGTGCTATGGTCCACATTGCAAAGCAGCTCTGGTAAATCCAAGCTGGATTGCGCTGGGATGTCATTAAACCAGAAGAGGTGTTCCAGGAACACGCTTAATCTGCTCTCATAGCAGAGAGACATTCAGTCCTTGGATCTAGTAGTCCAAAGAAACTCCCCAACACATGAACAACATATGTGTGCCGGGCCCTGAGCACTGCTTGATACACTCAGCACAACCCTACGAACCCCATCCAGCACACAGCAACACTTGCTCATTCCTGCGTAACTCGCACAGCTGACCCAGCTCGCTTGTCCCAACTCAGTTGCTTTGACACTTCTTTGCCTCAGGAAGGACACTGCTTCTCTACACTTGATGTCAGAGAGGCAAGCTGTTACCCATTGTTTTCCATTCTCTTTTTTTCCTGTCATAATTTTCCACAAGTATACCACGAAAAAGACAAGCGGTGAAGGGGAAGGAAGCAGCTCATCTTTTTACTGTTTAAAGTGCCGTTTCCTCTGTGCCGCTTTAATTCTAAAACATGAGGTGTAAGGGTACAGAGAACACTGTTGTTTATCTTGAATCCCTGCCTTTGTTTTGGATCAAAACTGTAACACCCAGGCCAAAGACAATACTAAACATTTACCGCTGAGGTCACTGATCTGCAATTTGTTGCAGTGACAGATCCAATATTGTGTTTGGGGAACAGACTGGATGGCTGTTAATGCACTATTATAGGCACAGTTGGGAAATTGGCTGAGCACCAGGTAACTGGAAGAACTGGAGCTTATTGCACAAGTCCAAGAGTTTTAACTTGTGGCTTGATTGCTAACATGGGGAGAGCTTTTAAAATGTTAATTGATTTTTTTTTTTTAAATAACATAAACCATCTGTAGCTTTGAACTTAAATTTAACTTCTCTAATTAAGTCTAATCCATCTACTACAAGAACTGTTTGTCACACATCAATCTCTTCATTCTAATTTTGGTTCTGTTTGTCACATCATTTAAAGCCCTGACCCCATCATAGCAAGATTTTAATTAACAGTGAAATAATTCTAGGTGAAACTCTGTATGAAGCATGAGGAATTGAGTTTGGACCTGTTCAGATAACATAGGAAGACCTGACATAGTATCTTGTGTGTTACCAATGTCTTTGTGGAAGACAACTTACTCCATTTATCTGTGGATTATCTATGATTCATTTTTAAGCCATGGCTTAAAACCCCTGTTTTTCTGTGGAAAGTACTCCTCCCAGACACACACTGTACTACGTGTCAGATTCTGAGAACTGTCAAGACATTGGCAAACCATGCAAACAACAGATAAAAATTACTGGGGGGCATGGGGTGGGGCAAATGAATACAAGGTGTGGAAGAAATCCACTGACAGGATGATAAATCATTTAGCTCTGAAACAGAAGCAGACTTGCCAGAGGAGGAGGAATGTCAAGGGCAAGAAATCAAAGATAGGTTGTGAACAAAGCTATTAATGTGATCATCATCATATTACTACGTGTGGGCAGAGAATGTCTGTAGGGCTAATGGTTGCTATGTAGAAAAGAGAACAAGGAAAACTTCAAGGAATACTTTTGGCTGAACCCATTAACTGCTTTATTAGGGCCACATTAATTGTTAGGCAGATACAATGCTGCATGTTTGATATTAAAGTTAACTTGTAAAATAAATTTCATTGGGTGGTATAGAAAACAAGAATGCTCTGTTGCTACAGGAAAAGCAAAAAGCTAGTGCCTATCTCTTGGAGAAATTATTTACACAGTTATCAAAGTTTCTCCCTGGGATTTCATCCCCAAAAAAGAAAAAAAAAGCTGCTGAACTTATTACACTCAGTTGAAGAAGGATGTTAGATTAGTCAAGACCTGATAGAATATCATTACTGGGAAAACATGTACTAGAGATATTCCTACTTCTTGTAACATGCAATACAGTTTACAAAAAAACTCACACCACATATCATCCCTCCATGCCTTCCTAGGTGCTTACAAAGGTCTGTTCTGAAGGTGCAAAAAGCAGTGACGTGGCAACTTTGAAGTTGCCCCCAAATCCCATGTGACTTCTGCAGTTCTAAACACAGCCTGAAAATTTGAGTCTTCATATTGAAAATTATACTGGGATGTGAGAACAACGTAAAACAGAGTGCAGAGTGGAAGAGCTGGATTGTACCCTTTTAAGGAGTTGAGGCTTCTCCAAGTCCATGAGGACCAAGGACCAAGAAGTCTTTCAAGCCCTCTTACAGGGGCTTTTTAAACCCAGAGTGTTTGTAATCTCATCAGATTTTCCAGCAACTGTAATTTTAATCAGAAGCAACATTAAAATCAACAATGTCAGTGAATCCTCCAGGAATGCACCAGAGTGAGGGAGAAAACTGTAGAGGCCCAGAAATGTGAAACTACTGCTACAGGCGAACAAATGCAATTGATAGAGACTTTCATGAAATTGCACTAAAATGTGCATGTGGTGAGCTGTGGCAGCTCCATTCATGAATGGTATTTCATTAAGATAGCGTAACTCAATCAAACCCATTCATGTGCCCAAGGTCTGAAGACTGAAGCATGCAACACTGTGAGTGACAGACCAGCAGATTGGAATCCTGGTCTGAAAAAAGCAAGATTTTAAAATATTCCTGTTTCACATGAAGTTGATGAGACAATCTTGTTTTCATAATTTTTTTTTCTCTCATTACAAATGAAACCGAGAGTGATGTCCCTCCTCCCAGAATAATCAATAACTTTGTTGCGAAGAATGAGACTGGACCATGGAGCTGATGGTTGCAGGTCCTGGTCTGAATTAGGCAGAGCAGAGATTTGAGCCTGCATTTTCCATACAAATACATTATACATCCAGGTAATTGGCACTTCCGGGAACACAGTCTTTACCTCTTTTTTCTGAACAGAAATTCCTTTCCAGTCCCAAGAAACTTTTCTCAGTTAAAGTTTCATGCATTTCGTTTAGTGCTTCTAACAAAACAAGGAAAAAAATATTTCATTTATAGCCAGTTCTGCTGTGAAAACATTGTCTGTTCAAAAAGACGAATGAGTTCAGAAGTGTTAAATGCTCCATAGAAGACAGCCTTGCCTATATTGAAAGACTGAAAGACTGTATAAAAGGAAATTATTTCAGTGATGATTAAAAGGTGCTAGTTTTACAAGATGTGACGGGAGTTAGAACTCTATTCCAGCGGTGAAGGCTATTGTCTTCCAGCAAACTAAAAGACAAGATGTTTGCTCAGATTGTACAATTTCTATAAACTCATCCATATCAACATCCTTGTGTGATTGCAGAGCATTTTTATTGTACAGGTAGAACTGAAAGGCAAATGAAAGCACTCCTGAATATGTAGCTAGGTTAATGAAATGAAAGGGGACCTTCCAGTTTTACAAGGGCTCTAAGTGTTGCATTAAGAATCTGGTCCACATGCAATATGTAAAATGAACAATTCCTGAATGGTTATTGTCTAAGCCACAGCTGATCCCAAGCCATCACCATGAACAGCTTTTTCAGCAGAAACTGATATTAAATGTGCTGGGAAATTGCAACAGAATAATGAAAACTTTTCAAGAAGTAAAATGGGACCAAGAAAAAGCACTACATTCATAAACCTTATACGACAGCATAGAATACGCTGGGAATGATGTAGCATCTTTACATTTAATTTACAGGATAATAAATAAAGGAGTTTGGGGATCCTTTAAAAGATGGCTGGAGAAATAGGTTAAAAAGACCATGAAACTGGAGACTCCCGTTTCTGTGATTTCATAACAGTGTCATCCCAGACCATGAAAGCTGTAAAGCTACGGAAAGTATTAGTGTTTCCAAAACGTCTCCATGGGAGATGTTTTCCTCCCCTGTATACTAATACATTCTAAAAGAGCATAAAACTCTAAATAACATGTGCTAAATCTTTATGCTGTGAAATGACTTATATTTTCTCATAAAGAATAGCCAGGACAGCTTTGGTTGATCTGTCCAAGCATATGTCTAATTTTGAACTCCACATCGCTCCCTCAGCAATTTCTTTTGGAAAAGGACATTACCTCTGCACCATGTGAGAATAAGAACTGTGCCCGAAGACGGGACAAGGCCACACTTTTTACAAACCTTTTTACAAACCCCGTTTGGTTGCTGCCAGAAACAGAGGGAGAATTCAGAGCATGGGGAGGACTCAGAAATTTTAACCATGGTTATGCTGAATGAATGGGATAGTTTTCCTGCCAGCAATTTGATGATGTTGTCCATATTTCTGGTGATTTTAAAATTAACCTAGGCTTGACTTCTGGCCACCATTCCTTTCACTAGCACAGCATTTTACCAGCATTTCTAGAACATGGACTTTGTCATAGCCAGCCTAGAAATGGAGTCTGAAAATTACGACAGTGAATACACAGAAAAGGATTTACTACAGAATAAGGTACCAGTGTTTGGAATATCATCTGCAGCTGTCACTTGGCAAACTATGTGGGCTAGGTTATACAAAGCATTTTGGATGGCTTTATAGATATATATATATTTATATCTCAATAATATGTTTATTACTGAAGCCTCTGATGAATAACAACTTGAGCACCTCCACAGGGTATTTGCAAAGTTCTCAAGGGGTCATCTTAAAGCAAATCAGGAAAATATATAATTGTCCCTAAAGATCTAAATATGCATTCTGGTCCTTGATAAACACGGAAAACAATTTACACAGATTACAGATTGAGAATTTAGAATGTCAGCCCAAAGACAGGGTTTCCAAATGTGGCAGCCCAGCTTTGGAGAAGCACAATATCTTTTGGTGCTTTCTTTTACTCTTTGAGTTTAAAAGTAACAGCTGAGATAAAAGTACCTATTTCCTGTCAGAATGCCCACTAGAAATATTAGGAATACAGAAGTAGGTGACTAATTACATCATAAAAGCACATGAAATTCAACAAAACTAAAGAGAATCTCTATCAGAAATGGATAGATATGGATGTACAAACATCTTTTTTGAACTTTACGTAGAAATAACAGCCACACACACGTGTTGTCATGTGTGGCACCAGAATGAATCTTCCTATGGCATTCAGGATACACATAGTCTGAAAGAATGCATCCCTGATGGACTCTGTGTCATCACTTTAAGCATTCGACAGCCCAATGGCAGTCTCTGTGGTGTATACTTAGCCTGATATGGTTCATGTCTGTTTGATCGTGGTGGATGGTCATCCTGGATCGCCTGAAGGTCTCTACAAATTCTGTTTTATTCTGCTCAAATGGAGGACCTGTTAAGTCTTGGTTTTAAGGATGGGAGATGCTGGACAAATTGTGCAATGGAGGCAACTTCATCCAATCTACGTATGAAGCCTATCGACCATTTGTCAGAAGAAAAAAATGTCAAACATGTCACATCCACTCCTTTCTACTCTTTGAAAGGGGATTAGTGGAAAGATTTATTCAGACAGTCAAGCAAGTGGCTCATGCTATGACTCCAGTAAAAGATAACTTATAACACGTGATTGCAAATTTTCTAATGGTCTGTATGACAGCAGCGCACACTGCCATAAATCACATACTGGGAATGTTGTAGGTTCATAAAAAAGAAAGAAGTTGTGAAAAAAGTGGCAAAAAATAGACAAGTACAATGGAAGCGAGAAACTATAGAGACAATTCACAGAATTCATTGTAAACTGAAATAACTACATAGTGATAACGTTAGCCAGAAATAGCCATACAGGGAGAAGGTATTTAAAACAGCTTCTGTGCATGTGTTTAACTTGAAGCACTAGAATAAGCACACATATTGAATGTAATTAGCAGTCAGACATTCAGTCAGAACAAAATGACTCGTGAAAACCTGCCATTTCTGCTGCAAGTGTCCTAAAATTAGAGGGCAGAAAATGTTGCTAACAAAATTTTCCTGGAAAGCTTATACCTTGTTTTAAATATTGTTGTGTTGACTAAAAGCTACTCTGTAAGAATGATGTCATTAGCATGTCTCATCTTTAATTAGTAGTATTTTTTATATAAGTTATTATAGATTTTACTCTAAAACATTTATATTCTAATTGTCCTTTAATATTGAAGATGGAGAAGCACCTAGTGCCTAGGAGTTGAGTATCACTCTGAATACTTAGAAGTCCTTCAGTGGGACACTCTGCCCTCTGTAGCCTCCAGAACAATGCCAGCATGCATAAATCCTACCAATATGTCCAGAGATATGTCTGGGAGTCACAGGTTATAGAAACCTGCAGCCAGCCTCCCAGTGACAGCAGCCTTGTCTAATTTTCCCTGGTAATTGCCTGCCAGCCCTTCTACTCCATTCTGAGGAAAAGTAGTTAGGGAGATGCAGAAGTTAGAGAAGCCAGCAGAATTTCCCCTAAGGACCCCAAACGGTCCTCACAGGAGGGCAGGGAGTGATAAGATCTGCTCATTTGGGTCCACCACCTTGATTTTCCCCCTGGATGTGAGAGCAAACGAGGAACATGGGGAAGGGAAATTGCAGAGTTCCTCTGTTGCTGTCCTTATCCACCACTTGTCCCTAAGTCTCAGCAAGGGGGATGGTGATGCCCTGGAGCTAGGGCTACCCCATAGTAGATAGGGTGCTAGGCAATTATTTGGAGACATGATTTAATGACTGGGTGAGAGTCTTTCTTTCTTAGGAGGTTCAGAGCAACACCACAACCACATCTACATGCTCGTGAACAAGAGGACTTCAGAAACTGGAAGGCAGCCCCAAACCTATGATGTAAGCCTCAAAAAAAAAAAAAAAAAAAGTCTCAGAGCTTGGTGATATTTCAGATGGTGTTGCAGTTGCTGAGAATGGCATGCTTGGCGTAGTTAGTACTTCCATCACCTGTAGGCTTATCTGTCTGGAAATCATCCATTCAAGTATGTATCTCCTGTAGGTTTAGCATGTTACAGAAAACCAAGATTTAACAAGGTGATGAGACCAATGAAAAGGCGGATTGAAGGCATTGAGAGAAGTCTAATAGAGAGGTAAGGACATAGACAATATGAAAGAGAATGCTTAAAATGTACAACAAAACCAAGCCAAACAGTAATATCTGATCCTGTCAGTCATCTAAGCTCTGTTATTTTATTTTGCTCTTCCAAATCCATGCAATATTTATCAAAAATAATTTTTTCAGAGTTTAAAAATTTCAGTTAAAGAACGTTTGCCAGGTTCTCTAGCCTTTTTCTTCTTGTCTGTCTGTCCGGCTCTGACACAACTCATATGCCATTTTCCCACATTTCAGAAGTGCCACAAAGGCCTCTTTTGCCCTAGTAAACTTTGGAACTTTTTTAAAAAAATGGTTGTGGACCTTGTGACCTTACTGTATGGCAAAACAATTTGTTCTCAGGAATAAATTAGAAATTATTGCAACTCCGCATTTCATCACACCATTAAAAACATTGATTTTTATTTGCTATTTAATGTTCAGTAATTTATAGGGTTTTGCTCTTTTTTCTCCAAAGCTCACTGATCTAAGGAGTAAATACTGTCTTTAAAGGACAGGATTTAATCATACAATTCTGAGGGTAAGTCACCATGTTTTCTTCCATAGCAATATTTTAAATTCTTAAATTCTCTTTAAATTTTCATTTACCTAGGCATACTAAAATCAATGACCATATCTCATAATAACTTAAACTACATCAAAACACACACAACCATATGAGAGAAATGTTAGCTATAACTATTAATATTCCCTGGGAACATGTTCCCAAGAACATCTAGAGCAGTTGGGTTGAGCTTTTCTTTGAAACTACTTTGTTTTCCAAACAAACAGATGCGGACAGAACATTGTGAAGTTAGTACTCATAAACGTTATAAAAGTTTATCCATTATACCTCTAAAAGTTTTTATTTTCCTTAAATACTTATGCTCTTCTCTCAGACTGAACAGATGACTGGGCTTCCTGCTCTGAAACAGAGCAAGAATTTCATGAGGGAAAATGGAAACAAATGCTTAAATTTAAGATTTTATCTATGCTACTGTGATTATGTTTCTACAGGGTTCAAAAGAAGTTACAGCTGTATATAAGCCCTCTTCTAAGAAAAGTCTTCCAAAAAAAAGTTCCCACCCTTGCTATTACCAACGTTGCTGAGTTGGCAGTGGTAACAGTGAGAAAGGGCTTCAACAGCTTTCTTTATTTAAACCCCTGCATCAGTAAAACTTCCTCAGTATGTGATTGATAATTGTTCCCCAGCACTGTTGTGGAGCAAGACTGATTACCAAGGGGATTAAAATTCCAGAAACTCTCTGAAGAGTGTCTCTGAGGTTTTCTCTTCAGTCTCTTTGCTGCAAAACCGATATTAACAGTGATGGGATTTGAATTTAGCAATTTTTAGACAGTATTTCCTGGCATGATCAGCATCTAAGGCCTGACTGGAACCCTTTCAGAAAAGTGTCTGACTTTTGTCCAAGGCATAATACAGCTGCAATTTAGGAACTTACCTGAGTATAGCATAGCTTGCTGGCTGCAGCTGGAAGGAAAGTAGCCACAGAGCAATCGATCACACTTGTGGACTGAGCACGGCCTTGATTCAGCCTTCCCAAACTGCTCCCTGAGCTCTATGTTCTGGCTCCAATTCTCTGGACCAATTCATTTTACCACCTTGTAACTAAGTCAGTTCTTTGATTGATAAAATGAAAAATTTTATGTTGATCAGCTAATATAAGATCTTGGTATTATTTTTTACCTTTTTTTAAAAGAGTGTGTATGTATAAGTTCTATTTTAGCTGGCATAGGCCAACTGGATTGATGATTGAACATCTTTAAATTTGATTATGTTAAAGAAAATATATAAAAAGT
Organism: Pluvialis apricaria; assembly: GCA_017639485.1. NCBI lineage: Eukaryota > Metazoa > Chordata > Aves > Charadriiformes > Charadriidae > Pluvialis > Pluvialis apricaria. Next base: position 42,480,244 of record CM030008.1, on the reverse strand, counting down.
AAATATTATTCTTAACTGGTTATGAATCATGCATATGTAGCACTGCCTGTTGAAGAACTGCTAAGACATCCACACTGGTAAATTAATCAGGCTAGAGACCATTCTCATTACTGTTTAATTTATGTATAGCCTAGATACCTGCTTGAAAAATTTACAAATTACTTGGTCGAGTGGTGAGTCAATGCTTTTCTTATGCTTGAAGAGAAAGTGAGAGGCAAAGGGAAAAAAAAACATGTCAAAAACGAATATATTTTCTCATGATAATTAGATATTCAGCAGAAACACTACAGTTGTGGACTTCTCTCAAGCTATTCTTTGACCAGAACTGAGAAGCGGTTCACCATATCTGGCCCAAGATACGTATGTACAGATGGAAGCTTCTGTGAACAGACAAAACCTATTCTGTAGCTAGCTGCATTTGTTTGCACGTGTGTTGGACCTACCTACACAACAGCAATGCTACTTAAAGAAACTCAAGCTCTACCATAGCCAGTTGGATGCAAAACCAGATAATACTCATCAGTTAACCCCACTCTCAACTTCACCCCAGCAAAATAGATCAGCTGAGAATTTGGCCCACTGTTTGGCATGTATAATGTGAAATCATCCAAGTGAACACAAACAAATCATGCCCACGAGTCATGACAAAACATTTTACTCACATGATCTCTAGGTGAGCTGGATCCTAAGGTCCCAGAATGTGACAAAGTATCAGGCAACCAAGTTGTACCTGTCACTCAACTTTTGTTGCACTCGGTTCTGCCACATGCAAGATTTGAGAAGACAATCCAGTGGCGATAAGTACAGCAGTAAGTTATTGTAGTGGAGTTTCAGAAAGGAAGAAGAAAGAAAAGGTAGCAAATAGTTAATGTGTGGTTTTACATCAATTCATCTGAAGCCGTAGAACGTGGATATGTTTGGTTAAAGAAGACTATGAAGGTTTGAAATTAGAGACATACAGAAACCAACCACTCATCACAAAGGAGTAATTTATTTTTTTTTCCAAAGGAAACTTGAAGCCTTAAAAGAAGGAAATATCAACAGGACACTATTACTGAAGCTGCCAATGTCAAACACATTCTCCTCTTGGGCATTTTACTTGGTACCTCTAAAAGTCAAATGCCAATATGAGACAGAAATTTCTATCCCTCCTGCACAACAGACATGTCTGAAGAAGCAATGAATCCTGAAGCAGTAAGTGAATGGAAGAACGGAAGAAGCTCCTGTTGTCAGCTAATACTCTTTTGTCTGTCATTACTAAAACAGCTGAAGAGTATTGAGAGCAAATGCTCTGACATCTCAAGAAAAAAAACATCCAAGTTGTTAAATCAACTGCACAAAACCAGGAATGTCTATGACTGTGTATGATAGGTGTTTGGGTACTGCACAAAGTCAGGAATTTCTATGCCTGTGTTTGGAAGAAATCAGTGAGAAGACATAACAAGAGTATCTGTGACATTTTAGGAAGCAATGAAAGCTTTTTCTGTTCTGATAGATTGAGTGGCCCTGGTCAACAGCATCCTAGACACAGGGTCTTAAAATAACAAGGAAGAGCAAATGTAACTGATAGCTGGTGACTTTGTATGTGCTTTATATACTACTTGCTTTTTGTGCACGTGAGTGATCCCCTTATGGGCATGAGTCCTTGCAAGAATGGGACCCAGACAAACTGTTGGACAGACAATGTCACAAGACATTTCAATTCAGCTTTAAAATCAGACAAACCAGTTTTTTCTCTCTTGTATTTTAACTTGTCTTTCAAAGATACTTTCATTGGATTTTGGCAGAGTTTTCTGAAAGGAATCTGGCTTTTCTCGCTCACCATATATTCATGTGCCTTACAGAATGTCTTTTAAAATCAATGGGAAACAATGCAGCTGCACACACGTTGAGAGCTGTGCTTAGTTACCATCATTTTTTTTCCGTGGTTTTGTTTTTTTTTTTCAAGGTATCTTTGCTTGGAGAACAATTATGTGTTTAATGACATTTCATACTGTCTTTGTTAATCAAAAATGTGTTTCCTCCCTTGGAATCTGTGCTTGCTTTCTTAATCGCAATGTGAAGTCTGGGCACAACTGCTGTATCAAAATCATTTTTATAGTAAGAAGCTCCAATGCCCAGCAGCACACTGTTTTTTTTTTTAATTCAGAAGGAAAGGGTGATAGAGAAGAGGCAGAAAAGTCTGTAAGAGCAAGTGTTGAAATCAGTGGAAAAATGGATGCTTCAATATGGCAATTTAAAGCCAATATTTGTGGGATGGCAACATGTCACTGATATGTATGTCTGTCTTTTGTAAAATCTGACTTCCAAGTCAAAAGAAAGCAAGTAAAATACTTTACTCATCAGATCAGAGTGATGGACAAATCCAGGTTGGGAAGGTCCTTTGAAGAGCATATGTTTCAGTTTTTTGTTGAAAGCTGGTTATCCGGGGCCCCAGCAAGCGAAGACTTGGATATTTCCAACAAGGGAGATGCCACCATGCCTTTGGGGAGCATGTTCCAACATTCTCACAACGAGTTTTTTTTTATACCCAGACAAAGTTTTCCCTGAAGCAATTTCTGTCATTTGTCTCCTGAGCTGTCACTGTGCATCCTTGTGGAGGTACTATCTCCATTTTCTCTATAACTATCTTTCAGGCGCTGGAAGACAGACATTATATGCCCTGAGTTTTCTTTTTTTCTAGGCTGAAAGTTCCTTTAACTTTTCTTCATATGTCAAGTTCTCCAATTCTGTAATCACCTCAGTAGCTTTCCATTGGACCCTCTACAGTTTTTCAACATCTCTCTTGAACTGGGGGGAGCAAAACTGAACACCATATTCCTGTTGCAGCCTAACAAGTGTTGAGGAGGTTGAAATAAGCACATCCCTTGATCTGCTGGCTATTACTCTTGCTAATGAAGCCCAGGACATGTTTGGCTTCATGGTTGTAAGTGCACACTGTTGGTTGTCTTGCAGACCTCCAGCAACCCCAGTGCCTTTCCAGCAGAGCTGCTGCAAGCACCCAGATATGAAGTTATTTGGCTGCTTGGGATTATTCTGTCCCAGGTGCAGGACTTTACATTTACCTTTGCTATGTTTCATGCAATTCTTGCTGGTTCAATATTCCAGCTGCTGAGGTCTCTCTGAATGGTAGGTATTTCTTCAAGCGTATCTACTTTTCCTCCAGATTTGGTGGTATGCACCAACTTGGTGAGGGTATATTCAGGTCTTTTATAAAAAGGCTGCATAGTATTGGACCTGATATTGACCCCTGAGGAGCCTCATTTGTGACCAGCTGCTGGCTTTGGACCAGTAATCACACCTTTTAAGTTCTGCGGTTTAGCAGCTTCCAACCCGTTCTATGGTTGTTGCGCAAGACTGCATCAAAAACCTTGCTAAAAATCAAGGCTACGTCAAGGCTGTTAGTGTTGCCCCTCGTTTGAGAGCAGGCAGCCAATCCTTTACCCTTGTTAGGGTCATCTTGTCTGCCAAACCAGCAGCAGTGCTGTCTTCGAATTAGTGTGCCCACATGCTGTGCATTGTCTTACCTATTTTATTGCAACTGTAAAGCAAACAAAGCAAAGAAAGAAGAGAGAAGATTCTCAGAAAAATTTTTTCTTCCTTTCCAAAATGTGGTCCTCTAAGATATCCTGTTTTCCCATTGTTTCATTTTTCAGTGAATGGTCCCAGAGGCCTCTGGGGGTCAAGGCCTTGTCTTAGAAGGAAGCTGGAAAGGGAGCTGTGAGAAAATTCTCACTTGCAAAGTGAAGCGGAGGATTTGGGCCTTTCGCCAGTTCCGTGTGGGTATGATGATTTCAAGGCAGTTTGCCATGTATTTCTGTATAATTTTGTAGCAACAAAAATAGGCCTTTCATTAAAAAAAGAAAATGTGATTTCAAACAGCTTCTCCAAGTCAAGACAAGAATAAATAAAGCAACACTCAGAAAAGTAAATTTATTCTCACAGACATTAAACCCCTGAACCACCATCTATTTCATTTGGCTGGGCTTCCTGAGCTGTATTTTTCACTGCTGATTTAACTGCTTTTCAGATCTTGCTGTTAACATGTCTTATGCTCACAAACAAAGAAGCAACTATTAGGTCTTGCAGTATAAAGGCAGATCCTGGGTTAGTCCATCTTGAAAATTGCTAACGTCTGTAGCAAAAACAGGCAGTCATGGCCAATATCAAGAACCAGTGTGGTAAGTTTTCCCTCCCTTCCTTCCTTCATGTAAGAATCCCTCCATATTCTCATGTTTTACAACTTTTGCCCCAGAAAGCTGGAAAGAACCAATCATGAAGACGTGCTCCACTTCAGCTCCACTTTTGCCTAAGCAAATGTACAATAAAAAGATTAAGCACAGTAGTGTGTTGCATTTTCTTTCTAAGGTGCAGAGTAGAATCTTTTAGTCGTCTGTCTTATGTTTATAAAACTTATCAAAAGTTTTATGATTTTTTTCCAGATCTGTCTTGTTTAATATCCCATGGCATCAACTACAATACTACACACTCTCAGATACAGCCTGGTATGATGATTAACTATGGCACAGCTGAAGGATGATCTGCATAGTAGCATCCTTTCTTATTTCATACATCAACTTGCTTGAAATGTTTGTAAAAAACAGTTAATGGTGCAAGCCATGTCACTTCCATTGCACCAGCACATCTTGGCAAATCCATATCCAAGGGCAAAATCTAACATGATGCAAAGAATCAAGCCTGTACACACAGGTTCATCTTTAACTCATCCCATCCAACTAACACTTGTGTCCAGTATAAAATCTGGGGTAAACTTTTTAGGGATGGATTCCTCTCTGCTTTTATTTGAATGTCAAGGTCTATTAAAATTTGATGACTAATTTTCCTCTCACTGTCAACAGTTCCACCAGGGTGTCTGTCTTTTGTCCTTGTTCTTTTGTAAGCAGGGGAGGATCAGACCCCTCTTAGTCAGTCATATACCCAGAAAATGGCCAGAGCAAGACCACATTCCACAAATATTCCAATGATCCACCTCTGCAGCAGCTTCAGTTAAGTGATTTTTAATTACTCTGTCATTTTTCATGTTCAGACAAGAATCTGAGCCTATGAAACTTGCTCTTGAGCATTGCCCTAATTTCAGCACCGGCCTACATGTGCCAAGGAGACAGAAGGAGAGGCTAAACATGCACAGAAAAGCAACAGTTTCCTATATCCTTTGAAGTACTATTTATTGTGAGGCATATCAGGTTTTCTATCAGTGCAGCCTGTGAGGTGGTGTTGTAATGGAAATAGCACCTTGAGCTTGACATATTCTACTTCCAAAATGCAAACAGCAGAAGCCACAATATATTGATGCTTTGGATACTGTTCATTGCAGTTCTCATTTTCTTTGGGTGAAGAATGGGCATTGGCTTTGCAAGTTGCTAAACTCTGCTTTTAATAAGATACAAGAAAGTGAAATATTCTTGTTCATTACACAAAGACTGCACAAACAGAGGAGCACAATAATATCTGCAGGCTCTAATTAAATTAAAAATCTGTGACTAAAGACATGGAAATATTTTCAAGGACGAAATTTTGAATATTTCTCCCAACTCTATTTTGCTTCATAAGGCAAACCAGAAAAACCACATTTTCTCAAGATCCCCAAATTCCATGATAGCTAAAGGCTGTTCATATAAAATTCCAGGTCACCTCTGGCAGGTTTCTTCTTCATAGCAAAGTTAATTTGGGAATTAGAAGTAATGCTCAGATTCTATCCTGGTATAATCCACACTAAGAAAAGCCCTTAATTGTGTGCAGTGCTGCTTTTGAGAATTGGAGCTCACCTTGGTAATGCAAATGCAGCCCAGCTTCATGAAAGCGCTGCTGTTCACCAGTGTCTTCCTACACTCTTGTATCCTTTCCCCTATATGCTTACAAATGACAGACATAGCCTCTTACACAGGAGTTCATGTCAGCTCAATTTATACTAACGATGTGGGATGTGTCCACAGAAGTACCACCTGGGACTGTGCAGTACCATGTGTGAGGTAACTCGTGTCACTTGAGCCCTGGGCTAAGCTGGGAGAAGCAGCTGAAATCTTTTATCTCAAGTTTGGCTTTACAGTGTGCACCTGTGCCCGGATCCACACTGTCAGTGCTCCGGCAACCAGCGGCTGCCTCAGGCAGTCCTCACTCTTGTGAGGTGGGTTAGGGTGTGAAGAAATTAAATTCGGTCTTTGACTTTTGTAAAATACCATTTTCTTTCCTGAGCTGTGCTTGTTGAAGTGAGATGGTTTGTTTTCTCCAAGCTCTGGCTGCACTGGGCTCTTGGACATCCTTCCTTTGGGAAAGCCTGACATCCACCTGTATATGTGGTCATTATTAGGCATTGTCACAGTACTTTCAGAGGCCTTATTCTTCTGATCCTACGTTAAAAAAATATTATTATGTATCTGTCAAGTGTCCGTGCAGTATTTCAGCTGTTGCAGTATTTTATTATTATTTACTACTCAAATGCTTGTGATCAGTGACAGCAATATATCAAATAATTTCCATTTCAAATGCAGCAGGGTGCAAATGAGTGTGTAGGCTGTGTCCTTGAGCTGTACCTGAGTATACCTGCAGCAGGCTTATACAGATAGACTGCGAGTCTTCCTCACACTCACTTCTCAAGAATTAACAACATTTTATAAATGGGAAAAGACAATATTAAATGTCTTACTAGTTCTGAGTAAATATTTCCAGCATATTTTGTGCACCCAAGAGTCTGCTCCTGTTTATGCCTCCCAGAATAACAGAAAAAATTAAGCTAAGATTTGTTTTTATTGCCTTTTAAAAAAACACTAATGCTTGGTGTAAATTCATACTTTGGTGTCTATTTAAATGATAGTCTTGAACACACTGTAACAGTGTGCAAGGTTTCACCATATTTATAGCGGTTTCATTGCATATTGCCCAGTGTTCAGTGAATCCAGCTGGCCGGATATTTAAAGACAGATAAAGTAGATCCTGGAGGAGGTTCCACTATTAAAAATACTGGCTCAAGACTGTCCGTTCATTATAAGCAGAATTTCAACGACATGTAGGAAAGGGACAAATCAACAGTCATCTCAACTTAGGTTGCCTAGATATGTGTCAAAGACTACATAGCACAATATACTTCCTGATTTAATTCCAGCTTTCTGACTCAAGTTCCCACCTTCACTGACTTTACGAAGACTTATTTCGAGTACCCTGAAGGCAGTGGGTGGCTGGGTGGTACAGCTTTATTATTTTCCCAAATTAAGAGAGGGAAAAGTGCTAGGGGAGAAAATAGACAAAACTATTTCTGTCAAGAATGTAGAAGAAAAAGGTGAAAGGTGGTATAACCAGGGTCTTTTCCTTCTGGGTCTTATATTAAAATAAAATTAAAAGACCTCATTATAGGACAACGAGACTGAGAAAGACTAGAACAAGCAAAGGATATTATGAGTGCGTAGCAAAATGGATAAATAATTAATAATAAAAAGCAGGCTGCATTTCTCCTGAAATTGTTTCCTGCGTGCCATTTTTGACTAAGTAAAGCTATTAGTTCTTCATTTTCTTTCTTAAAATACTTTTTTTTTTATTGTTTAAGAAAAAAATAGCTGAAGGTAGGAACTAATTATCGTTCTGTAAGCCAAAAATTTTCTTGAAAACAACAACAAAAACATTGTCTCTGAGAAGACTTTAAAAGAAATATCATCAGTGAACTTTTGCAAAAGCATGGCTAGATTAGAGTAGAATTCCACAGGGACAATGTAATAGCTGATGATTAAGGTAGTTACTGCTAAATACGTATCATTTTTGCAAAAGAAAAATATATTCCAGGTGCCCCCTGATACAGCAGAACATTTCTGCAAATCAAGTATGAAAACAAAGCTGTCAAAATAAATGCAATGGTGTGTTCAGGCACACATCTCTGAATGTAGAGCTCAAACAGTGTGTCTGCAGCCTAAAAGAGATGCTGGAATTTTCAGCTCTCTGAAGAAAGACATCATTGTGCCCTTGATACCAAAGCTGCCCGGTTGCCCTTGGGAAATGCTCGCCCTGAAAAAGATACTCAGTTGCTTCAGGTTCTGTGCAAGTGAAGCAGGAGGCAACCAAAAGATACCAGCAAGAGGCCTGGGAAGGCGCGGGGGAGCCGCGCATTGGGGCCATCCCCAGTTCTGCACCCTTGGGCAAGGTAATAGTTACCTGGTTTTGGATTGTAATTTTATTAAGCTGTTTTTGTTTGTTTGTCTGTTTGTTTTAATCCCTCTCCCATCTGTCCTGAGCATGCAGGGCTGTGGAAAAACTGAGAACTACATTAATCAGCTGTGCCCTATGGATTTGGTGCAAATTTTTGTGAATCAACAGGTTCCCAGCCAGACCGCAGCTTACCCTTTACAGGGGGAATGACTTCTTAAAGGAGAAGAAGCGCAGGTGATGTTCAGTATCTCTGCTAATCTTACTTCCCTCCGTCTGCTGGATGGGTATTTTTGTCAGACACAATAACCTAGTCTGTTTTCTTAAGTCCTGTCATTCACCATGTTTAAGATTCACATCCTCTTACAAAGTAGAATTGATTGTATTGTTATATCGGTGCCTTTGAAGAATAATGCTATTAAATTTGGTAGGCTTACAGCTCAAAGACACTACAGTGGACAAGAGAATCAGCTCCTCCATGATCAGTATTCTGATTTAAATTATTCAGTTTGACAACAATTTAGGCTGCTGCTGTGCCGAGTCCTCTGATCAATACCATCTCGCTGTTCTCTTTTTTACTCCCATCTGCTATTTTCATCTTTTGCTCTTAGTTTTCCACTTGGATTGTAAAGTCCTTGAATCATGATCATTGCTTTGTTCTTTGTTTATAAAGTGCCTAGAACAATTGAGTCCCAGTCTGTAACTAGTGTGTCCAAATGCTGTAATAAAATAAGTGTGTCGCAATTACTACTGATGCTGCAGTTGTTATCATATCCATGATGATACAGGTGATAAATGAATGGCATTAAAGTTGTAAGTTTTCCTTTTTATCACACAATGAATCCCACACATCTGCAGAAAGTGTTCTTACTGCCACAGTCATAACTGTTGGAGAAACCCAGCTAGTGGGCAGAAGGATAGTTCAAACCTAACCGAGCCCGTGGCATTCCTATTGAGGCTGTCAAAAAGCTTTCTGGTAATCATGTTGGCAAAGAAACTCCCTGATAAGCTTGAATTTTCATTAAAACTATACCACCAAATATAACCCCCTTTCACTCATCACAATTTTTCTCCATCCTAGAGCATGATGAATACAGCCCAGGAAGCCAGAGGGGAAAAGACGAGTTGTAAACCAAAGCACTATGCCACCAATCCTTTTCTTCCCACCAAAGGAAGATTCCACCAAAACCCCTCTATCTACGAAAGTATTTTCTCAGCCTTATGATATCCATTTATTAGGCAACTGTATAACCTTTTTTCCTGATTCATTGTTAGTAGGAAGCATTTAAGATGAGTATATTTGCCTACAAATTATGAACAAAAATTTTATCATGTTGAACTAGTGAAACAATACTACATAATATTACATACATGTTCATTCACATGCTCCATAACAAAGTCTTTAGAAGCTCCTTTCCTAAGCTCCTACAGTGTCAAAATCACTAAGCATCACATGTCAGCTGGGACCTCCTATCTGACCCAAACCTGACCAAGCTGCCATCCTCCCCAGCATCCATCCCCCTCCTTCCCAGGCTGGCTTCATGCCACATTTTTATTTTTTCTGCTTCAACAAAATGGCAGCAGGAGATCCTGGAGGGACCAGCTCTGGATTCTAACAGGAGTTGTGGTCGCCAGTGAGGGGTGGGGAAGGGAATGGACTTTCCTGGAAAAGTAAGAGGGAGGAGCAGTACCCTTTGCACCGTCTCACACTGATCCTTTGGTGTTTGGTACTGTCCTGCAGAGACAGGCCCTGGCCTGTCTTCAGTATCTGGGATGGATGGGGGGTTGGTAACAAGATTATTTGAGCTGAAATGCCTGTGAGTCCTCAGCCCTTCTTGTGAGGTTGTCAAAAGTTTATTGGGAATTTTCTAGTGACAAAAACAATGCCTTGATGCCTTCCAGGCTCACTTCAAAACTAACATCAGACAGACACTCTGTCAGTTATCAAGCAATGAGGTCAGGTAAATTGGGGAGGCTGGAGAAAGGGGATTTAGCCAGGAGAAGAGGACCTCACCAATTACCCACACATTCCAAATTCTTCTTGTCCCTTGTTCACAAAATTAATAGCCTGGAGATATTTGGTATTGTTCTACTTTTATTTTGGTGTTTTGGAAACTTACTGTAAGGATCACTACAGCCAAGGCAAATTCAAGGTATATAATTGCCTCACTGCACTAGTGGTTTTCATCTCTTTTCCATCTATATAACTGAAATATAAGGTGAATGTTGATCAACACCCATACCCTTTGAGGTGTTACACATTCGAGGGCTGTGCTTCTCTTAGCAAGAGTGGGTATGCTTATGTGTTCCTATATTTTAAGCCCTCTAAGGAGAAGCACAGTGCGTCCTCTCTTCCCTAAGGCAATCCAGACAAGGTCCTTTATACAGGAAGCTCTTTTTTCATTATAAAATGTACAAAGGCTACTAAATGTATCAAAATTAGTTCTTTTATCTCTAATATAAAAGCAATTACTTCTTCATGCAGCAAAAGTCCATAGTATTCTTGCAGATGGTTTTGTCACTGGAGTCGTGTCAATCCCTTATTGCCAAATGGTAAAGCCCACTTGTGAGTTAATGATGCATTTGGGGTTTTAATACTCTAGTGACAGAAGGAACTGTAATGAATCTCACCGAACTTCATTTGAGGGCACGAACCTGATATTCAGTGGGTTGGAAAAAGTCACCTTCAAGGTTGTCAAACTGCTACAGTATATTTTGTTCCTTCTGATGCTGTACACTGTCTTTTTTCTTACTTTAGCTCCTCAAGATGCAGATTCACTTCAGACTGTATCACTGAAGTGTAGCAGTCCATCAAAAGCTGAACAACATGCGTTGTATTAATTGTTTCCAGATTCTAGCTCAGAATATTAGTCTAAAAATATCCCAGTAAAAGAGGGGTCTGTAATGAACTAAACATGGCCATGCAATAGATCACAGAATGCCATTTTTATTAGCTATATTGCAACTGAAGAAAGACTTAGGGAGAGCCAAGGAATATACCAGGTTCTTTGATTTGACCTAGGCTGGTCAGTCTTATTTGTGGCTTCATGGAAAATGTTTAGAAGCAATGAAAGAAACTGCATTGTTTTTCTGATCCTTTCCCCCTGCCTTTAAGCTACAGAATGCAATTTCAGGATGTATTGGCACAAATGTGTTTTTATTGGTTCCTGTAAGCTATAATGTATCCAAGATATGACTGCAGCAACCTGAAAAAAAATTAGCATCTGTAAAGCAGTCTGTGACCATAAGATTACTTCACAAAATGAAGATTTAACATGCAGCTTCCCCAGAAATTAGTTGTGTTTGGGTCTGGCTTTCTGTTCTTTTCTTCCTTTATTGATCCCTTCAGGCAGAAAGAAACGGTGAGTTATCTGATTAAAATGTGTGCAAAACTGTAGGGAAATCCTGCGCAGCTGCTGATGCCACCTGATTTGATGTTCGGAGTACATCAGTTGAATAGCCGGGTGTTGGTCAGAGCTTTTGAGTGATTTTAATTCCTGGTTAAATAATTTAAGAAAGGTCAAAGGTAATGCAAAAGGAGCAACAGACTTAAAGTGCCATTTTTTAAACAGATGGCAAAGATTAAACAAGAAAATGAGTAAATATTTATCTAGTTTGTAGAAGTATCACAGCATACATACTGCAGGGAATATGGATTTTTTTTTTTCCCAAAGGCGGAGTTATTTGTTATTTGTGAAATGCTTACTGAGGTTTAATAGATTCTGTTGAAATATTTCACTAACAGCAAGTCAAGTTGAGCTGCTGATGTGCTTACGAAGGTTCTGAAAGTACAGGCAAGCACCTCAACACTAACTATTCTGCCTAAAACAAACCTGAAAGCTGTTTAATTTTCATAGTGTAATTTGATCGAGAGAAGGTGACACGGTCTGCAAAAGGCTTGTATAGGCTTGTTTGCATATTTGCCAGTGCATTTGCCAAATGTGTTTTTCTAACTCTATTATTTTGAATTTGCAGACTCGTGACAGGAAAAATATTGAAAGAGAAACACAGCTGAAACTACCCAGCACGTCTTGGTGGGATGAAAGTTCAACTCAACATAATTTCAAAACAGATTTATAAATTGTTACATATTTCTCTGAAAATGGAACAAGTTTATAATCTTTTTCACATTCATTTTACAATGAAAGCAATATTGGATAGGAGGTTATTGCTGTTATAATGTGCACACGGCAGATTGCATTCATAATTTGATCCCATTGCACATGATGCAAATTTTGCTCAGTTTCTTGTGAGCACAGTGAGTGTAGTCCTGAGATGCATTTTGGCTTCTAGTGGTACTAAGTACCGAGTACTTCTCTATAGGGGAAACACGTGGGAAAAACTCAGCCATTTCTGAATTCTGAGCAGCAAAAGAAACATTTTTCCTCTTTTGGAATGAAAGATAGGGCATGGTGGGTTATTAACAGCACACATCAAATTCTTCCCCTGTCAGTAGCAAATACAAGACATGCGTGCAAAGAATACCATACTTTCAGACATTTCAGAGTGCTCAAAATCCCCTGTCCCTGTCTCTATGAATGCACTATTATTTTGTTGAATGAGTACAAAGAGATTTATGGCTCACATACTGCTTAATGGCCTCTATAGGATACTCTCTTTCAAGGACACATAATGCTTTACAAAAAGTTAGAATTCTTCACATACCTTTTCTGTACTGGGCCTAATTTTGCACTGTTTGTCAACAATCGCTCTCCAAAGTCCTCCCACTGTTGATCTAAATGCTCCCAGGCTGTCCATAAAGCCACAGGCAGGCGTTTATTTTCCAAACCGTTTGCCAGCTGAAAACATTACTGCTCCTTTGCTGTTTGTCTCTGACCTCTGTCAGAGGTTATCCTCCCAACACTGCCGGCAAAGAAGGGATCATACGAGGCATCTCTAACCTACTTCAGGCAAAAATGGTCAGGGTTGACTTAATTAATTTGAGTATGATCTAGGGCAGGTGACATCGTTCGAGACCAGTTTGGAAGCGCTTATACCATAGTGTCCAGCAGCAGGTCTGTGAGGGTTGTACCTCCAGCTGGAGGACAGTGATGGACAGTGGGTGTGAGGTCTCAGCCCAGCATCACTAGACATAGGTGGTCCATCAAGGCCTCCAGGAAGGCACGAAGGAGTACTGGCTAGGAGCAGGAAGAGTCACAAAATGCTCTGGTATGCCCAAACTAAAGGATATTTCACTCTTCTCGTATTATAGTGACCTCAGTGTTACTTTGGTACTGAAATAATATCTTAAAAATATAACTCCACCTTCCCTTTTCAGCTGTCTCATGCTGTGGTAGAAAAGACAGGCAGTGGACAGTTCTGGGTTTTGTTTTTTGTTTTGTTCTTAAACACAGAGGTGGTTAAAAGTTCATGAATGATTACCAGATGAAGATTGTTCGTCAGACGTTTACAAGCAATTTGAAAAATTAAATGCACTTATCCCCTGCTGTGTTTGTAAATAATTTACACAAAAGGAAAAAGTGGAAAGTAAGTGAATAAATTGCTGGTTGAGAGTTATCATTTGGCATTACTGATGGATGTTATTAAAATGGAGGGGAGAATAGGTTATAACAAAACTGTACTTGTAAAAGGGAGTTTAAAAAGAAACAGAAGTCAGTGTGAGGAATATTATCAGCACACGATACAGTTAGATAATTGCTAGAATTTCTGTTTGAAGAAGAGCACAAGAGGGAAGGCAGTTATGGAAAATATTTCTTTCTTGTGCCCTCTAGATATTGGCTTGGTGGTTATGTTTATATTTGCTATTTCAGATTGAGATCATATCATAGACGTTTCCCAGATAACAAATAAAGAACAAACACATTGACAGAATGAGTAACATCTGTGTATATAAATATTTTTTTTCTGTGGCCAGTTTTTACAAAGCACTCTGCAAAGCAACTTCTGCTATTCACCAATTACATTTGCAAACACAAATCTAGAGGTGAAAACATTTTATGAATTCTAGTACAAGCCAAGTTTGTGACTGTACTGACTTTGCTAAAAAAGGTTGTTTCTCTTTTTTCCAAAGATCAAAAATCTATTTGAAAGAACTTGCTAAAATAGAATAACATTGCCATTACATTCCTTTAAAATGGTGAAAGTGCCAGACAGACAGGAAAAGTTGCTGTCTTCTCAGAAAGATTCATACACATTCATTTTTGGGGTTTTTTTTTCCCCTTTTTTTCCCCCTTACTATACTCTATATAGAGTAAAAATTTGTTCTGTTACAAAGCTTATCTTTTTCAAGTCAGCTTATACTGTCTGTTATACTGCAAAATGCAGTCAGGTTTCAGGTTGAAATGGAAGTGGGTTTAGAAAAAACATAGCCAATTTACCTGCCCTTTGAGGTTCTTAATAACATTAGAAATGTACATGCATCACAGCAAGGTCTCGGAAGAGTGATTTTGTTAAAAGACAATCATCAAATAAAGTATGGATTTTCAACAATCAAAGGATGAAAGTGCACTTACCCTTTGTGGCAGGCTTTGCATGTAATGACAAATTTCATCTCAAAGGGCTTGATCTGGCTGCCACTGAAATCAATGGCAAAACTTCCATGTACTTTGGTGAAGAAAGAAACAGGTCAAAAAAGTTATATAATGATTTAGGACAAAGCACTGTTTTCTGCAGATTGAATACGGTTCCTTTTTTTGTGTATTTTTAGTATCTAATAGTTGAGTTGGGACTGGAGTAGAAAGCCCATTGGATTCCAGATCTTGAATCCTCTATGGGCTGTAAACAGGAATATTCAAACTTTAATGCATATACAGTTATGTCCCATGATACCTGGCCCTTTCTTGTTTAGGCTAGGCACCAAGTTATAATCACAGTATGCTGTCACTTTGGGGAAAAATTAGAACAGAAACCACCAGAATAAATAATAATCCTATTATCAAGTGACAGTGGTATTAATGTTGGGGAGCTTCACCCACAGCACATCTGGGATCAGGAAATCAGTCACTGGTCTTTTGCACCAGATTCCAGCTTGGTTAGTGAACTGCGGTGGAAACAGAAAGGCAAGACTGGTAGTAGCTGAAAGATGAGAAAATGCCTGTTTGGGTAGCACATCTTTCTGATCTTCCCCTGCTTGAAAGCAGTTCTCTTTATTTCATGGGGCTATTGGCTGAGAAAAGACTTCTGATCCAGGTGTCACTGTTTTTCAAAGAGGCAGGGTAGCAATGGCCAGAAATTTTCCACTCCCAGATTGTACCCAAGGACCCGAGAGCCGTGCAGTACACTTTGGGCACCAGGCACTCTGTGAAGTAGATATGTTGTTTGTAATTGAACAGACCACTCAGCATGCATCAGTTAACATTCTAGGCAATACTTTATACTGGTCTCCAAGGTGAATAAAGAAATAAGTTTCTTTTTTTTACTCTTATCTTCTTCTTTTTTCCTATCAGATAAAGGATTAAACATTTAACAAAAGAAATGGAAATCAGAGTTCTGTAAGCAGAGCCATCTGAGCTCAGTCTCCTGATGTCAGCTTGGGATTTTCTCCTAGGATGTCTTCCAAGCAATTGGATGGAGGCAGACTCAAGCACACATTCCCCTGGCAGAACTGAGCACTTACTTTAGATGTTTTTTATTCTCCCAACCTGCTGGAATAACAATTAACAGCAAGTGAAGCACATGCTAAATCTCCTCCTTTTATTCTATTCCCTCCCTATTGTGGTCACTGGAAATACAAATGTTGCTTTGTCAGGCTTCTCTGGGACACTAAATTCTTTGTAGTGTAGATTCACTGTATCTGATTTGGCTTTCCTGCCCGAAGAGGTTTTGTTTCATTTTGCATCTGGATGTTTGTTTGACTCTATCTTTAAATTCCACATCTCCAAACTCATTGATGCTAATTTGAATAGGTTTAGCATATGCTGGGAATGAATTGTCTTTCTGCAGTATTTAGAACATTTTAAAAAAATCTATACCAACACATTCACTTGTTACGGTTCTTAGTTCATCCTTGCTACTACATAGTAACTAAAAGTGATACAAAAATGTCACAACAGAGAATAAGATTTCTGAACTGCAGAGTCCCACCATGCGTATCTTTAACTTCATGAGGCTCCATCAGGGTCTTCAATACTCATTTCATACATGTGTGTGTCTAGCCCTACTTTACATAATAGTTATGCATTACCGGTTGTGTACAGGTGGAAAAACTGAGGTACAAAGACCCTTTGCAGTTTTGCAGACCTTTTTCAAGCTAATCTGCCTTTCAAGCTGCAGCTTTAGGAGTGTCATCAATGTGATTGCATTTGCACTACATCTGGTGAGTGTGCAGAGCAGCAGAGTGTGCTCAAACAGCACATTTACACCTCACGTGGGTCTTGGAAGCAGCACAAACTTCAGACTGGTTTCATTTCATTGATTCACTGGTTGATTTCACTGGTTTCATTTCATTGATTCTGCCCCTCTACTCCGCTCTCGTGAGACCCCACCTGGAGTACTGCATCCAGCTGTGGAGTCCCCAACATAAGAAGGACATGGACCTGCTGGAGCGCGTCCAGAGGAGAGCCACGAGGATGATCAGAGGGCTGGAGCACCTCTCCTATGAGGAGAGGCTGAGAGAGTTGGGGCTGTTCAGCCTGGAGAAGAGAAGGCTCCGGGGAGATCTTATTGCGGCCTTCCAGTACCTAAAGGGGGCCTACAGGAGAGCTGGGGAAGGACTTTTTACACGGGCATGTAGTGATAGGACGAGGGGGAACGGCTTTAAGCTGGAAGAGGGCAGGTTTAGATTAAACATCAGGAAGAAGTTTTTCACTTTAAGGGTGGTGAGGCACTGGAACAGGTTGCCCAGAGAGGTTGTTGAAGCCCCATCCCTGGAGGTGTTCAAGGCCAGGCTGGACGTGGCCTTGGGCAACCTGGTCTAGTGAGAGGTATCCCTGCCTGTGGCAGGGGGGTTGGAACTCGATGATCTTCAAGGTCCCTTCCAACCTAAACCATTCTATGATTCTATGATTCTATGATTCATTTATCTTGCTTGTCAATAGGCAAATTAACCCGTGCTGAGCCCCTTGCTGTTTAGGTACAGATTTACATACCCAACCTGATCCGTGTAATGCTAGCTCAGATATCTCAGACTTACTTTGGAGGTTTCAGTGTAAGCATAGATGGCATGACAAGGTAGATACCTCGGCCTACAAATGGCCACCAAGAGTTTCAAGTGGCTTTCCCTGTAACAAATAAATACTGACAAGGCTATCCTCAAATTACATGTGCTTGGCCTCAGCAAACAAAACTATCAAGCAAAATTATTATAACTATTATTATAATAACTATTATGCAAAAAAGCATTTAGAGATGTAAAATTATTCTAGACCTTTCTAGTTGCCAGCCTGTTAAAACTTTTCAAAACAAAGTAAAACTTGTACAAAGATGAAAAGTTTAGAGTTGGGAACGGGTGTCTGCTTCTTTAAAGCAGTTGTCTCCAAAAACAGACTCACAACTTACCAGGGGTTTTGTGGATTCATCAATAATGTGATTCCACTGCTCTGTGTCCACTACCACACACATAAGTTTGCCTCTGCGCATGCCTCATTTTTATCTTAACTGTTTGAATAACTAAAAAATTACTAGCTATGTTATTGTGATTTAATTTTTGTAGGCTGGAGTGCCTGTAAGCATTCTGTGTCTGTCTTGTGCAATGATTTTTTTTATGCGAGGTAAAAAATGGATGATGTGCAGAATGAATCCTATCTGGCCCTGAAAGAGATACTTAATGTTTCATCCTGTCTTATGATTACTGGCTAGGAAAAAGCCATTATTGATTTAATACTCAAAGCCTTTCTATTTCTTAGTTGTGCTCTGACATACATTAAGCGGACCTGCCATGCTAAGTTTATTTACTGGGAAGTAAAGATGAGTGTTTTTATTTTTGAAGAGCCTTGTAGATGGGTAAAAATAAAAATGTAACTAGTTTAGATCCAGATCCAATTTCAACTGAATTCCCTACAGGCAGGAAATGAGGGAAAGTGATAAGATTTTCAGATTATACCTTAGCTCTCCTGGTTGAAAATGACACAGCAGTCTTCCAGCATTTCAAACAATTAGAATGGAGGTGAAGATCCAGGGGGAATAGGAAGCTGAGTGAGTCCAAGACAATAGACTGAGGTTAAATTGGGCAGGATAGGTAATCAGACTGGACTTGTAATCCCTGCTGTCCTCCTGGAGGTAAAAGTCTGTCCATAAATAAGACTATCAGTGCATGATTCTGTAAAGACATATGATGATGAAGGTCGGCTGAGGGACAAAATATGAGGAGTAAGGTGAACTAGGTAATCTTTTTTCAACAAATTTCATACACAAAATAGAATATATTTTGCAAGTGCTATGTTCACAAGTTCAATCCAGAATGGAATTTCAATTATTTCAGGTGAAGGTACACTAAAATGTCAAAAAAAAACCCCAAAAACAAACAACAAAAAAGCACATCTTTTATTCTGTCTTATAAATTTACTACTTATTTTTGAGCATTGATATTTTTGTGCTAGCACACATCTCTTTTGTCACATACTGCTGCTGCACAATGTTGTATTTCATTCACTATGAGCAACAGAAGCATGATGTTTATAAATCAGCAGAAAAGACCATATTCATAAAAAGGACTGTGAAATCACTCAGCACTTACAGCACTTCATATTTTCAAAGGGCTGCACAGACATGAATAGCCAGATTGTAATTGACCCCATCTTGACTGCAGAGTGAGTGATGAAGATTTACCGCTTTAACAGATAGAAAAAATTGATGGGAGGTTGGTGGTATGGGTATGAAGTGAATTGTGTCTTCTTCCCCAGTACAGGGACAACCAGGAGAGATCAGACGCAAACCAGAAGCTATGTTCTTTACGCAGCTACAGTATTTCAGTATTTTTTTTCTTCTCTGTGAAAAATAAAGAATACGAAAGAACGAGTCACATTTCCAACCTTGATGCCCTCACAGAATAAAATATCCATATCTGAATCCAACAAGTTAAGAAATAAACTGAAATGAACCAAAGGAATTAGCAGCCTTTCTGTATTACATATATAGGTGAATCTATGCAGGTAACTCCATGTCCTCCTGCTTTCTGACTACTCAAGTGGTTCAAAGAGAAAAGAGTGCTTGCTGGCAGCTTGTGCTACTTCAGAACATCTGGTCACTAAAATCCTCACTTCTCCAAATCAAAAAATGTGGAGAAGGCAGGTAACATATTGGTAAGTTAGCTGTCAGCGGCATCGTGCCTCTGTCCCACAGTGGTAAGCACTGGAGAGTATTTGCATGCACTTCTGCTCCATTCAGTTAGAAGCTGCGATTATGACCAGTGGTCTGGTTTTCTGGAGAAATGTTGAGAGCCGCTGTTGTTACACCAGTGTCTGTGGGTGTTTTACATGGATGGGGAAGCATGGATGGAAAGAAAGCCCACTCCATCATGCAATGTATGCGTTTAAACTCAGAGAAATCAGGTGCATATTACCACAAAAACAAGAGTGCCTTTCACAGGGGCAACACTGTGTTCCATCTGCTAGAATTGGGGTAAACAACTCCCATGATCTCTGACTTAGGAAGAATACGGTCAAGGGGTCTGGTGAAGGTATAATGTTAGATGACACCATATACATACAAGTAAGGGATTTGTAATTCCTCACAGGCAATGTTCATGTAGCTTGTGTGCAGAGGCTGAGTGTGCCTGGGTTAGGAGACCATCAGCATTACTCTCAGAAAAGTTACAGCTCTGTGTGTGTGTTTTTCTTGATTGCTCTACCTAGGTGACATTAAAGGATGTTAAATGTTCCTCCCAGCACTCATACACCTTGATAAAGTGCAATGGGACGAAGGTCACATTGAAACGTTTGCAGTTTGACAGTACCAGCAGGAGAAAAGAAATTATATCCCTTCTAACATCTCCAGATCATGACGGTATTACAGTGATTACTGCAACTTACACCATGTTAAAGAAAAGACTGATATGCCACCCTCCTTCCAGTTGTGCTCCACCATCCCCTGAATATGTAGCTTCTGTCTTTTTCATGTAATTCTTCTCCTCCTGTGCTGGAACTTCAAGCTTGTGTCTAATCCACAGTGTATGTTTTAAATACAATTCTTTTTTTAAAGGGCTATAAGAGGCACATACCGTCTGGGTAAGCATTAAACAACTGAGTGCTTTGAAGAGCTTCCAGTCCAGCCATCTTCCAAAGAAGAAATTAAGTCTTCTTGCTTTGAACTGGTTAGTGTCTTAAATTTCTTGGGGAATAGGAGGGGAAGGGAAGGTGATGGTGAAATATCTCTAGTGAAAATTCCTCAGAGTTGAATCATTTTGCTCTATATCATCAAGGCGTAACCAATTTCAAGGCGTTCAGGTGATTACATGAGTTTTAAAGCAAGTCTTCATGCGGCCCTTGAGAACAAGATTTTCAGGTGTTCTCAGCTTGGATTTTGGTGCTTCTTGCCATATCCGATGAACAGATGCTGATGCCAAAAGCTTGTCCATTTTTTTCCCAGAGATACCAGTTGCTTTAGTACATGATATTACTTCTCCCGACAGCTCTTGCCTCCAGCTGAATGAGAACACACACTGTGCCCTGATGAGTTGCATGGCTTGCCAAGGTGAAAACTATTCTTTCTCCTGCAGGGGACATTCTCATCTCTTCTTTTCTGGGCCATTATGTGATGGCCTCTGGCTGGCATCAGACATGTCTGTTCTCATGTCCTCACCACAGACTCCTCAGGCTCATGCTTCCAGCATGGCTATCCACGTTCACCACTTAGTGCAGCCAGACTTCTCTATATGGAGGTGAGAAAGGTACAAATACCCTCCATATAGTCCTAGAACATATTGCATGAAATGTATTTATGAAAAGTATGCCCTTGAAGGATAGGGAAACAAACTCCTGGCACAATATACCAAAAGCAAGGAGAGAGGCTGCCTCTTGGGTACACTATTTGATTGTACAAAGAATATATTCTACCACACTCTAATTATCCACAACCAAAATATTTTGACAGATGAAGTCTACAATGATTTTTTTTTTTCTGATCTCTATCTTGACTCTCTAATCTGAATTATGTTTCCCGTTCAGTTTCCGGACTGTTGAAAGATATAATGTAGTGAGATTTCAAATACATTGGAATTGATCAAAAGCGAGCAAAAAAAAGGCAACAAAAAGAAAACAAAAAGAAGAATAGTCTTGTCTTTTCTTTTCTTCTCTTTTATTTTCCTTTTGATTGAGTTTGATATTACAGACAGATCTTGGGTATGAATCAGACTGATCTAAGTGAAGCTTGCACTGTTCTGGTCACAAGCGAGTTGTTCACATGTAATCAAATACCGCATGTACTGCACTATGCGTGTGTGTAAATCAATGTCATCGTCTGTCCCATTCCATTGTAAAAGGCTTGTTTTCTCCAAAACATTGGATAGTTCAACATACAGTATGCTTATAGTATCTGTCACAGTATGCCAGAACACACAAGAATGTTATACCTGGACATAGAATTAAAGCCCAATGCTTCAGAGAGTGTTATCATACATGCATCCCGCAGAAACCTTGTATCTGGGCACGGAAAACATTCTATTGTCTTTTTTTTTCCTGTGCTGATATTGTGCTGGCAATTGATAAAACAATTGTTGAAGGTCTATTGCTAGGACTTATTAACAATAAGCTATTGATAGAAATGCCTATTAAAAACAATCTCCAACAAAATTTCACTCTCTACCTTAGAAGTTTCCTCTCCTGTGTGCCCCAGTGCCAGTGCCTGGTGAGCTGTCTTTCCTCCTCCCTGTGCTCACCCGGACACATAAATTGCTTACCCTGGTACTTGTGCACTATCCGTCCTGGCCCTGCCACCAGCATTTTCTCTCTCCAGATTAGCAGTGCTGTTTTGCTCAACATCCTCAGTATTAGGTGATTGGGAGAGGTCGTTAGCTCTCAGCAGAGCAGCACTGGGAAACGAGAATGGTTGAGAAGATAGTACAGCTGTCATAACTTTCCAGGCTTCTGATTCCTAACCCAGTCTTATCTACACCAACACTTCAGTCTTATCTGCTGCTTCCATTGGTGTAGAAATACTGAGACAAAGATGCAGGATTTTTTTTTAAGAATATTTCTCCTACTAACTCCATAGTGGCAATCCATAGCCAGATTTTTGGTTGTTCTAAACTCAAAGCCCACTTACGGCAACCTAGAAAGACCCTAAGCTCCCACAAGCCTCACTAGACAACTTGAGAGTTTTCCTTTAAGAGGGAGCATTGTTCTATAACTACAGGTGCAAATACCTCCTGAGCACTGGATAAGAGATAAGTGGGCAGGTTTCCAGTGAAATACCTCTTTGTTTTTAGAAAAGAAGTGCAAAGAAGGTGAATGTGAAAACCTCAGTTTTTGTCCCCCGAGTGAAACCTCTACCTTGGAAAGTTTTGCATGTTGCAACGAGTGAAGTGGGGGAAGAAAAGTAGAATCTGCAAGTCATTTGTGTGAGCGGACAGGAACACCTCCCAGCTGTAGGCATGGAGCTTGCTTGCAGAGCAAATACTTAAGTAATAACACAGATATTTCCAAAGTCCAGCTGATTTCCAGAAAGTCCCGCCACATGTTTACTGCTTCAAACAGGGTGAAGTCTGCATTACATGCCAAAAAGTCATCTGAGTCTGCCCAGAAGTGACTTGGAATCTGACATGACCCTTTTATCTCCTTTGGCAATAGTACTGCAATAGTTATAAGGATCTTTTCTTCTGTAGCTGGCAGATAGGTTTCAATACAAACTTTGTGATATATCCAGATCAGCACATACTGGTCTTCACTCAATATGTTTCCTCAAATGTGAGCATTTTAGCCCACAAATCTCCACTTTAGATTGTGCAGGTTGGCTGAGGGAGTCACTTAATATAGTGTGTCTGCAACAGCGAGAAAATAAAGAACAAATGAAACAATTAGCATATTTCTCAAATGATGCTGCTTAGTCATGAAGACCCAGCATCTGACCTGCCTAAAAATGTGATATTGACAATGATTTCCAGGATCCAAGCATTTATCTCGTTTTTAATATAACATTTCACAGAGGAAGACTGAGCTCAACAGTAATCTCTTTTGCAAGAAAAACAAAACCATTTCAGCTAAGTTTGATTTCCATTCTCTACAAACTCCTGAAGGGCTGAAAGAACTCAAAGGAAAATGTTTTGTAGTTAATATAAAATTGTGTTTCAGTGTATTTTAATCATTGATACCACCATTGGTGTTGATGCACAAACAAATCATAAAAAAGGGTGTCCTGGTTTGAGGCTAGAAAATGAAATCTCTTAACTTCACACTAGTAACCCACCCTCTGCATGTGTAAACAGTCCCCTATGAGCAGTAATATGCTCAGTCTCCATCAGACGCTCCTTGAAAGAGGAGCATCAGGGTGATATGGAGCTGCACCCGGAGGTGGGACTTGTAGTCAGCCATGAACTTCCTTCTGGGCCTTTGTGTGTTGACGCTCAGAAAGGCATCCCAGACACTGCTGCCTGGTCTTCTTGGTGCAATGAGGCAGAAGAATGACTGTACTTTTGGGCAACCTTACCCAGCTCCTCTGTTCACAGCTGCTTTGAGGCAAAGAAGAGCCAAAGCTGTAGATCTAGAGGAGCTTGGAGCCTCTCGCCAAGGGGGTTTTCATCAAAACCAGAAACATCTAGTTGGTGCAGAGGACTGCGGCAGGGAATGTTGTCAGGCTATTTCATTTGACTGCTTCACTGACCAGAAATGCAAGGCAGTGGCAGAATAAAAACTAGCATTTTCACTGTCTCTTTCCTCTCCTCCCAAAGACACTGGGCACACCTGCTCTTTTAAGCAGGTCACACACACCTTTTAGCACTCTTATTCTCTTCAAAGACCTGATGTCCCATTTAGGACAGTCTTAGATCATTCCCTCCTCTTTGATCATGCTTCTATTCATTCAATATCTCCAAATATCTGCATAGTACATCAATACTGATTCAGGGACGCACAGTCAGAAAACAAGTTCCTCATAGATTAAAGCATTTCTCCTGGCAAATACAATAAGACTATTCAATAAAGGGGACACTGACTCTTTTGGGGCATTTGTATAGCCCAGTGCAACAGAATATTAAGTTCCTAATACATAGCATTTAGCATTACAGCAATAATACTTAATTTTTTCACCCCTTTTTGTTAAAGAATTTCTGCTTTTCTGGAAGAAAATGCTAAAAATGTCACCCAGAGTGTATGAGATCTATAAGAACTGGGAAATGAGAGCTGGGAGCCAATATTGCATGTTTTGTACAGGAATTAGCTTATATTCAGGGTCATTTTGAAAAAATGCTGAGACTTTGCTTATTTTCTACTTCAGTAAACTTTATTGAACAGCAATATTGTTCTACCCGAATAAGCTTATTTAATGTTCAGGCCTACAGAGTACCTTTGCCCAAATCCAATGTGTACCTGGCCTCATGTACACTTTTGCTACAGCTGTTTGTATGAGCAGGATGGCTCGAGGGATTATGAATTGCAAAGGAACACTAAGCATAACGCTAATATTTGGTGTCCTTCTGTCATGCACAAGAAAAACTCCCAGGTTCACTTCTTAAATGTCTGTAAGTGATCGTTTTCTTTAATGGAAAGAAAGAGTGTAATGCAAAATGGTACCCCTCATTGAGAACTCATACAGCATTGAATGCCAGAATCTAAGGCACGTGCACTGATAATGAGTATAAACAGTCCCTTTATATGAAGATTTCTGAAATTTTTACCCTCCTCAGTCCTTGCAGAGCTGTGCTTTGCTGATGATCATTACAGATCTCTCTTCAAATATTATAGGGAGATATATATACAAATGTCTCTATAAACACAGAATAGAGCACAGGCTTGAGGCAAATAGAGTTTCTTGCATTTAACTGCAGGATACTTCTACTGAAGCAAAGTAGTCATTTCCCAATTATTATGTTAGCACAAGATAAATATGAGTTAACAGAAGTATCCAGCTGCCAAATTCGAAAACAAAAGAAAGAGACAACATCTTGTCACAGAGATTTCCCTGCTGCTTAATTCTCCTGCCTGCTCCTGTGCAAACACTCACCTTTTTTAATGAGGAAATGGTCTGTAAAGCTGCAAAAATGAAAAATGAGATATATATTCAATTAGCTGTAGTACTGTTGGCATGCCACTTCAGGTCAGCTGGAAAGCTTTGAAAAGCAAGACATTTGTAACTTAAAGTAGAAAATCTGAATGCAAACTCAGCTGGCTTAACTGTGAAGCACTTTTGGCAAACCACTGAAAAACATAATTGAATGTAGCCCTCCTGGGAAGGAACCCTAATAAACTGGAGGACAACTTGTCTGCTAGCATTTTGATTCTGCCTTCACAGTGTTCAAGTCTTTGTGCGATTACAGTAGTAAGTTTCACTTACAGGAATGATTACCTTACGCAGTTATAGGTAAGGGCCTGTTTTATCCTCGCCCTGCAGCTAACATCCATCAAAGAAATGGCTTTCTATACATAGCCTGCTTTCCATGAGTTTATTTTCAAAGGGTGACCATCATTTTATGGGCACAGGTGACACCTGAACAATTTACTCTGGCATTTTTTGTGCTTACAACCCATACCACGAATACAAATGCTATGAGCTGCACACCGGACTGAGCGGCTGCTGTGCAGGCAGAAAAGAGACACATTTTAGCTGCAAGCCTGCACTGCACCTGCAGGAAGACTGGCTATGCCAGTGACGTTATGTATCTACACTGGAGTAAAAGGTGAGGGACATTGCTGTAGGAGAACTGTAAGGGAACACACAGTCCCAGTTCACTCCCCATGCCAATCTATAAGTAGAATAATATCCCTGTGGCCAATATCCTTACAGACACCTTGTAAATGCTAAGGTTTTTCAGCCTTTTGTTTGCCAGAGTTTAAGATATTTGTGCCAGAAACATCAACTCAGAAATATAATGCCACCTGTGATCTGATCCAATGCAAATTCCATCTTTGCACAGCTTTTACTGTTTAAGGCAGATAATTGTACCAATGCACTGCGTAAGACTCCTGATATTCTGTTGAATGTTTTAAATTTGGGTTCTCCCATTCCCCCCAATAAAGCTGCAATCTTCACCCCTCCAAACAACAGGTCCAACATGAGATAATCCCCTTTCCATGCTTAGTGATGCTTATAGCTCAGGAGATGACAGCCTGGCAGAGCAGTTGCCCTTGTGTCAGCCTATAAGAAGCACAAATATAGGCAAGACCTGAGAGGAGGCACAGGTCTTTTATTTTGGGATTTGTTTCCCTGGTCAGTTTAAATGAACCATGCACAGCCAGTCAGCTAGTGGGAAGTGAACTTCAAATTCAGATTCCACATTTTCTGCAGAGTCACGTGGTGATACCCTGCAGTAAAGGGTCACACAGAATCAACTTGGACTTCTGCTGGACAGTGTCTGAGAATCCAGCTCCTGGAAGGTTCTCAGTGTCATTTTATTCAGAAAAAGTCTCCAACACTTTGATTTAAAGAAAAATTCATGAGATTAGCATATAGTGGTGGTAGAAGACAACTTCTGGTTTAGCCTGGGACATAGCTTATCGCATAGGTAATAATTACTGACTGTATGTCAGAGTGACACAGACACATTTAATTCAGGTTCAGTGAGCACCAGGTGCTTGGGTCTGATAAAACCTTTGGTGGCACAGGCCAAGGGTAGGGAAAAAGATGGAGTGACTCAGGAATCTTTCCTGACTTCAGGTCAGCTGCAGGCCAGTGTGACCCCAACAGAAGTGCGGTCATTCTGGCAAGTCAGCCAAGGATTACTAAAGACACTTTACTTAAACCTGAGTCAAAGCATGACGAAGCAGCATGAGATAAGAATCAAGCCTACTTTCTTTCTTCCCCTTGTCTTTCCTTTTTGTGTCTCCCAAACTACGTCCAAGGCATTCATCTTTGAACTGCAATAACCTTTATTTTTCTTTGTTACTAATGAAATTTCTTACAATTGCTGTTTTGTTTCTCACTAATTCTTACAATTCTATGCAGGATTAATCCAGTTATTTCAGCATTTTTCCCTCTTTCATTTCTCCCAATTGTGTTAATGATTATGGATGTTTCAGCACTAAAAAAAAGATACTTCTGAAGTGCCTCAGACAGTCTGGCACAGGAGTCCCTGGAGGTAGTTTTAGATGCTACAGATTTGGGTTCACATTTTCCTGCCATGGTGCAACATTAAGAAAAATAAAATCCCAGCTGGCACAGAAAAAACTTAGAGAACTGAAATTACCCTGTGCTTTCTCAGGTAATGCCATGGCTGCATCTGACAATGACTGTTAAATTCAGGATTACTTTATGTGCATTTATTTCACAAAACAGGGACATTAGGACCGTATTCTATCTTGCTGACAAACGAAAGGAATCACAGCCCTATATATGTCATTGCTTTGTTTTTCTTCCAGTCCTATACTACACCCAGTTCTAGGAAACCATTTGATAGTGCCAGACTTCCTGCACTGACCACATCTGCATTGCGTCATCATTTTAGTGATTGTAGCACCAGAAACACAGAACACTGCACTCTGCATGTAAGTGTACTTATTTAGAAAGATATTTTAAGTGTATTTAATCAGGAAGTTAAAAGAGAAAGAAGTGGTTATTTATGCTGCTTAGAAAAATTCTTAGTAAACTGCTAAGAGTCAGATCTTTGAAGTCATTTCTTTGTCTAACACATTTACTTATTATTTAATAAGTCTCTGTGAAGATTATACTGATTGCTAATACTCAGGCCATCACCTGCAAGATAGAATGACTGGAACAATTCAATAACAGGCAGTGAAATATCAGATATCATCTTCAAGAGAATGACAAGAAGCCAAGAGAATGAGACCAGCAGCAGCACAACAGAAAAACTATCATGGAAGAGAATATGCTAAATAGCAGGGAGCCAGCAATAAAGAAGTGAAGAGACCAAGCACAAGGCTGAAACCGTTAGTCAGAAATTCCCACTCAAAACACGAAAGAAACCTCTCACTCACACACTTGATATTAACAGATTGAGCAACTGTTCAGGAGACCTCTTGATTTTGAATGTAAGGCAACCGGGAAGCAGACCACAGATGGAAAAGGTCAACTCTAGCTACAAGCCCAGCTGCATTCTGCTGAAAACTCTACAAACTCTTATTGAAATAAGTGGATCTGTGCCAGTTTGCAGCAGCTGATGGCCTGTCTCTGCCATTTTATACATCTTGAACATTAAGATCAAACCAGATTTCATCGTATGTCAAGACAAAAGCATTGACAAATAATTTAATGAATTTAGTTCAGATTCAAAGGGAAGTAAGGGTATGAAATCAATCTTTCATTTGGCAACTGGTCAGCCAGAGAAAATTCTGAGCAAGCCATTCAGTAGAAATGGTAACAATCACCAAAAATGTTTTCATCGGCTCCAATGGAACTAAGAAACCGAACTGAACATGGGTTAGTTAATTTACTAGTAACATTCAGAGTCTGCCATCTGTGTGTGATTCGTATAATCCACTACAAGGTATATGGACTAACTTAGCCTGAAAATCTGGGTCTTTCTGTTGCAGTCACCTTCTGTAGAGTTGGGGGTGAGTTGTTTTGGGTTTATACCACTTCAATCCAAGGAAACATTAATTATTTTCAGGTCTCCTCACAAATATGAAACTTGAATCACATTCACCAGAGTTCACTGAGATCAGTGAGCATTTCAGTAAATACAGACAGATTTATGGCTTTTAATGGAATAATGTAAAAGTTGGCTGTTTTCTTCAGTTCCATGTACCTTAACAAGTCATAGGCCAAAATATGAAGACTTAGATACTGTTTCCAAATCCTAAATGCAAAACTTAAGCAACTCCTTCCTCTTCTTTTCATTTGTAAAAAGTTATTCAGTTACTCTTGGAATGCTGCAGAGTTGAAAAGAAGTCCAAGCCAAACTAAACAACATATATTTTACAAAAAAAAGATGTGCTGTACTATGACATATCAAACTGCACATCCAATATTGTCTCCCATTTCCATCCATTCCCTTCACATTAACAAAAATAACAAGTGCATTTTGCAGAGTAGGCTGAATGTTACCAGAGGGCAGACAGTATTATTGAACCAAGGGGAGGAAAGAAAATTCTAAAGACAAATATCCTCCCCTTAGAATGCCCTAAGTAACATCCCATTAGGCCTAGGCCAATTGCAGTTTCGGATATTATTGCTTAGGAATGATAACTTTATACCACAAAATGTCTGTTCTATTACTCATACAATAATGCGTCACATTTCTAAAAACAATTCTGGATCAATGGTCAATAAAGACCATCAAAAGGATGCAAAGGTGTATAATCAAGCTTTTATCTTGCTTTAGTAACTTCTAGGCAATTAATATTTCATGACATATATTAAGACAGTTGGGTTTTTTTCTGAGTTTATACCTAATGTAGAACTCTCTACAGTGAAATATTTGCCAGTGGCAATCTCTTTCATACAATATTAGCATATCCAATTCTTCCCTTGTGGGATGTTTCAGCATATAATATTAATTCACCATTAGGTAATGTACTCATTTTAGCAATCTCTTGTGTTCTCATTAATTAAAAACCTGGTACAATCACTTGTAGTCTATCCCATTTTACTTTGCTTGCTTTGTTTTCACTTTTTTTTTCTTTCTTTTTTTTTTTCCCTACACTGTCTCCAGAGTGGTGCTGGTTTTTAGTAGAAAACCTCTACCATTGCCTGCTCCATATTCAACAGTTTCTCTCATATACGAGTCCAACAGCTTCAGGCAGGATGGTCCTTTTCAATTTGGTAAGGTGTAATTATAATATTTATAATAACATGAATGTAATTGTAATGTAACAACAACTTTGCTTTGCTCTAGGATTAGTTC
Source organism: Pluvialis apricaria (assembly GCA_017639485.1). Taxonomy (NCBI): domain Eukaryota; kingdom Metazoa; phylum Chordata; class Aves; order Charadriiformes; family Charadriidae; genus Pluvialis; species Pluvialis apricaria. The sequence goes on along the minus strand of CM030008.1, from coordinate 42,450,252 downwards.
TATTGTCCTTTTCTTCATAATTCAACGTTTGAAACCCATTTCAGTTTCCTTTTTTTTCTCCTCAGAACCGGTCATGAAATTTCTACAAAATTGTATTCTCACTGAAATTCCCAGGTGAGTTGTACAAATTATGACCTGCTCACCTCCCCATTAGACAGGTAATTTTGAGCTGTTACTTAAACCTCCAAACATTTTTTTGATTGAGGAAATTAAATAATCAAGTGTGTAGCATGGATTACTGGAGAATGGCCCTTCAAAAGGTTTCACTGCATGTTCTGTTCTCATCCTTCAGGAGAAAAAAAAAAAAGGAGTCCCTGTAATGAAAGTTACAAACATAAAATAGTAGATGAGCAAAGACATAAAACTTGTGTCAGCTCTCTGAGATTACAATCTACTGTTTGATAGTTACTGGTGGCTAGAAGAGAGATTCTGGTAATAAACCTCAGAGTTCTATCAGAATTTTCTTTAAAAAAGATCAAGACAACTTGGAGCATTTTACTAAAGGTTTTTTTTTTCCCCTGTAAGTTAATGCTAACAACTATATTCCTTTCTATATTTAATGGCTTGTATGTAGTGTTTATTTTGCTATAGGTTTTATTTTCTCAAGTTTTTTATGACTGAACTTTGTATCAGTGGTTAAAGGACTGAACGTACTATTTTAAATATGAACTTTAATAGAATAAAATAACATTTTTAGAAAGGAAAGTAATTATCAGAGAAATATGAGATTTTCACTCTACCAAGCCAGAATGCAAACTCTTTCAGAGATAGTTTTATTTGTTAGAACGTTTGTGCTTACTGTAATAGCAATTTATTATTTTTTTTCCTTTCAGGATGCTTTTAAATCCAGATTCTGGCAAGCTAATATCAAACAGGCTGTTCCTATTTATTAGAAAAGAAATCTTGACATTTACGTAGTTTTGATGTATAGGTAGACAGGTCGCCTTGTGTTTCAGAGGAAAAAACGTGCCAGACCAAAACTTACAGAGGGAGACAGAGAAAAACACACTGGCAAAATTGATTTATCAGCTGAAAGAAAACACGGTGAGAGACCAGATACATAGGAGGCAGATGGAGAACGAAAGAAGACAAAGGAATGTGGCATCAGGTATTTTAAAAATAGTTGAGCCTGGAAACCGTAATATCCAGAGTCTGTATGCTTCTGATAAAGCAGATGAGGCCCTAGAAGAGAAGAAAAGAAATAATATGTGAGTGGGTTAAAGAGAGAACAGAAATACGCAGGGTGAGTGTCCAACCAAAAATCAAATTCAACTTGAAAAATTGCAAGCCAGCACATCTCAGGGAAATTAATGCAAAACACAGGCATCCAATGATCAGATTAAAACCAGGGAAGCAATAAGAGCAGTACGTCCTTTGGAGAAATTGTGAGCAACATGCTAGCCATGGATTTCAATGTAATATGACAGAGAGGGGACATAAAATCCGAGTAGCAAACACAGACAGCTAATCACAAAGTAGAGAGAAAACAGTTCCTTATCTATATGGCTTTCCTACAACTTTATCTGGAGTATTTCATTAATTAAGGGTACCTTATGGCCAAAAAAATATACATGCTGTGAAAGGGGAAATGGGGAAAAGAAAAAAAAAAAAAAATACTGGGTTGATTTGGTCTGGTTTATGGGACTGAGTGGGACAGACTTATGAGGACAGATTAAATAAATACAGCATGGCTTAGATCATAGAATCATAGAATCATGGAATCATAGAATGGTTTAGGTTGGAAGGGACCTTGAAGATCATCGAGTTCCAACCCCCCTGCCACAGGCAGGGATACCTCTCACTAGACCAGGTTGCCCAAGGCCACGTCCAGCCTGGCCTTGAACACCTCCAGGGACGGGGCTTCAACAACCTCTCTGGGCAACCTGTTCCAGTGCCTCACCACCCTTAAAGTGAAAAACTTCTTCCTAATGTTTAATCTAAACCTTCCCTCTTCCAGCTTAAAGCCGTTCCCCCTTGTCCTATCACTACATGCCCTAGTAAAAAGTCCTTCCCCAGCTCTCTTGTAGGCCCCCTTTAGGTACTGGAAGGCCGCAATAAGATCTCCCCGGAGCCTTCTCTTCTCCAGGCTGAACAGCCCCAACTCTCTCAGCCTCTCCTCATAGGAGAGGTGCTCCAGCCCTCTGATCATCCTCGTGGCTCTCCTCTGGACACGCTCCAACAGGTCCATGTCCTTCTTATGTTGGGGACTCCACAGCTGGATGCAGTACTCCAGGTGGGGTCTCACGAGAGCAGAGTAGAGGGGCAGAATCACCTCCCTTGACCTGCTGGCCACACTTCTTTTGATGCAGCCCAGGATACGGTTGGCCTTCTGGGCTGCGATCGCACACTGCTTGCTCATGTCGAGCTTCTCATCAATCATCACCCCCAGGTCCTTCTCCACAGGGCTGCTCTCCAGCCATTCTCTGCCAAGCCTGTATTTGTGCTTGGGATTGCCCCGACCCAGATGTAGGACCTTGCACTTGGCCTTGTTGAACTGCATGAGGTTGGCTTGGGCCCACCTCTCCAGCCTGTCCAGGTCCCTCTGGATGGCATCCCTCCCCTCAAGCGTGTCTGCCTCGCCAAACAGCTTGGTATCATCAGCAAACTTGCTGAGGGTGCGCTCTACCCCACTGTCCATGTCGCTAACAAAGATGTTGAACAGTACGGGTCCCAGTACCGACCCCTGAGGAACGCCACTCGTCACTGCTCTCCACTTGGACACCGAGCCGTTGACCGCAACCCTTTGAGTGCGACCATCCAGCCAGTTCTTTATCCACCGAGTGGTCCATTTATCGAATCCATGTCTCTTCAATTTAGAGACCAGGATATCGTGTGGGACAGTGTCAAACGCTTTGCACAAGTCCAGGTAGATGACATCAGCAGATCTTCCCTTGTCCACTGCCGCTGTAACCCCTTCGTAGAAGGCCACCAAATTTGTCAGGCATGACTTGCCCTTGGTGAAGCCATGTTGGCTGTCGCCAATCACCTCCTTGTTTTCTGTGTGCCTCAGCAGAGTTTCCAGGAGGATCTGCTCCATGATCTTGCCAGGCACAGAGGTGAGACTGACTGGCCTGTAGTTCCCCGGGTCTTCCTTGTTTCCCTTTTTGAAAATAGGGGTTATGTTTCCCCTTTTCCAGTCGGCAGGAACCTCGCCAGACTGCCACGACTTCTCAAATATGATGGCTAGTGGCTTCGCGACTTGATCTGCCAGTTCCCTCAGCACCCGCGGATGTATCTCATCAGGTCCCATGGACTTGTGCACCTTCAGGTTCCTCAGGTGGTCTCTCACTTTATCTTCATCTACAGTGGGCGGTGCTCCATTTTCCCAATCCTCTCCTTTGCAATCTGCGTCTTGGGCAGTGCGGGTGCTGTCCTTGTCTGTGAAGACTGAGGCAAAAAAGTCATTGAGTACCTCAGCTCTGTCGCTGTCCCGGGTGACCAGTTCTTGCGTATCCTTCCGGAGAGGGCCTACATTTTCCCTAGTCTTTCTTTTCTCGCTGATATACCTATAGAAGGATTTTTTGTTTGTCTTAATGTCCCTGGCCAGATTTAGTTCTAGCTGGGCTTTAGCTTGTCTAACCCGCTCTCTAGCTGCTCGAACGATTCCTCTGTAATCCTCCCAGGCTACCCGCCCCTGTCTCCACTCCCTATACGCCTCCTTTTTTCTTTTGGTCACTTCCAGGAGCTCCTTATTCATCCACGCAGGCCTCCTGGCTTTTCTGCCTGCCTTCCTCTTTGTAGGAATGCATTGCTGCTGTGCTTGGAGGAGGTGGTCCTTGAATATTAACCAACTTTCTTGGACCCCTCTTCCTTCCAGCGCTTCATCCCACGGCACCATACCAAGCAGATTCTTCAAGAGGCCAAAGTTGGCTCTCCTGAAGTCCAGGGTCATCAGCCTGCTGCGCACCTTCTTCGTTGCCTTGAGGATTTCAAACTCAACCATTTCGTGGTCACTGCAGCCCAGGCTACCCTTGAGTTTGACCCTGTCAACCAGCCCCTCCTCGTTGGTAAGAATAAGGTCCAGCATGGCTCCTCTCCTCGTCGGCTCCTCAACCACTTGGAGAAGGAAGTTGTCCTCAATGCAATCCAGGAACCTCCTGGATTGCCTGTGCCTGGCTGTGTTATCCTTCCAACTGATGTCAGGGTGGTTGAAGTCACCCATGAGAACCAAGGTCTGTGAACGTGATGCCGCCCTTATCTGTCTATAGAGGGCTTCATCCACTTGGTCTTCCTGGTCGGGTGGCCTGTAGCATACCCCCACTGTAACGTCCCCTGCTCCCGATTTCCCTGTAATCTTGACCCATAGGCTCTCAGTTGGCTCGGTATCCTCCCCCAGGTTGAGCTCCATACATTCCAGCTGCTCATCAACATATAAGGCAACACCGCCTCCTCGTTTCCCTTGCCTGTCTCTCCTGAAAAGCCTGTACCCTTTCATGCCGATGCTCCAGTCATAGGAGTCGTCCCACCAAGTTTGTACGATGCCAATGAGATCGTAGCCTTGGAGGTGTGTACACGTCTCTAATTCCTCCTGCTTGTTCCCCATGCTCCGCGCATTTGTGAAGAGGCACTTCAGCCGTGTCTTCGTTGCGGCCGATTTGGTTGGAGCAGCTGTAATTCCTTTGTCCTGTACTAACAGTGCCTCCCGATTGACTCCCGTTGGTCCAGGAGCTCCTAGCTCATCTACGTGAAGGTTTGGGCATACTGCAGCATAGCTGGCACATCTTGGAGCTAATGGCTGCAGGCCCTCACCAGCACCCTGTTCCCCTTTCCTTGATGTAACATCCCTTGGCTGTTCATGGGCAACCCTGATAATACCCCCTTCCCCCGTCAAATTTAGTTTAAAGCCCTGTTAACGAGCCCTGCCAATTTTTGGGCAAAACCCCTTCTCCCTCTTTGAGTGAGCCAGCCCCCATCTGATGCCAGCAGGCCTGATGCCGCAAAGGTCATTCCATTGTTAAAAAACCCAAAGTTGTGTCGTTGACACCATCCACGGAGCCACATGTTAACAGATTGAGCTCGTCTGTTCCTTTCAATGTCATTGCCCGCAACAGGAAGTAGGGATGAGAAAATCACCTGTGCTCCAGATCCCTGTAGTGACTGTCCCAAAGCCCTGATATCCCTTTTAATCATCCTTGCACTCCTTTCTGCACATTCATCTCCCCCCACGTGAAACAGGAGCAGCGGATAGTAGTCCGAGGGCTGCACCAGGCTAGATGCTTAGACATAGCTGGGAGAACTAAAGTAACCAGGTATGAACTGGCACAAACACGAGAAGCAGAAAGTATAGTCCTTGTGAGACAACCGGAGCAGGTTCCAGGTATCTAAACATCCTTTTAGACAATTACCTGAATGGTATGTTATTACACAGACAGCAACATAAATTTTCTGCTCGTGGCCCTCAATCTGGTTCTTATTTCAGCTCCATTAAAAACACTAAACTCTCCCTGATCACCCTTGGCAGGCAGTTCTTCCCCACCATCAGTAATCTGGACATATTAAAAAACCCCAATACTTTTCCAAGGAAAGGGGGAGGGTTTAGGCGGAGGAAGACCATAGACACAAGTAGATACAGACAACTCAGTGTTTATACTCATGTACACCAAATCAGGAAGGTATTTGCTCAGCTCCCTCAAGCATTGTCCCACAGGAGGTGGTCCCACCCACCTCTGCAAGAACCGCCCATGTTTATGCTGACATGTCTCTGAGGGTTTGAATGAGGCTGCACAGAATCAGCGAGGCGAGGCTCACCGTCAGTATTTGTACCATGCCATCTGCATGCCACAGCCTCTAGCCCAAAGCCCACAGGTTCCTTTTTAGGCTGAAGCGTAGCCCTGCAAAGCTTGTAGCTCACTTGAGAGAAGATAACCAAAAAACAAGACTGCGATTGACTATATTGTCTAATGAATAGAGCAGAAGAGACAGCCTCAGGAAAAACAAACAGAAGAAGCCCAACAAAAAAAACACAAACAAAATAACAACAAAAAGACCCCAACAGTTTTCCAATATACACCAGAATCTTCTGAAGTTCACTTGTCGTACAGGCTGTGCTTACCTCCACAGACTCAAATGAATGGTTTGTATTTAGCCCTGCAAGTTACATTGTCTGTACGTACCCCTTAAAATGTTGTTTGACATCTGAGGGTCAGAACTGCTAAATTCCCTCAGCAGATCTGCTGTTGGGGGTTGCAAACAGTGCTTCTCCTTAAAAAAAAAAAAAAAAAAAAAGAAGAAAAAGGAAGATTACTCTGTATCCATGGCTGAACAACCACACACCATATCATCAGTACCATGTCCCTGAGCAGCTGAGAGTGACTGACATATTTTGGAATTTTAATGAAACCCATCAGGGAACATCTGATAGGTAAAACATCTGGAAATCAAAAATCCATGGAGTTGTGCAATACTCAAGTGAGGACTGCTTGAATTCTCATTTTTGTCACACCTTCTTTATGTATTTTTAAGTGCATTTCTACCTTTAAAGTCAGCTCTGCCAAGCCTGCTGTCAGTGCAGTTTGGTTATTACCCATTCCCAGCTGATGCTATCAAGCTGACCTGTGGTGAGGCAGGGCTGTCAGAGTAAGCGGATTCCAATGTACAGTAGTTGAAATAATAAATGATAGGGGCTGTACACCAGAGAAAACTGTGATTATATCATCACTCCGGTGCCCATTAAGCTCAGCAATTTCTAGCTATTTGAAAAACTGAGATGTCATTTCTGCAACATGTAAGTGTTTTATTGAATGTAATAAAATCCACCATTTTAACAGTGATTGCTTCTCAGGACCTGCTCACAGGACTGTTATCTAAATAAACATTTCAGGAGGTTACTTACCTCTATCAGGCTTTTAATTCATAATGTGAAACTATATTGTTTTGGAAATGACAAGCACTCAGTGACTCATTTCTTTCCACGTCTGCCAATGACCACAGCATTGGAATTTATACCAGGACAGTGCCCAAAGCCCGGGAAGTGCCCAGGCTCCTGCATCTCTCACTTCTGGAAATCTTGCAAGGTCTGGCTCTGAGAAGTTCCCACACTCTCCTTCAACTCTTTGGACTAGCACAGAAATACAGCAAAACTGTACTTTTACCACTTCTACTCTTCTTCTGCAACTGGAAAGTGTAGTTAACTGAATTGTCTGAACCTTAGATAGGTTTGCATTTCATTTTGTTGTGGTTTGGGCTGGGCTGGCCACTAAAATATTTGAAGATATTTTTGGAAAGCTTTGTATTTTTCATGAACTAGTTATTTCTCCATGAAGTCCTAAACCAGATGATTAAATGTAAAAGTGAATTTCACCCTCTATTTGTACCAGAATGTACCACACGTTCATGGTAGAACTTCACAGGGAATGAATGGGAGGCTCCCCACAGGTTTCATTGGGCTTTGCATCAGATCCTGATTAGTCCAAACCCCTCTTTTTCTTCTTAGCCAACTTGTACTCCTAGTTCTGTGTCAGCTGAGTCACGAAAAAAGAACTCAGCCCTCCTGAAGTCAGGGAATCCAGGATCGGCATCCAGGGGAGAGATCTTAATACATAAATGCTCTTGAGGAGTAAATATAAAGCAACTCTTTCACCTTTGACACAGAGGCACTTAATGAACCTGGATGGAAAGTACTGTTTCTAATTGGTGAAATGTGTGCTCAAGAACCATCTGAATGCTCATTTATGAGCTATGACTGTGAATTAACTGGAAATCTGGCTCAATGAAATGAGAAAAAAAAACACACCAAAAAAAAAAAAAAAAAAAAAACAAAAAAAAACAAAAAACCCCCACCACCAAAAATCCAGAGCAGGAAACACATGTAAACCAGTCCTACCAAGAAACAGATGATACAAATGAACAGAATGAAAGGACACGTGCAGACAGACTGCAGATGCAAAATACACTTACATCTTTTTAAAACCAATTAAATAGATGACAGAAATAATTCAATCAATGCTTGTAATTTACAAGGAAAGTATGCATATAAAAATGTTTGTGAGTGTTTGTGGGAGGGCAGATTCGCAAGCAGTGTCTCTGTGGCAGCATTACTTTGTTTGTCTGAAAAGAAGGGATAGTAAACAAGGCTTGAGCAATTTTAGATTTAAATCAAGATTTAGGGTTAAGAGACTGACTATTTGGTAGTTGAGACTTCACTATCCCAAATGCAGTCACAAGGGAAGATTGTAGAACAAGACTAAAAAATATTTTGATCTCTTTCTTTCTAATGTTATTGACTTCAGCAGAGTTCCTCCTAATTTATTCACTGTTCGTAAGAAAGCAGAAGCAAGTATCTTCTAGTTAGTTGCTGAAGACTCATATTTGTCACTAAAAAAAAGTGAAACGTGTCTATTACTTGAGATTAATTTTATTCTCACCTCTTAATCCTTGCTGGATTCTGGGATTCTTTGTTTATGTTCTGTATTTACCTGCAACTGTCATGGACTGAGCACAGAAGTGCCACTGATTCTAAAAAACTGGTATTTAAGGGAAATTTTTTTGCATCTTTCTAAGGCTCTGCTTTCCATGAGTTGTTCTATGCTGAACATTATAATACAGTATTCATTCTAGGGTGCATGGAAAAAAGATGCCCCAAAATTTTCTTGGGCTAATCTGGTAGCCCAGAGAAAGGTAGAAAGGTAACAGCAGCAACTAGAAGATCCCTCTTGCCTGTGTTATTTGCTGCTGATTTTCCAGCTAAGACCACAAGCATGGCCAAAAAGGTTCACACTTTTGTTCTTAGCCCAGATCTCCAGGTTATTTCAGGATATGAAGAAACCTACATCATGGTGTCATGGTGTATAGGAAGCTTTCTACTTCCTTTATACTTATTTTTTTGTGTCAGAATCTGGTCTGCATTTTTAATCTTGTGAAATGTCAGTACAAAGATTCCAATGTAAATCTCCCCCAGTCAGTACCCAGGAGATTCTAGTGCCCTAAAAACACTGAAGTTCTGAGCAAACCATGGTGTACACAGCATCCTAAGATACCCAGTGCCACTCTTGAGATGGAGCTAGGTCCATACTTCTTTGTTCTCCTTTTAGACTTTGTTTCTATTTTATCACCTTCCTTTTCTTCAGTAAAAGTGTCAGTCTCCCTACTTACAGTCCTCTGAAGAGCTGCATATATTTTGAAAGCTGAAATATCTTGTGTTTGAATTTTATTGCAAGTTGGGGTTTTTTTATAAAAATCCAAGATAAACAGCTTCAAGTTATAGCAGTTTTAATCATTCCTAAAGCCTGATTTAGGACAAAACTTACACTGAGACATAATGACAAGTAATAGTGAAGTCCAGATGATGAAATTTGCAATGATTTGTTCCTCTAGTAAAATGCTCTCCTACAAGTCCTAATACACATTAAATTCCATTTCTTTAAGTCAATAATTTGTAGCAGTAAAAAGGTAGGGAATGCCGCATTTATGTGGGATGGGGATAATCTGGATCTAAAATGAAAGATGTGACTCATAATAAGTGACAGTTATGTGTTAGATTGCATTTAATTATTTTTTTCTTTCCCTCTTCAGCTACCCCAAAATGGTTACCATGATATTACTGTCTTTTTCTGAAGAGGAATCCTGCTTCCTCCCCCTCTCCTGCCTCCTCCTCCTCCTCCAGCTTTCAAGTTAAAATATTGAGAAATGTTTAAAATGTATCTTACCATTTATAAACACACATGATTATGAAATGCACTGGAAGCAACGGTGCCAAACTGTGGCACACCTATTCTATCACTAGTGCCTCACACATGCATGCAATAGCACATGCGCCACAACAAATGATCCTGTTCCTGTTCCTTCCTGGACAACCTATTTGGCCCCATCACAGACTCCGCACGCTCTAAAATTCCAGGGAGAACCATTGCATGCCACCTTTCTGTCCGTGGCAGATGCTTTGGCAGAGGAATCCTGCCAGAGGAAAAGGGAACACCTCAGCTCAAGTCCTGCAAGCTCTTAGCACCGATGTGGACATTACTCTCAAAAACCCCAATAGCTTAATAAATGTTTCACCTTCCAGAACATTAGCCACGCAAACACATCGGGTTTATTGATAAGCTCAGTGGGATGCATCACAATGAGGAAAATGGATTCCCAGGCATACTTTGACCAGGAAATTCAATCAAATTCTGTTATGCGTTGCAGAAGAAATACCCACAGTTAGATATAATCCTAAACAGACCCGGACTTCTTTCTTCACTACTTGAAAAACCTGTTTAGGCCTAGGGCACAACTCAATGGAAGTCTATAAAGCCATTGCTCTGCCTGGGGACTCTTTCTCCACAATCTAAATTGTCTTTCTCTGCCCCCACTGTTAAATAGGACTCTTTGACTGTGACCTTGCTCATCTTTAAGCAGTTCATCACCTTGTCCTCCCAAGTTTGTAGCTGGTATTAACACCTCTTTCCCTTGCTCTGGCTCTTCCCTTGCTCTTGCTCTGCTTGCTGCCTAACAGCATTTGGAAGAAGCTGAGCCCTCCTACGGTATTATCAGGCTTTAATCCTCCCAAGGCAAAGGTCTAGCTAAACTGTTTTGTTCCTAGCTATTCATGGAAAGACACATCAATGACATCCCCATGTTCTTCATACCAGGGACATGGAGCAAGCCCCTGTGTAAGAAGATAAATGCCTTGTGAAATCAAACCAGAGTCTTCAAATTTTGGCAACCAGCATCCAAAGCTATCAATCCAGAGCTTCTCATTGTACTTCTCATCCTTAATATTCACTTGACTTTTGATTTGAGGAGAATACCTGCTCTTTAAACATGACATCTGTGTTTAGCACTAGGATCCTTTAATTGCACTGACAGCAGGCAGAAGGAAGGGGGACTAGTCCTCAGCTAATGGAAGATGTGATATCTCTGTAAAAATAATTTGCTGAGGTAAAAGCCTTTCTGCTACTTTTGGTGAAAGCCACAATACCATGGGTAATAGCTTTTCAGAGCTGAAGTACTGGCTGTTATATATGGAAATGAATCATACCATAATTGAAGGCATTTTAAATTGAGTATTGGTCCTTGGCCATATGAAATCAGTTTTCCTTGTGAGTTCCAAGACATAAGCTGCAAGAAGCAAATGCACAGACCATGTATGTCAATGATCTTTCCTTCATAAGACCTTTTCAGGACTGATTCTGTTTTCTGAAATAAATCTAGAGTGACATCTTCTGTCAAGTGAATTGCAGCTTCCTAAAACAAATGAGCATAACAAAGCCCTTTCCTTCTTTTAACCTAATTTCAATGCTATTGAAGTATTCATAGAGATTTCTACCTTCTAATGGCAGAGATCCTGAAATGTAACATGCAAAGGGCTAGTTAAGGACCACACAAACTGAGCGGTAAAAAAGAAAAATAGGTCACATTCAGAAGGGTTGTGAGTTCTTGCAAGACACCATCTTGCTGCTCCTCACAGGGCTGTATCTTATCAACTTAGATTTTTTTCTAGACTGAGTAAACTTACAGCATGCATAAACTTCAATAAATTGACTTATGTATGTTAAAACTGGCTTAATGTGTATGTCAAAGATTTAGAAGAGTACGGCCAGAGAATCAATTAATTGGAGTCTATTCAAAGGTGTAAATTCAGATAGCTAACCTTAGTTACTTTATGCAGCTTCTTGACAGTTAAGTTACTATGTAGATTCAATTTCACAAAAGTATGGATAAATAGATGTCAGTAGATCTAAGCGAATCAAATTCTATAAGAATTTAATGTTTATAAAAAGGCCAAACTATAACTTACACATAACCTCTGCCTTTGTCTCAGAACTGAATGTTTTTAAATAAGTCATTCAGAAATTAATAATTCCTGTTAGTTGGTTCTTCCCTTGTTCTTGTATCTTTTTGTGAGACTTGTTTTGTTTCAGGTGCTGGATTCAGGTGCAGAAGAAGTGGGGAGAGCTGCTATTTGGGCAGGTGGGATACACAGCCGCATGGGCACTCTTCATTGCATGGCACACAGCAGGAAAGCTGAACTGGATACAGTCTCCTGAGACGCCTAATATAGCTGCTTCCCAAAAGCATACCTGAAATAAGCACAGCAGATGCAGAAGTTATACATCGCACTGTCGATGCACATCAGTATGAGAAAAAACCTCTACTGTACATCAGACACAACACACTATAAAGAATTAAGATCATCTCTGTCTGTCATGTCAAGAGAAGGAATTTCTGTTAAAATGAGTTACTTCTGCCTATGATACCTGTAGGCTCTGGCTTCCCCATCTATCAAATTTATGGGTCAGATTTTATCCTCTCACAGTCTCCAACCTGTTAATTTAGAGCTGTGTTAGGTGAATACATCTCCCTCCAAGACAATTCCTAATGATAGGAATGTGATACTGTCCCTCTATTTTGCATAAGGGATGACTGTCCTAATCTGGGGCTTGGAAAGAGAATAGTAATTAGTAAATCAACTGTCTTGAATTAAGACATTCTGGGACAGATTCTGGAAAGGGCTATGGGCTAAGGATTCCTTGGCCTTTCCACAGGCTCCTCAGGAGAAGGGGAGAAGTCAAAGAATTCTGCTTTTTCGCTGCCCAGGGCAGTACACAGCATTACCGTGCTGGGTCAAAAGAGAGTCAGTGCCTGCGAATAGCCAGCAGCACATACTTGGAGAAGAGATTAAGAACAAGATACGAGGGAAGCCACTGTTCCCTTAACCTTCTTTACCAGCTGTCAAGGACTTCTTAAGGCAGGTTATCAGCTTCTCTTTCAGTGCATTCCCACTGGGGCCAGAATTACTCCAATCAAAATAACACCTAAATGCTCGTGCAACACCTAGACTTCCCAAGTGTGCCTGGGAAGGAGACAGTTGTAGCTTTCTTAGTCAGGAAATGTGCTCTCCCTGCCCCTCCAAGATGCTGATTCATCAAACCCAACACTTTTTCTAATGGAAGCGATTAGGATTTTTTAAATTGTTTTCTTTCATTCTCTAGAAATACACTTTATAAATTATAAAAACACTTCCCAGGGGCAGGGGTGGGAGGGAGATTGTTTTCTGCTTCAAAATAAGGTTTTGGGTGTTATTTTGGTATTATTGTAATTGTTTTATTAAGCTGCCTACCACTGTAACTGTTTTTAATATTAAAAAATTAAATGAAGTATTTTGATGGATAAACAACACATTTCTTTTGAAATTTAATTTGATGAATGTTTTTTGAAAATTAACTCTTTGTCTTCCTGTAAAACAACATGATATATTTCATCTGTGAAAAATTTTCACAAGGTAAAAATATCCTTTCTTCTGCAGCTATAATCAAGCAGCAACTTGTATGCATCTTTGTGTAATGTTTCCTTCCCTTGTCCTTCTTTGAATCTATTCCTCTCTGTCCTAAAGGCAGGCCTTATCCACAAAGTATAGTTCAGTCCTAACAAAAAGTGTATCTCGAGTTTTCAAAGCTAAAAGTGGGCGATTTAGTCATGAAGGGAGTCAGTTTTCTTAGGCTGTCTGACAATAAGCCTGGACTAAGCAAGTTTTTTAAGCTGTTTCTTTACTTAATGGAAAATTAATATCAGCTGTACAGGGTGTTGGTTCAAGAACAGTGTCTAAGATAGATGAGATTCATTATCTTGAAGACTTGGGTACAGGCTGACTATAGAGCAAGCCAAGTAACAAGCTCAGACTAGATGAACATCTTTTAGATATCTAAAGTTATATGAGATTAATGCCTCCTCTCCTTCCCAGTGAAATTAGTGAAAACATGGAGGATTTATTAGCAGTGTTTAAGTTGAGTTAATCTTTTTAAACACCTAAACAATTTTGGATTTTTTTCTGCTTTATATTTTTAATGGTATTTGTTTCTCACTAACAAAAAAAGCTTTTGTTTTCCTAAATAATTTGGTTTTAGTGTTTGAACTTGGCATCACCAAGCAAACCTGATTGAGCTGTCACACTGTCATCACAGGACCATATGGGAAAAAAAGAGGATAATACTGTTGTCCCCATTTTATAGAAGAAGACATGAGGGCAAACAGAGATGAAATGATGCTCCAGGTCTTCCAAACCTTTCAGAAATTATCGATATAAATACTAGATTGATGGTAAGCTGCTATTAGAAACAGAAACTAAAACTAAATAGTAGCACAGAAGATAGATGCAGCTCCCCATACAGCTATATAAAGACCTACAACTGAAGAGTTCATGGACTCTTTTTTTCAGTACTGCTTATTTTCTGATAGTGAGTGATCTCTTAAATACGTACCCTTTCTAAACATATTTATGTAGCAGATTATGTCAAAACAACAAGTAACGTGATTCTTACTAAATACAAACCTGGTTTTCTCCTTTCTTCTGAGCTCACCAACATAATGGGGAAAAAACAACAACCTCTATTAGAGAAATCAAGCATCTGTAATGTAGAGCCAAGTCAAAAGTAGCAGAAATAGTGTACTACATGCTACTTTACGTTCATCTTCCATGTCTAAGCTGTCAACCTTTGAGTCTCTGTTCTCTGAAAGGGAGCACAAAAATTGTCATTCAATAGTCAAGGGATATTAACAATGAAAGAACTATCATTTAAATAAAAATAAGAGTTGTGAAACTGATGTTGCAGCTGTCTGATCTCCATTTAAGTTTTGTTTTGTACGGCAGGCAATAATATTACATTCAGCAACTCCAAAACAGATACGAACGATGAAATTCAACAGGCCTTGCCTTTAAACCTCTGGAAAGAAACCTGGACTGAGCGGGTATGTGGCAGGCTGCCCCAAATGATTGACACAAGGTAAATGCTAGATTTAGCATGTCTTCATTTGACAGCTGACCCAGCAGAACAGCACCTCAGCTGGCTGCCAGTCTTTTTTATATCTCTGCTCTCTCGATTATAACATCACATCCCATTTAGCACTCCAAATTCACAGTCATTTGCGGACACCACCCAAGCCTAGGCAGTCAGTGAAAAGGATAAAACCGTCGTTATTATCAGCCATCAAAGTTCTGAAACATTGTCATCTTGTGGCTAGTTGAGGACATGACAAGGGAAATAGCCGCCTCTCCAGGCTATTTCCCTGGCCCTGGAACCAATTGGCATGTCTGGGGAGATTTCGGGTGCCAGGCACACATGTGAATTGCTGCAGAGGATAGTGTGGGTAGACTGGGACAAACTGAATCACAGCAGACTTACATGGGAAGATCAGGTCTTGTAATGCTGTGTTTTGGATTCCCAGTGTAGCAATATTCATTAAACACAAAGCGATTCAGCCATTAGACCCACTCACTTTTTCACCAACCTGAGGGAGTACCAGCAGTTTGCATATTTATATCTGCTGCCTGGCTACAAATGGTAAAAATTAGACCAGGCAGAGGTTAAAAGGTGAATTATAGCAACCTTATGCTAATAACTGCTGTACCACCCTAACACTTTTTTGCTTGTTTTTAGGAGAGCTGCTATAGGAAGAGCTTTGCCATCTCTGTTTTGTACTGTCACACGCCTTCTTCCAGAGCATC
Organism: Pluvialis apricaria; assembly: GCA_017639485.1. NCBI lineage: Eukaryota > Metazoa > Chordata > Aves > Charadriiformes > Charadriidae > Pluvialis > Pluvialis apricaria. The sequence goes on along the minus strand of CM030008.1, from coordinate 42,434,828 downwards.
TGAAGGACATGCTAAACTCAGCACAGTTCTTCCCAGAGATTACACTGTGTGCAATCATTATCCAAGAGAACAGTGTCACCTTACCTTGAGTCATCACTGAGTCAGAGTTTTAGCTCCATAAGGACTTCAAGACTCAGTGCCATAACTTTCTAACCAAAGCTCCTGAATCATACAGAGGGAAGAAAGGAGAGCTACAAAAAAACCTTCACTTTACATAAACACCTATAGACATGCCCAGGCTAAGGACATATCTATCAGGGTGGATGTAGACACATCTGAGCCCATAGAGAAGGAAATATTTGAACAGGCTTAGCAATATACCAATGCAGCTATACAGATCTTAGAGTGAAGATCTGGATTCAGCAGATTTGAGGACCCATGTAGACATATCACTGGATGTCTTCACTACCTAAGAGAACCCAAGCTCCAGCAGCATGTATGTCTGCCTTCTCCCATCCCCAGCTCTTCGCTAACATATTTGTACTAGAAAACAGAGCTCATACAAGTCCTCAAGCTCTTTCACATGAAATCAAATGAGTGAGTTACACTAGAAATGATCTGTCAGCATCGCATCTGGCTTAAAAGAAGTACTTGAAGGTTTACTGTTTCCTGAAGAGTCAAGCCCAAGGCCATCTGGTTCACTCTGTAATTTAAAAGGTAGAATTACCATTTTCATATGTCACCTGATGGTGGACTGTGGATGGAAGCTAATGATAGCCTCATAATCTGTATAAAATGAGTAAGTTCCTTATTCTGACTGAAAGGTAAAAACAAGAGCTACCACCACAAATGCAAGTCAAATCAGGAGCTGAGCAATGTCAGCAGGGAGAGGTTCAGTAGAGAATGAAAGCAAGTGGATATACCTTTTTTTTTTTTTTAGTGGAGATATACGCAGGCATGTGTAAGCATAAACAGAGACACACAGAAATATCACGGACACAGAGCACAACAGAAAGTCAAAGGCAGCGAGTTATTGTTTGACCCTGACCTGAAAGAAAGCCAGGAAAGCTTTGTGAGGAGAATGCAGCCTGGAAAACAAAAGAGGATGGGAATCATAAGAAACAAAGCATTCTGCTCTTTGATTTCTGCTGGTTCAGGGAGACAGGCTTTTGTGTACATTTTTTATTAATAAACATTATCAAATCAAAGAAATACTCTCTCCCACCTGAAGATTTCCTCCCAATAGAAATCTAAGTGTTTGCTGAAGGCTAGGACTGCAAAAGGGAGGGATGCACCACATTTAGGCTCATGTATGAAGGCTCCTAACCCCCTGTGGGGAGCGTAAGACCACAGTTCTGCACTGACCAGCCTCAGACCTGGACTTCTCGGGATCACTTAGCCACATGACCCTGACCCCGATTAGGCAGGTATGGAAAGCTGGTTTATGCTACTCGCGGGAGAGGAGAAAGTACCTGACTGCGAGTAACATCAGAACTACGCAGCCAGATAATATCTAAGCTGGCATAAAATCTAGTGCATAATTGCCTGCCATAAAAATCCTTCGAGCACACCGAACAGTCAGGGTTACTTTGCACCAGTTCAGTGCCACACCATATGGCTGTGACATTTTAAATCCTATGTTACATTTGCTAAAACCATATTTTCCATTCCTTGCAGCCACAGCCTAAGGAATAAATGAGCAGGAAAACCACTGCAAAGATAGCAGCCAGCTGAGAGGCAACATTAAAGCAGAAGTATGCCTCAAAACCCATCGCTCCATGGGATTTATTGAATATAAATAGAGTAGCAGGAACAGAACTGAGGTGCCCCAAGCACTCCTGTATCTTGTTTATTATCTGGCATGATGCACATTTATTTATTCCACATAAAACAGAAGCTTTAACAGAGGGAATGAGAACATCTTCAGTCTGCCCAAAGTAGTTAAACCCAGGTTCAAATCACTTCAAAAAGATGAGCAAAGTTAAATACTTCCCATCACCATAAAGTCTGAGTTATAATTAGTAGGTGAATGATTAAAACAGGAATGAGATAGAGGTAGGGAGACACATGTCAGCCCTTCCAGAGATGCTCCATGTGAAATGCAGTACAATAAGCAGCACCGGAACATGCTTACAAATCAGTTATAGAGGGAAGCTAGGCAATTTGTGAATCTAGATCAGACCTTTATGCATTTAGGGAGCTTCACTGACACAGCATTCAGCACTTGTGCCCTTCAGGTATCACCAGTGTGAGGCAGCAGCGAAGCAAGACTACAAATCCACATTTTGGACCTAACTATTTAAAGCACCGATGAGGTGGGTCGTCAGCTCCAGCTGCTTTGGGATAATAAGAACCCAACATCTGGACAAGAGTGCATGGCATACAGCCACTGTCTGCTGCAGCCTTGGAGAGGACCAGCTTTTCCCCTCTCACAGTGCAAAATTGCACTGTGAATTCTTTGCTCTCATGGCTACCTTTTAGCATAGAGGTTCTGTGTATGGAGGTATGAGAAGGTGGATATTTAACATCATGCCAGACAAATCCCTGGTTTAAAGTCTGTCAAGACCAATAAAGTTTCACCATGGAGGAATTTGACCTACTGTTATAATTCAAGGAGTTTCAGGACTAAGGGAAAGTAAAGGAGAATGTGTTCACTGCTAACAGGATGGTTTAAGTATTACTTTTCCAAAGCCATTCATTAATATATTTTTTTTGCACAAAGGAGAGTCACACTCCTATAAATGCTGTCTCATATATTTTGAAGTATAAAAGGTGACCAGCACCTACTCAAATGAATGAAAACCATGTCCCTTTCTAATCAGATTTTAAGGGAGATCACTAATCAGCAATTTTTGAATGAGGAACAGTAGCCAGCTAATCCATATCCTGTGATACCTTCACCTTCCCATTTATCTTCTCACTGCCATTGTTCACATGGTTATTTAGCCGATCAGATGTTGAAATGTTGGGTTGGCGTTTATTCAAGCTACGTAAGCAGTTTTATGCAGACCAAGGGAAAACACCTAAACAGTACCAAAGCAAAGAGCAGATGTCTGCAGTTTATTTTCCTTGATTGAATTACAATGGAATTTACATGAAGTCCTCTTTGTATTCAAGTTATCACATTAGGGAGTCTGGGCTCGTGGTGGGGAATGACAGACGTTTGAGAAATTTGTCCAGCATTTGCAGAGGACAAGCTTCCAGATCCAAGCAGAGAAAACAGCGGAGTTCACTTTTGCAGGACTGGAAAGGACACTGAGATTGCTTTTGTGTTAAGTTCACAGCTGACATTCCTCTTGAGTAGCTCATTTGATGCAGTACATTCTATTCCTGAATTAAGCCAATGTTCTTTAAGGTGTTCAGCCTTTAAACTGTCTTAGCTAAGTATCTTTGAGGGTTAATATTTTGGCTTATCTTGGAGGTGAACTGTAATGTCATTTAATTTAATCAATTGTGTTCAACAGCTGGCAGCCACTGCAGTCACACAGAGTCCTGAAGGAGTTAGTACACAAGCTCTCCTTCCCCCCACCTTCCTAACTCTTCTTGCACTACTTTCCCAAGGCATTAGTGGAGATAAAACCTTATCATCTTCACTGATCTCCAGTGCTGGAAGGAAGGCTGAGAGTTCAGGATTATATGAATGATCCTGTCATTCCTCTGGAGAATGATGCTACCAGTAGTAAAGGAAGGGCTCTTCCTCCTTGGAGAATGAGCTGATACTATGGACTTGAAAGATGGCAGCTATCCTGGCTGCTCCAGCAATTACTGAAGTAGACAGTGTCTGGAGTTTTTCAAAGGCAGCGTGTCAAATGATATTTTACTTTCCAGGTTAGAAGTTAAGCACATAAGTATAAACTGAGCAAAAGCCAAAAGATGCTACCTTTAAAGAAGGCAAAATGCCATCTGTCAGCAGTGCTCAGTCTCTCCAGGAGGCAGAGTTTTCTAGCTCATGCTGAGTTCAGAGTCCCGTGGGACTTAAAGACTGGAAAGCATCGATATCTCCTTTGTGCACTGGCCCTGCTCTGTGCGATTCAGAGTCTGTCTGGCACGCTGCGGTACCGACCCATGGTGGAGGCAGCCTCCACAGCTGACAGTTGTGCACTTCTACAGCCTGATCTATAAGAGGTGGGTGTGCAGGATGAGGGAGCTTTCCAGTGTAAATCCAGTATGAATCAAGGCAACCAAGCATACTGGCATACAAGCATTGTATATTCCCATAGCACGCTCCTCTCCAAGACTGTTGAACACAGAAGGTGACCCTCCTTGGCAGGCATGTGCTATGGGCAATCTACTCTTCTGTCAAATCAGGAACTTCTGAAGATTTGGTCTTTATTTTTTCTCTGGCCTGGAGTGCTTCCTATGCATTATATTAGAGTACCAGCCCCAGAAGAACCAGTGCCTTTTGTATTACTGCAGAAGCAGACACAGAAGTGGTGCAGTTTCACAGTTACTCTTGTGCCACAAGCAACAGCAGATTGCAGACCCTATTGGAGCTCCTTCTTCAGCCTGCTGCCATCAAGAAGAGGAGCAGTTGCACTGCCACACTCCTGCCTGCACCTGCAAGGCAACTCACACCCCTCTTCTCCAAATCATCGTGTTCTGCTCACGATGATCGCTCTTTAAACGGTGAGGGAAGGCCAGTACTCCTGGAAACCCATAAGAATGACTTGGGAAACAACAATAAACCTGGCCGAGATGGTGCGGTTGAAGCCATTTTCTAGAGTGACCAAGGCTGCCTGAAGGGAAATGCAGCAATCTGCAGGTGATCTTTTACCTCACCAGCCTCCACACTCTCTGCTTTTCTGACTCTTTCAGTTGCGCTGATCTTTTGCAGGTACATCTATAATTTCCTATCATTAAATACAGAGAGAAATGGGTGCCTTTGAGTGCAAGGAAAAAACGGACAAAGAAGAGAGTGTTTTGTTTGTTCAGAGCCCAGAACAACTTTAATTTACTCTGGCACTAGCAGACTCCCTAAAAAAACATACTAATTCAGGTTAAAGAAAAAGAGTAATTCATCAACTTTTCCATTAAATCTTACTTACCATCTGTCCAGGCCATTGTAATTCAAATGTTTTCCCCTCCTCATCTCAGACAGAGCTTTTACTCTCAAGTACCTGTTCAGGAAAGAGCTTTTACTTTCATGACTATATATACCCATGCGTATATGAACATAAGAATATGAAAATACAGAAGCATCATCCATACTTCATCACAGACCGGGCACATTAGTCATCATGCTTCTTATCTTTAGTCATGATTGGTCATTAACAAAGCCTTTTAGCAGAATCTTTAAGCTTATTAAAAACTGTGCTATAATACATTTCCTACTTGCTAGTCTATAGGTATGCTGATACAATGGTAATCAAGAAATACATAGCTGCAGCTAAATTATACATTACTAAGAGGGGATGTGTACATTTGAGACTGGACTTGCTAGACTGCCATCTGGGGATGGGTCCCATGCCCAAAAGCTTCATTCTAGTCAAAAACAGTGATGAGTGGGAGAAAGAACCATCATTAACCACAGGCACATATGGGGAACAGCAATACAAAGGACTGACCCAAGATCACATGGGAAGACAGGGACAGAGCTGGTAATTGAACCCAAATGGCCTGAAACGCAGCCCAGTTGCCTTAATAGTAACTTTTTCCATTTTATGGTGGTTTTAATTCTTTTCACTTCACTTAGGTATTATGGTGACAGCTGCCTTACAGAAACCTAAATTGGATGGAAAGCAGGTGTCAAGAATTTCTTGGACACAAAAGTAAGCAAAACAGAAGAGATTTTCACTTTCTCCAGGGTGTGTACTGACTTGTCTGCTATCTTCATCATAAGAACACACGACTGCAATAGCTTCCCTAGCCCTTTTATATAGACCATTTTTTGTAATTGATAGTGTTACTGTGAAAAGCAATCTGCTGCTGAGTTAAAGATTAAACCAAAACTAAGCCCTCAGTTTTTGTGAATGTGTGTATTATTCAATGATCCTGTTTATTATCAAGGTAATTCTACTTTTTAATGCCCATGAAGATTAAAAATAAACTAGTCAAAGCAATGACCTTACCATAAATTATATTCCCAGAAGGGATGAGTCTGAATTGTCATTACCAGAATAGTCTGCCTCAATCATTTTGAAAAAGTTGTGTTATAAAACAGGATGATCTGCACACATTTTATACAACTCAATTTCACCTAATATTTTCTTTGTAAATTCAAGACCTGGCGACACGTACACGTTCTCACACTTTCTTCATTAACAGGAGAGAGAAATTTTTTCTTTTTCAACACACAGTCCAGCTGAAGCCAAGCACTCAAGTAGGACAGCAGAGAGAGGAAAGGAAAAAGCAGCCTTACAAACCCACAAAAATATTTCTGCCTGTTGTGTGCAAAGCACCAACCTTAAAGCACAGCTGGTTAAAGAAATCTCTTATTGTCCTGATGGCAGGCGGGAAAATTTATCTGACTGCTATCAGCTGCATCCACTGGTGTCGCCAGCAAGGGCAGTATTAAAGCCTTTGCTGACCTGGAAGAGAGGAAACCCAGGCTCTGGCCACAGGGCTGTGTGACCTTCTGTTCTGCACCTGGTTCCTCTGACTAAACATTAATACCTACCTGTAAGTTAGTCACTGCCAACATAATTGAGAGCAAATGAACTCATCCAAACCAGATGTTTCAAGTATGACAACAAAAACCCATCCTGAAATTGCTTCTCTCTCTCCATTAAGCAAAAGAGGACTTTTGGGCAGCTTCCTCAGCTGAGAAGGTGTAAACCCAGTGAGATGAATCATGGTCAAGTCCCTTCTACAGAATTTTACAGTGGGTAGTGTGTGTGTAAGTTGTGTCACTTCCACTATACAAATAAGTATAGGAAAAACAGACCTGGACCTGTTAGAGCGGGTCCAGAGGCAGGCCACAGAAATGGTCAGAGGGCTGGAATATCTCTGTTATGAAGAAAGGTTGAGAGAGTTGGGGTTGTTCAGCGTGGAGAAGAGAAAGCTCTGGGGAGACCTTATTACATCCTTTCAATACTTAAAGGGGGCTTATAAGAAAGATGGAGAGAGATTTTTTACCAGGGCATGTAGTGACAGGACAAGGGGGAACAGTTTTAAACTGAAAGAGATAGATCAGATAGAAGGAAGAAATTCTTTACAAATGAGGGTGGTGAGACACTGGAACAGGCTGCCCAGAGAAGTTGTGGATGCCCATTCATTGGAAGTGTTCAAGATTAGGTTGGACAGGGCTTTGAGCAACCTGATTTAGTGGAGATGTCCCTGCCCATGGAAGGGTGGGTGGAAGTAGAGGATCTTTAATGATCCCTTCCAACCCAAACCATTTTATGATTCTCCATTTATTAAAAAAAGACTAACGTCTTCAAAATACTATAAATTCAATCAAAACTCATGGTCAAGATAACAGTCCCTTGGGACCTGGGTCTGTGATCTTTCATCCCAATGTGCCTGCCCTCATCAGCTCCTCTCTTTGCTGTGTAAATATGCAGCATTACTGCAGCATGTGAGGCAGCTATTCATAGCATGACTTGTTTGCATTTTTTCGGTTGCTATATATTCACAACTGATTGCCTTGCAACCCTGGTTTTGTTTACACTTCTCTAGTATTGATTTTATCAGTTGTGCATACATACTTAAAGGTTATTTTAGTACAAGGCCATTTAAAGCCTTTCAAGCCAATCAGTGCCATTGAGAAGTCGCAATTCACAGGCACACAGGAGACACGACAATTTTGCCATCTGGATCTGAAGCAAGAAATGGAAACAAGAACATTTTACCTTAATTTAAATAAGGACTAACCCCTGACACACCAACAGTCATTTATAAATCTTGGTCATCTCCTGTGAACGCATTCTTTTTGTTTCAGGGACCCAGAAATGCAGCTGCAGTACTTTCCCTCTGAGGAGGGACTGTGGTCCTGATCCACACTCAGAGTTTGAACCCAGCTGCCCTACAAGCATTGTTCAGAGCTTGCAAAGCAGAAGCAGAAAAGTGTGGTCCAAAAAACCTTGCAAACACACCACTTAAGCAAAATGTGGATTCAGCCCCCAGGTATATCCCCTCTTGAAACAACAGCTGTAAGATCTTTTATGGTGTCAGAGTAATGTTGAATAAAATATTGTGGCAAACGTATCTGTTCTCAAAAAAAAGACCATCAAAACTATTTGAGATTTCTTCTGGAGACATTGCATATTTTGGTGGGGATAAAGTATTTGTTAAAGGTCAAAACATTTTGTCTGCCATTTTCAAAACAAAACAATTTTTGGTTGAGACTGACAGTTGCCCCAGCATTTACCTTTAGTTGTTTTTTTCCTCAAATTAACTCCAATGAAATATTTTTAAGACTTCAGTTTTTTAACAGGATGAGCAACACTCTCCCCCCCCATCCCTGTCCCGCCCCCAAGAAATCATTCTGGGTCAATGTGAATGGAATTTTTTTCAGTCAGTGAACTGAAAAATCAATTATTCCAACAGTCACTGCTGTGAGCAACTCAAGGGCAATGTGAGACCAAGAGACAAATTGGGAAAGAAGAACTGACTGATCCTGTCATAATACTTCCCAGTATTGTGCTACCCATCTTTTTCCAACAGGTTCCCTGTTAAAGTTTCCAGCTGAGTCACATCTCTTGCTCAAATCTTGCTAGTTTGGGTGTTTAAAAAAAAACAGCAAAAAACAACAAAAAAACCCAACACAACACAAGAAGGAAAATGAAAGCAGCAGTGTTCCATTTCTGCGGCTGGAAGCTGAGAAGGGTATACATTTATTTTCTTTATTTAGTTAAATTAGCAGTCATTTTGAGAAACCATTCTATTAATGTCCCTTCCAATCCCAGGTAGAGTGGGCAGGGGAGGACAGGCACTGAAATACTCTTCATAAGATCATGACACAAATGCTAACATTAGTGTACTCACACTCATTATTTTCTGGGATTCTTAAAATACCAATTCATTTCTCATTTCAGGAACTTTATCTCTGTTCACTCTGAAAAAAATAGTACATATTTATCCATATTTAAATACGTCTTGAGATACTTAACTTTCCCCTACCTCTTCTTCTTTCATCTCGTTTACTATAACTGGCTTGGGAAGCATTTAGAGGATTTAATGCATAGCCTCAAGACACTTGATATGTGGCTGTACTTATCTATACCAGTGAAGAAACACGGGAGCTTTGTTAACTTGTGATTTCTCCCAATAGCAACACAAACCAAATCTAGTTCTTTTGGCAAAATTGTGTGAAAATGTGGGTGAGGATACCAATTCTGTTAATTGATGAGAGCTGCTGTTTTCTCCTCTTTCTGCACACAAGGTTAAATGAAAGTAATAACAAGTCCCATCAAACTCAAGATCCAATCTCTCACACAACAGGTCACCTAGTTCTGTGTGCATCAATATATTGCATTATCAAAAACATTTTGATATTAAGGGGGGGGGGGGGAATCTATTTCTAATTTCATTTTCTCACTTCTCATTATTTCCCTGTTTATCTACAGCGAAAGTAAAATTGGTTTGAGTGTAGCTGCAGCTGCCTAAGAAAGAGTAAATATCTGTGCTGGAAAATGGTAGGATCGCATGAAGTTTGCCATCTGGCCATGGGGTATAAATGTATGATTACATTATGTTTGACCACTGATGACTCCCTTGCTTGGATGACTTTACTAAAAGCTTAACTGGCATCATCCTGTAGCAAGGTTTTTAAGTAGTCTTCTTCCACAATCCTGCTAAAGGTGAAAATAATTTCATATTAAGGTGCCAAAATTAAGTGATTCGGTTCTCACATGGGAACAGTATTTTCTTAGTGCCAACAAGACTTTCAGTTTCCAGGTCTGAACTAAATTTTGGATTCCGATTTAAAAAAAAAATATATAAGGCCATTGAACAACCATTATGGAAGAGTAAAAGGAAAAGGAGAGTAAATTAATTTTCATTTAATTGAGGATCAATGCCTTTTGCCTTTAAGCAACACTACTTAAAAGTCACTCTGTTGCCTGAAAGTAATGTGCTTTTTATTGTTTGGCATAACTCCAAGGCTTGCTATAACTACAAATAACTGGAAAAATTAAAACTATTTCTGGTTCTTTCTAGTTTGTTTACTTCTGCATTTGCATGCACTCTGTGTATCTCCAGTTTCATTATTTTCCCTGTTTCTGTGACTCTTTCACACTGCAATAGCAGAATGAAAATCATGATTGCAAAGCCCCAAGAATTTGCAGAGCAATCACAGTGTAGAAATTTTATCTGATACTGCTTTTAACACTTTTTTTTAGAAATTAATATATTTCAAGTTGATAGGGTCCCTTTAAATCCTTCTACTCTGATAATCTGTATTTCTGATTATCTTATGCATAAGTACCAGCTTGAATTTTTCAAAGCAAGACATCATTTTCTTATTTTCTGCAAAGCTTTGCAACATGCATTTTTTGGATTTTCCCACTGATGTTGAGATGAGGATTTATATGACATTTCTAAGTTCTGAGAGTGACTTGATTTTCTTCTTCAAACACCCCAGGTACCTTGCCTTCTTTTAAGCATTCTCTTTCATGGCCCAGTTCAGCAAAAGCACTTAAGCACAAGCTTAATCCTTGGTCAAGTAAAGTACATAAACATGTTAATATGAATGCACACCCTAAAGCTAACACCAAAATGTGTGACCATTCTATCTCCTCCTGACTTCAAAAGACTCGTAGTCCAGGTATTTTCAGAATGGCAATATATTTCATTTAATAATAAAAATATATTTCCATGATCTTTCAGATCCCGTAAAAGGCCAAACTATTTCCATCTAACTATTGCCTCGTCTCATATCAGAATGAAAAAATAGCTTTAGTAGTTTTGACAACAAAATCTTTTTCTTTCCATTTGGTAAAGAGAGCTTCATACTGAAAACTATAAAACTCAAAGGTACCACTGTTTAATGTGTTTGAATTCACCATCCTTAGTAGTCAGAGCAGGCTGAGAATTTTCCAACAGAGTACCTCTCTGCTGGAAAACACTGTTTCATGGCTGAAACACCCTGCGTTTGGAAGTTCCCTTCTCCCCTGCCTGCCCCGGCTGGCCCCAGTAGGACCCAGCCCTTCACTGGGCCTATGGGACTGTGATGAGAAGGAGCGAGTGCAAGAAGAGGAGTGGGAAGTGCCTACCAAGCCTGGTGTTTGTGAGCAGGACTGAGAGATAAGATTAACAAACATTTTGGGAACCAGCTATATTTCTAACAGCCAGCTGGACTGGACCACCTGCAACACTGCTCTGGTTTCGATGAAGCAACACTTCATGGTGTTAATTTCCTCGGTTTTTTTGCTTACTTTGTCTCAGGATCACTGAAAAGATACTCAACACTAAATTTTCATCTGGAAGTTTGACCCTAGTGTTGTCCAATTTCTGTTGAAATTATTCCCTTGTAAAAGCCATCAGCATTTGTGGACTGTAGATCCAATTCAGCAAAGCTTCACTCTTAAAAGTAACTTTGTTATGCCTGAACAATCTACGTACAGCGATAAAACATGTACTTTTGTAGGGCACATTTGTAAATGTATAAACTTTTTCAGGTCCTTGCAATTTTTCCTTCGATTTCTACTAGAATCTCTGTTTGGGTGCTTTTCCAACCTTTAGAAATGGGATATCACCACTGCTTACACTGTCCTGAATTGCTGGGTGCGGATGGCATTCCCATTTTAGGATGGGTTATTCGATGTATTTCAGGATCCTTGTGCAAGTCCCTGATGTTTACATAACATTTTTGTAAAGTATGTGTCTTGCTGAATAGTGGCTAATAGAGTTAAATGTAGTATGGCATTTGGAAACATTGCAAGCTCACAACTTTTCACAGTTAATAATACAGGAAAAAAATTGAACAGAATGCTTTATGGCAGTGTGCGTTTACTGCATGTCTATGTTTTGTGCTGACTGCATTTATGTTACATTAGCATGAAAATCGTGCCACTAATGAGATTCAGTGCATTTTAAGAAACACTAACAATGATCTCTGAGAAAACCCAGAATATAAATTCCACAATCCGTTGTCAAAAAAAAAACATTATACTATTCATATTTCTAAGTGTGGTGTTGTAAAGATGCCTTGATTTCTTTTCAAGCCCTGTAAGCATTGCATAAAAGAGTCTGTGCTGGTAAAATTACCTGGCAGTGCCTGATGTTCCATGATCATTGTTCCTGCAGTACAGCTGGAAATTCAGAAAATCAGCAGTCAGTATCTGATTAGCCATGCTTAATCGCCATGAGCAGCAGTTCTGGGAACAAATGCCTAGTCCTGCTAACTCAGTCTTATCTTCATCTCCACAATAAAAAGGTTTCCTCATCTATGGCCTATTTGCTCCCAGTTAACTTGATGGTAAAATGTCCATTTGATACTGCTATCACTTCTCCAGTGATGGAGGATTATTTCTTGACCTTCCCTGAAGCAAAGCTATAACTGTTCCGGACTGGTCTATGAGTCTGGCCAGTAATGAGGTGACTGCTCCTTTTCTAGATATGAATAACTCATTTTAGATCAGAAAGTTTCAGTTTACATTAGTTTACATTGTTCAGTTTACAATGCATTTCTTGAATTGCAAGTTGCCCTAGTATTTTTTAAAAAAAAATCAAAAAGTCATTATTTGCCATTTTACTTAAGCCCACTGTGTGCTAATAAGAAAAAACAGATTAGCAGTGAAATTAATTTTCGTTGGGAATAAAGATGATGGGAATCTCACAAAATTCACCTTGTGATTAAACCGATTTTTAATAAAAATATTTTATATCTTCTATAAATATAAAATTCTTATTAAAGCAGGTTAAGAAATTACTTTTTTTCTGGGGAAAAAAAAAAAAAACACATAAAGAAGCAACTACAATTTTAGCTTTTACTCTAAATTGCCATCCAGTATCAATGGATAAAACCAAAGAATTTTAATTAGATTTAAAGTCCTTTGCTTTTTTTTTTGAATATTAAATTTAACTAAAAAATAAAAGTGGAGTTATAAGCATTTTGAGCAGCTCTTCAGGACGTAACAAAGTGAAAACACACATTATTAAGTGACTGAGATGGGTCCAGGGCTTATAATTAACCATTGCTGTGCTTGTTGAACAAGGGTTCACATATAGACCAGAATTGCTAATCACCTTCTCAAAAAACTTGTTTTGAGTCATAATAATTTGTAAAACAATCAATGTCTTCGTACATTTGCCCTTGTGTGATCCCTATTATAAAAGCAGCTACGTTCACAGGCCTATGCAGGCATTCAAAGGTTTACAGACTGCTTTAGCAGCCCAGTCTAGAGGCTCTACCCTGACAAACTCTGTGCCTGGATACCTTCAAGTGACTGCACAGGAACCAGCACACCTACAGGGATCTGCCTACCCAGAATGGACAAGTTCATTGGCATTTAATTCACTCAACAGAAGCTATGCCTCGTTCAGTATTTCCCTAAGCTTCCAGTGCGCAGGGGAGATGCATGATATAGGCTGCTCTCTTTTTCTGACCCTTCCTACTTTTAGCCAACGCCAGAGGTAGGATGATGAGCTAGACGGACACTATGTCTGACCCCGTTTTTACAGTGATCAGGACCAAGGCTTTGCTACTTACGGTGTCCTGATACTTAGGCTCAACACTTAGTCTAACTTAAGTATGAACATAAGCTGCATGTAAGTATGACACTTAAGATGTTTCCCCTAAGTGTTTGCAGAAGTGAGTCTCCTCCCGTATAAACAGAATATGCTAAAGAACACCCCTGTATATAATCAGAATAGCTGATTCACACGTAAGCATGACTACTGAGACACAAATTATGGAAATTGATTAAAATTTCTAGACAGAACCTCAGCCCCAACCTGCTGTTTCTCTCATACTGACATTGGACAGTTTGAAACAGGGACTGGACAAAGAAGCTCCGTTCTCTATCTCATGAAAGGATTTATTCCATCCATACTACACCCTCAGAGCTCAGGAAAAAAAACAGGCACACCAAAAACAAAACAAAAAACCACCACACACACAAAAAAAACAAAACCAAAACAAAGCACACAACTCACAACTAGAAAAGTTTAGAAAAAGAACTTGTAACCAGCCACACTGAAAGAAATAGAAATGTTACAGCCCCAAAGTGTTCCAGCTGAAAGGCATCTTTAAAAGCCTTCTGAAGCTTTCTTAGCTTCTGAGCTAAACCACTATCTAAGCAGGTTTCTGAAAGTCGTCTTTAATAGCAAACCAAAACCTTCCCTATCGCCTGTGCAGCTGTCAGTCTCTCTTCCATGCCCTAAACCTGCTAAGATTTGCAGCTGTCTTTTAGGAACATCAGAATTGCTTTAATGCTGCAATGCCCTAAGAAGACATGCCTTTTTCAGGTAATCTAGATCCGTCAATCTGTCCAAAACTAGTACATCATTCCATAGTCAGTAGTTTATTTTGTGACAGTAATAGGCAATAAAATAATGCAGTGAAATATTTTAGCGTGAGGAGTCTTATTCAGTATAGGTTAATAAAGTCTGTGTGATTCATCATGGCACATTATTTATCCACAGTAATTTACTAGGTAGATGTGTGAAATCCTATTGAAGTCAGTTGAAATTTATGTGCTGGGCAGTCTTTAGCTCTTTTTTTTTTATTATCATTTTATTTTTTTTACCCACAAAGGACATTTACTATCACCACATCAACTGAACAATAAACAAGTGTTGTAAGAATTGCACGATTTCTGGTTAAAAAGGCAAGACACAGATTAATACTGATTTTTTTACAATGCAGATCTGGGAAGACCTTTTAAACTGCTGCTTTCTAAAAGTGATGCAAATTCTGCTGAAAGCACTGTAACAGTTAAAAATAGTTTGGGAATTAAAACACATTTGGACACAGAATTGAATGGCTATATATATATATACATAAATAGAAACACCCACCAAGGACAATTTTTAAAACAATTTAAGTTAAACCACTGTAGCTTACGTGCTAAGACAAGCCCCACTAGTCTGAATATTGGAATAGAGCACTAGGTAATGGAAATTTATGAAAAATGATCACAGAACTCTGCAAATGAAAATATTATTAATTAACTGCCTGAGAAAACAGTATCATAAAGCACTTGAGGGTGTTTTCTGAAAAATTCATTACTGATAGTAAAGGCTGAAAACTTAAGAAGAAAAGTTATCTCCTCTCTTCCACAATCAAAGCATCTCTGGTGTTAGCAACACAATGTGAAGCTTGTCTGGGAGCAAAACACTGTCTCCCTGGAAACCGCTAGAATGTGTCACTTCATCTGATCCCAAAATGAGAGATAAGAAACAAGAAGTGTGAAATCCTTTGCTGTGAAGGTTAGCATTTTATTAACAAACACCTGCAGTTTGATGTTTAGCCGTACCTGAAACATATGATTTCCTAATTGCTGCAAAAGGCATTGAATCTCCTTTACAGTTGCATCTGTCATGACAGAGGTCCTTCCTTTCACTGTTATTTTCCTGCCTGTTTAACAGATTATAGGCTCAAAACAAAATTATAAATATCTCTGTGCATAATTTCTTAATTAACACACTCTTTACTTCACTAAAAATTACATTAACACTTTCTTGGAAGCAAACTTAACATAATTATTCAACACTGCCATTGGGACTTTATCAACAAAACTGTTATGTGTATGCTAGGCATAGATCTAGGATTGCTCAAAACAAAGTCATGCTAATAATTTTAACTAAGAACACCTCCTAAACCAAAGCTGTAGAGAAGGGACATTGATTCAGTAGCAAACCAGCCAGTGTGCATCATGAGGAACAATTTTTTCTGTTAAAGCTGCTCTGGATTCTCTGATCTGACTAAAAATTAAGACTTGCTGGGGAGCTTCTCGGTCTCCACACCTGTAATTCTCCAGATTTGGACTGGAATTTCTGGTCACAATCAGACAGAGAGATAGAGAGCGCACTGTGGGGCAGCAGTAGTCATGAGCAGGTTGATGCCCTTCAATTACATGGCTCTTTCCACTCTACGTGACCTGGATCCATGCAGGGCAGTAGTGCAGGCTAAAGCTAAAGCGTCCTTAGATTTCTTGAATAAATCAATGGATGGAGAGAAAAAAGCAAAGTGAACACTAAGCTCTTGGCGATCATGGGTTGAAAGCGTTATCCATTTTCTCTCTGTTTGGAAGGCAAGCTGCTTCAAAAGCCCTTAGTTTCCTACCACTGCAGAGGGGAAAGGAAGTTAACTTCTCTAAAAGGTGCATGAGATACAAAATGCTTTCATATCTAACTCAGTTATTTACTTAGTCTGAAGCAAACTTTACTGACATGAACATACTCCCCACCAGGCCTACTGGGCATAAGCAGAAATCTGCAGTGAATAAAACATTTGAACACAGGACCCTTAACTTTTATAGTTTGCAGGTGGAAATGCATCCCTATGAATGAGGGAGGACTGCAGAAAGAGAGCCCAAACACCATATTTGAGAACCGGACTCTACACCTGCTTTCTCAACATGGTACCAAAGCAATGGTGGGTAAATGTCTTTGATCACAGTGATCACAGCTGCACCAGTGATGACAGTTTGTCCATCCCTCATCATGTAAGCCTTTGAGTTGCAAATCTATCTGCTCCACAAAAGTGCTGTAGCAGTCAATGGATAGTGAGACATAAGAAGCTATATAATATTAAGTACTCTGGAAATAAAGCAAACCATCAATTGAATTTATGAATTTAACATTAGGAAACTACCCAAAGTGGAATGTTTCAATCCTGAACTGCCCATGCTTTGGTGTCTCTGTCTGTAATAAAAGAATGCCACAACCACTTTTTGCAGCATGTTATGAAAGTCAGTTCATTAATAGTAGAAGCCCTCAATCCGTACAGAAATTAACGTCTTTTTCTCTTGAGGACAGTCTGAATGACATGTCATAGAGAGGGCATGGGCCAAGGATTAAGCAGTGAGGGTGAAATGGAGTGGTGAACTTCTATTCATTTAGAGATTACTTACACTGTGATGAGTGGGGACCATTTAAAACAAAAATAGTATGTGATCATGAAATTAAAGAATTATCTCTATTACAACACAGTCTTTAATATCATGATCATACGGTACTAATGTTACAAAATTAATTAATACTTAATTTCAGTATTTCAAAGCTTTCAAAAGGTAGGGTTGCAGTTCCTTCTGTACGTAATCATACATATAACTGAGACAATACCCTCTTTTGAATCTTGATAGGAATACTTTCATAACACAACTCTCAAGATGAGGGTAGCTGTACAAAAGCGAGTATGGGACAAAAGTGATGTAAAGTGAAGGGAAAATGAAAAGCCTGACCAGACCATTCTTTGAAAGAGTAATATATTTGCTAGATTTTCTATTAGCAAAAAGCCTTACAGAAGCAGTAGCCAGCAAAGACAGTGATATTATTATCAGAATGAGGGACAGTCATCAACAAAGAGAAAACCAAACAATTTTTAAAACATTAGGTCCTAATTGTGAAACAGCACACACGATTTTAAATGTTTCCTTGGAAGAATACGGTCTGTCATTCCCAGACTGACAACTTTCAAACGATATTCTGCTATGCATCCTATCTTGCCTTCCCCTGTACTCTTAATATTTAGATAAATCACCTACCTTTTTAGCTTCTTTGGACCTTTTTGTTACCGATGCAGTGGAATTAATCTGTGGTTCTTCCTTTCACAACTACTGTCATTATTATGCGATAGAGAGAACACTGAAGTGGCTAGTCTGACCAAATATTGGCTACTGATGGATTAAAATGCATGCAGAAATTTCCTTAGATTCCTAGCAGACATCAGAAATCATAACTGTGACTTTTGTTTCTAAAAAGGGTGGACCAGATGAGCTGTCGAGGTCCCTTCCAACCTGGCGTGTTCTACAATTCTATGAAAAACAAAACCTATCAGGACAGGATATATTCCTACTAGAGTAATATTTTTTTTTTTTTTTTTAAATAGGGCATATCATCATGGATAAAACTAATAAATAATAGCTCTCTTAGCCAGCTACTGGAAAAGCTATTGAGAAGAGCGAATAAACAAGGGTTTTATGTTCTAATTAAACAAGCAAAAGAGGAGTAGTTCAGCTAGTAGCTAAGGTGACAACAAAAGGACATATGGATCAGAATCTGAAGAAACAGAAAGCAGAATTCATGGCAAGTATGTGACTAGCAATGTCAGGCTCTCTAGCAGCCCACGCTGATACCTAAAAACACAGCTGGAAACTCATGCTTATTAGCATGAGGATATTGTTTGTTGATTCTTGATTGCCTGGTGTTTCTGCCTAGAAAGAATTAATAGGCTAGCAAATTGCAAAACCTCTGGAATTACTAGCAAATTTCTTTGCTGACCCTACTTCAGAGAAACGAAGAAAAGAACAGTACTGCTGGTATGATGGATCATGTTGCACAAGATCTTTATGTTAATCAAGTTTTTAAAAAGTTACCAGTAATCTCTATCCACTGGAGCTGCAAACCCTTGAAAATATCATTTCCTCCAGCTGCAGTATTCTAATCCCAAAGGAAAGCAAAAGAACCTGGTATCTAAGAACTTTTAAGATGAGTCCCTGTGAGATCATTATACTGATTACAGTATGATCTTTTTCCTTTTTCAGTGGCCCCAGACAAGTGTCCCAAATAAATACGCTGACAGGAACTCTAGAAAGTTGGTCATCTATAGCTCAAGCCTGTAGCAAATCCTAAAATGGCCCCTTGTTGCCAAGAGCAAAAATGTAAGCAGAAGTTGCTGGAGCTGTTATATGGAAGCGCCACAGAGAAAATGCTATAAGGAGCTGTAATTCTTCCAAGAAGCACATTCCCCCTTTCACCTGGAATTTAAAATACATGAGTGCACCAGAGATACTAACAATGGTGAAAACAAAGGTGAAGAATTGGTGGGGGGAAAAAACCCTAACATTTTTATTGATGTAGAGATGAAACAGTTACCGGAAGAAGAAAAGGCAGAGTTTGAAACACCATGGGCTTCCAACATGTTCACAGTCAACCTCTGCTTACCCCAGAGATAAAGAAAGCTTTCCTAGCTACAGAAACAGAACTTAAGCAACCCCTGGTTCCTTATGGTTATGTTTCTATTAAATCCGTTCTGGGATCTTGCAGAAGCAATCTTGTAGCTGAAGATTGCATTGTTAGAAAGCAGCACTGTCTGCTAAAATTCATTAACAGTAATGTGGAAAAAAAACAGATTTGATGTATTTTCTCGTTCTCAAATGCTTGCCATAGTTGAAATGCAGTACTGAAAGATAAGCCACAAGAATGTTACGAAAAGAGAGGAATGAAGTGGTATAGGCAAAAGAGAACAGCTGCATTTTCAGTTGAGGAGGGTTTATTGCACTGAAGTATGATAAGAATAGTAAAGGAGCGAAAGGAGAAAAGAAGTAAAGGAGTAAAGAAAAGCTAAAGAAAAGTAGAAAGAAAGAAGAAAAGAATATTGCCCTCCCTCCAAAAGTATCAACCCAGCGCATAAGTTTAGTACTGAGTACTAAAAGAGCACATGATTTTGAAGCTATGGATCTTTGCATGTCTTTAAATTCTATTGCTTGCTCACATAAAACGAAGCTTGCCTGTTCTCTAATTTTGCTGTCTTCCAATTATGCTTTTCTCCTGGAAGATATTCACCTGTAATACAAATTCTGTTAGAAACCTGACCCATTGCCATTGGCAATAGGAATGAGATTAATATTCTTCATTTCTTTCTTTTTTCCATAGTAGTCCAGGCTTACCATTTTGGTTCTTCACAAGCTAGCTCAGATAACCGCAACTGTCAGAAAAATAAAGCTTAGAAAATGCTAGTTTACTCTATTCATATGATCTCTGTTCTCCACCATATCTCACTGCTGAAATCACAGAATCATAGAATGGTTTAGGTTGGGAGGGACCTTGAAGATCATCGAGTTCCAACACCCCTGCCATAGGCAGGGACACCTCCCTCTAGACCAGGTTGCCCAAGGCCACGTCCAGCCTGGCCTTGAACACCTCCAGGGACAGGGAAATCTACCTTGCCAGTCAGATTTTAGTGGTGATGCAAGAAGAGGAATATGCCTTTGTGACCCTAATGCTGTCTCAGTAGGACTCAAAGAGGCAGAAAGATTTGAACATAGAACACAGAACAGTGCACCACTGCCTTACACCATGGCTAAAGTAATGGTAGAGAATTCAGTTTCCCTGGACATTCCATTCTGATATTTGAAATTTAAGAGAGTGCTTTGGTTGTAACAGCTTCACAATATTTTCTCCATGTGCAGCCTATTTGTTGTGTTGGTTTTCTTGGCTGAGGCTCTTTTGTCTATTACTATGCACTCCCTCAATGCCTCCTTTGCGCTAGCAGCATTCCTCCCACACAGATATCAGGGCTGCTCGCTCATGCCAAAGGTCTGATTTCCAGCTTATGTCAAGATTTCATAAGACCACAATATTTTTTACCCTGCCTAAACTGTCAGATAGAAGTTGGCAGAACTCGGTAACAATTTTAATGCTGTTTTCTGAGGAACAGATGATGCTCTAACCTGTATTTCACATAGTTTTTTACTAATTCAGCCTTCGCTTTTGGCTACATGGCTTGTCATTAAGTCCTTGCAGAGGTATGGTTCTCTCCCTGTGAATCAGGCTTATAGGCTAACAGCAGCTTTGTGTTAGCCTGCTTCTTGTTGATAACAAGTTTGCTGTGATCTGAAGAAGAAATGCTGTGCATTCATGAGGTTAACCTGGACCCTACTTGATATTTTGCAGAATATTTTGAGATTTGAGTAGAAAGGGGAAAAGAAGGTTAGGAAAGTTGGTTTCCAACAGGGGTGTCCCTCCCTATGCTTCAAGAGTAATCTGGAAAACGATAAGCTACGGGAAGCATTGCTGTAGGATTTTCTGCCAAAAAAATTATATTCATTGATGTTTGCTTACCTTCACTTCCATCTGGTACATCCTCCACTTTTTCAGAAATGCCTATATAGTGTGTAAAATGCCATCCCAGGAACACCTTTAATGGCCCCAGAGCTTGCTTTCTGCAATGTTCTGCATGGTATGAAGGGGAGAAGGATAAACCAGTGGTGTGGACAAAAGAGTGCTGTGGTTATCACAGCTTTCATGGTCCCTACACAGCACTTTAAAATACAGTTTATCGAGCAGAAAAGGAGTTAGCCTTCTAGTGAAAATAAAACAACTTTTTGGGATTTTAGCAAAAGCAAACTTCTTTTATGTAACTGCTATAGACTACACTAAATTAATTTGAGCACAAATTTTTGCAGAAACCTCTTCTGTTTTCTCCTATACAGTATCTGTTGGCCTGACAGCCAGCAAATGCATCACCATTTAGTTCATTCTCACAGGCGATAGACTTTAAAACACATCAAAGGTTGTGCCAGACTACTGCACATCTTTAAATACTGCTTCAGACTTTGTACAGCTCTGGTTATGGCATGCTCTGAACGTCAAACACAAGCAAAGCACAAAGCAACTGCCACATCAGCAGGTGTAACTAACCACAACGTTGATATGGAGAATTATGACATTTACTAGTGAAGAGCAGAATACTGCAGTTGATCTGAATGTTAATAAGCAAACTTTTTTCTTACACTCTGTGTTTATCTATAGCAAAGAAAGAAAACTATGCTAAAAATGGTGGCTTAACTGATAAATAGGCCACCTCAGCTGGCAATCTAGTATTGTAGATACAGTTATGGAAAGGTGGAAAATAAGATTTAGCCACCCACTTTCTTGTTAGTTAGGTCATTACTTGGCTAAATCCTCTATTTATGCCCACAGCTAAATGATATGAAAGCTAATATGATGTTCACAATTGCACATTCAAAATTCAGGAAAGCCTCAAAAAGTAAGGCTCATCTTCCTGAAATAGGAATGCACATCAGAAATCAAAATTAAAAATCCATTAAAATCTCCAGATGAGGCAGGAACGAAGACAAGTGTGACCCTATAAATGCTGATAGGTACAAGCAGCTCTGCACGGGTTGCTGAAATAACGCAACATCTATTATTTTACTTCCTTGTACAGAGTTGTTTAGTGCTCATTCAAAGGGTTGTGGATATTCTTGGATGCTCTCCAGTCCTTCTGAAACATTCAGGCTTTTTGTCATCTCTGGATCCCTGTGTGCCTCCTGAGGCACACAGCCAACAGCCTTGAAGCACAAAGCAGAGAC
This sequence comes from Pluvialis apricaria, assembly GCA_017639485.1. Lineage (NCBI taxonomy): Eukaryota > Metazoa > Chordata > Aves > Charadriiformes > Charadriidae > Pluvialis > Pluvialis apricaria. The sequence continues at coordinate 42,412,746 of CM030008.1, read as the reverse complement.
CAACACAGTAATACCTCCCTCCGGCGTAGGAACACTGGAGATTCAGGAAGGGAATCTTCTCACTCCTTTCATATCAGTGCAACTGCATCATGGCTGACATTATTTGGTCACACAGGTGTCGATTTTTTTTTCCTAATACAAAAGATAACTCGGATAGAGGGACAGAGGAGCAAGTGCCTTTTGATCATCAATATTTCAGTAAGAAGTATTCTCTTAAAGGAATAAGACATCTTAGAAATCTGACTTAATATCTTCTCCTAGAGAGAAAAGAAACCCACTCAATTGCAAGGAAGTGGAACACCAAATTACGTTACGTGCCCTGGAAAACTCAACTGCACATCATCTCTGTCAAATAATCAGAACAGCATTTGAACCTATCCAACAAAAAGTGAGAGATTAAATAAACCAATCAACAAAAAAATAAAAATACTTTCAACTTCTGTATATTTGTGGCCCACAAACCTCCTCACTTCATGTTTATTTCCACCTTCTTGCTTTTGCCAAGGTCACTCAGGGCCCTGAAAAAGTTTAATCTTTTCTCATCCAGACAGGAGAGGGAGGGACTCAAAATACCACCCTCGGAAGTTCTTGATACTATTGAAGGAACTACTGTTAGCATGGATCTTTGCATTAATTTCATAAGAAAAGAGCTGGGTGTCTGATTTTAGAATTGGGGTCACTGTTGCTGGTGTGATGGACACACTGTTTGGGGGCACAGAGAACTGAAGACAGAGCTGTTGGTACCCATAATACCAACAAAAGATGAAACAATCCTCCCAAGTGCTTTGACCCCTTCCCATGAATTATTCCTCAAAAGTCAACTCGTTTTGGCTGTCTTCTCCCTGCAGTTTGCTTCCAGAATCCTCTTTCACTGGTAGCCAGCCAAACAACACTCACAACAAGGGAGGAATGCAGCAAGACACAATAACCCATAATAAAAGTATATTTCAAAAATTCTGAAACACAGCTACAACCCAGGGCAGTTTGCAATTCTAGATTCTCCAAATGAAGCCAAAAAACCAAACCTGGTAAAGATGAAATCGGCAGCCTCACAGTTTGAAAGTAGCAGCCTCTCTCCTACCTCTTCCTTTGTTTATTATTATTTATTTTTCATTTAGGAAAGAACACTGGAAAGGCAACACTGAGATGGATAGCCTGGAGCTTTAATAGTGCTTATTACTTCAGGTTTACACAATGAGGAATTCATACCTAGTGACTTAATAACGTTGATAGCATCATCAATCTTGCCACAGAAAATGGCTAATCTACTTTAGCAGCAAGTTCATTAAAGGTTGAGTCTTTTTTTTTTTCTCTAGAAAAGAAAGGGAGCCAAGATAAGGACCTTCCAGAGAGTATTTGCAAACTATTTCTATAAGCAGGCTAATATGGCAATTCGCAACTAGGAAGGGAGAGAGGAATGGAAAAATCATAAATTCTTAAGAAAACATTATAGCACATAGATTAAAAAGGTTATTGCTTCGAAGATTGAAGAGTTTTAAATGAAAGTGGCTGGGGCAGAATAAAATGGATATCCACAAAAAATGAGATTCTAGGAGGAGAGTTAATGATGAAGTGCCGAGCTGGCAGGAGGCCAGCATTGTCCAGATTAGTTCAGTTGAGTAGGAGGGATAATGTCAGCTGACACGCTGGCAGCAAGAAAGGCCTAGGAGATGGATGGCAGTTTAAACACAGACTGGTCCAGCAGTCAATGGAAAGCTTGTTGCAATGATCAGACTGATTATTCTATCCACTGGGATTTGGGGTACTTCAAAGTAACTACAGAATCCACCTGTCAGGGAAACAGTTGGGAAAAGGGCAATCCCATCAACCAAAAATGCACATGACTGGTGACAGACCAGACATATCTCCAAGAGAGGTGGCAGGCTGTACCCTCATCAATGTAACATTGAAGTTAAAGCAGGGCAATTTTACTGACATCTTCAGAACTGACTCCAGATTTACACAGAAACTAATGAATTCAGAGTGTGGCCATATTGGAATTTCCTACCAAGTGCACAGGGTTTCTTTTATAAAGAAAATCCATTGCTCTGCAAACAGAAATTGTAGTTAACAGTTGCCAGAATTTCATCCATGGGCTAGATGTTCAGCCAAGGTAAACGATCACACTTCCATGATGCCAGCACAGAGTCCAGCCCCCTAGTATCTTCCATGAGACAACGGCAGTATTTGCAGAATTGTGGTGTCTCCAAAGCAGATGTTGAAACAGCTTGCAAAACTACTAGGGTGACTGTGGTATAAATATTACTCGCTAATCTACTAGACTGAAACTGAAAATCCAATCTTGCTGTGCATCACCACGCTCAGAGGTTTTTATTGCAGAAGGAGTTAGAGGGCTTAACCAGATGGGATCCTATCAGGCCATGGACTTTAAAAACACAGGGAACATGATGATACCTTGCCAAAGGGCTTGTAGGAAAAGAGAGGTATTAAGCAATGGATACTCAGGGTGGAATCGTGGTAGGGTAGGATTTGACTGAATAATTGTAACAAACTCCAGTATGAGATAGAGGAATCAATATGGGTATGCTGCCCTTAGCATAGGGCAGCAACTCTAGGGTGGGTACAGTGAGTCTAGGAGTAAGATGGTAAACTGGGAACTTTCTGGGTTTGAAACTAATTTGAGCAGAGGGAGAGGAGTAGCCACCTGCAAACTGGGATGAGAAATCAGCACGTGGTGATCAACTCGGGGATCAAGACCTCCAACTCCACAGTTAATGGGCATGAGGAAGAAGAACTGCTCTCTGAGCCAGGTCTCTGGAGGAACCTGAACAGGTTAATGGCACACTTAATCATTGCTATACTTGACTGGAGTGTTTGTAGGATAACTTTCCCAATAAGCAGGGATGGATGGAAAGATTATCAGAGCTCATAAAACCAGACAACTGCAATCTATAACATCATCCACATTTTATTTTTCTGTGGATAGCATTCTGTTTTTACTTTCCACTCACATTCTACGAACAGGGTTAAATGAACACCTAATTAGAGAAGGGTATGATAAACATTAATGCAAATCAATCCTTTTCATGAGTAGCACGGTGGACAAGTATGAAAATGGACTGACTTATTGTCTGTTTCAGTTCCCATTTTAGAAACCCAAATTAACCATTTCATCTTTCATTAGATCATCTTTCCGTGATGTCAGGCGTCAACATCCTAATTTGTGATGCTTTTTTTGTTTATTATCATGTTTAAGGTCAAGAAGACTCCTCTGCTGTCTCACTTAACTACAAATAAACTCACTTTTTCAGGGTCTCTTTGAAGTCTCATTCCACTCTAACTTCACTGATGTTACTTTGACTTAGCAAACAACTACACCAAAGATATATGTCAGGAAACAAATTCTTCCTTGAGAATATATCCGATTGTTTCTTTAACTTTCGCAACAGAGGAACAAAGACATTCCTTAAATTAATAGGTGGACATGAAATTTAACACGTTCACAATGCACCAGATTGGAAGGTAACAATCACATTTTCCCACAGATTTCAGTTCAATATTTAGGCCATGAAAGTAATTGATGGAATTATTTCTCCAACTCTCTCAAATTCTTGCATCCTAACTCTCAACCTCAAACTATTTGTCTCCAACAATATCACTCTTACCAGACTTGAGGAATTATTGTAAACTGGTATAGCTCTAATCACATTAAAAAGAATGAGATTTCCATAGGCGGCAATTATTGTTAAAGCACTTACCACAGCTGGGTGCAACACAAGCCATCACACAGCAATCAACAACAAGTTTGAAAGCTTAGGTTCAAGACAAAGCATGAGAAATGGAAGTCACTGCTGTAATCAACAGGCAACCAGCTGAACCACTTGGATGCTGCAAGGGGTTAGAGGGCAACGCAGAAATCAACGTAATAGCAGCCAAAACAAATTTCAGAAAGCTTGTGAAGAATACTTAAAAGGGACGAAATGCAAGTAAGTGAAACTTTTTTTTTTTTTTTCATTATTTTTATAATGCTATGAAGTTGCTAAGGGATAAATGGGTTTTTAAAACTCCCTACGCAGTCTGTCTGGCATACTGTATTCCTCAAGAAGGCTAATCAGATAAAAACTCTGGAGGTAATTGAAGAATCTGTAATTCCATCAAACATGGATTTCTTTTTAAATTGCCCTGGCAATCATAATGCAGTAGAGGCGATAAACACATTTATAGAACAGGTACTAGGTGTTTAACTGAGATGCACTGTTAAAGACTGTAGGCTTCAGTGCAGAGAATAGAACAATCTAGATGAACAGAACCAAAAAAGTCAGATTCTGCTCATCTCACCTTTCTCCATTTTCAATGCATGCCCTTGAATAATTACAGCTATGCTCCACAAGGTGCTAAGAATCAGCAGTTTTCATGGATTTTATTAGTGTTGGGTTTCTCTGTTACTGTGGTTGGAGAAAAATAATCTAAATAGAGAACCAACAGACAACTCCTTCAAATACCTAATAATTTCAAATTGGGCACCTACATTTTCTGGGGCACCTCCTGAATTTACTTCCTGCTGAAATGATTTTGTTGTCAGTAAGGGAAGCAACGTAACATAATATTCCCAAGGGCCTGTTTAGATTCAAGAGGAAAATGAGGTAATTTCTATTCCTATAAGCTGACTAACTTACACACATTGGTCATCTTTCGACCATTTCCAAACTTGAGTCTAGTTTTCAGGCGTCTACAAATCACTGTTGCTTGGATTTACAATGCTGTTCTTCAAAGAGATGATGCTTTTTATGCTTAAATAAGACCAGTGACAAACGTAAGAATTGTACTTTAATTTGCTGGAATAAGAGTGGTAGGACTTCCATTCCTGTGTGACTTCCATTGGTATTTTGGAGGAAAAGTATGTGAAAGTAGATATGGTACGCCTATTTTACCCAAAAAGAAATTACTTTGAAGAAGTTTGACAAGCATTCATTTCTTTCTTTCTTTCATTTGTTCTGTCACTTTTGCCATCCAAGCATGACATCACAGTTTGTCAAAAAACTGTGTTTTGTGGCCTAAGTCCTATGATGGAGCATTCGACTAAAATCCATTTGACAGGTAAGAACCATGTTACTTGTATCTCATGAGATGGTAGTGAAATTCCAACCACTGAAACAGCATCCTCTGTTCCCTGGTTGCAGCACCATGGTCATCAAATATGCAGTAACCCTGGCTTGGAGGAGGTCTTGCACCCAAAAGATTTTGTCCATGTAACAGCTTCTTGTTAAATGGCAATTGTCATGGTAATCATGTCAAAGGTAGTAGAAAACTCTTGATGTAGCTTTCCTTCCGCACTGTTGTTAGTTCTTGTCAGTTCCTGGTGGATTATTTAACTAGCCAGATTTACACTGATAACCTAGTAGTGAAAGACTATTTCGGTTTCCTTGGTCATCTAATCCTCTATCAACAACAGTTTTGTTTAACAGCATGTAAACAAATAAAAGGACTAACAACAGGCTAAAACTGGGAATTGCCATGAAGAATGGTTGTTTACCTCCAGAGAGTCTCTGATCAGTTCTGAGTAGGAACTCTTTGCTCTAAGCATCAGAAAGAAGCAAGTGCTCCAAATAATTTCCCTCTGTGGTTCAGCTTTGCTCTGGCATACGATGGGTAAAGTGAGCCAAAAGATAATCTATTCTGCCTTTTGCTTGGAGAAAAAGAAATTAAGGAAAAGAAATTAAGACTCCCATGGGTTCTTTTGTGTGTGACCACAGGGACAGCACAGGGAGGTAAGCAAGATTTATACCTACTGAGGACCTGACCAACTGTTCAGGTAAGTCACATGAAGCAGAGGGTAGCTTAAGCGACTTGCTCAAGGTGAAATTGTGAACAAATGACAGCACTGAGCAGAAAATTCTAACTCTTGCTTTCCATTTCTACTAGAGCACTTCTCTCTCAAGCACCCACTTTTGGATTTAGCTTGAGGTAGAGTCACACCTACACTGGAAGGGTATAGCAGTAGCAATTTTAGGATAGCTGGAAACCTATATTGGGCTCTTTCAGCTCCATCGAACAAGACAGGAAAGAAAATGACTCAGCACCATCATTCATGATCATAAATAGTGTTGGGACATGTAAATGTGCTGGAGGATACCTTACTCCCCCAGAGACCACATATCCTGAGAAAAAAAAGCAGATAATTGTTTTTGACAAGGGCCTGAACAACTGAAGCAGAATAACTTGAAGCTGACTCTTAAAATATAACACAAACACTGTATGGTACATTTCAGATAAGTAACATGTGAAGAAGTTGAAAAGGGAAACACATTTACTTTGAGGTTGGGTTAATAGTTTTCAGGAATTCACTGCAACGCTAAACACATTCTTCAACAAATGCTACCACCTATTATTCTAAATTTACTTCAAGGAGGAGATAAAACGTCATCTTACTTTTTTTTTTTTTTTTCCTTCTTCTTCTTCCTTTGTTCTTGTTCCGGTTCAACTTTCATTTAAACTAAACATTTAAGCATGAAGTCCTGAATAGCCCAGAGGTATGAATACTCAGCCTTTCAATTCTAGCTCAGTTATATAAATATAGCTGAGATAAACAATAAACAATATGTAATGATTAGTTGGCATAAAACCTGTTTTTAGAAGATATAAAATATTTTTTTAAATGTTACCAGTTAGCATTATTTGTTACTCGCTAACCTACAGAGGAAGACCAGTTAAGGTGTTAATCATTTAAAGTTAGGATGTAAACTAAGAGATAAATATGCATTTTACATTTTTTCAGGTTGCCCAACTTCACCATATCATTTTATTATATGCCTGATCTCTTAATTGGCTGCTGCTGAGCAAATTATTATCTAGGCATTTTCAAGGAACAGAGAAATACTAAAAAAAAAAAAAAAAAAAAAAATCTTAAAGTGAAGTTAAGTCAGACTTGAAACCAGTAACTTCAACAAGTTTAAAAAAAAAAAAAAAAGAAAAAAAGACCAAAAACAAACCCCCATCCCTCCAGGGAACACAGAATTATCCACTGTTTTAAAGCCCGGAAACCTAGAACCAAAGTTAATTTTAAAAGAAATCTAAACATGTCAAGGTAGAAAAGTGAACAGAAAACAATGTTATTTCTATATTTTTGTGATTTCATTAGTAGAAGCTACATGGGAAAAAGGAAGTTAAATTGAATTTAAAATAAGAAATAATAAAACGCAATCAGTATGCACTGATCATAATCATATGGCTATTGCACGAATTCACGTTGCTCATTTCTATACATGGATGATTTTGAAATTAAGCTGCTCATTTCACTAATGGCAATAAATATCCTTATATTTCATATCTTTTCCAAATATTTAGGCTCTGCAATCACAAGACTCATTTCATCGAAAAACATTACATGTACACTGGGAAAAAGATAAGAAATTAAAACAACCAGATGGCTAGGGGGCCTTAATCAGGACCTCCTACAAGAAGGCTCTCTCCCAAGAGATATAAGGAAGCAAAGCAGAGCCATCAAACATAGAATCAGTGATCGCAACAGGAAAAAGGAAAAGGACAACACTCAACAAGGTAGAAACCCTTTAATGAACAACCGTGCAATTCATGTGAGAGAGCAGAGACAGAAAAACAAAGCAAAGGGAAGAACTCTGCAGTCATCCTGCCAGCACTCAGAATTTTGAGGTAACTAGCACTCTAGGAGGTAAGACTGGTTTCTGCTTTAGTAGAAAACATCCTGCAGTTCAGAAGCAAGGAGAAAACATGGCTGAATGTTGTAGAAGAGAAAGAAATAATGAAACAGGTTGGGGTTTTTTTACCAAAAAGTATCCAAATTAGTATCACAAACACAGAAATTCCTACTCAAAATGACATGATTATTCTATGTGGCTATTACAAGGATGAGTTAAGGTTGTCTCAGAAGTCCTATCCCCCCATTATCATACAGGGGGCTTGGCATGAAGCTTAAACATCACAAACGGGTTTCTCCAGGCTCAGATGCAAAAGGTACGTGAATATGATGAGGACTGTAACACTTAGTTTGGGGATAAGTGCAACAACCCTGAAACGAGCTTTCCTTAAACTACTGATGGATAGTCTAAAACTCATACAACTCAGGCTTTGTTATGGGAATGCACGCAGGCACGCACGCACACACACAGAGTAATCATTATTTTAGGAAGCTTCAGTCTGGTCAGCTGACACGGTAACTAACTTGTTCACTCTTTAGCTCTATGCCATTGCTTAAGCTGCCCTTTAAATAGTCAAGGAACACATATGCAGTCAGCTGTCAAGTTTTTACGAAGGAGATGATAACATTCAGCTGGATGGTGCATATGTGGGCAAGGTGGGGACAGACAGTAAAATGTTAGTGGACTCCTACAACCTTCCAGTCACACGAGCAAGCCCGAAGGTCTAACTGGTCTAAAAGGTATTCTCCTGTTTGTTGTTACTTCTCCTGTCTGATATGTAAGTTTACTTCATTTTTCACTGCTTTCAACCTACACACAATGTGTCTGTATGGCATTACATTTTATGTCCACGGACACACATTTTTGTGTGTGTTAGAACAAAACTGAGTTTGAAGCTTTACTTATTCTCTAGCAGAAATGTCTTCACGGGCAGGGATGGCCTGTCCTAGGTGGTAACTGGGCTCACTGCTGATTCATTGCATGGGTTGGAACTCAACCCCTGCTATGAAATACTCCTTTACATCAGCCTAACTGTTTTGCAAGCCTGTTAACAAGATGATTATAAAGTACACACACATATATGTATATATAAATATATATACATTATACATATGCACAAGTAAAAGGCAGGTAATACATTACAGTAGTGAATGTTTCATGGCGATTGAGAGCCAAATCCCCAACTTATGTAAAGTCATATAGCTCAATGGTTATTGATCAAAAACTATTTTAGTGTTTCTTTCATCAACATTGTAAGACTTTGCCACACAAATGAAATAACTATACAAGGTTAAAGAGTTCAGTAAAAGTAGCAGTGTATGCATTCTAATGGTATGATTTTCTCACTACTTTTTAATCAGATGTGAGACTGTGACACACTTTTGCAAAAGCTAGAGTTGATTCTGAGTATCTCAGTTTTGGCTGTGTTCCAGAGATCTTGTTTTTAAAGACCTAGTCCCCTTCACTGTGCCTCATCTTGAATACGCAAAGGCTCAGGGCTCCGAATCACCAGTCACTAGAAATGTAGGTCACAGGATTTTAGCTGTATTTCTTGTTTCAGTTTACTAAGCACTGACTCACTATGATGGCTGTTAAACTCCATTACTGCTAGAATGTCAACGTTTAACATGTTTCTCTAAACTGAACCATATGATTTTGTGTTCCTACAGCAGAGTGATTGCTTTCCTTTCCTCTACTTTTAATATTCCCTTTGATAAACTATACTACCATAGTAATAACCCTGAAGACTCAGAAGCTACTGCATACTAAAAATAAATGTTCTGAGGTGCTTTTCTGCAGAATGGGATATGCAATACATCTGAGATCTTAATTTTGAATTTTTTATAAAAAACAGTACAATGCAAAATAAAACACTCTGTAAATCATCTGTTAGCAAATGTTATTCTACAATTTTTACTTTTAAATTATCCAAAATGAAATAGTTCTTCATATTAAATTGTCAAATGACATTCCTCTTCCTGTAATATAGATGAAATTGTTGGTATAAAGAAAACAAAGCACTCAAACCTCCTTCTTTTTAACTGTTCTGGTGCAGTCTAGTTTTCTACATTTGCATTGACATTTATTTAAACTAGAGGATATGTATGTAATTACCAATTACTTTTTCCTGACTCATATTATCTCAAAAGGATATTTAAGAACCAGAAATTGTGAGAAGGAATGTAGGGAGGACACTAGTGAGAAAGGAAAGCAAAAGAAAGTGAAGTACAACAGTTCTTAAAATGTTGCAATACAGAGAGTTTTGAGTCCCTTTCCACTACTGCACAAAATCCTATCTTTGAAGAACAGCTAATGCTGTGACTCGGTGTTATCAATAATGTGGCAACTGATTAAAATAAAATAATTGAATTCTAAGGATATTATTTATCACAGTGACATTTTCCACTAATCCTTCTTTTTCAGCTTTGAGATTGAAATAAGAAGGAATTGTCTTAACTTAGATAACTGGATTGACAGCCCATCTAACATAAAGACAAAAATATTGCCATTGAGTAAGAAATATAAGTGTTAGGTCATCTATAGGGAGGATATACTTTTTACACAGACCACAAACATAGATTAAAATTAATGTATACTTCACGGAGATAGAAGGAATTCAGAGAGGAACGAATAAGTCTAAAGTAATTGGAAGAACTTTCTTAATTTCTAAATGTTTTTTCTAAGATACAAAAAAACTCTGACACTGGTTTTAGATCATAAAGCCAGCGGATTGTAAAAAGTAACAGTTCAAGTCCACAGAATTACACCCGGATTACAAAGGCAAGGAGAGAAAATCCTTTCTGCTCTGATCACCAGTCAAGACATTACAGGAAAGCAGAACATGAAGCAGAGTGTTAAGGAACAAGATATGGTTTTGAAATGAAGTAATTGCACAAGACAGGAAAAGCAGTAATGGCTGAAAGTTTAACCTTAACTTCACCTTTACGTCTTAAACCACTCTTCTTCCATAAGTATATTAGACATAATGAACTGATAACTTAGTGGTTGGGACAGACATGTCCATGGAACCCATTTTCCTGGAGAAGTATTGATAGAAAATGGCAGTATTCATTTTGCAAGCTCTGGTTAAAAGTGTTATTGTATAACAGTCTCCAGTAAAGGCTCTGGCTATAGCAATATAGTATAGATCTTTACACAGAATTGGATTACTTTACCTTCCATGTACAGTAAGTTACACTAAAGCCTACAGTCTAAGACTTGGTTTGGTTTCAAACTCCGGTAAAATATAGAGAATGAAGCAAGAGTGAACAAAATCAGTTCAAAGATGAAAAAAGATTTTAAAAAAGGAAAAAAAAAGGTTACATGGTGGCAGATCCAGCTAGAAATTTCCATTGGTGTTGTACCTCTGTGAAAAATAGCCCAAAAAACTCCATCAAATATTTGACCATAGTTTTGCCTTTTTTTTCACTCTAACAGTTATTCTAGTTTTATAGAGAATAGAGGATTCTCTGCAACCAGTGGTTCATCCCCTACAACAGTGTCCCTTCAAGCAAGTCATTGAGTATTTATTTTCACATATGTTCTTTGTATATAAATATACAGACATGTGCCCATGTAATGCCAGAAACAGCAATATCAGCACGGAAAGGAATACCACGAGTGGAAGCCAGGTGTACATTGGTGAGCTAATACTGTTGAGTATATACGCCTGTATGTATCCACTACATACACAGGTACAGAAAAAACAGAATTAAAAAGAAAAAATGTTCCCAGAAAACTTCATATTACTAAATTCAGGCAGCCTCAAGACCTTCAGTCTCATTATGAGAATACTCTAATTGAAAAGGCAAGGAATCCAGCTCTGATCTAAAGCATCTATACAAAACTATACAAGCATCTATACAAAACTATACAAGCATCTATACAAAGCCACCTACTTTTTTCCAAGAAGGACTTCAAAACCAACGTACTACTGCTGTGTCAGCAAAACCAGTAGTTCTTTCATTAAAGATGTCAACACACACTTACATCGGTGCATTGCAAGAGAAGACAAAGTTGTGACTTTATGCCACAGATATTCAGTACCATGTCCCAGTTTGGGGTAATGACAATGTATGCTACTGATGAGAAGGAGCATGAGAGGAAGTGGGAGGGTGCTGTGTCACTCCTGAGGAAAGGTAGGAATGAGGCAGTTACCTCCCACATCTCTCGGAGAGGCAACTGAAATGTCATCCTTATTGTTAGACCACCGTTTGGGAGGGGGAGACTCTGGGTTCCATACGAAAAATGAGATTTGCTTAGCAGTCTTTGAAATTCTGCTATGTTAAATCTGATTGCTGCCACTTAGATGGAAATGGAAATGTGGAAATGGCATAATTTCAGAATTCTGGCATGAGCCGGTTGTAACTGAGGCATGTTTGCAGGGACACATGCAGACTGGTTGCAAGGCAGGCGAAGGGCACAGCGGATCTGATTCCTTGCTTCTGAATAATTTTTGATTCATTTTATACAGCAGAAGGAGCGCACCCAAATCCTTGATGAATTTTCCATGTATGGAACTATGAATAAAGAAAAAGCATTTTTTATTTATATCAGTAATCCCAGGAAGTTTTCCATGAGATACATCCTGGTTGGCAGTGTCTGCAAGCAAAGCCGGCAGAGGAACATGCCAAAATCAAAACCTATGCAGTTCTGGAAATACCTGCAAAGATACTTAAATACCATGGGAAGTTTATAGAGGTGTTTTTCACACCACCTTCAGTGACAGCAGGTGAATGGGGAGGGGGTATTGAACTGGGAAGTCTACAGTCTGGATTTACTGTTACATTCAGGAATGAAGCCTTTATCTCCTCTCAGTATCTCAGTTTGTGAAACGGGTACAATAGTGTTCCATAAATGCTTACAGAAATCTGTGAAACACAGAAATGATGGTAACAGGCAATTATCCACAAAAGAAACATTTCCTTGTAAAAAAAATAAAATAAAATAAAAAATATCCTTGGTATACAGCAATTCTCTCAATTGGCACAAGATTTTCCCATGAGCTCAAGATTAGATCAGACTCACCAGAACCTTTTTCCTTACAAGTATGTCAGTGTAAAGTAACAGAGTGCCTCTGACATCCCTTCAGTGCTACTGGGCAAGAACCTTGGCATAAAAAATGCCTTCAGCGCAGTGCTGCAGTCACATGGCTGCTCTCATAATGACGTAAATACTAAGTCAGCATTTAAGAAAGTGGGTTTTTTTTTCTTAATCCATTCAATGAAATTACGTAATCAAATAATTCTAGCAAGTACTACAGCATATTATGATCCCCCACTGTTAATACAAGTGTAGACATTAGGTCCTGATCCGGTTACATAAATCCCAGTGAATCAGTACATGTTTCTGCATTCTTCACATACTCCACTCAGGGAAGAAAGAGGGGGAAAAAAACCCCACAGCTTTTTTCGCAACATGGTTCTTTATCAGCGTCCTGTGTCTCCCCATCCACCATGCTGCCCAGCTGCATATGTGTCTCTGCTTTTTAGGCATCCCATCAGCCTGACTCACCTGGGAAGGCACGCTGACTCAGGGAGGACGTTGCACCGAGCAGCATTTGCAGCACCTCCAGTGACACTCTCTGAGACGTGCAAGATACAAGAGAGGCAGTGGAGACTCTGCGGCACAGCAACAAACACATTTTCAGCAAAATCCATCTGTGAGGCCAACTGATCATAATCAGCTAGAGGCTAGAAGGCAGCACATCATTAACCATTACAAAACAAACATGTGTGATACTGTGCAGCACAGGCATCAACTCTGTCAAATGCAGAACTCTCCTGTTAACTAACAATATATCCTATCCATTCTTATGTTATATTTGGGGGGAGGGAGCAGAGAGAGATGATCTCTTGAATGATAGCAGGTTAACTTAGTTGTCTGTGAGATTTTTCTGTTGTTAAGGGTGTTCTGGTTTTTGTTTGGTTGTGTTTTTTAACTGAAATACCTACCATCAATTTTAGTAAAGTCATTTGTTGCTCTTCAATGTGTAGCGGTTCAACAAACAATTTCAGAACGATTTCTTTCTTATTTGTTTCTGTTTCAACCAGGCTATCCTATATGATTAAGGAACAAAATCCAGCTCTGTATTTAAAAAAAAAAATCTAATCCAGAGAGGTTTTAACATCTGGGAAAACATATAATTAAAAGCAGTATATCTATGATCACTGCCATGGATCCCCAACCACCTCTTAGTTAGCTGTTGAGGGAAAAATAAGGAAAATATTGGTGTGGCACGTCTTTATAATTATAAAAATACAAGTACCCACTGCATAGAAATTTTCCTTTTGGTATTCAATCACACTTGCATGCAAAATGCGAATAGATTCAGATGGCATACAGTACAACAGCAGCACAGCATTCAACAGAAATGCTGAGCAACTGGTTATGTTGCCCCATGACTGTTTTAGATTTGTTTCCTTAAAATTGCAACCATGAAAGAAGATTATGTCATTTTAAAAGGAGATAGGCTTTTAAAGGGAGGTACCAAGGGCCTACTCATGAAAGATTATACAGTTACGCTTCTGAGCTCAGGAGAAAATAAAATGGAAGGGTTTTTTTTTTAATTAAAATTCATGAAGTCTTACTCACATTGCCTACAAATGTTTGTCTTTTAGTTACAGTACCCTAAAGGAGATTAATTTATTGCTTGGATTATAAGGAGGTGAGCCAAGAGCTCTAGGCTTTGCCACCATCATCTTGAATAATCTTGGAAAAGTTACATCATCTCCTTGAATATTGGTTTTTTTCACACAAAAAAAAAAAAGAAAGAGAGAGAACGTGCACACTAACTTTCCCTCAGAAAGGTGTTGAGATGCTAATGCTTTAATTAAGGTTTTTTAATTGTATTGAGAGCCCCAAAATGAAAGTGCCATATTAATGCAAATTATCTCTATTGTTAAGTGATAGAATGAAGTTCCCTAAGACAAAGGCTGGACAACACGTTGTCCAAATAACAAAAGTCCAACTTCACTTGTTATAGTAGATTGTTTAGAAATGTCATCAAAAGATCATGGTAGAGAGAAATTTTAGTACAACTGAAAAGGCCCACTCAAATCATATGGAACTACCTTATGTTCATAACTGGCGAACATTAAAAGTATAGAAGTGGGAATGAATTAACTAAAATTGATACGCTAGAGCTTTGCTCATCCTAGTAAACAAATTGATGAAAGAAGAGCTACTTTACTAATTCTAGACTTCTTTTTTCAGTCCAAAGTTTTGGGGTGGTGGGTAGGCTAGGGGGAGCGAGCCTTATCTTATCCACCATCTCCCAGAACCAGCATCCTTCTTTATTACCTCCTTGATGAGAGATGGTCTGACTATAGACTTAAAAAAACCAATCCACATAGCACCAATGAGACTTCTGCCTCCTTTGGGTATGTAAGTCTTATGAATCAGCTATAACAGGAGGCTGCTCTGCCAGTTCTTTCCTTTTACTTGCTTTTTTTTCCCCCTCTGTCTCTCTTTTGGCTCTCCCATCCTTCCATTTAGCATACTACAGCTGCTTGTCTTATTTATTTTTGTGGCACTGCTGTGAGCTCCTCTCATGGTAGAACGGCATCTAAAGCAGAGTTATAAGCATGTTGATATTTGACAGACTTCACAGTGGCTGAGGAGACCAGGTGCTGTGCCTGTCTTTAACTGTAAGATTTGCAGCAGGAGCCAGAAACGGAAACTACATTTTCAGTCTTTGTTGTTTTTTATTTTCCCGCTCTTCTTCTGTTTGTGTGTTGCTTTGTCTTCAACAAAAGCAACCACAATAATTCAAATCCCTAGTACCTGGCTTCTTCAGTCTTCCTCCAACGGTTATCATCCTCGGTACCCTCTAAAAGACTGTCAGACAGGATTTTCTAAAAGCAAAGCAAAAAGAAAAACAGCCTCTCTAGAAATACTCTAAGCTATCAGGAAAGGGAATAATACTGGCTGTTAACGTGAAATTTTTTCTTAATGCTTTGCAAGTCTGAGTGGATTCCCCCATCCCAGAACTTTTATATATTTAAATAAAAACTTAACAACATTTAAACTTCTTTGCTATGAGCATAAGCAGGCTGAAGCCTGTATGTATGCAATACTGAATACTGTTTCACATTCTGTAGTGACAAAGGCAAATTAACCCATTTAATTCATATCTTTCAAACAAGGTTATCAGTAAGGCATTGCCAATAGACTTTAGTGAACAGAGCAGGCAAACGTGTTTGTGTGTAGGATGTCTATACATACATCTAGGTCTAGCACCCTCCTCTGTTGGAGGTAGCAGCCAATCTTTATAGACTTCAGTGTTGCAGAAGAAACTGCCATAGCTGACTTTGTTTACTCAGCATCACATGGAACTCCATCTGGAGGAGGTTTAGAGCTCTTCAAATAATTGGAGAATCCATAAGGACTAAGGCATCCTTCCCCAAACAACATGGTGACAATGGAAAAAAAAATGAGAAATACCTTCTACCTTCCCCATTTCTCTGATGAGAGAGGATTTGTCCCACTCAATTTTATTTCTATCCTACTTGACAGCTGAAACTGACAGTGACAAATGCTATTTGGAGAGTATGGTCTCTAAAATATCTCACAGCTTATGATTATTAGATATAAGATGCCAAATCCTTAGTTTAACATGCCTATGTAATACTACCTTACTGCCATCTGCAAGGTCAGAAGACGACAAACTGTAACCACCAGGTTATGTTAGGCAATAATCTAAATGCACTGGCCGTTGAGATGTATTGCTCAAGATACCTGTGATGTTCCCCCTGGGCATAGTTCAGTCAGTCTTCATGCTGCCAGGGGAGCTTAGGATCACAGAAGGATTAGGGACATAAAAATGTAAAAATTAGGCTTTATGTAAGGCTTTTACTAGGCAAAAAAAGTACCCAGAATTTCAAATGGAGGGGCCTTTATGACCGTAGAGCAATTTTACCAGGAATGGCTGAGACAGAGCAATCATCTTTCTTGGAAAGAGGTAAAGGTGATATCAGTTAAAATAAGAGCACTATTAGGACAGATGCATTTGGGGAGGGGGGAGGAGGGGAAGCCCTCAGTGTAACATATATTTTTCTTCTAGTTCTACTGCCTTCAGAGTAAAAAATTATCACAAACTTAAATGCACTGTTTAAAACTGCTATTATATGATCAGCTCCAAAGTATAGAAACACAACCTAGTTTTTGTTTTGTTGTTATTTTTAAATCAGCTCATTACAATTTCTACAAGTGCAGTTGACACTAACTTTAGGCTTTAGCACAAAGAGAACTAGCATTCAGAAATTTTGCCACCTGTCCAAGGCTGTTTATTCTAGGCAGAAAAAACATTTAAATTTTTCCTTTCACAAATATTAAGAAATTTAGAGCACTAAGACTGAATAATAGAAAAATAGATTATTTCTTAAAACACCTGAAGTTTGCTCAAACAAAAGACGCGTCTCTCAATAGATAATACCTTTCATACAAAGAAACCATGCGCATCTTGCTGTGAACTTACAATCTTTCAACAATGCTTACAATTTTCTGATAAATCATTATTTTTAAAGGCTGTGTTTGAATAGGATCACAGTGATTGTTCATCTTAATGACACTGAAATCTCCTAGCAAAATGTGTATTTATTTATTTCTGTATTTATTTGGCTATGATAGTTTTTAAATTAGGGTTACATTTGTAATAAAAAAGTGTCATCGTATCTTTACAATAAGTTAATCTTCAGTGAAAATGCATTAAATCATAAAGCTCCGCACATACTAAATAAATAGGTTTTAATTTCAGAAATGTATTTTAAAGCATAAAACACGGTATGAAAAAAGAAATGTAAGTAATAGTCACTGAAATTATATTATCTTAAGATCTTTGTAAATCTTAAAGAGCTTTAAAAATGCACCTTACCTAATGTACAAAAATCTTTCTTCAATGTACTTCTAATAAAATGGAGACTATTTTAGGATTCATGCAGCTGAAGACTGAAAATCATCATTGTGGGCATATGGCTCAAGCTTTTCATTAATACAAACTTCAGATAATGAAACATCTTTGTAACTCTCAGCAAATGAGGAAAAAAAGTGAAGTTTTGTCACACAATTTTCAGGGAAAAATAATAACTAACAATAGGGTTCTCTGCTGCATTACACAGCTTATGAAATGGGCAATTAGCTAGAAGTGTATATTCATTCTCTTTTTAAACTATTTGTTGGTAGAGTAGTATCTCTACAGTTAACACTATAATCTCCACTCATAAATGAAAATACAGCACCAAGTTTAAATACCTTGACTATAGCAGACTTTTTACTTTTCAAGTATTCTTAAAAGCAACGATGATGACAACTGATTGTTTCAATCAAGTGGTGTGTATCAACAACATTGTTACTTTTTTTTTTATTGAGGCATCCAGGACTACAGAAAATAATTTGCCCTTTTTCCATTATGCCTTTAATTATTTATGCGGCTGGAAGAGGAAATAATACATTACTGGCAGTAGGTGAAACTTTTGCTGTACCGGAATGTTTCATTTCTTGGAAAACAGAAAAGCTTAATTTATTATCCTGATCAAGTGATCTATGTGAATGATTTTGGGTGATGGCTTAGCCTGTTTGTGTTACTTCTGTAACGGTAAACAGTTGTGCCTTGTAATTTTCTGTATCTTCACTTATCAGTGATGAAAAAGAGTTTCAAGGATTGTGTTCATAAAATTATATGTTGGAATTATTTTTATAACCCAGTTCATTTGCATGCTTTGTTGCATCTGACAGACCATTCCGTGTACCTAAGAAACCTCTTCCGCAAAAACTGCAGTAATCTTTACAGCTATTATTGCTATATTCACTGATCCAGGCAAAATCATTTCTCTACTCAGAATGCAAAGAGCTATTTTTGGAGTATGCTTACAACAGCCATCTCAAAGACAAGAACAAACCTTTTAAACATGCAGAAGTCATACAGGTGTGGCAGAAATTTTCCTTGGCTGAACAAAGAACTCTCCACAACTTCAAGGCAAAACTACTGCAGAGGAGTGCTCCGGAGGTCCCTTCCAATCCAAATTATTCTATCGTTCTATGCTTTGTTGATGGAACATTACTCTCAAAGTCATTGCACAGTCACAATTCATGTGGGAGATAGTTAAATCAACCAGAAAACATAAACAAAGCCAGGAATCAAAGACCTTTCTTTTATTAATATTATTCCTTGATGCCGTATACCATACAGCAAGTACTCAGACCAAAGATTACTGTTATATATTAAAAGATGAATATATGAGCAGCCCTAGCTATGCTTCTTCAAGGTAGCCTTGAGAGTCTATCTACAAGGTAGATTTCCCACACTAACATTTTAAAAACATATTTCAGTTTTGAAAAAGCATCTCAAACAAACAAGACCACGTGGGGAAATAAAATAATCTTCAACAAAGATAGACTAACTCTTGTCACACATAAATACCTCTAAGGCAGTGAGTAGTCACAGTACTTCTTTTAGCTTCACTCAGTTCTTTAACTCCAGACAGATTCGTCATCCTCCGAGCAGTTGTCTCACTGCAGGTGGAGGATTTTTCACCCTGTCCTTTGTCTCAGAGCACCTTCATTTCTCAGAATACTCTTCTGAAACACACAAAGATGCTGCGTCTCAAAAAGACGTTGAGAAGAAGATCAGAGACATATCAACGCCTTCTCCATCACCACCACTTTTTTCTAAAGCCCTCTGTTCTACAATCTTCTCGGCACAACAGAATACTGTAACCACTTATAATTTCTGCTGTGCTTGCTTGGTAATTTCCACACTGCTCTCAGAAGGTCTGCACTCAAACATTGAGGTCTTCCAAAGGACAGTGGCTAGCTAGCATGTATAGTATGACCTAAACCTTTCTAATAAAACATAATAAAATGTGGGAAGTATAGCATCTTTACATAGTCATTAATAAAATTGTGCAGAATACTTTTTCTTTGCATAGTATTTTCTTATTGGGCTACAAATGCAGGAACAGATGCTTAAAGAACGTTCATTTTTAATACTTAAAGTCTGAAACATGAAGTTGCACCTCTGAATTACACTTCAGACAGGGCCCTTACACTGTCTTCTTAAACCACAAAGGGATTTTTCTGTGTGATTAAAACTCTGGGGTTTAAAATGGTTACTACACTGAAAACAGGATTGATCTACACTGAGAGAGTATTCTGTGGAGCTCTGATTAACCGATTCAGCTTTATCCATGATGGAAATGAATAAAATCTACGATAGTCCTTTAAAATTAGGAACAGTTTTCACTCTAGGATACCAAAAAAACCAACATCAGCAAGAGTCCCTTAAAATAACTGATAGCAGATACTCTTGATTGCGGGAAAAAACATACAAAATTTCTTGTGAAAGAAAGCTCAGCTGTTAGTTAAGAAATTCAAGTGCAAACGCACCTTAGGCTCAGATCACATCTACGGTCTGGAACTGCCTCTCCCTTCCAGCTGACTGTTCAATGTTGGTGGGTATTCCGAGGGGTGTTCAGGAATATTTACAGAGTATTTTGAGGTGACTTTGAACATTCTAAAATGTAGCCATCTACCCGACCCTGCTGGAGTCATTCTACTTTTTTCTAAAAGACTTAAACAGTGCAAGAGAGCAAAAATCAACACTCTAACTTCATTTTTAGGGCACCTTCCTTGGAGTCAGGCATACCTCAGTTCCCTCCTTGCTCCTGGGAATGCTCCTTCACAGCAAATAAGAGAGTCCACAGCAAGTTGTCAGAGCTTTCTCTGTGCACCTACTGGCCTGGCAGTTGGAAAAAAGAAGATCCACATTCCTGCTAGGCTGCATAGAAAATTTAAATGGGGTTTCTAGTCCCTTATCTACTGGACGTATCACCATGGCATTTTCTTTTCCACAGCCGATACTGGTGCTATATTAAACATAAATGATTGAAGAGCTTTAGGAGGAATAAAGATTTATTATCTACAGAAAACTTTTGCCCAGCCCCAACTGCAAATCATAATGTTATGCCTGTGACTACTCATTTTGTATCTGCAGTGAGTGGGCAAGAAGTCTCAGGTGGGGTGGTGGTGAGAAGCTGTCATTCTGCAATGCTAATGTCGTGGTTCAGACTGCAGCCTTTGCTGGGGAGGTTGTCTGAAAAGGCTAACTTATGTTTCTGCTAAGTCACATTGTTTTATTGCTGTCAAGAAGGAAGAGGGATAGAATTATCAGCTTCATGAATCATCAGGAAAACTGCCCACCAGTTTCTCATTTCAAAGGCTTTATTGATGAGCACTACTGAAAATACATGCAGGGTTAGATTTGATTTTCAAATATCCAGCTGAAACAATCCAGGAAATTCAAATAGCACCATAACTGTCATAACTGTTTAGGCCGATGTGAAGAACTTCAAGGCTTCAAAGTCATTCTCTGCTGCAAGCAAGCAGCTACTGCAATAAGGTTGATAGGAGAACAAGTTAAACCCAGCAGCTATTTTATCTCTTATGGAAAAGTCCAGTAAGAGGAAAGCAGAAATTGACTGTATCCATTTTTTTTTGGTTCCGGTACGTGGTTTTCAATAGTTCACTGATTTCTCCTATTTGCAGACTAGTATCAGAGTATGAAAACTGGAATTCTTTCAGGAGAAACAAAACTGGAATATGTGCTCTGTTTGACTGCTAACAGCTATTTGGTGAATAGAATGGAGATAGTCTGAGGTAAATTCAGAAGAAATAAGCCCAATTTGAACAGCAGTTCCTCAGCCACAACTATTCCACTTCTCAAAACCTCTTGATGTATTGCATTACTTGCTAATACACAGGCATTATTGTTTTACAGGTCTACTGAGGTATTCTTAAGAATTCTATACTTGGAATTATATTTTTTAAAATTCATTTTCACATATTTTGGGTTTATTTCTACATCAGATTTTTGACAGCCATTTTGGAAGGAAAATTTGCAACAAGGCAAAAACCTCAGCAAAAGCCCCATATGCACATATGGCACATTTGAACAGTATAACGTCATATGATTCCAAACTACAATGATATAAAAACTAATGCCACAGTTTAAAGTGAGAATATTAATAATTCCAGACTACACATTGCCACATTGAATGGACAAGTAAATCTCTTCTTATTTCCTCTAAACTTAACTTGAAAACAACGGGCTCAATATTGGCTATTCACCTATAGTTTTGTCACTGACATCATTGTGAGATCATCGCTGGGACTAACGACATGAACTTAGGCAATAACTTGCCAAATGAACAGCCAGGGTGGTACTTTTTTTGATCATTTTGATAGCTTTATTCTTAGCACCTAATTAAAAAGAGGCGTCCTTCTGAGAGAAGTGTCAGGGGTCTTGCTGAAGGAGCTACTCACTGAAATGATGTGGCCTGAACTACACAAGAGTTAACACTAAATGTCAATAATGATTTCTTCTGGCCTTAAAAAAAAAATTACCAGTGTGCAGCAAGGACTGATTTGAAGAATACCATCTGAGGAGTAAATCCTATTCAACGTGAATAATTATTGTTTTTTCCCCTGCAAGAAAAACTTCATCAAGGAGGAATGAAATATCAAGTTTTTCAATGAAATGTTTTTAACTGTTTTTATAGAAATAAGATTTGATAAATGCGTACATATGGATGGAAATCAGTGTTTAACAAAATGGAAAATGTGGTAAAGGAGATTGAGCAGCAGGAAGTAACATAATTGCCAATACCCTACATAATACTGGCGTATTTCAGCAATAACCAACAATGCAGAAATGGCAGACTGAGGAAAATTAGGCTTGGAGCCAAATGGATAATAAAGAAATATCATAAAACCACAAAAGCACCTTCCATGAAGTAGCAGCTACTTCGATATTGGAGGAAGACTCCAAAAAATTACTGAGGAAGAAAAGTAACCCCTAGCAAAAGGTGAAAGAGCTATTGGAATCAGAACCAAAAGACGACTTCAGAAGGTGAGAAACTGCTGCTGGATTGATGCAACCTCTGCTCTTCAGCCTCAGATTAGCAGAAACCAAGAAGACGTAGAACAGAAATATTTCCATATGTTTAACTTGTTACACCTTTCCTTGCTCGTTCACCATTTTCCGATATTGAAGGAAGAACAGTGGTTAGACAGAGCTTTAGTCAGATCTAGTCTCTTTGTCTGTTCTCATTACTGCACATCTTTAACACCAGCTGCTTTTCCTGCCTCTCAGTTGTAAAGGGGGGGGGGGGGAAGCGAGTCAAGCAGTGTATTATAAGAACCTCCATCTTTTTTTACACTGGTTTCAGTAGGAAAAGAAAATAGTTTATCTCACTAGGGAAAAAATATAGCTGGACTTTCCTAGCATAGCATTTCTTGCTGAAGGTGAAGGAGGATTTCACCCTACTTTACATTCTCGGTCTTTCCTGGTTCTCAGTTAAATTATGGAAACAAAGATGGTGTATTAGTACATCTAGCAGATCTTGGCTGTCTTACAGCTCACTGGTGTAGATATCTACTGCCATTCAACTAATGACAAGCTGTGTAAGTTCCCATGGTTGGCAGTACCTCTAAGCGATAATGCCTGCTTCCCCAAACCAATGTTTGATTTCTGCATCTAAATCTGCGCTAACATGAACATCATGTTGACACTGGCCTGACATCGACTGAACACACCATTTCCTTTTCAGTCAAGCATGCAACTTACTGAGCAGGTTATAAGGCATAAAACTCCAGCAAAAATGTTGGAGTAGAACCTGTTTCTCACTCTCTCACATGCACGCTATATTTGCTCATCTGTTTTTCACAACTAAAGGCGTGGTAACAAATTGGCAGGAAAGTTCTGTCAATTTGCTGTAGTAAAACTGCAAATAGTAAAAATCTATTAACATTTATTGGAACTGGCCAACACCCCTCTCTTCTTGAGTGAATGTGGGCTTTGTTCCCCCCAAAAAAAGTAGTAAAACAGACTGTTTATAATGGTTGGCAGCAATAGCATCCATACCACAGACCTTTATATCCAGCTATTTGGATTCACGTCAGCCTCTAATATTTTTGAGAAATCGATCCACAGAACAAGATCAGGGTTGTGATTCAAAATACATTGCATTAGCCATGTCTACCCAGATGGCTGGGTACCAGCACATAGTTGTTTTTGAGACCAGACTGATGGCTCATGCAGCCAATGAGCTTCCAAATGCGGGCTCAGAGACAGCTCAAATGTCCTCTGGGGAGCACGTGTCTGTTAGACTCGCAGACCCAGACTCCCCCCATACAGACTGCAGGCTCTCCGTGGGTGATCGTGTTCCTGAGAGGTGACGTCATGCAAAAAGCTGCTCTAGAAACCATGTTTCCAGAACTAGATAAAAATAGCCATCAGGTTTGTCAGAGACCACGTAACATGACAGAATTAAAGGTGATTCAATAAATACCAGTAAGAGGTAACAAAACTGACCACAGCCTGCCTGCCTCAGTTCAGCAACTGTCCCAGGCAACATCTTAAACACCCATACTTAGGATATATACTTATCTTGACAGTGTAGATAGCAGAAGAGGCACATTCACTTTCAGTAAATTGTCTACAATTTAAAAGAAAAAAAAAAATTTCCTTCTGGGCATCACCTAACTAAAAGCTTCAGTCTCAATATCCTTTGAAAACAAAACCTTGGTAAAGGAAAAACATTAACGTATTTTACAGAAAATTTCATACTACTCCTCGCTCTTCTGTACTCCAAAGACCATGACACTGTTTTTATCACCTCATGGATTTTCCACAATGCTAAGATAAATCAACTTGACTTTAGGTTTTTGTGTTGTTAGTTTTTGTTTGGTTTTAGATCCCCTATACATTTTTATTTCACTGTAATGGCTAAAGACATAGCAGTGGGAGAAAGACACTTGGGAGTCTGTTTAAAAGAAAAGACGATTTTCTGAAGATTAGAGAAACCTGGCTTGAATTTTTGGAAAGCTTAAGTCTAAAGCTAGCTCACAACACTTTCAATTCTATTTCAAGCAGATGGAGAAATCATAAAACTAAATTGCTTATTACATCTTTCAAACTATAAACTAGGGCTAACTTCAGAGAGATTTGTATAATGCATAACAGCAATGGAAGGCAGAGCTGACAAGAAATGGAATCTGTATTAGAAAAATATCTGGACAATTGTTGCTCAAGCATTGTTTCTCAGTTGGCGTGTCCATGGTGAACTCAGTAAAAAATAGCATGAATAAACTTACCACACAGTTACTTTAAATAGCTTGCTTCACTGTGTTCCCCCTGCAAAACAACACTTTTTTTTTCTTCCATGAAAATAATCAATTAATTAATCACTGAGTAGACAGCAGAACAGATTAAAGAAGGTCTTCTTAGAAATATTCAAAATAATTGACACTTGCTGCTGGATTTATGGTGGGAAAGTTCATCATTCTGGCACTAATGCTGAAGTCAGGCATGAAGGAGGGATGACAATGGAAAGGTTGTCCATTACTTCTAAACAAGAACCCTGTAGAAAGGCTGAGTTGCTGGCAAGAGTGAGCATATATTCCAGTCTCTTCTAATGACTCACACAATGGCTCAGGGTGTCAGGTTGAATTGCCCTGCCAAGTCCTTTCATCTCGTTTCTCTGAGAAAAATGAAAACAGAAAAAAGGAGGAACCTTCAAGGAAGATGGGGCAAATATCAAGCTTAAACATAAGCCCAGCAAAATGACATGTACTAACATCTGTCAAGCACCTATACTGAAGCTCCCATTTAAAATTAATGCAAATATAAATTACAGACATTCCATTGGAAGTGGTATTTTAAACTTATATACAGCAGGCATGTGCACATGGGAAAAGAGTATTAGCAAATAATTTGTAAGCCAACAAATACATAGAATTTACATTAGTACAGAGATTTTAAATTTCTTTCCCTTTGTTTCTTTTTTCAAGAAAAAAAGATCTTCAAAAGTGGATATTTTTTTTTTGTGTTTACTATTGATTTTAGGATACTCCCACTAAATTTACACTTTTTTCATACAGTAGTTTTAAAATATGTTGATTGAAATTGGGGTTAATGTAAAACAACAGCTGTTACTTAGATATAATTGCATTTCCAGAACAACCAGTTGCTTGATTTAAGTATTCTTTATAAAGCTGTAGAAATCATGAGTAATGAAGTTGTTATTGCTTGTACCTCTTAAGTAACTGTGTATAAAGTCTCGTATACACTCACGTCTCTCACATTTCAACTATCTTAAACATCTGAATCAGTCCTTCCAAAGGCTAAATTCTCACTGACTTGAAGGAATTTCATTTGACATCAGTATATGCCATGTTATTCTTCCGTCAATGGTTACATCTTGCAGAGTGAAAGCAGTACAGCAGACAACAGAATTTCCAGCCTAGCTGTCATTTTGGCTGCTAACTGATCTGAGGATCAACTGAAAAGTGAAAAAGAGTGATGTTGGTTGGTGGGGGGGAAGCAGCTACAAATAAGAATGCTTATTTGCATACTATTTTGCACAGTTTAGAGTGTTTCACATACACAGGAAATTTTATGTGCTTACCCAAGCCTATGATTTAACCAGTACTTCATCAAAGAAGCTAGTACCTAAAAGTGCTTAAGATGTCAGCAGCTGGCTACCAAGACTATCCAGTACTGTTAATTTGAGACTGAGAACACCCACGTGGTTGCCCTCGCTGTGCCTCCCAGCTCTCATCTGGGGAAGGATATTGCAACAAAATGCAATGGCTTGGTTTTTTTCTGTGTTTCTTGCCTGCTTTAATCATCAGAAGTTAAAGTGCAATTTAAGTACACATTTTCAACTAGACTCTGAGTTGGAACATGAAACTTAAATACATGGTGAAACGCAGTGATAGTCAACAACATATAAGTTATAATTTCACATGATTAGCAATTTTTTCCACAGCTTGTGTCATCTTATCACTAATCTTTTGAAACTAGTGAAAATGAGCTTATGAAATTCTTCTCTGCTACAAACTGTTTTCTCCAGTCAAGATAACCAGGAGGAAATGTACATAAGGGAAGAATATTAAAGATTATTTTCGTCAGCTTTGAGCAACCAATAAATACTTCCGATTGTTCTTTCCCTGTCCTCTCCAGCACAGGCATGCACAGACTGTTTGATGAATGCAGTTGCCAAGTACATTCTGCTTAAACTCTAATAACAGAAATTTGAAATACTGATCAAACTAATTCAGTGTGAATTTCCTTTAAATACAATCTTTCTGAAGGCAATCATAAGTAGAGTTAGATATAAAAAAAAAAGAAAAAGAGAAAAGACAAAAAGTATTACTTTAAGGCCAGGTTCTGCCACTCACTGTCATAGTAAGTGGTACTTTATAATTAAAGTTCTGATAATGGTGATGAGAAAAGTAGCATTCAAGATGAAAGGGAAGGGGGAGCTAGGGAATCAGTCCTTAGTGAACAGGGAAATAGACAGACAATGCCTAAAAGAATCAGAGATGATATTTGCACTGTTAATTCAACACCATAAGAATGAGATGTATTTTCATTAGCGTAAATAACCAAAGGTTAGGGAAAAAGAAAATGGAACCTCTAAGGAATGGCCACAATAATGAGGCCAGTACTAAAAACAGCCACATCCAGTATTAACCTTGGCATTTAGAAATAACAGGAAATGATTCTGGAATCTGGCAGATGTTTCCCAGAGAAAACATATCAAATACTGTAGGGATACTGAGGTTGAGTCAGAACAGGAACGTTTGAAGTCTGACATGAAGTGGCGGATGTGACAAGAGAGAAAATCAGTTTAGAAAGATCAATTTAAAACATCTTTGACAATTAAGGAAATGCCAAGTGTCATTGTGAAAGCTAATACAGAACACAACAAATGTTAAGGATTACGGAGAGCTGTGCACATCTGATCTAGAATGGCTACCTCATCATTAATTAATAACCGTATTTCAACAAGTCACTCCCCAGCCTCAGCTGCAGTGCAACAGGGGATTTACAAGAGGAGAAGGAAAGGCATGCACAAAAGCAGGAGGACACCCATCCTCTCACTAGCATCGACCAGCACAGCAAGTTCCCTGCTACAGAGGCCACATCAACACGGAGACTATGCTAAGTCATGGGTTTATTATTTAGGATTCACAAGCACGGCACATTCCCAGTTCAGGACCGAGCTGTATCATAGAAGAACAAAGGCTGAAATGGCAGGCTTTTCCATAGAAAGAGATTACAGTTAGATATATTTCTAAGGATGGGTAAATTGTGTGCTTTACACATTGCCACCTGTCTAAAATTACATGGGCAGAGACTAATTTCTATTTGCATTAATACCCTGCACACATAGTATACCACAGCTACAGAGACCTGCCTGTAACTCCCTGAGAAAGCGTGCTGGCTGCTGCCCCTCGCAGAGGGTAACACCATCACACAGCAAGGGGCTGATGCTGTGGGCAGTGGTTTGTTCCTTTTGCTACCTCCTGCACCTTCTTAGACATGCTTGGGCTATGGAGGAGCTACAAAGGCCTGGGGAGAGAAGAGCATTTACTTTCAGAACAAGCGTTTATTTGAGTGTCATCAAGATCTACACAATGTCATTGGACCGTAAGGACTAACAGTTTCTCCCACTTGGCAAATAAGCAATGACACTGGAAAATATGCGAGTGGGAGCTGGAGATGTAACTCCAGAAGTATAGAAATAGTGGGAACAAGAGGCAGGAACTTGCAAAGCAATGAGAAAGCAACCGACTCCTTAGATTGACCTAGGAACATTGACTTTTCCTCTGTAAAGAGTCAGAGAAGTTCTGCACACCTGGTGAGCAGGACAGATCAAGCTTTGGAAAAATACGAGGGAGCTCAGCCTTAGGGAGCTAATAAGTGACAGAAGTCACTGTCTGAGTGACAGTTCCAGCCTGATCCCAATAAATTTCTAGGGGTAAGTTTCTATTTGCAGATGTCTCTCAAAGCCATCATCATTCGGAGAGCAACATCAGCACAAAGCCTCAGCAGTCCAAGCTGGCTTGGGAAACAGCACTGTATTGTGGAGCTGCCATGGCCATGAGGTTTTCGTCTGTGCTAGACCAAGCAGTGCTCCTGGCCTTGTGTCAGAAAGCAAGCATGGTGGGTATTGCTTGCTTCTCTCTTGCAATGGTTATTTCAATTCATTACGAGTAAAATAGATTTTGCTGTGTGAAAAAGAATTCCATATACCAAATTTCTTTCAGGCCAGACTTTTAGGTCAAGCCCATGTCTGCCACAAGTTCACGTGTGCTTTCAAATAGCTATTTATAAAAACAAGTACACATCACTCAGTCTGAGTCCTTTAGAAAGCAATCAGCGCTTGGCTACTTTTACTCAAGTACAGCCCGGACTTTTGATTACTATTACTTTTTCTAAATGTCATTCTGTCCATGATGGCACAATCATTTTCTTTAACATTTCATTTTATGACAAGCAATTGTGCACCACCAACATGAGGTAACTACACCTTCCCAGGTCAAGTCAGCAACTCAGCATCATCTTGGATCAAACTGTGTTGATGTTGATTGTCTTTTTCTGCAATCCCTACACAGTATTTTCATATCACTTCCAATCATCACTGGAATGACAAGGACAGTGCAGCAGGTGAGGCATTTACCTAATGATAACACCAGACACTGGAGAAATTTTAGCTGAATGATTTTCACTCCTACAGAGAATATTGCCTCTATGCAGGCTGGAGGAAGGAATCTGTCATGAGAAGAAATGAAGATAAGTACTGAGATCAGTCAGAAGGAGAGCTGGTCCTTGTGCAGTAATAGCTACCTTACAAAGAAAGAAGCAGAAAATGCTCAATGGTATAAGTGCTTTAAAGTAAAATTCATTGATCATCCAAATTCCAGCACTATGAGGAGTATTTTTCAGTTTGTAATCAGACAGGCCTTTTCTTTCCTTGTGTGTTTTAGATAACACCACAGATTTAAGACACTGGAAGGGATGTAAAGGGAAAATAGACAAGCAGCCTTTGATGCCATTTGGAATGAACATAAACTTGTCTTCTGGCATCAATGCAGTGGAGATTTTCATGTCCCCATATGGTTATTCTCCTGGCTAGAGCCTGTAGAGCAGATGCACAACACATGGAAAGGAAAGAAAATTATACTTAGATAATAAAATTAAAGCTGGAAAGTAAAGGAGAGAATTTCAGGAATCACTAAAGTGAGTACCTCCCAGAATACACTCTTTGGGTTATTTCTGCTTCCAAAAAGAGAAAGGGGAAAAAAAAAAAACAATCCCACCAACCCTCCTGTAGTTTATGAAAATGGTTTGCTTTATGAAGAGAGCTCTGTTGCCAAAGTCCTGCTGCTCTGCAGAAATGTATCCAGGGAGAGAAGGCTGAGTGCCGCTTATGCTTTTGTTTTTCCCTGACTCAAAATGGATGGAACACAGATTCTGTTTTCCATTCAAAATACATTAAATCTTCATTTAGGGATACTATTGAACGGTCATAAGAAGAACAGCTTCTCAGGGAATATCACTTCTTTACTGCCCTCTGACAACAAGCCTGGATTTGACAAGTGCACTTGATAGCAAAAATAGAGTTTCCAGCTAATAATAAGCTCCAGTAAATACAGCAACTGTGACCTTCCAAAGCTATGTCAGCTGCATATCTCTTCAGCTGTGCCCAAACCAGGCAATATTACGACTGTCTGTGCAGTGAACCATGTCTCTTTCAAAAGCATCTGTGGATTTTAAGTGATCCCTAAGCATTTTAGAAATGCAAAGCTAATTAAAATTACGAAAGGATTTCGCTTCACACTTAATGGTAGGTTCTTAACTACTCTTGTTAGCTGCTGAATTCCATCTCAGCCAGAGATATTAGCGGGAAGTCTGTGACGCTGTGCAAACCAGCAGCCAGTTTGGTTAATCAAATTAGGCTTTCTTGGTTACCCTGCTATAACACCTGATGGGACACCTGGAGGGCAAATGCCTGATGGTAGCTTCAAGTACTAGAAGGTGCTAAATAATGGATAAACTATGGGTTGCTGCAGTCTGCAAAAATACCCAAATTGCAATAGCCTGAAAGAAAAAGCTTGCAGCACTATCAATTAATTTTCATTAGGATTTGCTGTGATGCTAAAGCAGTCCCAGGAAACTAAGAACTGTTACTTTTCTCCACAGTCTCTACAGACAAATAGAAACTTTATGGGGGGGTTACAGTGTGGGTGGAGGGAGGGAGGCGGGGAAGGATGCCCAATTTAAAGATAAATTATCAAGGGTTTAGTAAAATATGGGTTAACACAGTCGACAGCTTCCCAATTCTAGAGACCTGAATTCAAAGTAGGTTGCAAATAAAGCAACTCTGGTAATTTCAGTCTGGTCCCTAATGGACATCTGTGTTTCACAAAATCATATCACTTAATTAGGCAGTGGTGAGGAGACATACAGATCTGGAACAGAAAGGAGGAACTTTGAGGTCATGACAGAGGTACTCCTGTGGTAACATGCATAGTGGGGATGAGAACTGCACAAATTGCATCAATTCTCTGTGAGGCAGCACCCCCCCTCCTTCCAGTATGAATTGCCAAGAGGTAACTCAACAGGGTTATGATATGATGCCATTTTGTAGAACTGAGTGAGTAATGCACAGCAAGTTATTTATTCACTGAATTTAGCTCCCTTTTTGCCCCTTCTGCCCTCTCCTCCTTGTTTACTGTTACAGAACACCTAGTAAACTGTTATTTGCAATTCTAACCTTAACACTCTTCAACAATAATAGACAAGAAGTAGTGTAAAATTACTTAATTTCCGGATTGTTTATTAATATTCAATTCAGATATGTTCTGACAAACCTGTTATCCTCCTTGGGTAGAAAGATGCAGAAGTACTTCTGCTGTGAATTTGCAACATTAAAATTTCATTGGTAAATACATACATATTTTGCCAGGATTTCTACTGTATCTGAGGTTCTCACAGACCCCCCACCAAAAAAAAAGAAATATTGTGGGGTTGGGGTTTTTTTTTGTTTGTTTGTTTACACAAAGGCAAAAACAAAGGTCAAAGCCCTTGAACCATGTCAAGCAAAAGTGTCTGAGGAAGGAATAAGGTTTAAGTTCACATCTCCCATAGCCCGATTATACCTTAGTCGCAAAATCATCTTCTGCAGACTATTGTGATGATTTGCTTTCCAAGAATCTTGTGCTAGTAAAATCTGCAGCTCAGAATTTTTATACAGACAAATAATGTAAATACTAATAACAGAAGTAATACAGCTGAAGAGAAAATATCGACACTCCCATTTCAGTCAATTTGCATTATGCATATAGGACACCAATAAGGCAATATACTTGTTGAAATACCTGCATGAAACCCTTTTATGAATAACTCTTAAAACCTTGTTGTTTTGAGTTCAGTTTAGTTTACAATTTAAACTAATTCTAGAGATAAGAAGGTATTCTAGAGATAAGAAGAATCTTCAAAGAGAGGCTGAGAATCTTAAATCTGATTTAAACACAAGTTATACCAAGTCAAGACATTGTTCAGATTCCATCTAATATTTTTCCTCTTCTAGGGCTACTTCTGAAGTTCTGAGTGGACACGAAGCAATACAGGCCTAAAGTTTAGGCAAAATCTCAACAAGGTGAGCTTAGTGAAAGTTTTGGCTTAGGTCTTCTCTACTTTAGAGCTTCAGTCCAAATTCCTGCAAATGTCTTTGCTCAGGTTATCTCATTCAGAAAATTGTTCTTATTTGGACATCACTACTGTAAAAACACAAAAACGTATGTGAGATGGAATTACATTCTCTTCTGTTTTGCAATTCAGTTTCTATAAGTAGACTCACCTCCTATAGCTTGTACTAACATACGCACTCTGCCACAGTGCAATCTTGACTTTTACCTTCTATGTTATATCCTTTCTGCTTTCTTCCTAAACCTCCCATCCACAGACAAGAGTGCAAAAAAAGATGAGAAGAGGGCATTGACAAAATTCAGAAGATGATAATGGCACATTCGAAACTGCAGACTAGAACTTCTTTATCAAATGAAAATATTGCATACATCACTGGCTAGCTTCACTAGTAAAAAAAATAACGATCTCGCCTTCCTCTTCCATCTTGTTCTGCATGCACAAATTGCATAGCAGTTTCCTTTAAAACAAACTCTGGAAGGACTTAAGGCCATCCTCTAAGTTTTCACAGTGGAAAACATTCCCAGTGAAGTGTCTGAATGGAGTTTTAAAGGTGTAAATATTCAGAGTTCTGGACTATATTTGAATGACAGTACTTAAAAT
Source organism: Pluvialis apricaria (assembly GCA_017639485.1). Lineage (NCBI taxonomy): Eukaryota > Metazoa > Chordata > Aves > Charadriiformes > Charadriidae > Pluvialis > Pluvialis apricaria. The sequence continues at coordinate 42,379,953 of CM030008.1, read as the reverse complement.
GTTGTACAGCAAGCTTTAAAGGAACCATTTTCTATGACACTTAAAAGACTATCTTTGTATTTGTGGTTTGCATAGGTCAGAAACAGCCTTTAAAGAGTTGTACAAAGAAAAGTTCACTCCAGTAACACTTACAATAAAATTCTCATTGATTACTGTTCTGCTTGGAAAGCATGAAACTATTATTCAACACCTGGAAAATACAGAGACTTCATGATAGCTCAAGCTCCAACCACCTCGGAAAACATGGACTGGAACCTGGGATCTGGCTCAGGAGATGATATAATTCAGGAAGAAACATTGCACTGGTGGCCATTAATGATCCCAAACAGACTACCACATTAATCAAGAGTTGCCCCGTGTGGGGGCTGAGATGCAGAGTCCAGTTAAACTTATGGAGAGTTGTTTTACTGGTAGAAAGTACAAGTTGGCTGCCCAAGAAAAAGCTGTCCACCTCTACCTCTATAGTGTACTAGAAGACCTGTGATAATTCAAGACGTTTCCTGTAAGAACAAATGGACAAAGACTCCCCTTTATTTACCTTCTCAGGGGCTTTGACAGTAAGCGCTATTTCCTTGCTAGTGTTGAAATCATATCAGCTAGGTCAAAATGATTCCAGAAACATGGATTCCATCTCAAACAATATTTAAACAAGAAAAATCTATTTCTAAGAGCTGGAATAAAACCTGGCAACAGCTGTAAAAGCAATGATGACCTTTCTTTCTCAAGGGAAGGAAGAAAAAATTTGCCAACACTAATTTCTCACCTTTCAGTCCAGTGGATCCCACGGAGGTCTGCATAATTACCTTCCTGTGAATATCATGTAATGGGGCAGATAGAAGCATCTGGGCAGGTGGGATGGGAAGGTCAAATTTTTGTGCAGAATCTTTTAAGTAAATCCTTAAGAAACTGTAAAGATTTTTTTATCCATTATTTTTACAATACAAAGTGTAGGACTATTACACCCTGTCTGTAACAATGCAACTCTGGCGCAAGCAGAGATATGACAAGCAGCAGCCTTAAAAGACAGGCCCTAAATAAAACAAAAATAGAAGCTATAAAAAGAATAAAAATCTCTGATCCTCAGGGGATTCAGCTTTAACCAAAACTTCGTTGTGGAGTAGGAACAGCTTTGAATTTCTTTGTGCTCATTTGCATTTTAGCACTAAGATTCTGTCCAAGAATAATTAGCATAAGATACTTCAGAAAATGAGAATGGTTTTTAATAGATGGATTGTCCTCCTCCTTCTCCTTTCTCTGGATGATTAAAACGAATGTTCTACCCAGTCTTGTTCCCTAGTTTCAGGATTTAGCTCTTTCCATTCATAAAGATTATGCTTTTAAACAAAAATCGTTAACTTTTTTTCTTAATTTGTGTCTCTGGAGAGAATTTTTTGTCCCATCTAAAAGAATACTGTGTAGAAGTCTATACACAAAACTGTTAGTGAACATAATTGAGAATTATTCTATCTAATTATAGTTTATTTATATGCTAAACTAGAATGAGCCACAAAAAGGAAGCTCTACAAAAAGTGTGCAGAGGGTAGTAATTCTTGCCTACTTCAAAGCCTATGTAACCAGCATTTGCCAGATCCACAGAGCCAAGCTAGTCAACAACAATCTTAATTGCCCCATCCCCCTTTTCCACTCCTCCCACAGTATTTTTACTGCCTTCTGTACCAGGAACAACATGTTCTGACACGAGGGGTGAACAGAGATTTCACAGCATAGGAAGGACCCCACCTGTGTGGTGCAGAATTTGAAAGATGCAAGGCAGATGAAGCAGCGGGGTTGTGGGAAGACAGCGAATGGCCTCACTTCTGGGTAAGCTGAATGCTCCAACACTGGATTCTGCTCTTAGGCTGGCCACAGCCACCCTACATCATGTCATTCTCCCAAAATATATGTTTCTTACCTTGCCACACCAGGGGTTTCATTTGGAAACACTCTGTGATTAAAGTAAATGGAGCTGCACATACACAGGATAAGCCAGACCTCATGAGTTTCCACCTGGGTTCCCACTGTTGGTCAATACTGATGTTATTCTCTCTGCCTTTCAGGCACACAGTTTCCAATGTAGGGTAATATTTCCCCATCCCCTGTTTACCAGAATACATAGAAATGCCTTGTTCCGTTAAAGGGCAAAGTAATTTGGCAGAAAATAAACCCCCTTGCGTTCTAACACTCCTCACCAAGGTGGGAGGCTAGGTGCAGCTAGGTTTGCATTATGAGTGATGCCCAATTCACTACTATCAGTCCAGTCGCGTTTAATATACTAAACTGTTACAATTCTGGACACACTAATAGTGGACTGCACCTTCAGTCTAGCCGTGCTCATGAACTACCATGGCCACACTTTGGCCGCATTCAATGAGCAACCAAAACGACTAGCTACTTAAACAGTGCAGTTTATTTTAGCAACAGATATATAGGTTCTTATGGATTGCCGGTGATAAATACACTGTCTGCAAAGCACGTGCAAATAAAAGTATTGTTAGTTATACAAAACGTGCGACAACGTTATAAACAATACAGCCTGGCTATAAATATAAGAAAGAGACTCTCTAGAGAGATTTCTAAGTTTCTCAAGGATGCACTTGGTATAGTCTAAGTCTTACCCAAAGGTGTCTGGAGGGCGGGGGGAAGAAAGGCTCAGCCGTTTGACTGGTCCCAGAAGTTAAAGGCAGTCTTTGGTGGAGTCCTCGTTGACTTGTTCAAGATCGTGTCTTCCCTAATATTCCCCCTTTCTTGGGCTATTTTTATACTATTTTTTTACCTTCAAGGTGGAGCTTGAGTGACTCTAGTCATAAATAGTTTTATTATGATTGGTGTAAAATATTCTCGCTTCCCATTTAAAGGTATAGTTTATGAAAAATTCAGGGCGCAGACTCAAGGATGAGTGGTCGCACCTTGGAGGCGGGTAGCCTTTGGGATGGAGGTGTGTTTAGGTATTTTAATGACATTATAATTATCAAAGTTCACACAAAGGACTGCATTTTGTCAAAATTTGACAAACTGTTGGCTCAGGGTAGTAAGGATGCAGCTTATCAGTTCCATAGGACCATCTCATTCCCATATCTGCTGTATTATCACAGGGCTTGGCCGTGGAATCTCCACCCCACTCCACTCCTGTGTTGTTTTGGAAGCAATATTGTACAGGGAATTGTAGAAGTAGTGGATTCTTCGCATACCAGCTGCAGCTGTATTCTACCCTAGAAACCTTTTGATTTTATACCTTTCCTTACTGTGTGAAAAATGTTGTATTTTTGATCATTTTAGTAATTATTCCACACGCCTAAAACCACAGTTAATGCAGAAAAAACTAAGCTGTGGACAACTGAGTTCTGTTTGTTACTGAATTCACCAACTTCTGTCAGTGCTGTGCACCGAATGAGTTATGGGTCCTTGGGAAATGAAAACACAAGGCCCAGTGATTGAAGACTTTATTTTAACACAAGCACAACATGGGGATGAATGAAGATGGATGAGGTGATTTTAATTCCTAAATTTCCTAACTCTTAAATGTTTGCCTTATATAGTTAATAATTAATATAACTTTGAGCATTTTAACATGCTTTTTGGGGTGTATTACATATTTTATTCGATGATACGGCAGCATGACTAATCAATTAACTTTTAATATACTTGTAATTATTTTTTTAAACTGTGTTGAAATATAATAAAGGATTGTAAAAGAGAGTAATATAAGTCATAAGTGCTATAAACTAAAGAAGCAGAGGAACAAACAATTATTCCAACTTTATGGCAACTGAAGATGTATTTTGCAAAGAAATCCATCCAGTTCTGACAACTGTTAGATACCTTACTAGATGGATGTCTAGTTTAAACCCAAATGTTGTTCCTGAAAGCCCTTTTACTTGTGTCTAACTTCGCATAGACTAGGTTGAAAGTTTTCCTTCACTTTGTACATTCAAACAAGACAGTCTATGCTATGCTTAGAATGGTTCTGAGACACAGAGGTTACAGCCTCTAGCATACCTTTTGCTTGTCACTGCTGCATTGAGGGAAGTTGACCTTCAGCTTGACTGATTGCTCTCTAATCCATTTCTGCTAAATTATCCAGATTTAAAATGAGTAAGTAGAAAACACAGACTTGGTCGGAGGCAGAGGAGATATTATCATACAGCCTGGGGTTAGAACCACTCTGTCTAGATGCCCACTAGACTGATGTGGGATGAAAACCTCACACAACAAACTGTCAGACTCAGTTGGAAGACAACAGGTGACAGCAGTACCTCAAGCAAGGAGATGCTAAAGTTTATTCTCACTGCCACTCTAACACACACACACAGAGCAACTGATGGACATGCAGCACACCTAGATTTTCACACAATGCATGGCAGTTCCAACACAAGGACCAGGATGCCCGTTGGTGAAGGTGTGAGCTTAGACTCAATTATTAGCCTCCCAAATCTTATGCTTATTGTTGAAGAAATTCCAACTTCGTATCTGGACTGAACTTGTCTGAGAAGGAGGATGGGAAGAAAATGGGATCTGATGGACAGCAATGAAACAAAAGTGATATATAATGCAGAGATGTCAGTAGAAGCTTGGCTAGAGTCAGGGAGGTGTTTGCCAAATTGCAGCATGACAACTGGACCTCCTCTACATTACTTCCATGCAATGATGTTATATTGCTGAAACAGCTCCCCAGCTGGCAATAACAGTCAGCAAGAGTCAAATTGAATCCATACTGTATTTGTTTTGGTATTCTTAAGGAAACAACCTTTACGCTGGTATTCAAAAAATGGCCACGTCTGAGAAATCCATTAGTGACTGAGGCTGAAGGATAATACGAGTCTCTTGCTGATTGGTATGTGTGATATGAGTTTCATTTCCTTGATCTTGGATGAAATCTCCAAGATGTCTGAAGACCGGTGGAATAGGAATTGTTTTTCTTAAACAGCAGCCATAGGAGAGATTGCTTACTTATCTTTTGCTCTTTGAGGTACAAACTGATTGTCAGTCATTATCTGGGTGTCTGGGTGGAATTTCTTCTGGTCTGAAGCATCCCTGTTTCATTAAGAATCTAATATCCATTATGTGCAGTGCTAGTAAAAATTACTTCAATTCAAGCCACTTTGAAAAGCTTAACTACTGTCTCAGTGACAAGATGACATGCACTGATGAAAGTCTAATGCAGCTCAGGTAAGGAATAAAGACTAAGTTCAATACATCCACTAAGGCTGCGTAATGGTTTACCCTCAGAATGCAACCTTATCTCCTGGAAAGCAACATACTCCCACCAAAAAAAAAAAAAAAGCTGAAAAAAAAAAAGCCAGAGCGCTCTGCTGGAAAAAAATGAAACTGCATGCAATGAATCTGCAAGAATACAAAATGGGTGTGGTTTCAAGATGCATCTCAAAACACTAAGCTAAGAAGCTAAGACCGGTTACAAATAATTTCCACAAATTTGTGAAGCCGCTGCTCAATTTCAGGGGGATGTCAGAATATTTCTGGTTTCACAATGAAATTCTTGTACTAGTTCACAATTTTAAAATTAAGTCAGAGGACTGGTTTAGCAGTCTGATACTATTGAAATTCAGGGTATTACCTCAAGCATCTGCTTTGAAATTGAGAAATTTTACTTTTAGCAGTCTTTTTTTTTTTTTTTAAATTCTAGGCTAATAAAAAGAAATTATAGGTAAAATGGCATGCACGTCTTCCTGGTTTTGAGGGGTCACAGCAGAATCTAAGCCTGTGCAATCAAACAGAAAGTACACATTTTCTATGTTTAAACACCCCAACTGGGGTCCTCATCTGTTTTTCAGAGCATAGTCATGAACGCAGGCTAAAATCCTAAGCTTCTGTAGAAAACTCTGTGTAAAAACCAAAGAAAACAATATGATCAGGGCACGTTGTCTGTCTTCTAAGCAGACAGCCCCCATCTGTTTCCTGCCGGACGGGACCCCAAACTCTAAGTAATGCCAGAGCTTAGCTCCACTCAGTTGTGTCTCATTAACTTGATGCAGGAAGTCATTTCCAGATGGGACTCCAATTTAAATCCAAAAGCTATGCCACTGTTTGGCTCATCAGGGCTCCCACATCACATACAGCATACCCTAAGAGATGGCAGCTTCTGCCAGGCAATGCTTTCCTAATAACCTACGGAGGTAGACATTGCTGTTGTACAAGGCTGTAAAAAAAAAAAAAAAAAAAAAAAAAGAGAGAGAGAGAAAAGAAACAAGCTCCTGAACTTTCTCCTGGTCTTTGTGCCCCACCTTTCTAAACTTGATGAAGACTTCACACTTGAGAAGGTTCTCTTAGAAGGATTTCTATTCATTTTACTTCCTTTATCTCTCTATCAGACAGATTTTAAACAGTAAACTGATCTCCAGACCAGGCTTTCTAAAAAAAAAAAAATCTGATACACAAGAAACCCAGATTCCGTGAAGTTCACATGTTAGATAGTTTGTTCCTAGTAATTTACAACATTGTGAGTTTTAGATTATTTTTGCAATGAAGCTATTTCCAGCTGGCTCACATGTAGACCTCCAGCCCATTGAGTGAACTGCAGCACTCTTCCATCATTCCTGAGCTCCTTCCCAAAAGTGTCTAAAGGAAAAATGGAAAGCCTTGTAACAGTTTATGCAGCACAGAAAGTTTCCATCAGGCATTACTAAAATTCTTTCAGAACTATATTAACATTTTTGTTCCTATGAAAGCATTGAAAATATTGAAATCAATAGGATGAATATTCATGAAGGAAAAACAATAGAGGCAGACCAGCTGCTAGAATTATCATTGGGGTGGGGGAATGGGAAAACAAGGTCTACATATTAAATCATGTTGCTCAGCATTAGGGACCAAAGGAAATATTAGCTCACCAAATACAAGACAGGCTGTGGCCTGTGTGTTCAAAAGAAGGCAGTGATGTATACTGCACTGGGTGATGGAAGAGCAACCATGCATCCAAACAGCTTCCACATTCCTGCATCCCCACGCACTCTCCTAACTGTCTGCACTCCTTGATCACCCCCAAACTGTGATACTCAAACTCAGACCATGCCATAGAAAATGTAGGCTTCTGAAGTAAAAGGCAAATGGTAAAAACTCATTTACTTTAGCCTCTTTTGAAAACATTCACCAAATTTCACTGTGTACCTGCCTGACTAATCAGCTGAACTTGATCTCCTCCAGGGAATTTTTAAGAATTGCCCATAGTTATTACTATAAGTTCATGCATAGTTCACTAAGCTGCACTAAATTCAGCTAAGCCATCATCAGAGATATCAGTAATACAGACCAGTCCATGTCGATTATATAGCAACCAAGGAATTTTCAATAAGGGAATACTGGGAATGTTGTTGGCAAACAGACACTGTCTGGTGGCTAGTATCACTATCCATGGCCTATCAGAAATATTAGAGTTATTATCCCTTCTCTACCATAGATAATTCCTTTAAGAATATTGTCATATAGAACCAGTAATGGATTGCACAGAAAGTAAGAAATATTGGTTTACTAATCGTACTGGTTGAAGAAATTTATGTGACAAGAGAACACCACTGAGCACTAGAGTAAAAGCTTGTTTCCTAGATGACATTTTGACAAAGAATAGGCAGGCTGTGCAATAAGAAATAATAGTGTTTTAAACCTTCATATGAGCACTTCAGAGCTGTACTCCTGCCATATAATTTTGAAAATGCATAGGCCCTCACTGCAGGGCCCGAATTTTTTAAAAGTTAAGATTATGCAAAGGATTCAGAAGAATTATAAACATGCAACTGGTATGAGTAGTATGATTACAACAGTTAAAGTCCATCTGTTAAATATGCAAAGAAGCATTCTTGTGCTTTCTCCTATGCTGTACGATATATTTGCCTTCCGAAAACATCTGAACAGTACCTCATCATAGTCCTTTAAATCCTTCCTTAAACTGTATTTTGTCACAACAGCTACTAACAAGTTGAAAAGATTAGGCTTTTAATGTTCTGACCTAAATACCCTTTTGTATTAACCAACACCATCTTGTTTCCATGCATCCTCCATCTGCATGCTTGTTTTATGCTTAGACTGTAAGCAGATGTGTCATGCTCCACAACTAGGAATGGTTAGCTGTTACAATACAAGTAGAAATAGCATTATTACTATTATTAATATAATAATAACCATGCCATATTAGATTATTTTCCCTACTGATGCAACCTTAGAAAAAGAATTCGTCTCTGTACTTCAGAAACTACACAAGCATTTCACGAGAATACTCTCACAAGAGAAATATGATTCATTCAGAGACGCACATGGTGTATATGAATGCCACATTTTTGCATTTGGATTTCTGATTCATCTGACAGATGTGAGAAAATTCATGAAGTTAGGTCCCAAGTGATTGCACGTGTGTGGATGCTGAGAAGCACAAGTTATTCCACCTACTTTGGCAGTAAAAGCACTGAGCTTTTCTTCCTTCTGGTCAACTGTTCGTTGTGATACAGCTACAGTTGTGCATTATTAGCAATACCACCTGTCTTCTCACATCCATTAAGAAGATTTTACAGACCTTATCATAATCAAGAGTAATGGCAGCTTACACTCTCATATTTAATCCAACCTCTCATGCTTTAAAACCCTTTAAAAACAAATTAAAACCTCCCAGCAGGCATCTGAGGTAATATGGATGACATAAGGACATGGAGAACCTTTTTAAAATAAAATACAGTAACAGAAACACCAAAATGTGAGAGCGATGCCAAAGTCATATGTTAAGTGCACACATATATATATTTTGCCACCATTGCATGGAACCCATTACAGCTTTGATAATAGGCAACACATGGATTATCCTCCCAACTAAGTTTTAACTCCCATACAATCTACTGATATCAATAGACCGACGACTCCTGATGCTCCTCTGTGCCAGAACTTGACACAAACCTCACAGAGGTCCCTGGAAGTCCTCTTGCTGAGCATCCTGAGCTTTAGGCAGGGTGCTTATAGACTCTGCGATGAAAATTCAAGACAGTAGCGTGGGGCAGGCTAGATATCACAGACATCATGTGCATCTTCTGACCCCTCTTCAACTGTCTCAGAGTCATTCTCTATAAAGTTCACAAGCCTGGCACTCACGCTGTGCAAACAAACCATTTGTTTTCAGTTAATGATCCTCACCATCAAACACACAATGGAACTCAATTTCCTAGTTTATTTCTTTTTTCTTTCCCTCCCTCCTGCTGTTTATTACCAGCAAATGTGATCTCCATCATATAGACTCCAAGATCCAAGCACAGCTACAGTGTTTATGTGTTTGTACAGCACCCAGCGCAGTGTGGTTTTGATCCTAATTTGGGACTTTCACTCTGGGAATACTTTTTGTAATGTTGCTTTCTTTGGAACTCACAAGCATGTAACTCATGGCTTAAAATTAAATAAATAAAATCTATGATTAAGCATCAGAATGAGTTATAAATGTATACAGGCAATGCTGCCACCTTTGATCTACAGGAGGTTCCTTGCACCACAGACTCTCTGCATCTCCTTCTCATTACATTCAGAGTGTCTGAGGATATATTTCAAGTAATTCTTTTTAAAGAAGCAAATTTTGCACTTGTAAAATTATACAGACACAACAGCTACCATATGCTTTACTAAACGTGCCCTGTATTATGGTTCCAGAGGGACATCAGTTCCTTAACTTGCAGCAAAGCAGACAATGTTGACAAAAAGTTATGCGGTGTTCACCTGAGGTATTCCTTAAATTGGTCAGTTGCATTTTCTTAGTGCATTGTATAGGCTATTGCCCCTCATTTACAGAGTATGTATGCAGTCTCATGAAAGATTTCGTTTTTCCTCCTGACTCTGTCATTTGTTTCACGAGTAACCACAGAGAAGTTACAAATTTATCCAGGCATCCATTTCCCCCCATCTGTAAATTTAGCTAACAGCAGTTTACAAAACCATATGATGCTATAATTGATTACTGAAGCTGTAAGCTGCTTGGGGCGGGGAATGCCACTTCATTTTGCATTTATACCACGGCTAAGGAGGCAGATCTACCAAGAAGATGCCTAGGGAAGCTGTAAGCCACCTCATCCTCCCAGCCCATTAGCCAGCATCACTCACTTCCCTGACAAATCCCGCGGACCACTGACAGCCCGCTGAGGCTGGGCAGCTTGGCACTGTATTGCTTAAGAGCCACACAAATAGCAACACCATCAGCATTTCAGAAAAAGGATGCTGTGAACCTCCACCAATGGACACCAATTACAAAATAATTAAAAGAAAAATGTAAAATGCAGTAATTTTTCGTGCTGTGTGAGTCTAACAGATGGGTGATACAAAGCATGAGAGAGAGAGATCGGTTCTATTTCAGCATCTACTATTTAAGGCAGGAGCTTGCCGCTTAGTAAAACCAACTGCAAGGAAAATGTCTCTCACTGGAGGTCACTATGCTCTCTGAAAGGTATGGTGGTTGATTCAACATGATGTACATCCATCCAATACCCAGACAGCATGTCACATTATTTTAAGGACTATGATCAGACTTTCTCAGCCAGTTGGATTTGCTGGTTCAGCAGCCTTACGACTAAAAACAGGGATGAAATACTTTTAGTGCCTGCTTTTAAATTATAAAGCTAGAAGGAGGCTGAATCTTGATTAAGAGACAGGCAGGCGGTTGTACCTTGAATGACTAGTCTGATGCGCAATTTCCTATCATCCCGCTCAGTGAACCAGTAAGGTGAATGTAATCAAAAATGGTGTCTTGCATGCAGAGTTTACAGCATGATAATTGTAGGAAATGAATACAAATTAAAGCTTTTAAAAGACATATCCACTGCAGGTCATTGCAGCCAACACATTTCTAGAGATTTTCTACAAACAGGGATATCCACCACAAGATGAAAAAGTGGGGTCTAAATCTTCCAGATTTAAAAAAAAAAAAAAGTAAAACCAAAACAACAACAAAAAAAACACCCCAAAACCCACGAAAACAAACACAAACAAACAAGCCCCAACAAACCACACACACAATGCATCAAAATCAACACAGAGGTTAACTTGATGGTTTTATGATTTCACCCCAGTTCTGATCTCATTACACATTGTAACCCAGCTTTACTGATTTCACTTTGCTTTTCCAAATTTACAGCAGTATTTTTGGAGAAAGTTGCCATTTAAAAACTGATGGCCCAGATTTTCTAAGAATATTCATCTGATGTGGCTCAGCCAAAACAGAGGTAGTTCATCAGCGGATAATTAAAAAAAAAAAAAAAGTTTTATTTTTACAAAACTTATATGGTTTTGGATTCAAAGATATTTTAGCAAAGCCATCCTTCATTCTACTATAGCAGCCTTCATTAATCACTATTATAGAATAGTAAAGACAAAATCCTTATATTATTGAGTGAAAGCTTCAAGGAAAAAAATAAAAGAATCAAAATAAATCTCTCTTCCCATCTGGCAACTTATGAAGCAAATATTTATTTATACTTTTACTTAACAAAAAAAAAAAAAATTCCTCTAGGTTCAGAATAAAGCCAAATTACCTCCTGTAAAGTATAAATATGCATTGTATAAAGCTGAGCTTAGACTAAGAAATAAGGCTTTCCAGGTTTCTATTTTAGATTTTTACACTAGAAATTGTGCTGTGGCTCTATTTTAAGAGACCCAGTAGAAATTAAGTCTCAGCAAAACAAAATGTGCAATCAGGGAAGCAATAAATGAGCACTCTGGGAAGACATAAGCAGGTGAGAACCAGTTTGAGAGACTGATATGATGAACAGATCAGGTAGTGAGAATTTTTAAACACTTTGGACCAGACAATTAACATTGGACTTGAGACAAGAAAAGCGTGTGTAATAACACATTACTGACCCCTCAATGAATTCATTCAATTATAAACGAGCTGAACAAATGGACTTTAATCTCATTTGTGCTTTTTTTTATTTTTTGTTAAATAGGAGTAGCTGAATAAGTAACACCACTAAATTACTCTGAAATCTCACACAGGGGTTTCAGAACAAGCTTCCAGTTTGCTAAGCATAAGGTCCACATGGACTGCAGCCCTATTGGGCAAACTCTGCCCTTGCTGCTGAGCCACAGCAACCCACCTCACCCCATGGATCGCTGCAAGTGGTCTAAGGCTTCTACAGGACTACCTGAGCATCACCTGTTCAACAGAGTTGGTGCCAGCTGTCTCAGTATAACTCATAGAAACCTGAAATATGTCATTCCTGAAATCAGATGGTTATAAACTGTAGGTTTTTTGCTCCTGAAATCAGACAAGTAGAGCAAAATTACTCAAGTGTTTCATTACCTATTAGGTGACAGTGGGATAAGGCCAGGAAAGCAGGATTAAGTACATTTCTTACATGCATTATCCTGAAAGCATCAGTGTAACTAATACCATGGCATCTACACAAGCTATAAAGATGAAACAAGGCTTGTTTTTGTGTCTGACAAATCTGGTGGCCTACAATGGGGTTACAGAGTTGGTGGATAAGGGAAAAGCAACTCACATCATCTACCTGGACTTGTGCAAAGCATTTGACACTGTCCCACATGACTCTCTTGTCTCTAACTTTGAGACATGGGTTTGACAGATGGACCACTCAGGAAATAAGGAACTGGCTGGATGGCTGCACTCAAAGAGTTGCAGTCAACAGCTCCATGTCCAAGTGGCGAGCCGTGACAAGTGGCATTCCTCAGAGGTTGGTATTGGAACCAGCGCTGTTTAACATCTTTGTCGGCAACATGGACAGTGGCACTGAGTGCACCCTCAGCAAGTCTGCTTACACCACCAAGTTGTGTGGTGTGGTCAACATGCTGGAGAGAAGGGATGCCATCCAGAGCAACCTGGACAGGTCTGAGGTGAGCCCATGCAAACCTCGAAGTTCAACAAGGCCATATACAAGACCCTGCACGTGGGCCAGGGCAATCCCAAGCATAAATACAGGCTGGGTGGAAAATGGCTTGAAAGCAGCCCTGAGGAGAAGGACTTGGGGGTGTGTACACTACGCTTCAGGGAGTGTAGTGATAGGACGAGGGGGAATGGTTTTAAATGAAGAGGGTAGATTTAGATTAGATATTAGGAAGAAATTCTTTACTGTGAGGGTGGTGAGACACTGAAAAAAAGTTGCCCAGAGAAGCTGTGGATGCCCCATCCCTGGAAGTGTTCAAGGCCAGGTTGGATGGGGCTTTGAGTAACTTGGTCTAGTGGAAGGTGTCCCTGCCCATGTTAGGGGGGTTGGAACTCGATGATCTTCAAGGTCCCTTCCAACCTAAACCATTCTATGATTCTATATTATGAAAGTGAAGTGATAATTCTAAAACTCACTTTTCAGGACACAGCCTTCTGCTCCTGGTCTAAGGTCCCTCCTTTCTTCACCCCAAACATGGAGTTTATTTTATTGTAAAATGTAACCTGGTGCCCCTTTGTTTGGAGCCCTATTAAAACCATCTCTGGATCCAATACCCGCCACATACAAGAGAACTACTGGTAAAGACCATGCCCTACAGCCACACCACCTTTTTTCAAAAAAGACAATTCCTCTACAGCTAGAGGACCTTCTCCTGCCTGCCTTCGCAAGATACAAACCCCTGCTCTCCACAGGAACAGACTGCTCCATGACACTGCTGCCAGTGCTGGGCCGAGTCAGGTTTGTAGTGGAAGCAAGCTCCAGCTTCTCAGAAGTTGGCCCTCAATACTCGAGCTGCTGCTGCCTCTGAAGCCTGCTGAACAGAAGAACACCAAGCAAGTTGGCAACTTATGAGAAACATTTTTTAGTGAAAGGTTGCCAATTTCTCAGCTACTCCCCCAGGAAAATACAATTAACTCATCTGTAATGAGAGTACTTATACACACTGGATTTAGTTACAGTCTGCATGCAAGCTCCTACCATCTCTGTCCCCCTGTCCCAGACTGTTGACTTGCATGAAACAAAAGACTGACCCTGGAAGACTTTTCCTAATTAGCGTTCCATGACTAATGAAAAAATTAAGGGAGATAATTGTGTTAGCTATGCTTCTGGGGAAAAGCTTTTATGAGCTAGGCCTGACAAAGTGAGTGAAAATCCCAAGTGTCCAACAGCTCTAAGAACTTAAGAGAAAGGGGAGAGAGGGAACAAAAAAGAAAAAAATAAAGAGAGGATGCTGGAAAGTTGTTGTGAGTCTGGTGTTAGAGAAGGGAGGGTAGGAGGGCTTTTTGTTTTTATCCCTGGGCCTCACCCTTCTCTTCTTTGCACCACTCAATCTCTCTGGTTTAAAAGGGGAAGAACAGAGCTGCTGTGCATTAATATAGCCTAGAAATTCCACCCTACATGACGTGTTCGCCTACAACGATGGGAAAATCCCTTCACCTTCCTCCCAACCACCAGCGTATCTATACAGAAACATGAAAAACAAAACATGAAGCATGCTGCGTACCTGCTGAATCAAGTTCTTGTGGCTTAGGTCACGTTGTATCAATTTAACCATGATTACTACCTGTCGATATCTTTTCCCCCCAGCTCATGCAAGGTAACAAAGTTTGGCTTAACCAAGCTGAAATGATTTTGTACTTGTCACATACTAGGACACAAACACAGCTAGGACTGTGACCCAGAAGTAATATGCAGTTCCTCAATTCCTCATAATTTGATTATACTACTTAACCAAGGGTACCTGCTTTTCCCACTGTAAGTCACCATCAGCTCCCCCAAAACCAGAGAAGATACTTGTGTCATAAAGACAGGAAACGGGCTATCTGAACTTAGAGAAGCTCTAGAATAACAACTTTGAAGAACTTTTCAACCCACAAATCTCAGCAAACTTGAGGGTTTGAGGTTTATTTCTCAAATCAGTGGCAATTAAAACACTATTAGCTGATAAATTAAACTTGACAGATCATCTTAAAGAGCTAACAATTATTTTCCAATCATAAAGTTTTTGTTTTCTCAAGTAGCCAAGAAGAACAGATGAGGCAGAATGAGAAGGAAGGATTCAGGATTTAATCTACATTAGACCACAACAGCAAGATCACCAATAGTCAGACCAACTCAGAGAGAGTTCAGTAGAAAAATTGTTCCCTTGGTAGAAACCAAAGAGGCTAGGAATTATTATGGATTATTATGTCAGCAAGAAAAGGAAGACTAGAGAAAAGGTGGGCCCTCTCCGGAAGGAAACACAAGAACTGGTTACCCGGGACAGTGACAGAGCTGAGGTACTCAATGACTTTTTTGCCTCAGTCTTCACAGACAAGGACAGCAGCTGCACTACCCAAGACGCAGATTGCAAAGGAGAGGATTGGGAAAACGGAGCACCGTCCACTGTAGATGAAGATAAAGTGAGAGACCACCTGAGGAACCTGACGGTGCACAAGTCCATGAGACCTGATGAGATACATCCGCGGGTGCTGAGGGAACTAGCAGATCAAGTCGCTAAGCCACTAGCCATCATATTTGAGAAGTCGTGGCAGTCTGGCGAGGTTCCTGCCGACTGGAAAAGGGGAAACATAACCCCTATTTTCAAAAAGGGAAATAAGGAAGACCCGGGGAACTACAGGCCAGTCAGTCTCACTTCTGTGCCTGGCAAGATCATGGAGCAGATCCTCCTGGAAACTCTGCTGAGGCACATAGAAAACAAGGAGGTGGTTGGCGAGAGCCAACATGGCTTCACCAAGGGCAAGTCATGCCTGACAAATTTGGTGGCCTTCTACGAAGGGGTTACAGCGGCAGTGGACAAGGGAAGATCTGCTGATGTAATCTACCTGGACTTGTGCAAAGTGTTTGACACGGTCCCACACAATATCCTGGTCTCTAAATTGAAGAGACGTGGACTCGATAAATGGACCACTTGGTGGATAAAGAACTGGCTGGACGGTCGCACCCAAAGACTTGCGGTCAATAACTCAGTGTCCAAGTGGAGAGCAGTGATGAGTGGCGTTCCTCAGGGGTCGGTACTGGGACCTGTACTATTCAACATCTATGTCAGCGACATGGACAGTGGGGTAGAGCGCACCCTCAGCAAGTTTGCTGGTGATACCAAGCTGTTTGGCGAGGCAGACACGCTGGAGGGGAGGGATGCCATCCAGAGGGACCTGGACAGGCTGGAGAGGTGGGCCCAAGCCAACCTCATGCAGTTCAACAAGGCCAAGTGCAAGGTCCTACATCTGGGTCGGGTCAATCCCAAGCACAAATACAGGCTCGGCGGGGAATGGCTGGAGAGCAGCCGTGTGGAGAAGGATCTGGGGGTGCTGATTGACGAGAAGCTCAACATGAGCCAGCAATGTGCTATCGCAGCCCAGAAGGCCAACCATATCCTGGGCTGCATCAAAAGAAGTGTGGCCAGCAGGTCAAGGGAGGGGATTCTGCCCCTTTACTCCGCTCTCGCGAGACCCCACCTGGAGTACTGCATCCAGCTCTGGAGTCCCCAACATAAGAAGGACATGGACCTGCTGGAGCGCGTCCAGAGGAGAGCCACAAGGATGATCCGAGGGCTGGAGCACCTCTCCTATGAGGAAGGGCTGAGAGAGTTGGGGCTGTTCAGCCTGGAGAAGAGAAGGCTCCGGGGAGATCTTATTGCGGCCTTCCAGTACCTAAAGGGTGCCTACAGGAGAGCTGGGGAAGGAATTTTTACTAGGGCATGTAGTGATAGGACGAGGGAGAATGGCTTTAAGCTGGAAGAGGGCAGGTTTAGATTAAACATTAGGAAGAAGTTTTTCACTTTAAGGGTAGTAAGGCACTGGAACAGGTTGCCCAGAGAGGTTGTTGAAGCCCCTTCCCTGGAGGTGTTCAAGGCCAGGCTGGACGTGGCCTTGGGCAACCTGGTCTAGTGGGAGGTGTCCCTGCCTGTGGCAGGGGGGTTGGAACTCGATGATCTTCAAGGTCCCTTCCAACCTAAACCATTCTATGACCTGTGATAAGACAAGACTGCTGGGTTTTTGTTTGTTTTAAGATAAATCAGTATTTAATGAACTCCATATTACTTTTGTTTGGTTGGTTGTTTTGGGGTTTGTTTGTTTGGGGTTTTTTTGTTTGCTTTTTTTTAAGTGACACAAGTGGTAAAGAATGGACTTTCTTTTGGGGCTTTATCAACTAAAATAATGGCAGGTCCCGTTATGATTTCTTCTCACAGCTTTACTCAGGAAAGAAGTTCTTGCTACTCCTTTCTCCAACACATTTATTTCTCCTGCTAGTACCAAATATTTTTGGGCCTTTTAGAGATCAACAAGAATAGAATGTTTATGTTAAGATGCTGCTTGAGATTGACAATCACAGAGAAGAGGCTTGCAGCTGCTCACTTTACAAAAGACAAACCAGCTTACCCTCATCTGCAGTTCCACTGTAAAACTGCTTATAAAGCAAGTCACCTTGGTTTAGGTCAAAAGAGATGGAGAAGATGCACTTTTGTGAAAAGACTGATTAGCAGTCACAGGTAGGACCTGCAATATATGCTTTATTCAAAAGAATTCAAAGAACGTCTCATCCAAACTCAAATAATTTATGAACAGCAAAAAATAGCAGTATCAGACAAATTCGGCACTTGTATGGAATCATAGAAACATTTTAGTTGGAAGAGACCTTTAAGATCATCAAGTCCAACCGTTGTACACAGCAGAAATAGACAACTGAATCAATAGTACAGATCTTCTCTCCAGAAGAGACTGATATAATTTAATGCAGAGGAACAAAAGACAAAACTTGCGTAAGAAAACTAGGAGAGGCAGTAGGTATCAGTACTAGGACTTCCTTCCCAGCCATCAGATTTAAGAACAGCAACTAGTCTAGAAAGAACAGTAGAGGTTCTGTTTGAGGCTCCCCTACCCGAGAGGCAGGAATGGGATAAACGTTGTTTCAGAACAACAAAAGGTGTTTCCCAAAAATGTGAGAAAGGATTACTGCATACTATAAAATGGGGTAGAACTGCTGCTTTTCCTCCTTCTCCCTCAAGTACGCAGAGAAGTCAAGCTCTTCCCCAACACTTGAAAATTAGTACTGATGAAGAAACTTTACAGCCGAGCTGTTGTGGCTTTTGCTGTCCTGGCTGGCAGGAGGCATGATCTGCCTCCTCTCTTTGCAATGGACTTTACTATGCGATGCTGTAAAGTGGGGTAGATTTCTTCTCCATCTCAGTTCCAGGCCTGTTTCTGTAATAACACATGACATTTTGCAGGGTATGACTTTTCTCATGGCTAGTGAATTTGCAGAGGCTATTTATGCTGTATTTGCCTCAACAATGTCACATCTGATTATGAACATAATAATTGAATTGGCCTCTGTAGAATCAATTCAAGAAAGTATTTAATTATGTTCTTAAGTTTATCCTTTAGAATAACACTGAATCAGGTACTCAGTCTTAACTGTGAAAGACATTTTCTAAAAATCACAGATGTATTAGTAGCACAAATTACCGTCTCTTGCTTTGGAAGGAACATTCATGGGAGTTTCCATGAACATGAAGTGCTTGTGCAGTGATGCCAAGGCAAGAATGACAGACACTGTAGGAGTGTCCATAAAGCATCAAGCTGGTAGTAAGTAAGCTACTCCAGATCTAGAAGCAGTACTATGCTGTGATGTCTGCACTGTAAGTCATTGGCATTTCATTTTTTCTGGAAAGGAAAGAGACTCCAGACACGGAAAAGGAAGAAACTATTTAAATTAGTTACTCTGCACTCAATTAACAGGTTTTTTTTTGTCTGTGTTGCTTTTTTCCCCACCCCCTTCTTTTTTTTTTTTAAACAACAGAAAAGTTGCAAGCCATAGACATGAAAATATGGCATATGTTTCACCCTTATCAGCAAAGCATCATCCCTTAGACTGACAAGCTTCATTAGCAGGCAGGGCTCATTAGCCTTGTAAGGTCAGTTGTATTTTGTTATACCCCCTCTGAGGGCTATCACACTGCTCTGAGCCAAGATAGAAGTTTGGTTACTCCTAGGCAGGACTCTACACTATGTGGGCACCTACCAAAAGCCCTGAATGCAGAGCATGCAGTTACTGCTTTTTCAGGAAACCTATGTCAAATCACTTTCTTGATGGTAACTCTAGAATCATTTCCGCAATATATATTAGTGACATAAGTAGAAGAGACTACCAGCTTCCTCCCCCACAATAAGTAACATTCAGAGAAGCAAATGGATTTTGAAGAGTCATGCTATCTAAATTGCACATGTATATGCATGCATGTTTTCTGTTCTTATGTCTTCTGAAAAATAAAGTTTCACATTTAGAAAAGAAACAAACCTCTGTACAATCAACCCCAAAGCCAGATCTTTTTTTTTTCTTTCAGATCTGAAATTCTTCATTAAAAAATAGTACACATGACAAACCAAATATTTTTACATAGACATCAGGAATATCTCAAAGTACAGGATTTTCCAAAGCACTTGTACCAGATCTGCATGTAAATTCCTAGCTGCTCAGTAAGTATCACCCTGGCTGAATTTTTGCACTGAACATCCATTTGGAATCACCCCCTATTTCTTTCTTGAAGAAGAGGCCAGATCAATATAACACAGTCCTATTGTTATCTGATTGTTTTTTCCTTAGATTCATAAGGATGAGATCACATTGCAAAACAGGTATCCAAAATCACACTGAAAATATTACTGATTTTTCTGGCCAAGTGGTTGGGGACAGTGTATTAGAAGTCTCAGAGCTTCCCAAAAGAAATCAGAGCTTCTTTGGATTCAGGATTAACATGAAGTCCCTTATTCACTTTGGCTGTATATACAGCAGCCATCAACTTAAGAGAAAGCGGATATAAGAAAAACCATGTGTCTACATTAAAGTATACAGTAATAAAGCCTTTCGAAGCTGCTGGAATTTTGCTGCACCTGGAATTTTGTACATAAACACCTACCAAGTACTGCAGCTGCACACCTCCATTCTGCTTCCTGCTATCTACACCAAAAAGCTGTCTGCTCAGGCCAGACTCAGACTTCATAGACAACATTTCTTTTTAAATTAATGAGGCCAACAATCAGGAATGGCAAAGTTTCTCCTGTTTGTGAGGGATGTGCTTTACCAATGCCTTCCAATGTTCAAGACCACCGTTGGCTCTGCACTGGCAGCAGATACTGCCCTGCAGACAGGGCTAGAGTATACAGCAATGCAAACTCCCTGAATCCCTCCTCATGCACTTATGTGCAATAAACAGATGAGCAAGCTACAGGAAACCCACAGGTTTTTTGCTAGTAAAACACGCTTTTTTAATTATGTTGTTTCACTACGTTGTAAAAACAAGGCTTTTCACACACTTCCACCTGTCACCCGGGGCTTTAACGAAACATGAAGACGTTTCTCAAGCCAAGGTCTCCTAGTCAGGGTGCAACAGCCTGGCTCTAGATCTTGGGAACTGGACCTCCAGTCCAACGTGCTGGGCCCCTGAAGACCCCGCAGTGCAACTGGTCACAGTTCCCAAAGGCTGTAAACACACAAGTCAGCTCAAATGCACAAGCCTACCAAGCCTAGCTACTCTACCTTCAGACAAATCTAAGGTAATCCCTGTTCAATTCTATTCAGCAATTATGCACAAATTAATCACATTCCATATCCCATATGATATTTCCACATACACATCCCCCCCCAGGGCTCTGAATCATCATATAGTTTGCCTTGTTCATAAGCCTCAGAGCTGAGCTACCTATACAGAGCTAAACGCTGGACTTTAGCTTAATATAAAAGTCAGGTATTAAAGAACCCAATCCCATTCCTTGTCTTGCATGAAAGAAGGAAATAACAGAGTTCTAATTCAAAAGTTGCTAGGTACTCCTTCCTATCTCCCTCTAGTTAGTGTAGTCCTGGTAAGACTATATACTAATTTACAGGAGTCTCACACAAAGCACTAAAACAAGCACATTGCAGATCAGCATTACAGGGAACTTGAATCAACAAAGCGCTCTTATTTTCAACAAATTTACCCTAATTTACATCACCCAGGGATCCAGCATTTGGAAACCGTGAATCCACACCAAAGAAAAAGAGACCAAAAAAGATGTCCCTCTGGATGATGCTGGCCACTACCTTATAGGAAGAAGTCCCAGCACTCTTCTTCCCCCAGGATCAAGTCATTTTGCAATGCTCCCACACTCTGCTCTGCACTGTGAAAGACTGTGTTTCTCCAGCATAGCCAGCTCCCTCATCTACAACTGTAGAGCCACTGCCATAGCAGCAGTCTTAAAGAAGTCATCATTAAAATAGGAACTGTAAATCTATACTGTTCTACTTCAGTATGTGAATTTGTTTGCCTGTTTAAAAAAAAAAAAGTGCTTAGGAAGGGTAATGAGAAACATGTTTGTCATCATAATCTACTTCTTGCGTCTCAGCTGCCACAAATCAGCATTGCTCCACTAACTTGCATTTGACCTGCTTTGACTTATACCACCTGTAGATCTCACTCTGGGTGCTGAATGTAAAGTAAACTCATGTCTAGAGGCCAAATTCTCAGCTGGATTATATTAGCATACTCCCTTCTTTGAAGTGCATGAAGCACATGGATTTACAGCAGCTGTAGGTCTAGTCTTGAATTGTTTGAGTTTTTAACTTTGAGTAACCTACCAGGTATAAAGAGTGGTAAATTTGGCAAGGATATAGTTTATAAAGCTATATATTTGACTGCATGTGAGTCTCTGATTATCATGCTCTGAGGTACATACACATAAATATGATATGAACAAATTTCCATTGATAGTCTGTCAAAACATTTTCCTGTATAATGGCCAATGAGATGAAAGAAATCATACAAAAGCCAGTGTTTGTTTGTGCCTAGAGTTTAGTTTCAGAATTTGTTCTCCTGTTTCTGCTGGGATTTTTTTCAAGGCACTTAACATTTGTGGAATGGACCCAAAAGATGCACATTTTGTTGCTGTAATCCAGTCAATGTTTGTCTATCTAGAGCCAAGTTTACTGACATACTTTCAGCTTAGAAGGTCTGTTTTATTTATTAAAGCCAAAATTGTCAAGCTTGGCAGCCTAAAGTGAAGCACCAAAATCTATATTTAGGCATTTATATAAGTGGCCTACTTTTCACAGGCAGTGAAGACCTGTAAACTTCAAAAGAAGTCAGCACCCAGCACCTCTGAAAATCAGGTCACTTACTTAGCTGCACAGACATGCAATTACCAACATTTGAAGGAAACATGTCTTCATTTGTACGGCTTAGGTATATAAAGTGGCACGGTGTGCCCTATAAAAGAACACTTTGAACATCCTTTTGAGAATTGTAATTCCTTCTGCAAGTCCTCTTACAAAAGCAATACCCTTCTAATTAAATGTATCATTGATTCCTTCCATCTAGATTGAATACAGTCTGACTCGTGAATTGACTAATAACATGCTGAAAAGACCCCAGTGTTTTGACTCACTTTCTTCTCATTTAAACATTGTATAAATATCAGGCATTGTCTCTTTGGTGGTTGTCCAGAGCTGTTTGTGTGGCTGAACAGATAATCTTCATTTCATTTGTACAATAACATGTTCATTGCAATGCTGAGATCTGCTTGAGGTATATTGATTACCAAATGACCTTATATCCTTCCTATTTCCCATGCTACAAAAACTTCTAGTCAAAATCTTTCAAGGTGAGCAGAAATGTCTATTAGAAAAGCTTTCATTTATTATCAGTCTAGAACTGAGATAAAGGATGTTATTGCTAGGATCAGAGCTGCAATATACTTGCTGCTGCTCCACTCATCACTAAGCCCCTAGTCACAAGAGACAATCCCCTTCTCCCACTGGTCCTAAGATATCTCCAATCAATTTAGTCACAATGCAGCTGTTTGCAAGAAAAAAAAGTGGCTCAGCAGGACTTGCACTGATGGTATTCCAAAGATGCTCTATACCTGCAGCAAGGACTTCATAAGTTCATTGTGGGGACTGAACACCTGGGATGCTGAAGTGAGCTAAGCAGGCAATAGCAAGGTCTCCATCTAGAATAACACTAGCTTTCCTTTGCACTTTGGACAGGTAGTGGTCTTCAGAGCATAAGCAACATTATCTTAGTTTTGCAATTCTGGAACCAAAACTAACAAAGCTGTGACACCTAAAAAGTGACCTAAAAAGTGACTGGATGGGTGGATGAAGGGAGGGTAGTGGATGTTGTCTACCTTGACTTCAGCAAGGCTTTCGACACTGTCTCCCACATCATCCTCACAGACAAGCTTAGGAAGTGTGGGTTAGATGAATGGACAGTGGGGTGGATTGAACAGTGGCTGAACGATAGAGCTCAGAGGATTGTGGTTAGTAGTGCAGAGTCTAGTTGGAGGCCAGTAACTAGTGGTGTCCCTCAGAGGTCAGTACTGGGTCCAGTCCTGTTCAATATATTCATCAATGACCTGGATGAAGGGATAGAGTGTACCATCAGCAAGTTTGCTGATGACACAAAACTGGGAGGGGTGGCTGACATGCCGGAAGGCTGTGCCACCATACAACGTGACCTGGACAGGCTGGAGAGTTGGGCAGAGAAAAACCTGATGAAATTCAACAAGGGCAAGTGTAGGGTACTGCATCTGGAGAGGAATAACCCCATGCATCAGTATAGGTTGGGGGCTGACCTCCTGGAGAGCAGCTCTGTGGAAAGGGATCTGGGAGTCCTGGTGGACAACAGGATGACCATGAGCCAGCAATGTGCCCTGGTGGCCAAGAAGGCCAATGGCATCCTGGGGTGCATCAAGAAGAGTGTGGCCAGCAGGTCGAGGGAG
Organism: Pluvialis apricaria; assembly: GCA_017639485.1. Lineage (NCBI taxonomy): Eukaryota > Metazoa > Chordata > Aves > Charadriiformes > Charadriidae > Pluvialis > Pluvialis apricaria. Next base: position 42,356,321 of record CM030008.1, on the reverse strand, counting down.
GTCATCCTCCCCCTCTACTCTGCCCTGGTGAGGCCACATCTGGAGTATTGTGTCCAGTTCTGGGCTCCCCTGTTCAAGAAGGACAGGAAACTGCTGGAGAGGGTCCAGCAAAGAGCTACAAAGATGATTAGGGGAGTGGAGCATCTTTCTTATGAGGAAAGGCTCAGCGACTTGGGTCTTTTTAGTCTAGAAAAAAGAAGACTCAGGGGGCATCTTATCAATACTTATAAATACTTAAGGGGAGGGTGCCAGGTAGATGAGAAGAGTCTTTTTTCAGTGGTGCCCAGTGATAGGACTAGAGCTAACGGGCACAAACTGGAGCACAGGAAGTTCCATCTAAACATGAGGAGCAACTTCTTTACTCTGAGGGTGGCAGAGCACTGTCACAGGCTGCCCAGAGAGGTTGTGGAGTCTCCCACTCTGGAGACATTCCAAACCCGCCTGGACGCCGTCCTGTGCAACGTGCTGTAGGTGACCCTGCTGTGGCAGGGGGTTGGACTTGGATGATCTCCAGAGGTCCCTTCCAACCCTAACGATACTGTGATACTGTGATACTGTGTAATTCATGTTTCTTTGCTCTTCTTCCAATACTGTAAGCAAATATACTAGCATGTAGCATCCACTTTAAAGTATGAAGTGTGAGGAACTACACAAAAGAAGGTATCTACAATCTTGGCATAAAAGTGCAGGAAGAATTATTCTGAAGATATTTTCTATGTCCTAGAGTACATCTACTGGCTGGCTCCTTGACAATGAACCCTTGAGATATGTACATGTATATATATGATCCTGTTTTATTGTGGTCCCTGAGAATTCTCATCAGGAAACAGATTACGTGCTTTATTATTCTGTTTTATTATACTATACTGAATATACTACATGCCTGATAAAGTCCAAACAACAAGGCTCTGTCTCTGCAAAAATGTGACAGTCAGAATTTCCCCACAATACCTGAATTATGGCAGCCTTTCAAATGTAAAATTTAGCTGCATTCCAAATCATATAAACAGTACCATTTTGAACTGTAAAAGAAACTAAAGACCCTTTTCTTTTCTGAGGCTGGAAGGTCCTGATCTTCTTTTTCTCACCATGAATTGATTGCATTGTTATGAGTTTGACCAAAGAGGGAAAGCAGTGACTTTTCGCTGTTGATTCCCTGAAGTATGAAAGAGAAATTACAGGCTTTTGACACTGTCCAGCAAGGCTTTTGACACCGTCTCCCACATCATCCTCACAGGCAAGCTTAGGAAGTGTGGGTTACATGGATGGACAGTGGGGTGGGTTGAACAGTGGCTGAAAGATAGAGCTCAGAGGGTTGTGGTTAGTGGTGCAGAGTCCAGTTGGAGGCCAGTAACTAGTGGTGTCCCTCAGGGGTCAGTACTGGGTCCAGTCCTGTTCAATATATTCATCAATGACCTGGATGAAGGGATAGAGTGTACCATCAGCAAGTTTGCTGATGACACAAAACTGGGAGGGGTGGCTGACACGCCGGAAGGCTGTGCCGCCATCCAGCGTGACCTGGACAGGCTGGAGAGTTGGGCAGAGAAAAACCTGATGAAATTCAACAAGGGCAAGTGTAGGGTACTGCATCTGGAGAGGAATAACCCCATGCATCAGTATAGGTTGGGGGCTGACCTCCTGGAGAGCAGCTCTGTGGAAAGGGATCTGGGAGTCCAGGTGGACAACAGGATGACCATGAGCCAGCAATGTGCCCTGGTGGCCAAGAAGGCCAATGGCATCCTGGGGTGCATCAAGAAGAGTGTGGCCAGCAGGTCGAGGGAGGTCATCCTCCCCCTCTACTCTGCCCTGGTGAGGCCACATCTGGAGTATTGTGTCCAGTTCTGGGCTCCCCAGTTCAAGAAGGACAGGGAACTGCTGGAGAGGATCCAGCAAAGGGCTATTAAGATCTAGAGAAAAGTCTAGAGAAAAGAAGACTGAGGGGGGAATCTTATCAATGCTTATAAATACTTTAAGGGAGGGTGCCAGGCAGATGAGAAGAGTCTTTTTTCAGTGGTGCCCAGTGATAGGACAAGAGGTAACGGGCACAAACTTGAACATAGGAAGTCCCATCTCAACATGAGGAGGAACTTCTTTACTTTGAGGGTGGCAGAGCACTGGAAGAGGCTGCCCAGAGAGGTTGTGGAGTCTCCCACTGTGGAGACATTCAAAACCCACCTGGACGCCGTCCTGTGCAACCTGATGTAGGCACACCTACTCTGGCAGGGGGGTTGGACTAGATGATCTCCAGAGGTCCCTTCCAACCCTGACCATTCTGTGATTCTATGATTCTGTGATTTTGATCTTACAAAGAATCTCATTTGGATGCTGTCCTTGCAGCATCTCTCTTTACCTATTAACTGTATGGTAGTCCATCATGTAAACATTTGCAAATTATGAAGCACGAAAGATAAAATACTGTAAATACCAGTCTCAAGAAACAGTTAAAATGCAGAGCATGCATGGACTGTTGCATACTTACCACAGCAAAGAAGAACTTATGACTGACTTAATAGTGTATACAGTATATGCCTCTGAAAAGTTTACCTTACAGAAAAAGAGATCTGTTCTGCTGTAACACCACTGAGTTCCATCCAATTGTACTGACCTGAGTATCTGTAAATGGATGTAAGCAAAAGCATTTGGCTTATGCCATCATTATTGCACTATTATTGAAGCCTTCTACTTTTATTGAAAGAGCGTGTTTCAAATTATAATAATTTTATTAAGTTATAATTTAATTGGCAGCCTCAGTTTTCATGTAGCCCAAGACAGGAAAACTGGAGAAGTTAAAAGTCAGGGCTGAAATGCATTGGCAGAGAAGTATGGAGGGAGCTTATTTAAGGACCTGCCAAAGCCATATAGTCTTATAATTCCGTTTTACGAGTAAAGGGTATTGACTCTTACAAATTCTTAGAGATTCATTTTCCAAAAGCCAGGCCAAGATTTGGACACACACACAAATAATAATAGAAATTAAAGATGAAAATGGCTTATAGCTCTTTTTTAACCTCAACATTTTCCTGGAAATATGGAAGGGAAACCAGCCTGCTGTTCCCTATCCTAACCAAGCAGAGGAAATGGCAGTAGGATCTTAGGTGATTCAGATAGGGAGAAAAGGATTCAGTATGGAAAATGCAGAGGATCACTGATTTTGCTCATTTTCTGTCAGAGAAAGGTTGGCATTTTTAGTCTTCGCAAGTACTTTGAATAAGAAGTTTCATAACTAATTATTCATACTTCTAGCACTTCCCTTGGAAAACTAAACAACTGGTTAATATATTACTTCTCAACCAGTAAGTAGTGACAGTCTGTAAGTCCAGTCAGTCAATGAGGCAGGAAGTGCCACCTTCCACTCACAGCTAGGATCTATTAATTACAAGGAATAAAAAGGTTCTTAATTAACTGAAATTAATATGGAGTAAAATACTTGAGAGAACCTAGTACAATTCACATTTCATTGAGAAAAGTGACCTTTTTAGTGCACTTGGTGTCTGAGCAAAGTCCAGTGAAGTTAGAAGAACTTTTCCACTGACTTAAATGGCATTATCCTCTTTTATCTGACATTAGACTTTAAAACTGCACTGACCTAATCGAGCTCAAAATTGGGTTCAAAAGTGCAAACTTTCCTCAGTCATTTTAATTATTTTTACTCTGGTGTATCCACTGTGTCACATAAAAAATGTATTCAGACTTCTTTGGGGTGAATTGCATCATGGATGCAATGAAGAATACAGGATGCCTGCGATGTAGAATTGTATAATTTTAAAAATAAAGCAATAACATACATTTCTTTGCTTCTTAGACTGTACCACTAGATTCCCACATTTCCAAATGACTTCACAGTTTCACTGCAACCTCAGCAATTATTCATATAATAGAATGTTTGAAAAGGTAGTTGGTTTTATTCAACCAAATGTCTCAATTTTTCAAGTATCTCATGTATTTCCTGGCAAAATCACATTGGAATGGAAGAATAAAAGCCATATTTTATTTGCCTTAATGACATAAGTATTCTCTGTCAGAAAGTATAGTTACCTTTTAATGCTATTATAACAAAAAAATTAGACATATGTCACTTTTCCTGTTGTAATTGCTAATATGCCATATCTATGCCTATTGTTTGAAACACAATATGCCTTTGGTTTTGACTTTATTCAGCTGGCACTTATGGAAAGATGTTAGCATGAAGGTGGCAAAGCTGATTGCATGGATAATTCCACTGAAAAACAACTACCTATCTGTTGGAGAGGACTTTGTTGCTATTTATTGAGCCTTTAAGAATTTAGCAGAACAATAGAGCTTTTTAGGTACCTTGAAGTACCCACACAGCAGGTTCTGTTAATAGGTAGCAATTTAATAATTCAAATTCATCTTCAATGAAAAAGAGATGTCCATGCATACAGAATTATATTACAAGAAGGTAGATATATGTATCTTGCATTCATGCATATAATTACAATAGACACCATTTAAGTTCTGCTGTCCATTTGCCTTTCGGACAGCACTTGATGCCCTACTCAAGCTGTGAAGAGTTTCTACTGGAAAGGAAAGCCTAAGCTTATTCACTTTGTCTTCACTCATTCTACTTCCTTACTGTCTATGGGAAATCCACTGATACAATTGACCACAATTAGGGTAGAGCTATTTCCCCCAAAGATCACTATATTAGCTAGAAGAGAGCCGAAAACAGTAAAATCCTGCCAAGTTCAAAGAAGTTATTGTCCAGTTCACAACTGCACCCATGGCTAACAGATATCACATAATCACTACTGGACAGCCTTATCAGACTTGATGAAGGGGTATAACTTAATGAAGTCTGACAAGAATAAGCCCCCTGGAAACTCTTCTCATAGCTGCAGCTATAAGATGAAGCTTTGGACAAAGAAATTGCCTCAGCAAGCTTCTTAAAATGCCACAAAAGGCAAAATCACAGGCTAGAGAGAGATGGGCATTGAAAAATTGGTGGATTATGTTGAACGAAATATTCTTAGTCTGGGAGGAAGAGGAAGTAAGAGCAGATATCTCTAGTGAATGCATTGCCAATGGATGCAAAAAAACTGAAGAGAATGTCTTGTTAAAATTACAGCAGGCGGAGGCCATCACTTCATCTCCCTCTTAATGGAAATGCCTCACAAATAGACCTTTCCCTCAAACAGACTTTCCTCATTAATTGAGTAAATAATCCATGTAGTTTTTAATTCACCTTTTTTGCCGATAGAGTGCTGAGCACATTCTCCAAGTTCAATGCATAACAAACTATGGTAGCCTCAAGATAAGCAAGTGCAATTACTTTATCAGTGTAGTATTAGAAAAGTGTCAAAAGGACCATCCACACACAGAGTGTGCTATACAGTTCTTGCAGTAACATATTTTTATTTTAAAGACACAAAACAATCCAATGGATTATTATTTCCATCACCCTTTCTTCCTCTCTCTCTAATCCCAAATACACTCATCAAAACACACATATTAGAACATGGCTAATTGCCCTTGGAAAGTGCTGGTTTAGAAATCACTTGTCTTTCAGGCAGTGGGAGCTAAAAAAATATTTTAATTTCTGTGTCTTTTAAAATCAATTTTTTCTCTTGAGAATGGTGCTGCAGTGTATAAAGAAATCTTTCATAACACTGAGATAGTTATGAACTCCATTTGGTATTAAAAGACCTAGTAGTCATGTCTGAGAAGAGATGTGCTGAATAGTTGTGGCATATCCCTGACAAATCATGTTTTTATCCAGCTCAGTCTGAAGGAAAAGTAGACAAAGCAGATAATGAAATTCTTTCTCTTAGACCAAAAACTGTATAAAATATCAGCTGTCAAGGTCAAACAAATTTTTTCTTCACATGGTGTCAATAGTCCAATCTATTTAAGTTGAGGTAAAGGCCCTACATTCCCTATGAAAGCACACAGGTATTGGCCTGATTTAATAGGCATTGAGGGTAACTCTGTTTTTATGGAAGTCAGGAAGCTCTTTTATGATTTCCTAAACATGTATTTCCACCCTGATTTCATTAATGATCAGCTGTGTTTTTGGGGGCAGTTTGGTTTATGTTACAGCCCACTGCGGTAAACTGTTATTCCAGGTATCTTGTTAAATTCTAGATTCCAGACACTATGCCCATGTACACAAAAGAAGCCTTCATATATTAACTACTTACAAAACAGAAAACAATCATAGAATCATAGAATGGTTTAGGTTAGAAGGGACCTTGAAGATCATCGAGTTCCAACCCCCTGCCACAGGCAGGGACACCTCCCACTAGACCAGGTTGCCCAAGGCCACATCCAGCCTGGCCTTGAACACCTCCAGGGACGGGGCTTCAACAACCTCTCTGAGCAACCTGTTCCAGTGCCTTACTACCCTTAAAGTGAAAAACTTCTTCCTAATGTTTAATCTAAACCTGCCCTCTTCCAGCTTAAAGCCATTCCCCCTCGTCCTATCACTACATGCCCTAGTAAAAAGTCCTTCCCCAGCTCTCCTGTAGGCACCCTTTAGGTGCTGGAAAGCCACAATAAGATCTCCCCGGAGCCTTGTCTTCTCCAGGCTGAACAGCCCCAACTCTCTCAGCCCTTCCTCATAGGAGAGATGCTCCATCCCTCAGATCATCCTCGTGGCTCTTCTCTGGACACGCTCCAGCAGGTCCATGTCCTTCTTATGTTGGGGACTCCAGAGCTGGATGCAGTACTCCAGGTGGGGTCTCGCGAGAGCGGAGTAAAGGGGCAGAATCCCCTCCCTTGACCTGCTGGCCACACTTCTTTTGATGCAGCCCAGGATATGGTTGGCTTTCTGGGCTGCGATTGCACATTGCTGGCTCATGTTGAGCTTCTCGTCAATCAGCACCCCCAGATCCTTCTCCACAGGGCTGCTCTCCAGCCACTCCCCGCCGAGCCTGTATTTGTGCTTGGGATTGCCCCGACCCAGATGTAGGACCTTGCACTTGGCCTTGTTAAACTGCATGAGGCTGGCTTGGGCCCACCTCTCCAGCCTGTCCAGGTCCCTCTGGATGGCATCCCTCCCCTCTAGCGTGTCTGCCTCGCCAAACAGCTTGGTATCATCAGCAAACTTGCTGAGGGTGCGCTCTACCCCACTGTCCATGTCGCTGACATAGATGTTGAATAGTACAGGCCCCAGTACCGACCCCTGAGGAACGCCACTCATCACTGCTCTCCACTTGGACACTGAATTATTGACCGCAACTCTTCAGGTGCGACCGTCCAGCCAGTTCTTTATCCACCGAGCGGTCCGTTTATCGAATCCATGTCTCTTCAGTTTAGAGACCAGGATATCGTGTGGGACAGTGTCAAACACTTTGCACAAGTCCAGGTAGATGACATCAGTTGATCTTCCCTTGTCCACCGCCACTGTAACCCCACAGTAACACAATGGATTGTGTTCTCTTAAATGTTCAGCATCTGTGGGGAAATACCTTTTGGTCATCTCTTAAAATAAGATACTGACATCTTCAAGTATATTAGTAGAGATACGACAGATAAAATTAAAAGGCTTTGAAGTAATAGAACATGATAAACTTCACCTTCTGCCTAGTAAATGTCATTTTTAAAACAGTTTTCAAGAACATATATATTTATGCCAACACTATTGCAATAGCATCTCACTTCAGCCTCTGCCAAACTACTTAGTTTGGTCATGGTATGGAAACGCACACTCTGCCTTATAGCTTATATGACTGAACATACAGCTAAACAGTGTACTGTGATATTTCTGTATAGATTAAATTAAAAAAAAAGCCACAGCAGTTATTTATAAAACTTTCCACTTCTCAGTAAAACCAATTCAACAATAGGGCAGTCATTATCCACTTTGGCAACTGACAGCACAAACATATCTGTAAATACTGGTAGAAACAGTACAAGAGAAACATGGACATACTGGAGAGACTCCAATGAAAGGCCACAAAGATGATGAAGAGACTGGAGCATCTCTTCTATGAGGAGAGGCTGAGAGAGCTGGGACTCTTCAGCCTGGAGAAGAGAAGACTCATGGGGGATCTCATCAATTTGTATAGGAACCTAAAGGGTGTAAAGAAGATGGAACCAGACTCCTTTCAGTGGTGCCCAACAATAGGACAAGAAGGAATGGGCAGAAACTGAAACACAGCAGGCTCCATGTGAACATCAGGAAACACTTTTTTACTGTGAGGGTGACCAAGCACTGGCACAGGTTGCCCAGGGAGGTTGTGGAGTCTCCATCCTTGGAGATATACAGAAGCTGTCTGGACGTGGTCCTGGGCAGCCTGCTCTAGGTGGCCCTGCTCGAGCAGGGTGGTTGGACCACACGATGTCCAGAGGTCCCTGCCAACCTCGACCATTTTGAATAGCTGAGCAATACAAGTTATTCTCATTAACAAGCGCTCTCACATCTCACTTGCACTTTTTCTCTGAAACTACCTAAAGAGGAAGGCTGAGAGAAGAGATATCCTGTAAAATGTCACTCCTGCTTCTGCCTTACTTTCTATGCTGATTTGTACTGATTCTTTTTTCAAAAAGCAAATCTGATTACCTTCTTCTCCTTCCAAAGCACCACACAGCACAGCAAAATGAAGCAGACCTGCCAATTCATTCTGCTGCTTCTCAGTTAATACAAGGTTAACCTGCTCTTCATGTCCTGAAGGCCCCCCAGAAAACAGCAAGAGAGGAAAGAGACATAAATGGTGGAGTGATTCCATACCTGGTCTGTATCCCCTCAGAACAATGAAATTATAAGAGGACTATATTTTGCATCATGTCTTTAAATCAATAATGACCAGCAAATGTGTAACAAGCCTTGTGAAACCAGCTTAAGTATTGCACTGAGGATGCTCCAATGCAGGACATTTCATTTTATAATTAATAACTGTTAGGGTTGGGGAGGGGGAGCAGTTTGTTTGGTTTGTTTTTCCTGATTTCTGCAGCTAACTCCCGTTAACAGACCTGTCCACCATTACTTGTATGCCAAAAAAAAATGCAAACCATCAAAACCATGTCACCCTTCCCAGGATATAAAGCTGCAATTTGGTAAAAAAAAAAGTTCTGGAGTCCCTTCTGAAATTATTATCAGTGACTTTAAGCTGTTTATTAGTGTCAGTGTCAGGTTCCAAATCTGTGAAGGCAGACATATCAATCACATATAGCAATAATGACAGTAGCTGCAAATCAGGGGAAAGTGCATTAACTGCCAAGGCCTCCCACACATGGAAAAACATTTAACAAAGACAGCTGATTAACTCATTCTCACACAGTCATTTATACTCCACTGCTGACCGCATTTCAAGAGTAATTTCCATTACTATAATAAGCATACTCTAGGACTTGCTAATAGGAACAGTTCACAGTCTCCTTGCAACATTATCATATTAAACACAAAAGGCAAGAAAGAGGTTCTGCAGAACATTCCAGGATCCCTTAGAAAATCTGTATCAACAGTCACGAGAAACTTTCAGAGGTATCCAAGCCATGGGTATGCCTTGTCTGCAGAGACCTCATTATGGCCATTCACATAGGTTGTCAGAGTCCACACCATGTTTCCCAGCTATTTCCTTTACCACATTTAACCTCTGCATGAACATCTTAATTCACAGTGTGGGACCCCTCTCCTGGCCCTTTTGCAGCTTGCTTTTCTATTATTCCTTCTCTGGGGCAAAAACATACACTAGGTTATTTTGACTGTGAAGGTATTAGTCTGTTTTTTACTTCCTTCTTCTAATACACGAATGTCTGCTCAGGGATTTCCGAGGGTTTATTTTATTAGTCACGCATGATATTTATATCATTCTATGGCTCTTTTTGTGGTTTTCATACACTACAGTTTAAAGTATTCAGAAAAATAGATGAACAGTTGGGAAAAAGTATACAATTTTCTGTCCAGTCTTTCTGTTTGAATGCTGCCTGCTTTTTTCCTGGCAAATGAACTGGTTAATTCTTTGCCGACTGTGTTCCAGAAGCAGTTCTTGATGAAGAGTCCTTGTGTCAGAACTAGGAAGTCCTAATAAATCAGCATCTGAAAATGATAGCATGCAGAAGTGTGGCATGCATGGGCCTTTACAGAACTGCATGCAAAAGAATAACTTCACTGTCAGCTGTAACTTCCCTCTCCCCCAATCTCAACCAGTTGGAGTGCTCTTGACTGGTACTCTTTTTCGCTGTTAAAGAAGATCATCACAAATTTTCCTTCATGTCATTGCTGTAAAATCACTCAAGGAAACAACAATATGAGTACCTTGGATATCTCTTGCCATCAACAATTTCAAACTGAAAAGCTACTTTCTGTCTAAGCTTCCTCAGAGAGATTCCCCAGAGGACAACAGCAGCCTTAGAAGAAATCGAACACGCTGCCACAAAATGTCCCCCATACTGTTTAAACTTTCTGCTGTTGCAAGTCGCGCCAGTAGGTTATTGACAAGAGTGTGGGTTTTCATACAAGGTGATCAGAGAAACTAATATTTTTACTGTGAACACAGACATTGACCATAACTGAATTCCAAGAAAGGAGAGAAAGGCTATATAGCCCATTTGTAGATTTATGTTAAGGTACAGCAAAAACTAATGAAGACACACAAAAAACTAGTGATCAGTTCAGAATTCATAGACTTTAACATCTGATACAGAGTTTAGGGCCAGAGGAGATGATTAAGTCATCCGCTGTGACCACCTTTATGTCCCAAGATTTCTTATTTTCTTAGAATCCATGTACTAAGATGAAAAATTGTGCTTAACTTATCTCCTAGAAAAATGTCCAAAGTTGAACTGGAGACAGTACATGAAGAAATCACTATTCCCTTGGATGTTTCTTTCCAGTGTTTAATCATCTTCACTGTAAAAATATTGTGACTTAATTCCACTGTGAATTTGCCTGGCTTTAAATACTAGTCCGGTACTTGTTGTGAATCCCTTCTCTGGTGGATAAAGAAAGAATTAAGGAGTCAGCAGTACTTTCTCCCATTTGAAATGTTTAAGTGCTGCAATCAAGTTGCTTTAATCTTGTTTACTGCAATGAGGTGAAGCCAGCCTCAAAGGGACTGGGCAGTCCTTTTGGTTTATGGAGGAGCTGAACCATGGTTGCTAGACTCAAGAAGGTGATGGGGTTACAGATTTATTTCACATAGGTAGGCCACTAACATGAAAGTTAAACTGAGTAAAGATAAATGGAATACTACCCATGAGCTGAAGAGGAGAAGGAAGAAGAGAAAAGGGATAATGGAAACTGAATGGGTGAATAGCAACAGATGAAGGAAGGAGGATGAAAAACATGCTGCACTGTTTTTTTTATATTTATTTTTATAAATTATATTAAATTTCCAGGTTCTTTAGTTCACATTGAAAAAAGTAGTTTGACTTGGGGAGACAAGAAAAAAAACTTTTCTAAATTTGTACCTCGTTTCCTTGTTACACCAGAATTCCCTTCAAGGCAGCACATGATCTGGATTAGAAACTACTCTCATTGTTTCAAATGGGTGTTACAAGCAGTGGATTATAAGCACCTCATTAATAACTATTACTAGTTGCTGAAGACCTAGCCAGGTTCCTTATTTATTATGATATTAGTTAATAGGGCAAACATTTCTCTCTTAGCCTTCTTTAGCTCTTGCTGCCAGAAACAAGAGAAACATACTTCAAAGACAACAATCCTCTGAATGAGGCAGGCTCCACATCCTGCAGACATGCACCGAGCAGCACCAACAACACAGTCAGTGTTGGTGGTACAAAAAGGGCATGAAAGTGCTAGACTGCTTCTTCTTCTAAACTATTCTATTTTTTTAATCTAATCTGATTTGCATGAACACCTAGATTACGAGAAAAGCACATTGTGGGGCATCAGTCTAGCCAGAGCTATTTTCTGTGTCTTATAGGGGAAGCAACCTTCAGGACTACCTCAACTGTGAGTTCAAAAGGTTACTCAGAAGATTATTTTATAGGAAGATGCTAGAAAAAATTTTTACAGCAGTAGATTCACTCTGGCTTTTTGAAGTGCAGCTGCTTAGATGGTTACAGACAATTACACCTTTAATTTCTTACACCCTGATCTAGCCAGAACAATCCTAGTGCAGAAGCCATGCAGATTCACTAGTGAATGTAAACTAGTCTCAAATGTGCCTGAACAGGCTTTATTTATTGCTTAGACCAGAGGTGGCTTATATCTGAAGTAGGTTTTATCTGTGCAAATACAGGACTATACACATGTAAATGTGTGGACATATCTTCAGGTAATTTAAAGGGAACAGCCAAAATTGTGCCTGAGGTACAACATCTAAATAGTACACATGAAGACGGGTATATTTGTTTACACGTTTTTTCCACATATGGTTGAATATCAAATGATACACCTTAACCCTGAAGATTCAGTGATAGTATGAAATATATCTCAGATTGAATATTTAGTTCATGTAAACACAAAAATAAAACAAGGAGAAAAAGGAGGAAAGAAGTCAGCATTGCCAGGCAAGGGAACAGAGTTGATTATGGACCCGATAAACCATTTTGAAAGATAAACATTGCAAGAGAAGCAAAAATCTGAGGGAGCCCTGAGATTCAGCAAATTGCATGCATTAAAAATATTCACTCTTGATGCAATACTGAGTTTACTAATATATATAAAATCAGGTGGGCCATCTGGAGGCATTCATTTTCCAAACAGCATAAAACAAGTGTAAATAAATAAAAAAATAAAAAATAAAAGTGTAACTGTTTCAGCCATGTATGCATCCATTTGCATTTATTTTGGAGGCATACAGAACCCTAAAGATATGTTTCCTTATACTTTGGTGCTGAAAGTGCACTTAAAGGAAATTAAGTCCCTGAGTCTCATTCAATAGCAACTGGAAGCCTAACTCCTCAGTCCCTCTAAAATAACCAATCCTGAAATCTTGATGGTTGAAGAATGCATTATCCTCTGAAGGCTGTTATTGCCATCTCTTCAAAGTCATTATTGATTGTATTTATTCTTACCCTGAAAGTACCCTCAAGAGGAAATTTGATAGATGTGATGAAACACAAATTTTGCAGCTGCTTCCTGAGGATTTTGCATTGTATAATCATTTGCATTAAAAATGCCTAAATACCCACAAAACTTACCTACCATCATTTGATATCTAATGTTTTAGAAGTTTGGTTAAATTCTACCTCATGGACTTCTGTTTAACATTAGCCTAAAGTGAGTGCTAGTTAACCACTGAGGAACTTGGCCCTTCATCCTTTCATTCCATTTTCTAGAGCATGAAGGTGGTCTCAGCGAACACTTCATTAAAATAAATCTCATATTTTGCCACTATCTTGTCGTTTACCTCATGGTGGGAGAAAAGCGATGCCAAATAGCTTACTGAGCTTTGATACATTTGCTCACTGACGTTGGCTTAATTTAACATATCCCTTGGTTCTTTTTCTTAGCACCATCTTGTAAATTATGCTTCCCGAGGTTGGTCGGGTTTTTTCCTGCACCATTTTGATGCACAGCGTGAAGCCATCCATCACGAGTCAGAAGCAATGTAGCCACTAATGGAAGGCTCACCGCTTCCAGCTCAGCGAGCACATCATTCATCTTCTTGAGTGTGCCACAGCACTTCCACCCTTGGCCGTCTCCACTGGACGTTGCTCCACCCTGGCTGGAGCAGCTGTCCAAGGTACCCCGAGACCTCCGCGCAGCAGCGCTCGCTGCCCCGTTTACCTGCTGGGGGTGAGCTACGGGTCTGTCTCTAGGTCATTTCCTTTTTTTGGTTTTTTTTTTTTTTCTCACCCACTCATGTCATTTATCAACTTTGTCTTTTGTTTGAAGTTACGCCTGCTTCTGTAACTCACTCGCTACCACTGAGTTAGCTAACCAGCTCACCGCAAAAAAAAAATTGGAATATTTTATGAAGGAGAGCACCCAAATATTCCCACATACCCATGACTATATACTTTGTAAACACTTTATTTTTACTCTATCAGATTAAAACTACGATAACTTTCCTGTTTTTTATGTTCCCATGCAGTTCTCTACAGACCTGGTTTCAAAAAGTGGCCTTCCATTAATTGCAAACCCAGTTAATGGCAGGTGCAACTGATAGCATATAGACATTCATCTATCTGACTACACTCACAGGAGTCATTTAGTCTGAATGCTCCCCAGTAATCACAAAATCAATAACCACCTTCTTTTAACAAGTTCCTCTGTATGTGGAAGCACTTTAATAACTTCCTCCGTTTCATGTATCATTTCTCTGTGACTACTCAGAGTTTTTCCAAAAGGAGAGTCTTTCCAAAATGAGATCTGATTTTATCTATTCTACAATAGCTACACTAACAGGGTTTTTTTGCATCATTCCAGTGGGCCATAATAGTTGTTCCTTTTTTCTGCCAAGAGTCTCAGTACTTGTTCAAACATACTGAAAAGTCCACATAATATATCCAATGATGGCTCAGTGGGGGTTATTTGGAAAGAAATTTTGCAGAACAGCAGTTCCTCAGGGTTCCATTTTAACGACATTGTTAGTGTCCATGTTAGACACACTATCCCCACCTTCTACTTTTGGTCACAGAGGATGCTAACTGAAATGTTAATACAGTGATGCTGGCCTCAGAATTAAACTTCTGAATTCACAATGTTTGACAGTATCCAAATTAGGAAAGAGGAATATGCCCATCCCGAATAAATGGCAGCAGAATCAGTGTTACTTTTGGATAAGAAAGTCAACTACCTTTTAACTTAAACTGACTTTGAAAACTACTTTCTTACTCTTTTCACAACTATAATTTTTCATGTCGTCTCCTCATTGTAAGATGCTCTGAGTAGCTTTCTCTTTTACTTTTGCAGTTACTGCTTAGTAACTGTAATCTTTCAAATGAAGTAGAACTCTTCAATATTGCTGTATTAAGGGAAATTATAATAGCCTATTGACTGCAGTTTAGTCAATGATCCATTCGTTATTCTGTCTTAAAGGCTTCTGGAGTTTGTAAAATAATGTATTTGATTATCTCAAAAGTCAATATAAGCACAAATGGGGGACTGCAATGAACCAAACCGGTTACGATAATTAATGTAGTTGTGAAAACAGGGTATCAAGCTGTTCATCCCACCCATTACAACTAAGTCTGAACTGCTTTCCTAGGCTAATAGTCTGTACGAATAATCAGGTATAATCCTACAATGAGGCATTTGTTGCTCCAGAGATCCTTAGCCTTAAATGTGGTGTGAGTGCACATTTTACACAGAGATGGAACAGGATAATAGCTGTCTAAAGTGCCAGTGTTAACATTTAAAAGGTGAGACACAGTAACTCATATATTTGGTAAGTGAAGCAGCTTTGTTGTGTATTTTACTTTAAATGTCAGGCACGCCCAGTCAGAAGACAGTTAAAAGAGATGATAGACTATGCATGAAAGTTTGGTATTTAATTGCATCACCCACTCCCATAATGCACTTCTGTTACTTCCTACACCATATTCTGATCTTGATTTTTTAGTTCAATAGAATTCTTCTTCTCAGTACGCAAGACGAGCATGAAGGCAAGAGAGTTAAAAATCAAATTAATGGAAAAGTGATGGAGTAAAGAATCAAGTTGTAAAACTTCATTTTTTCCTCAGAGTTTGATTTTACAGGACCTCCAGCATGAACACCCCACATGAACTACCAAGAGATCAGTTTGGATAAAATCAGATGGACGAGTAGACTTATGTGGGAGGCGGATGCCGTGTTCATTTAAGAGTTTCCAGTAGGCAAGCACTGGCAGAGAAAAGCATGTACAACTAACCTTTCACCTTACTTCAGGAAGAACATCACTCACTCACCAGCAACCACGCATTTCTGTACCTCCTGCAGTCATATCATTCAGACTAAAACATGCAGAAAACACTTGGCTTTCAGACAAACAATGGGGAAGGCAAACAGAGTGCTCACACACAGCATGGTCCTAAGCATTCCCCATTGAGGCAGACGCTGAAGCATCCTTTCATGTTCCTTCCTCTTTAAAAAGCAACGCGAAAACAGCAGTCCTGTCCCTCTTCAAAAACTCGGGACTGCATTAGTTCACCCTAAAATAGCTATAGCTAATATTCATCTCACTTAAATGGTATTTCTTTTGTACTTGAAAATATGTCTTTTAGCCATCAGAGCTTTTTAAACAGCTATTCACCAAAATTCCTGTCTTTCTTTTTCACCCAGAACCAAATTATTTCCTTCTCCCTCCTCCATCCTGCTTTCTGGCCAAAGTAAAACTCAGTGATGTTTAATGCATTTTCACCCATGTAGGCTATTGCAGCAACATTTCACAATATTAATCTCTGGGTTAACTATATCTCCAGAATAACTTGAATTGAGTTTTCAAATTTCATTTTTCCAAAGGGGAGAAGGACTGTGTCTTTCAATGACAAATATGAAGTTACATAAAATCTTGTTTTAAACATGTTCCATTGCTGCTTCTAAGCATCTCTGAAACTAAATTGGCAAAGAAGAATGTTTCGATTTCAGGTATTTATCTTCTCTAGCAGCACTATGTATGGTACAATAACTATCCATTAACACAACAAGCCAGCATGTATAAACACTTACTCAGACTCTTAATATTATTTACTTTGACCACATATGGAACCTTTTTCATTTACTGTTCACAAACTTGGGTTTTTTTTGTTCATCTGTATGCCTAAGAAAGACATTTCCTACTCAGCCATAGAGGCTTTTTATGTTTCTGCTACACAGTGGCAGCCCATGGCCCCTAGTTTCCAGGAATGCTTTGCATCTAGCCTTTTTAACACCCTACAATCCATTTTTAAAAATAATGGAAGTCCTTTTAATTGCTGTTGTGTTTTTCCACGTTCTTATTTTTTCCTGTTTCCTCCTTTCTAATGGTAAATTTCTTGCTCAGACATTCTGCACTTTCCCAGAATATGTTTTTGAGTACTTTAAAGGCAACAAATCAGCACTGATATTTTGGGCCACGTATTTGCCACATAATTTTAACCTCTTTCCACTATGCTTAACAAGACACTTCTGCTCAATACCACCAAATGGAGGTTAAGCTCCACTGAAGTGCAAAAAAAATAATGGAGTCAGCTATTCTGGCTAGCAGATCTGTATTTTCACTTGGTTTTTAACTTTATTTTTTTTTCTCCCCATTGGATGTAGTCAGCATGAATTTAGTTGGGTACCTACTCTGGAAATTAATATCTACTAGAGGATTTCTATCCTACAGCAAAGGAATGGCATTCCTAGGTAAAAGAAAAAGACGAGCACTGTTGCCCTCAGGAATTTCAGCAGTTGTTAGTCTTCCCCCAAAGACCGCTAAGAAAGGTAAGAGTTGTGGTGCAGTCCTCTCTCCTCTGGAAAATGGCTGGAAAGCATTAACTCATGTCACACAGTCTAAACCATAGCCATCAGGTAACACTGACACGTTATTATTGTAATCGAGATTCGGGTCTCTGCTATTGAAACAAAACGCCCTACTGGATCAGAACTGGGCTTCTGCCAGTAGTGAACAGTACCAGTATCAAAGCAAAGCACAAGTGATATAGAGGATAGCAATTGAAAACATAGCAACTTGAAACTCTCCTAATCAGATTTACATGCGCTGAATTCCTTTTGATCTTGCATAATGAAAAGGGAAGACCCAAATTATCTTCTTAATCCACCAGTTTCTGTTACGTCCTTTCATTTTGATTCTTTTTTTCTTGATTATATTACCAATGTTTTCAGTCTATTTTTATACAAAGCTATTTCCATGTGTCTCAATCATTTTTATCTCCTATATTTAGATCACTTCTCTTTCCATAACTCCTGCTAGGAAGAATGACCAGACTTTACCACAGTATTCAAAATGAAAATGTTTTCTCAAATGTGTATAATGACATTAAAGCATTTCTAGTGTTTTCCCCTAGCCTGTTCACAGTACATCCTGTCTGTTGTTTTCCTGTTACCGTACACTGAACAGAGGCTTTTATTGAGCCTTTAGGCAAAGATTAGTAGAATCTCAAGGCTTTCCCTTAGTCCATAACACAAAATCTGCAATTCTGCTTACCTAAACCCCTCTTTCTCTTAAAACAAAACCTTCCTTGCTTGTTTGGCAATCTTTTTCTGAAATTGGTCATAGTACTTAAGTCATTAAAATTTAGTCCTCCATCTTCTCAGTGTTGCATGAAGATCTTGAAGTTCTCTCTAACTTCTCTTTGTAACGTTCAGAAAGATTTCAATCCATTCATCTACATTTTCTCTCTGATAACCTAAATCTAACTCTCGTAGGAGATCTCTCTTAACTCTGTAGTTATTCCATCTTAAGCTTAGTTTACAGTCTCCTCAGCACTTTCCCAGAGGTACATTTAAAGGATACAGGAGATCCTGTACTTTCGCATTCAAGAAGTAAAAGGGATCACTGCTCATTGCCATATTGATACTTTTCTTGATTATTGGAATAGGGAGACTGCATCTTTATCTATAAGCTCGTCTTCTAGAACAACTTTGCAGGCACTTGAAGAATAGATCAGCCACCTTTACTTTTTTATGGAATCTAGATTTTCTATCCTACTTTTTTGCTTTTCAGCAGATCAGTAGAAGAAATCATTTGTGACAAAATTCCTTAGACACTACAGCAACAAATGCTATCAAACTACAGGTAAACTAAGACAAAAAAACCGAGCTACACTATATTCAGTCCCTGTAAAGCTAGCTCCATAAATACTTTTGTCCCTGCTTCTCTCCATCAATACAAAATGATTTGGAGCTCTTAAACCTGGATTCATCCTGTTTCATTTTAGCCACTCACTTGAAGAATCTCAGTCTGGAAACTCTCTATCACTGAGAAGACAATGGGATAATACCAGAGGGACAGTCCGGATACTAAGTAGGCTGAATTGCCTTCGGACACATCTATCAATCTTCTTCAATTATAGAGGTGCTTAAAGTAACTCAGCTCTTAATGCAGGCATTACAATTAAATGTCTGACGTTAATCGTATTTAATGTGTTTCCAAATCTGATTTAAATCAGTGAAAAGGCCAAAGGATCCTTCTACTGCTTTTACTGACCGTAGATCATCTCTCTGTCAATACTTCTCGCTTTGCCTGAGGGGGGACAAGCCTTCTCTCGATACCATTTTGAAATGACCACGACAAATTAATAAATACTTTTGGTATTTCCCTTCTCTTCTCTTGCAAGAACTGTAAAAGTTTGCTACAATACTCAAATTAGTTCTTCTACCCAACTAACACCCTTTTCTCTAGCTACAGCATGCTAAACTCTGTCTGAGTTCTGTGTACTGGCACCTGAGATACCATATCAGTACATCCATCTAGTGTCATCTTCTTTTCAACATAATGCACACACTATTCACATAAAGCACTCTCCATAGCCCTTTTCCACTTTTGGTCTCGGCAATAGTATTAATTACAAATGCAACATGGAATGCTAGAAACTTTCAAAGAAGGAAAAAAAAAGCATCCCCAGGTTATTCCTTTGAAGAATATTTTTCTGGAAATAACTAATGCAGAATATGAAAATGCAATAATTTGATTTGCAGTAGAAATGTTCTTTCTTCTAAGATCCAAAATAAATTACCAAAAGCTTTCAAAGCTGACATTTAATCCATGAATTCAAATCATTTCTAAGATTTATGATCCATTAGAAAGACAGTTTCAATTCCCTATGCCCTTGCAGGATTTTAATGTATAGCTAGCAGAAAATGCATTTACACAGTATGATTCTCATAGCAACAATATCATTTATTGATAAGGCTTTTTTGAAAAAAAAAATAAAAAATATAGCTGTTATGTTCTTTTTTATTTGTTTATCTATAAATAATAAAGGGAGGCTGAGTCACCCTAGCACTTGCATAAACCTGTTGGAGAGCATTTTTTCTAAAGAAAGGAGTAACTGGAACTCTGCAAAATAACAGGGATAGTTCAAATGGCAGTAGATTTTATCTTAAATACAACATTTGATGTATGTACAACCAAATTAAAGTCAAAATAAGACTAGTGCAGCCCTCCCCCTCCTTATCTGGATAGAAGGCTTCCTATGTGCCCTCTTGCTATTCTCTAGGGGTGTTATTTTGAGTCTATGGCGCGGACAACATGCATTTCAAATGCCTTGAGAGCTCAATCTAGGAATGAAGGGTAGATAGAGAATATCCGATAACCTGTGGTTTTATAATACTGGTAAGTCAAAACTTTATTCCCCTACAGTTCTTTTCTTAATGCCAGCATCTTGCTATGCATAACATCAGCTAAATCAGAGACAGGAAATATCTGTTTTGCCTTCTGGAGAACTGTATATAGTCTTTCTATGTAGCCGTATAAGGTATAATGTATTGATGTTTCATCCTTCCCATTGCACAAGGACTCACACTGACACATTTCTATTCACTAATGTTAAGTATTTCTATGTAGGCTTATAAGTGTAAATAAAGAAATAAGTTTGCTACATTAAAAGATACAATGTATACAAATGAGAAAATTAGGAGACTGCACAAGAGGTTCTCTTACACTGAATTATCGTCAAATAATCTTATGCTCAGCCAGACCTTATCTTCCCTAACATCAACTGATCATCACACAGCAGAAAGACTTTTCCTTTGAAGGCCTCCTAACTCCCATTAAGAAGATGTACCTTTATTTTTGTCAAACACATCTAAAGAATAGATTTCAATCTCCAGACATCATCTGAGATTTTTAGGCTGACAGCTAAATGTCCATTGACTTCTACTGGAGCCAAGTTAGACAGACATTTTTTTTTAGGACTTAGTGTGAAGTCCTTCAGTTGCACATTCAGAGCTTGTAACTGTCAGTAGATTCTTATTTGTTGAAAAAAAAAATTCTTCTCTGAAACATCAATTGAATTTTGAAATAGGTTATTTTATTTTTAACCAAAGAAAGAAAAAAAAAAGTTACCAGATTTAATTAATCATGTTAAATTATATTTCTGTCTCAAATCAAAGGATGCAATCTGGATTCAAATGATTAATGTCTCTTCTCTGATCAGGTAATGGTACTGTTTTCAGAATGACCTACCTTAGACATACACTTCACCTCATTCTCATTAAAGCACATGTTCTACTGATCCTCTTTAGCAGTCCAGATAAAACAATATGCTGCTACCAGAATTCAACTTCAATGGTGGATATTTCTTCCCTTGAGCTATACCTGTCTCTAAAACCAGGTTTGAGCAAACAGGAGCAAAATGCTGTTATCAAAACAGATCAGCCAAAAACTGTGTTGCTAGATTATGGGTGTTAAACTAAGGTACAAAAGATACTTTCCGGACCTTGAAGTAAAGTCATAAAATCCAGAAAGAACTCCACTTGTGAACATCAACCCCTTCTTCTATACCATTATTCATTGTCAACAGAAGTCAGGGTGAAATATCACACTTGCAGTCATGAATATTCAGATTTGTAGTTATAGGCATGTGATCCCCAGTAGTTTGTTTGCTTTTTAATGGTTCCAAAATTGTGAAGCATAATACAAAAACTCCTAGCACAGGGATATGCTACTGGGATAAACAAATGTATTTGCATGAGGCTGTAATAAAAAGTACTATTCAAATATAATTATTGAACATTGCTTATGGTAATTATTTCTTAATGCCTCTTCTCGGCTGAATTAGTTTAGAATACCATTTTGATCTTAGTTTAGCCTTTTTTCCATTCCAAGACAGTACTGTAATTTACATCAGAGAATAATTGCTCTTCCTGAGATAATAGGAATTTTTACACAGGCCTTGGACATTGGGTTTTAGCTTCGGTATTCTGGACATAAATCACAGCTTTCTGCATCAAAAAGTAAAATGGTGTCTCCAGAGGAGATTCATCTGGCATGCTGCATGTGCAACTCCTACTAACGACATAATTGGCTTGGTAATATGTCCTCTGTGTGGCTTTCAATAAGCATAGAAAAATACTTGATCAATCAAAAAATTACAAACAGCATATATATATTTTTTAAAAAAAAACCCTGTGTTTGAGGCATCTGCAGTAATCTCACAGGTCTGATGGAAAACTACAGGTCTGGAGGGAGGTCTCTTTTATTTTCCCCTCTCTTTTTTCCAGTTAAAAGCTTTCCAGCTTTGCCTCAGAATGAGTTTCCCATCTTTTATGTGATACCACAGGCTTTTAAAAACAATTTATTCTCAATCAGTTCCAGATGTAGGCCCTCAGAGGTGCCAAACTGGCTGCTTTTCCTTTTCTTCCCGCTCCTCTCCTCCCAGTTCCTTCTGATAGTTTTAGGTCCATTTTCTTTTTCCCCTCTTTTTTTTCCCCACCTGGAATAATCAATGACTCTTCAGAGGACTAAGGTCTTTGTCATGTGTTTGATAACTGTAAGGATAAGTAAAGAGGCAGGCATATTAGTAGGTTTTAAATTAAGCAGTTAAAACATTTTTCCAAACACAACCAAATTGAATAGAAGTTCCAGATTTGGATTCACTTTCAGAAATAAATTTCTGAGAAGGAGTAAAAAAGGAAATCATTGCAAAAAAAAAAAAAAAATCCTTTAAAAATGTGGATTTGTAAGTCAGAGCCTGAGACTGTCAAATCATATATTACTCATCCTTCAGAGGAAAATAAATCTGACGACTTTTGTGTGAAGAATGCACCAGTATTGCATTGACATGATGGTCCTTGATCAATGCATCTGAAAGCTTTCTTATTAGCCTTCTCTACTAGACAGAAATCGTCCTTTCCCATAAAATTGTTCAAAAAATAGATGGTGTTTGACAGCTAACCTTAAATAAAGGGGACGGGGCAGTAGGTGGTCAAAAGCAGAAAGAAAATTTAGAAAGTCTGTCTTAGACTTGCCAGATAAATCTAAGGTTTGATCCAACCACATCTGGAGTTGATCCAAACAGCCACTGTGATACACCATGTAACTAGACTGCAAACATTACAATCTAGGTTGCCAAGCTTCCCACTCGCAAGCAAGAAAATTTCCCGCAGTAAGGTCTAAAAATCAGAAGGTAAGGCCAGTAGTTTTGGTCAAGTGAAATCAGGAAAGTTATATGATCTGGATTTGCACTATGATACTATTTGAATTAACATTTTAGAATCACAGACATATCTGCTCTTCAGAATCATTGTTAACAGATACTCCTTTTATGCTTTTACAAGTCACTAGGAATGATGATAGCCTCCCATTTCATGAAGAAGCCTACTTCTCTAGGACCCCAGTTTCTATTTTGAATAGAGTTTACATAATTTCCTGCAAAGTAAGAACTTGTTCTTTCAGTACATCTCCTACAGAAAAGAACCAAAATTGTATGATGCTACTCCTTTCCTATGTGTTTTTTAAAATACATGGGATAACTGGGGAGAGACAGATAGCCTCTTACTACAGCAAATGCATAATCAATGAGAAACAAATGAGGTTAAACGGAGGACTTGTTTAGATTATTTCTTGTTCTGTTTCATTTCTTTTGTTGTTTTATTTTTAAATATTTGAGCTGCATTTGTATTTTTTGCTGTAAAACCAGTGTTTAAAGAGACAAGGCAGTGTTCTGGAAAGCGCTCTCTTTAGTATACTTACTAAATCACAGAATCACAGAATTACAGAATGGTAGGCGTTGGAAGGGATCTCTAGAGATCATCTGGACCAAACCCCCTGCCAAAGCAGGTTCACCTAGAGCAGATTGCACAGGAACACATCCAGGTGGGTTTTGAATATCTCCAGAGAAGAAGACTCCACAACCTCCCTGGGCAACCTCTGCCAGTGCTCTTTCATCTTCAAAGTAAAGAAGTTTCTCCTTATGTTCAGATGGAACTTTCTGTGTTCCAGTTTGTGCCTGTTGCCCCTTGTCCTGTCACTGGGCACCACTGAAAAGAGCCTGGCTCCACCTTCTTTACACCCTTTAGGTATTTATACAAATTGATGAGATACCCCTGAGCCTTCTCTTCTCCAGGCTGAACAAGCCCCGCTCTCTCAGCCTCTCCACATAGGAGAGATGCTCCAGACCTCTGATCATCTTTGTAGTCATCTGTTGGACTCTCTCCAGTAGTTCCTTGTCTTTCTTGAACTGGGGAGCCCAGAACTGGATACAGTACTCCAGATGTGGCCTCACCAGGGCAGAGTAGAGGGGGGGGATGACATCCCTCGACCTGCTGGCCACACTCTTTTTAATGCAACCCAGAATACCATTGGTCTTCTTGGCCACAAGGGTATATTGCTGGCTTATGGTCAACTTGCTGCCAGGACTCCCAGGTCCTTCTCCCCAGAGCTGTTTTCCAGCAGGTCAACCCTTAACCTCTACTGATGCATGGGGTTATTCATCCCCAGGTGAAGGACCCTACACTTGCCTTTGTTGAACTTCACTAAGTTCCTCTCCGCCCAACTCTCTAGCCTGTCTAGGTCTTGCTGAATGGAAATATTCACTGGAAATATTACTGATATTGCTAGATTCATCTTGCTGTAGTGACTGATGGATTCTTAGTGGAAGTGGGTCAATATATCTTTTGGTATGATCATTACTAAACCAACCACACCATTCTCCTTTTCAGTACGCTACTTTGGAGCACTGCTGTTGAAAAATCTGTTGCACCGACTAGTTAGTTATTGAATATTTCTACATCTAGTGCAATAAAAAGTTACTCTTCTAATCTGAGGTTTTAGTTTGCAAGAATATTTCCCACAAGAAGTAGTTACAGCAACAACCATTGCTTTGGAGATGTCTGAATTACATGGGATTGCACTGAATTTCAAGGAAGAGGGGAACAATTTATTTAAGCATATAGGAAACCTGTCTGGCTGCAAAATGATAAATGGTAGAAGGAGAAAGAACTTCATGGGACTTTAAAACCTTGATTTTACTTTCATGCCCACGTAATAAAAAGTGTTCTTTTTTTTCGTCGCTGCTGCAAGAATTCTGAGAATTCACTAGAGACATGACTGAAGGGAGCAAGTAGAGAAAATATTGCAAAAGCATGGCTTACATTACAGCAGAAATAACTCCTGGTTATTCCAAGAATATTCTATTAAAGAATATAAATATTCTGGTCACAATATCCAAAATCTAGAGTGAAACACAGTTTTCTCACATAATATTCTTAGGAGAGAGGTAAGAGCTAAATTAAAATAAATCTCTAAGCCCTAAGACAGCAAGAAAGACAGATCCCTAACCTCCTCACATCCCTCTGAAGTCCCACTCATCCTCTTTCCAAAAGGTTAAACAGATACTTTTAGGAATATCAGTATCTTCAAAGGTTCAAACAGAATCACCCATGACCAGGTGATACTCAAATTGCTCCTCTAAGAATATAATTTGCAGCTCCTTCAGTTTCTATCTTGACTGGAAGAACTGTTAAACTACCGCAAAGGCACAAGTCAGAAGGCAAGTCTCATGCTGCCAGTGTTACAGCCACCAGAGAATACACAAGATACAGATGACAGTTTCCTGGCTCAAAAAGCATTGCCTCCAACCCAGAAAAAATCTAAAGTTTACATCATCTTGACAGAAAGAGGACTTGACTCCAGAAGTAAAAAGCAGTTTCTTGAGTACAGGAGTTCATGTCTTCATAATACCCATTGTGTGCAAAAGCAATGGAATCCATATCAATAACATATATTTGGTGCTTTCAAAGACAGATTTTAAGAAAAATGGAAACAAACATAAGCTGTGAAAAAAATAATTTAAAATTTTTTTTAAAAGTGGATTGTGATTTCCCTAGAGGTCACAAAATTTCCAAACTTATGGTCAAGACAAGAGGATACATTAATTAAGAAACCAGATGAAACATAGGGAAAAAAAACAAAGCTCTTCAAAAATGTCATTTAGAAAATGGGATGGTAATAGCAATGAATACGAAAAAGGCAGTGGGAAGCACAGCCACTGTATTGGGACATTGTTCGATAAGCAAGGGGCAAGTGTTAATGAGACATGGATTTTCAGTAAATATTTTTGCTATGTGTTTTGCTTGTTAAAAGTAAATGATGTGTTTATATAGTGGTCATGATGAACCCATTTTGTTAGTAGCAAAACAGGATGTTAAAACAGAAGGTATTTTAAATTAATTTAATTCATAAACATTTTTGACTCACCAAATCCAGGTAACTCTCAACTAACAGCTAGGAAAGAACTGGTATAGGAGATGCCTGAATTGTTGATGTGGATTTTCAATGACACCAAAGGCTCACTTCCAATACCTAACAGTAATTTCCAGAGGACCAAGCTAAGAAAATAATATTCTGCCAAGACTTAGGAAAGGGTAAGGGGTAAGTGGGGCGTACCTTAAGTAATTACAGACTTTGTCATCCTGAGTTGATCCCAAAGAAAATTATGGAATATGGGACTCAATTAAAAGACAGTAGTACAATGAAGTACTAATCTAAACACTCTTATATATAAAATAGGTCTCAGTCTAATTCAGTATTTTTATGAGATTACAATTTTGATTGATAAAGGTTAATAATGTTATAAAATACGCTTGATCTCTGTAAGGCACAACTAACTGCACACTGCACAATATCCTGATTAATAAACTAGAACACAAAATCAGCATTGCATACATTAAATGGATTAAAAACAGTCAAGGGTGGGTCTTGTTGATCTCACTGGAAATCATAGCACTGTGGCTGTATTTCCAAGGGCATTGCCACAAAGCACAGCTGTGCCATTTAATATTTTTTTATAAATGAGTTGTGGGAAAGGAATAAAACTGACTCAAAGATTAAGGGAAGATAACAAGTAATTGAGACAGAACAACATAGCTCACTTCGTAAATCACAGAATTATAGTGGTTGGAAGGGACCTCTGGAGATCATCTAGTCCAAAACTCCTGCCACAGCAGGGACACCTACAGCAGGTTGCACAGGAAGGCATCCAGGTGGGTTTTGAATGTCTCCAGAGTGGGAGACTCCACCACCTCTCTGGGCAGCCTCTTGCAGTGCTCTGCCACCCTCAAAGTAAAGAAGCTCCTCCTCATGTTGAGATGGAACTTCCTATGTTCGTTTGTGCCTGTTACCTGTTGTCCTGTCAGTGAAAAAAAGACTGGTCCCATCCTCCTGGCACCTTCCCTTTAAGAATTTATAAGCACTGACAAGGTCCCCCCTCAGTCTTCTCTTCTCCAGGCTAAACAGACCCAAGTCACTCAGCCTTTCCTCATAAGAAAGATGTTCCATTCCCCTAATCATCTTTGTAGCCCTTTGCTGGACCCTCTCCAGCAGTTCCCTGTCCTTCTTGAACTGGGGAGCCCAGAACTGGACACAGTAACAAACAATATGTCATTCAGGATGGTGCGAGCAAGGTCAAACTTTTTGGAGCGTTCCAGATAGGCCACATTAGCTCAAGTAAAATGCTGCTGCATTTTAGACCGTATTTTGGACCAACCACTAGATAAGTTTTAACTCAGCACACAAATGAGAATTAAGCTTTCAAGGGAATTTCTAACATGGTACAAATCATGAAACCATGTCCTGAAGTCAATGAGGAGAAATTATATCTGAACCCATCAGAGACCCAGAAAGGCACTTCTGAGTAGCAGTCTACTTAACCTGGAAAATCTGTAAGCACACATGAAGACCATTAACTTGAAGATTTCTGGAAAAGAAAAACAACGTAGAAATTAAAAAGCAAATTTTAGAATCTCAAATGACCCCAAATCATAACAACGTGGTAAGGAAATGAATCAAATAACTCAGAAAAAAATCCACAACATTTTGCACCCCTCAGGGATTCCATATCACTGACGAATATGATAGAACAAGAAGAGACAAGTCAGACACATGGTGCTGTTGAGGTGGAATAAAAGCCAGCCTCCAAGTCTGCAGAAACTTCTTTTGTATTCACAATTGATGAAAGCCCCGAGAAGAGTCTGAGAAGCCCATTTTGTTGACAATCAACTGGGCATGCTCACTTGAATACTGAGATGAAAGCAGAGCCACTATGCCACTATGTACTTGAACTGTATACTAACACAAGGTAGTTACAGAAAAAAATGATGTAACTTTATTTACACCCCAAAATATGAGTCCCTATGCCTCTGAGCTCTTTGGAACACTTAGAAAAATGTAATAATGATGAAACAATGTGGAAGAATTACACCCAGGATTTATAGATATGCCATGGATAAACAAAAGTCACTTCCCCATCTTACTACAAGAAGATTCTGATCACAGGGAAAATATTTCCTCATGAAATGGCATTACAATTATAAAAGCAACAAATATCAGATGAGAACTGAATACAATGCATTTTGATTGCTCCATTAGAATTTGTACTATAAGCAAGCAGTCTTGTGAACAGCATGAAAGTACAACGACGATAAGAACTAAATGCATATGCAGTGCACAGATCGCTCCTGGAGACATTTCTTCATTTATTTATTTTTAACTTGCAGCCTTTGTTTCCATAGGAATCAATATTTCCTTGCAAAGTTAATGACTACTGTAACACATTAATGAGATATGTTAATAGGCAATAATGACACTATTAATGTTTGTCACCCCTATATCTGTGAACTAGACTCAACACATAGCAAAAAAGTAGTATTACACTGATATGTAAATTATAAGGGAATTATGAAATCCAGACTGATTTCCCAACTTATATATTCTTAGTTCCCTTTTCACTGATATCAAACAGAACAGTAAAACATCACCATCAGCCATGTCTCTTGTAGCTATGCAATATCAAAAACATAGCTACACACCCACAAAGTTTTGCAAGTGCGTCTGATTTGTTTTAAATATTATCAGTAATGTAAATAACATCTCTCCTTAATTAAAAGCTTATGAAATTTTCCACTGGAAGCCTAATTTTTAGTATTCTGTTGTCTTCACTGAACCAAATATCCAAAAGAGGTTAGACACTTACTTTAGGCATAGTGGAAATCTAACTTTTCTGTATCAGGGAAAAGAGGTAAGCAATCTCCAGAGCGGGTGATTCAGAACACCTACGCTTGATGTCTAAAATAGAGGTTATAACAAATTTCCTATACTTATGAACTTATCTAGGTTTGATTCTCTATTGAGACAAATTTCATACTTCAATAAAGTAAAAGTTGGTTCAACCTCCTTTTTTTCTCTTTGGTAGGAGTCCCATGATTCCAAATTAACGTAAACTAAAAATGTTCATGCTAATCCATGGTAAGAATTCTTGCCAAAGACTATTTTGAAGTTAATTGTTGGAATTCCTAAAGGTGATATTGCACAGAGATTACAAAATATATGTGGTTCTTAAATCGATGCTTTGGATCTCTCACAGTCCTGAGAACTTTGCAGCAGCCAGAGAGAACAGCAAGACTTGTCTTGTATGCTGCTAGCAATAGCAAGGAAAAGGTATAGTATATCTGGGCTTTCCTTTGAAGAAATAACTAAGCCATACTTGAGCCAGAAGCAACATTTATACTAACTTAAACAATAGCAATTTATTAGTTAACTTCTTAACTGCACGCCAGCCAACATGTGTCTTCAACCACATTGCTTTCTTTTCCCTGGTTCATCATTTACTATGAACCGAGAAGCATCCACTATTACTATAAGACGGGCAGCACAGCAATGACACATAGTATTTGTCTGAAGTGACCTCAGATCTTAGCATT
The DNA here is from genome assembly GCA_017639485.1 of Pluvialis apricaria. Classification (NCBI taxonomy): domain Eukaryota; kingdom Metazoa; phylum Chordata; class Aves; order Charadriiformes; family Charadriidae; genus Pluvialis; species Pluvialis apricaria. Next base: position 42,326,845 of record CM030008.1, on the reverse strand, counting down.
CCTGCCACTTTAATTGAAAGCAGTGAAAATTAACTTTGCACATGTTCCGAAGGGAGGGAATTTAGGGCTAATCTGCACAAGAAGGTTATGTTATGTTATAAGAAAGTTATGCTTTCACATACAACACTGCAGACAGAAAACAAATGAGGACAGAACACAGCCAGCTGTATGCAGCAAGCAATTGCAGGAGATAAAGATCTTCCTGCATCTAGTCTTGAACTGGGATCCTGTTGCACATCACTTGGAGCAGTTGCAGTCCACAGTGTTAGAGGTCCATACTGTGTTCTTCGATGGAGACATAACAAATGTGAGATTGACTGCTCTCCAACAAACCCTGTTTAGCATCACTGATTTTAAAACCAGTATTTCTCTTTCCCCAAGAACCAGCATGTCAGTGGAGCTCTGCTAGATGCTTCCCACTCATCATACCATGCTATGGTTTTCTACAGCTCATCTTACATCCGTAACTCATCTTCTGTATTTTACTTCCAAATGCAATGAAAACTGAAATAAGGAAATCAAATTTATTCTTTGTTGGAGTCTGTTAATGACAGTAGAGTATTAGAGTGAATTAGTCAGAATAATCTTTAGTTACATTCATCTGCTTGGCAAACTCACACTCACTTTTGGCTTGCTGAGTCATTCAAGGTTTCAATGCACCTGGATGTGTGTGGAGTTCAAAATTCAGTGCAAAATAGCTGATATTATGATATCACTATAGTTTTCTTAGGAAAATGTAAATTTCCTGTTGACCTATACAGGCAAGAACACAAGATGTGGACTTCCCTCATCTTCACCTATTAACAAGAAAAATTTGAAAACTTTAATTTACTTGTTAAAACCATACATGCATAGGCACAGATAACGTTCCTCCCCATCACATCACAACAGGTTAGTAAGAAGAACAATTAATACATTGCTTTTCTAGCACAAAGTAGTAGGAAGAAGTGCTAATGCATTGTTTAAAAAGAGGTGTCAAATTTTCAGATAAAACTGCAAAAGTTACCAAAACGTACCGTCAAGATTTTAAAATATTTATGGCACAAATTAGCAAAACCATATTCTTTCACCTAGCCTATTCAAATCTCTTGACTAGGCAGCGTAAGAAGAACACACAGAACATCAAGAAAGAAGCTGTATAGGATATTAAAATGTAATAAAAGTGCAAAACAATGAGCTACTCGGGATTACACTGCATAGTAGTTAGCTATCATTAATTATTTAACTCTAGAAGCTCTGTGAAATATGTATAAAATGAAAACAAGGTCTTCATTTGTCTTTTTTCTTTTAAGCCCATACAGCATCTGAGCTTATTGGAAAACAATCTTTAAACATTCATTTTTACAGTTGGAGTTTTATGCTGAAATCATGATAGCATGAACAGCTTTTTAGATGAAAGCTTTACCTGATTGGTTGGTCTAGCAGTTGTCTTTTTTTTTTTTCCATTAGTTTTGCTTTGGTTTGGGGATTTCATAATGCATATTAGAGAAAGAGCTATAAGTAAAGATAAGATCATTTTCATATAATGACTTTTGGAGTGAAGAGCACAAAGGTATGAAATAAGAGCTTCTTGTGGTAAAGTCAGATTAAACCTGAAAATGCAACATTAAATTATGAAACAGTTCTCTAAATATAACTGGAAAATACAAACCTCCAAATTCTGATTGTAGAAGAGAAATTATTCAGCAAAAGAAAAGCTGTTACCACCCAGGTCTATAAAATGGGACCTTGGCCCCTATTAAATCAAAAGCGAGAAGCCCAAGCTGCCCCTTTACATCTTGCAAATTTGAACAGAAGTGATTTAGCATGTTTCTGACACTGAAAAATTCTCATGCTAAAAATAGATTCACACAGTGAAGCAACAGGCACAGACATACATACGAACAGGAAATTAAAGCGTAACCAGCAGATTAAATGACCTCCAGGACCATTTTTCACATGTGCTCTGAGAAGACCTCTGACTACCTTGGTGACTGCTAGTGACTTCATGCGCTGACCTAACGTTTGCCACATTTGACCTCAAACTGCGTAGACCTATGTTAGTGTAAGAGATTAAAACACGTAGCTGAGAGTCAGCTTTGCTCCTTGTTTTACCAGTGAGCCGACAGGCAACCATGGGCAAGTCACAAAAGCCAACACATAGAGGGTTATTAATTTTAATAACCTGCGGCATAGTTTAAGGCACTGCTCCTGACAAATGCATATAAGGCAGTATATCACCTCCAACTGCAAACCAAGGTCTTCAGACCTTGCAGACTGGTTTGCTATCATAACTCTTATTTGGAAACCATGAATGACTACTTTATGAATCTGCTTTCCTGTAATCACATTAATTTGTCTTTGTTAGCATTTTAGGAATGTGCTATTGACAAATATAACACTTGATTAAATTAATATCGGACTAAAAACGTATGATATTGTCAAATACACGCCTACGCATTAATATGCAAAGGACAGAAATCTGCAGCACTGTTATAAGAAGTCCCCAGAATATAGTGGCATTTGTTAATATGAAGCATAGAAATAGAAAAATGGTATAAAAGTCTGTTATAAGTTTGTCTATTTGGACAAGTTTCTGAACCAAAACCTGTACATCTTTCATCTCAGATGAAAGCCCTTTAGCTGTTACTTATGCCCCACTATACATCATTTAAACATCTCAGCCAGCAAGGCCTTACCGACAAGCACGATTTTGCTTTCCTTTAAATCAATTACATCGCACAAGAAGTTGACACTTGAGCTCACGTCTCTACTACGTGACATCAAAAGTGTGTAAAATTCAAGAGAAGAATCATTCACCAAAAGACAAATAATCCTACACGGTTAGCAGTTCAGCACAGAGAGTAAGAAGGCTTTGACAAGCCTGTGCAAGAAGCAGAGGTCATTCTGAACGCACCCTGTCCCACAGTTTTTCTCCTTTTTTACATGCCCATCAACGTCAATGTCAACACCAGATCTTTGTGCTAACAAAGTAGCACACAAGTTTAGTCTCGTTTAAGCACGGCTGCACAGATGACGTGCCTAATAATTGCCAAATTCTGCCAAGCAAGCCAACTTACACAACATACAGCTTATGTCAGCTTTATACTGGATTTGAGCTGACTAAAGAGAGCAGATTGTGCCAATCTGGTGGGAGACGGGAGCGGCACAGGCAAGGCTGACCTGCTATAAAGCCTCCAGGTTCACCTGCTAATGTTTTCTAAATGCACTTGAACCAGAAGAAGGAGGCAGATCAGGACTCTGTGCCACAGGACCATAGTGTTTTTCATCTAGCACTAGGATCTGCAAGGGCAGATTTACGTTATCATGCAACCACAACTTTAGCTAAAATCTCTGCTGCTTTCATTCTGAAGTGATGTATTGATAAGAAAAACGGCTGTTAGAGAGGAGAAGATTACAGAACAGCCCATCGGGGAGGATTCAGCACATGAGACAACAGAGGCTTGAATTGAAATACATAGTGTCTTATAGCTGGAGCAATAGAGTCTATTTTTCTCGCTTTCTCTTCTTTTCCTCTACCGTACAGAACACCATATTTCTTCTCTGCCTTTGGCACCTTCCATAAGTGTAAACCATCCTTTCCCTGTTCCTGCAATGGTACTTTATAAGACAGAAAATGAAGAAATATTAAATTAAATTTCCACAGAAAGGCATTAAAATGTCTTTGTACCACTTAGGCGTCTCTGCCTTAACATCCTGTTTCAGTAGTACATAAACTACGTAAGGTATTGGCAGGAACATGGGAGAGGGTGGTGTCATTTTATTCTCAGAGCATTATTTGTCCTTTCTATTTATGTTCAATTTATTACCATCCTTCCAGCAACCCACTCTTTTAAAGAGGACACCACTGCTCTGTGTTGTTCGAAATGGGTGACCTCAGCAAAACCGCAAAGCAGTTAGATGAGAAGTGCCTGTTCAATCACCCTAAAACCAAGTTCATGAGGGTTAACACACTCCCCTCAGCTAAAATTCCTGGTGACACTGCCCAGAGCTAACAAAACCTCCATTTCCTCTTGCTGGTCACACTGGCCTTCCGACTGAGCCAGGCTACAAAATTAATGTTCGGGAATGGGAAGAAGGGATGGGAAAAGGTGATGGAATGGGATGGCGAAATCTATAATCATCCTTTAAACATGGGCCAATGGCCAAAATTCCCAGAGATCAAAGCCAGTCGGGCTGAGCTTCTCTGACTCCTTTTGACTTCACTAAAAGCTGAAATGCACTGTCCTGGGTTTGGCTGGGATAATTTTCTTACCAGCAGCTGGCATAGTACTATGTTTTGCATTTAGAATGAGAATAATGTTGATAACACGCTAATTTTTTTTTAGTTGTTGCTAAGCAGTCAAGGACTTTTTCAGCTTCCTATGGAAGCTGAGAGGGGGCATAGACAGGACAACTGACCCAAGCGGGCCAAAGCAATATTCCATACCATAGAGACCATACGCAGTACATAAATGGGGGTTGGCTGGGGAGCAGGGATCTGCGATTGCTGCTTGGGACAGGCTGGGCAATCAATCACCGGTTGGTGAGCAATTGCATTTCATCACTTATTTTGTATATTCTTTCACTGTCATTACTATTTTCTCAGCCCAGGAGTTTTGGGTTTGTTTTTTTTTTCTCCCTCTTCTCCCTATCCCACCGCAGGAGGGGGTAGGAAAGGCTGGGGGAGAGAGTGAGTGAACGGTTGCATGGTCCTAGTTGCCACCTGGGGTTAAACTATGACATGCACTTACCATCTGGCAAAACTAGGTCCCAGGCTTTTTTCTCCCCATGATCTGGGATGTCTCTAAATCAAATGAGCACCTTTAATCTTTTATTCCATTGTTGATTTCTGGGACATCTGCCACAGCTCTATCTGCACCATCCTTTTTTCTTTAGTGTCAGAAAATGCATTTTTGTTTAGTGGCAGGGAAGAAACAAGATCCAAAAAAATAATGCATTTAAAATATTTTCTAAAGTTTCAATGTCACTCCCAGGTAGCAGTTAATGGATAAAGTATTATCTCCCTTTCAAAGAGCAAACTCAGCAGAATTGCTGTGGACAATTGTCTGCAGATCAGGAGCCATGATATTGCTTAATTAGCACAAGTTATGTGTTACCTTGAAGTAGATAAGTTTGCCTGGTTAAAACTTTAAAAATGAGTTTTTTCTCTAGTCATGAGAGCACATAATTCCCAGGCCCTTCAGAAATGCTCACTAGTACCCACCTATCCATCCATGTCTCTCTTTGTCATGCCATCTGGACTGAAGGAAACCCTGGAGCTGCTCAGTCCTAGCTTCCTCCCAAGTATTTTTAAAAATTACTTCAGAATTTGAGGACAGGGATTTGATTTCTTTTTCCTTGTTTTTACAGAGCAATGCTCTGGAAAGGCTGGTGCTGTTGGCGTTGTTCTTACAGCAAGTAGAAAGCTTCATTTCTGTTACTTGTATTTCATCTGAGGGAGTCACTTGTCCTGATCATGGTACTACTAAGTTATCCCTGCCAGCAAGCACTTGTCTTTGAGGTTACAGCTTGTTGAAGTTACAGCTTTTTCTGAAGAGCAATTCTTTGCCTTTAAAAAGGACAGGGTAGCATCATATGTTGGTTATGAGAGAGAGAGAGGCTTTAGCCACGTGAGTCAGCAAACTCCCTTTCCTTCTACTGACTAAACAAGAACCCTTTGAAAAGACAATCCAAAGGAAAATAAACTTTGGAAACCAAAATAGACAACAAAAATTATTTTTGTTCAAAATGTTAGAAACCGCTCACTGACTTATTACCCGCTCAGCTCTTAGCAGCAGACACTGGATGACAGGAGACCTGGATCCTGACAGTGCCAGGCAGAAGGAAAGGCTGCAGCCTTTCTGCCCAGAGGCAAGGACACCTGCCCCCTGCCCAAGCCTGCTGATTCTCTGCACATCGCAAAGACCTTTCCATCTAAAGCCCAAATGCCCTTTCACAAGCAGTAAAGCATCAAGTGCAATTACACCACTTTTTTCTTTTTTTTTTTTTTTGCACAGGGCTGCACTGAGATAACGTAAAGGGAGATGAATGAGGCCTGAACCACAGAGATATTTCAGTGTCTGTGTGACATCGGAGCCGTATTCACTTATAACCTCGAAGGAAGGATGCAGTCTCCTAAGGCTCAACATGATGTACTGTCTTTGAAATCCACTAGCTAGATACAAGAGCTGGTAAATTATGAAGTATTCAACAAGACAAAAACTTATACCATGGCATTGTGTATTAGTGGTCCTGAGGCCGCGATATATTAATGTATGCAAACTGACAACAATAGCTCAGGAAAAGCTCGAGCGCACGCAGCCTGAGATAAAGAAACAAATTGCAGAGCTCAGCTTAATAACAACAGTGAGTGGCAGCCAGCCAGTACAGTCCATATGAAATCTTCAGAATAACTTCTGTCAGACTGGAATTAGTATTAAAACCAGCCCAGGTGCAGGGTAACACAAAAGATCTCTTCACACAGTGGTTTCACTCCATCAACATTTCTTTCAAGGTTATCAATACTACAAACAGACCAGCAGAATTAACCTTTTACGCTGAGACTGACCTCAAAAGAACAGGCTATCTTTTTCAACTTGCCTCTCCTGTTTTCTTATTCCTTTATCTTGGACTGTGATCTCACAGGATTTCACAAGCTAACTGAGGTTAGCTTGGGTCATTGGTTAGATGTGAGGTCCAGGCCACTACAGTCAGCATCCTTCCCTTGAGTTGCTATTAAAGGTGGGTCTGCAACAAAGTTGTTCAGCTGAGGTCTGAACTTCCAAGAGTTTGGGAGTGTTGTGATTGAGAGCTTTGGTGTGGACTCATTACCAGGTCAGAGCTGAACTGTTATTAGGGCATGAGATCAAGGACACAGCGATAGTGAAAGGCCTCAGCTACTCAGATTCATTAAAATTCTGATGACACTGCTGGAAGGGCATTTTTTCCATTAATACACAAAATCTGATCATATGCAATGCTACGGAAATCATTAAAGTTCTCTAATTACTTCCGAAAAGCGGGTGATGAATGTTATAATCCTATTCTCTGATTTATGTATATTATTACCTTAAAAGTTCCTTCAAGATAATTCTGGGTATTTCTAGACAAGTATAAAATATTGTTATTTTCAAAAAGTCCAGGTTTCTGACTGGTCCTCACTAAAAAGAAAAAAGAAAAAATTTGTTGTTCAAAAACACCATTAGCATTGTATTTAAGTCTTATAGTTTTAAAGTGACCCTGCTGGTTTTAATTCTACCAAAATAATAATGCAATGAAGTATACAAATAATATCTGGGTAGTTCAAGGGCTTGAATGAAACAATTAATGAGATTGATTGCAACTTATTTTATAGCATGAGAAGAAGATTAGCTATTTTCCATTTCAGGTCAAGCAGAAATATTTATATTCTGTATTAAAAATAAAGCAAGGTTGCAAATACAAAGAGAATGCCAGGGGCTAATTATTCTGAAGCACGTATCAAGAGTCTAACCAATATATTTAGTACTTTATTTAAAAGTCTATAATTGAAACTCATTTACTTTTTAGAGATTATTTCCCTAAAATTAGAATCAATGTTAAAAATTAATCATCAAGAAACTGATTCTGCATTAAAAAACAAACTATCTGAAATAAAATTTTCCCATTCATATGAACTTACTGAAACAGGCTCAGTCTGACAATATGAGAGAAAACCAAAGGCTGAAACAGTGCGATAGATCCTTTGTGGTTTCTGGGGGAAAAAAAGAAAAAAAAGAAAAAAACTCCAGAAGCTGAGATTCTGCTGTCCATGCCTTGTCTGCCTCTTGGATGTCAGAAAGTTCAAAGGGTGAGAAAAAGTTTCTTTTAAACACTAGAGAATGCCACTGTCTTGGAAGTTTGGATTTAGTTGTCTGGTTCAAATAAATACGAAAGATATTTCAGATTCTTCTAGGCTGTGAAAAAGCTGCTTTCCCCAAAGGTTTTCATCTTGTCTGTGTTATCTCATTGAAGAAAAAGTATGAAATAACCATAACTGGCTGTAAGTTCTGGACTGGTATGTCCTTTAATTGAGTATGCTACATGTGCCAACATCAGTTCATGACACAAGATACATTCAAACAAGCTGTTCATTTGCCCTTCATGCCAGGTATAACAGGATAGCATATGAAGAATGTAAAACCGCCAGGCTTAGGAATCACAGAGTACAGTTGAAGACATCTCTGTGCTTGAAACAAAACAGAGTGTCTAGCATCTCTTGAGGTTTGACATCTTCAATGCAACTGAATCCAAGTAATGTAGCTTACGGATGAAGCCATGATGAAGCTGAAGAAAGGCCATTGCATGGCTAGTGAAAGTGGATAAAAAAGACGAATGGGCCTGATTACAGACTCCCCCAAGCCTTGAATTTTCTTATTTACAAATTACCTGAAGGGGAGGCCACTACACTCCTGAAGTGGATGGAATTTTTATTATTGACTTCAAAATAATACAGACTCTCATCCATTTGGCATGTGTCTGTGACGTCACTGACCTAAACCTGACATGTTTTATTTGAATCTGCTGAAGCTCCAGAGTTTAACATCTGTCAAATCTTGTAGCATAAATGAAACACTGCAGTCTATTTTAAAAAATTATAAGAGATAAGTACTGTATTTTTAGAAACAGTTATTTCAGTCTGCCATCTTATAAATACATTGCTAGTTCCCAGAATAGGGAATTCCTTATCTCATTACCATAACATTGCTCCTTTAACTCTACTTAATATGCAGAGAGAAGGAGCAATTGTTTAATATTACTTTCTTGACACAATACTGCATCAGAGCAGGTGCAATTGCAGAAGAGTTATGAATACAAAGTAGAAGAGCAGTAAGTTAGTAAGGACATGTAATTTAAGGCTGTCTTTTTTAATTCAGCTGCATTATAGAGAACAGGAGAGGAAAATACATGTTACTAGTCTGGTTAATATTTATATCCTACTATACGGTCCATTGGCATGAAGAGATCTCTGTATTCACAATACCAGATGTTACGGGAGCAGTGCTAGAAGGTAAATAAATTGACTCAGAGATCGTATCATATACATACTCAGACACATGAAGCTTGGAAAAGTAGAAAATTTAATGTTTCTATTCTAGATTAAACACTTACTATCATCTTTCCTTTGTACGTCTCTGAGCCTGTTTGGAGACGGGGTCTGATTACCACAAGATAGGAAGGAAGGCTGATGTGCTATTTTCTGCTATGCTGTAGCCAGAAGACCTGATTCAGTGAAGTCAGTGCCATGTTCTTATGTACACAAGGCCTTCTCTCTCCTGTAATGAAATCTTTACATCTCACAGTCTGCCACTGAAATCTTCAAAATCAGTTGCAACTAATACAATGCTTGCAGCAGAAAGCCTAAAACAGCAGCTATGAGTCCTTGTCTGTTTCTCTGGGGTATTAACTTGCGTAACCACAGATGATGGATTAAATATTAGCAATGTTAACTGCTTTGCTGACAGAAAAGGACGACTGGCAAAACTGCAGTGGTACATCCTCTGGAGGTACCTCATTTTACGAATAACAGTGCTATGTTTCCTTCCCACTCATCAGGCTGGAGCTCTGAATGACAAGGTTTTGCTAAATTGACCTCTCTTCTGTGTTGAGAGTACTGCAGGAGCTGCTGGTTTTTTCTGCTCATCTTGATGAGTAGTTTAGGAAGTCCCATGTTCTCTTGTTCTGTGCTTTAGGATTGTTCAGTCCCAGGAAATGCTACAGATTTTGTGTCAGGAATGGTGCGAGAGAGGAGAAGGGGAAAACAAAACATTAGAATTTACTCTACAGCATCCTACCAGTGCTTTCAGTAAAAGAGCGTTAACCCAGATGACTCTGACCATCTACCCATTCTACACAAAAGTGATTTTTTTTTTTTTTAATGTTTTGCATTTAGAAAATTTCCACGTATAGCTTTTTACTTGAGAGAAAAGACAACTTATCTGATAGATAACATAGCAAAAATACCGTGAACTATCTTGCCCATGTTCACTGGAACATCTAGCGAGATATTCCAAGTCTTGCAGAGCTCCAGCCATAACCAAGAGCCCAAAGTTGCTAGTATGCTTCATTCCTCTTTTCTACCCCAACCATTTCCAGAGATTTTACTCCTTATACTTCCCTGTACTTACTTTCCTCTACTCATTTCCAAAGCCAAAAAAAGTAAATCCATCCATTCCAGCTGCAAAGTCTCAGCACTTTATCCCTATAATCTTACACATTACTTCAGCAGCCTAATGAATCTGTACTTCAAGTTCATACTGTAGTCATGTTACAGGATGACATTTTCTCCAGAAAAAAATTGAAAGCAAAAAAGGGAAAAAGGGATTACTCTTCAATTAACTTCAAAAAGTATGTCAAAAGCCAAAAGACTAAAAACCTCCACTCTGAACCAAAAGTAATTGATAAAATAAAATCTCAGTAAAAAAAAAAAATAAAACCCCAAACAAATAAACAACATTAAAAAGCACAATATTTAGACATCAGCACAATAAATTGTGTTAAGTGGCTTACTGAAACTATGGACTCATTTCTTCTGATGCCTAAAGGCTCTAGTTTTAAAATTTACCCTGCAAACAAGTGTAGGGAGAATGAATGCTCCATGACTTTTAAGGGGCACATGAACCTTTCCTCTCTAAATTGATACGTTATTGGTTTTAATTCAGCTCAGGTTTGTAAAGACTAAAAGTCATTACCAGTGGAATACCCTCGGTGTATATCTGTGAACCTTACTTCACAGAATCACAGAATGGTCAGGGTTGGAAAGGACCTCTGGAGATCATCTACTCCAACCCCACTGCCACAGCAGGGTCACCTACAGCACGTTGCACAGGATGGCATCCAGGCGGCTTTTGAATATCTCCAGTGTGGGAGACTCCACCACCTCTCTGGGCAGCCTGTGCCAGTGCTCTGCCACCCTCAGAGTAAAGAAGTTCCTCCTCATGTTAAGATGAAACTTCCTATGCTCAAGTTTGTGCCCGTTACCTCTTGTCCTATCACTGGGCACCACTGAAAAAAAGACTGTTCCCATCCTTCTGGCACCCTCCCTTTAAGTATTTGTAAGTGTTGATAAGATCCCCACTCAGTCACTGAAAAAAGCCTGTTCCCATCCTTCTGGCACCCTCCCTTTAAGTATTTATAAGCGTTGATAAGATCCCCACTCAGTCACTGAAAAAAGCCTGTTCCCATCCTTCTGGCACCCTCCCTTTAAGTATTTATAAGCGTTGATAAGATCCCCCCTCAGTCTTCTCTTCTCCAAGCTAAACAGATCCAAGTCCCTCAGCCTTTCCTCATAAGGAAGATGCTCCAGTCCCCTAATCATCTTAGTAGCCCTTTGCTGGACCCTCTCCAGCAGTTCCCTGTCCTTCTTGAACTGGGGAGCCCAGAACTGGACACAGTACTCCAGATGCGGCATCACCGGGGCAGAGTAGAGAGGGAGGATGACCTCCCTCGACCTGCTGGCCACACTCTTCTTGATACACCCCAGGATGCCATTGGCCTTCTTGGCCATCAGGGCACATTGCTGGCTCATGGCCATCCTGTTGTCCACCTGGACTCCTAGATCCCTTTCCACAGAGCTGCTCTCCAGGAGGTCAGCCCCCAACCTGTACTGATGCATGGGGTTATTCCTCCCCAGATGCAGTACCCTACACTTGCCATTGTTGAATTTCATTAGGTTCCTCTCTGCCCAACTCTCCAGCCTGTCCAGGTCACACTGTATGGCGGCACAGCCTTCCAGCATGTCAGCCACCCCTCCCAGTTTTGTGTCATCAGCAAACTTGCTGATGGTACACTCTATCCCTTCACCCAGGTCATTGATGAATATATTGAACAGGACTGGACCCAGTACTGACCTCTGAGGGACACCACTAGTTACTGGCCTCCAACTGGACTCTGCACCACTAACCACAACCCTCTGAGCTCTATCTTTCAGCCACTGTTCAATCCACCCCACTGTCCATTCATCTAACCCACACTTCCTAAGCTTGCTTGTGAGGATGATGTGGGAGATGGTGTCAAAAGACTTGCTGAAGTCAAGGTAGACAACATCCACTGCCCTCCTCTCATCCACCCATCCAGTCACGCCATCATAGAAGGCTATCAGATTAGTCAGACATGGCTTCCCCTTGGTGAATCCACGTTGACTATTTCTGATAATCTTCTTTTCTTCCAGGTGCTTTGAGATGACTCCCAGAACAAGCTGTTCCATCATCTTTCCAGGGATGAGGTGAGGCTGACCATCCTGTAGTTTCCCAGGTCATCCTTCTTACCCTTTTTGAAGACTGAAGCGACACTGCCTTTCCTCCAGCCCTCAGGCACCTCGCCTGTTCTCCAGGGACCTATCAAAGATGATGGAGAGTGGCCCAGCACGGACTTCTGCCAGGTCCCTCCAGCACTCGCGGGGTGCATTCCATCAGGACCCATGGACTTGTGGATATCCAGTTTACTTAACTGATCTCTTAACTTGATCCTCTTCAACCAAGGGAAAGTCTGCCTTCCTCCAGACTTTCTCTGTTACCTGCAAAGTCTGGTACTTCTGAGGGCTGGCCTAAGCATTATTTAATAAACCTGAAATTCAGTCAAGGTTCAGCACCTTCCCAGACAAACTAATAATGAACTTACTTAAGCACTAGTGAAGGATATATTGCTTTCCCTCAATCTTACGTGAAATTTGACAATTTTGCTTTGATTTTGAGGTCCTCTGAAGGTAAAAAATAGTCAAAACAGAACAACAGAATTTAGAAAAATAGATAAATAGATCTTCAGATACCTAATGTTGGTGTCATTCATATGAACTCAATGAAAAAAGAGACCATAATTTTCTATTTTCTAGAGACCAGATAACTTGAATTGGTAGCCAACTTTCTGTTGTCAACAGATGACAAGACCACAACATATGTACTCCGAACTAGCACAGACTGACAATCTGAAGAAAAAAAAATCAAGGTCACAGTGAGCAGGGAGGTCCAAAAACCTGCTCAGGCCCTTAAAATGTAACCATCCATCTTTGACCACCAATCTCCAGTCCAAACTAAAATCTTTAATCCACATTTAAAACCTTTACAAGGGAAGTTAACAACAAAGGCAGAGACAGGCTTATAACTGCAATGATACTACTAGATATAGGACAATCACTGTGTTGACTAACCCATCCCAATGCCTTTAGGTAAATCAATTTTTTGGCTAAGTACACACAAATATCCTGAGTTGAAGCTAGGAAGTAAGAATAGAACTTTTTTTTGCACTTTCATCACCTTTGGGTAACAAAAAAAAAACGTACAGTGCAAACCCCAACACTGCAGGGTTATTAAATATACCAGTTTCATGTAAAATTTTAGAAATTTGACTACCATTACATATCACAAGGCTGAAGGCTGATCTATGGTCATTAGAAGAGGGTGATAAAAGAATTTCTTGGGACACACTACACACATCTGATTCATTTTGCGTTAGATCAGTCACTCTTTGTGTATACTCCGCAGGCCCTGAGGACCTCTGTCCACTCCTACAGAGTCAGTGAAAGGTAACCAACAAAAGGAAAATTGTTGTCACCAGGACTGAATTCTCTGTGTAAGGGCTGACACCTGCTTCAGAAAATGCTTAAGGGTCTGCAGGTGAAAAGACACTGACAACAAATGTATTCGAATAATATTAATTAGAGTCTCACAAATCTTGACACCGGTGTCTCATTTCCACAGACTTCTGCTGCTGAAATGCTGTCCAGCTGGTGACGCTTTTCAAATCTGCCAGTCAGTTGATATCAACTTGTTTTCAACAATATCATTGCAGAGAAGATGGAAAGGGTATTCACTTTTCTTCATTACAAAGAAGGAAAATGAAAGCATTCTTTACATTTCCAGTTTTCCCACATTCCTAGCTCTTTGCAGGCGTGAGTTTCCAAATCTGTTTGGAAATTAAGAAAAAAAAAAATTCCATCCAAACATTTCTGTTTTTATTTGGACCACCTTGGTTTCAGCAATGTGCTGTTGAATCTACAGTGTGGTTCTGAAGGAACAGTGCTTGGGGTCCTGTCGAACTCCCATATAGACCAATGGCTCCTGCCATCCTGGTACGAAGACGATATTTCCATCAGGTCTGTTCAGAATTGGAAGCATGGATGGCTTCTGCATCTCCTCACTGCCATTAACATCCTACTCAACTTCACTACCACTCTCAGTTTTGAAAATGACAAGAATATAATTTTTCCTCAGCAGATGCAGGGATCATACAGTCTGTGGGAGATTTTATGTTTGTAATTGTGTGTGTGTGTAATATATACTATATGTGTGTGTAATATATACTATATTATACATCAGGTTTAATACAATAAATACAAGATATATGCATGTGTGTTTCCAACTTAAATACAAAAAAAAAAAACAAACAAAACCCCAAACAAGTAAAAGGAAAATCCCTAAGAGGGGAAGGGGAGGGAAACTGTTTCTTTTCTTGATATCAACTCTGTAATATTACTGCTTCAACTGCTAAACATTTTGATCATTTCCCAGGGGCATAGATAGCACCTTCCATTTCTTTAAGCAGCTCCATTTCCGTCTCACTCTTTAAGTCAGAAGTTTAGTGTAGATCATTCTTCTAGTCATCACCCTTCTATGACTTCTCATCACCTTCTGCATCAAGTTCACAATCCTCATCCCCAGGGCACAAGCTACAAACTGCTAACATCCAAATTCTCCTTCCCACTTTCTCTGTGTATTTTACCTTCCTTCCACAAAAAAAAAAAGTTCTTTACCATTTTGCCTGGTAATTTTCTTTTTTTATGCCAATTACTTTCTTCTTCTTTCTGTACCATCCTCAAGGCATTTTTCATTGAACCTTCCAGCACTGTGTAACGGCATTTTACCTGGCCCCTTTGCAGGACGCTACCACAAGTGCTGGGCACACTTCATCACGGCTGGCTAGAAGTAGCCCATGGAAGCACAGACTACACACTCTGTGGCATGTGACAGCATCTTAAATAGATGTGCTTGTAGCTTTAGTAATGCAGGATTACACTCCTGTGCCAGAAATACGAGATACAGCAACTCTTAATACCGTTCCTCGGAAGTTATAATAAAAAATTTAAAAAAAAATAGTACATTTTCCATTTCCTTTCTTTGTGGCTTCATACAGATAATGCAAGCCTCTCTGGCAGGGCAATGAAGTGGGTAGCCACATGCCCTATCAACCAGCTCAAACAAAGGAAAATATGACAACAGACACAGCAGGTTATTTACAAGAATCCCACAATGCTTTGAGGGTATCCTGCTTATCAGGGATCGATTGTGCAACAGCAGCTGTGCTGCACCATCTCTCCAGTTCAGGTTGTAAACAACTGGGGACATCCAACAAAGTAGGACCTCCGTGTGTGTCTGCATATATATATGGCATGGCTGTGGGCAAGCCTGTAAAAAAACTGCTGGGTTTTAAGCATCAGGCCTCAGTTCTTTTAGGGAAACTGCTGCAAATGGGATGTGTGCTGCTCTATGACTTCCCAGGTTGAGTCATTTGCTGCAAGCAATAGAGGGCAGTCATGTTAACCAGTTGTTACCATATGCATTATGTAAGCAGTTATACTGATGTGTCATTCTTTCATTACAAAGGTTTCTACAATGACCGTACTTTCCATTCTAAACATTCAACGGAAATATTTCCATCCAGGCACCAAGTAATGCTCATCTAATCCTATACCCACTCTCCTGGCACAAGTCATTCCTTCACTGTTTTGCTCCACACGCAGGTGTTTGACACATTAAGTGATGACGATGAACTCTTCATTAGTGACAATTTGTGGGGTTACACTGCTTCACTGGTTGATGGTTTGGCGTCTTAGATGTTAGGGCCAACAGATGGGCTGCAGAAGGTAGATTTGCTGCCCTGAATTTAATAGTTGCTGTAGAAGAAATTGTCATGCCTAGCTTGCAACATGGTGGAGGAGCTTTGACTGCGATATCTGAAACATCGGGAAGTGACCTAACAAAAGCTGCTGTGATACAGAAAGTTAAAGAAGCTGTGTTTCAGTAAAATTTTAGATTGTTTTAAAGTAGGAGACTCCCTCAGAATACCTTGTCAGTGTTGGTTAAATAAAATAGCGTATGATCCATATATACATCTATATACCTATGTAATCAAAGACAGTATGCTTGTAATGACTAGGTCTCACACTTCAGGTATTGATGCTTGCTTTTCCCGTAAACCAACAGACAACATGGAGAGACAGCCTAGCTGACAGAGACCAAAGTAAGGTCCTGGGGAGGTGCGTAAAGAAAGATACGAAGGATGGAAAACTGTAAACTTCTGTTGGAAATTGCATTTCTCCAAAGTGCATGTTACCCAAAAAAACCTTTAAGTCAGAACCATGATAAATTGGGAGAGAAAGTTGAAAAAAGGCCCCACTGTTTCAATTGTGTTGTGAAAGAGCTACCTCAGGAAGTCCTGATCCACTTTCAGAAATAAAGGAAGCTTCTCCTCAAGAGCGCACTCCTGCTCATAAACTATTTGGTACAAAGAGCCAGAATTTCCCCTTGTATTTCCAGAGTGGTGAACACACCTTCTCATCCACACAAATGCTTGAGGGATCTCAAGCTTCAGCATGAAAGAGGTTATTTAATATTTTTCCCTTTAGGAAGCATCATTGCAACAGCTTGGCTCTGCCACAATTCACTTTACTGCCATGTCAAGCTTTATCACACCAGGACTCCTTCTAAAGAACGGAGGAGGGGAGTTAAGCCCACAAGAGATCCAAATAAATATCACGACCGCCAGTGAAATCAAGACCTCCCACATGCCTGCTGAACCCCCTTCCTGCACAAAGGCAATCCTTTCCCATCTCTCAGAGCATGTTTCATGGTGTATTTTTCCTTTCTGACTTGTCTCCAATGAGCAAAAGAGCAATTCCCATCCACCTGTTAATGCTCTTTAAACGTGGATTTTCACGTATCATAAAAACCTCCTTGAAACAATAAAAATTCCTAGACATTGCTGAAAACAATTAGGCCACCCCTACCAGATGCATGAGTGCATGGTGAAGAAATGTGCTTCTGGTACAGACCCACAACCAGTTCGTGTTTCTAGCTGTGCACATTTGAAGGTACCCAGGTGGTGCACAGATGTGACTACTCAGCGGCGGAATTGTGTAAGGATGTAACATTGCCCACATAAAAAGTGTTTCTCCCCCAAAGGAGCTTTCCCCCTGTTCAGTAGGGCAGTCGTGCTCTACCACCTTAATTACTGCACTGAATCTTTCCCACCCGTGCTGCTCCTTTGTGTCAACGCAGTCATCAGAAACAGAATTCTTAGACAAAGGCAATATTCACATCACCTAGATCTCTTCCTCTTACAGATGTCAAGCCATGTCATCCACTTAAGAAACAAAGAAGGAAAAAGACACAAGATTTGTTTCATTGAACAAACTCTGGGCAACCCTCACATAAAGGAGAAACACAGCACCTATGAAAAAAGTTATCTAGCACCATACGTCCAAGAGCAGGAAAACTATTTCCAATGCGCAGGCACACTAAACAATTATGAGATATAGCTGTCAGCCTCACATTTCACTTGCAAATGTTCTGACAGGAGTGCTGAGGCCTTTGGTAAAAGCACAGTTGTTTGCATTTACCTCTCTAGGAAAATTCTATTCAGAGACAGCATCTGGTATCTAACCCAGGTCTTGTCTTCATCCAGTTTTCTTGTTGGACCAGGCACGGGGGCAGGGAGATTTAACTAGCTGCCTGTGGTCGCAGAGGCGCCCGTAGCTCCATCGGGCTAGAAAGCCAGTAAACCCCCGCTCACCCTCCAACTTCCACAGGGCTCTGCAAACCTTGATGTGCCAGACCCTCTGTGCTAAAACACTTACTCATCCTGGCTCACAGGCTGCATACAACTTTTTCTGCTCTCTCTTCGTTCTGAAACTGTGGCAGACGTGAGTCTTTGTTTCAACCAGGTTATTTTAATAAGAACAATGGTCTTTCCAAGGCCATACATTGAAATCTTGTGAAAACCCACATCAAAGCCAATTAGGGACCAGATGTTGCTGATATGGATTGCCAGCAAAACCAACCAGAGGTGAGAGTGCTGAACAGTTTCCTAGAACCATGAGCTTGAATGTTAAATCTATAGCTTCAGGCTCTCCGTGACCTGGCAAAACATAAGTGTGAGGGTGAGACTCTAGCAACATTAATATATTTTCTCCAAGGCATACTTCTTGTGTGTCCAACAGGTCCATACATGTGCAACACATACCTACATGTATTTTATGTAAGTACATTTAAAGTATGTTCCAGAATACAACTATGTGAATGGAAAAAGAAAGCAAAGCTCTCATATCACAAAATGCAGGAATTTTACCCTCCAATATGGCCTCTGCTTATTAAATTGTTAGCCAGTAACCTTATAGGGGAACATATTACATAAATGCACATACAGTCTTCAAGTTTAGATTGATCACTATGTTTTAATGGGAGCTAAAGGGATCATAACTAGGAAATTTTAAGTCTGATAAAGGAGTAGCAGGGACCTGTTGCTTTGAGATTCATGTATTTTCAGTCTTCCCTAACTATGCCACAAGGGTGTTTTTGCATAAACACAGACAGAAGACCTTCAGTAAACTTTTAAATGTCTATGTACCATTATAACGTGGTAAGCTCAAAAACAAAGTGTCAAACAGAATGAAATGAAACTTGGTTTTCTATGACACCTTTCGTACTCCAAGTATCCTAGAGCACTTTAAAATAAATGACTTGGAAACTGCTAGTGCAATCATGCAGCAGTTGTTAGTTCAAACTCAGGCCTGGGTATCAGAACTTATTTTGGTAAAAGGAGAAAAGTACTAGCCAAAACCAGAAGTTTCCTCCTTGTTCTCTCCACAGCACTCATTAGCTCTTTAAGTCTCACGTGGTATAAGGAGAACAGTTCAGCCTGGTATCTTATGTTGCCAGTTACTCATCACTGGTTTAAAAACTCTTTTAAACCATGTGCACAGAGATGCTCACAGACACTTCTATACACACAAATGTTTAAAAAGCAAATCAGTGCAAACACTTCCACATCTTAATTTCCACTACATGACCAGACAATTCAGTCTCCTTGTCAAAAGTACAACGCTCACTTAGGGAACCAGATTACAATAATCTGTCCCCAGGAGACTTTCAACTCTCTGTATGTCCAGCTAGTGGCAATCCCATTTCACATCAAAAATCACCAAACTTTGGGTCAGTCTCTTGGGCTTCTCCTGCCCACTGTATTAGCCTAGACTAAGAAATACTAATTCCTCAAGCACTTTTGCTTGCAGGAACTATTTGCAACTCCCAGTAACTTCCACAGGGTTATATCTGTGTACATAAAACCAGTTCTGGACTCTGGCTGTTTTGCTAAATAGTTTTCTCTAGCTGTGCAAAATCTTGTGCTTTTATTTGTAGGTCAGAGTTCTCAGTCTGTCTAAATATCCATTTCCAAACAACTGTTATAGAAAAGAGAGCAGGAGCAGCAAACACTAAACCTAAATGTATTTCAGAAAGTGGCACGTTTTCCCAGGAATAATTTCCAGAAGCTGAAGGGCAAGACAAAAGCACAGTAGAGTTTTCCTGTTCACCTGCCTCCACAACATACAATTTCATCTACATCAATGTTCATAAGGCTTGTCTGTTTTTTTCCCCATTCTTTCAGAATTAATATCCTTTATTAGACTACCTGACACTCTACTTAAAAAGAAAGATGGATTTAAAAATGCCTCCTGGGGCCAAAACACCAGGACAACTGTCAAACCATACAGTGGACTCTAACAGAAGTCCTGACATCAGACCAGCAGCAGGCAGATGGTGGAAAGCAAAAATAGTGGAGGACACACTGCAGAAAAAGGAATGAGGGAAATTAAAATCTTTTTTAACCAGTGTAAACTCACTGACTTTGAAACAAAAGTTCCAAGGTAACATCAAGGTAAATGGGAGGCAATAAGCAGGAAGACAGTCAGATGACATGAGGAATATCCGAGGACCAGAGAAGTGGGTTGAGTTTATCTTTCCTCTTACCACAGGGGTAAAGACTGCTGGACTGTCTAGGGAGTTGTAGAAGGTAAGAAAGACTTTTCAGCAAGGCCACCAACACCAGCAGAGGAGCAAGCACAGCACTTGACCTCACCACATGCTAGGAAGATGTTACTCATTTGTTTACGAGTCATGTTCTGCTGCAATTCAGACAAGAAATGGGAGCAATCAGGTAAGCAGCTAAATGAGAGCTACTCGTATGCAGGCAGAAGAACCAAGCACTAAGGAGCTGAAAGAATGGGGGATGTACTGTCTGCCCCCCTCTTCACCCACCCACCACCTGCCTCTTCCTTCTGCTGTGGGGCTGCTGTAGCCAGCACTATGTTGACATTTGTTTGACCCTCTGCACACCAGCACCTTGAAGAATTCAAAATGATCAATGAAAAAAACTGACCCTTTCTTCTAATCTTTATTTTTAGCCATGCCTGTGCCCTTCACCCCACCACTGTGTGAATAATAACAGCTGAAGAGTCACACTAAATGGCAGGTTGCTATCTATCTGAAATGTGGCAGAATTGTTCGTCACCTTGCCAAAAGGAAAAGAAAAAAAAAATCTTTGAATAATTCATTGACAAATTTGACCAACTGACCAGTGTCCCTGCTCTCTCTTGTCTCCTGCCTTGCAACTGAGTAACAAAAGAGGACTCCCTCTGTGCAATTTCTTCTCCACACCCTGCCAGCAGCAAGCCCTGACTTGCAAGCCGAATTGACTTGAGTGTAGTAATACTGTTTCTGGCTGAGACAAGAACGATGATCAGCACAACAGCACTGTTAAAAATGTTATAGGCTTCATAAAAACAATCACATCAGCTATAAAACGGTAGGTGATCATGACTGCTGCATCTGCTCTCAGCACTAACCTTAGCTTGACTTGTCTGATGGAGAAACAAATTATAGACGATCCCCTTCCTTTCCCCCCATTACTGTGCAAAGTGATACAATGTCCCTATTCTGCTAGAACCTCCCTCGCTATAAAGATAGCACAATGATTTTTAAAAGATAGAAGATGAGGCATTTGGGGTTGAAAACCTGTCTGCATAGTGTTACAAGGCTGTTAAAAAGCAGGAACTAAAGTAATATCCAGCAAATTGTCAAGATTCATGAGAACCAGCAAGGGCACTCTGTGTAGCACAGCTGTAATTGGGGAATGCGATCGAGCAGCTCCATTTAAGAATCAACATCTGCATTGCTTGTCTAGGTAAGAATCCCTTTGTAAAATCACTGATAGTTCAGGATCAGGTCCTGAACATACGTTGTCTAAAAGGCTTACGCTGATATTTAAACATAGTTTTAACCCTCTCTCATGCCACGCACCTGTTTGCACTGCATAAGGTAAACACAGTACTGAGAAGTTCAGTGATTCAAGCAAGACTCTGCTTGATTTATGTCAGAAATTTGAGGGGTAGTGTCACTCAAGCAACTGAGACAGCTTTCAGTTCGGAGTGATGCAGAACTCTTCAGCAAGGTCTGTTCGGGAAAGAAGATTTGTCAGCCACTGTGAGGGCTATGCAAATAACTGATTTTCCAGAGGACTATCCAACCGCAAAAGAGAGACAACCAAGCAACACACTTTAGTCTTTATCAAATCAGATTTCTCTTGTTTGCATTTTTGTTTTCCTTGCTGAAATTTAAAGCCCAGAAAAAAGAATCAGTATATTAAATGGAACAGCCCAAGAGGTCCAAAACTAAATATGTTGATTTGGATGAGCTGTGTAAAAGGCAAAGGAAGCACACAGCAATGTTTACAAAGCAAGAGCAAGAAAATGCCTTTCCATTCCACCCACAGTGAAAAAGGATTTGGTTCAGGTTTTTCTCCTGTCTGAAGAGACTTGAGTGAAAGCTCCTGCTGTTGCAAACACGGGTTAGCCACCAGGCTACAGCACAGGGTGGGAAAGAAGAAACAAGGAAGGGAAGTGAGCCTTGATCCTCCCTTCTTACAAAGTTCTACTTTGTGTAAATAATTTAATAATGACTGGAGTAGCAACAGCTACCTGGTGTCCCCAGTCCCACTCACCTCCAGCTAGACCTCCCTGCTAATTAAAGCAACTTTACAATCAATGGGCTTTCCCCATTATTAAGAGCATCCATGCAGTTTTTCTATTTCCTACACTTGGTCTTGTGACTTTGGAGTTACCTCAAACTCTAAATATTTTTATTGATCAAACAACATGTGAAGCATATCAAATTCATAAGAAGCCAGTTAAAGATGTGACATAAGAAAAGATAAAA
Source organism: Pluvialis apricaria (assembly GCA_017639485.1). NCBI lineage: Eukaryota > Metazoa > Chordata > Aves > Charadriiformes > Charadriidae > Pluvialis > Pluvialis apricaria. Next base: position 42,304,583 of record CM030008.1, on the reverse strand, counting down.
TTATCCAGAAATGGAAATTTTATATGTAAATATCTATGGCAGAGTGAGAAACGCAACCTAAGTATACAAGATACCATTCAGAATAGCTGTACGTCTTACTGAAAGACTAGTGTCTTTTTTCTCCTTAAATTCTCATTGTGTAAAGTCAAGTGCTATTACTATAGTAAGAGACGATTATAAAAGCCTCACATGGAGAGAAACAACAAGTAATAAGATTTAGAGCTTTCCGTATTCCACATGCAATAATTCAGATATGCTAAAATTCACATTTCCTGAATATAGGGACTTTGAAACCAAAGCCTTAGCTTGTTGGGAAGTAGCGAGTCATGACTTTTGAGTGACAGTAAGCTGCAGTGTCTAGCTCTGATGGTTCACAAGACAGTAAATTTCAGACCTGTCACTGATCCAGATGCAAGTATTTTCAGTTCTGGGCCTTTGGGAGGCAAAACTAGGCATGCTGACATCACTACGAATGATGTTATAGAAGAAACCACGTAAAACTGAAATTCCACACTTGGCCAAGCACAAGAGAAGTTTTTTTGTGGTCTGGTATTTTAACCATGATTTATTGTAATGATGCCTATTTGAGAGAGACACATCTCTGAAGGAGATGTATTAGTAAAGAGGTTCATCAGCTTAATTGGATGGCTGTGTCGCAAAGACATGTATGACTGGCTATTATGCCATATGCTGTTATAACGGTGATTTTTCAAAACCACATTATCTTTGTGCTAAGAAACATTAAAACTTAAGATATTTTGTAAAGTAACCACGAGAGTTTAGGAAACTGGGCTCAGCACTGTTTACCATTCACCACTGCATACAGGCTTACAATTTACAGCCTTAGAGTCTGGTGTAAAATGTTACAACGTGATTCGAAACATTACCCCACTTGCAAAACTGAGGTGGCTCAGCCCTCTGAAGAGGAGATGCTTTAACATGATTTGCTGCATACTTTTACAGAATGAGTCCTTTGTAATAGTGATTTCACAGTTTGCTGCCCCTGCATTGATCCTCCCTAAACTCATCCCGATTGTCTGAATGTAAAAAATCCGCTACGCCATGTCACAGCCTTTTTGTCAGCGGTACACAATATACAGCTAGGCTTTGCAAAAGACACAATAGGACAGGGCAAACCAGAGGGGTAGGGGAGTAGATTGAAGCAATTAAAAGTGTTCAAAGCTACAAGGTCTGCTCTCAGCAAGCTCAGCACACTGCAAACCTCTGGAGCACTGACATGACTGTGAACTTCAAAAACAAAAGAAAAGTAAATAAAAAGCACAACTGACCTTGGAATGTGCCCTTACCAGAAAGAGGGTGAATGGTATCCTGGGCTGCATTAGGCAAAGCAATGCCAGCAGGTCGAGGACGGTGATCCTTCCCCTCTCCTCAGCACTTGTGAGACCGCACCTGGAGTCCTGTGTTCAATTCTGGGCTCCCCAATACAAAAGTGACATGGACATACTGGATGGAGAGAGTCATACAAAGGGCCACTAAGATCATGAAGTGACCGGAGCATGTTCACAGACCTTGGTTCTCATGGGTGACTTCAACCACCCTGACATCAGTTGGAAGGATAACACAGCCAGGCACAGGCAATCCAGGAGGTTCCTGGATTGCATTGAGGACAACTTCCTTCTCCAAGTGGTTGAGGAGCCGACGAGGAGAGGAGCCGTGCTGGACCTTGTTTCTTACCAACAAGGAGGGCTGGTTGACAGGTCAAACGACAAGGTAGCCTGGGCTCAGTGACCACGAAATGTTGAGTTTGAAATCCTCAAGGCAACGAAGAAGGTGCGCAGCAGGCTGATGACCCTGGACTTCAGGAGAGCCAACTTTGGCCTCTTGAAGAATCTGCTTGGTATGGTGCCGTGGGATGAAGCGCTGGAAGGAAGAGGGGTCCAAGAAAGTTGGTTAATATTCAAGGACCACCTCCTCCAAGCACAACAGCAATGCATTCCTACAAAGAGGAAGGCAGGCAGAAAAGCCAGGAGGCCTGCGTGGATGAACAAGGAGCTCCTGGAACTGACCAAAAGAAAAAAGGAGGCCTACAGGGAGTGGAGACAGGGGCGGGTAGCCTGGGAGGATTACAGAGGAATCGTTTGAGCAGCTAGAGAGCGGGTTAGACAAGCTAAAGCCCAGCTAGAACTAAATCTGGCCAGGGACATTAAGACAAACAAAAAATCCTTCTATAGGTATATCAGCGAGAAAAGAAAGACTAGGGAAAATGTAGGCCCTCTCCGGAAGGATACGCAAGAACTGGTCACCCGGGACAGCGACAGAGCTGAGGTACTCAATGACTTTTTTGCCTCAGTCTTCACAGACAAGGACAGCAGCCGCACTGCCCAAGACGCAGATTGCAAAGGAGAGGATTGGGAAAACGGAGCACCGCCCACTGTAGATGAAGATAAAGTGAGAGACCACCTGAGGAACCTGAAGGTGCACAAGTCCATGGGACCTGATGAGATACATCCGCGGGTCCTGAGGGAACTGGCAGATCAAGTCGCGAAGCCACTAGCCATCATATTTGAGAAGTCATGGCAGTCTGGCGAGGTTCCTGCCGACTGGAAAAGGGGAAACATAACACCTATTTTCAAAAAGGGAAACAAGGAAGACCCGGGGAACTACAGGCCAGTCAGTCTCACCTCTGTGCCTGGCAAGATCATGGAGCAGTTCCTCCTGGAAACTCTGCTGAGGCACACAGAAAACAAGGAGGTGATTGGCGACAGCCAACATGGCTTCACCAAGGGCAAGTCATGCCTGACAAATTTGGTGGCCTTCTATGAAGGGGTTACAGTGGCAGTGGACAAGGGAAGATCTGCTGATGTCATCTACCTGGACTTGTGCAAAGCGTTTGACGCTGTCCCACACGATATCCTGGTCTCTAAATTGAAGAGACATGGATTCGATAAATGGACCACTCAGTGGATAAAGAACTGGCTGGATGGTCGCACTCAAAGGGTTGTGGTCAACGGCTCGGTGTCCAAGTGGAGAGCAGTGACGAGTGGCGTTCCTCAGGGGTCGGTACTGGGACCCGTACTGTTCAACATCTTTGTTAGCGACATGGACAGTGGGGTAGAGTGCACCCTCAGCAAGTTTGCTGATGATACCAAGCTGTTTTGGGCGAGGCAGACACGCTGGAGGGGAGGGATGCCATCCAGAGGGACCTGGACAGGCTGGAGAGGTGGGCCCCAAGCCAAGCCTCATGCAGTTCAATCAAGGCCAAGTGCAAGGTCCTACATCTGGGTCGGTCAATCCCAAGCACCAAATACAGGCTCGGCGGGAATGGCTGGAGAGCAGCCCTGTGGAGAAGGTACTGGGGGTGATGATTGATGAGAAGCTCGACATGAGCAAGCAGTGTGCGATCGCAGCCCAGAAGGCCAACCGTATCCTGGGCTGCATCAAAAGAAGTGTGGCCAGCAGGTCAAGGGAGGGGAATTCTGCCCCTCTACTCTGCTCTCATGAGACCCCACCTGGAGTACTGCATCCAGCTGTGGAGTCCCCAACATAAGAAGGACATGGACCTGCTGGGAGGCAGCGTCCAGAGGAGGGCCACAAAGATGATCAGAGGGCTGGAGCACCTCTCCTATGAGGAGAGGCTGAGAGAGTTGGGGCTGTTTCAGCCTGGAGAAGAGAAGGCTCCGGGGAGATCTTATGCGGCCTTCAGTACCTAAAGGGGGCCTACAGGAGAGCTGGGGAAGGACTTTTTACTAGGGCATGTAGTGATAGGACAAGGAGAACGGCTTTAAGCTGGAAGAGGGCAGGTTTAGATTAAACATTAGGAAGAAGTTTTTCACTTTAAGGGTGGTAAGGCACTGGAACAGGTTGCCCAGAGAGGTTGTTGAAGCCCCATCCCTGGAGGTGTTCAAGGCCAGGCTGGATGTGGCCTTGGGCACCCTGGTCTAGTGAGAGGTATCCCTGCCTGTGGCAGGTGGGGTTGGAACTCGATGATCTTCAAGGTCCCTTCCAACCTAAAACCATTCTATGATTCTATGAATTCGATGTCTCCTATGAGGGAAAGGCTGAGAGAGCTGGGCTTGTTCAGGCCTGGAGAAGAGAAGACTCAGGGGGAATCTCAAAGTTGTAGAAATACCTGAGGGGAGGGGTGCAAAGAGGGACACCTTTTACATCTAAATGGTGTAAACAAGATGGTGCCAGGCTCTTTTCAGTGGTACCCAGCGACCAGGACAACAAGCAATGGCATAAACTGAAACATAGATTGTATTTCAGCACAAACTGAAATGCTGAAACACAATCTGAACATCAGGGAAACACTTTTTACTGTGAGGGTAACCGAGCACTGGGCACAGGTTGCCCAGGGAGGTTGTGGAGTTTTCCATCTTTGGAGATATTCAAAAGCCATCTGGGACATGGTCCTGGGCAACTGGCTGTAGGTGGCCGTAGATTGAGCAGGGGGAATGACAGATGACTCAGAGGTGCCTTCCAACATTCTGTGATCTGATATCTGTGAAGTGGAAGAATCTTTCTCAAGGACAAATGGCCCTCTCTTTCAGATATTTTGAACAGTTCCATTTTTATTCCACATTAGACTAAAATTACTTTGCAAAAACTTCAGTGGTTGTTTGTTGTTGGTTGTTTGTTTTTTTTCTCAAAATCTAGAAGTGCATGTTTCCAGCAAACTTTCCTATTGATGCCTCTAAACTGGGAAGAGCAGAGTTTTGAACATTTACGTCTCACCACATTTTCTTTTGAACCAAATACACCTTTGTGAAATATTGTGGCTGAACAAAAAAGGGTTCAGGCCTAGGACATCCATAGTGACTGTGGAAGCTTTTCTTTCTAAGCCCAGCTTAGCAAGAGAAGAGTAGCAGATGATATGAATTAGTGCCAAAGACAAATTACAGTCCTGTCACAGTGAAATTCATTTGATTTTCTTTCTTTTAAAAAACTTTCATCACTAAAAAGGCTAAGGATTGGGGTGCTGTCCTACCCGTGCATCCTGAGCACTTGCTCCACCACTCCACAAAACGTGACACACACATCCCCACCCCTTTGCTGCAAATATTTTTGTGCTGGGTCTGGAAATGGGCTACATACAACTGTACCGGGCACTGCTAGAGCTTGCTCAAGACCTCTGCAAACTGCAGACAAGGACTTAAGCCAGGTGACAGATCTCCTGCATCCTGCTGTTATAAAGACAACTGAAGTCTCTGGGGTTAACAAAGTAAGCACTTTTTTTAGTTGACCTAAAATCTGTGCAGTTTTAATCTAAAACTTCAGCTCTGATTAAGAATTTTCTTCTCCCCTTTTCCCCCCATCTGGCTGTTTATTGCTGACTCTCCTTCCAGCTGAGAACAGTAACTGGCACATCACCACCCACAGAGACTCTCTAATGATCCAGGGTGAAAGTTAATCACACGGTACCATCACATAAATCACAGCAGTTGGTCTGCGACTTACTCAGCCCTAGTGAGGGCCAGATCTCGAGCTCCCAATCAGCCTTTCTTCTTTCTTTCTTATTCTTTTTCGACAAGAGGACTATTTTCATTCTTTCATTTCACCTATTGAGTCAGTCTGAAGCATCATAATGGCCCATAAAACTACCATCTGGGACATAAAGTCTCAGGTTTCTGCACAGGAACAAGTTCTGCCGCCTTTTCTAGCTTTCCCTGCTATGATGCGCTCTGCTTAGCCCAGGGCGTTTCAGAGGGAGATTGCATATGCAGACAGGCTACTCTATCACGGCAGCACAGCAGCTTAGAGGGTTAAAGCCTTTGTTGTTTTTTCCCTGTCAATGTTTTAATTTAATGTAAATTCATTTATTTCTGGGAAAAATTCCTATTCAATGCACACACGAGGACATGCAAACACACACACAAAATTCCTACTCACATCTGCTCTGTTTATGTATCTATGCCTGAAATGTTGTGGTGTTGTAATATAAAATAAATATAAAAGGAAATCAGACACTTGAACAGCACCAGCTAAGCAGAAGGGCTAATTTTACTTTTCCCAGGAGGCTATTGTTGACATCAAGCTGTGTCGAATCAGGAGAGCAATGGCACTCAAAAGCCAATAGCTCCTGCACCTCAAAGGTGCCCATCCTTCTGAGCACCCACAACATAAGCTCTTAACTATACCGAGAACTGAGAATTCAGTTCTGCTCACATAAGGGAATGAACATATTTGCCCAACAAAAAGAAAACATACAGTATGGAATGACAGAAAATAAAAACTCTCCCCTAGAAATCTTTTTGTGGTGTCAGACACTACATAAGGTTTATGGTATTTACCTAACAAGAAAACAAAACTAACTTCACATGGCTTGCTGTGGCTCAACTCCTCCCTTTCCTCCCGGTTTTCATTTCAGCCAAATGGTTGAAATTCTTAGGGGATAAATTTAACCAATTCTGACTTACCATTTCTACTTATAGCAGTTACTCCATCTGAAAACTAAAATCCGTCTTAAAATTGGTTACACTTACATATTCAATATTTAAAGAATTCATAAAATCTTTGTTTATCAAAACATAAGTGTACGTTTAATAACCATGTTAAAATATTTAAAAGATGTATTAAAAAAAACATTTGACTAATTTTAGCCCCTGACCAGAGGACACAGCAAACAGCATATCAACTTGTGTGAGGTTATAACATTGGCTTCTGCAAGATCAGTGTCTTTCAGATTTCAGTAGATTTCAGGTCTAATATTTGCAGATTTAGAAGGCTAAGTTGCAACAACTCTTTCAGAGAAAGCTACTTTTTCTTTTCATGTAAGATGAAGTCCCAGTACAACTGCCTACTAGGACAGCCATTTGAAGGAAAGAAATAATACAGAGAATACGCCTTTGCACTGAACATACCCACTGAGGCATCATTTAGTTTTGCTTGTGATCTTGATTTATATATAGCTTTCTCGGTTGAATGGCTGAGGTACAAAACAGTAAAGTGATGTCTCTCAAGATCACCAAGCAGAACCTGAAATCTCTGTCTCCTTAGCTCCAACACAGACCATATGACTGAGCTGGGAGATGTCTCATCACAGTCCAGTTCTAAATTTGTGTGACAATATCCATTCCCAATTCAAAAAGCCCGAGACCAATAAAAACAAACCATTAAAAATTCCCCTCATAAGAAATCACTGCAATACAAAAGCAGTCTGATATTAAGACTTTAAAACAAAAAAAAATTAGTTACCAATTACCAACTGTAATTGAACAAGATGTAGTTCATATCTTTCTCTCTCATTTTTTCCTTTAAAAGAAAGAAAATTCCAATTTAGTGCCTGGTGCAGCATTTCATGGATCACTGCTGAATTTTAAGACATGAAATGGGTTAGCACTGCCCTTAAGAGGGAGATGATGTCAGTAAGGCACGATTGTAACTGAGATGGTCAAAGGGGACAGAGGCAAAGCATGCAGAGTTAGGTAGCGTATCTCATGAGAACAGTTGATATGCTCGGGAAAAATTACAAACACATTTTTAGGCTCAGAGTCTCATAAGCAAGTGTTAGCATAACGTGTAAGAAATAAGCAAGTGCAGGTGAAGCTGGCAGGAAAGAAGATTCCCCTGTAAGAACATGAAAAGCATACAGAGCTTCCCGCTGCAGACCAGTACCAAGTCTGGTCCCGGCACAAGAGCTTCTGAAGACGCTTGGCACACGGCCATCATGTGCATGTTCACACCCAGCGGTCCGACGCAGGCGCCATGTCAGGTAGAGCTCACCAATGGCATCTCAAAGGACAAGCACAGTCAGGAGCCGCTGGGATTCACCCTGCTGAGATGCCATGACATTTCGGTGTCTGCTCTCAACTGTCTGTGCTTAGCCACGGGAACCACTGGTTTGCGTCTGCTGAGGTAACTCCTTCCAAAACTTGACAAAGAATAAAAGCATCCCCTAGATCATTTTGGTGCTTCATGGAGAACAGGCCACTTGTCCTTGTGCAGGTGAGGCAGCTGGGGTTGCCAAAACACACCTCATGAGGGATGATTTGTGCAGATTTACTGCCTTCAGGGAGAAGTAAAGCAGCCCACTTCCTCATAAGCTTATGATTTTTGTATTTCTGTATTGCTTTTACGCATTTTGGAACCCATGATGTACAAGAAAGTGAACTACAAAGCACAGTTCTAGTCTAAATTAAAAAAACAGTTTTATTGCAGGTTAGCACCTAACACACATCCTGGATGCTAGAGCTGGGGATTTAACATCCACAACAAAATCCTATTTTCACAATCCTGGATGTAATGTTGGCCTTAAATGTTGGACTCTCTCAGTGAGCCAATAGAGTAGTTATCCCAAGTCTGGATGTGGGGTTTTTTGGGGGTTGGATTGGGGTTTTTTTCCGATATAGATGCAGCCTGAATGACTTGCAATTTCATTAACTCTGGTCATACAGATACAGATGTTCTCAATGGTTTCTTCTGGAGACAATGTTTGGGAAACTCAAAGTCATTGCCTACCCCTAATCACCCCTGCTCAGTTGGGATTGAGGGAGGTAAGTCACCTTATAACAGCAAGGTGACATTGGAGCTGAAGACTCTTTCCCCCTCATTGCTATTCAGCCTGCTGGTTGTTTTATTTTTACCCAGTGTGAACTGGTCCCCTTACACCGGGCTCTTACAAATTAAACGAGATATCAATAATACAAACACTATGTGAGCATACAGTTTCTCTAGTATTTTACCCGACTTCTAGTGGGACTGCAATCTGTTCATTGTTGACGCTGATGACAGATTTGGTAGCAAGATGCTCTGCTTCAACATACCTATGAAAGGACATATTCCTTCCTCACTTTCCCCCAGCACATGAGATAAAGATATGTTACAACTTCCCTCTGTGTTGTGAAGCTGTGGACCGTCCATCATTAGAGGTCCTTAAGAACAGGCTGAAGAAACATTTGTTAGGAATGATATGGAGACAGAAAGATTCAGCCTTGCAGAAAGGTTTCAGATTTGATTTTGCTGGCCCTGGCCTATGAAGTCAGTGTCACGTAAACGGCAATGTCTTTCTTCTTTAACAGCTATAATATTAATTAAGACAAAATCTAATTCACAAGCTGGAGCTGAATGAAGGAATTAGCTAATAATGTATGATTAAGCAAGGTCACTGCTTGACTAAATATTCAGTAATCAGTGATTAGATTTTGTTGGTCGATCTCTTTAAAGGACCTGATTGGAGATGACCTCTTTCTTTTAGATTAAATGTCTGCTCAGGCTGAGTTATTATTGATCAAGAAGCCGACCCTACTGCCAACACTGGCATTCCCACATTACTAATCTCTTTGCATACGGTATGCATGTAGTCGCTGGAAAACTTCAAAGAGATTCGATCAAGTTGACGATTGCTTAGTTAATTAACAAGGTGCCATTTTTTTGGTATTCCAGACTGGTTGCTCTCTGCATTCTTAGAGAAATCTCTCTCAGCATTTAATTAAAAAAAAAAAGGCAGAGAAAAATAAGACTCCATAAAGCCTGCATTCTACAGGGTAAATCTTGCCCTGTTTCCCCAGACAAAGGGAATGAAGGGGGATTCCCCCTCCCATAAGTGGAGGAAGGGTGTAATGAAAAGACGGCACTTTTGCCTTTTTGCGTTCTGCAAGGTGGGCTTCAGACAGAGTGGGAGACGGTGCTATGCAAAGTGTCAGGCACAAGAGTGACATCAGGGAGACTTTTACCTATCTCAGAGCTCCAACTGCTTGTCTCCAGATAGTTCATATGACCAAGTAATAATGGGTAAGAGTGTCTTCAGGACATAAGGTCATATATATATCTTGTATCTACTAATTTTCCAGCAGACATACCCCTCTTAGGCTGCACGTTACCATAAAAAAAAAAGTTAATATTAGTCTTTATCCCTATCCTACAAAATTCTCCTGTAACTCTTTCTCTAGAAGGTAAAACAGCAATTCTTTCTTGGAGAAAATGTCCAGCCATGCACCAGGATCATAGTCCTGAGATTGTATCATCTTCAGAAAAATGTGGTCTTGTCTTCATGTCAAATGTCATGCTCTCAGGAACAAATTCTTTTCTTGGTCTGTCTTTGAGTGGTAGGAAATTCTTTTTCCAAAAGCCAACAGGGTTAAGTTAGTCAGGGTTTAAGGTATACTTGGGGTGGAAAAAAGCACCACAAGGCTATACAAAACCTCAACCAATTCTACAGATGCATGCAGCTGCAGTGAGAAACAACTTAAACCAATACAGAAGTCTGTTTAGTCTGAGAAATTTCACAAATCGTGTACAAACTCTACCACTAAGTTTGCTCTCATTTATTGGGGTACTTAAGGAATAAAGCCAATTGTAACAACTCAGCTGTGACAATATAAAATTTGCATAATGGGATTTAGCTCCTTTATCTGCCTGGGATTTTTATACTGACTTCATCCACTATATATGTGCACCTCTCTTGGCAATCTGCTCTCTGGTCTTTTCTAGAGTCAAACTTACAGCATCTGCAGCAAACGTTCATGCACAACATGGATCCGGCCAGACAAAAACACTCCAAGTGTTCAAGTAACCAGTTAGATCAGTCTCCTCTTTGGGTTACCAGAACATTTGAGCTTGAGTGGTGCTGTCTGAAGCAATATTGTGACGATGCAACATGGCAGAAATATCTTAGCTAGTCTTTCTAGTCTACCTGAAAGCATAGAGTGAACATATCATTGCTCAGAAGTAGTCTTGTCTGCTTTCCTTCACAGAGTTGTCCTCTTTTTTTCCATCGCTTTCTTCAAGTCACGTTCCAAACTTCCTATCTGTGATAATCATATAATATTCAAGGCCAGACTTGGATAAATGCAGAGCTACAAGCAAGATTTAGAGGTCAGTACTTTAAAAAAAAAAACCAAAAAAACAAAAAAACACAACACAAAAAAAAAACAAAATAAACAAAACAAAACCCTTCTCTTGTCTACATGGTACATATGGTATTTGGGTCTGGTTATTGTTTTCAAGCAACTTTAGATACAAGAGAAGAAAAATGTTTAGGAAAGTTGCAATCTTGAGAAGCAGAGTACTTCAGCTCACATTCGGTTTCACAGTCAGGCTCTGAATTAGCTGGCTGACTGCTGTTGTTTTGTGCATTTCAAGATTCAGTCTTTAAAAAAATTACGAGAGGAGCTTACCTGCATTGAGCAGTCATAAAAATGCATTTCCCTTTGAGATCAAAAGAATGATAGCAACAAGTTTGGAATTAATTTTTCAGAACTGAAATGATTGATACTCATGGCATGTGAAGATAAAAATCAGATGGATATTTGCTGATGTCAGTATAAAACTTTCAGGGTTAGTAACTTGGGGATCAAACTGAAGGAAGAAAAGACAGATAAATACTATTTTTTAAAAAGTCCTAATGAGGTTACTGTAGCTACTGGCTTTGTTGACAGCTAATTCTAACAGCAGCATTTAGGGAGAGTGGCACAGCTTTCCAGGTCATGGCAACCTCTGCTTAAACAGTACGCATGCATGGTTGTAACTTACTACTTGCGGAAGGTCAAAAACGATAATAGCTTGTCTTTAATGGGGCCAGTTTCTCTGAGATCAGCATCTCAACACAAAGACACTCCCAGATTTCTCCTTCTAGGTGGAGATTTATTAAGAGACCAATGGAGATGGTGGCCCACCCATTAGCTCTGCCTGCTGCAGCACATGCTCCCACTGGAAATGTGTGAAGACATCTGCAGAGCACCTCCTCTGTGCTTCTTCTCCACAGAGGTCTTGGCTGTACCCACTCCACCTCTTGTCTTGAGCCAGCATTGCTTCTCTGGGACTCTGCTAAACATAGTTAAGATGAGCACAGCATGGCACAGCATTTTTTTCTCCAGGCAATACCAGACATGGTGATGATGTCATTAACTTTTGCATCTCAATCATTTAGCTGCAATTACTTCTAAACCAAAGCATGTGCCTCATTACAAAGGAGAATAGAAACCATGAAAGGAATTTGCAGCAAGTTTGCAAGTGCATACATTACATGCCATGTGATCCTTGGAAGGAAACGATCATGAAAAATAATACAGATATTTTAGTATAGTCCAGAGAAGGTATTCATCTGAATTCTGTCACCACACAATGGGACATGTGCTTACATCTGTAGAAATATTTACTCTTGTTAAACAACGAAAGGCAGAGTTCGCAAGCACAATAAAAAAGTTGTTAATTCAATAGACTGCTCTGAAAATCAAGACCCTAATTCTTTAGCACTCTTTATCTAGCACTCATCTAGCTACCTAGATGACATACTTAAATATTAGCCCTAATGCCAAATGATGGTACCAATAAATATTGTTCAGCACTAGACTTTTCCTGTGCCTTAAAACATACAAAATTTTTCTTTAACCAAAATTTAGGATCCCTCTACGGCTTGCTGTTGCATTTGCTCTCATAAAATAAAGAGGGTTTAAATTAATTTAATTTTTGTTTTACATTGAAACAAATTTCCAAATAAGTATCAATCTCAAATTTCTAAATAAATTTACAAATTTGTAATTTTGCAAATAAAATTTGAATTTGCTCTCATGGAAAGTGTTTTCAGATGTTCACAAAGGACTTAAATGTGCATTTGGGACAATCACTCTACAGAAGCACTAGAAGGAATAAAAGCCACTTCCTCTTAATTTACAAGTTTGTTGTGTATTAAAAGACCCACTTTAGGTCAATTCTTAAAATTACAGAAATTTAGGTTTTGGGATTTTTGTTCATGAGTCCTTTTTAAATCGTTATGAAGAGGAGAATAGCATTTTTGGGGGGTAACAAGAAGCATTTCATTTAATTCCGATGTTTATATTACTTTTAAAAAAATTAAGCAAATTCCTGAGGAATTGTTTCAAAAAACAAAATTCACAGAAAAAAAAGTTGAAACAAAATATTTACATCATCCCTAATGATAGAATCATAGAATGGTTTAGGTTGGAAGGGACCTTAAAGATCATCCAGTTCCAACCCCCCTGCCATGGGCAGGGACACCTCCCACCAGACCAGGTTGCTCAAAGCCCCATCCAGCCTGGCCTTGAACACTTCCACAGATGGAGCATCCACAACTTCTCTGGGCAACGTTGGTCCAGTGTTTCACCACCCTCACAATAAAGAGTTTCTTCCTAATATCGAATCCAAATCTACCCTCTTCCAGTTTAAAACCGTTACCCCTCGTCCTACCACTACACTCCCTGATAGAGAGTCCCTCCCCATCTTTCCTGTAGACCCCCTTTAGGTACTGAAAGGCCACAATAAGGTCTCCTCGGAGTCTTCTCTTCTCCAGGCTGAACAACCCCAATTCTCTCAGCCGGTTTTCATAGGAGAGGGGCTACAGTCCTCTGATCACCTTCGTGGCCCTCCTCTGAACCTGCTCCAACAGGTCCACGTCCTTCTTATGCTGGCAGCTCCAGAGCTGGATGCAGTACTCCAGGTGGGGTCTCACGAGAGTGGAGTAGAGGGGCAGAATCATCTCCCTTGACCTGCTGGCCACACTTCTGATGCAGCGCAGGATTTGGTTGGCCTTCTGGGCTGTGAGTGCACATTGCCAGCTCATGCTGAGCTTCTCATCAACCAACACTCCCAAGTCCTTCTCCTCAGGGCTGCTTTCAAGCCATTCTCCACCCAGCCTGTATTTGTGCATGGGATTGCCCCAGCCCACGTGCAGGACCTTGCACCTGGCCTTGCTGAACTTCATGAGGTTTGCACAGGCCCACCTCTCAAGCCTGTCGAGGTCCCTCTGGATGGCATTCCTTCCCTCCAGCATGTTGACCACTCCACACAGCTTGGTATCGCTGGCAAACTTACTAAGGGTGCACTCAATCCCAACACTCATGTTGCCAACAAAGATGTTGAACAGCACCGGTACCAACCCCTGAAGAATGCCATTTGTCACTGCTTGCCACTTGGACATGGAGCCATTGACCGCAACTGTTTGAGTGCAACTGTCCAGACAGTTCCTTATCCACCAAGTGGTCCATCCATCAAATCCATGTTTCTCCAATTTAGAGACCAGGATGTCATGTGGACCAGTGACAATGCTTTGGACAAGTTCAGGTAGATGACATCTGTTGCTCTCCCCTTATCCACCAATGCTGTAACCCAATCGTAGAAGGCCACCAAATTTGTCAGGCATGATTTGCCCTTAGTGAAGCCATGTTGGCGGTCACCAATCACCGCCTTATTTTCCATGTGACTTAGCAGAGTTTCCAGGAGGATCTGCTCCATGATCTTGCTGGGGACAGAGATGAGACTGATGGGCCTGTAGTTCCCCAGGTCTTCTTTTTTACCGTTTTTAAAAATGGGCATTATGTTTCCTCTTTTCCAGTCAGTGGGAGCTTCACCAGATGGTAACGACTTCTCAAATATGATGGATAGTGGCTTGGCAACTTCATTTGCCAGTTCCCTCAGGACCTGCAGATGACTGTCATCAGGTCCCATGGACTTGTGCACCTTCAGGTTCCTCAGCTGGTCTCGACCCTGGTCTTCTCCTAAAGTGGGCAGTACCTCATTCTTCCAGTCCCTGCCTTTGCTTTCTGCAACCTGGGCAGTATAGCTAGAGCCCTTACCATTGAAGACTGAGGCAAAAAAGTTGTTGAGTATCTCAGCCTTCTCCATGTCCTGGGTGACCAGGTCTCCCGTTTCCTTCCTGAGCAGGCCCACATTTTCCCTGGTCTTCCTTTTGTCACTGATATACCTATAGAAGACTTTCTCGTTGCCCCTGACGCCTCTGGCCAGATTTACCTCTATCTGGGCTTTAGCTTTCCCAAACTGATCCCTGGCTTGTCAGACAAGTTCTCTGTATACCTCTCAGGCTACCTGTTTTTCTGGAAGATAAATCAGGAGGCTCTTCACTGAAATCTTTGGTAAATGCAGATTTGTTCTTCAGTGGAAAAAACATTTCGGCTGAAAAATACCACCAGTATCTGCAGTTCTACCTCTACTACATCTGTCCTCACTCCTGAGCACAAAACAGAAGTGTAAAAACCTATGTGCTGTGCATAAAGCGGCATTATCAGGTCTGCTCAGACAAAAAGGGACCAAGGGGAAGAAGTTACAGGGAATTCCCATTGCAAGGCTCCTTTTGGCACATGTGTTTGTACTGAGAACTGACTGCTGCCTCCTCCTCCTCCTCCTGAAGACACCATCCATGGCGACACAGTGCAGGAATCCTACAGCTTACAAGGATCCCCTGAGATCCAGCACCTCGGCTACATCTCTCTTACCACTCTCCCTTCCATTTAGCACCACAGGAAACCAAGGAAGACAGGCAATAGTTTTTAACTCACAGCCTAAATACAGATAGCAACTACTCCGAGCTAGCTGCACCTTGGAATAAGGTTGCCTGAAGTCTGCCCCCCTCCCACCCACAAGTCATTCTGTGGAGACAAAAGTACATGCCAAACAACAGGAGAATCTTATTAAAAGACTATGTTCAAATAGGAAGTAAAACCAAAACTTTCTGCCCCACAAAAAGATTGGGAGGTAAAACTTTTTGTTGAATGTTTGTTTATTGTCTCAGACACAGCTCTGGCTGGTAACTCCTGCTAAATACATATTTTTTAAACAATAAAAAGCTGCTTAAAAATAATAAAGCTGGCCTGGAGAGAAGTATTGATTTGATTATTTTATTCCTTTGGGAGCAACCTGGGTTTAATCTACCAATGCTCTGGTATAGATATTTTTAGACGTGTTAACACAGAACATATTGTTTTTAAAGTTATACCTCTGTGGGAACTACAAGATGTCTTACAGAAAAGAAAACAACTATACAACATTCCCTTGAATAATTTTCAACCCTGTGAGGTAGAAATTTTTCTCCAAATTCAATGTCATAAGCAGACTGCAGAGGACACTAACAGTGAATGATCTCCAAGCCTTGAACAAATGGTCTACCCAAAAATAAGGGGTTGAATGTGAGAAGTCTGAAGAGACAGATGCTTATCTGAAAGTCACTGAATAAATATGAGGCAAGCTGTAGCTTTCCACTGACCTCCTAAGTGGTGAGGATTGGGAAAGAAAACAACGGGAAGAAAGTCAAACAAAATTAACTTCTATAAAATAGTAAAATTATTCAGAAGGTGTGGAGGAATGCTAATGTTTTCAAATGCATCCACCTTTCACGCTACCCTTGAACAACTAAGGAAAGGTCATGCACCATACAGGCAAGCATCTGGAGCCTGCTTCTCCGAACAGCCCCTGTCTACTTGTCCCATACTAGTTAGAATCAATTCTCGTGATCTTCTTGTTTGCAGTAAAGTGCTAATGTCAAACGCACCAAGTGACCTAAAAGGCACAGCAGTCCCATCTCTAGTATGCCCCTGGGAATGAGACAGAGCACTGGAGAGGAGACCCTCCAAAGCTACTGGCAACCCTCGAACAAAAGGGAGGGAAGCAACCCAAATGGCAAATTAGAAAAACTGTGTAGATCAGAGCGCTGGGAAACTCATCTGCCTTTCTGTGCTAACCAAGAGGAACAATACCACAGAGGCTCAGCCCTCCTGAGCTCTGGAGAACCAGCCCAATTCCAGTAAATTTTTCTAACCCCAGCTTTGGGATCTTTCTTGAGAGTCACCCATTGCAGCTCACATTTCTAAGCCTGGACACCCTCAGGCGTCGTGTAAAGGATGTTTTCAGTCCCACATGGATTGTGTGGCAGCTCAGGGTAGCAAGCACTTAACGTGGCAGGATCAAGGGAAGGTATTAGCCTGCTGAGCAACTGTACAATACTTTAACAGCCTTCGTGGCAAAGGCAGCTGGTTTGGCAAAAGTATCCCACAGACTGGATTTGAATCACAAGGCCAGCTGAAGCACACTGTGTGGTCAGGCGTATGTATTACAGCAAATTTCTGAGTGTCGTACAAAGGGCTCCACAACATCTTCCCATGAAGGGATGGGTAGAGAAATTTCTTTTAACAGGCAGCTCAGGAATTTCACAAAGATGCCTGTAAGTGCTATAGTTAACTCACAGCCATTCCAATATTAGTTCCACATGTGGGATGAAGACTAGGCTTACCTTCACCGCCCCTTTTATGTTTCTTTTAAAAAATAGGCTCTTACTGAAACATGCATTCAATATGGGAAGAGAAGCAGGGAAACCGCAGCTGAATGGCAGATTGATTTATTTTCTTTGGGGGTTAGAAATTCTTCATGGCCCATCATTAAAGGTGTTTTCCAGTCACGCTAACCTTCCGTTTCTGATATCATCCAAGACCCTGTCAGCATCTTAAGGGATGCTCTTAGCTAGAGGTCCAATTGCTCTCTCTATTCATTTTCCCCTCAGGTTTTCTTTTAGTTCTGCAAGAAAGTGATGCCTCTATTGGCTTATGATAGAAGGAAAACTTTTAGCTCTTTTCTATATGAATTCCATTCTGAATTCCCATTTAAATAAGGTAAACTAAGACAGCAAAGCGGTCAAGTGTTGCTTAGGAAGCTGTATTTTATGAGCAAGGAGTACAGCTAAGAAAGACCTATGTAAGAATAGATACGGATCTATAAAAACTAGGTTCCTCTAACAGAATGTATTACAAGAAATAGGCATCTTTCTAGCAGAAACTGAAGCAAATAGTGAGAGGTAGAAGTTCCTGGGATAACATCAAGATGTCTGAAGAGGCTGCACATCCTGATTTAGGCTGGATGTGAAAAATAGCCAGCGCCCTTCTGTGTTAATGAACGTTTTGCAAGAGGACAAAGCCACGCCGTCAGGACACTGCAAGCAGAAGGCTCTGACCGACAGCCCAGCTGAGCAAGCACCAGGCTGGGCACCTGGAGCTGCCTGCTGCAACACCCCCCCAGCCAGCGGGCTCTGCCCCCCAAGCCACCCGCCTGCCGTCTCCCTGGGGGTCCAGCTACCTGCTGGCTGCACGCCTGCACTGCACCCCGGCACCGACCTGGCACCAAGGAGAAACCCAGAAACACACCCACACATCAAGGAAAAAAAATAAAAAAATAATCTCATGACCCTGAATATTTTGTGGCTATGCCAGAAACTATTTAGTTTGTCGTTTCAATCTTAATTTTTGCCGCATTCTGCTCTGGTCAGGCTGGTAACAGCAGTCCCTTTTGAAAGAGTGAGCCTCAATAAAATTAAGAGGCAGCTCATTGTGTTCTGGCTTTTTGTAAAACTTCCCTGGTGTGTGTGTATATACATTTAAGTCCTTGACAAATTTGGACTCCACTGGAGCAGTAAGAAAGCTAAAGTCAAATTAATCAGAATAGATTCCCTAGATGAGACAGTCATTGCTGCTAAGCAAACCTTTAGGGAGAAAAGTTGTCCTTGAAAAATATTTGATGAAGCCGCTGCACTAAGAAAGGGTCTAAAGCTATGAATAAAACAGCCACTGAGAGCTCCAGGGGCCCCAAAGGCTCAGTTTGTTAAGCAGAGAGAGGCAGGGGCGAAAAGGGAGAAAGAAAGAGGCTGATACGGAGAATTTCATTACAGACAACAACTCAAAATACCTCCACAGCCAGAGAAATCTAGAGGTCTGTCCCACCAAGTCCAAGAATCAGAGACAATGCTTTGCCCTAAGGTATCCCTTGAGCTAGTCAAAGCATTTAGATCCCTTGGGTAGGTGGCAAGGAAGCAGAAGGGAAGTTTCTTCCTAATCATATTCTGAAACACTGGCTTATCTGGGGGCTCTGCCTCTATTCCACAGCCAGAAATAGAAGCAGAGGTGCTTTCCAGGTCAGGATCCAGCCTAGGGACACCCACTCCTCCCACTCTGACTGTGACTTTTGCTCAAAGGCAGTTCAATGTGGGAGGACTCTTGTGCCATCCATAATTGACATCAGATTCAGCTCACCTGCACTGAAGGCAGCACAAGGGACCACAATGCAGTTAGACCAGGATATCAAGAGTCCCTCATCTTTCAGTCTCCCTCTGTGAAGCCCACAAATAAATAACATTTTTTTTCCTTTACTTTTAACGTTTCTGGAAAACGCAAGTCCTGCACTTCTTCATACAATGTGCACGTGTAAATTCAACAGGCTGGAATGATTTGTCTCAGAAACTTGAAATCTAGTAAGTGAAGAACAATGCACTTGGCCACACCAAAGGTCCAGCTGGCCCAGTAACCTGTCTCCAGCCAACCAGCAGCAAAGTCAAGGGAAGAGGACAAGAACCGTACAAGTTTGTGGCGATAGTCCTTCAGACTGCTCCCACCCCCGCAGTGATTTGTAGCTCAGAGACCTCATGAACCAAAGGCAGTATATCTGTATATAGAGACCCCTATTTTGGGGGTTTTTAACCCCATGAGCTTGCTCATTTACTTTCAGGACTCAGGAATTTTCAGCTTATGTGACACCCTGTGGCAAGGACTTCTACTACTTTATTCTCTATTTTTCTCTGTGCCACTTACAATTTTACAGACGTGTATCTTCTCCCTTATGCAGCCATCACTTTTCCAGACCGAAGTCTTCCCCTTTTACACTTGCCTCATTTTCAGTCATCCAGCCAAGTAACAGAAACAATCCCACACAACTCTGAGAACTAAACACACATCTCTGCTAACAAATATTTCATTGAAGGTGGGGTTGGGCAAAGAAAAAGAAAGCTTTCCAGGTGTTTCTTAAGTAAAATATGGTTTCAGTAAAGCGGTGCTGAATAACTATAGATTACAGGCATTGTTTTCCTCTTTCAGCAAATTAGTCACAAGAACTAAACACCTTATTACAAAGAGTTCCCCTGGTCCTAGAAGTAAAATACAAAATACTAGGAAAAAAGAAGGCACTTGATGACTGAGTGAAGGTTTGAGGTAACCTGTCATTTAAGCAGTCAGTTTGTTCTCAGCCTGTTATTACAACGTTTTGCACTTTAACAGTAACAATAATAGGCCTTATCAGGAGCATTTGTCAGCCCTCCTTTCACATAAGACAAATTATGTCCTCGGGGGAATATTATTTTTATATCATCTCTATGGGCACTAATAATTCCATTTTCTTCAGGATCAGCCTTTAAAGTTAGCTCTACCACCTACACAGTTCTTCAGCGCATAGATCCCTGCAGGAGTGTTGGTCCTCACCTTTATGACTGCCACGACAAAGATGGCAATGATGAATAACCACTGCTCAGGTGGCCCATACAGCACTAAGCTTAGATGAGGGTGAGCACCACCAACTCCCACTGAAGCCAGTCAGATGCTGTCACAGATGTTCTTGAGGACAGTGGGAGAAGAGATGATCAGGATGCTCAAAAAGAGCTGTACTATCACTAGTTTCAGCGGGTGCTGTACAGTACAGGCCTCTTTCTGACTCAAGCCACATATTAACACTCTGCCTGCTCCCTAGTAAGGATTATATGTCCAGTGCTTAGCAGAAAAAAAAAAAATCAAAACCTAATGACATATTTGGTAGGCTACATTCATCTCTAAATCAAATTTTTCCTATGACTTGGTGAAAAAAAAAAAAAAGTGTAACCTCACATTCACCTTGGAAAGCAGTGGGACAAGTTGAGATAGCAGATAGCCTCTCTGTCACTGTACCATTTGCTCTCCCACTGCTAGGCACTTCCAAAGGACAGTCTGGGGATGTATGACTTACTTGTCAGTAACTGAAGTGATTAATTTAGTCATGAGAACAACACACACATTTTTATCTGATTAAGTCAAGCCCACTTAACTGAATTTTCTCCATTTATTCGAAATCTTCTAGTAGATATCACCTTCATCTCATTCTGTGCTAATAAAGTAACTTCATCATTGCTCTCTAAGCAAGTAGAACGTGTAAAACTATACAACTTTTGTCATGGGGTTTTTTTGAAGGAGAAGGCACTACGTAACCACAAAAGTGCATATTCATATTGTCAGATTGAAGCAGGGACAGGTTCACCTGATATTTGGACAGGAATATTACCAGGTATAGTTTACTACTAAGCATCTAACTCAAATACGTATAATGATTCTGGATAGTGGGACTAATTAAGTATATGGATCTGTCCACCTTGATCCAGCACAATAATGTATTGTACTGTCAGAGGTGTCATCCTGCAGAAGCAGCATAAAAACAAAGCCCTGATTACTACTGATCTTGAAATTTTATTACAACTATTTTGTAGGGATAGTGACCTCTCAAAGTCCATTCAAGCCAAATTTTCTCCTATGTAACTTAACTCTGTTTTCCCTTCATCTACCAGCTTTGTCTAGTAAAAAAACAGCATCTTCTCAATGCATTTCTCTATGGGCTGTGTAGCAGTGCTGGACTGTACGCAGCCCCTCAGCTATCCCACAGACTGAGGGGCTTCAAGGGGGATTTTTAACTGTTATTTCAGTGAAGTTATTCCCACATATGGTTTATAAAGCACTCCGAGATCCTAAGGGATGAAAGGTGCTATATAAATGCAAATCATTGCTGCTGTTATGCATGAACCATAGCCAGGTTTTAAACTAGACTGACTATGAAAAATGTCATTCCTCCTGACCTTTCCTGATGAGAACCACTGCGATTAGAAAATCTCTAAACTGTTCGGACATAAAGAAAAACTCCAGTTCAAATTCCCTGGAAGGTAACAGCTATACTCTAAGTGAGCAGATGAGTTAAAGGCGGGGTGGGGGGAAGTGACTGACTTAAGGCAATACCAGTAAGACACCAGCCTCCAGGACAAGGAATTTGGGCTTTTATTGTGACCCTGTACTAGACTTTAGGACAACTGTGAGGAAATCTGTTCACTGTTCTGTGCTTCTGTTCCTAACTCTCCTCCTCCCTCACCCACCATCTGTTTTGTCTATCCATATGGTACGTGTCTATCTACATTGCAAATTGTCTCTAGCTCGCTGTTTATATAGTGTTTACCCAAACCTCATCCTAACAGTTTCCAACTAAACGAAGCTACCTAAGTAGCTGCAACCCCATCAGGTGTCTAGGCAAACATATGTAAATTGGATGGTGCTAATGGGAGAAGTGGAAAGTGGGGCCACGGCCCTTCAGTCTACCAGCTTCTTCCTCCCAAGTATATATATTCAGATGCTTTACAGTGCTATTTTGAGAAACGTGAGCTAGCTCAGAGTTAATTAGCTGGGGAAGAGCATTGCATTAATATAGCTGTATTGCCTCAGGTGTAAGCGAGATCGTGCAGAACCAGCCTGGGAATCACGGCATGACTGCACTGGGCTTTGAAGAGTTATCCTCAGTACTCACTAAGAAAAAAGATGATACAGAACAAAGAAATTGAGGAAGAAGCTCAATATCTCCTTTCACTTATGATCTTGGAAGGGTATTCTCTTCAGTCAGTCCTAAAAGTTTACAACCTTTAACGTGTCCTGTCCACTGGATGCTTATTGTTCTCCTACTCTATTATCCAGGCAAATATGGAGTAGCCTGTGGATCTGACTGCCATTGGAGGAAGCTGAATATGGCCATCAAGAGACACAAAAGTAATTGCATCACACCCATTGGCCAACTATTGCCTCGTCTCTTACCATGATCAATCTTCTAACAGAAATCACAGCTTTAGCCAGGTGTGATAGCTGTAAAAAACAGGGCAAAATGATGGCAGTCATAGCTGGTAATAAAAGGAACCTAGATGTCTTTTATGTGGTTTTACTATTGAAACTACTTTTTTCCTGTATTAGCGCACAAGGTACTACCAGGTTTTTTTAGTAGGCATTTTATTTTGAAATAAGGTGAGGACTTGGCAGTTAATGCCAGGAGTTAAGAAGATGGACTTCTGCCCATTTTTTAAAATATAGGAAGGTGCAAACTTTCTAAACAGAAACCTTGTAGGGCCAGCTCCAGCCCAATCTAATTTCATGGGGAGTTACACACACTGTTGTAGAAGTCAGCAAGACTACAGTAAAGCAGATGTTTGTTCATTTTGGTCCAGAGTAAGAACAAAGTTCTTATTCAACCTAACAGCCTATTCCCACTGCATTGATTCAAGCTTTTCTAGACACCCCTTCCACAAGAAATTATGAAGTGTGAAATTAATCTTGGAAAGCCTGTAGAAAGTAGTCACTCCGTACTGGGCATAAATCCCCCTCATTCACAGATCTGCTTTTTGGTATTGGCTCAAAATGTCTCTCAATGTCCCAGGCTTGCACAAAAATTGCAAGTCAGACACTGAGAAGACCAAACATATTGTGATCTTGCAATGCACCTAGTTTAAAATTAGGCTGAGATTTATTTTTTCTCCCCCAGAAACAGTCTCTTACCTCTTTGAGCAGTCCATAACTGCTACCTCACATACAGTGGTGATTACTTTCTGACTAACTGTAAGAACTATCTGCAAGCCTACTTCTAGCATGAAACACTGTCTGGCAAGATGATTTTCATTGGAAACTCAGAGGCATCAAGAAAAATACTGTGAGAACATGCACATCTTTTTAATCAGAAACCACATCTTTTTGGAAAGTAACACAGAAAATATACTTCTGGACTACAACCCTACAGATAAGCACCTACTCAGTCAGTCTTCCACTGAGATCACACTGTTGCTAAAGGAAAATAAAGGAAAGAAGTAGTTGGACCCCAGATGCTATCTGGAAAACCGGATCCACCTGACTTAAAAAGAAAGTAACTACAGAAGGTAGGTTCTGGTAGAGTCAAGACTGGGATTAAAAGACTAAAATTAGCTTTACTATCAACTGGATAATAGTCAGAATATTCTCATTTACACAAGTGACCAACAACAATTTCGCACTGTTTTTACAAGCCTTTATATAATTTCAAAGCAAGTCCAGTGACATTTGAGATTAACACTATTTCCAAATTAAAATTCAGGTAAAAAAAAAAAAAAGTTAAAAAAAAACCCTCAACTCTACTCCAAAGTGAAACGTTGCAAGATACCTCAAAAAAAAATTTGCAGCTTGTTTAGGTTCTGAATAACTCTCAGGTCATCAAGAAATTTTCTCACCCATTACAGACTTATATATAGTATCCATAGATACAGGCAAAATGCTAGAATAAACTGTTAGGACACTCTGAGAAGCAAAAAATAGCCTCATAGCCAAATCAGTTTCTTGCCTTCATCTATCATGGGGAAAAAAAAAAAAAAAAAAAAGGGATTCTCCCTCAAGAGATGTCCTACACTTACTGGAGAGCATTGAAGCTACTCTAATAACAGCACCTAAGAAAGTATATACAATTTACTCTTGTGATTTTATTTTTTTTCCAAACATTGTCCACTAGATAGTGTGCAGTTGAATTTCACTATATACCAAGGTGATACACTTCAACAGAATCAATGACAATATGAAACTAACTCCGTTAAATTTCTCGCAATGTGCTACTACATCCACAGGTACATAACAGCAAATCTCACCAGAAGACAGAAAGTTGCTTTACTCATTTTTAAGAAGTTGAACACACACAGTTCTTAAGTGC
Organism: Pluvialis apricaria; assembly: GCA_017639485.1. Classification (NCBI taxonomy): domain Eukaryota; kingdom Metazoa; phylum Chordata; class Aves; order Charadriiformes; family Charadriidae; genus Pluvialis; species Pluvialis apricaria. The sequence continues at coordinate 42,280,349 of CM030008.1, read as the reverse complement.
ATGCAGTTCATGTAGCCATGAAGTGCACACAGATGAGCCAGAAGCGATTTTTTCTAGGAATTTTCAAAAATAAGCATTTCCCTCATACATCATCTTTCTTTTTACTAGTTTTTCTTTTTTTCAATACTATTTTATATAACTACAAAATAAATTAAAACCTCGCCATTAAAAGGAAAAGAAGGTATAAATCAAAAAAGTCAAAGGGAAAGATCAGCAAATCAGAACAGTGATGAGACTTTGCATTTCAGATGGTCAGCCCATCTGTAGGCCCTTAGTTTTCAAAGTGAAGAATTAGAGTCTTGCCTTCCCACATGTGACATAAAGTGTGTATTAATCACAGCTTATTGTTGGCCTGATTCTGAAGACATAAGCACAATTTATATTGCCTTAAGTGGGATATGCTGAAGGTTTTTTTCAGAAGTAAACCACTGAATACCTTCTGTTTCTCCTTCTGCTTCCAGAAGAGCATTATTTTTCTTTAGGTTGATATTAGAAAAAAATTTATTTATCTAGTCTAGGTGAAAATTGCATCTTTTATATTTCCGCTGAATAGGTGTTCTTCATTTTCTTTATTGGCATGATATGGGAGACACTACTGTTCAATGTATTAATATAAAGCCAGTGCTTCCATGTACTGACTGTGGCACTCACCAAAGCTAGAGCTCAGCAGAAAACTTTCCTGATGAACAGGTTATTAAGTTAAAACACAGTTTCAACTTGAGAATCTCCAGTTCTGAATTCTAACCTAAATGAAGAAGGATATTTTTATTTTTCTTTGTTAAGTCAAATATTTCTACTTTTTTTCATTGATCTGGTGCTTCAAGATCATGTGTAACCCCATTGTATTGTTAGGAAGAATCCTAAAAGCCAAAAGAAGGATTTGCCTCTCCAAAAGCATGCATGTGGCCAGCTGCTGAAACTCAGCTGGTGCACGGGTACTGGTTAAGTCAAAGAATAACTCATGTCTCTGCCCTCAAGCTCCAGCCTTTTTTATTCATTCTCCTGTATCTTCCTCATCTTTCACACATCATTGCATAATTATTCTCACATCTACAGAAGACAACCCTCCCTTTTTTATATACAGAAGCATAACATATATGCCTTCAACTAGCGCCTGTCCTTTTAGCAAAGACAGATCCAAAAATAATAATGTATGACAATGATCTCTGTAGCGTGTACATGACTCAAACAAAATCAGGGGCACACTGTGCTAGATCCACTGCAAACAGCAGAAAATAGCCACAGGTTTCAACTATATTAAGGTATGACCAAACAGCATGGCTGTAGACTTCTGAACACAGAGAAATAAAAATGAGCTGCTGAAAAGTAAGGACTAAGTCAAGTGCAGAATCAAGGATAAAACCAGGTCTACAGAACCCTAATCTTAATACTTAAAGATGACCTATTTTCCATGGTGAAGAGGCTTATGACAAATAGGGTTTGTACAAGCACTACTTGTTATGCATAGGGTGCATCTTGTGTTGCTAGCCATCCAATGATACGCTGCTTCACACCTCAGAAGGTAGGGCAGGTTGGAAATATGTCATTTCTTCCTTTTTGAGGAGCATTCTGACATCCCATGAAAATACTCTTCAATTCATGCTATAAAGGTCAAGAGAACATATGCTACAAAAAACATGTAATTATTCAACATCCAAAATGACTGAGGAATTTATTGGTATTTTTCTTCAACTGAGTATCTTTCTCTTTTTTGCTTATGGTTAGCAAACAGTTATTGTGAGTTGATGAATCTGATTGCACGAGCACTATTTAATTTCTTGAACTGTTCTAGCTGACAAACAGCTGTTTGTAATGTGGGATTCAGAGACAAGCTTATTCTATGACAGAATGTAAATTACTTACATTTTCCTCCCCTTTCCCTAAATAACCTTTTCACTGCCACCCCCTTCACCATCCCACAATCTCTTCTAACAAAATGCCTTCATGCAGAATGAATATCTTGCAGCCCAGAACATTGGGTCTTTTTGCTCCAGTGCTGAGCAGATTTGTCATCTCTCTGTAAAGTTATTAGCAACAGCATCCATTCACGTGTTAAGAGAAAAGTATTTTTTTTCCTCTCTAAATACCATACTTTACAAGTTAGTTCATACATCAGGTTGTGCAAATGTTATGTTATTGCCGTTAAAAGATTTATGTGTTTGTGGCAAGTGTAAAAATTATGTATTTCTTCATTTTATTACTCTTGCTGCATAATCCTAGCTGAAAGATGCTGGCTATTACCATGGTCTGTAATACTACATATGACTGATACACCCCAGCTTGGTGAAGATTGATTGCAGATATTCAACCACATGACCTGAGCACTTGCCTTACATGTTTTATTTAGGCTATGTAACACATGGAGCCACAGCTGGGTTTGTTGAAGCACCACATTACATTATGTTGTTTGACCTATTAAAAGAAAAAAAAAAATCTCTACGCAGAGGAAGTGGGGAAGAGCAAAAAAAGACAAGTGAATGCTTGCTGAAAATTATACTATCCATGAGGTAAGAGGCTGCAAAGAAGAGTGAAGCTTCAAAGTCAGTATCAGTCAACAGCTGCCAGCCAAATGAAGGAGGTAGCGGTGCTTGGATTTCCAAAACCTTCTCCCTCCCCCAAGATTTATTTTATTTTGAGCCAGGGAAAAAAAAGTCCTTTTAGAATGCACAGTTTGGATTTCACAGCTGAAACAGTTCTGCCTCCTAACTTAGACTACCGTTGGCAACATCTCCTCCTAATTTGTGCTTGTCCATTTTGCCTTTAAGCATGATGAGCCATCCTGTGCTGTGCTAGTAATAAGCTTTGGGATGGCAGCATAATTAATATGAACTCTTATTTTACTGATTTTCAGAAATTTGGCTTCCCATTCTTTTTTGAGATGATTCCTTAGAAGCCAGAAGAAATATTAGAGGTAGAGTCAAGATCCGTAAGTCTTCCCTGTAGCCAACTGGTATCTGCTGCAGGATTATACAAAATAGTTTAAGTGCCACATTACAGCCCTACTGTCACAGATCACCTTCCCTCCCACTAAATTTTTTATCCAACTCTATGCAGCCATATCACAGCACAAAGCTCTTACTATCCAGAAATGAATTTTAATTATAAAGAGATTCTTTTGGTTCTGTCATTTGGGTGTATTTCTCATGGCTAGTCACAAAAAAAAAAAAAAAAAAAAAAAAAAAAAAAGACCGTGGAATTACAAATTGCAATTCAATTAATTTATTTGCATTTGTGTTCATAAGTACCGGGGAGAAGCAGGTGGCTTTGTTTTAAATCATTTTGGTTTGCACTCAGCTAACAAACAAAAGGTATTTTTCAAAAATTCAGGGTCTAGTCTTCATTTTATGTAGTATAAGAATTATTCACAATTTAAAATGGTAAAATATGTCTTCATGTGAAGATGAGTGCAAGTGTATATGGTCTAATACACTGTAACCATTTCTTCTGCTGCTGCTTTGGAACTCAACAAGTGTGTCAAGGTAGTGTGTCTGGCTTGATCTCTCAGAGCAAACTAGGACAGAACTGCAGGATACACCAAAGAACACACCTGCACTGCAGCTCAGGAGAAGCCATGGAGAGCTCTCTTCCAGAATATCATAGTCTAACTTCCCCAAAGTCAACAGTAAAACTCCCTAAGAGTTGTTGTTTTGCCAATACATATTTTCCAGATAATAATAAAAAAAAAAAAAAACTTGTGAATCACTTTAAATCCTTTCTTCTATTTGTATTTTGTAACTATGATTTTAACATCATCTATTGGTTATACATCCTAAAGTCTAGGACACAATTCTTCTCCTACAGGGATAAAAGTGCACCTGACAGGACTGGGATTTGACATTGTAAACTATGACTACGCCACCACATAAGACCCAGTGCTGTCACTTGCTGAGCATCCTTATCTCCTTACACAGTTGGAACTGGACCAGGGGTTTAAACAGAGAATCCCAGTGCCAGGTATAGAAGCTCTGTTACACATCATATCCAAGTGTTGGAGGCATTCCTGCTGATGGGAAGAGTGGGGATGAGAGAGAAAAGTGGGAAATGAAGGCAGCTGCACAGTCCTGCTGCTTTCTTATAGCTTTCCACATGGGAATGAGGTATTGGAGAACTGGAGACAATCTGCAGTGCTGCATTAGGAATGCAGGAATTGTTACCTTCAGAGCAGGAAAGTGGGATTTCAGGTCTACACAGAGTCTACACAAATGGGAGTCAAAGTCCCCTTACTAATTGCTCCCCAGGAAGACTGCTCCAGGATCACCACTAAAAGAGCTTGTCAGTATAAATTCATAAAAACCATTGTAACTATTTAGAAGCAAATATTCCCAGGTCACCTTTAAGGAAAAAAAAAAAAGGAAAAACCAAACAAAACCCAGGCCACCTGATTTGGTTTTAAGCCACAGTTTCTTTTACTACATTTAAACAGAAAAGGTACCGGTTTTGACAAGTGTCTTACTTGACATTTTATATCACTCATGTCAGTCACACTGTATTTCCTAATGCAAAGTGACATGGGCAGCACTAAGCCAGAGTCACTTGTCACACTGTTGTGTCTGCAATAAGAATTTATATGAACTAGAATTTGCTTAAATTCAGAGATGGAGGTAAGGGTGCCTTACAATGAACTTTTCCTTTTCTTTCTGGAAAGCAGATGCTACAGTGGAGCACATCTTTCTGTTCACCTCAGGTTTTACTCCCTGACATAGAGAATGAATTATTCCCATAATTCAAAGGGGATACTGACTCTCCCCTCCATTTAATAGTTTTGTTTTTAGTGAGCATCGCAATCATCAATAACATGCTCTATTAAGATTAAACTAAAATTTGCCAGATCTTAAACCAACCATTAAAAAGCCAACAGCTGAAAGCAGACTGGAGCAGTACCAGTATAAATTAGCCTTCCACTACCTAAGAGGTAGCTACAGAGAAGATGTAGGTACTCTCACCAGAAGGAAGCAACAGTGACAGAGCGAGAAGCAACATGCAGAACCTAGGAAATTCCATAAAAGTTCTTTACTGTGAGAACAGAAAACATTGGAAGAGATTGCCCAGAGAAGCAGTGGGATCTCCCTTGCTGGAAATACTCAAGACTTGGCTTGACAGGGCCCTGGTTAACGTAGTCCAATGCCCTGCTTTCAACTGGAGCTTGTACCAGATGATCTCCAGAGGGCGTTTTCTAGCTAAGCTTTTCCATCACTCCAGGATTCTAAATATTTAGTTGTGAAGAAAAAATATGTTTAAAAAAAAATTTAAAAAAAAAATCACTGTACGCTACTATCTTCACCTGTTTCAAGTATAGCATAGCAGTGTATACTAGCTTATTTCAGGCACCTTTAAAAATAAAGCTGAAGCTTAAAAGTCACACTTCTGTTGTGAGCTAAGGTAAATCTATTCCTCACTAAGAGTCTGTATGACACCTTGCACAATGCTGTCCAAACATGCATAGCTATGGTCACAGTGACTAAACATTTTGTAAATCCTCCAAATTACTTAATGTACTTGGTAAGAACACAACCATTCTTGCACAAATGTCTTGCACACAAGCCCTTATCCTTATCTACAAATGAAAAACAGTAGTGAACCATACCCCAAAGGACTACTTAAAAACATAGCAGAGTGTCATGGTTGGGGCTAGACGGGCCAACGAAATGAACGAACAGATGCTGTCTGACCTCTCTCCCTTCAGAGAAGGGAGAGCATCTCCCTTCAGGAAGAGGAGGAAGAGACAGAAAGAGATTTATGAGTTTAAAAGAAACTAAACTACTTTAATGACATTAATAATAAAATAATAAAAATAAAATATTATAATATCAAAAAATAAAACTAATATATACAAAACTGTATCAGGCTCCCAGGATGATGATCACATCAGTGGCAGGCACTGGGAAAGTCCCAAACTGGACTCAGAACCAGACAGGAACTGGATTCCAGATCTGGATTCAGGAACGCACAGATTGGGATCACAGGCAGATGAACAGACAGAGTCCTCCTTGGACACCGGCCATTGAAGAAAAAGACCTGACCCTTTGATCCCTCAGCTTTTATACTGAGCATGAGGCAGATGGGATGGAATACCTTGTCGGTCAGTTTTGGGTCACCTGTCCTGTCTGCTTCCCCCGTAGGTGTGACCCCTTTACACTTTTCTGCTTCTGACCCTCCAACAGGGCAAATAAAGGTAGCTGACCTTGGTTGTTATAGCAATAAGTATAAGCAAGAGCCTCTCTGCATACCATGCCTTGGCATAAATTATAAACAGTCAGGTCATCACTCTGGGAGCAGACCACCATCTTAAAAATATGCCATTAATTTCAGAGAGTTCAGTTAGTTAGAAGCAGCTTAACTGAATAGTAAAATCACTGAACAGAAAATTGGTTCTGTTTTACCTCAAACCAGGACACAGAGAAAACAGCAAGAGATCAAATCATAGAAAGGTTCAGGTTGGGAGGGACCTTAAAGATCATCCAGTTCCAAAATCCCTGCCTTAGGCAGGGACACCTCCCACTAGACCAGGTTGCTCAAAGCCCCATCCAGCCTGGCCTTGAACACTTCCACAGATGGAGCATCCACAACTTCTCTGGGCAACCTGGTCCAGTGTTTCACCGCCCTCACAGTAAAGAATTTCTTCCTAATACCTAATTTAAATCTACCCTCTTTCAGTTTAAAACCATTACCTCTCGTCTTATCACTACACTCCCTGATAAAGAGTCTCTCCCCCATCTTTCCTGTAGGCCCCCTTTAGGTACTGGAAGGCTGCTATAAGGTCTCCTCGGAGCCTTCTCTTCTCCAGGCTGAACAACCCCAACTCTCTCAGCCCATCTTCATAGGAGAGGTGCTCCAGCCCTCTGATCATGGCCCTCCTCTGAACCCGCTTCAACAGGTCCATGTCCTTCTTATGCTGGGGCCCCCAGAGCTGGACACAGTACTTCAAAAGCTTCTGTTGAATTAATTTAACGTTTCCTAATGCTTTCTGATCTGCTTACTGGCATCCAACTAAAAGGCCTAATACTAACTTTTAGTATTTAGTTGTAGAGCCACATCATGAGAAGCTTAAAAAAAATATTTCCCTGTAATAAAAATAAATAAATAAATAAAAACGGGACATCAGTTGAGATTGTGGATATAAAACTGCTTAAGATTTTCTGGAAAGGCAACTTTATATATAGAATGGGACCAGTCTACTGGCAGTGCCCTCAGCAAACTTGGTCTGTTTTGGGTACCAGAGAAACTGGGTTTTTTAGTAACTAATTTATTTCCCAAAAGTGCTTATTCAGTTGACCTGACATTATTCACGGGCATGCATAGGAACTTGCAAATACTTTCAGTTCAGTTAAAAAAATATTTACATAGAGAATAGCTCTATCCATTTCCATCCCCTTCCTCTTGCCCCTGTACTTTCTGGGAGATCCTGTAACTCAGTTTTCAGAATAGTTATTTCCTCAGAGATGAAATGAAATTCTCATTTCCCAGTTGCCAAATCATACTAGGTGTATCCTATTCAAGACACCCATACCTACCAGTGGAGTGGCCTAACTACCACATCATGAGAACAGTCTGTCCCAGGATATCCATTCTCTCCTGTTGTAGGTGTTACACTTAATACTACTTAATATCATATGCAAACAGAACAGCAATACTCCTGTTTCCATAGAAAGAATATGCTACCCATCATCCCTACCCTCCCTGATACAGTGAGTACACAATTGTTTATGCCCCAAAGAAATTAAAGAATCAGTCCCAAGTGTCATACATAATCAGTTCTTTCTCTGACTTGTGAATCTTTTATTTTTGCATGCATTTCAAACCAAGACCATCTAAATGCAAAGCAGAACAGAGCAGAAGATTCAGAAGAGTGGTCATAAGATCATTTTATTCCTAAACAGAGCAGTTCAAGATCTGCATATTTTTGTATTGACCAAATCTACGTCAAATGATCTGCTGCGGTTTTAACTTTGTTTCTGGTGGAAACCTGGCATTTGCTAGCTCCTAACCTGTAAGAAAGACCACCAGCAGACCATGCATAAATACCTAATTATGTTTGCTCTGGGACAAAGTCCCACCTGGCTGTTTCAAAGTTCACATACCTTTCTTAAGGAAACACCAAATCAGATAATAATGGTTTTTTAGTTTTGGGTTTTAGGAAAATAAAACTCTTCAGGTTTGCTAAAACAGAAGGCAGAGTTCAGCAAAACCAAGGGGATTCCTTGCCAGAATGGCATGTGTGTCTGCCCCAGACTCACAAGAAAGACGGAATAATCTCAGATATTAAGGAAGAGACTTCCTGGAGGAATCAGTAATTTCTATAAGGCAGAAATCGGCCGACTTCTGTTTCAACAAGTTTGATTCAAGCAATTTCTTTTGAGATGCTTTGTTCTAAAGATATTGAGAAAGTCATGATTGTAAGCTCAAAGGCTGCTAATGACATCTAGCGGGTTTTTCATAGGTCCTCCAGAACATTTTACTACATCTGTCTTCCCAAACAGTTGTTTTTCTAACTTTCAGGAAAAGCAAATATGCTCCTTGTGCATGTTATAGCTTTTCAGGTCAGAAATATGTATCTTTCATTCCTTTAATATTCTTTTAGGTTCCTCTCCCTCACTCTCACCCATCTCCATTCAATAAGTCCTCATTACTCAATGATTTTCTCTCTTTTTTTTGTCAAATATTTTTGTGGTCATGTTAATGTTCTAAGGACAGTTCTCAGAGAGCCTGAAACACTAGCAAGATTTCTGTAAGCAAACATGACTGCACCAGTTAAGGTTGGGGGTGGGGAGGCACTGGTGGGTTTTTTTTGGTGGGGCTTGGGGGGGGTCAGCCATAACTCTCAGGAAATAACTAAGAATCCCATTCATGATGCTGACTTAGTCCTTGGCTATTTCCCTGGCCATAGCTCTTTCTTTGGACAATTGCACTTCCAAATTAACAGGTTGAAAAACCATGCTGTTGAATTAATTAACATGTTTAATTTATTAAACATATTGTTACGAATGTGTATAAATAGAGCAATTCAAGTGTTCAAGGAGGATTTAAAGGAAAGGAAATTGCAATTAGTTCCTGAAATTACAAGAGGAAAAACTGAGCTATTTGAGTATCAGGGTCACATTATCCTTTCTATAAGATGAACGGCCACATAACATTCATAATTTAAAGAACAGCTGAGATTTAAGAACACCACAGTAAATGTCTTCAATAGTCTTGCACGGAAGATCTTATTAACACTTTTGGCATTGGGGTACATCGGTAGAACTGCAAACAGGTATATTTTGAGACACATAAATTTAGGATAAGAAAGAAGGCTCAAGGTGAAGCTAGACATCAAAATTAGAATAAGGTCAAGCAGAGACTTCATAGAAGGATGGCAAAGAGGGCTTAGCCTGTTCTTCTGTCCAGAAACCAGCTGTACTGACATGGAAACCCAAAGATAGTTCTGAGCCTGCAAACCAGCCTGTAACTTCTATTTTGATATGGACAGATCCAGAACTGTACAAGATTAGATCCAGTCCAGACATTAGCCATATTTTATAGACATTTCCAAAACGATTGCCTTGAAATGATAGATCAGGAAACCCATGAGTTATAAAACCAGACTCCTGTGGCTGCATCACAAATTCCTCATCACAAAAATACCATGGCTTGCTTTAAACATGCACAATACAAACACAGGATGGGTCCTTCCACAGAGATTACTGTATGTGGTTTTTAAATGTTTTTAAAATTTTAATTTTAAATGTTACTCAGATATGGTAAACCGGAATAGTGACCGGGCTTTCCAAACCTTTAAAGCCCCCACTGGAATTATGGTCATATGTCACTCAACAAAAGCATTCACATTATTCAGTCCTAGACACCATATTTAATCAATGGTAATCATATGTTTTCTACAAGTCAATGGGGTCAGTCAAGCTCCTACAAAGGGAGAAATCCACAACATCCAAAATGAACTCACAATCTGAATTACCCTATGGTACAATCCTGTGGTCACCCTTTCTCCCAGATGCAGAGGGTGCAGAGGAAGAGCAGCGAGGTACCTGTCCTGGCTGTCATCCTCCAGCAGTGGCACTGGCCTCCTGTCCCAGCCCTAAGTCGTGCCTTACCAGTCTACCAGATCCAGACTTCCTTCAATTTATCATAGGGTCATTTAGGACTCTGCTGCACGCCCTTAGCTTTTTATCACTGACAGGAAGATGTACAGAACTTTTTACAGCCCCGAAAGATAGAATGTCATTAAAATTAACATAGCATTAGATGATCTACTAGAATAGCAGAGGGAAAAAGTGAGCTCTTACTGTTTAATCAGCCCACTTAACAGTTTGGATTTGTTTTATTATTCTAATTTTACTACGCTAATTTTATGAACGTTTACCCTAACCCTCAGCTTGTTCAGATTCCTCCTCAAGTCCCAATTCATAACTGTTTGCTCAATACTTGAGGGATTAAGCAGTGACAGTGCAGCTCCTTAAAAGATTACTTTTCAGTTTTACTGGTGCCTTACATGCTTGATACATGAGGAACACATGCTTCTAAAGTTTGCCCCAGGTCCTGACACATTACCGCAGCAGGCGAGTGAACTATCCAAAAGAGGTCTTACTGAACTTAAATCACAGGCTGCAGTGTTTGCAGGATCAAGGTTGAAGGTCTGCTACAACTTCAGTGTACTGACAGGTTGTCAAAAATCCTCTGTCAGAGAGGACGAGAGTGGAACAGTTGGTCTGAAAGATGCAAGAATTAAATTGTAAATTGAGGCTGTGCAAGAGAAATGTTTAAGTTTAGGCATCCTTCTTTCAAATTCCCCTGACCTGGTGGAGAGTTTGAGCTGAAAAAAAAGAGTGATGGAGCAGAGTGCACAAGGCTGTGACACAGAATATGCCACTTGGGCTGGACTGTCTGTGTTGCAGTCTGCAAAGCCATTAATACCCATGAAATGGAAGTGTAAAATAATACAGATATAACGTCGTGTCTTTGTGCACACCATGCTTTGATATAGGAAGCAACGCAAGATACAAATTAGTTGAGAACCAGAACTTCCGCACGATCACATAGGATTCAGTTACCAGAGCTCAGCTAACTGAAGGTAATGGAAGTCAATCAGATTAACTCCTACCCTGCATTCTCCTAGCCTGTCAGTCATATAGACAGACAGAAATACAAACCTGTTAAACTGAAATTAAAAAAAGTCAGCAATGACACCAGAATATTTTGAACAGAACCTCAGACTTGCATTTGTTCTGTTTTCTCATTTTCCTGCATTTAAAATTTATGTTTTTCTTCATGTATGGGAAATGTAATAAAAGCAGTTAATAACATGACGTTAAGCTTCATTTGTGAACTGCTTGAGAAAAATCAGAATCTGTCCAGTCCATTAGTGAAACAAAAATTGTACAGGCAGAATTCCAGCACTTTTGAATAATTGAATCTAGATTTGTTCATTACAGTAACCTTCAGGGAACTATAATGCAGATCCATGACACCAGCAGCTTTAATAGGGACAAAAATGTGAATTTGACAGATATTCTCAGAATTTTTAAATGCTAAATTGCATTTTGCTTACAGACATTAAGTATACGCTCTTCATATGTCCTTACACAGAAAGTCATTAGCTTTATCTCATGTTACGTGTAAGCTGGAGAAAGGGACAAATATAAATATGTATATAGTGGTTTTGCACAGGTGAGGGCAACAGCTGGGGTGGAAGACTCCCCAGTGCCATCTCCAGGTACCGGGTTATGAAGAGGCAATGGCAGTGACAACAAAATTACTCAGTTACTCATCTATACCTACAAAGTATTAGTCACACTTTGCAGATTTTTCACACTAGGACAGATTTTTCCTGTGCCTGAGCCTGCCTTCACTTCCTGCCCAATCCTATGGCCCAGCTCTTATACCAATGAATAATATTTATGTCAGAATAAAATGGGATCTCTGTTTTCTAGGCCTGTATGCTTGCAACAGACTTTTGAAATCTTGTTGTCAAGTTCCAACTCTCACCTTACTTAAGCTGTTTCTAAAAATTTGGCACTAAGTTGGATGGAAAAGAAGTTTTGAGGTAGAAATATTTGGATCTTTTGCTGTATTACACTTTAGCTGAATGACTGCATATCTTAATCCCTCTCTATCTTGACTCCTTCCATACTTTCCTTCCAGGACAAAATCAGACCTCTTTGAAAGGAATAGTAACATTTCCTTTGATGTGGGAGGAGGGTGGTGGGGGAAGAGTACAACTGATATCACATGTCCTGTATCCTCTCTTGCTTTTCTAGTCCATCATTGGGATGGAAAGAGAAATCTGAGAAATGGCTTTAGCTACGCTTTCTGTGGACTGCTAAAGCAGACCTGTGAAAATGACAAGATACCATCCTACATTTGTAAGCAAGTGATGCTACATTTGCGAGTAAATTTGGTCTTTTGGTAAATTTGGCAGACCGTGCAATATTCCCCAACCAGAAAGCTGCCTGAGTTTCTGCACTTTGAAACTATTACATAATAGAAACGACAGAGCAATCAAAACGCAAACAGTTTTCACTGGTTACTGCTTTCCATTATTTATAGCTTCATGTCCCTTTTGGGAAATGCCATCCCAAAATTAAACTTAATTTTAGGCTCCAAAATTAGGCGAGTCCTATGACTCAGTGGAGGAGAGAATGTTACACATGCACACTTCTAAATGGGGCGGGCAGTTTAGTCTATTAGAATTCATTAGAGACTGAGTCATGATTGTAAAACTGAATTTACTTAGGACAATAACCTTCAAGTGAAAATAAGTATGACAGCGAGCCAGTTCTCATTTCAACAAGAAGGCAGGCAGCCTTCAAGCTTTCTTAACTGCAGTAATCCCTGCAAATTCCTGCCTGGCAGTATTTAGGCTGTCTCCTCTACTTTCATATACAAGAACTTTACCCACATATGATACCTGCAAAAAAATGTCACATGAATTTGGTATTTGGCTGCTTGGAATGTTTAGTCTGTATAACATCATTATCAAGACACTAAGAATTCATTCCCAAACTAGTTAAGGAGTAAAATTAGAAAGGGACCACATACAAAAATAACATGAATAAGTGGAAACAGCTGAAGTAATTCCCTCTGCACACAGCAAATAAAGTCTAATAATAATAATTTATTAAAACAAAATGTTAAATGTCAGTTGAAGATCTAAGGCTAAAGTTAAATATTGGGAGTACTATTTCAAGAATGAGAAGCCTCAAGTACATCACTCATGATCACAGATTATTGACTGTTGCCGAAATAAAAAACAGCTCTTAAGGAATCAAATTGTTGTCTGTCAACAGCTTCTCAGTTTGGCAGGAGATAGCTGCACCCCACTATGCAAGGTCATGGTTTGAGTACTTACTTCTGACAGGCTGAGCGCAACAGAGTTGGACTCTTTCTCAGTTGTGACTTTGGAAAGTACTGGGGGAAAGGGATAACTTTAATGGTAGAGGATTTCCATCAGTTTGGGTTCTGTTATGGGGTCATAAAAGTAATGATGCTGAAGACAGGTTAGCACAGTTTCAAACTTTGATAGCGACTGCAGAACGGCAAGCACTTGATTTTCATTCTTTCCTGGTTGAGTGGTTGAGCAGTGTGCAGTATTCATGTACACTCAGGTGGTTCCAAATTTAATTTTGTCCCTAATGTACATAATTAACAATTAATACTGATGCTTCACAATTCATTTAAGCATACAGCAGTCCTCTGTTTTTCACAGTGGCAGTTTTGTTCCAACTCAATTGGGACCCTCCCTAAATCTATCCTCTAATAGCTTGCTTAATTTTATTTTTGTATTCCACAGTCTTTGATAACAGCAAACTAATTTCTATAACTCTGTTTGATGAAAATGTGCTGATGGAACTCATATTTCACTTCATTGACTGTAATGAGCTATTTCATCAAACTGTCCATGTGACACTATTATAGAGAAAATGATAAATTTACTAAATTATTCACTAGAAATTCCATTGGAAATTTAAAAAGGAAAAGAAAAGAGCCATGAAGTGAGTTACATTAGACTTCCACCAAATGATATGTCAGGGTCTACATGAAACAAAAGCACTGACTACTGCTACACTTAATGGAGTGTAAACAGTAAGTATGTGTTGATTAATTACTAGGTTAGCTAAAACTCAGCAGAACAAAAACATGCACCACGATGCAGGTTCTCCCTTGTAAACATTTTCAAGCTTTGCCTACTCATCACATGTGGTGCTGCTACCATTAGAAATCAGAGTTTCATTCATACACTTCCTCCCCATCTCTGAAAGCTCTTACCCATGTTAGGCACACTGATTTGGATAAATTCAGCAGCTGACAAACAAGCTCTTTGATTACAGCAAGTCTTCCTAATCAAGCTTTGCAGTTTGCTAAGTGGCAAGGAAACAATTCCTCCAAAGATCGTTTTTCCAAAGATTATTTGTATTTACCTCTTTTAAAAAGGAGGTATCTGCAACTACACTGTTGCGTAGGATGAAACAGTATTTTGGGAGAACAGTAGGGAGAATGTAATTAGACTATTCATCTTGTGTTAATATTAGGCCTGAAAATAGAGACAGTATCACATGGTCTGCCTGGCTTATTTTAATTAGATGTCCTCCACCTGCTATTACAGTTGTGATCCCTGTATTTGATTGCTCTGCCACAGACCATCCTGAAACCCAGGCATCAGCCTGGAGAGCATATCAAGGGGAAAACCACAAAAACAACCAGGGACAATTACTGACATTCTTCTTTGCATCCCATTTCATACCTATCCAGGGGGGTTCTTCACCTGTATTCAAACCTCTAGCACACTCCACCTGTAACACTGACTTCCTGCACTTGTTTATTGTGGAAAGGGATTTTGTAGGAGGTTAAAAAATAATTTTGAAAAAAACCACACGATTTTAATTACCTTCAAAGAATTCTAAAAGCAATAACAATGTTGAAAATAAATTAATATTTCATGTCATGGAAGATAATTTATTGGACCTTTCTGGTCCACATATTTTAGGAGAAGCCATTTCACATTTTTGTTTGGTTTTAAATCTACTTAATTAAGATTGTTGCTTTCAAAATCTGCTTTCTTTGCTAGTCTAGTCTACTCAAAGAAAAAGATTTTTCTGGAAGACTAAAATCCAAAGTATACAACTACATAAAGAGCCCAAACAACTATTTGCACAACGTATCTTGTATTTGCTTAAGGATATGCCATTCACACATAAATGTCTACCACAGGGAGACAGCAGGAGGGCTTGTCTCTTTCCTTAGAACCTGAATATTTATTTAAGACACTCCACTTCATGCTCAAAGCTGGCAACAGCCCGCGGAAGGCAGTGAGTGAGGAACAACCATCTCACTGCTGCACAACGGATGTCTTCTTAGGGTATATTACGAGGCAAAACTGCTCATTTCACATGGTTTAAATCAAACTAGGAACAAAGCAATCCATTGATTTAATAATGATGTAATTAACTGGCAACCAGGAAATGATACATTCAGGATCAGTATCCGGGTATACAACACATAAAACACAATACTAGAAATTTCCAAAATGTTAATAAACACCTACACATTTCTAAGCACGCTATAACTAATCCCAAGAGTTACAGCCACACAGACACATTCAGAGCTACATGCACACACCACCCTCTCACACTGCTCGAGGGTAACGACCCCTCACCACTCTCCTCTGGGGGTGCTGATTCCCCTACCTGCACCCACACCTTGCTGGAAACGCGGGTGCTCTTGTGTTGTGTGTATCTGTGCTGCCCTCTACAAATGCCCATGTGGCTGTGAAAGCACCCCACATGTTCGCATACACAGATCCTTACATTTTGCACCCTGTCCTGTGAGTGTGGTGGCTGGGCTGCTCCGATGGGGAGGATGCTCTGCTAGGCCTAGACAGAGATCATCATGCCAGCAGGTGACTTGTGGCAATATCAAACTGGGCTTTGACTGCTGCTCTGTTCCCGCTTCTCTCTCCCCTCCTGTCACAAATTTATATACTTCTTTTCAAGCTGACTCATCCATTCATTCCAAAAGTCTCTTGGTTAGAGGGAGGGCTGTGTGGGTACCCCAATGAGGTTATACCAATAGGTCCAGGTGGAGAAGAAGGATGCTGAAGGCAATGAGGAAACTCTTCCCGAGAGGAAGGATTTATCAGCTTGGACGTATTTCTACCCTCACGCATCTAAACGGCATCCAGTCAGAAAGAGCTCACACTTCATCAGTACAAAGTACGTAACAAGCTTACCACTGACAGTATCCAACCAAGAAGATGGTGGCTTACATTGCTACCAAACTGCCTGCTGGATTGCGCTCTCCCTGCTTGGACTGGGCCTCTGGGAAAGTGCCATTTAACCTCCCGCTCTGGCTCCAGCTTTAATTAGTCCTCAAATTGCCATAATATTTAGGCATATGAATGATCAGGACCTTGTTGCGCTAAGGTAGCTATTCCTTAGGAATATAACCTCCATAGATCCTCTAGAAGTACAAACTTTCCTTTAAAAGTAGGTAAACATTGAGGAATGGAAGCTGCTCTCTTTTTATGAGAGTAAGTATGCCACTCTCTAATTAAGATATAATTATATACGTCCTGAGCACATCAAGTGCCATCAGAGTCTTCCTAAGAGATTTCTGTGTAATAGGCCAATTAGTAGTCCCTAGATCCCTATCTTGGAATTTGAAAACAGTGAGAAGATCCAAGAAAGATCGATTTTGATGCTATTAGTAAAACAGACCACATACTCATCTTCATGCACAATCATCAGTAACCACTATGCTGATGTCCAAGTAAAGAAGTAGAGTTTCAGCAGGCTTTTCATAAAGTTTAATTAGATGAATTAGACTGTCCCTGGTAAATCTGCAGTCGCCAGAATGCCACTGTATGGTTAATTTACATGTCTTTGTTCCAGTCCCATTTTAGTCTTTTTTCTATTATATGGATTGATGTAGCAACCATCTATAAACATGAATACAGTCATAGCATAAGTGGGGGAAAAAAACCAACCCAAGAGTTTCCTCCGTCATATAAAGGAAGACCTTCAGCTCAAGCCAGATTGTCTGATAGCAGTTTGTCTGCAGAGCATGGCGGTAGCTAGGAGAAGCAAGTGGTCTCTGAAAGTCACTTTTGTTCTTCACTCTATGGCAGAAGACACAAACTGATGGAGACATTAAAGACACTTTGGTCTTCTTCACCAAAGATCTAAGTCTGGAGGCTGTTAGCAAAAAATGCTACTGTAGGGGGTTTTTTTCCTAGTGGAGCCACAGTCCTAATAACAGTAAACAGAGTGGGAACACTCTGATCGATACAATCAATATTAAATATTTTATCAAGTCTATTAAAATGGATATCCGTACAAGTCTTCAAGGAAAACAAAAGTCACTTAACAGAAGTGCAGAATTATTAACAAATCTCACGAGGAAAACTACATGCAGATTTTGAATTGCCAAGCTGTTGCCAGTGGAGCTGAAACAGCTATTCCTTGCCTGAAGTTCCCCAATACCATACTGAGTAAATACACAGTGTACTTAGGAAAGAAGAGACCAGCCAGAACAAAACGGTGTTTAAGAATTACCTGAGTACAATTCAACCCCACAGAAATTGCCAGCATTCAATTCTATACTAAAATATCTTTTTTCAAATCAATTAGAACACAATTTACACAGCACAGAAATTATTTTAAGTTATGAGTTGTCATAAACCACATTCTTTTTATGAGGTGATGAATTCTACAAACACAAAGACTAAGATGCATCTATTTCTTGAAGCATGTGATTCAGCTGGAATTTCAAATTTGAACTTCAGTTTCTAACATGATGCCAAAAGACTCCTAGCCAGCATCCTTGAGAATAAACATGCTTATGCACTGATTCAATTGCACTCTTGCTTTGAGTTGGCACAAACCATTCATTGGGTAGTTCAGACAAGGTTTGCAAGCCCAACCAAACAGGGTATTTCATCAGCTCAGAAGAAACTCTTGTTGACATGGCAGTCCACGTGGCCATATAGCTATTTTGGTCCTGTTTGCATAGACAGGATCAAAAAACTTGTTACAGCGCTTGGAAGCCAATAGCTTGCATGTTTGATATTTGTATGGAAAATATAAACAAATCACATATTAAGAACATGCCAGGTTTTCTTTCGGAAGAGAGGGAAATACTTAAGCACCGTTTTAGACATGTAATCTGAGTCATATTAACCACTTAACAACTTCTGGGGCTCAGAAAGAATAAAAGTTGACATAAAAGTTTACAACATTTAATAAAAGCACAACTTCTTTGGCCATTTCTATCTTGCCAATATAACCATAACAACACATGAGTTTCTAACTGGATTCAGGTAATGCTTTACTGGTACAGAAGGCAATTTCTTGCACTCTATCATTACTTGGTGATGGACGCATAACAACCTAACTAGTCTAAAGTGTATTAATGAGGAACTCAAATGTTTTAAGGAATAAAGTAGGTGTTAACATTTCTTTGGTACATTGTATTCATTTAAAGGCAATTCATTTAAAAGTTGCAGGTCTTCTTGATGAGCATACAAAAAGGTTTGTTATATAGGGATTTTTCTCATTATTCACTTTCAGAGTTCATTTAGCTTTGAATCATTTATTAATTCATGCAGGCTTCACTGCTCTCAGAAAAGGGAAAACACACCATTTCATATACTTTGGCACATTTATGGTGGATTAGGAAAGAAAAAGACAGGATATAGAAAAAAAATCCATAACCCAAAAAGAACAATATACCTATATTGCTCGTTTCTCAGTCTCCTCTAATTTTTCTGTAACAATGATATAGCTAAGGGCTGAATCCAGAAGGCTTCAGGAGAGCTTCCACTCCATTCAGGGGCAAGGTGAACTCTCATAACTGGGCCTAACTATTCCAGTGATAATTATGTTTCAGTAGACAATGAACAGTTTTCAATGAATCTGTTCATTAACTGAAATTTAGGGAGATTTTTTTGCAGTGCAAACCAGCAAGAGTTTTGCTGTATTTCCTGTACAAACAAGTAGAAGGTATGAAACTGAATTAACTGCTCCTAAAGAAGAAAGGAAAGAACTAAGCAATGCTCTGAATATTTATCAGCTAAAGAAAGGTAGAAACAGTAGGGAATAGAAAGTAACAAAAATTGCCTGAGTTACAACTGCTTGCCTTACATATGCCTAGAGAAATACCACAAAAAGTTAGGAAGGTTTTCCAGACTGGATCCTTAAAGTCTACATGCTTAGACTCACAGCTAGCATCACACAATTTAATTATTTTTAGACCTATGGAGCTCCCCTTCAAGGCACCTGCAGTTTTGTTTGCCCCACTGTCGTAAGCACTCTGTTCTAAAACATACTTGTAGCAATAGTTAAAAGTCTAAGCCTACGTTTCCTTGTGGTCAGATTTTACTCATTTGCCTTTGTATCAAGGTTAGCACTTACTGTTCGTTTTCCTTTTTTTCTCCGTGGTGTATCTGGGCTCAGAATTTTTGCGTCCACTTCTTGTTTGCTCTACTAAACTAAAACACAAGATTCTCTGAGATACAAAAGTCATTATCTTGGCAACAGCTGACCACAAACAACATAACTGCATCAAGGTGGTATTACAGCTGAGGCAATTAGCCCTGCAGAGAAACACCGCTCATTAGCCCAGGAATTCAGTTAACACACCCATGCTGCCTGAGACAGGCTCTGATCATTGGCAAAGTAGGCAGTTACTGAAACCTGCAAAACAGGCATGATCCTCTACCTACTTTATTTACGCCAGACGTCCGGAAAACCCAGCTGACTACTTTTTCGGAGGAAAAGGTTAGGATATGTAGACTATTGGTTGGGCCAGCAAGTTAGATTAGCATGGTTGTTCCTCTGCCATTCCCTCCTCTAGTTGGCCTTTCTGTAGCAAAAGCAACTAAAGTCTTTTGATCTCAGCCTTCGAGTGACAAAATTAAATTTAGTCTACAATGATGAAAAGCCCTGAGCTAGCACTGATGCTGCCTTTGGGATCAGGACCACTCTGCACACTGCTGTGATGGACAATTTTGTTTTGGCTGGGCTTGGGATCTGCCAACATGTCCCTAGTTTCCTTTTGTATGACATACTTTCCACAGAGCATGCCAAAAATCTGATTTGGTTAACTGATCCAGCAGGAAAACCATCACATGTCTGTGAAACTGTATGAAAGACAGAACAGTAGCAGAAATTAAAACCAGGTAAGCCAAGATACATTTTAAAATTTGAAGTACTGATGTATTGGACTGTGTATTGCTTCAAGGTAGACTTGCATGACTGAAGTCTCTTCAGAAATGAAACTCCTAAGGTCTTACTCGCTCTACTTTTACCGGTCATAATTTTCTATTTGTAGCATACTACATGTTGGGACAAAAGGCAAAAGAGAACATAAGCAGTGGTTAGTTTTTCATAATTGTTACTTTTTTTGGTAGGGATTGTTGGGGAGAGCGGGGGGAGTCCCAGTTATAACTGTTGCTTTGAGAAGTCTAATAATAAGCCCCATAACCATGGCATAAATCTTTTTTGTTAGGCTATGTTTTACCATTAGCATTTGGCCTTCCTATGCAATTACAGTTCATCAAGCATAAAAAGTATTTGTCAGTATATTAACTTTCCACTGGAATCCTCCATTATTGCTCACTTGAGTGTGCAGCCCAAGCTTCTTTGGGATCTAGCTGGTAGTGACCGCTGTCATTAAAGAGGAATTCCAACTGCTGCTCAGCCCGCCCCTTCGTCAGTGGCTCCTGACTTTCTGAAACAAAATCTATCAAGCCAAAAATGTCTGCGATTGTTCTCAGCCCAGTGCTGAATTATTTTGGAAAGCATGAGTAAAATCAATTCAGTCACTTGAGTTAAGCCAGCATGAAAAATAAACTACGCTTTCGCCATATGTCCTGATTGAAATTTTCAAGCATGGAAATCTTAAAAATGGCTAATTCTCCACACGTCAGTACAGGTTGTTTTATAAATCCTCACAGAGGAAGGAAAAATTATTCATGGCTAATGAAAAATGGTTCAGTAATTGTAAACTTATGAGCATTTAAAGTCACACATTTGTTTAAATTTTCCCTGAAATAAGGGATGAGTTAATGCTGCTCAAGTTTAGAGCTAATCAATTACCAGTAATGCTCCTTGGTGAAGTCTGTTTTAGCATACGATTAAAGTGAGGTTGCATTCTATTTTTAAAGTATTTTTTCGTTAAAAAAATACAATATATAACACTGACACAACATTAATGAATCAAGATCTATGATTCTAAGATATCCTAAAAAATACATTCTTCCTCCAGTTTCAATTCTACCTTATCCAACACGTAAAGTCCTTATACTCACTTTCCTGCATTGTGTGAATCTTGATGTACTATTTTTTTCTGTTATTTAAATGGTTATCTTCCATACAATATACAGAAAGAATACAGTGGCCAAAACAACAAAATTATGTTACTGATCATATATCAGGGATAGGGAAAGCCCCAGTCTTAATGGGGAGGGAGAAGAAGGACTGTATTACCTACAGTCAGGCTACACCAAGCTTGTGAGTCACTGATTATGGAGAAAAAGGGAGGAAGCTTTGAGCCTTTGGACCCTTCCCCAGTAAATTGGCATTTGCTCATGCAATGCCAGAGCCAAATATTCTTTGGGAGTCCATAGAATCAAATGGAAAGAGACAAATCCCCCTTTAAAAGCTTTCATCTTTGAAGATAATTGAGGGCAAGGGAAAGTGAGATATCACGTAAAGGGACCGTTAAATGTGTGACAGTGTCTTTCCTCTTGATGTATTTATTTGAAGGCTAGGAAGGTAAAGTCAGGAGTTATGGCAGGCATAGACTTAAAACAGTCAAAGAAATATAAGAAAGTAAGTCGGGTAAAACTATCTGGATGAAACAAATGAAAAGAGCTATGGTGCAGAGCATATGGGAAGATTAATAGACCTACAATCCTTTAAGGAAATACCACTACCTAAAATGCAAATCAGTGGAGAGTATTGAGCTAAAGATCTCTTTTCTCTCCCAATTTCCTAACTGATCTCTCTGCTGAAAGCTTGATCCATCTAGAATTAAAAGGAGTAAAAAATGCACAAAAATTAAAGATATCAGAATTTGGCCTCTAGTATTTTTACCTGACCTATTTTTCACATCATCACTAGCAAGCTACAGCTTTATGTTAGAAAGGTAAAGCATCTGTGTAGTAGTAGTCAACAGTGTTCTCATTAAGAGTAACTAATGTTCTTACAATTGTTTGAAACACTTTATTTGCCATAGCAGCAAGGTCAAAGACTTGCAGAAGTAAATTAATAGTAGCAGTGTTTGTCCTAGTTGAAAACACCTGCAGCTACTCCTGAGACCTGATGGTCAATGTCACTAACCTAATCTGGGAAGCAGTGATACGAAAGGTAATGATCTTGGCAGAGAAATAATCTTGTTGCTTTTAAAGATGAAGACTTAAAAAAAAAAAAAAAAAAAAAAAACCAACTCAACAAAAAATACCTCCCTACAATAATATTTTAGCATAATAACATCTAAATAACTATCAAGTCATTGTAGAATCAGCATCATGGGATCAGTACCTCCAATGGTGCATTATGACCTACATTTATTCCTTTATATTTCCTTTGTTTATTGGAGTTGCATGTGTTCAACTGCGCTAAATATCCAAGTGTTTCACAGCTCCATGTTTACACTGCATGCAACGCATGAAGTGACCTTTCCACGCAGGTCTGTTCGCGGGTCTATTGAATTTGACCACAGCATAGGCTCTCCCCCTCAAACAGCATGCAAATGTTTTTGCAACAATTCATGTAATAGTTGATCTTGGTCATGATTTGAGTCTGTATGTTACAGAGCTAATATCTTGTTAGTCAATCATGAAATGTTTCTCAATGAGAAAATGCTTGCTGCCTCAGGCTATGTTTCAGACAATTTAAAATCAGATCCAGTATTAGGTTTTTACGGTATTATATTTCTACTCTTTTCCTGAAAGTTCTTAACACCAATAAAAATAAGTAAGAGATCCATATTTTTTAACTATTTTGATATTTTTGCATAATTTTGAAGTCATCATGTCAAGTAACTATTTCCTGTGAAAATCAATACCAAAAAAATTTCCTTTTGTTAATATTGTGAACAGATGCTAATAATGGTGAATCCTTGTACCTCTAGCAGAGCAGACATTACTGGACAGAAGATCTGTCTGCTACGTGAGAAGCTAGGGGCAGGACACCTGACAAGCATCTTCCCGGTGTGACTTGGTTTAGCAGGGATTCTCTGATTTGCACAGGATTTCGCACCAAAGCGCAGCAGCTGCCTCTTCTCAATTTAACTGTTTTTGTTATGGCCCTATTCTTCTCTCAGTAATTGCTTAGTGGCTAGTATGCTCAAATAGTGTGGAAGAGAGCAAGACCCAATTTTCCTTTACCTCTAGGGATTAAAACTTACTTTGCCAGGAAACTTAATCACTTGGCTATAAATTAAGAGGAAAGGAGATGCTCTGCACTCTTCTTGGTGTGGTTGTGCCACTGCGCAGCCAACAGAAAAAAGACTCCTTGAGAGGCAATGTTTCAGCAGACTCTGTTGCTAAGGGTTAAGGCTTATCACTTAGTTTGCCCAGTTAATTAGCCAGATTGCCAGTTCCTACACCAAGAATAAATTCATTTTTTAAAAATGACCTTTATTTCCCCACTGTGACTTTTACAGGCTTCCAGAATGGAAAAAAGCTGGCTGCACTCTGCTGCTCTGGTGTACCACCCAGCAGCGTACGGATCTCAGCATTGGAGTAAGGACATACTCATGGTGTCACCATGCAGCACCCATGCCTGATAACCTGGTGTATCAAACCTCCTGGAATGGGACAGGACTGTTTTAGCTGAAACGCAGTTCATGAATCTAAATTGGGATTTTAATTTGTGACGCTATAAATATTGGGTGAATATCTAGATCCACACTCAACACAAAGATACGGTATTCTAAATATCCTCACTGAGGTGTCTTTTCGCAAGTGTAAAGACAAAAACAGAAAACAAACATAGGGCCCTGAAGACCCTCAATTAAACATACGTTTCCATCTGTTACCTGTTCAGTTAATTCAACCCTTAACAACTACAGCTCAGTGCCA
This sequence comes from Pluvialis apricaria, assembly GCA_017639485.1. Lineage (NCBI taxonomy): Eukaryota > Metazoa > Chordata > Aves > Charadriiformes > Charadriidae > Pluvialis > Pluvialis apricaria. Next base: position 42,256,273 of record CM030008.1, on the reverse strand, counting down.
AATCTATGAAGCAGTGCTGCCATCTAACAAATACATGTGTACGTCCTGGGAACAGAGCATATACTGTGCACCAAAATACCTTATATTTAGTAAATAACTTGCGTTTAACATTAAACCTCCTTGTGCTTCTGATGCAGTTGCCTAGTTGCAAATGCAATGTCAGGTATTTTTATCTTGTGCAAGACTATGCTTCCATGAGCAATTATAATCTAATTAAAGTCATTAATGTTTATGCCCTAGGGAAACACTCAGTTATTTGTAGGCATCTGAGTTTTTCCTGTCTTCCGATGCTTGTTGTAATTTATGCTTTATTGAGCACTTCTAAATATCCACAAGTTATTCCACTGCCACCCCAAAGCAGTGCCACCCTGAAGCCTATGGCACTGTTTTCAGTGCTTCTATTCAGAGTTAAATTGAACAAAAACGAGTAATATATCTATTAAAGATTCAGAACTGAAGCTACAGCTTTTGAAGCCAGGTTTTATAAAGTTTTCCCTTATATCAAAGGATGTCCAAGCTTTTTATACTATAAATCATGCCTTAATCAGAGTTCAGAGCTCTCTATGCCTTTCAAATGCAAGCAGATATCTAGGAGTGTCTGAAAGAATACACTGGTGATTTCAAAACCTAGAGCAACTACAGGAGACATTATAATGCTCTCTAAAAATTATTTTGGAGCTAGGAAGAGCATACAGCAAAGTATCAGTAAAGATTTAAGATAGTGTTGGAGTAGTTCTTGTTATTTACCAATTATATAGCCAACCTTTCCATCACTAAACGAATAATGTTTCATAAAGCACTAAGGTTTTCTTCTCAAAGTTCTGGTAGGACTTGATCCATAGACATTAAAGCCAATACAAAGGATCCAACTGATTTAGGTAAGCTCTGGAGCAAACTTCTGTGTCTCTCAGAGCAAATACGCTCAGGCCATGAGGCAAAAGAATGAAGGGTGCCATCACTACCAAAGGGTCTCCAATAGCTTCCTAGGTTAGGACCTTTCCTACTTGGAACTGAGAATGTTTGGGTGCAAGGTGAAACAGCCAGTGGAAGAGCACATGATTCCATTTCAAGCAATCTAACTCAATTACTGCAGAGGGTGTGGGAAGCGATCTGTGCGTATCATTGCTGTCAGCCGAAGGGAAGATCATTGCTGATGGCCTGTGACAAGCGAAACATTTTCCTGGCTATGTCTATACCAGTCTGTCACCAAAAATGTTCCCCATCACTGCAGAGAACAAGGTATTTTGACTACAGCAATGAAAGAAGTATTTTCTCATTCAATGTAATTCCAGATTTCAAACATTTTTCACCCCACATTGGTGTGAAACCAAAACTTCTTGAAGGTTTTCACAGAGAGAAAGCATGCTTTCCCTGGCACTCCCAGATCAGGCTCAACATGTTTTACAACCTGGTCTAAACAAGAGATGCAAGGCTAAGCCTTTTTCTAACACAAGAGCACCAGGCTGTCTTGGGGTGGATTTTATTCTCTACCGTTGGAGCTGTTACATATATACACTATCTATAAACACTCAAACATCTTACTGCAGCCAGGATTGATCCCAGTAGAGTTTATGAACTTGATTGTTGTGATTTGGGACCACATCCACTTGTCCATCTTTATCTTTCTTTAGCATGGGGCCAAGATAGCTGTCCCAAACTAAGCTGAATCTACTTCACTTTGACAACTAGTCATTTTATGACAAAAGTAATTTCAGTAAAATATTCCCAACCAGTGGCAGTAATGCTTCTTTTGGAACAGGTTCTAAACAGCAATCAGCACAGCCAGCCTGACCTTGTCTGAAATCTGCTTGGAACAGATTTCATTAACATGACTAGAAAGCTAGAATACAGCCTGACGTGGCCTGTATTCTCCACAGACTGGTTTTTTTTTGGCTAAAGTGTTCTTTAGTAGGGGTCTGATGTCCATATACTACAGTCCCATGATCAGGGCAGCCCTTAATGTGTCATTAACATGAAATGAGCAGGACTTAAGCACATATTGATACACACAAGTTGTCCTAAGTATGGATTAAGAAATCATTGTTCCTTGGGAATTATTCTTAATATGTGTAGAATTAAGAAATGCAAGCAGAGGTTCTGTGGGACTTTAGTCCAAATAGTATAAATTAATTTTATTTGCAATGTTTTTAAAGCTGACTTAAGAATACATACAGAAATGGCCTTTTTTCTATATGCTCTTCTATTCACCACCCTAGAAAAAAAAGTGAAAGCTAAAATAATTTTTTCTATATTTTCCAACAAGGAACACATCAAGTAATTCTGAACAGCTGAGTTGCTTGTACCAGCAGAAGTGGTCGTCAACATTTAAGCGTGCAAAACCTGTATATTTTAGGTTCCATCAGCATACCTTGTTTAATGTGCATGTCAGGACACCATAAGTTTAAACATTATGCTCAGAAGGTTTAATTACCTGCTACTTCCACCACATATCTCCATTCCACACTTTACTGTCCAAGCTATTAACTGAAAATTTGGAATACAACTACAGATGAAAATGGATTTATTTGATTAATATGTGTATACAAGTGTGGGTTCTCTTGTGAACTGTTCAAGTGTTGAGTTTAATTGAGCTAAGCTGGTGCTGACTGTGTTTTCAGGGAGTAGGGATTTACTGACTGATTGACTGTCTCTCCCTTTTAACCTGGATGAAGATGCGTTCAGTAAGAAGTGATATTTCCTGATGATACAAAACCACAGGGAGAATAGTAAAAAAGAGAAGAGCAATAAATCGAATAGAAATAAGAGCACATAAAATCAAGTAGCTCATACAGAAGGAGGCAAACAAGGCATACAAGTTAGAAAATGCATTAAACTAGGGATTTTATTTGTAAATCCCCAATTCAACTTGGGGGAAGAAAAAAGAAAAAAACAAATAGAGTTCCTATTCTAATGACAATGCAAATCTCCTTTGGAGAGGCAGAATAAATTAAATTAATGAACTTTTAAAACCCCTCAGCTGAGAACTTCTCTTCCTTGTTGCCAGAGTTAGATACAGCTGTTCACATGGTATCACAGAGGGAAAGCTAAAGAAAAGCAGAAAATAGTAAAAAAGAAAGAAACAAAAAATTTGTCTCCCCTGTTCGTGCAGGTCAAACATTCTGTGTAACCTGAGGTAAGTGCTGCTTATCCTAAGAAAAAGGGGTAAAACCAAATGCAAATTGCCCGGGTGCCAACAAAAATATAAAAAAGCAATAATGCCATCCAGTTAAAAACAAAAAAAGAACCAAAAAAAAAACTCCACAGCCTTTACTGTCTGTAAAAACAATCCAAAACTTAACCCTTTTCATCATTTTGGCCAAACAGCAGCAGTTCTGGACAACCATCCAGAAAGAGGCCACCACAAGGGCTCTTCCCAGCTATTCTGTGTATGCAGAACCAATGCTCCCTTTCCATCCTGCCCCTACTCCATCTTCCAGCATTAACAGAGCCCACCCTGCCCTTCTGGAAGTGGGAAAGTCACTTCTGTATTTCAGGTATTTTCTTCTGTTTGACCTTTGTTGTTTTTCACCCGTAATTTGATTCCTGTCTTTCCATAAATTGCAATCTGTTCTTTACATGCAGGTTTAACACACTCTTCTTTTTTCTTTTTTTTTCTCTTGCAGGGAATAATATTGTAATTTCTAGTTCTACAAAACATGTAAGTCTTGTTGCTGCCCACAGTAATAAATTAAGACATTCTAGAAATATGGTTTGTTTTTACAATGTATGTTTTCATTCACTTGGAAAGAATGGGTTCTACATAGAAATAATTGAGGAAATGTAATTATACAGAAAATCTTAGTAGTTCTAAATATTGTCCCTAATATTATTTTGTATGTAAAATCTAGGAAGCTGTAACACCAGAATTTCCTCTTCTTTCTCACTTTTTCATACTAGGATAGGAACGGTTACAGGAAGGCTCTGTGCCAGAATCACCAGTGTCTCAAGGGCTTGAAAATCTCAACCATCATCTCATTCACTGGGTCATGGAAGGAGATGCACTTCTAAATGGATGTGAGAGAGCTGTGAGTGAAGTCATACAATGCGTGGGACTGTGATGCTATCCTGTCCCTGGGCATTTTGTCTTCTAACTTCATTTTTAAAGCACAGACCCCTCTACTTGGCTAATCTTAAAACTCCTGTCCCCCAGTCCTGTGGTTTCTCTTCTATTCTATAACCCTGGTTGCCAGATTTTTCTGTCAATAGCTGGCTGATTGGGACAACCAGCTTCTTCTGGCACACAGGGTCCCCAACCAGGAAAGAGCCATGTGCTCAATATACTATGAAATAAAATATGCAGCTGGAGCTTAAATGACAGTCTATTCCCAGTAAATAAGATCTGACAATTCTAAAGAATATATTGAAAGTGTAAGACTTTATTCATATGCTGGTCAGAACAGCTCCTCAAAAATATCTTTCCTTATCCATCTGTCCTAAATCAATTCAGTGCAAAAAAACCAACTAAATAACGAAAAGAAAAAAAAAATGCCAGAGAATACACACACTCCCAGTAATAACCTCTGATCATCGAGTATCATGATGGCAGAGAGCACCCTATATTCCCCGAGTTCCGTTACAGTGTGCGCAGGAAATACAACGCAGAATAAGAATCATTAAGTGCTTCTACTGTTGACACCTCTTTAAATAGTGCCCCATGCATACAGGTAGAAAAGAAACAAACTGTGAGGAAAAGTTGCTAAGAGTTCTCTATACTCAGCAGAGTATAGAGAAAGTGTTTACAGTTTGGTATCCTCTTCTTTTTCCCGTCTAAGAATGCTCTATTCTCTGCACCAGAAATAAATCAGGTGCCCTTCTGGATTTTATGAAGAATATTTAAAAGACAGATATAAAAATGGCATAAATTTAAAATATTAACAGTAAAATAAAAAAATACAGTGTGGAAACTGTTAATAAGCTTAGCATTAACAATCTGAATTCCTTTAAATTGTACCAAGAGTGACAGCCATCACTTTATCCTCACAGGTTTGCATGTACATTACCAAATATACCTACACTGTATTACCACTTTATTCCGGCAAAAGGAGATAGCCTTTGCTTCAGCCAGCAAGTCCTTTACTTCTGTGCTAGAGTAATTAAAAGCAAAGCTGTAAAACTTCTAATTCCTCCAAGGATTTATTGAAATCCCACAATTTTTTTTATTATCTTTCTGCAACGTACTATTTATAAATCCTGCCTTTGAGACCTTCCATGCAAGCTATTTTGTAAAGCACATTTAATTTGCAGAGTAATCTGGCTCCACCAAGTGACGATTGCTGTGATTGCTAGTCAACACCTGGACCAACAAAAATGGGCACTAAATATTGAACTAATTTGGTAACATTGGGATTTTGTTGGAGAACTTTGAACTTCATCAATTCATACATTTTAAACAGCTTATTTTGTGGTAGTGTAGATGGTAAGTGAAAACACTGAAGCACTGTAAAGAACTTATCTGTCCCACTTCTCCTGGATGATGCTGAAACTTTGTCATACAAAAGTACCCATACTATTTGCAACTCCAACAACAATACCTATGAAAATCATTGTAGTAGGGTAGAAGGGAGGCAGGAGAGTAAATTATTTCCCTCAAATACATTCCACAGCTTCCAGATGCTATGCAGGTACATAACTAGAGAAAGTCTGCTGGAATATGAGGAAAGTGTGTGAATGAAGTTACTATGTAGTCTTTAACACAAGGTCTGAAAGAACATGCTTCGGATGGCTCAAAACAAAGCGGAGAAGCTTGCTGAAAATGACAGGCATAAGGAAGGCTATTCTAATATGTTTTCTGCATACTGGTTTTGAATGACAGGATATTCTGAGTTTTTTAAAGCACTCCAGAGTGAGGAGGCTGACGGCCAGGCACAAACCTTGCACAGCCAGTGAAACTGAGACTGTTTTGGATGCTGCCTGCATAAGCTTTGTGAATCCCCTCAAAACACCGCGCTTATCTTTTTCAAGCTCACGGGGGCATGAAAAATTAGATCTGCTGAAACTTGAAACTACCATGAGACAGCTGATACATTTTAAATGTCATTGTTAGTAAGCCGTAAATTTTACCATAAACAGTATGATTTCCTTTATCATCCTTTGCCTGCAGTTTTGTTATTTTTGGTGAGGAAGACTACGGAAAGTCTGAGCAAGCTGTCTTTTGTTAGGTCAGAGTTCTACTTCAATTAATTATTAGCAGAGATACCACTAAAGTGGGTCAGCAGCTATTGGAAACTATCATAAACTCATTCATACAAATACACACGTGGGCGCACACGCACGGGGCATACAGACTATTAGAAATTCAGTCAGTATTCAGCATTATAGTTCTCTCTGCCACTGTCCCTAGTTACAGAGGCATATATGGGCTATAGAATAACACAGACAGTATTTGTTTTACTTGTGTGTTCCCAGTTACGTGTTCTGATCCTTTGAAAAGACTGGATGAGGAGGAAGCCCCTCAAGACAATGGGAGATAACTCAGCACGCTCAAAGGAGAGAAAGTCAGAGGGACCGCAAGATGGAATAGACAGAAGATTCTCAAAAAAGAACAGCTTGGCTCCAGAAAGACTGGAAAGAACTTCCCAAACAGGATTGCAGAGAAATTGTGGGCACTCAGCTGCTGAAATCCAGGATCTGTTGGCGAAGTGATGGTGGGCAAGAAGAGAACAGTGCATAAATCTTATTTCTGTTCTGTTGCCTCAAGTTGCCTTAAGTTTTCTTTATATAAAAAAGTAGAAATGCAACTTTTCATTTAAATTAAGTGTGGCTTCTTTTTAGTTTAGCTTTTTTTTTGTCTTTTGGGGGAGCTCATTATAAGATGAAAGTGTGAGGCATTTCCACATCAAAGCTGTGCTCCACTCTGCATCTTGTCACAGGAGGGAACAGACAACCTTGCAGACCAATAGAAGCTGCCAGTGTCCTAGATCCTGGTGTTATTCTGAGAAAGGGTAGGGGGTTGTGAATAAAATAACAGGGAAAATCACCTTTGGATCTGAACTGATTCCTTTTGAAGAACATATTGAGATGCTTCTTGAAGCCAGATTTTTGCTTAGATTCTTTGTCTTCTTGTGTTAATCTGTCACTGCACATAAAGTAAAAAAAAAAAAAAAAAAGACACTGTCCTTGAAGATCAGGGGGAAAAAAAAAAACCAACCTTTTTTTTTTCTCAGACCAGGATTCTGTCCTTAGCATGCTGGGACTTTATTCCTTTGGAGTTATAGAATCTGTATGATTTATGGACTTAAACATCAATTAGTGGGAATAGAGTCCTTGGAATCTTGAACAATTAGTGTTAGTGTTACTGTCTCTAACAAACACTAGCAACACAAAACTCCACTGGCCCATAAGAACAGGGTTAAAATCATATTTACCCCAAACCGTAAACTGACTGTCCAGCAAATAGCAGCTTAATCAAGGAGAAGAAAGGAAGGGAACAGGTAGGTAGAATAAAATACAAATAAAAAGAAGGAAGACTAGATCCTTGTAAAATCTGTGCTGAAGGCTGCACTGAAGGAAAGAAATACTCAGTTGAAATGTCTGGGGAGTAAGATGATAATTTTGCATTTAAGTTGCACTTTGGTTCAAGATTTCAGGACCAAAAAAAAGCCAAAGCGTGTTTTCATGAGGCAACAAAGAAGCCACAATAAACCAGTACCAAGGCAGACACATGAAAATATCATCTTTAGCAAAAGGAATATGGCAAATGCAGACTTACTCACTACTTCCTCACTAGTTAATACTTTCTGATGGACTACAGAAGAACATGGACTAAGACCTGAGCCTCTTTACCATCAAATAATGCATAGTTTGATAAAATAAATAAAAATAACAGAATTAAAATAGGTTGGCAGCTGCGTAAGATGAGGTAATTCAGCCTACAGGCAATCAGATAAAATATGATGTGCCCACTGAACTTCTATCTTATGCGTAGCAGTACCTTTCTCCTATTTCTATAACTTCTGTGTTTCTACATCCATTTTACCAAAAAAAAAAAAAAAAAAAAGGCCCAGGTTACCTATCATTTCTCAGCTGGGCTAAGTTGACCAAGAGAGCACGTGTGGCGCTGTACTTCCTGTTCCGAGTGGAGCAGCAGCCAGCATATCTGACGGAGGAGAGACAGTATCCATAGGAATGCAACTAGGAAAGCCAGAAGTAGTTTTATCTGCACATACACAACAGGAACATAGGCCGACGCTCCTGTGACAGTCTGCATCTACTCTTTCCAAAATAAAAATGGTAGGAGAGATGTGTAGGAAGGTGAGTGAATGTTGAGTGGGCTCAGTGTCTGCACCTTCATTTTCCCTACATCATAGGTACAGAAAAACTGTCATTTGAGCAACTCTGTTTAGATTTGTGCTTATTTCTCAGCAAACAATTACTTCATTTTAATTTCTCTCATGAAATTTCTACAAAATTGCTTTGTACTAAAGCATTTTGAAAGTTTTCCATTAGGTCTTCTCCCAGCCTGTTTATATCACAAATTGTTGGCTTAACTACAGTGAAAACATTTCTGAGAACATATTGATTACATCAAAATTTGTGACGATATCTTAATTACTTTCTTCACTAATATTCAAGCATTTCAAAATTATTTTATCATTACAAATATGATACTCCATTTCTATTGATTTAAATATTGTTAAGATTGAAGGAATTTTGGCCACAATATCTAATTGTTCAAATGTTCTTAAATTTTAAAATACATGAATCACACAAAATAAACTAAAAGAACCATGGAACATCCACTTAAAACACAATCTTTTTCAACACACTGTTTCTGTGCTTCCTCTTTCTTAATACAATCTTTAGTTCTTACCATACCTATGGTATCTGGATATAAATATAAAATACCAATATTGGTATCTTTTAATTCTGATTTCTCCAATAAAATTGAGGAAAAGTATTCTGAAAAGAGAGAAAACCAGATGAAATTTTGAGAATGAAAAGCTGTAACACTGGACGCTATTATACATTTGCCAAGTGAGATAACAGAATGATAAAAGGTAGTGAGATACAGAGAAGTAAAAGTAGAGAAAAGTGCAAAGATAACAGCGCTCAGAGAATTCTGCCACTGTTCCGCTTTTCTGTCAGTCAAAAATCTTGCTTGTCATGTTTGAAGTTCACATCAGCTGCAGTTCAGTTGCCTTTCCATATCTCTCTACCACTACCACGCCACTTACAGCTTTCTCTGGTGACAGATTTGCTTCAACTGTTCAAACAAACATCAGAATGTTAGTGGCAGGCTAAGCTACAGAAACAAAACAACCCCAACCCTTATAAGCCACTTTAATGTCAAACTTTAGAATGTCATTTTGGGCACATCACTATTACTTCTGTTGATCCTCATGAGTGCTAGTCTTTCAAGTCCCTCACTTCTTACAAAGAACTGCAACCTTAGTGTGAGCTAAATTATCAACAGGGGCACCAGGTGATGACTGGGGTGTATTGCTTTGTTACAGCGCTAACCACTCATGTTTTGCCTGTTTTCTGTCTAATATTACCCACAGCATTTCCCACAAACTGGTTAAGTAATAAGATGACCCTGCTTATTTTAATATGGGCAGAGTACCTAGAGCAGCACCAAACGGACTACTGCTGGGTAATGATGTTTGCTTCCTTGTATATCCTTGGTTATAAATTACACCCTATCTTCCCTCTGTTGTTCTCTGTGGTGGACTGGCATAATTAAAAAGTGCTTGCGCAGGACCTGTTGTGTGAGAACAAAGTGTCAATCTATATCTATGTCTTCTACCTACAAACAATGATTAGCTCTTTGAAAGTCATTCACCCATGACCCAAACCTCTGAGAGATGACTGCAGCAATACAACCTCAGCAGGAAGGAAAATTGCTTTTCCACACTTCATAAAAATCCTCCTGAACCGAATATTCTGACCTAGAAGCAGAGATGGTGTCTAGATGTGTCTTCCCTGCGCAATGCCAGTGTGCTGTAGCCAATGTGCATGCAGAATGCTGCTATTAATCTGTCTTCTGTCCTTCATCGTGTTTTACCAGTGGCTTTAGGAGCCAGTAAGGATTGTACAGTGCCTACTGCTCTAAGGCCTCAAACAAATACTTGTATTTAACATGTACATATAGAGTAGCCATGCTTAAAGAGAAAGGTAAAAGGAAAGAGATCGGTTCTAATCCTAGGTTTGCCCATATCAACCACGACCCTCTCCACTGACATCACAGTACCTATAGAGGGGAGGTATATATGAGCAAGAAGCTGATGGCCCTCTGCTCCATCAGGATCCAGGGTTTCCACACATATCATTACATGGTTAATATTGACCTCTCAGATTATAACCAGTGTTTTAGCATTAAAAAAAGCTACACTAAGATATGCCCTTGTATCCAAGAATGAGTTTATTTCCATTATATCAGATAGTATCATCATTGTCCACACCAAGATCCACTATGTAGGTAAGAGAGCGCATTTTTGCCTTTGTCTCTTTATGCCACTATTCTACTAGCGTGACTCTGACCTATTTATCAATCCGGAAAAAATAATTAGTGGAAAGCTACATATTTATACAAACACTATAGGGGAAAAAAACAGTTTTGTCAGTAATATTCCATTCAACAGTTAAACAAACTTTAAAGCTTCTTAAAAAAAAAAAAAAGTTTACTTACTTAAAACTACCTGGAAACCCAGAACCAGTGATAAGTCTCACTTCAGTAATGTGAGACAGAGGCTGGTATGAGATTTCAGGGTAGAAGATCTGAGGGGGAGGAGGTTGCTTCTGACTGCATGCTCTGTAACTGCTGCATATTGGAGAAAATCAGGATTCTAGTCAACTGGCAGATGGTATAATGAAATTAAGATACATACTCAATGGAAACATTGCTAAAACATTAAAATTTTGATATATGCTTTATTGATTCATGATTTCTCCTTTGCTCGTTATATCCATGTAGTTTCAAGATTTCAGATTGGTACTTATATTGTTGTAATAGTGCCATGGGATCGAGACACCATTCTGGGATTCAGGATTTTCCTTAGCGCTGAAAGATTTTGTGGCAACTCAGATGAGTATATATCACAGTACTTATAATTAATTACGTCTGCAGTGGAAGAGACAGCTGTATCTGACCCATCTAAAAATCGTTGCATAAATTTTCCTCTCTGGAATCTCTCTCATGAACAGACCAAGATACTTATTAACCTTTCACCTCCTTACTTATATTAAACTGATAAATAATTGAAAACATTTTAGAATATACATGTACATCAAAAAGACACTGATACAATTAATGTAGGTGTGCTGATTTATAGCTTATTAATTTTAGCTTAATGAAACACGTTGTCTCACACTTCAATTAACTCATGCTTGTTTTCCTCTTATGTATGTGGTTTTGGCTCTAAGTAGAACAAAGTATTTTTGAGAAAGAAAAATATAAAGAGATGTAATTAGAAAGTGGTTACGAATAACTTAGAATATAGAATGCACTACTAATAACATATTCCAAAATAGAAGTGGTCTGAAGTTTTGCAGCTTATGGGCCCAATTCGATAAATCATTCTAAAATGTGAAAGAAATAGCATATATAGACATACATAAAAAAATAATGACACCTAGATGACACTCACAATTCTTTTTAACCTTGCTGAAGGACAAATACAAATTGACTGGTTGTCAAAATCTTTTCAGCTCATTATTTCTACAGGATTTTCAGCCAAACTTGGTCAAGTTAGTACACAACCTTTTTGCTCAGGTAAGTCTGTGCCAGCTTCTTCAAAAAATGTTTGCTGCTTTTCTGTTTCAGGGAAGCAGTGGGTGCATCTTACAGTCCCCACAGCTCTCACCTACCAAATATTCTTAGACTCCTGATATGACACTTCCAAGCTGATGATAGCTACACACATCCTACTCAAAACTGATTAGAACTGAACGGTTTGAAGGCAGCTCACAAATGAGCCATCTGATGGTCAAGGAGAAAAGCACTGCAAGGCAGCATGACTGTCCAAGTCACAAGAAATGAGAACAAAGTTGACTCAGCAAGCCATAAGAATGTAAATGATATTCCCCAACTCCAAAGGTAATGGAAAGCACAACAGTCCTGTGTGCCACTAACCAGTCTCACTCTCCAGCTAAGGGAAGGAAATACTGGCAGTGCATGAGCCACTTCTAAGGATGTGTTCAGAGAACACTTTGCAGTATTAATTAATTTGGTATTACACACAATATTGTATTTTAAACACTTTTTCTTTGTCCTTACAGTATACACTGCATTGCAAACATTGTAGTTTCCACCCCTGTATCTTGTTTTGATAGAGGTAGTGAAATATGAGTCATATCTACTACCCTAACCTAATTGAGCTACTCTGATGGTTAAAACCAGATGGTATAAACATCATCACCACCATTCCCTGATGCAGGGCTGGACATGAGGCATCTGAAAAGATGGGTGAGCTGTTTGGGTATCTGGAGGTTATACAGCTGCCTGCTTCAATAAAAGCTTGTCATTGGTCACCATATCATGGCTGCTATTCTGACCCCTACTGGTGATCACCAAAAATGATTGAAAAAGTAAATACAGTGAGTCTAATCATCTGTCCTTATAGACCCATATAAATTTATCTTGTTATTGAAATCAATGGGAGTTTTAAAAATATTTTCTAGCAAGGACTGAATTATCAAGACCTCTCATGAGTGTCCACTAGAAAAGTTAAAATTCCATTTATTCGAAGACTTTGATATTGTAGAGATAAAGGTAACTAATTAATATTCCGTGGGATATTTCATAGCTGATTGCTTGCTTAATTGGGAAGAACAACTTTCTAACTTTGAGCCCTTTACATAGACCACTAACAGAATGCATTGGACATCAGCATGTCACACCACACTGTAATTGCATGAAGCAACTGTTTCCTTGTAATATGTCAGTAAATCTAAGATGAAAGCAAATCTTTTAATACTCCACCAAGTCCAGTCACAGTAGCAGCTGTTTTGCCACATGAGTACACCCGCTAGAAATAAACTAATAATCCAGAGAACCTCTGGCATCAATCACAGCATCAATCTTCATAGAGGAAAATGTGAAGTTGCTTATAGCAAAGAGTCAGTTGAGCTAGAAAAATCCACTACTAAGAATCCTATAAATAAATAAAATAATACAGAGGGTGTAACCTGCAAATACACGAATAGAAATACAACTGTCTTGAGATGAGAATAATGCAGAAATGAGCACACCTTGGTAACAGTGAAAATGAGATTATCAGGAAATAGAAATTCAACATTAAAAACCAAAGATAATCTGCAGAAAGATCCCAAAGTGTTTCTGAAAGAGATGTAACAAAATTGGTGGGTAACATTAAATAAAAAAGAAAGAAAAAAGGTGAAGAGAGTTTTTTTAATCTTGATATAGATATGCTCAGGAAAAAAAAGTAATTAAGAGCAGCACTTAGATAGCGATGAGGAAAGCATTCTTTTTCTATCAAAGCATGGTTCATTTAATCACAATCAGTGTATTCATGTCAAGCAAATGAATGACTAATAGCTAAAAAACCTTACCAGCATTGCTGGAAACTACCCATTGCTATTAGGCTGAATGCAAAACACCTGCTAGCTCTGAGGGAGACAAAGTTTGTAGGGAAAAGTATTACTTTTGGTTAGAATAGCTGGTGCTTAGCTGAAAAAAGAACCCAAAACAACAATCCCCCAAGCTCCCAGAACTTGAGTTCAGTGAGACAATTTCATCTAATGTTTAGAGAGAGCTGTTTGCAAGGCTGAGAGGCTGTTAGCTGCTGTTGAGTGGAGGAGGGGGCCCAATTATTGCCCGTAAAACAGTGAGAGGCCTGTAGGATGTGGATACGAGGTTAATTGTACAATATCAGAAAAACAGTATTTCTACCAGGCATGTGATTTTTAATATCCAGTACTTCTTTGGTATTCTTCTTTTTTTTTCCTTTTTTTTCCTCAGGCCTATGGGATCTTTTGTTTGGTTTTGGGAGGGTTTTTTGGGGGCTGGAAGAGTAGGTTAGTAGGTGTTTGGTAGACTCAGTGAGCACACTGAAACAACCAAAAAGATGTAAAGAGAAAGTAAAATTGTGTTGTTCTCATTTTGTGTAACACTACTGAGTAGGAAGGCCTAGCACGTTACTTTGCTCCTAACTTGTCATGCCAAATCCTGAAGAAATTGCGATTCTTTCTGACATGATCTCATGTCTCAAAAGGGATCTTCACACTGCGCAAGGAACTGTGTTTGCCCAGCAACTTATTTGCTGACAGGAAATGCAACCCAAACTTTATCAGTATCTGTTGATGAAGTTATGAGAGTAAGTTAAATGGTATTTGCACTACTATAAAAACTACATATAGGAGGCCAGCTATTCTGAGCTGGAGAAACAAAATACACACAATCTTTCAATGAGCGGGAAAGGATAAATGCATACCTATCATGGACTACAGCTTCTGTCATGATCTATGAGAATTTTTCAAGTTTGAAATAAGCTTGCCACACCACATCCGAGCTGTAATGAATAAAATCAAGTAGGCAAGAGTAGCTGTTAGAAAAGATGTTGCAGCTACGAAATGCTAATTTCTCAGATACAAGAATCCCATTTATTCTACCGTTAATAAGGTATCACTTAGCTGGGGCTTTTTAATTCTCCCATCATAAAGCAATGTTTCATCAAAGTTTAGCACTCCATGTTCAAGATGGAGAGATATTAGCATATACTAATCAGTTACACTCGTTACAAAAAATGACATAATCAAAGAAAATGCCCATGGGGTGTATAGGGAGGTGAACCGTGGCCTCAAGCCTGGTGCTCCCCCAGGAGGCGTCCCTCACGGCCAGCCCACCAGCCTCACCTCAGCCCTGCTTGTCCTACGCTGCACGGCCTGGCCACGCATAAGCCTCACAGGGCGCCAGCTGCCATCGTATCGATGGGCTTTGGCACAGTTTCTTTCATAAAATAAATGCTCGAAAATAGGTTTAGCGCTGCAGCTTTTATAGCATTTTCATTTCGAGCCGCAACAGGAGGAGTTGGGAAGACTCCGCAAAAAGCGTTGTCCAGGAAGAGTGGAAAAGGCCCATCTCACTGCCTGCAGGCAGGCAACGGCTGGGAGTGCGATAACCAAAACTAATGCTTTTTCTCTCCTTGTTTTGCTGTTTAATAAACATCTCCTGTTCTGCCTCTATGTCTTTCCACTACGGCCGCTGAGGTGGTGCCGGTGAACACAGCCGCCGGGGGCGAGGGTCTGGCCGGGGGAGCCGCGGCGGGGTGCAGCGGGCGCCTCAGCCCTGAGCCCGACCACCAGCCGGAGCGCCAGGCCGGGCCTGCGACACCGCTAATGGCCGCAACGGCCTCCGGGGCGCGACCGCGCCTCCGCTGAGGACCGCCACCACCGCCGCCGCCGCCGCCGCCTCAGCCGGGGACTGCCGGGGGTGGGCCGGGCTGGCGCGCGCGGGGCGGGGCCTCCGGGGCCGCGCCGAAGGGCGGGGCCAGGCGCGAGGCCCGGATGAGGGCGGCGGCCGCCGCCCCGTGACGCCCCGCGCCGGTCCCGCCAATGGGAGGGCGCGGCGGTGCGTTTTGAACGTCGGGGAGCGGCGCCAACCGCCCGCCCGGCCGGCCGCGCGCGGGGACGGCTTACCAGCCTCCCCACCACCCCGAGGCCGAGCAGCCGTTGCTGCCGCTGTCAGGTGGGCCGGGGGCTCTGTGGAGGACGCCGGGCGAGGGGCTGCCGCTGCCGCCGGACCGGGACGGTATCGCCTCCGCCTGGGGCTCGGGCAGCCGTGTGCGTGCGTGCGTCCGTGGGAGATGCCTGGGGGTGTATGCGCTTTTCTGAGGAGGGACGGCTGGTCGGTCCGAGGGCGGGGGGGGGGGGACGACAGAGGTGGGAAGGGATGGGTGTCGTGAGGGGTTTTCCTTCAGTTAGGGGAGCCGGAGGCCCGCTTCCGACGCCTCGGGGGCGCCCTCACTACCGCCACCCCTCAGCGCTACCCGTCGTACCGCCCCGGTGCGGCAGTTTGGAGGCCTCGGCCTGGTCATCGCCCCGGGCACCGTGCGTTTTGTCGTTCAGATAATCGGCAATAGCGGCAGTAGCCACGCTGCAAAAATTGTTTTGAAAATGGCCACAGCTGTATGTTTTTCCGGCATTTGTGGGTCTCTTCTATGTGTGTATACGCAACTTATGAATAACGTAAGCTTTACTCTTGTTTATCTGTGCCTTTTCTTCTGGCGCTGGGGAGCATTGTGCAATACCAGCTTAATGAGTTCTTTACCCTTTATATTTCTAAAGGTAGAAGATGGCTAAATACTTGAAAAAGCCCTTCAAAGACACTCTGGGTGATATAAAAGAACGAATGAAAGAAAAAAGAAATCAAAAATGGACAAGGTTGGGTAAAATTAGCCAGATCTCCACTGTAAAGTGCAAAATAGCAGGTAAGATGTTTAAATATCTTAATACTTTTCATAAGTTTTTTATTTAAACCAAGCTGAAATACTCACTGTTATGTTGCAGCCAACAGCTCCATGCAAATGAAGAGCATCCAAGCAAACAACAGAGCTCTAGCTCAGGCTTTGCAAGAAGAAAAGATCAAACTGAGAGATGCCCAGGTTACCATTCTTCAATTAAGGAAAGAGTATCAAGATCTGAAGGTTCACATGTTTGACTTGCAAAGAAATCTTAGGTTCAAGCAAGCTCAAGAACTTAGTGAGGTATTTTTTCATAATAACTTTATGATTTAATGAAGCGGAACATCAGAATCTGTACCAATCCGCTGATATCTTTATGGTCTTAAATGTTTCATAAAAAATAATTCAATATATAGAACAGGTTTTCTCATATTTTCACCTAATCTGGTAATTAACTAAAAAATTTTTTCCTGGCTACGCTTTCTTCTTTAATTAAAATCCTATTCTGTAATTTTTACTTTTCTTTTTTTAAATCACAGTTGAAGGTACCTGATACAGGGATCCTCAGAATTTAGTCATCTCATAACGCTGGTGAGAGGATAACAGCAACAGTGTTATTTTCCTTCTTTTGTCCATTAGAATAAACTGTCAGCCTTGAATAAGATAATTTCAAAAGTTTCTGAGAATTTACTGAACTCGATTGCTCTCCTTGGCCCAGCAAAGAATTTGTGTTCCACAGGCATAGTAAGTACCTTTTCCTCTTGGTGAGTAGGATTTCTATTAATTATTCCTCTTTCCAGTATAGATGAACACAGCTTTTGAGACTTGAGGCTTAGTTTGGAGGTACTAGTCCCGCAGTTCCCAGTATGACACGGGGTCCCACTGGGGGGGGGGGCGGGGGTGGCGTAGTAGGTTGTTAGTGGGACTGAGGGTCTGCTACGAGGTGGGTAGCGATACCCTGATTTTCTGCGGGTATGCATCTTGCTCCCTATACCATCCTTGCAATTCCTTCCTCTGTCTGCTATCAGTATAATTGGGCTGGTGATGAATGTGCACACTTGCAGGAACTGAATATGTGAGATCCCAAAGCACTTTGTGTTAGCCAGCCAGAGAGAAAAGGAGTCAAGGGCTGCTTTGGCCTTTCTGTGGGTAACTTGGCTGTTGTCTAAAACTTGTATATGGTGCAAGCTTGTTTCAGCTATTTAGTCACAATAAGATTTATTTTGTTGACAGAATCGGAGTGTGCTTTCTTCAGTTCTTGAAAATAGTTCCAATGTCGTAGGACGAATACATTCAGTGTAAGTATCTTTTATAACTACCTATTTATATTTGAAAATTCTGTTACAGTAAGCTTAATTTTCTGACTGGAAAAAGGGAAGAAATACAGTGTAATGAAGTAGTTCATTGTCATAAAATGTATTGCTATTCAGTAAATACTACCTTTGGAATTTTCTCTAGAGGACTTCTACAGTGTGCTGATGGAGACGACCAAGTACTTCCAAGTGGGATGGAGGCTGATAGTGATAGAAATGAGCTGGCTCATTCTGTGTCAGAGATCTGTGAGGAATCTGACAATGCCGTTTCCTTAATCAAAATAGTTCCAGACAAAGGTAACTAAATTAAAGTATCAGATGTTGCTCTTTTTTGAATCGGGGGGGGGGGGGAGTAGTGAGTACAACTTTAAAATATAATTACTACCTTTGAAGTAACTGTCAAGTAATTTTCCACTTATCAATATCTAACCTTTATCATAATATTGGTAACTGGTAAACTTTTTGAATGAAGATGCCTAGCAAAATGGGGGAGGAATTTTAAAATGCTTTGTCTTCTATATACCTGCAATCTAGTTTCATTATCTACCAAACAGTTCAAGAGAGTAAAGTCATCTTTAGTCATACGTTATTGTTTATGAAATCAACAATTGTTAACAAAGCAAAATACTCAGAAAAATAAATGACCTGTAGTTATCTTTCCAAACATAAGTTTGGAGGAAAATCCTCGTGTAGTATACTTAACTGCTTTCTGTCTGGAAGCTGTATTAAACAGAGCTTATCTTGATTGCCAAATACTGGTTTGTATAACTCTGTAGAGAGAATTCCAAGAATAGTCTTAATTTTTGACATGTTCAGGATTTGCACACAAAACCTTTCCAGGTAGTTACTATTTAGCTTTAATATGACTTTTTCCTCTTCAATTACAAGGGCAAACATCTGATTTTCGTCTGGACAACATAGGGTCAGAGCTGGAAAATGTTTCTTTAAGTGGAGAGGATGGATTTGGTAATGTGTTACCAAAAAGTGTGTCCACCAGGCGTCGCTATTCAAAGATGAGAAATTACGATGAACTTTGCACTGGTGTCTGGGACCATTCAGAAGCACCTGATTCAACAAGAGAGCTTTCTAAACTGGATGAAATTAGACTTGAGGAAAGTCTAGAGGAGCATACTGTAGAAAACATAAATTCGGATATTTCTCAGTTGAATGAAAACAAGTTAAGCTCAGAGCTGGTGTTCAGGCGGATAGATTCTGACACTACACAGTTCAACTCAAGCAATAATTCTGATCATAAACAACATGACTGTAAAGGCAGAAAAGACTCTCAAGTAAGGAAAGAGAAGCATCAAAAGGGAAAACTGGAACGGCCTAAAATTACTCCGGGACAAAGACCAAAAAAAAGACAGGGTAAAGAGGCTTCCAAAAAAAAGGTGGATTTATTGGGTGGCTCTAGTGATGCTTATGACTTTCACTTTGAAGAACGTGTCCATCTTACACCTTTTCGACAAAATAAGGTGAATGGCACAGACACTGATGTGGATGACCAAGAAGAGTTATCTGAAACTAATGCCACCGAGTCAAGTGATATTGAAGATTCAGATGATAGCCTCTATGAGCCTTACAAGAGTAAATCGAAAAAAAGGAAAAGTTCAGTGGATAACAAAGATGCATCGCCAGTCCATGCAAAGCGAAGGTCTAAAAGATGTTTGGTGCAGCGTGAGCAGAAACTCCATAATGAAAAAGAGACTGAAAGCAGTAAATCAAGTGACAAGTCTATTAGTAAGTGTAGAAAGTGTTCTGTAACTGGTTTTGTTTCCTTGAGAGAGATAACATTGTTTAAGATATTTAGGCTTTTTTATTTTAGTTTTTTAAATAAACACAAACAGAATAACATTATAAAAATCATTAGATTCATTCCTTTGTCAGCCTTTTTTTTTTTTCTGTAGCAGAAATTGGAATAAAGATGTTTTAAGAAATTGGTCAACAATGAATTAATACTGTATTCTAGGTGTGTTTAATGATGTATTAAAGCTGAGGAAAAAGGAGAACAAGAGTATAAATTGAGAGAGAAGTGGAATAACAAAACACACTTTGCCTGGCACTGCTTAGTGTTAATTTATCTTTCCAAATTAATATCCTCTTATGTATTCTTAAGTGGAAAGATGAAGATAGTAGTTACAGCTGAGAGTTACTTGACGTCTAGTATGTTCGTTGACATTCTCTCTTAAGCTAGCTTGCCTGAATTGTCTTAAGTGTGCCTAATTCCTTCCCAGGGCAGCCTTCTGAGCCACCTCGTGGTCATCTCTGTGATGTCACCAATACTGCGTCACTGCTCCCCAACACTGGGAATGCAGCTGTTGTACCAGAAGGCGAAGGACCACACTCCCCAAAACGCAAGCGACGCTGTACTCTTACTGTGAACTATAAAGAACCAAGTGTTGCAGGGTAGGTGTCTTACTTTCCAGTTTGATACAAAGTTCATTATATTCAATTAAATGGAGGATTTCTGTGGGTTATTTAAATATTGGAAATAAGTTCTTAACAAAACACTCAAAGAGGGGTCTGATGTTAGCAATATGAAATAGTTAAGTGTAAAATTGAACCTGTTAGCTGAAAGTTAATGTTTTAAGTGGGGAACAAAACTCAACTTTGCCTTTTTTTTTTTTGTTGGTGTGTTAACAGGAAACTCAGGAGAGGAGATCCATTTACAGATACAAATTTTCTGCATTCTCCAATTTTCAAGCAGAAAAAAGATGCTAAACGTTGTTCTCTTAAGAAAGAATCTCTGTCAAAATACAATGAGAAATTTGTTGGTTGTCGTTGAGATTTGCAGCCCTGATAGCAAAACCATGCTCACTCCATGAAGAAAGGAAATCTTTCATCCAGGAAACTATTGTTGCACAGTAACTTATACAAATGTGCAATTATTTCTGTGTCTAACATTAAGGATATAAAACTATGGCATTTTGGTTTTAATCCAGTGACTTGTTTTTAAAGATAATTGAAGGCAGAAGACTACTTTTATAACTAAGGTGATTCCATTCAAACTCTTTTGAGAGGAAGCATCCCTACATCATGGATCTGTGAGTGTACCAGAAATATCTGATGAAAAAGATGGTGAATGTGATTTTATGACTTAAACCCTGCTTATCTCACAGTGGTTGGCAAAGGTGAACTTCGTGCACTTCAGATGAAATGGGGGTTGGTTTTTGGTTTTTTTTTTTTTAATAAGAATGTCTGTATAGATCTTGTTTATGTAATGGTTGTAGTTTCATATTGAAGCTCGTAATAAATGTTTTGGTGTTTGGAAACAGCCTGGAGTTGGTTGGTGTTCTTTTTTGCACCATAGTCATTCTGAAACTCTCTAGTACTATAGGAACTTAAGTAGAATTATTTAATTTCAAGTGCACTTGTCTTTCAGTGACCAAATCTGTAACAGCTGTTTATCAGGGAAAGAAAAAGAACAAGGTGATAGCAGAGCAGCCCAGGGCAGGCATGGTGGGTCTGGAAGGAGCCTGAGTCTAGTTTACCTTCAGAAGCATCCATAAAAAAGGCTAAGCCCCTCCTGCCCACCATTTGCTACCCTCTGAACAAGTACACTTCTACATGATGTGGAACAGGACTAAATAAATCTTGTGCAGGGAGGAGGGTGGGAATAAACCTCTTAATACTCCATAATTGTCTGTTAAGTAGTGGACAGGTGCAGGGTTTGTTTATGGTCTGCAAAATAAGTGTACCATCTGAGTAACCCATGGTAAGTGTAATTCACAAGCTCAGCACGGACTGCAGTTTGCTCCTATGGATATGATGTCTTGTGAATAAAAGAGTGTAGTAGACAAAAACAAGAAAACAGAATGAAAGTATTTTGAGGGTAAAAAATCAAAACTTGAACAGCTCAGTTAAAGAGGAGGGGGAGTAACAGCACCGTTGTAGCTCAGTTAGTATGGAACTGGTCACAGCTTTCCACACGGAATTCCCAGCTCAGATTAGTACGCTGTGCTGCCAGTGAACACCCAGGCTTTTTTGCATATTTTCTAGTGTACCTGGAAGATGCACTGACTGCACTCCTGTAGCTTCGCTGTGCACAGTTGTGAATTTGCTCCAGTGTGTATATTTATAGTGCAAAAACTAAGTAATGAAAAAAAGAGACCAAAATAAGTAGGATTTTATACATATATAATTTAAAACTATTCTGTACCAGTACAATATATTAATTTTACAAATGTAAAGTTCATCAGCTGTTAAAGCATTTGCAAAACCACATATCCTACCGTAACTTTATTGCACAGTATCTATGAAAATATTAATTCTTAAATTAGAAAACAAATGTTTCAATATAGAAGAGACAATCTGATTGAAAGACAATAAGAAAATCTACTCTGAAAATAACAAAATTTCACAGGATACCAAGCTTAACAGGTGCAGCTGTAGGTCCAATCTACAAAACAGGATTATAGCATCCATACTGGCTATTAAAAAAAAATACGCACTGTACCTTTGTTATAGATCCAAATGTAGGTCAGACTAATCTCATACAAAACACTATGGCAAGTCTAGTGTTAACATTTTGAATACCTTGTGTACCACGCTTACTACTCCCAGGTAGTTCCTGACATCTACTTGCTGAGTCGACTTGTGATTTTAACATTGCACAGGCATTTTGCAGGAATATATTCTTTGACACAGCACAGGATTGGGTTTGGGGTTGGGTTTTTTTTCAGTTTTATAACTACTGAATTTTACCAGTGTAATATCTGTAAATATAAAACACCAAGAATGAAAGTTAAACCTGCTTTTCACAAAAGCTATTATAATTTACAGTTACAAACTCTAATTAGAAAATGTCAAGTGACAATTTTTTGGCCTGTACTGATCACTGTTAAGAAGTTAGGTGTACCTCTTAAATGTAGTGTAAGCAGCAAAATATATATATTATATATATAAGTGCTCAATTTGAAGATATACTAACATGAGTTGTAAAATGTTAATATGTTCCTGGGTCTAAATAATCACAGTTAATAAGCATTTACAATAAAGCTTGGTAGAAAATCCAGTTTACCACAGAGCCAAGTACATAAGCTAGAAGCTGTCATATGTTGACTTCTTTTGTGTACGATAGTCTCTGAATCTCTGCTGAATAATCTAAAGAATTTATCAGTGAAGAGTAGCAAACAGGGTGGATCATGAAGTGCATCAAAACTTTAAGCTAACTGAAATTGTCTAGCGTATGCAAATCAGATTCTCTGAAGTTAATTTGGGTACTTATGTCCTGCATAAGCCAAGTCACTATGACATTACACATCTAGCCAGATATTTATTCTGTTTTAAATAGTGGTTACGAGAGTACAATTTGCAGGTAAAATATTTATCAAAACCCAAAATGAATAGAAAAACTTGCATCTATCAAAGATTACAGGCAGTCCTTTTTCCGAACTGGCTGCTCTTCTCTCACAGCTTCTCAACCAGCTGAGTGTTTCTTTTAAAAAATAATATCTTATAAAAAGATTCTACAAAGAAACAAGTGTTTCAGACCCCCCCCCAACTGTTGTTTTCCCTTACTGTTTTCTTTTTTACTGGAAAAAAAATAATAAAACTTTATCAAATAGGTACTGCATTAGGTAAGCTATAACATCTGTTGTCTGGGAATTTTCTTCATATCCCCAAACATGTGCAATTTCCCACATGTTTTGTGTGGGGTTTCTGAGGCTGTAGCTGATAAACTTATTACGAACATACGGTAACGGGCACACAAAAGAAATTTTCTGTAATTAAATACATTATAAAGCATTTTAATAAAATAATTTTCATAACTTCAGTATAATACATGTTTGCAAAACTAAAAGGGTTTGTAAAAGTGCTAAGTATTAAACAGAAGTTTCTTGAAGCCTTAAAGTTCCACAACTCAGATATATAACGGCTTCCCCTGCCCATAAAGTAGGCACACTGTTTGGTTGTAAAAAAGACAGTGTCACTTGTCAATTAATCCAGCTTCTTTAATTTTTGTGTAGAAGAATTTCTCCAGTATATTGGCACACTTGTAGTATTCACTCTCGGGGGGGTTGTACTCTCTGCAATTTGTAAAGACTCGCTGCAAGTCTGCCATGAATAATTTCTTAGACACGTAGTACCTATTCTTGAGACGCTCGCTCATTGTTTTGAGATCTGTACAGAAGAAAAATAGATTAACAGCGTTTGATTCAAATACTTTTTGTACGCAATATCTTTCTAGACTGATGTGCCATTTAACATGAGCTGGCAAAGCTAGGAGTTGGAATTCCTAATTGCCTTCACCTAAGGTGTGGTCCCTCTTTTAGCTTCAACAGCAACTGAGCCCCTGGAACTAAGCAACGTTTCACTGTAAGCATGATTTTGTGTAGAGTTTATTTTCTCTTCTTTAAAGGATTAAAAGCATCATTTTTTTTGTGTTCTCGTACTTCTTTGAGTTTGCTGTGGGGTATTAGGTGTCCCTAACTCTCCTCTCTAACTGCTCGGTGAGGCAAAGCTGTTGTCAGCTCTGCTGGAGGAGGCTTTAGGGGTGTACAAGCAAAGAATTCAAACATTGCAAAACTTGTATGTTAACCTAAAATCCTCACTTTTGCGCGAGCACAGCAGCGGAGAGATATCTGTCTATACTACAAGCACTACCTACAGCTTTGAAAAAAGATTAAAATTGTTCCACACTCTACATACATTTTAATTACCTCTTCAAAGTTTATAGTTATGTATCACTTTTTAAGTCATGTGACAACAGATCTCTCCTCCTTTCAGAGCATCATACAAAACCTTTACTTACAGAGTATTTTTTTAAGAAATGTTTTCCTTTATACTAAAATCAGTCATGCACAAATACGTAAATCATCTCAGTGTTCTCCACACGGTCACTTTCCCAGTAATTCTTACCAGGCATTTAAAAATTTCGTCTGCATTACAAGTGTTCAGGGAGCGAGTACAGGAATAGAAGGTGTGGGAGGTGTGCTGGATGCCTTGGCTCTTCTCACCTCAGATGCTCTAATAACTATTTTTTTAGCAATGCTTGAGCCAGGCTTCAGCAGCACCTTTGTGTAACCGTAACAGAAATGGCTGAAATAGAGAAGACCTACTGCCAACAAGTACTGCAAGGAAAGCAGAGACCAAAGACCTCCAATGCAAAGAAATTAAACCTTAAGATTTAAAAACGCGGTTGTGCGTATTTTTGGTTTGGTTTGGTTTCGGGGTTTTGTTTTGCTTTTTTTTTTAAGGGAGATTTGACTTTGGTAAAACAGAGAAAAACCCTGTCAAACTGACAAGAGGGGATTATTTAAGAAACGTTTGATAGATGCTCTCAAATACCTCTTCCAATGATATATAACTTGCCATTCACTAAGTGTTGCACAGTATCTTGCAAAAGCAAGGGCTCATTCAGTTCCCCTTAAGTCTGAAATTTAGGTGCCTACATCTAAACTAGATGTCCATAGTCTTAATTATATTATCCAGCTGAGAAGGCTGTTCAGCTCACCCTAAAGCAAACACCGCCTGGCTGGTCAGTTAAACTGCTCTCCTCTAACCAGAGTGAAAGTTTGGCTCCATCTCTCACTCAGCCATACAGCTTTTGTATTGCGGATGAAAAGGAAAAAAAAAACAACCACCAAATGGTATTTCTTGAAAATAAGCAGCTGAAAGGCACTTAAAGTAGGGCAAAAAAGTGTTTATACATCAGAACTGACATTAAGAGGTAGTAAAAAAAACCCTACAGCCATACCTCTCAAATATTGTACAACTTAGTCTGTATGCAAACATAAAAGACAAATGTTATATCTGGTATGTGATAGCACAAGAAAAGACAATGCTGTTTCTTTTTAATTGAAATTATGTCTGAGTGATTTTTGTACAGTATCAGCATGCTGGTACGAAGAGCAGAAAGAGAGCCCAAGTTGATGACGAATCAAAACGTGGTTTAGTTGTGCTGGGTTCCTTAGCTGAAAAAGCAAAGCAAAACTAAACCAAAGACCTCAGCTTAATCCTAAAATGAGAGCTGCTTCCCCCACCTCCAGCGTAATACATCTGAACACGGAAAGGACAGGCAACATTCCTGCTTTGGGTTTGCCAACCCAGGCACCAAGTGCTCCATAACCACTGTTCAGATTAAACAGCTACCTAGATTGAGCCTTCGCTCAGAAAAACAGAGAGAGCTCTGCCAAGGGACGACGTCAACATTCTTTTTCTTCATTGCTAGAAAATACACTTGTGTCAGGGATACAGGAAACAGGCTGCTGTTTTATAAAGTACGCATATATTTGCTATTCAGAAATGATAAATTGAGTTAAAAAATCATTAAGCCAAATTGGTACACACAGGCTAGAAGCCTACGCAAAGCTACATGAAGGAACACTCTCATTCTCTGAGAAACTGATTGATAGTAGCCTGCAACAAACTTGTATTTCATTCTCTAATAACATTAAAAGGTACAGAAACTGTAATCAGAAAGATGGAGGTGAGTATTGCATAAACAATGAAGTAGTAGCGAGATTCAGTTTTAAATTTGCTGCAAAACAAGCATCTGTTTAGAACAGCACTGAATCATCATTGAAATTATATGACCCAGCAGTCAAAAGCAAAGAAAAACGTCATTAGCAGTTGTGTACTTCCCTTTGCAAGTAATCCTGCATAAACAATAGCTGCATGATTTAAAAACATAAATAAATAAATAAACAACCACCTCGGGCAACTTAGGCAGATCTAAAATACAAAAATAAAAGTTATCTTACAATCAGTTGCGTGAAGCATTTTCCTACACTTAAATTGGAGCAAACTGTTAAGACTTAATTAGAAAACCCTGGTACTTTTGAAAAGGGTTTCTCTGTATGATTTAGAAAGCTTATATGTGTTTTTCAAAACAATTCAAATGCTCGGGTGTTGCTGAAAGTTTGGCCTTGAGACTTTTTTAACATACCAGTAGGATCTGTAATGACCAGTTACCACACACAAGAACATATCCGTACAACTCACATAAACCAGCTCAGTCCTGAAAGTTTCCAGCTGACTGCGCCGTTTAAAAGCTTGCTAGGGCTCTCTAGGGCATACTAAGATTTCACATGTATACGCTATAGATGCTTCACAAAGGTCACAAAGCAATCATAAATTTCAAATGACAGCATCGTACTCTTGGCACTTCAGAGCTGCACGCTATTCAGCTGAAAGTAGTATCTTTAAACATAAAACAATCAGATTACAATTTATCTGCTATGTCTCCAGCTATAAAGATTTTTAAACTCTATACTTAAAAAATGTTAATGGCATTACCCATGGGAAACCTTATAACTTCATAATATCCAGGAGCTTCTGTTCTCTTCACAGGTTCCATGAAGGGCCAAGCGCTTTGATGGCTCTTTGGTAAAGAAAAAAGTAAGGTATCTAATATGGAAACTCTATATTGGAAATCATTTAAAAATCTTTACAGAAGGTAAACTAGGACTAGCACTCACCTTCACCTGTTGCAGGATGGTTTTTAACGTGCTGTAAAGTTGATCTGGATCCTTGGGCTCCTTACTTGAAAGAAAATATGAATACAAGAAGATTAGCTTGAATCCCTTATCTTTGTTCCTATGATGTGCATCTTACCTAAAAGCAACTCCAAAGTTTCAAGCATTTTATGGAAGAAAGAAAATTAAAAAATAAAAATAAAAACCTCAACCAAAACCCAACACCCTCCCCCCGATCCTCCCCCCCCCAAAAAAACCCAACACTTAAGAACTCATTCCCCCTTGCAGATTATTTATCTATTTTCCAATGGATGGAGGGAAATATCAAATGACATTGTTTAAAAACTTTTCTCAAAGGAATCTCCAAACTGCTTCACCGTTTTACTTTGTGCAGCACTTACCCTCTTTCTTTTCCGCTGGGTTTCCAGCCAGTCTCTCCTGTACACCAACAAGATGAGGGAACTTCAGTAGGTCAAAACATTAACTGAGTTATTGCAACTCTAAAAGATAAGCCATTTCAGCACTGCTGCAGTAAAATGGGTTTGTTTTAATAAAAGCTACTCCTAATAAATAACACAACCATCTAGCCTACAGCCCCATTCAATTTCCTACATGCCTCCCTCCAGACTGCTGAAAAGATTCTAAAATATCCCTACATGAAACACACATTTTTTTCAATAATTCAATACATATTTTACCACAACCTCCGTAAAGAATAATGATGTCAAAGTTATCTAATTTCATTCCCTAGGGATAGAGAATAAATTGCAGAAAAGCACAGTTGGAAAAAATCTCCCAAAAGATGATACTTAAATCTTATAATTCTGTTTTGTCCTGTAAGTCCACGTTTAACACAGAACTCATCCTTGTACATTAGCGCAGTGCATAACAGTGGTGCCAGAGGGAAATTGCTGACTACACTGTGATATAAATCAAACAGGGATCACATACAAATAAAATTACACACATGTACATAAAAGAGGATCAACCTAGGATGCCTTGGGGAAGTCTCAAAGACAGTAATTGTAACAGAAACACAATCATCTTCACAGAAATCAAGTCAGCAGACCAAAACAATTACATTTTAATCAAAAAGAAATACGTGACTACATTAGTATTTCTAGTCTTGGACCTTTCTTGGGCTGTTCTGCTTCTGTTCTACATTGAAAGAATACTAAAATACATACTAATTCCAGGAATGCTTTCTATAGGAATCTGCCGTACTCCATCTTTGAAGCAAGAAAGGCCAGGATAAACTTTTCGTATCTGAGCTTGTTTCCTTTCTATGAGCTTTTTAATGATCTGTAATAAAGCAGCAGAGAAAACAAAAAATAATTGCTTTGCTAAAAAGTAACCTAGAGGATTAATGCAAAACTGTGACGAACAGAAACGTTTCCGCTTCCTAATGTTATGGTCCTTATAGATCCACTGAAACTGGTCACAGCGGGGAGCTACCTGGCCAACCACTGATTCTGCAGAGGAGGCTACCAAGTCTCTCGGCTGCCTATTTAGGCACAAATCTGGAAGAAAAGGAGTCATTGCTTGCTGTATTGATCCCAAGCTGCACAGCTCGTGGTAAGATGGCAGCAGAGGTAGGGAAGGAAAATCCCTGGAAGCAGGTTTGGGACCTGGCTCTAATTCTAACAGCTGGTGCTTCTGAACTGCTTCAGCACAGCTGGTCAGGTATTTCAAGGCATATATTAAATGCATATATATGTTCATATTCCAGTATTTTAGAAATATCTGTTCACTTTGGAGCCTCCATAGGAGAGAGAGATGTCAGAGATGGTTTTACTGAAGATTTTCTTTTGAGGAAGTCAGAATGACACCACTCTTTGGAACAGATATTCTACTCTGCTTGTAAATGCCAGGAAAGGCTTTCCTAATTCTGGGGTACATTCTCTTCTGCTTTGCAATCTTATTACCTCAATTCGAAGTAATTTTCTTTGGTGTTCTTGATACGCATTTAGACGCTCCCCTAAGCTTTGTGTGTCCTGAATGTGTCATTTTCAAAATGGCTTACTTCGTAACTGCGAGTAAACAAATGTGCAGCCACTCAGACCACCGCAGTTTGAGAGGCTATTTTCTTTGGAAATAATAAAGATGGACATATTTTTATTTTTAAGGATCTTCACTCCCCCACACATAGTACTTTCTCTCAAACAAAAGGAAAAGAAGAAAATCGGACTTTCAATAGAGGCTACAAATGTTAAGAGAAATACAGTACACAACAGCACCATGGCTAGATTTCAGGTATTTCCAACTAATTGTGAAATCCACCTTAAACCCTTCTTATAATTTAGGAACTAGTGGCTCTTCCTGATTAAAACAAGCTGTTCAATCAGTAACACTGATTACTCATAAGTCAGCAGGTCACAAAGCTTTGCACAAAAGGGATTTTTCATATTTTTCAGAATGACTGTAAATTAGCTACAAATTAGGCAGGACAAACTCACAAATGGTGGTCTGCAACCCGTACCCAGTGTCGGGTGCCATGGTCTTAGCAGCCATTAGGCATATACTCTAATTCTTTAAATAAAAGCTCAGATCCCATGAAAAGCTTCACTTCTAAAAAGTCAGGACTACTAGAGTAGTCTGATGTCCAGTGTTAGCCAATATCAGCAGCAAGCCAAATCAGTATGTAACCCACACTGTCAACGTTCAAAACTCTAATTATGTCCAGGAACCATGTTCATTGCTTTGGATGTGAGCAGACAGGTGAACATTCTTTGTAAAACTGCAGACTGTGAGGGCTATTTCCAAATTTCCTTGTAACAGGGAGAAAGAAAAACCTGCTCTGAGTGCCAAACAGGCAATCCTAAAATGCACTTCCACAGGCGTACATGTAATGTATCGTACTCAGATATTGTCTTTCTGCAAGCGTGGGCCAAATAGTTCTATTGGAAGGAAAATGATTGTTACATAAAGAGGCATTTTAACAAAATAAGAAGTCACGAGATTTGACCAACCTTGAAAGAACAAGTTATCCTTGTAATTTCTATTTCTTTAAAAACACAGGAAGGTATTTAAACACAACTGGAAACATCTTGAATTATTTTGCTAATAAACTGCCTTATTATATGGAACATTATGATGGACTAAGTAAAGAATACCCCACATAAACTCCAAAAAGGGACATCTTGGAAGTTGTACATTAAACCACTGGCAGAAAAAATAATCATCTTTCTTTCAAGTAAATACGGGACACGCAGTACAAACATTACATTCAAAAGCCAACCTAATGAACACTACTGTCTTGGGAGGGTGGGTGGAGAAAAAAAAATTGAGAAAGCTGCAGAACAAATCAATCTCACAAGATTTTGCTTAGTTATCATCTATAATGACAAAATTTAGCTATGAAAAACTGCTCAAAGTATCAGTACTTTTCAACACTTCTGGTATCGTAAAGTGAATAACGTAGAATTGAACGCTTCAACTGCAAAATTATGGCAGAGACTTGAATGAAAGAATTAGTCACTAATAAAAATACATATTCCAATGATTCAAGCACCAAAGCAAGGAAGAGAGCTAACCTGCACTCACTTAACCATGTTTCTAAACATCTGAATAGATTATAATGTTCAGCCTTTACCTCCTTTTGCTTTTTAATGATGACAGAAAATTCCGTGTAGGGAATCCTTGGATTTAATTCACATCCCATTAATGTGGCACCCTCATAATCCTTGATGTAGCCAACATATTTTGCTTTTGGTACTTTAATATCTTTGGAGAAACCCTGAAGAAGAAAAAACTCAAGTTGTCATGATGCCATTTTGTTTTTACACTTGTTTTAAATTAAATGCTATGATGATTTAGAACCAAATTCATCTTAATGTACAAATACAGGCAATACAATGGAACAAACACCTTCTCATGGCAATCACTTGATACAAGAATAGTTAATTGCTTATACGTATAGGAAAAGAAGAAAGATAAGAGAGATAAAGAGATGGAGGAAAAGATTTTTACTGTAGTCAAATAAATGTACTGGTTGGTTTTGGGTTTTTTTTTCAAAAAAAAATTGATACTTTAACATTAACGGATGCCAGTCCTGTAGTCATTAGTCAAGGAAAATTGCTGTTGAAGTTTAGGAGACCTTTGTCCAAAGACAACAGTAATTTTATAGCCAGAAAAAACAGTGTTTGGTTGGTGGTTTGTTTTTTTTCACTTTTGTATTTCAAGTGAAAGATAACAAATCCTATTAAAAGTTCCAAAGTTCTATTACAGCCTTCACACAGTTGAAAAGTTAAATGAAAAACAAACCCACAAAAGTATTAACCAAGACAATAAAAAGCAGTTGTAAGACTCTCACTGTGGCTGCATTTCATTCTTCTGTTACAGTGGTGTCTATGAAACCTCAGCAAAAATCAGGAACCCAACCAGGACTTCTGTCTCACAATTTACAGTCAAAGGCTTCAGACATACATGGAGAATAGCACCTTCAAGCTGGGGAAGGGACATTTCAGGTGTGAAAAGGATCTGTCTGCACAGATCTGATAGCAATATCTCAAGCCCATGGTTTGTTTATTCTGAATGTGCAAAGAGCAAATAGTACCAGTTTAGCATATAGAATCATAGAATAGCTGAGGTTGGAAGGGACTTAGGGAGTTCATCTAGCCCCATCTTTGCTCAGAGCAGATCTCATCAGATCTGGTCGCTCAACACCATGTTCACTCTTGAAGATTGCCAAGGACAGAAGTTCCACAAGCTCTCTGGGCAACATTTTCCAGTACCTCACCACCCTTATGGTTAAAAAAAAAAAATTATATATTTTTTTAAATCTCCTTATATCTAGTCATTATTTCCCATGATCCAACTTATGTCCATTGCCTCTAGTCCTATTGCTGTGCATCTTTGAGAAGGGTTTGACTCTATCTTCACTCTATCGTCTTCACCAGATAGTTAACAACTGTTTAATCTATCATCACATCTATTTGACAGATTAGTCACCAGAACCTTTCCTGAACTTGAATCTCATGCGTCAAATCAGGAGGAGCTGTGAGCACAGGTCAGGTAAGTTCTAGTCTGCTGCAGGTCTGCCTGGTCCTTCTTTACACTTCCTCTGCAATCAGTGAAGGAAGTGAATGAATGAAGAAGCAACCAACCCATATTTGACTGGGTTTTAGACTTGACGAATTATAGGCTATACAGTACGCCTATATTGAGACGATTCCATCAAAACAAAATGCATTATAAGCCAGTATCATTGCACAAGATGAACACACAGCACATTTTGTAGATATACACACAAAATTGCAGTACACGTTTTATCCAACTGCTTTATCATGTCTATTTGTTTAGTTCATGAGTGCTAGATGTTAATTTCTTGCACCAAGTAATTTCTTACATTGACTTACTTGTTTTTTGAAGTAGCCGATAGCATATTCATCTGCATATGTGAGAAAGTTGAGAATGTTGTGTTTGATGTGGTACTCCTTCAGATGGTTCATTAGGTGAGTCCCATAACCCTGTGTGAAACACACGAAGAAAAAGCCATTACAAAGCCTTTGGAGACTGCACATACTAGAAACTGTGGACCAAGGGTTATTACAGACTGTTTTTCAAAATGCAGTCTTTTCTCTAGATCCTGTTTTAAACATTTTCTCGTAACTAACTTGGTGAGGTGTACTCAACACCAAACTGTTTTCAGCCTTGTAAGGATATCTTTGTGACCCAACTGGCAACACAATATATCACAGCCTAGAATCATAGAAACATTTAGATTGGAAAAGATCTTTAAGATCATCAAGTCCAACTGTTAACCTAACACTGCCAAGTCCACCACTAAACCATATTCTGTAAGCATCACATCTACAGGTCTTTTAAATACCTCCAGGGATGGTGACTCAACCACTTCCCTGGGCAGCCTGTTCCAATGCTTGACAACCGTTTTGGTGAAGAATTTTTTCCTAATATCCAATCTAAACCTCCCCTGGCGCAACTTGAGGCTTCTAGTGTCTGATTGACTTGTAATCTAAAAGAGACCAACACAGAGACTCTCTCTAGGTATACAGCGTAGCTCTAAAAAGGAAGCTGTAATTCAAGGTGCACACATTATTTTCTTCCTTTTAAGTTAGATATCAACTATTAACAGTCACATATTTTGCCAATAACAAAACTACATATATTGTAATAAAAGGACATCTTTTCTTAGCCATATCACTTCAAAATTGCAAAGCAGTAGGAATACTGAAATGATTCCTCCTAGAGAAACCCAGTCTGAGATGAGATCTCTGTTTTACTGTGTTCTGTACACCTGTAGCAGAAACAGCCTTTCTCTCAAATCATTTATAATCTGAACTTATCACACGGCATAAAAGGGAATACTGAAACAGTTATTACCATAATAAGCAGCAGAAAATTACTGACTCCACAATCAAATAAATAGTTATGCCTTCTGACTGCACACAGGAATAATTTCCATATTCATTCAACTCCAAAGTAAACAAAAGGTACCATTTATTTACATTTCCAAGTAAGCTATAGTCTTCCCCTTCTGTTGTGAGATGAAGAAATGTAAAATAGACAGGAAATCCCATAATAATGTGTTGTTCCTGCATATCTTCCAGTTTTAACATCACGGAGAATAGCTGGACACTTAGAGAAATATACACAGAATGGTTCTGAGTACTCTGTTCTTGAAAACTGGGGGGAATTTTTACTTATGTACATAAGCCAGAAAAATAAATTAGAAAAGACATAGTTCTGATTTAATTCACAATTTAATAGGCTCAAACATGGACACAGCCAGATGTAAGCAAGTTAAGTTACTGTTGAAGCTCAATACAAAAAATTTTGCAGTGACACATTGTCTTTAAAAAGCCACCACTCTAGGTACAAAATTTGCACATTAGTCCTTCCTTTCCAGCTAATGTTTGGAGCATCTGGTATTCAGACCTCATATTCGAAATTTAGACCTCATACGTGTAAAAATAACTACTTCTGAATTTGAGGAAGCTCTTAAAGCCATATGTTCACTTGTTAAAGTGGCACACATCATCCATGGCATCAAATACAAAGGGGTTTGACAACCGACAACATGTTAAGTGGTACAGCATTTGTTGGAATTCAGAAGTGCTCAAGATAATGAAGGTACTTTCTAACTGCAAATTTGAGTCCTCAAATTCTTTGAATAGGATGAAAACCCTGAACCAAAAATTTGAATGAAAAATGTTTTCCTTAAATGCAAGCTAGCAGTAGTTGAGCTAGCCAAGCTCGTCACTTCCCTTCTCATCAGCAGGGTGTAGGGAACAGTGTATGAGAGACTGACATTTTATTTACACCTGAAACATTGCAATTCATTCCAGTAATCCTAAAGCATCTCATCTCTGAGAAAAATGTCAACTTCGTGTCTCAAAGAAATTACAGCAATTATGATGACAATTACCTCAAAAATCTTTTGCTTACCTATTATTTTTATAACATTCACAGGATTTATTAATTCTCACAAACACTTGCCAAAGTCTAACAATCCTAAAATGAAACTAAGCCATGTACAGTGAAATTTTAAATAATTTTGTAACAGGGCGTCAAACTATCTCAAAAACAATCCAACTTTTAAATATCACAAATAAAGGAAAACAGTACCCATATTTCTTCCTCCAGCCTCAAACTGAATTAAAATAGGAATTTATCTTTCTCAAGAGTAGGCAGTTCACCCATGTGTGATGTGAACATTTAGGTTTTTTCTCAGTTACCTGCTGGTAGGGGTAACCTTACTCAGATGGGAATGTGGGAAGACAAATTTTCAGAAATAGTCAACTGATACAGTGAGGCACCCGGAGGGTAACAGAAGAAACTGTGCTTTATGTGCGCATATGCAGCCTAGGAGGCACTCTGAGGGGTCAGATTTATTTGCTCTGTTATATTCTGAAAGGTTATTCCTAGAGAATCACAACACGCTTTTGGCAGCCTAACTTGCGTAGTGCAGTTGGTTGTTTTAGTAAAATGAAAACACCTTTTATGAATTTGTCAAGCTTAGAATAGACATGACTTAAGTATATTCTGTTATTGTTTGTGTTTGCTAAAACGCTTTGGATACTTTTATGACAGGCCACTGCTAAGCACAGGGGAATGTTCCACTCTAACACCAGAACTGAATAAAATCAAATATAATCCAAGTACTAACAGTTGTCACAGGCTTTCAATCCCACTGCGTTACCCTTCCACACTACAAACTTTAGATTAACCCACAGCTCAGCTGTAACAGTTTCAACTGAAAAACAAAGCTACAGCACCATCTAAAGGCAAAATCCTGAATCAAATGGTCATAGTTAAATCTACTTGTAGTCCCTGGGAAAGCGGGAGGATTGTCCTGTATTCATAGTGCTCTATATTCTTTCAACACAGCTGCTAATTCTCAACACTGGGAGAACATTTTGTGAAATTAACTCAAAAAAAGAGTGTATAGAATAGACCACATGCTTATTTTGAGATGCAAAACTAGACTTTTTTTTTTTATATATCTCATTTTGATTGAAGTTGTGTAATGCCACAAAGTGATTGAACACAAATTACTGTCGCACACGAGCAATATTTATTTCAGTCACCCTGGTACTCTACACAGAGAGGCAATTGCTGAAGACAGAGGAGTCAATAGTCCAAGAACGTGAGACTACTGGCCACTATTGTTGCGTTGAGAAAGTTTTATTTATTTAATTAATTACAAGTAATCCTACTATTATGTTGATGGTTCTAAATCTATTTGTTTAGTTTTTGTGTATTATATTCAGAAGCACCGTTATCTTTCAAATTCTATTTCTGTTTGGCAACTCAGCAATATATTCAATGGGACTAACAGAATTAGGAGCATACACAGTAGTGAATGGGACTCAAACACACTTAATAAACTCCAGCAAGAATTATTTTTACCTTGACTTGCTCATTGGAAGTCACAGCACAGAAAACAATCTCCGTAAATCCTTGGGAGGGGAACATCCGGAAACAGATACCACCGATAACACGACCATCTTTTATTAATGCAAGGGTCTTGTGTTTCCTGAGTGGACAAAAATAACAGTCACTTTAATTCATGTACATAGTACATAAAGTGCCATTACCTTCCTTTTTTCAGAAACTTGATTCACTTCTTTCCATGATGCTAATGCAATTGTATATGCCTCTGTTAAGTTAGCTGCTTGTATCTACAGAAGAGTTGCTATTTTAACATTACGCTTTGAATTTACCACAAAATTTGTCATTCATGCAGCAAGGTCCTGGCCTTGCAAAGTACTTCTAGATACTAGGGTAATGCTTAATAAATAAGAGTTGTATTGCTTTCATTGACTCTGCTGCTGACAGTTATGCCATTGCACAGTTCTCAGGATGATTTTACCCTGACTAAATTAGAAATTAATGGAGTTACAGGACAGCAAGTCCTTTCTAAGGGATTCCTGTTTCCTTGCATGCACTCTCTATAGCTGAGCTATCAGTTTCAAATGCAGCTGATGAAGCAAGAAATGATATTTTGTATTTCTAATCATCCACTCCTAGTGGAATCAAGACCAGAATAAATATCCATTTCTGTTGCACTTACATTGACTGCCAGGAAAGACATAATGAGGTGCAATCTGAACTCGTGTCAGAGATCAAGAATTTTACTGTAATCCCCAAAGTCTGGAAAGACTCATACTGCACCTGTTCTCTAGATTATTCAATACATGGTATCATGTAAATTGTATAAACAATATCGCAAATTTACAGAAGATATCTTGGGGGAAGGGGAGCTTGGTGCCAAAAGTGAGCCCCTTCCAAAAAAGGGTAGTCTGAAGAGTAGTTATATTTTATGTGGCATCGTTGAAAGAGATTTTACACATTTTATATATTCTTCTTTTTCTTGTACTTATTTGGGTGTTTTTTAGATGCAGAATGACAGTAGCAATGTAGTAGCTTGAGCTTTTAATTTTGTTTACTCATGTTTGAGTTGTTTAAGCAACAAGATTCAGTAAGGATAGCCATTTCGGAAATAAGAACATTAAAGACGGTAATAAAGTAACAACTGGAAGAAATCTGGAAAGAGAACTGTTGGACTCCAGTATCCCCTACTTGATGTAGGTTTGTGTGTACCCACTACTCAGCAGAGGTCCCCAGTGTGTGTCCCTGGAGATTCATGGCAGATGCTGAGGTTCTCTGAGCTGTCCGGGCAACGTGCTTCACTTCCTTTGGGTCAACTGTTTGCCACAGGCACATAAAGGAGGGCATTTTTTTGCTCTACGGATATCCATATTTCTTTCTCAAGCACAGACTGCTCTCCAGATAGATATCTATACTGAAGAGCACTTAAACCACCAGCAGTTCCTCTCAGCCTATTAGAATAGTCTTTCCCAATAAGGGAGGACCTAAAGAAATATGGGAGAAGGCCAATGCTCAGCACCACTACTTCACAATTTTGCTTTGATGTTTGGTTATGAGGGAACCTGTCACCTTGAACCAGTAGCCTCTGTGTGAGATCACAGTGCTGCTAAGGCTCCTAAACCCTGACAAAATCTTGGTGCTGTCTCTTTCTCCCACAATCAAGCAGCATTTACCCCACGTAGAAAGGTAGAAGAGTCTGGACTGGTGCTGGCCCTCGCGAGAACAGAGCTGTTCCCCTCTGAAGAACACAGGAGAAGGCCCAGGATCAGCCTTCTGTGCCTGGAGACCAAAGTTCTGTCCAACAGCCCCCAGCACTGAGCTGGTCTGTGCTTCAGGGACCACACGGACCCAGCAGCAGCATTTGCTGGTACCAACAGAGCATTGCCAAGGGAATGCTAGTGAGCTAAAAGCAGAGGAAACGGTTCCAGAAATGTTTTAATAACTGCTACAGCTGCTGTACCGGGCACAAAGACAGAGGCTGGTATCCAAGTCCAGAGGAAGGCCACAAAAATGGTCAGAGGGATGGAACACCTCTCCTATGAAGAAAGGCTGAGAGGGTTGGCGTTGTTCAGCCTGGAGAAGAGAAGGCTCCAGGGAAACCTTACAGCAGCCTCCCAGTACCTAAAGGGGGCCTTACAGGAAAGATGGGGACAAGCTTTTTAGCAGGGCCTGTTGCAATAGGACAATGAGTAATGGTTTTAAACTCAAAGAGGGTAGATTTAGACTAGATATAAGGAAGAAATTTTTTACGATGAGGGTGGTGAGACACTCGAGGTTGCCCTGAGCGGCGGTAGATGCCCCGTCCCTGGAAACATTCAAGGTCAGGTTGGATGGGGCTCTGAGCAACCTGATCTAGTTAAATATGTCCCTGCTCATTGCAGGGGGTTGGACTAGATGACCTTTAAAGGTCCCTTCCAACACAAACCATTCTATGATTGTCGCTGGTGGTGGAGGAAGGCTCTTCCACAAACCAAGCTGGGCAGTTGGCTGCGGTCAGGTCAGTCAGAGCTCTTTGAGGTCTCCGCGGACATGCAGCAATGAGCCCACAGGCACACTCCCCTGTGATGGACTGCAATCAGTATGGCAGGCCCTTAGGTTATCCTTGGGCATGGATCATTCAGAGGAGGATCCTCATTTTGGTAGGACATACTGGTCAAGAGGAAGCAGGCTTTGCAGGAAACACAAATGGTGGAAAAGCTGACACTTCTGAAAAGAACCTCCCTTCATGCTTGAGCAGCTGAGGCACAATTCAGTCAGAGCACTAGGGTAGGTGGAGCACCACATGCAACCTGTGGATGCTGCTACAGCCAATGTGTCTCTTTTCAAGTGCCTGCGGCGTAGAGTTGTGCCCAAAGCAAGGCAGGAAAATTGCACTGATAAAGAGAAAAGCAATGTGCTTGGGTGCGGAGCAATTTCTTCCATGCTGACTTAAATGCTCCTGTTCTTTTTAAGTCCCACAAGTTCTTCTCATTGAAAAACTTCAGTCTGTGCTGCCATTTGGTTGACAATCTCCACAGAGAGAGGATGGAGCAGCCTGCAAGTTAGTGTTGGCCTGGAAACCACTAATAAGCACCATAATTACTTTCCAACTTTCAGTTCTAACATTCGAAAGTACAAGATAGGTCGGAGCCTTCCCTGCAGGCCCACTTCCCACAACTACAAGCCACCTGTCATTAATACAGCCACTGAGATGGTATTTGGGTACAATCCAATTAGATTGGCCTGGAGTTATGGGGGCTTTAAAAGACAGGAAAAGGGTAGCACAGGCAGGGCTGCCTTCTACGCCACCTCGGCTGCCCCCTTCTTAAACCACTGCTTGCAACCAGCACCAGGTTCTCTCAGTCTCACCCACCAAACCCCTCTCCAGTGGCACTCACGGATCAAAGACCAAGCGTGTGATGTACTCCTTTGGCATTCGAGGTAGCTGATGGGAGAACACATTCTGCAAACCAACCAGCCACATCATGATCTTCTTGTTGGGCTTCTGGTTCAGGGAGTTGCCGACCACGTGGAATTCGATCACCCCCCTGCGCTCCTCCAGCCTCGCCGCCTCGTCCCGAGCCGAGTGTGCCGAGAGGAAGTTGGTCTGTACCGCACAAAAGAGGAACAAAATCACATTTTGGAGATTGCACATCCTCAAGGAACAAACAAACGAAACCCCCTCTTTTTTCCAAGCCATGTTTTTAGAAAAATAGAGCTAACAATGTTTATTATTTTTTTTTAGCAGAAGTGACACCATCAAATAAGCTGGATGTAAGTCCACATTCCAGCATACAAAGGCTTATTCAGACTTCTTTTGGTAAAAATTAGGTAACAACAGCGATGGTTATGACTCAACAAGTTCCAAAATCTCTCAAGGGACAGCACTCATCCAGTTGAAGCCTATGCCACTAAGTCTTCATATTTTCTTTAGTCTAGCCAGCTTGGACAAAAGTAGTGGATTTGCCTACACATACTGCAAATCACATATTTTAATGGCGGTGCAGGCAAAGTCATATTTTTTCATTTCAGTATTGCTTTCCACGATCTATGCCACTATAACAAGAGCCTAAAAAGAACATTTTAATTCCTACTGATTTTGCTGTTACATATCTCGCAATTGCATCCATATATTTAAATGGAGATTAAATTAATACAGACAATTTAACTTTTTTTTTTTCAAGATCATTTTACAATGCCAAAACATCTCTGCATGCACATACTGTTTACTTTTTAGAGCAAAGTTTGGCTGCTGGATTTCTAGTCACTGCCAGCCCCAACAGCCAGACTGGCACAGCATTTGTAATATGCAGAGCCATCAGTCACAGTACATAGTACAAAGTAAGAAATGTACGTGGTTCCAAATCTTCAGCAGTCTCTAGCTAAACCTTGGCAAACAAGAGCTGCTGGCAAAACATAGCCTGGCGAAGGGAACAGAAGGAGGAAAAGCCAGCCAAAAAAAAAAATAAGTGCAATTCCGTACATGGCACAATTCTGCAGTTTTGTTTGTTTTTTTAGTTCCAGCAGAAAAAAAGAGCAACTGTGGAAGACAGAGCAAATAACTGTTTATAACAGCCCTTCTACACTAGACGGAGGTTTTAGCTTCAGATTTTTCATTCTGCTGCAGTATTTGAACCCTATTTACTTTGTCGTATGAGCTACATCTATGATCAACAATAAAAAGCATACTCTGGAACTGCTCTGTAACAAAAGTACCTTGCAAAATAACCTGGGATCTACTTTTTTACTATCACTAGTTTCCAGGTCTCTTTGCAAACAGTACACAATGCATTAAAAAAATGTAGAACTATTCTTCACGTTAAAGATGCATTTCATCAATATTTTTTGCTCACCTAATCATACTCTTTGAAAGTCTCTACTTTTCTTACTGACAGCGTGGTATGTTTTGTGGACTCTTAGCTTACCATACTCTATCCACGTGGAACATTTATTGAAACCAGACCATTTGCAAACAGACCAGGTCTATATATTTCTCACCTCTGGCCCGAGCATTGCTGCAGGATCTGTAATTGTTGACATTACTTCATTGATTAACTCGATAGGAATATCTCCTACAACCCTTGGTCTTTTTGAATCCTCCAGAGAATAGGGTTCATTATTTTTTCTCTTTTCCCCTATTAAAAAAAAAAACACAGGACAAATTAGAACAAGCAAACTGTCACAGGCTAGCACTGTGAAGTCTAGCACTTCTGCTATATTCTTTAATTTGTATGCCAAGTTTGGGGATTATTTTCCTTTTTAATCCCTAGAGAAAGAGAGAAAGAAATGCAATCCGATCAACACTTATCACTGCTGCAATTTTGTCTTTGTGCTGGAATATTAGCATGAAGCAGGCTGAATATACCTCTCCTTCTCCTATATCTCTGTAAATTTACAGTGAAACTATTTGCTTTTCTTTTTGCTTCAGCATCCTCTGCAGTGAACTTCTGTGTTGCTGTTTTGGAAGGTCAGTGCTCAATACACAAATTATAGCGTACACTTTTGGATAACATGAAATCCCATTTTGGGATTCACTGGAATTAAGTATCCGTTATAGATTTCTTTCACCCTTTCTGTAAACCAAGCAGCACATACAGCCTGACACGTCATACATATTTGACTTAGAAAATCCATATGAAGTTTCCAAATCAAAATATACCATGTTAATTATTAACTGCCCTACCAACTGCAGACCAACATGTAATATAGCAAAAGCAACTAGTTAAACAAATTCATGAAAGAAAAGTCCACCAAGGACTAGAGGTGATACAGATAGAGCCAGCTGCTAGCTCAGGATTTATCCAAGCAGCAAACTGCCAAATACTAGGAAAACATACAAACAAGAGTATCACCCCATGGTTACCTTGTTCCTGTATGCTTTCCCTAAGTATCTGCTACTGGTCATTGTCAGAGCCAGGATGCAGAATTTTGCCTTTGTGATCAGCACTTAGCAGTGAGATAAGCTGGTTTGGTGTTGTTTGGGAGGGTTTTTTTCCCCTAAGGAAAATCCACAATAGCTTTAAGATCTTCTTTCTGAAACAATCAGGCAGTTTAGGGCCCACTGTTTTACATATACTGTAGAGAACGTTATTCCACAGCTACAGTGCTCTAAAATATATGAGGATCAAACTGTTTATTCCCCTTTTCAGACTTGCAAGCAGTACAGTTATTTTTTTAACAACAAAATTTTATTGTTAAGCTCTCTTCATTGTGGAAACGGTTTATTCCTATTCTTTATTTCTTACTTTTTAAACAGTTATTCATATGTGAACAGACCTTCCTTCTTATTTCCTGAGGGATTAATGTCTTGTTTTAAACCAGAATTTTTTGAAACAATTTGTCAAAAGCTTTCTGGAAATCTAGAAACACAAAAGCTTTTCCAAATGGTCACCACTTCTTTCACAGATACGTACAATTCGAGAGTTCTAGAAAAGGCACACTGAATTTCCACACATCACATTACTCACACATTTATTCATTCCATTCTTAATCTGTTTATTATTGTTTCTTCTAATTGTCTGAAATAGAAGACTTCCAATTGACAGTTTCCTGAATTCTCTTAAAACCCCTTTAAAAACTAGTTTTGCATCTGTGTGTTTCAATTCTGTAGTGCTGAGAGCAATTCCAATGACAGCTCAGCTGCACAACTTAATAATTAGCTGGTCAATTCCATATTTCTTTTCACATTCTCAAAAACCTAAAATTCTTCTAGTGACTACTTACTACTCATTTTGCTGATCTGTAATTAAAAAAAATAAATCTTCTACTCATTCCCACTTTTAAGACCATTTCCCGACTTGCCCCTCAAAGAAAGCTGCAGTTTAGGAACTGCCTTAAGTTCCTCTGTAGCAAAAACAAGGTTAAGAATTCATTCAGATTTTTCTGCTTCCTTGAGAACTTACTTTACATGAGCTCGTGATCATCTCTGTGACCTACAAACTCTCTTGACAGGCTCATTAATCCTGAGGTGTTTGCAAAAGGATTTATTAAGAGAATTTATGCACTCAACAACTTTTTTCCCCCAAAACTTTTCTTTTTTACCTGACCTCATTCAGGTTTTAAATTTAACCTGATTGGTGTGTTTGTGCTTTTCTTTATTGTTCAAATGTATACAATTTCAGTAACTTGAAAGATTAAAACAAAATAAATGCAATGGCCCCTTCTACTCTGTCTTTATTTAAACAAAACCTTTTTTCATGGCTCATAATACATGTACTCCAAGTAAAGTGGTTTTCAACAACCTCTGATACCAGCAGACCTTTCCCCATTTTAATTGAATTTAAACAAACCAATATCTTTTTTTTTCAAATACAGTTGCTATTTCTGCTAGTTAAACATTACCCTAGTGGAGAAAAAAACATGTGTGTGCATGTCTTTTAGCAAAAAAACCCTCAAGGTTGCTATTGCAGAGTGAAGGCAATGGTCACCATATACTACAACTACCGATAACATCCCCAGAAGCCCAAAAGCCAGTCTCCCTCTTCATTACCTAGGTTTGGGTCAAGGGCAGAAGAAACTTTGCAAGCAGGACTCATATTCCCGCTGTTGGGTTGCTCCAGAGATGAAGGACTTGCACTGTATGAAACAGATCTTGCAACAGGAGGAGGATTGATAACTGCAATGGCATAAAAGACAAACACACAAAAATCAGGGCACGGAACCCATTACAGTGCTGACTGAAGGACGGTCACGAGGGACCCAACTTCACACCCGCCACCTGAGAAGTAAGAGCTAATGTTGTGCAACAAGAGCAATGCCACCAGTTCACAAGCAGACATTAGAGCTTTATCTCAACATATTTTTCTAAATTTCTACCTAACGAGGGACTGTATTACCGCTGGATCACAGAGTTAGCTTTACTTCATTGCAAGTATCAGGCTTTATTATTCTGCAGAGCTGAGCACAAGCTAAGAAAACAAACTTCCTTCACATACCTGCCAAGCCTGCTGGCGTTCAGCCTCATGAAAAGGCTTTTTGTAGGGGTCTATTGAAAAGCAAAATCTCATCATTCAGCTTCAGCTGTCCACTTTAACAGTGTTCAAATACTGGCTGGACAAATCAAATTCAATAAAGGGAGAAGTTGTTGCACCAGTTAAGAGAATAAAACTATTATTTCAAAAAGCCACAGACTACAATCTTTCTCTCCCTAATTTTTTATTTTTTTTTTAAAAAACACACTCATCCCAAATCATCCAGTTTTCATTTGTCTCAGGACTTGCAGCAGGCAGATGGGGGGTTGAGGTGACAGCTCGTAGTCTGGACACCTGCAGTCTTTCTCTTTGCATGCCTTTATCCTGGTGCCATCACCAGCAACAGCTCTTTTGTGCCATATCCATGCCAAGAAGCCAGTGCTTAGGAGGTGCACGTTACAATGAAGCACTGCAGAAATGTACATGATAGAATGAACTCTGAGAGCAACATGATTTTAGAGTTGCAATGAACTTGTGCCAAAGGCATAATTCACGGTGCAGACCAGGAATTTCTCACCAAAAAAAGGCCTGCATCTGTCACAGTAGAATCTCCCTACTACTCTAGGAAATTCACTATCAGATAAAGTGCTGACGTGATGGTTTTGTCAACTGACAATCAACAACCGTTTCAAAACAATGAATTTTTAAAAAATATTGAATTAAATACCTCCAGTCTTCACCTCCTAAAATA
This sequence comes from Pluvialis apricaria, assembly GCA_017639485.1. NCBI lineage: Eukaryota > Metazoa > Chordata > Aves > Charadriiformes > Charadriidae > Pluvialis > Pluvialis apricaria. The sequence goes on along the minus strand of CM030008.1, from coordinate 42,211,690 downwards.
CTGAAAATTGAAGTCAACCCCTGAGCTGCATGAATGGATTTTAAATATTTTTCAGTAGAAAGGAAGAGACGGGGAAAGAGAAAGAAAACCATCATCAACGTCTCCCTGCAATTTTAGGGATGACTTATACCTGACTGAGGAAAAATGAATAAAGCTGCAGAATAGCCGATGAAGCACAGAAATAAGAAACGAAGCAAGGAAAAGCTATACAAAACCAAGAAAATCAAAGGCATGTGGTCAAAGGCAATGGGACATCTGACACGGAAGGTCCCTGCATCCCTACCGCTAGGGAGTCGGAGGAGTGGTGTGGGTCCTTATGTGAAGGGACCACTGTTCAGCAGGTGACCCACCCTGGCCATTTATTTACCCGCTGACCATCCTCACTGGCTCACCCTGAGTGCCCTTGTGCTGCTTGAATACTCAGGCGATTTGCCTCAGCACCCAGCCTGCTCCACTGGCACCTTCAATTAGCTGGATTTCATCACCAAAACGGGATCTTTATATGAGGCAGGACCAGAGTGTCAGACACGTGTGCTTACTCCAGGCAGGCTGATTTTGGTATAGCCTGCTATTTATAAAGCTGCATCTCTAAGTCTCCTTCCTTAGAATTCACCACTTGTACAGCTTTATCTTTATATTCAGGTGCTCCCTTACCCGTAACTAAATGCGAATTACCTGTCTGGATTCCCAGCTGGCCAGTTCGGGAACTAGACACCATGAAATCTTGATCCCAAATGGGAGAATTCTGGCTGTACACTTCTTCTTCCAGCATCGACAGAAACCTAGGCACAAAACCAGGTGAAATGTTAACTTAATAGGATCATTCAAAATAGGTTCTTTTCAGAATAAGCATTTGCAACTTTTTTTAATTTAAAAATACTTAATGATTCAGTAATAAAATGCTGTTGATCAATTTCTTTAAAAAAAAACAAACCACCACAAACGCACACAAAATCACAAGTCAGAGTAGACATTAAATACCTTAATTCAGTAGAGTGCTTTCACCTATGAAAATTTATCTTTGGTTATAAGTAATATTTATCTAATTTGCAAATGCAGAAAGAAACAGTTACAAACTACTTTTACAGAACAAAACTGTGCACTAATAAGAAAGCTATGAGTTGGCAGATGCCAACGTACTCATGCTATACACTGATGATAAAAAAAAGTCTATTTTGACAAACCGGTGCTTTGCGGATGCACTTGTTTTTTGCCTCTTACAGATTTATAAAATCCCGGCATTAGTTATTAACAATGCTCTTAGGAAGATATTTTGATTCCTTTAAGTGTGCTAGTGTAACATTTAATTGTACATTTGTGCTTACATAACAGTATTTTTAATCTTACTTTGGTATATTTAGAGAAAAAGAGTGATTTTAAACCTCTCCGTAATTATTATATATGAGAGAAATTGCACAGATTAGACTATCCAGCAGGCTTGCCTCCACAGAGGTAATACATCAATTCCCTTTCCGAAGCAAGATAGCTGCATATCCTATGCTGCACAAAAGGGGTTTTCAGACCAGGAGTTGACGCGGCACATTTTTACTCTCTCGAGTCATGGATACGTATAGAAACTGCCTGGCTGAAACCAACAGAACTGCTGAGTAGACTTTCTTGAACAGGATAAGGATTTTCAGGATCAAATCCTCTTGTATTTTATACATAGGACATTTATACCTCAGCGCAGCAATACGCGGTGGTCCCTGCTATCTATACAGCTGATAACGGCTAAGAAGTTTGCAACAGCTACTCGACCATCTGTGATGCAGCAGAAGCACAAATTAAACTTCAGCCAAGGAAACCTTTACAGGCAGCACAGAGACTCTGCGTTCAGACCCCTCGGTGACTATTTCCTAGGTGGGCACAGACACAACCTGCGGGTGCTCCCTTTGCCCAGGAAGGGGCAGTCAGGGCAGCCGGGAGCCCTGCACTAAAGCCAGGCACCGGCTGCGTGCTCTGAGCCTCAGCTCCTCCGCAGGGTTCACTCTGCCTAACACCAGCAGAGAGACAAACACTTCAGACAAGTACAGCCCCTAAAAGATTTAAAACACTGTTTGAGTTTCCCACAGATCATCAGCAAACATTGCTTGTCTGTCTTTCTTTTTCCCCAGCAGAATATTAAAAGGAACTGCAGTGAATAATAACGCTTTTCAAATTACTTATCTAGGCTGTAACATGCAGTGGAAACATAGGCGCATACGCACACCTCCTTCCTCCGCAAATCTGCTCCTTGTATCAATGTGGTGTTAAGTCCTTTTTTATACCTATTTCAGGGCCAGACCATGACCCTATTCCCAGATATACACAAACATTCCTGTATCCATAACAGCCTACCCCAGAGACAGTTCACATTCTTCAAAGTGGTAAAAGGCACTAATAATAATAGTAGGAGCAACAAATCCTGGCCCTACCCAGCTTTGGAAAGCTCCCGTTGTTTTTTCATTCCCCTGGGCACTAACCCAACCCCAGTCCCAGACAGTAGTTTGCACAGCATCAGTGCCACCAGCTCTCCTGTAGGTTCAGTTCCTTTGCTGCTAGGACGGACAAACTTCTAAAATATGGGCTAGAGAACCAAGCCAGCCTCACAAAACAAGGATATTTTTGAAGCGATAAACTATTTTAACAGGAAACATAAAATGAATGATCCTGTCATCACCACCACCCTTAAGCACCAGTAAACTGTTCAAAATTAAGGACTGTCAAAGTTGAGCATGTTTTGAGACAAGTCATTCTCCCACATACCCCAATACGTAATTATTGTTGTTTAACTGTGAGAGATCATCATCAATATTCCAGTACTGGAACATGCAGTCAATATGAAATTCATGAGTTTAGGATGCACTGATGCAGCTTTATACTGACTACTCTCTTCTTTGTCAAATGAACACATTTCTACTGGGGGTGGGGATGATTACTTTGTTCCCTATTCCAATGTTGAATTAAACTGAAATTCTTAGGTGTATATAAACTCCGGTACAGCACTCCCTTTTTACTGCTCCATCACAAAAGCAGAAGCGAGCATATGTTTTTGGAGATCTGGACCTATGTCGCTTCCAAGGACTATAGAAAAGAAAGTAAGTGATGACCAACAATGCATGCTAATAGGCAATAAGCAGAATCCCCCAGCAAGATGAATAATCCTTTTTGTAAAGTCAACTCCTAGGACAAAGCAAAACAAGCGGTTGTGTACATAAAATACACTAGTTCAAGCTATGGCAGAAAAGAAAGCTGCAGTATCTACTTGGTACTGAATAAAAGGAGGAATGATTTTAAGCTGCAGGTAATTTTTCCATTTCCATGCCAAAGTTGCATACTACTGGTTAACCTTGAATGTAGGCACACTGCGACCCCTTACTTTGGAAAATGGGTGAGGATTAGCGTTCGTTTCTCTTGAGGAAGCTTGTCTTTTTCTTGCCTGGCCTGCTCCAGCAGTTGCCGTCTCATTACAGTAAAAACAGAGCGAAGCAATGTCCTACCAAAAACCTGGGTGGTTTCATACCGAGGTAGACTGTCACAGAACTGAGGGACATTGCAATAACAAAGCCACCTGTAAAGAGGGAAAAAAGCCAGATAATTATCACCATCTAATATATGAACTAATGCAATAAAACTACTACCTACATCATTTATAATGCAGCTGAGAGCTATATGACCATATAAATCAGTTCTACATCAAGTCTGGACAGAGTTAAGTAGCATTTATATTGCCCAGTTTTTTAAAGAAATGACAGCCAAGTACTTTTAAGTCTCTATATATTCTTTCTCCCTGCAGTCGTTTCCACAAAGAGCTCTTGTTCCAGACAGTAATCATAGATCACATAAAATTCGTGTTGATGTCAGGGATTCTCTCCACAGCTCATTCATTCAGCCTCCCACATCTCCTGCCTGAGACTCCAAAGACCCCTAGCCTGGAACATTTCCCCCTCTTTAAACTTCTGCATTTCCCCACAGAGATGCAAAAGGGGTGACACTTCTAACTACCTCCACGCCAATCCGACTGGAATCCCACCCTGCTCTCCCACCAGCTGGCTTCTTCCCGTTACACCCTGACTCAACAGTCTTTCATTGACCAGTAACTCCCTCTGTAATGACTTTTGCATTAAGAAGTACATATGAAAATATAGCACGTCATGTTACTCTTCTTGAAAAAGGGATCATGGTACTGAAGAGGCAAATCAGGAGTACACAGACTATGTAGGTCATGATACCTGTTAATTCTATAAACAAGATTTCAGTATCTGTTTCTAAGTACACATAGCTTTAGCAGAATCAGACCACAACCATTACGAAAGCTCCAACAATGAAAAGAAAATGTTAAGAATTGGATGCAAACAGACTGTGCTGCGTCTAGCATGGGTTTTCTCATCCAGACCCGAAGTACGGCCTGTCTCAAAATGCTCTCCCAAATTCTTGTGTCTTAATCTTTGCAAACACAAGAATTGCAAAAGAGTTGTGAGATACAGCTGTTCGCAGACCTCTACTCCCTGTTCTTGGCTGATAAAGCACACCTCTCAAAACACAAGCATGCATGTGAAACTCTGATATAGTCTCAGGAGAATCCTCCGGTTTTCAAATGAAGTTGGTGACTGCAAGAATTCACGAGATGCACCTGTGGAACACAGCGGCTTTCTCTGCACCCCACGCAGTGCCTCAAACACCACAGAGGGGAGAAGCTCACAGTGACGGGTTAGATCAGACGGAAAAGGTGGGAGGGAACCTTAGGGACTGTGGGCAGGAAGGTCTGAGAAACCACAAGTGACAAAATACTCAACATCACAAGTCACCACGCAGAGCCAACGCTAGCTATTGATTCCTAATAAAAGCTGACTCCAACCAACCCTGGCTATCTGACATCTGTATCACAAACAAACGGAGGTCAAAGACCCACCAAACACGGTCTTAGGAGCCCCATGGATTATCAGTAACTGTCCTTTACACCAGGTAGTTATTTGAGGGGACAGGTCATCTGAGAGCATCCCCATCAGACACAGACACAGCGCAGTCTGCTGTATCACCAGCCACAGTCCCAACTCACACCAGCGTTTGCTGTTCTCCTTCATGGAGCTGAGGTTCGTCAGAGGAAAGGCCACCAGGAAAGTGGGCAGAAGGCTGTGCTCATCCTCAGCCAGAAAAAGCATCCCTGGCCATTCCTGGGAGCAGGTGTGCCCACAGGGGCAGTGGGCTAACCGCTGCCTGAGCCCACAGGCAGCACGTTAACTGTTGCCTGCACCAGCAGGAACCTTAACCGCTGTCGCTGTGCTAAATGAAAAAGGCGTTGCACGATTGTTATGAGAAAAGCAGAATTAAAAAAGAGACCCAGCTTTTTATCCTAGCTCTTCTTCCCCCAGTGACTAAGTTATTCCTTTCAATTCTGACAACGTATTAAAAGGTCTTAACAAGAACTATCATTTTAAGGAACCTAATAATAGCCATACACCTTCTAGCATTCAAGCACTTACAAAATTATTCTAATTTTTCAAATCTTCCATGATTTGGTTTCAAACTGTGATGCTTCACAATCCTTAATGTTATCTTTTTTTTTTTTTTTTTAAGTTGAATAACAAATTGCCTGAATTTTTATTACATGACATAAGGATCTTACAGGAGGTTCATATCTTAAGAAGACTGAGAGCAACTTTGCAAACACAGGACGTGCAAAAGCATTGTTAGATACAGATGTTCGCGACCTCTACTCCTGTTCTTGGCTGATAAAGCACACCTCTCCCAACACAAGGATGCGTGTGAAACTCTGATATAGTCTCAGGAAAACTCTCAGGTTTTCATATAAACTCCACAACTGCAAAATTTCACAAGGCATACAGGTACTGGTGTATTCCCGAAGGGTGTACATGCCATATTTGTAAGCAAGACTCGTAACAAGCAACAGCAGCATTACCTGGTATAATTCACTTTATACCCCGCAATATCATCATTGGGTGATCTTAGTCTTCGCTGAGAAGGTGTCTCCAGGTGCCAGTAGTTAATGCGGTTCAGAAACATTTTAGCCAGTTCCACTATCGTTTGCCTTTCCTTTGAGGGTAAGTGGCTAAATTTGTACTGCACAAAATTGTTCACGCCCTTAAAACAGAAGAAAACAATGTTTAATTATTTAGCCATAATTTTTGCAGGAGTGTCCTCAAACATTCCTCATTTTATGTTTATTAACCCTGAACATGCAATACATGGGAAAGAAAACAAATACCCAAGACCGTGAACTCCTTGCTCAGCTACTCATGTAGCTGCCACAAGCTGGTTCCCCTGTACACAGCAGCAGGTACATCCAGATGTGCCTATTCTATCCACCTCCAGCAGCTGACTTTATGGGAAAGGAGGAAAATTTTTAATTTTTCCTTGCTTTTCAAAGTGAAAAACTTTGTCAGGGAATAGAGAAAGATCCAGGGGGCCACCTTCTATATGTTCACATATACACAATTTTGCTGATAACCACGATGCATGATTTACTTCCTCTGTAATCAAGTATTCCCCAAAAAAGCTCCCCAGCCACTTTTCAATAGTAGACTTGGGCTCGTGGACTTGTAGTTAAGTTCATGTCTACATATCATGTTACTTCTTCAAGAAGTGCCAGTATTTCACAGGTATGTCATTTCACTGCACTTTGTATGCTAATTTTAAAAAAAACTACTGAAGATAGTTAAAATGTGTCACTAAAAGTGCTGCAATACATATATACTATAGAACAATTATAATAGTGCTGCTGAGCAAATAATTTTGTGTGATGGAGTTGTTGAATTGCTAAAAACAGAGTTGAAAGCATTCATCTATTTTAAGGGGAAATTATTTCGAAATAAACTGCAAGAATTACCCTTTCATCTCCACGCTTTACTTTCTTAAGCAAAGTGAACAGTATGAAGAATGTGACAAAAAATTATATTGTACAAAACCTTTTTAATAGTATATTTTAAGGACTGGGAGCGCATGAGGATTACATACGCTTATTCTTTTTTTATACTCAAACTAAAGGAGAACTTGAGGTGAAGACTTCCCAGAAATTCAGCAATAAAGTGTTATGATTTTCCTTAACTGTAAGAAGTGAGAGTTGCAAGGAAGTAATTACTACACATAACAGTCTTCACATATAAAATACCCTGTTTAACAATCCAGCATCCATTCAAACACTGATGGGAAAACATCGAGCTCCTGTTTCAGTGAGGTATGTGAGCCTCTGCGCCCTCTCACTGGAGCTAATGGGCCCACTTGTGTGCCAAAAGCGCATTCGCAGGAGCTTGCTTAACCAAAATCTGAATTTGTCATACGTTCTTTATCCATTAAGAGTTACAAAAGCCTCAGTTATTCTTTGGTTTTGGCTTTGTTTTTTGTTGTGCACCCTTTGAAAGAGAAGGCTGTGATCTCACTGAATTGGATTGTAACATTTTCATTGATTTACAGAAGACAAGTGTCATTTTAATATTGGATTTCAAAACTTCAACAGCATTTTTCATCACCTGAAACAAAGGAAGATTAGAACTGCCACACATAAAAGTAGTATTTTAAGTTCATTCTCTAAAACCACAAAAAAAAAGTCAGTTTCATTAAAGCATAAGATGAACGATGAAAGAAGTCAAATAATGTAACTATTATACCAACGCTAAAGGAGAAGCAGCAGCAGAAGGCTCCTACAGTCTCCTATTCTGTACTAAGTAACACACAGAAACATTTGCAAACTGCCTATAATAAGAAAATCTGCCTATAACAAAAAAAAAAAAAAACACCAACCACCAAAACCCAAACCTAACAAAACCCCCCAAAACCCACCAACCCCACACTAACCAAACCCCCATGTTGGTAGTTTACCTGTTCAATGCTAGGTTTCTCAAATGGGGGACTCTCCAAAGATCCTTCTACTACAGGTTTTCCCATGTGTAAAATGCACTTCCTCAAAAGCTGTTAAAAATACACAGATTTTTTTAAAAATTAGCATATTTGTATACGTAGGGTCAATGGAAGTCACAGGTGTACAAAACACTGCAAGCAGTGTTGAAAATCTCCTGGCTATACATCTGCTTGCTTAGTCATCTGAGTTTATAGCCACTTTACTGTGAGTTGCTTCCTATCTTCTTTGAAATGTGTACAAGAGGCCTCTCTGAGCACGCGCGGGCAGCCACGTTAGCATCTATGTCAACTGACTTTTCCCAAGGTGTAAGTGAAGAGGGTACGGCTTGCCCGTGGTTGCACGCGGTGTCTATGGATGGGACTCAGGGCCAGCTCCTGAACCGTCTGGATGTCTTTTGGAATAAGGTACGGTACGTCGCAAGTACCACAACGTCTAGCCCGCACGAGAGCATCACAGTAGAGAAAAGAAAACCTCTCCCCAGATGCAGTCGATACATGCGTTAGCAGGGGCAATGAAATTGGCTTATGTGCGAGAAAGCGAAAAAACCTTACTGCACAAGTCCAGCTTACTTTGAACAGGTAGAAATAAACTTGCTTGGTGTCTGCATCTTCTTCTTTGTGGACACAGGTGAACAGATACTCCACATCCAATACAATCCCCAGGAGCCTATTCATTTCTTCTTCGGACACATTCTCCAGGTGAGAAACATGAGCAGCTAAACGAAATCAAAATCCAAACCTGTAAAAAGCCTACTGAGAGAACCGATAGAACAAGTATCCCCCAGGACATCTCGAACTAAGCCCTAATGGTAATGGCACCGATCCTGTAAGAACCTATTTAAACAGAATGTCTTACGAGAGGTAACTGAAACATATGTCACATTGGAGCAATTTGTAAAGGTAGTCCAGGGGTGTTAAATCCCACGTCAGAGGAACGGGAGCTGGCTGGAATCACAGTGTCTGTTAACGCTTAAATCAGACCACACAAGTCTCGTCTATTAATGTGTTTCGATATACAAACAACTACACATATTTTTGTCCAAGAGCTATGCTTTTGAGCAAGGTTTCTTGACTAAAGAAAATAAATCCACAATTCCCATAAATCAGGTAATCCAGTTGTTGATACAAGTAGCACCTTATTCCACGAAGATTAAAAAAAAAAAAAAGCTCCATAAATAGGCTTTTTGTTTTAAACTGGACATTACTGGTTAAGTCTCATACTTTCCTATCACATAAAGTCAAACTATGCTTTGTGCACGCTATATTAACAAAGCTTTTGAAGTTCGTACATGCTTATTTGTTCAGAAGTTTACAAAAAAGCATCTTCACACATATCATAATTTCCAAGTGCCAAACTCCCTTTTATCACCTCCAAAGGTAAATACAGCCCCACATTTGTAATTTTCAAAAGCTTGAGGTTTGCACGCAGGAAGCAGGACATTCATTTCAAGCTGGTTTGAACAACTGGCCCCAGGAAGGCAGAAGGCAATTTAAAACAAAAAGTCAATCCCCAGGAAGAAGATATTTGCATTACAAAAAGCAACGATCTTCACTGACTCCAGGTCAATGTACATGGAATGCATATCCTTTCCTCTAAAAGGACAAGAAAATACCCTCTACAAGAAAAGGGAAATTATTTAAAAGGTTGGGCATATTAGTTTTTATATCTTTTAATAACTTGTATCAATATTTACATCAGATAATTATTATATTATCTTAGATACGCTAACATGATTAGGACTGGTAAGAAATTTTCAGCATAAATCTGATTCCTTAAAGGGAGAGGAACTGGGAAGAGTAACACTTGACTTGAAAATGATCATATTTATTGGCCACCTAGCAAAGATGGTTTGTTTCAGAAAGTTTGGTATGACACCTGCCAAAACGTTTATATTCAAGAAATTTGTGCAGCTTCAAGTAAAAAGGACACCGTGGCTCAGAACATTAAAAAGATGCCAGCAATCATTTCCACTTAAATGAACATTTATAATGCAGTGTCTTAAGTTCTGAGCTTATGCTCAAAACTGAAAGGGGGATGGTCATCATGGGCTTTCTTTAAGGACAAATATTAAGCATTCTGGGCAGAATAAAACAATTTCATTTCTGTCCTTGAGCCAGATATGAAGGTTTAATATTCCCAGCTGCCTGTTCTGATCTTGTAAAAGTAGTAAATTCCCTCCTAGATGAGCATTGCATGAGAAACTGATAACATACTAAAGAAACGTTGCACTCAACTAACAAATGAATAAAACATCAGCGTAAGAAGCCATTTCCACGCAGTTTCCATAACAATGCTGAAAGTTACCTTGACTACTTAGTGGCTGTATTCAAACGTTTTACTAAACTAGACAATTATTACACATAAGGCAAATCTAAAAGTACCATAAATGTGTTACTGGCATGTATTTACTACTGGTTACCATTTACTATCCAGTCGCCAATGTTTGCACATCAGCGCAACCAATCATCTTTCTTCAGATGTCCACAGCCCATTCCCAAATTCTTGTGGCCATTAGTAAATGTTTTATTAAAATCAAAGCTTGGGTGCACTGCCACCAAATACTGAGTTAGTCTTGACTAGAGTTACGCAGTCTCATTCATCTGCACTGCCCAACTCATACATCCTTCCTCAGCTGCTGTAGTTTGCAAAATAGTAAATTTAAAAAAAATAAATCCCAAGTATAGGTTGATACAGCATACAGAAGAACAAAGCAAGCAGAAAGAGCAAGGCCAATGCAATGATATGAAGAGCTGAAAAATAGCAAGTTAATTATTTTAGTTGTGCAACTTCAATAAGCAAGTACTTGAGTGTATGAATTCGGAGCAGATAGAAAACAGATTCATAGGGAATGTGATCACAGTCTAGCTCAAAATCAGTGTGTACGTAAAAACACTAGTAATGTAAATAGGACAGGCAAACCAAGAAACACCCAAATACACTACATGAAGGTGCATAGCAGGAGCTGAAGACAGTGCTGGGGAAAAACAAAAGAGAGCCTGAACGTGTACACAGTGTACTAAGACATTAATTAACAAGTTTTAAAATTGCACTAGACTCAAGACTGAAAGTGTTTACCAACAGGAAAATGCACCCTGTAACACAGGAGAAAGCAATCACATATAAAAGAGAAAAGAGCCTCTGACTAAGTAACACCTGGTCTCGAGGTGGAGAGTGAATTCTCCTGGCTCACAATTCAGTCACCACTTCAGAGTGTTATGGTAGTGACCCAATATATCACTCAAATAAAAGAAATATTCATTAAAAGCCCAGTATAGAGCCAAGCTGTGGGGCTAAGACACAAATAGAAGAACACAAGTTGTAGGTAAGTAGGCATAAAACAAGAAAAGAACACAAAAAAGAATACAAGTTGTAGGTAAGTAAGCAGAAATAAACTCAATAAGCTAATACGCACCGCCAAACAGATTTATGCACCAAAAATTGCACTGGCTTGAAGATCGAACCATACCCCCAAAAAGAGATGTCTCAAGCAAGCCTAATGTCTAGGATTACCTTTGGAAGAAAATAATAAATTAAAAAAAGGCAAAAAACCTGAACATCCTACATTGTACATCAGGTATGGCTTTAAGCAGTACAGGAATTTCTACATCGCTATTTAAACAACTCTCCGAGGAAGAGAAAATGCAGCGCAGATGATAATCTGAAGCCTGCACACCTTGTGGTCAGTCTGGTTTTAAAGGCATTCAGCAGGAACACACTAATTTAGAGGAGATGAATAGGAAAATTATCTTGGAAAACACTGCTGAAAGACACATTTTTGCCAGCAGTATGAGGAACCAGCCAGCAACTCGTTTCAATTATTTCAAATGAAACATCATCCTCATTAGCTGCAGCCAGCAGAACAAGAAACTTTACCTTTTCTAAAAACAGCAATAAATAAAAATATAGTTTGTTCCATGAGGTCTGTTCCACTGGCACTGGTTTTACAGTACTGGTTTTCCCTGGTTCCCTAGCTAATGAGCAATATAAGATTTTTTTAATAGAACAAAAACAGTCTCAGCCTTTAGAAGAGCCGAGTTTTTCTACAAAATACATAGCCATCCATAAATTCTGCTGAAGAACAGGGAATCAACAGACACAATATCTCATAAGATTAAATAAAAAACAAACCAAACAACAAAAAACAAGGGAAAAAAACCCTCTTTCTTCAAAGACCAGGAATGAAAGGGACAGGTAACACAAGCTACCCTAACTGCAAAACCAAAAGCAGCACAGAGAAGCTGCGCGATGAAAGGTTGCGACTAACTTGGCTAAAGCAACCAAACTTTCTGCGATACTGTGCATTTGTTAATCTTCTCCTGCAAGCAAACCCAGAGACTTGGGATATCAGGAAAGGAAAGAAATCTGCTGAAAAGCACAGAAATAGATCAAATGTAGTGACAGCATAAAAAGAGAAGAGAGCAGAAACAGAAACACATCCCAATTAAAAAAAAAAAAAAAAAAAAGTATTCCACACAAAGTGTAATATTATTCTCAAAAGTAAAAAAATAAATGATCCATTGTGAAGGTTTCAGATTTCCTTTTTCTTATTTCACTGTCTGAAGTTTTGGACATCAACAAAAACTACACAGCAACTGCTTCTTTCCAATTAGTTCTGAATTTTATTTTAGCTCAATTTTTATTCAATATTTGCTAATGTATAGAGACAAAGCCATCAGCTTTTATTTTGGATAAGCACAAATTCTTAAAAAAGTAACACAGTGATTCACCACTCTTGTTCAGACTCGGTGGGTAGCAAATCATTATTTATTTCTAGTTTGGAAAAAAAAACAAAAACAAAAACCCACAACAGCATTCAACAGTGGATTTTGAGCAGTTGCTTCCAAGACATGCAAGCTGCCTGCACAATAACTTAGACAATACTAAGTTGCACAACCACAGTATTATTCTCTGTGACATGGAAACGGCATAGTTCTTTTTGTAGAGAAGAGTACCTGCTTCAGCAATGTTCAAGAATATTTTATAGTTTATTCCATAGTAAGAAGATGTAATATAGCCTACAGGAGAGAGTCATTCACGTTGTAACTAAGGCAGCTGACAGATAAAACAACGCAAGGTTAATGCATGTGTTATAAAAAGTATTACAACTGTTATGGGTAGCTTAAAAGCGCTTTTTGCATTTTAACAATTTAAGATGCCTGGGTTGTTGGAAGTTGTACCTCAGTTCAATTTCTTCAAAACTCGTTTTATGATATTTCTGACATATTTTAATCTAAGTTATTGATGTCCAACCGTAACCCCCATTTCGAGGTCTTGGCACAGCACCTTGACTTTCGTCTCCCAAGAGCGGAGAGGCTCCTGGGCAGCGGCACGTGGAGCGCAGGAGAAGGAAGGGCAAAGGCTTACCCAGCGCGTGGCTGCAGCTGCGGCAGGGTTCGGCGAGGCTGGCGGCCGCTTGCTGCAGCTCGGCCCGGGGGGGCGTGGGGGGCGGGTTGGGGTTCTTCCACCCATTGCATTTACAGGATTCCTCAGCCTGAAATCAAAGCACAGGGATATACCCGTCAAGACGGCAGAACACAGGAACTTGCTGCAACCACGTTATTTCCAAAGCAAGTAAAAGTCATGTTATTACAGGTTGGGTTTTTTTTTTTGTTACGTTTTTATGTTTTGGAGGGATTTTCGGGTGTTTCGTTGTTGTTTTGTTTGTTTTTTTTTACCTGCCACACAGCTAGACCTTATTTTCTAGAACAAATCAGAAATAGAATAGCACCCCAAATAGAGAGACTAACATGGTTCTGGTAAGCAAAGCGTGCTTAGAAAAATCACAGAATCATAGAATGGTTTAGGTTAGAAGGGACCTTGAAGATCATCGAGTTCCAACCCCCCTGCCACAGGCAGGGACACCTCCCACCAGACCAGGTTGCCCAAGGCCACGTCCAGCCTGGCCTTGAACACCTCCAGGGATGGGGCATCCACAACTTCTCTGGGCAACCTGGTCCAGTGTTTCACCACCCTCATAGTGAAAAATTTCTTCCTAATATCTAATCTAAATCTACCTTCTTCCACTTTGAAGCCATTCCCCCTATCTCTATCCTATCTCTACATGCCCTAGTAAAAAGTCCTTCCCCCGCTCTCCTGTAGGCCCCCTTTAGGTACTGGAAGGCCACAATAAGATCTCCCCGGAGCCTTCTCTTCTCCAGGCTGAACAGCCCCAACTCTCTCAGCCTCTCCTCATAGGAGAGGTGATCCAAAATAGACACACAAACTCTGGATAATTCCTTTAGAGAAAGCCCTCACTGTAGCTCCTATATGAAAGAAGTATTCAAACATTTACTGGTGTACCAACATGTACAGATCCTGCCACCGAGACAGTTTTAATGACTTAAATGCAATCAGGTTATCTAACAGGCAACACGTTTATCACTGCCTTATCAGCTATACCGACAACAAGGCATCACGCAACTAAAACCAAGCCCATGACAACCCAAGCAGGGTTAACTAAATACTGAAAAAAGCAAACAGTAATTGTGCTGCTGGAGAGTGCTTGGCCACAAGAGCCATGGGCGCCAAAGACAATGACGCTACCAATGAAACCTGCCGCTCAGCCTGGAAAGCTTATTTACACCCACTGACCGCGAAACACCGACAGACTGCAGCTAAAAGGGGCGACGACCATGACGAGAGAGGCTGTGACCCGGGCAATCGCGAGTCAAATCATTCAGAAGTTCATAATCCCGATTCTCGTGATCCCGAGAGCAGCGTTATGGGAGGGGATTTTCTTCTGCCTAGCCAAAAAGATTGTAGTTATTTTGATGGTAGAGTTCTTCTAACAGCATTCATATGCCTATGTGAAGGCCTAATGGGAAGGAAAGCGTGCTTTCCTGCTGTTCAGAGATATCTGTGCACTGGGCTGTAACGAGATACTCGTGAATTCGCAGAGCCAAGACCTCAGCGAGGAAAGTATGCCAACTGCTGCATAATATTTATGACTGAAACAACCTTAGTAGGAAAAATTGCGATGTTAATATATCCAGCACTAAAGTGTCATTTTTCAAAACCGACTCTGAATATATTTAGTGCAATCTATTTCAGGAACCTATTTCATTTTCCTTTTACGTTTCCAAACCCCGCCTTACCTAGGGAAGCAGCACCCAGGAGAAGCAGAAAGGATCACAGCTTGACAGCTCCTGAGACTGACAGCTTTGTAGGCTGACAGTAAATTGTTCTTCCCAACTAATTTCAATATGCAGCGATCTGAGCACCAAGAGAACTGCTGCCTGCAGTTTGCTGAGCACCACATGATGTTTTCACCATCTCTGATGGTCTTTACCCAGCTGGGCTCCTGGCCCCAGGTGTCACAGTCTCTGCCTGCGCCCAGGGCGGTCTGGCAGGTATGAAGGGATGCGAGTGGCGTTTTCAGCAGCCGGAGCCACCAGGGTGACTTAGAAATCCACCTGCAAGCACCCAGCAAAACCACTTCCACATATTTCCCTTGAAAAGGGGGACGACCTGCGCTGCCCGAAGCCTCTGGCTCTCCAAACTGACTTGCGTGGGCACCGACCGCCTGCCACCATGCATATTTATAGCGCAGCATCCGGGAGGTTTCAGTACGATATGTGGGGAAGATTAAAACAAATTTTTCTTTTTTTTAAAAAAAAAGTCTCATAAAATGCAATCTGGATAGATTTATGGTGAATTTTATGTTCATTTTCTACCATGTTTTTTATGAGTAATATGATTGACAGAGAAGTAAAGAAGGCCCGATGTTGTTTCACAGCAAAAACCGTCTCTTACACTTTCACGGGCATTGAGCCAGTGCACTTTTGTTTGTTACCCAGACCTACAGGACCTCTTAAAGTTTAATGACTAGAAAGAGAGGTCAGTGATTGAGTGACACCTGCGAACCAAGGACTGCCCTAGTGCGGGGACTTTGGACATCAGTGAGATGATGTGAAACCCCCCTTCAATTAGCGTCTCAAGCAAGACAAACCCAACGCCAAATAAGCTATCCGCATTTGCTTCGTTGCCATGAAAGTTTTTGCAGTTAAGACAAGGATAGAGAAACTGTCACAGAAAAAAAACTGCCAGAAAAATGAGATTATTGCCAAAGAAAATTCAAGAGGCAATCGTAAGGATGTTCTCAAACAAGAATTGATTGAATATTATTCTAGGGAAGCAAGATTCGATCCTTCCCATCCAGCTGTCCAGACAAATGTTCAACACTGTAAATTACTGACAAAACATCATGTTTATTATTAATTGCCTTAAATCATACTACAATGAAACATGTCCAAAAAAAAAAAACCCTCAAACTAGGTACAAGCTTTTTGAGAACTTTTTCTCCAAGTGGAAGCAGTATTTCACAGAAGCTTACCACACAATGTTTACTATCAAGCCTGAAAACTATAAACAGTGAGTAACTACACAAACTTTAGTGTCACACAATAATTAACAGCAAAGATGCAAACAAACAGATGTACGAATCGTGATAACAGCTCAGTTAAACTGCCAAAAATAAGTATCAACCCACCCACAGAAGAATAAAAACAGTGTGTTCAACGGCAGATTTTTTCTGCCCTCGCTAGTATTTCCTCGCCAGATCTTTCTGAAGCTGCGGTTAATTTGTATTGTTCAAATTATTCCAGAGACCTTTCTCAAACAACTCTTAGGGTGGTTTTTTTTTTGGTTAAACTCTCTGTAAAACACCAGAATCAGCATGAATGTTCTGTTAACCAAGGGGAAACACAACCCGAAAAGGTCCTCTTTAAAACTAAGCTTTCATTGTAGGTGTTGACAGTGCAAGTGTTTTGCAGTGAATACGCAATGTGCATTCCTCAGTGGCTTAAATTGCTGAGTCGTTTTAAGTCTTCCACAGCGTTTTTTTCATTCAGTCCTTTCTTTGACTATCTTCAGCTTTTTCCTTTCTTTCTTTCTTTTTTTTTGTTAATGTCACTCATCTGCTTTTCATTAGAAAATAAAGTATGACTTCACCTCCGCAAAAAACTTAATTTAAGATCAAAATAGTTTTGAGGGGAGGAAGGAAAAGAAGCATTTGAACTAGTACATCCAGTCCTTTGAGCCTTGTTTTCTGGGACAGCTGCAGAGCTTTGATAAAGCCACTGGAAAAAGTTGGGGACTTCTGCCTTACTGAAGCCTGCAAAGTAATGACTGTCATCTTTGCAGGCCCGGAGATCACGAACACTGCCTCTTCACTGGCGATTTTAAATAAAATTGGATGAGCTCAGTATAATATAACACAACAATTACACACTGTTGCCTGCCCCCCCCCCCCGACAAAAAAAAGTTCTGAAATTATGTACATTTTGCACTGCACAATATAATTTCATTTTTTTGACCCTTTCCATGTCAGGTGGAGCGTTACAATGTGGGAAATCAAACTGTCTGGTAGCTCTGGGCAGTGAAAACCGCAACTTTGGACAAACTAAAGTTACCATTTCCTTTAAAATACTGAATACACTGACAGCAGGTCAAAAACAGTGAAAAAATACAGCAGATTAACACAAGTTGTTAGTATTTTTGTTTAAAAAGGAAGCACCTGAAAGTTACAACATTGCACATCTCAGCCCCTTTCAAGTGGGTGTCAGGTATCTAAATAATAATGAATAAATGAAGAATGTCACAGTAACTTATGGACGAAAGCATTCCTCCCATTTTCCGATAGTGAAATGAGCACCAGAACACGCAAACTTCAAATCAACTTAACTATAAAGTAAAAGACTCCAACAGTCTTAAAACTGAGTTGCAAAACAGCTGTTGAGTTGGGCTCTCATTCCAACTCGAAATCCTACAGGTTGCCCTGCCTGGTAACTGAGATGCAGAGCAGACTCAACGGATTATATATACCCAACATTACAGATCTTTCTATTTCCAGCAAGTATAATTACTCTAGAAAAAATATTCTTCCTCCCAACGCAAAAGCTGTGTGAAATACCCTGTAAGTTTTTTCCTGCAAGCAATCATTTCAAATTGATGCTTTTATCAAAGAACATCACACAAACCTCAACAAATACATTGATGAACTTAAAATATACGTATTTTTCCTACTCACATGTCCAGTACCCAGCAACCAGGCAGTTAGACACTGCTTGGAGAGCCACTCATACGTACCAGTTAATTAGCTGACACATTTGTCTTTAACAATATAAAACAATTAGTTCAATGTTCAGCTCTAAGAACATGGTCTTCATTTATTGATCAACCCAAGTATTTTATTCCCTGTATTTTCCAGTTTCGCTTACAGAATAGATGTAAGCTACCATATAAAGCTTTTATTAATAACAGGGACCCGATGCCCACTTTGTAAAGTTAATGGTAGATTTCCTATTTAATTTAAAGGAAGATGCTTTAATTTGAGCTGTGAGACACTGTAAAACAAACTCACCCCACTATGGAAATGATCATAAGAAAGCTTTAGATATCTCGTATGTCTCCTATACACTTCTGCAGAAAACAACTTCGATACATTTCCAGTTGAGCTTCAAGGAGCTGTACTCGCACCATACAGAGTCCAGCAGGAATAGGGCCAAGTCTGCCTCATCTTAATCTGCCCTATGAAAGTCAGGGAAAGAATATCTCATCATGTAAACGGTGGTACGTATTTACCCTATAAACTCTTCTTTACGTGTAGGAGCAGGAAAACTCCATAGAGGTCACTCTAGGATGAGAAGTGGGAAGAAGTGCTCCTACCAAGGGTCAGCTCCTGGTCTAGAGCCCGGGACCCAGATTTTACTTCAACCTCCGCCACTCGCTCACCCGCCGCAGGGCCTTGGCCAAGTCATCTCACCACAACCCTGCTCACTCTCTGTCCATTTTGTTTAGCTAAAGCACAAGGTCTTTCTTCAAGAGGAACCTGAAGAGGAACTTATCACCTGCTACTTGTGCAAATGCCTTAGGCTACTGGGCTCTAATTATACTGATAAGCATCCAGGCATTACTGTAAGATATAATGAGAAACAATCAATTTTACAGAAAACTTAGTGTACTAAAATAGTACACATTTCAACTTGTTTATCAGAAAAACTCCCAGTGAGACCAGAGAGAGAGTTGTATTTTCACATACTGTAAACCAATAGGGAAAATAAGCCGAGGAGACTTCCTCCTACATCTTCATTAAATATATTTACCTGTGTAAGTCACACAGTGCTGCTTTTATATAAAAGTGCTGCAAGCTCGCCTGCCTAACGCTCAGTTTCATACTGGACAAAACCAAAACGATGTATGCAGCCATTCATACACGCACAGATATAGCAAGTGCCAAATACAAACCCCCCCACGGCATACAGCGTTACTGTGCACTTCCTAAAGTCATGAAAACTCTGCCAACTCCTAATATGTATCTTATTGTTCAGTACACACTTTCTACCCCACCCCCCACCCAAACTTGGCAATTTAAGAAGGTTTTTTGGTTGGGTAGGGGTTTGGTTTGGGTTTTTTTTTTTATTTGTTTGTTGTTATAACATAGAGGAGCCTGTTCTCTCCCTTCCGCCCTGACCTTTTCTCACAGGGGAAAAAGTCAAGCAGAGCAGCTCAACAGCTACAACTCCCCTATCCCAATTCTTTATCAGGAAAAAAACCCAAATCCCACGTTTCTCTAGCCTGGGCAGCAGCTTCCTAAACTTCACTCTTGTTCTGCGCACACTGAAGATGTCTTTGTACGTGTTTCCCGCAAAGAAAAGGGATCGCTGAAGAAGGACCAGGAGGTCCCTCCTGGGGACTGAGCACCCTACCCCAGAGCAGCGCCTTCCACCCTGTTCTGCTCGGCATTCCTGCTGTCGCCAGTGATGCTCGCCCTCTACGAGGGCCACCAACCTCTCCATCTTCTTGCATTGCTGCTCTTCATCCCTAGCAAACTCCCTGCCTCTGCTACTCCCAGCATCTCCGAGGCTAAGTTCCTAATAAATTCTGTGTGCTGAAGCAGCAGTATTTTGCAATGAATTTTATGTGGGAGAAGGTGATTGACACTACAGATGCCATTGCATATTCTCTGCACTCCACCTTGTACAGCTGTATGTGGAGTTACACAAGGCTCACGTATGGCCACTACTTGAACGAACACCTTCGGAGATGGTGTGTTCACCTTCTCCCACTCTCTCACTCTCATGCACAGAAGCGCAAAATAAACAGAACAGAAATTGCAACCCGAAGTAAGAAAAAATTCAAAGCTATACTCTGCGCTGCTACGGTTTCTTGCAAACCACTAACGTTACAAGCGAAGCAGTGTCATTTTGGAGCACCTGCCAGGTGTTCAGGAAGAAAAACAGCACATCCTTCCACCCTGCTCCATCCTTCCCCCTTTATCCCACAGGAGAAGCCGCTTGATTAGTTGACCAGGAACTTCCCGTCTGCCTGCTTGCTTCTGTTTGGAGACCTGAAAGCAAGCTGCCTGCCACCGAACTGCCGAAGAGAAGTGGAACAGCAAAGGTAGGGTTTGCATTTTAATCCAGACCCAGAGCAGCATTTCGTGCCGTGGCTGTGCTCAGACCCCGACAGGAGGAAGAGGCCCTGGGCTGCCCCCGGCCATGGGTCCCACTCCATCCATCGCTGGAGTGCCAATGGAGCACGCACCCAGGACTTCTCACAGAAGAGGGATGGCAAGGGACACCCCAGCAGAGCACCGGCAGTACGAGCTGTCACCGCACTGTACCCCAGCACCGGGGCCCTGCGAGAAGGGCTGGTGGCAGGCCGCGGCTTGCCCTCCTCCACATGGCACCCGTCCCCCTTCCAACAGAGCACCTGCGGTGGCAGTACAACGTGTGGGGCTGGCGGGTCCCCGAAAAAAGCAAAGGGTTTGGGAAGAGACAAGGCTGCCCGCACATCTCCACAGCACAGCCACCTCTGCGGGACAACGCACCTCAGGAGAAGGCTTCTGCCCTGGCAAAGATCATCTGGAGGTACATCAGGGGAAGCAAAGAGAACCGACCAGGGAGGAAAAAAAAACAATTCCCACCCACTCCTAACAGCCCATGAAAATCATACCCACCCCACATCCAACATCATCTCACAGCAAGTCCCGCTAACGCTACAGTACGGGGGTGTGAAGTGGACGCAGCACCCGGAAAGCTTCAAACCACGTCACCCAGCCTGGCGCGAGGGACGCAAGTTTCAAGCACACGAGCTGCTCTTCTAACGCGCCGACACCAGTGGTGTCTCGCCATGTCCCATGCACGCACCAAGGCTGAAGCGGAGGCGCCTGCACGTTTGGAAACTACCGAGAAACTGAAACGTGCGCGGCTTCCTTCATCTGCCCTCACATGACAGCATTGCGCCATGCCCTCAGCGTACAGCTAAAGCTCCTCACACCACCACACAGCACCCCAAAGCCATCCTACTATGTGTCCTCGTGTACCTCGCCATTCAGTTTGGCCTTTCACTTAACATTCGCCCTTTTGAGGCTGCAAAGCTCAGGCACAGGGAAAACACGGCGCGCGTTTCTCGCCGACCGCTGTTTTCCCACGCTGAAAGCGTTAACGGGAGGATTTGACATGAGCGCTGCCAACCTGCACATGTCAGACCCGCCGTGCATGCAGGAATCGCCCTGACAGCGGCCGCAGCGCGGCCAGCGGCCCACGCTGCCGGCCCCGGGGTCCTCCTCCGTGCGCCCCACGACGCCGCCAGCCGCCCCAGTCCCCCGCAGGCGGGACCCACAGCTCTCCCCAGGCTCCCTCCGACGAACGGGCCACCGGCGAGCCCCGCTTCGCCCACCAACAAGAAAATCGCAGGTGGAGGCGAAGCGCTGGCGGAGGGAAACCCCAGGGCAGCTCTCCCGAATACCAGAGGCGAGCGTGGGGCGAAGGCGCTGGAGAAGAGACACCCCCGCACACATACCCCCCCCCCCCCCCACAGCCCCCACCCGGGCAGCGGGGCCGGCGCTACGTGACCGGCGGGGACACAACTTTCCCAAGCCGGGCAGGCCTCGCCCCTTCGCTCCTCCGCCAAAGCGGCGGTGCCGGCTCCGGGCAGCGGCTTTTGCCATGTCAACAGCTCCGCGCTGCGAGGCCGCCGCCGCCGCCGCCGCGCCCGGTCCGACCGGCAGCCCCCGCCCGGGGCTTCGCGGGGGGGGGGGACGGGGACACCGCTCCACCACCCTCCCCGGGGCAGGCGGGTGTCCCCGTTCCCCCAGCGGGATGTTTACGCAGCCGCCCCGCCCGCCGCCGCCTCCCGCGGGAGGACGGACAGACAGACGCCGGGGGACGGGCACCTCCGCTGCCGCCCGGCTCGGGCAGGAGGAGGGCGGCGCTGCTCCCCCCCCCTTCCCTCTTCCCTCTCCCCTTTCCCGGTCCCATCTTCAGCGCGTTTGGGGTTTATTTGTGCAACCGGCGGCCGGAAACCTCGGGGGGGGGGGGGGGGGGGGGGGTGGAACGGGGGACGGTATCCACCGGCACCGCCACTTCCGCGGGCAGCGCCGGGCTGCAGCCGGGCCGCCTCCTCCCGCCCGGCACGGCCCTTCCCCACCGCCTGCCTCCCTCCTCCCCTCCCCTCCCCTCAATCCCCACCCTCCGTGGGCGGGTGGGCGCCCGCGGCCGGGCGGCGGGGTACCTTGCAGGCGGAGTAGACGCCCAGCTTCTCCAGCTTCTTGGCCCGCGGCGCGGCGCGCAGCTGCGCCTTCTTCCCCGCGGTGCGCGCCGAGCCGGGCCCCCCGGGGCTCTCGGCGGCGCTACGGGCCGGTCCCCCGGCGGCGGCGACAGCGGCGGCGGCGGCAGCCACCCCCCCGGCGGCCGGGGAGCCTTGCTGCGGCCCGCCACCGCCGCCCGCCGCCCCGGCCCCGCCAGGCTCCGCCATGCCCGCGGCGCGGCAGGCAGCCGCCCGTCCGGCCGGCCGGCGCGGTGCGGAGCGGAGCGCAGCGCCCGGCCCTAGACCCTCCCCTTCGCCGCGCCGCCGCCGGCTGCTCCCCGGGGGGGGGGGGGGGAGGCGGGAGGAGGGACCCGCTGCTCCGCGGGCGGCTCCTGCCCCGCCGGGCGGAGGGCGGGGGGGGGGGGGGGGGGTGGTGGCGGCTGCCGCCTCCCGCCGCTGCGCAGCGCGGGGGGGCGCGCCCCGCGTCCCTGCGCGGGGGTTGCGCGGGGGCGGGCGCTGCCCTGCGCCCCCGCGGAAAGGGCGGCGGCGGCACCCGCTGCGTGCGGGAAGCCGCTACGGAGCCATCCCGGCCCTGCGGGAGGCGGCGGGGAAAGTTGCCCTCGGAGGAAGCGATGCGGTCGGCTGCGCGCACCAGCGCGGAGCCCGGGCCGCCGCCGCCGACGCCGCCGGTGGTGGTGCGGAGCGGCCGCGCTCCGATCCGCGGTGCCGCCGCAGCCCCCGGGCCCCCGCGTAGTGGCACTACTTTGTTTGGCTTAACCGTTGCGTTTCCGCACTGTGCGCTTTGGAGCCGCTTTGAAACGATTATTATTATTATTATTATTATTATTATCATTATTATTATTATTATTATTATTATTCCCCTCCAGATGATTTCTATTTCAGCCAATTTCAACCATTCAGTCTTAAATACAGGCGAAGTCAAAGATTCTCTGCTCAGTTCCTCACATCCTGGTTTTGGGGCTTGGTTTGGTTGGTTGGGTTTTTTTTGGTTTGGGTTAGGGTTTTTTTGGTTGGGTTTTTTTGTTTGTTTGTTTGTTTTTTGGATTTTTTTTTTTTGACAGGAGTAAGTGTTGACCTGAGGTCAACTTAGTGTCTTAAAGGGATTACCTTTTAAGTGAAAGCTAAAAATGAAGTCAGTGGTCCCGCCACAGAAACTGCGCTCCGCGTGCGGAAGCCAGTGCTTGGGTTTTGTGGCGGTCGCGCTCCATTGCGCGTGTGTTTTAAAACAAACAAACAAAAAAGAGTGGTTGTGCTGTAAGAAACCGCAAATGGCAATTCTGTAGGATGGCGGCACGGTTTTAAAAGGTGGGGACTGCGGCTCGGCGTTGAGCGTGGGATCCACGGCTGTGTGATGCGTGAACCTGGAGCGGCGATGCGGGTTTTTTGGATGGGAATCCCGGCGTGCGAAGAGCTCTCGCAGGCGCAGGGCCTCGCCGCCTTCGCACGGGGCGAGCAAAGATGACCCCGCGCTTCTGCCAAGTTCGGAGCAGCGTTTTGGGGGAACGGGGAGCAAAAACGCTTTGCCCCCTTGCGGTCCTCCCTCTTCCCCCACCTTCTCAGCTCCCTGGGGGTATTTTCAAGCATAAGGGTATAGGGCGAGTTGGCGTTTATGTTAAATGATGGGGGGGGGAGGAGGAATAATGGGAGAAAACACTGTATTTTTCATGAAAAAGGGGGTCTGGGTGGGAGTTTTTTGGTGATGGGAGGGGGGGGGTCAGGACCTGCACCCCGGCCACCGCCGCGGGCTCCCCGGGGCCGGGGGACCCCGGCCCCGGGGAGCCCGCGGCGGTGGCCGGGGTTTGGCTTAGGGTTTCCCAGCAGCTGTGATGTGACAGCGACCCGTAAGATGGCTGCTGCCATCCCCGGTGCTTTAAGAGGGACTGTTAAGGTGGAGGAGCCGCCGCTTTCTCCGGCGGCAGCTGCCCCAAGCTTTCCAGCAAAGGAAAGGGAGGGAAAAAAGAAAAAAAATAAATAAAAAGGCAGTTTGTCTTAAATTTCAAAGTGAATTAATTAATTTTTTTTTTTTTTTTTTTTTTGGAGTGTGTGTCTGAATCATGTCTAAAAATCACAAACAGCTGCTGGTTGGTAACAGCCAGCTAAGAACCTCTTTGCTTGCGTTTTTTTTTTCGCATGCCGGTTAGGTTTCTACTTTTCTCCCAGACTTGAAAATGAAACTGTTATTGCTTAGTTTCACTTTCAGCTTTCCCACTTCTCTTCTCTCTTTTTTTTTTTTTTTTTTTTCTCCAAATCACCAGCATCTCCTTTAAATGGTAAGCTAATGGTACGTAACCCAGCGTGAAGTTTGCACACCCGCATATAAATGAATTGCAAGTTTCAGTTCTGGAAATACATTTGCTGTTTTCACGCAGGCGAGTAACTCCACCGGCGTTTATTAATGGCCACTCGGGGTGCATTTATGTCTGAAGCTGCACAGGCGAGTGAGCGTGCACAAGACCGCAGCCCAGGCGAGCGACCTTATTCTTTCACCGTAGTCTTCAAGGTCCTGAAAAGTCTGCAAAGTTTTTACTTCCATTAAAGTAACAGCAAAGGCGAAAGTTGTTACAAAGCAGATACTGACTTTGGTTAAATGCCCCAATATTGGTTTACATTTCATGGCATGTTTGTGAGGGTCTAACAGGGAAAACACTGCCCTATTGCATCCAGTAAGGCACTTGTTACTCTAAAGGCAAAAATACTTTTACTGCAGTTCCTTCTTGAATCCTCAAGAGCACGGCTGCCTTACGATACTATGACTTTTTTTTTTCTTCCTTTTTACCTTTCTGCTCACTAGATAACAAGAACAGCAAGTCTACCAGCCTGTGGCTACGGATACAGTTACTATAGTAACATTTATAAACACTAATTTCACTACACATGCAGAGCTACTGCCTGCTACTGCAGCCGAGCAGCTTGGAAAGAAATCACTCTAACTGCGAACAGGTAAGCCTTCCTTTTTCTTTTTTTTTGACTTTAAGCCTGATATAAATCATCACTCTTGTTCTAACTTTGTGCCAATATATTGGTTTTAAAAAAGAAAAGAAAAAAGCAAAAAGCTTGACTTTGTCTTAAACTGCTCCAGTGACAGCTAAAATATAGGTAAAATATTACATTCACAATTTTGGCAAGAATAAGGAATGAAGAGATCATTTGCTGAGTGGAAACATGGGACTATAACTTGGGCTGTGTTGGCTTGTGGTGGCTTCAGTGAAAGTAGTTTGGCCATGACAGGTTACACTACCTTTGGAAAAAAAAAAAAAGTATGCTTTGACATATGAGTGTATACATGTCATTCTCAATTTCATATATCCAAGCTGGCTTTTTCTGTTGACTGAATTTACAAGCAAGTACATGTTAATTTTGTAATTGTAACGCATGCGTAACTGAGCACAACAGAACCACTCTGGTGCTTACTTTTCATCGTTAAACGTGCACTATGGACATATTAAATTAGATTCAAACTCAAAGCATTGCCCGAAAAACCCTCGCCGCGTTTTTCGGTTTCTGGCCTTCGGGGCACGTCAGTGGGTTTGCACAAGTCCAACCGGCTCTGAAGCCCGTGTTCGGCAGCGCTGGCGGGAGCCGAGGGAGCCTGCCTGCCTGCCCCGCTCCCGTGAGTAGCCGGGTGGCTTCGGGAACACCGCTCATCTGCACCAAATTCAGCAAGCCCGGAGCTGGATGAGCCACGGGTGCCCGCTCCTCCTGTGATCCCCGGGTCTCTCCCTGGCTGCTGGTAGCCCCGAGGAGGTGCCCGCTCGGAGCCCGCGCATCTCGCGTTTCTTGCCCTCGCCCAAATTCACTGTGAACACCCGACAGGCTTAAATGCAAGAGCGCGTGCGATATTCCAGCAAAGGAGGCAGTTGCACTCTTGATGCCAGAATGACAAAAGAGGAAATTAAAATGCAGTTTAGGGTGTGCCTGATACCTTCTTATTACCTAGTTGTCGTTTGGGGCCTATCTCGGTCACGCAGGTTAAAGAATGACTCAACTAATAGCAGCCTCATGCTGGATGCTGCCTCTCTCAGAGGGACCTCCCAGCCCGTGGCCGAGCTTTGGGAGCTCACCCCTACCCCTCACCCCCATCTCCCAGCCTAGTCGGAGCGAGTGAGCGCAACCCAGCCCTCTCTCCCACTCCTTTTGTTCAAGATGGGACTTTCTTCCTGCTCTCCCACCTGTTTTCATTCTCCCCATTCAATGCAAATGTAAAAAGCGGAGCTCTCGCCCCTTGGGGGAATTTCTCCCAGTATAAAATCCTATTGTGTCCTTTCATTAGCGCATTCCTTGTGGGTGAAGTGGCCTCCCTCCTGGCCACCAGGCATTCAGGACTGCTATCAATATTTTGTGAATCACTGGAAGTATTAACAGTACAAAAGTTTTGTTCGTCAGGCTGCCTCTAGCATCTTGTCAGCTTCCCATGGTGCTTACATGTGACTTTAATAATGCAGAAGGCAGACCTTCCCATTAGGCCTTTTGTCTGTTATAGAGAACCTCACACCCCAATTACCCAGTCTTTAAAGGAAAAAAATGCCCCAAAAAAAGAAAAAAAAATATGGAGAAAATGTCATTGCAACACTCACGGCTGTTTCAGTAACACAAACTTTGTGTTAACGATGGAGCACTTAGTTTTTATTCACTTTTTACCCAGCGGATGCTCCTCTTGACTGCAGTGAGAGCTTGTCCAGGCTCACACAGCACAGGCCATCTACTGCCTTTGCCAGGACAACGCGAGTTGTGTGTGCCAAGTTCAGAAGCCGCTCGTTAAAGTCATTTAGCCGTCTGCACTCACTACATAAGCTTACACCGTGTTACTTCATGGTAGTGAGAGCTCTAGGTTGCTTCGCGCAAACATGGGATGTACTCTCTGTTTTTCCCTTACCTTTTCTTTCTTCTGCCTCCCCACGTGGTTTTTTTGTTTATTCCCTTCTCTGACATCTTTTTCTCTTCTTCCTGGTACTTAATATGTGGCCGAGACCCCCCGCAATTCTCTGGGACCCCACTCAGTGCGCTTTGCCTGCCTGGGCTTGGACAGTTTTGCCAACCACCCCGTCCCGGTGCGGGGCAGGTCGGTGGGTGCTGGCAGCCTGGCAGAGCCCCAGGCAACCGGCACAGGCTCAGCTGGCAGCGGGTGGGAGAGAAGGGGCCTCCTCTCTGCTATCGCCGCCCACCAGCACCCTATTATGACACTGGTTTAGATAGTAAACCTCCAGGTGGAAAATCCCTTTTGTTTCTGCAAGGTGAAGTTACACTGACCTAAGCGCATCTGACTGTGCAAACCCGCTCCTGCATCCATGTGGGAGAGCACCTGGAAACACCAAGAACTGTGGACACAACCACAAGCACCATGGCTGGTCGCTTAGCTAAGCCACAGAAACTAAACCGGAGGTTGGACTAGATGATCTCCAGAGGTCCCTTCCGACCCTGACCGTTCTGTGAAACAGGTTGAACCCCTCCATTTAGACCATCTACAACTGTGGTGTGTACAGCTAGAAAAAGCGGAGGGACCCCAGGAGTGCAGCAGTAACCCCAGATGTGGGTTTGTGGGGTGAGGGAGGCAGGGTGTCGCTGGGAGGAGAGCGCAGGAGGCACAGTTACCTCATCTTCACCCATCTTCCACCTGCTGCCCACAGCTTTCTCCCTTGTGGATCCCCAAAACCTCACGCATCCACTGTGCCTCCTCTCCCATGCTGAGCCCAGCGGGTTTGCCATCCCCACCCAATGCTCCACAGCCTCTCTGCATCCCCTTGCTCTGCCCCACGCAGGCACTCGGTGGGTTACAAACCACTGCCTCCGCCCCACCAAGACAGACCCAGCTACCCAGAACAGGTGCAAAACATCTGGGGTGTGGGAAGAGCTGTTTTTGCCATTTTTTTCCTACTGCCATTTCCCAGTTTGATGCTTCCTCCCAGCTGAGGAGCTGCACCTCTGCCCAAGTGGGCAGTGTCACAAATTATAACTCTCACCTAAGACGACCTTAATGATGGGGACTGTTTCCACATTATAGGATGACACAAAACCAGTGGGCCTGGAATCCCAAGATTCCAGTTTTGGACAACACTTAAAATAAGGAGGCTAATTATCTTAATTTATTCCATAATTATCTTAATTATTAATCACTTCCTTCTGTCTTGCCTATTACCAGATCTAGAGGTGGGAGTGTTCCCAAGTCCCGAAGGCAGGGTCTGCCCCCAGCACGCTCCTGTGACTCACCAGGTCCATCTTTATCTCTTCCCATACCTTTCATAACAAGACTTTCTTGAAGCTGCATCATTGCTTCTGGGGATACAGTAAGTAGGCTGCTACTGCTGCGCACACCTAAGTTGACTCACTTGGGAGAAGATGTCTTGTTCCTTCTGCATCATTCCCTCCGCAGATGGTTTTGGAGAGTGAGAGGGCCAGCTCTGCTAAAACTGGCGGAAGGTGTCAGGCACGGCTGCTGGGTTAGCACATGAGTTTGGCTTTTCAGGTGAAGAGTTTTTCCAGAGGTCTTATATGAGTCCAAGAAAGGCGGCATAAGGGTTTTTACGCAAGATACTCGCTCTTTGCTGCTCTGGCCAAAGGTGACCATGTAAAACTGGGACCTGGTAAGGCAGACCCTGGCTCGGCCTGTGCCACCGGGCGCTGCACAGCACTGTCAAGCTGCACCATGGCATGTGCTGCCGCCCCACTGGCCACCCGTGGTGGCTCCTTGGCAGGGGCCAGTCCTGGTGGTGCCAAGAGTCCCCGCCCTGGTTTCTGCATGCCGGTTTTGATGCATTCGCGAACAATTTTCCAGGGGAGGTGCCACTACCAAACTGCGTGACAGGCAGAGGGATGGGAAATCAGCCAGGAGGAGAGGAGCAGGGCTGAACCCGTGCAGGCAACGGGAGCCGTGTTGTGGCATCACAGGCACGTGGGAAAGGGGGGGGGACCGAGAGGGAAGCGCTGGCTGGGGCATGAGCAGAGGAAAGGCATGGCTAGAAGCAAAGCAGGGAAGAAGGAGAAGACAGGAAAGGAAGCCGGTGCTCATTCAGCAAGAATTTGCAGCAGTGAGGCCTGTTTATATGCATTAGCTGAGAACAGTGTGATGCGACTGTGACCTCCATTTCACACCCCACAGCCCTTCTTCTGCCTCCTCCTGTCACCCGCAGGCAGGCAGGCATCGTCCCAGCGATGGTTTCAGCATCAATAACAGTCACCGTTTTTCTAAGACCACAAGTATGTAGCAAATAGTAATAATAATAAAAAAAAAACAACCAAAAACCAAGAGGAAGGAGTTCAGGACTGGAGGTTGTGTAAATTAGGTGCTGACTATGACAAAGGCGAGGCAGAAGCATGCTCTGGGTGGAGACAGGAACGACATGTGTCAGAGGGGGATGACTGCATGTGGGACTCTACTGTTTGGATACAAATCAGATCCCGGGTCCTCAGAGCTCCATTAGTGACATCCTCGCTAGTTAAAAAAAATGAGATTGTAGTGCCAAACTGCGGAGACAGAAAATAATCTCACCTTGCTATATGAACAGCAAACAACTCCGAGCGCCACAGCTGGAGAGGGTGGCCAGAAATACGGGCTTTACTGGGATGATGGTGTCCTCTGCCACGCACGGCCCTGGCCTGCAGTCTTGGGCTCTGCCTCGGTTCTGCCCCTCTTACGGACAGGGCAGTGCAGGGTAGAGAGGTGAAGGAGCCGCCCTTTCTTAGCAGCGGGACTAAGCACTGACCAAGAGGCTCTTTATGGGGACACAAACAGTAAATATGGTTTTTACCCCTGAAAACACATGCAACCTCAAACTGTGGTTCGCTCCCCATTCTTCTACATCTTCTATTTTCAGCTCAGAACCTTAAACAGTGCTGGGTTTTGGCTCCCTAAATAGGCACAGGGAAACTGCAGTGAGTTAGAAAGCTGAATTTTCTCTTTCGCTCTCTGAGGCTGAGAGCGCTTTAGCTTCGTGTATCGTGTTGTCAGTATCTCACTGGTATCCTTTAACATGACAGCAAACAAACTTGCAAGTCTGTGTCTGTTCCTGATGAGGGAAATGCAAGGAGAGAAGTAAATACAGACTAATCTTTTTACTTCATGGGAGATCGACAAAGGAGATGTTTCCCTTTTAATTTCATTTTTACAAGGTTTTTGGCTATTAACACATGCAGTGTATGCATGCTATAAAAAAACTAACATCAGGGCTGCCCTTTAAATAATTATAAGCAAAAAGATTGCAACTGAAGAGTTGTAGCATATCTTGTTGTTCTACATTAATTATTATGTATGTTATCCTGGTTATTTACACATTGTAATAACGTGGGACTGTTCTCTGAAATTGTGATTTGTTAGTACTTACAGGGATATAAACATCTATAAAGTATGTTTGTTATATATTAAGTTTACTGAGGTCAAACTAACATTTTGTTGACAGTTTTCAACTGCCTGTCTCTGATCCAAGGGGCCTTTATTTACTCTAACCGTAAAATGGGTTTGTATTTAAAAGGCTGACAAAAAGCAGCTTACCAGATTTTCTGTATATATTCGTCCCAATTTTTCTCACGCCTGAATGCATCATCACGACAACAGCAGTGAACAGGCTTGTGCGATCTCCCAGTCTCGAGTCCAAACTATGCAGAATAAAGGAGAAGGGATCCACACAAGCACGCCTTTCCCTGCTGTTTAAATCACGCGCCTCCTTATCTCGCCCCACTGAGGCGGTGCAGCGTTTCTAGGAGAGGCTGATGCTCACCTCTTGTGGAGAGACGGACTTTCCCATAAACTGGTCCTACAGCAGATTGAGAGCTGTAGTCACCTGCAAGCTCGCCTCTGCCAGGACAAGGTGCACTACAGTGTCATAAGGGTTTGTTTTTTTTTTTTTTAAGTCCTGCTGTCATCCTCTACTGAGGAGATCGATTATACATTTTAAAAAGAAAATCTACCTCAGCTAGAGGCACTTGATTCTTTAAGACATCAAGATTAATTGGAGCTGGAGGAGGCTGGGGCTTTGTCTTTTAATGCTGCTGTAATTCTCAAACAGTTGAAGGAATTTTGTGAAACAACTGTCACCGCAGGGGAAAAAAGTGCATGCCTTGAAAAATAAATCATGGAAATGCTTATAACCCAGAGGTGGTGGACAGAAATAATGAGAGAAAAGAAAATGTACTTCCTAACTGAAATCCTGGAAGAGACAACAGTTGCAAAATAGTTACTTTAAGGTGTGACTGTATGACGTTTAAAGAGAGAGTCCCAGAAAATGGATGAGGTTGAAGCAGGATGAAATTACCAAAGGCCGCTCTTGTAATGGTGCTGTGGGATATTACTGCTGCTAAACCATCGCTGTTTGCCCTGGTGGTGGATTAACAGCAGTTAACAAGGGTCACAAAGTCAGAAATCTCAGAAGAGAGAATACAATAAAACCCTATAATATATGCATTTTTTATCTGATATTTCTCATCCATACACACATAAATACTAAATAAATAATCAAAACCTAATTAACTTAAACAAACAAACACTGTGTTTTCATACGTAGTAGCCAGGTGATGTATATAGGCTGGCAAGTTGAGCTTCCCACATGGTGTCAGGATTTTGTGTTATTATAGTGTCCGTACACGTATGTTATGTGCTCAGAGGGAGAGGATGTTACGGAAGCAGCTGCAAGGCTTAGCTGCACATCCCTTTATAGGACACAGCAGCCATTTGAACAATTTTAATTTCATCTGCTGCCTAAGCAATATTGCGATTTCCTCTGTATGTTACATATGTGTTTTCTTACCCATTTCAAATTATAGGCAGGATTATGAGTGCCGCTACCAATAGGGTTGCCTCACGTTTTCAGTAACTTAAAACTCTGACAGATATTAACTGTTCATACCAAAATTTTCCAAGCCTGAAGCAGAATAATTTGAAAAAATTCCAGGTAATATGGTTTAGCTGTTTCTGAGAGTATGATTTGAAAAATATGTTAGTTCTGCTTGTATTAAACCAAAATTCTAATAACTTATTTTATTGAGAAGATCTAAGATTGCCAGGTTTTAAACCAGGGCTTGGAAATTTGGCTGCGATGGCATCCGCGGTGCACCTTGGGTCATTCTTGTAAGTTTACCCAAATCAGAGCAAGTTGCAACGTTTGAAAAGCAGCACGAGTTAGGCGGTGCCGAGCGGAGGCGCGCCGGCGCGTGGGTGCTGAGTTCAGGCAGTGCCCTCCGCGCCGCCTGGCCTCACCAGGACTCGCTCCACGGCTCTGACTCTGGGGTTTGTAGCACCAGGTGCCAGACCCACGTACCAATAGTCTCGCATCTCGTCCTGGCTCTCAGCACTCCCTTTGCTAATAACGGGAGAAGACTGAAGAAGGTGGTTTTTATGTGCGCGTGTCCCCATCGCCAGCAGCAGGAGCGGGATTTGGAAGTAGATATTCAAGAGAAGGTACGGGCGGGAGTGCGGAGAGTCCCAGGAGGTAAGACAGCATGGAGGAACACGAATGAGGAGAGACCGGAGCGAGGAGAGGAAGCGGGAGAAAGGAGGCGCGTGGGGACAGGAGGAAGAGATGCTCTTTGGCTGGGGAAGGGGCAGAGAGGTTTGTGCTGAGCAGACCCCGTGTCCTCGCAGTACCTGGCTGCGATTCCACATTTTCAGCCTCCTTGCTCTTCAGCGAGCTCTGTTGCAAAGCGCATCTCTCCTTCCATGCTGACGGCTGGCAAATACAGACGGCGCCTGATGCTGCCTGCGGGTCTCGCAGCTCAAGGAGCAGAGGGGTGTCTCCCACAGACCTAAAAACTCAGAAGCTGCTTGGCCCGTTTGATAACGCTTTTGTTCTTCATCACGCTTTCTTGATGTAGAAATTGACGCATTCAAAACCCATCCCACATTAAAGGAACACGAACATTGCAAAATCTAGCTCTCATAAGCAAGAAAAAACAATAGAATATTGTCCACATAAGTGCAATTTATCTTCTATGTGCCTAAATACAATGGTATAATTTCTTTTCCAGCTGACTCCTAAAGGCCTCGTAACTAAAACGGATGGTAATGACAGCGAGATTTGATTGAAGAGGTACACCAATGCTTCTGGCCCTGTTTTGTACCTCCCATGCAACACTGGCAGATTTTTTTTAATCTTAATTTCAAATACTCCCTCTTTTTTTTCCTTTTTAAAGTAGGAATTGCACTTAACTACAGCGTCTGGAAAGTGATGAACAGATACAGAAAAGCTAATGAGGAACTACTTCATATTTGCGGTTCTAACAGTGCGAAGGCAGAGGGCTGTGCATTGATTCAGAAGGAGTATACCACTGAGATCTCACTAGGTAACAAGAATAATTTAAATTATGTCATGAATTCTGGATCTCCAAACTTCTCACTTCTTGAATTTGCTGTATTACTGATTTTTAACATAGTTACTAGTTACAACTTTCATGTAAGTCTCACATGGGTTTCCCCACTTTCTTGACCCTGTATGCATTAGTACACAATGACGCAATTCAGAGTTTTTATAAGAGAGTGAGAACAAGGCTTAGATAAATGAAGTGTTACCGAATATTACAATATGGAATTACGAAAATATGAAAACTCTTAATGTGCTAAACTCCTTTGTAGAATGACACGGGAGGAAATGTCACAAGACAAAACAAACCCACCTGATTTTGAACGTTCCAGAGATGAGGAAGATCAGCTGGAGAAGGCCACAACTGCACCCGAGAGCGACGATTCCAGGCGCATTTCCATTTTTTGCTCTGCGTGTCAACAAACAATATATCCACGCCACCTTCTTTATCATAAGAAAGCCCACAAAGCCCTAACTTTGCTGGGCTTTGGTAGCCCACAAAGACAGACTGACAACAAAACACTTTTAGCTCAGAGACAGAAGCTTATTTCAAAATTGACCAAGATTCCTAAATATTCTGAGATACATAGGCAGAAGATTGATTATTCATTTGAATTCCTTATGGATAATAACACTCCTACATCATACTGTGATGTTGCTAATATTAACAATCCTAGTACTTTTAAGAAAGTAAATAATCCTTTAATAAAAGCATTGTCAATTTGCCAAGATAAAAATTCCAGGTGGCAGGCAGACATGGAAGACAGATTTATTGTGCTCGACAACTATGGAAATAGGGCAGATACGTGTTTTCTGGGGTTAGTCGATGGCTCCCATGGTGCGACAGCTGCAGAAACAGTTGCGGCAGAGCTTCCGCTTCTATTTCTTGACCAGCTTGCTCAAACGGATTCCTCCTACAAGAAGAGTAAGGACGAACAGCAAATTCTAGATTCTTTTGCCACAGTAATCAAGGCAGATTACAGGGAAAAAGAGAGGATTTTCTCTGATAAACCAGGCAACGCCAAGACTGACACGACCAACACTTACGAATGGGTTCACAAAGCGTATGCCAAGTCCTTCTGGAGAGTGGACAGACTTTTACGACTAGGAAGGAACGAGGTTTCTAAAGTTCGCTGGAGCGGCTGTTCGGCAGTTACCTGTTTGGTGGAAAGAATCCCCAGCGAAGAGACAGACGGCACTGAGGAAGGCGGAGAAAAACACTCTGAAAACAACACACAGAGTCCGTTAACCAGCACAGCCAAAGGTGCTGCGGGGTTACTGCACGTTGCTAATATAGGTACGTACGTTCCACACCAGGATTATTTTTTTTTTCTCCACCCAATAAAAAGAGAAAAAATAAGCTAATCTAGAGATTTGTCGGCAGTAGATATTTGGAGATAAAAAGCTGCAACTGCTTTAACTTGACAATGTGAAGGGCACAAATTCCCTTGCGACTGATATTGGTATCAGGCAGCGAGTATTAAGCTTAGCTAATAAGTACCTTCAATATGATATTTGAGTTAAAGCAGTACATTGACTAATGCAAAAGACATAGTTAAGAAACATTCCATAATACACAATACACAGCACATCTCTGTAAGAGTAGTAAGGACAATTTTTAATTATCATCTTTTTTTTTAAATCAAGAAGTTTGAGGTGTCATCATCTTAGAGCAGACAACCATAAATCTTCTGATTTTAGATCTGATAAATCCCTTGTGTCAATGAAACATGCCTAAGATCTCTTTTTATTAATTTGTTTCACTGAGACTAAGTGCCACCACATTTTGCTACCAGCAAACTGAAAACAAGATCTCTGGGGATCATCTGAATTACTAATTTCTGAAACAGAAATCGGTTATTTACTGTTGTTATGGAAGATCTCTTCAGACCTGTTTCCTTACGAAGGAGAACCCTGCTGTGCCTTTCTAGTGCAGAAAATCAGTTATTAATTACAATCAGAAACACTGATACATTCCTAATGCGTCCCCATCCAGCCCTGCTGCAGGCAACACTAGACAAAGCTCTCGCAGTTCTTCGCAACTCTAGTCATCACTTCTTCCCTCTCGGCGATTTTTGTTACCAGTTGAAGTCTTTTGCATGTGTGTAAGACAGCTGTAAGATTACAAGCAAGACACTTGTTTTCCCGTAAAGTACACAAGCAGAATTCTATAAAAAAAAGCTGCCGGGTGAATATTTTCAAATGGATTTGTGTCTGCAGTTATTTTCTTTGGTATCTTCCAGCCCCTGCTCGAAGCACATACCCGGCACTATAATACTTTTCTATCGCTCTCCCTAGCATTAGTAAGGAGTCTGCCAACAGTGCAACTCTCCAACAACGGGGGCACTCTTTCCTCCTCAGATGAGCGTATTCACAAAACTTTTAAGACTTCACATGAGATTTGACTGAAAAATCAATCAACAGGGTCAAAAGATCAGTAGGGAAAGGGAAAACCATTTGAGACACTTCATTTCTTCAGGACGTAACAACCCCTCTCCCCCCCAAAAAACAACCCAAACAAACAAACAACAAAAACATATTTCACATTTGGAAAAACTGATCCCAGATTTAAAAAATAAATAAAAATAATGTTTTTGCTTAATAATCCTCTGCCAGTCTGGGGAACACTATAAGCCAACTTCAACATCCACTGACACTGAAATAAGTAACTGTGGTCTACCCCCTCCCTTTCCTCGCCTCTATTCTACCGATGCTTGTTGCTACATCCATACTTTCCCTACCTCCAACAAGCATTTTGGCAGCTACCAGAACTTTACTGTTACTGGTATCAAAATCGGTAGTTTAGCGCTAGCTCAGATATTCTTGCAGGAGATGTAGTCACACCTTTAATGGAATACAGGAGTAACTCACAGCAAAGCTGTAGTGTTTTCAGAGCTCACACACACATTTGTTTTCACCTTATTGGGGAAGAAACCCACTTTTATTACAATGAGCTTGAGAGGTAGGATGAAAGTAAAAAAATTTAGTAGAGAATTCATCCAACCTAAGTTTTCTCGTTCTAGCTACCTGCCTCCATCCTTCCCTCCCAGATGAGGTTTTATGCTGGCTGCAATTAAAGACACTGTAAACTCAAGCTCCGATAATGAGTTAAGGCTTGAAGTTGATCAGAGATACTTGAAGCCTTTTATGATTAAAGTCCACATTTTTGAACCACTTCTAAATGCACATTTATTTAATCTAATACACTCAGTTTTCCACCAAATATATCACATCAAAGAAGATTTACACAACATCAAGCTTCATTTTTTCCCCCCAGGAACGTGTTCTTACAGAAGTATAGACATGTTCCTTCAGCACCAGGTAAGCAACTGAAGAGGATGGTCACATATGTGGAGCAGGAGATGGTGGCATTGGCCAGCTCTGTCTTCTTCATTTAGTCCCACATTGATAGGTCAGCTAGTTTTTGTTGATTCTTTTGCCCTGTCTCTGGCTTGCAGACAAGAGACTTGCATCCAAAAGCAACTAGATTTTACTTTCTTGCAGTCAAATTGTTCCACGTGGGTTATATTATGCCCTCTGTTAGGCTTACAGCTGGTGGTTTTACTCCGAGGGTTCAAAGGAAGTTTCAGACAATCTTCCAGCTCTCCATGGAAATCAGAAGGAGGAGGGAGCAAGCACAGGGGAAAAATTCACACAGCGTAACTTAAGGCATCTACATTTTGTAATCAATAAAAGAAGGTGTCCCCTTCAGTTTGATATTCTGAATCAACTTCTAGAGAAATCTGCCTCCACGCAGACTACACTTAGCTGCCTCCTACACTAGACAATGCCAATACTGCCCAAGAAACACAACTACTGTATATGCAGTGCCTACTTATAAACACTCCTCAGAGATCTGTGCCCTAGTCTAGCCAGATGATATTAAAAACACGATATAAATGAACACACTGCAGTGTTTGGAAAGCTATCATCCCACTCAAGTTCCTGCTGTAAGACATCACTTTTGCCCTTCTGCCAACACACGAGAGCAGACCAATCACCTCCCTAACACACAAAATGGTCTTCTCCCAGACCAGCATAGCCACAGAGGATCTCGAACAATACAATGCTTTGTTTCAGAGCTGCTTTCCTTTACACTCTGCAGTCAAGTCCAAAAAAAGACTGCTCACATGCAGCGTTGCAATTTCTAACACTTTTCATTCTCACCCTGCAGATTTCAGAAGTGTTGAGGGAAAGGTAAAGCACCTATTCCTACTAAAGGAAAGAAGTCAGTACTCGACTTCTCATGCTGACTGTGAGAACTCTTGCTCCCCTGGGTCCCTTAATCGAGGAGATTTAAGGCATCATGTTGGTAAACTGTAAATTCTACATTATGTTCAAATTATTTTCAGGTACAAGAAATTTTATACTGCTGAAAATAGTATGAACCTGAAACTTCTTGATGAGTTAATTCAGCCATAATATTTTGAAAGCACACACCCTCCCAGAGGAAAAAAAAAAAGAGTATTTAAGAAATATATGCACTCTTGCTTAAAGAACAGTCAGGGTGCAGTATTTTTTTTATCAGACTGCACTTTAAGCTGAATGCAATGTCACTTAAGACTCCTCATAAGAGTTTAGTTGCAGTCAGAAGAATAAGGTTCTGGAAGAGTCTTCTGAATAATGGGAGGGGAAAAAAAACACAGAAAACTTCACAGTAAAATAGAAGCAGATTCATTGATGGACATATTGTTGCCTGTGGCAGTTGATAATTGAACTGTGACCTCAGTTTTTTTTTTCCCCAGTCCTTAGCAAAAGGCTAACTTAACATAACAGCAGTATGTTACAAAAAAAAATATCTGTATGCTATAATTCAAAATACTATCTTATTTCAATTTTAGGTAATGCACATGCAGTCTTATGTAAAAATGGGAAGAGTTACTGCCTCTCAAAAGAGCACAGCACTTCTAATGTAAGCGAGAGAAAGCGCATACTTCAGAATGGTGGAAACATCAGCACTAACGAACCGGACGGATTAGTAGAGGGCTACCTGAGAACTACAAGGGGTCTTGGACATCACGGAGATCCCGTACTGAAAAGATCTGTTATACCTGTACCACATACCATATCTGTCCCTATCGATGATACGTGTCAGTTTCTTATTTTAGCTTCTAATGGGCTTTGGGAGGTTTTAGATTACAATGAAGTACTTGCATTAACTCTAACAATATTCACTCATTATTTGAGAAGGTATGAATGTGTTCAACAAACCGGAACTTTTCCGTTAAAGTGTCAGTATTCGATGCCCCTCACTGAAGACAACTTAAATGACTCAAAGGCTATTAAAGATCTACAAGATGGAACAGAGATACTGTATTCCAATAAAGACATTTTTCTCACTGACTCAAAAGGCAACCTGAAACAGAATACGCCAAAATGTTCTAGGGGGAACTATTCACAAAGTGAAGATGGAGTTCCTAAGGAAACCCATGACCACAAAAATCAAGCTGATCCAGAACTGCCTCTTTTCAGTAACAATGAAGTAAGTTCACAGAACAGAGAGATAAACCAGTCCAATTCTAGCACACAAGTTGGCTCTGAAGAACTGAAACAGTCCGAGGACAGAAAAATTTATCTATGTAATGGTTTTCAGCCACAGACTGCAGTGCAAGAAGAAACACACACTGAGGCTTCCTATGCGACAGGTCCAACTTGCACCCATCAACAGCCGCAAAAGAATGTACTGGCAATAGAGTCTACAGGCATGAAACAGCCCCCAAAAGACATAAAAGCATGCCTATCTAACTGTGACTCAGGTCCACAACTGGCAGAAAAAATGGACTCCAAGATATTTTGTGACAAACTTGCAAGTTACACTGGTCAAGAACTGCTAAAGACTGTATCACCAGTAGCTTCTAAACTACCACCACAGTTTGAAGAGGACACAAAAACATACTCGTCCAGTTGCGAATCACAATCCGCAGGAAGAGGCAGAGTCACCTCTGAGACACTCTACGACAATGCAGCAAGCTACATTAGTGAACAACTGGTGAAGATTGCACTAGCTGCAGGTTCAAGAGATAATATTACTATTTTGATTGTACTTCTAAATGGATGCGATCAAATACCCAATTACCTCAACATTTAAAAATTTATCATAGGATAACTGGAGTGCTACGGTACATACAGCACAAGCTTATGTTTAGTCCTGTCACGAATTTACTTGTAATCACCCTAAATGCTGACCCATATATTAAATCAGACATCTTGACTGGAACTGTGCAAGTGCAATAAAACCTGAAGCTCTCAGTAAGACACAGTAATCAAAAATCCTTTTTTTTTTTTTAAACCACTTTATTCAAACCTGAGCACCTCAATATAAAACTAAACACTGGTGAACTGTCATTTTCCTTGCTAAACCCAGATTACCGCAAATTTTAAATCTGCACAAGTAAGTTTCTGCTATCAGTTCAACATTTAAATAGACTAATTCATCTCTTCTGACACACTTGGTAGATTTCATATAATGAAAATAACTAAAAGAATTAGTGCAATATACTGGACAGATCAAAATAAAATGTACTTTGGAAAACAAAGTTGCAAAGTTCATTACTGACAGACAGCAGTACTTATGTTACAGATACAGGAGCATCATTTATTACTGTTCTAGCCATAAAGGAAGAACTTAGAACCCCCTTTGATTAGAGAGGAAAAAAGTTAGCCTTAAGTAACTGTACATTCTGTATACCTTTAAGCAACTTTTAAATATTACAGAAAGTATTAAACAAATGTAGACTACAATGCAGAGTACCTATTTACAGTACATTAATATCCAAATTTAAAATCAAGTTGGATGTACATAATCGTTAGTGCACTATTTTTTTTCCTTAGGGGAAAAACAAACTGTAATGGCCAGCAATGATCAAAAACAAGAAAGAACTCACAGACACCAAGTTTGTTGTGGTTTTACTTGAAGAGCTCTTACAGTTTGTAGAAGAAAAAAAAATCCTAAGTCGAAAAGTTGAATTTACTGGTCTGTACCCTCTGAACAGATTAGAAATGAAGTTAAACTTGATTTATCACTAATTTCTTTAGATAACTAACTGGGTTGATATAATTTACATACAGTGTACCAACTAAAACTCCACTTTCCTGCAAGCACAGAGTTCTTAAAATTGTTAATGCAAGTATTATTTGTAATTAAATTATTAAACTATGGAATGTATAACTAAACAGTAGATACCTGCAGAAACAACTGGTTGCATCAATACTGCGAATAAGTTTAAGTAATTTTTAGACCCTGTTTCTAAAAAGGTTTTAAAGCACAATTGAGAATTATGAAAAGGCCCGATTCTATTTACTATAACAGTAATCTAGGAACTGGCCAATTAGGTCCACAGAAAGTAGTTCTTCTACATCCCTAATGGTAAGTGATTTTTAAAACCTTTCAACTGAAGGAAGTTTATTCCGATTCCATCTCTCCTCTACTGCTGAAACATTACAGCCAGTGGTGGATACATGCATGTTAAAATTTTAGGTCAAAAGAAAACTCTGTATCATGAACTTGACTATTATCACAAGTCTCTTCGCTGTTCAGAAGCTGTACTGCGCCAGGTTAAGCACTCCAATTCCATGGTTATTAACAGTTAGGAAGCAGAATATTCAGAACAGTTTAAAGCAATTGATGTTTTAGTTACTACAACATTGACTCTTGGGTGATTGCGTAGGTTCAGTAAGGTCTACTCCTCTTCCTCTGGCAGAGTTGGCTCCTGCATTCTGTGGTTCATTCTTGGGCAATTTTTTTGCTATAAAATCAACAGGAAATAAGAGTTAAAACTGAGACTGAACTAAGATTAAATGACCTGAGTACACAAACAGTCAACACTTTATTACTCTATAAGCATATCAATATAATCACTATAAAATCCGATTTGATTCAGTGTGTTGGTAATAAAAGAAGTTAAGACACTTAACTTCTTAATGATTAACCAACTTATCTATGATTTTCAAGAGTGAAATGCATTAGTAACTTGAGCAGTAAAACGTATCTGCACAGGTATGCTATGCCAGCAAATGATGGCTCTTGCGGGAATCTACCTACACAGAACAGGCTTTAAGAGCAGGATGTTAGTGCAGAAAGATACAGAAAGAATAAAAAAAAGGGGTAAAACAGACAGAAATGGATCAAACTACTGCCCAGCTATCTAGGCAGAATAAGCATTTGCATAGAACACATAAAATGGCCCTCAGCACTAGATCAAGTCGCTCCTCTCTTTGTCAAGCCGTTTCTTCTCTTCCGCTTCTATTAGTCATTTGACTGTCATAATTTCTTTGTTGTCCTTGTAGCTCCAACGTACCTTCTCTGCCCTGACATGAAAAATAAGGGTGACAAACGTTGCCCTTCTGAGCAGTAGCTCCTGCTAGCTTTCCCTCCATTAGAAAATTGCTAAGTTCGACATAAAAGGACTTCTGTGGGGCTGTCCTGCATATGTTACTAGGACCCAACAACCTTCCCAATTCTACAGTTTGGCTGCATGCTTCAACTCCGAAGTAACTACTTTGGCCAGCTTTTAAAAGAACAAGTTTTCCTAAAAGAAATTAAATGCAAGTATAACAGCCAGAAAAGCAGCAGAGTACACATCAAGATGTGTCATGGTGCTAGAAGATGTCAGGATGCTAGATAAGCTCATCCTAGGGTCCCTTTCCAGTGAAAGGCTGGACAAAATGATATTTTGAGGTCCCTTCCGATCTGGGCTGTTCTACAATTCTGTGACAGAACCCAAGAGCTCACGCGATATAAGGTGCTGAGTCAGTACAAGGCACCAGTAGAAAAATACTTTCAGAGAACTGTTGTTTTGGATTCTAGATACATTCTAGAACTGTAGATTCATACTAATTTTTTCAATTGGAAGTTCTGAATGAGCTCTAAAAGTAGCCAATTTACAAGCAGCTGTAGCTTTCGTTCCACAATTCTGCCTGTGTTCTAATTTTTCGTTTTCTCCCATTTTTGAAGATCATTTTTACACACGGTCCTTAGAATCACACCCATGTTGTGCAAAAGGCCATTCCAAGTTCCATGCAATACTTATATCCTTGTCAAGATTTCCTTTCAGGATCCATCACTGCACAGATTTTGTTCTGATGCACTGACAACGCTGAATTTCACCCATCAACGTGAAAGAATACTCACACAGACAACCAATCTTGCAGACAAAATACCCAGGTACTAAATGGGCATTGTTTTCTCAAATTTACTTTGTATAATTTATTAAAACATGGAGAGGTAAAAATTATTGCTGATATAACAAATTACCAAAAAGTTAGACTTTGGGGATTCAATTTTCCTTTTTTTTCCCCCAACAGGATGTAAACTGCACCTTTAAACAAATTAATTTTAAAATTTCACCAGAACAGTGTAATTGTGCATTTCTGTATCATTAAATGTAGGCCTATCTTGTGCATCTATGAGAAAAAATATACTTTGTACTTATACAGTTATGTGGTTTTTTTCCCCCCCAAGTATTTATAGTTAATATGAAGAAAGTATTTGTTATAAAGTGTTGCTATAGTGATAATTTAATTTGCATCTGCTGGAAGTTTGAACCACACCACAAATTACCTTCTGCTTTACTGATTTGGAAAGCAAGAAGGTAAGAGCTCTTTAGAAATATATAATTTTGACAGCAATAAGTGGGATAGAGAGGTCACTGTAGCACAAAATACAAAACATCTTGACACTAAACATTACTATTTCCCAGTAGCAGAGCCACTACTGCGATTAAGGTTATTAATAAATAGGTTGGTGACCAACCTAAAAATGTGTGCTTTCTTTTTCCTCCACTTTCAAATTGCTTATTAGCAGTGAAATACAATTTTGTATCTATCAATGGAATTCACAAAATTTCTTAGTAATTTATACTTACTATTACATGTTAGCATTTTTACAGAAATCCCTAAGATTATGTTAGGGCTAAAAATATATTAGTAAATTTACTTTTCATGTAAGATGTCCTTTACTTATACTTGAACATTGAATTTAAGCACACATTGTCATCTTTGGCACAACTTTTGGATAGCTGCATTTGGAATTTAAACAAAATTTTAACACAAAAGTGTATTTAGCAAATATTTTGTTTAGACTAAAATGAATACTTTTTTTAAGCAAGTCGATTATCATGCTCCTATTTTGAAATGTTTCCAGCTTCAATTACCATTGTCTCATAAAAGGTACATTATTCCAGATTCTGCACCTATCCAAGACAGTGTGGAATCTGCTGCAAACATAGCATCAAAAGGCACACATTTATACACTTTCACTTACATTCTTATACTAATATGATTAACAAATGCCAAGTATGTCTCACGATTAAGAAAAGCTGTGTAAAGCTTTTTTATGGTTACCTATACCACGGAAAAGTTTGGTTGTTTTTTTTTTATATAACAACTAAAGATTGACTTTGCTTGAACTTGAAGCAGTACAAGTTTTAATCGTGAAATCAAAACAAGTACACAAGACTTCTGACAGAGTTCAAAAGTAACCTATAGCTTA
This sequence comes from Pluvialis apricaria, assembly GCA_017639485.1. Classification (NCBI taxonomy): domain Eukaryota; kingdom Metazoa; phylum Chordata; class Aves; order Charadriiformes; family Charadriidae; genus Pluvialis; species Pluvialis apricaria. The sequence goes on along the minus strand of CM030008.1, from coordinate 42,167,514 downwards.
GCTATTCAAGTTAATTCAAGTGTTTTGGCACTTGACAGAAGGCCTGCACAATTGTGCTTCAAGTAAGTTTATCTGAACTTCTGAATGTCAAAAAGGATCTGAAAGGACCTAAGGAAACTTTAGTGCCAGAAATAATTTAGGTGAAAAGCAAAGATCTTGGGCTAGGAAGATTGCAATGGTATGAATATCAGGAAAACAATCCCCTTAAATTCTCAGTTTGTTCATAGACTCACCAATTGCCATGAATATTTCATTTACGTTCATAGATGTTTTGGCAGACGTCTCCATGAACAATAAGCTGTTGTCATCTGCATAAGCCTGTGCTTCCTGAAAGTTAAAATAAGTATGCATTACTTCACTTAAAAAAATAATAATAATAAAAAAATCACCCAATCATTACATGTTGTACTTTTACTACTACTAAAGTCTATACCATTTTGAAAGAAAAAAAAGTTTGTTGAAACACTCGTGTGACAATGTATTTTCATCAGCTACGAAGAAGTTATGATTCCATCAAGCAGCTAAACATTTAGAAATGCAATCTTTAAAATCCTTATTCATCTTAAAAATATCCAGATCAAAAGATCACAGGCAAAACTAAATAATAAATAAAAATGTTTATTAAAAAGACAACCCTGATCCAGAACAACGTCTGTGATAGCAACAATGAATAAGCTCCAGAACGTGCCATCAAATGTCAGAAAGTCTATTATTACCCTGGAAAGGATGCAGTTTGTGAACTATCTTGACTCTTTCAACCTTTGAGGCAGACGGATCAGAACAGTTTCATTATCTTGACAGAAACTCACAATTATAAAGCAAATAAGCAGTATTTAATATCTTGCCACATTATCTCCCTTTTCAGTCTGCATTTTGATCCAAAATACACTGTTTATAAAGAGTTTCCTATTTTTGCTACTTCCTGTTAGCCAATTGAGCTGAGAATCCCCAGCTTCTTATGATTATGTAACTGCATTTGCATTCCATAGGAAACCTGCAAAAAGCCAAACTACACAATACCTATGACAAAAAAAAAAAAATCTACAGCATCCTATATTCATTTAAGTAGCATCTTCCAAGATCTATCCAACTACATCTGAAATAACACATTAACAAATACCTAGAAATCTAAAATGTGCTTTGCAGTGAGAAAGGATTGTCAAGCCTGCAAGAAGCCCATCAACCCACATGAACAAAAACTGAACATTTGAAAAATATTAAGATTGTAATTGTACACAAAATAGTAAAGGTAGCTGGTAATTAAATTTTATTAAGTTTTTGACTGCACACGTGTATGAAGCTTTTTTAAACTACCACAATTTCACAAAACACAAAGGTCTTTTGTCACACAGCTTTATGTTACAATGGACATGGAAGTATAAAATTAGAAAACTGAGTTGTTGAATTCTGACAGAAAAATACCTAAAACTGCTAAACTTCATAGCCCGACTCCTATAGTTACAAAAGGATTCATTACTATACACAGCAATATCTCACACACTGACACCAAATACAGATTAAAACCATAAGAGAATTAATTACTAATAAATATGACTAATTCAAATTCAACCAATCATGAATGGACCAGAACCACTTGCAGTAAGTTTTATTTGCTTTGGAAGCTATTTTCTGATGACTTGGTTAAAACTTTCTAGAAGATAAAATATAGCAGTGAGAGCACAGATATATCCACTAACCAAAGAGAACGCCATGAAAAGACCAATTAAAACTTGAACGCTGCTTCAACAGTATAGCCTAAGCAAGTCAAGCACATCAATTAGCTTTGTATCATACGATAATAAAAATTCTCCTGCTGACAAGTCAGAAACAATGATTTGCACTGAGAGTTACTGCTGTCTTATCCATTGAAACTCTAGTTACCGCTAATCTCAGGTAGAAGACAGGAAGAGGTCACATCAAAGAAAAGACATTCAATTAGCCTTAAAGATATGCAAATAAATTAGCTATTCCTCAAGCCAAACTTAATTATTCAAAAAAGTCTATTGCTACATATCACTTGGACAGAAATAGGTTTTTCACTAGCATGTATAATTTAATTAGTCTCAGCTGACGTTTATATTTAACAGCATGACCTCTACAACTAGCTAGGCTATGCATATAAGCTCCTCATAGGTTTATTTACTTTCTATTCCAATAAAATGCGATTTCTATAAACAGAAGTTATGTACATACCTGGAAATCCACAGCTCTTTTGTTAGCTAGATCAGCTTTGTTTCCTGCTAAAGCTATTACAATGTTAGGACTTGCTTGTCGCTGAAGTTCTTTGACCCAATTTTTCGCTCTGGCAAAGGACTCCTGTCAATGATTGCAAAATGATGCAACTGAGTTTTATCATCCTTTTGTACTCACCTATTATCCCAATCTCTGTTATCTATACTTCAAGCAAAAGGCCAATGCAAGGCTGATACCTTTGTCCAAAGGCACACTCCAACTTGCCAACTGAGCTTTTAAAATGAAACATTCCTACCTTAGTTCTCAAATGTGCTTTAGTTGGGATAAAGCTGAAGAAGCAAGTAAAGACAGAAAGATCTTTATGTAGACAGAGTAAGGAAAGAGAAGTGGTTAAGAGAGTAAACGGGAATTTTAATTTCTCCTCTAGGAGAATAAAGTTTATAAACAGCTATATTGAAAGGGTCTCAAACACTAATTACTAAGCACTGTGCATTATGGTACAGGTTTTCTGGGTTTTTTGAAGGTTTTGGTTTTTAAGTTTCATTTTACCAAGAACAAGTGAAGCTTATCTGATTCATTTCATTATTTGAAAAGTTCAAATAAAAAGAAATCAAATCACCTTCGGTTTTGGTATCAATGGCTTGTGCTATCTTTCCAATCCTTACTGCAACTTGCAATAATACAGTACTAAAATAATGTCTTTCACAATCAGAAATAAACCGCCACCAGCAATGTGGTGAGAACAACAGTTCAATTCTGGTGAACCGATTTAAAGGTGGGTTTGAAACACTTCTACAATGGAATTTGCTTTTTTCCTTTTTTTTTTAATACAGTACAAAACCCTAGAAATGCTATTTTGGCAAGAAAAGTTTACAGAAACAATTTAACATTACATAGTCCGATATGAAATGAGCAACTTTATCTAGTGAAAGATGCCCCTGCCCATGGCACGGGGACTGGACTAGATGACCTTTAAAGGTCCCTTCCAACCCAAACCATTCTATGAAACGATGAATTGATTCACACAAGTCAGCAAGAAAAATTAAGGAAAGATCAAGGCAAGGCTGCTAACTTCCAAATCCCCCTTTTGCATCCCTAATATTGTACTTACCTCATTTGTTATGTCGTATACCACTATAGCTGCTTGTGCTCCTCTGTAGTACATGGGTGCTAAACTGTGGTACCGCTCTTGCCCAGCTGTATCCCAAATTTCAAATTTTACCGTTGTATCGTCGAGACATACAGTCTGGGTTAGAAAAGCAGCTACAAAAAAGATATAGGTGCTGAATCCAGAAGTCTGCTTATAGCTCTATATTCACATAAAATTATGTCCACAGAGATGCAAACATGATTTCCTTAAACAATTCAAGGCTATTACTAAAATGTAGCCGGTTTAAAGCAAGCATTAGCTGATAGACTCTAACTCCGATCAACACAGAATAGTTATCTGAACAACCAGTCTTTCCCCAAGTTAAAGACATAAGAAAGCAGTAACTGGAAAGAATTCTCTCTTATAGTGAATCTGAATAAGCACAAGCCCTTTCTTAAGTCTTCTAGATACATCTCACCCTGCTTCAACAGACTCTGCAGAGTACCAGCAATACCATCCCATCTTGCTATAATCCAACAGTTCATATATTTACAGTTCTACACATATACATTACTTGAATAGTAGCTTAAAGCCTTGATTTTCAGCTCCTGACAACTCCACCTTAGCTAATGGGTATGGAAGAAAGAATCACTTCTCAAAAGTTCTTGTTCTTAAAGCAGCTGTATTTTTGACTTTGCAGGTGATCTCAAGAATTAATTTTAGCATAATTCTGACAGCCTGCAGTTTCAGGGAAACTTGCATCCATTGCCACTACAGCTGAATGCATTACCGTAAATAATGGTCTTCTAACTACAGAAAACAGTAAGTAATTTATTCCAAGTCTTCAAACAGTTACTCCTAGTAAAGATTTTCCATTCAGATTAAGGTACATATTAGAAATACAGAAGTGAGCACCCACACAATATAGAACCCCCTATTACAAAACTAAGCTAGAATCTCAAGAATTTCTTGGGGGGGGGGGAGGGGTACAAAGACACCTGAAACACTGAAAAGAAAGATCTCTTTCTACTGGGTTCTCTTAACCTTTTTGAGTTTTAACTCAGCCATCTGTTCTACCTTAGCTTTTGACATTTAAAAATAAGCACACAACTATTACAGTGGTCTGACAAGCTGTCTCGATTACCTTCTCTATAGTCACGTTGTTTGCCCAGTTATAGTACATACACAGCAGAAAACGTAACAATTCAAAGAATTTAGATAAAAGTTTGAGCAATCCAGCATAAATGCTTGGAGTTGTTTTTCCAGTCATGGAAAACATTTAGTGAAATACTGTGGACTGGCTTGCCCTTGCTCCTTCCCCCAACAAACAACAAAAAAAAATTTAAGACTTTCTGCCTGATGAAATGCTAAGGAAGCCACCTACTTGGCAGAACTGGGGACTCTCATCACTAAGGATACTGACAGATTGTGGCCGATTTAAATCAAATGTCTGAAGAGGCACTGACCCATAACGCTTGCATACCTAGGATGTTACCCTGTCCCACATACGCCAGGACATCACAGCCTATGAATCATACCAAAACTGCTGCAACTTTCAACTCATTACAGCAAACCGAAAGCAAGTCAATAAAGGACACTGTAACTAACACACAACCTGACTAGTTAAGTTGTCAGGTGTTCCTGCTTCAGGGGTATTAGCATCCATCACAGATGAGCAGGCAGGCTGGAGATGGTAAAGGCTTTGATGTTCCAATGTTAAATCACCATAAATCTCTCTAAATGCTAAATATCCAAGCATCAGTAAAACAGGCTCCTCTTAGGTACCTTTTTAAGCAGCCCAGAACCAAAATAAAGAGAAAAAACATGCATCCTGAATCAGACTAAAGGCTTTCCCCTCAGAACCAGCTCAATATTATATTTCTCCAAGGCAGAGACAAGATACAAACAAGCGGAATTTGAAGTTCGTACAGGCATTATTCTCTTCAACAGAAGAATGTTACCTACACTCCATAAATGAAGGAATGTACTCAGGAAGAGAATTAAAACAAGGGTTTTATTCTACGACATCCTCCTGTTTTTGTTGAAAGGAACATTTCAACCAGCATAAAATGCCAGATAATTTCTGCAAACAAGATAACTCTCTATCTTGCAAGGCCACAGTAAATCGACAATTAATCAGCTGTGTTAATTATCTAGAAGCCTATCATCTTTAACAGCCATACTTTTGTCTTAAGCAACTAACAGGCATTGCTACACTAGTCTGAAGTGGCAAAACCACACCACCACCATCCAACATGTCTGCTCTCTTTCAAATGTTTTTATTCAGATTGACAATGCACGTAAGCCTCTCTTTGTTAAAAGGCCCTTCTGTGTACAAAAAAATTTATGCCTTAGGCAACTACAAGCTACAGAGTTAGACAACCCCCTCTATAGAAAACTTTTCCTGAATCCCAACATTGCTGCATTTAGTACCTCTCAGCTGTATTATATGGTATTTCCTTGTTTCCATTCTATACAGAAGAGGCACAAGCTAATACAGAGATTACACTAAATTCTATTTATCTGAACTTGAACTTAAGCTCTTGGTCAACCTTTGTACAGATTTTAACCAGGGTAACAGGGTTTGGGTTATCCCTAGTTCTACCCAGACACTAAAACAAGAAAAAACACAAAAAAGTTAAATCAATTGCAGATCACTGAAACTGAACAACGAATTTCACTTAATTTTAAGGGTTTTTTTTAAAACTAAAAACCATGTTGATATTGGAAAGTTAATTCACTATAGATCTTTGAGAATGCTCTCTACATTATGACATAGCTGTACGAGAAAATGCAGAAACCTTTCACACTAACACCTATCCTGAAGACATTATAAAACACACAAAGCTAGAAGTAAGCATTATTAAGACTGCTAGAAGAGGAAAAAAAGGTTCTCTACTTATGCTGACAGATATACAAAACACATACATGTAACGGCTAGAAGTAGGGTAAAAAGTGATGCAATAAAATTCAGCTTGTATTTATTTTTGTAAGCTTAGTAAATTTTTTTACATTTCAACAACATGTGTAAAGACACATACAGACCACTGAAAGGGCTTCAATATGTAAATATTACAATGAAACATGAAAACACTGATTCATGCAACCAGCAACGGGGACTACTAGAGAATATTTATCAATCCATAAAATCCATATTTTGTTTGAGTCTGTAGGCTGTTAGGTAGTTTTAGGATAAGTTTAAATTTATCCAAGGAGGAATACAGCTCAAAGCACAAACAACTTCAAATAAAAAGGGGAATAAAATCTGTTCACAGTTAAACAGATTTTTTTTTAAATTCTAGTAGCCAGCACCTGTTTTGTTTGAAGTCACAAAAAGTAAAAGCAGCACATTAAATTCTGTGATTACTAACGAAGAAAAGTATATTCAGAAATGTAGCAAGTTCTCCCAAACCAAAAGCAAAGCCAGGATGCAGAAATGACAACACAGCCTTTTTGGAAGATGCAGCGCTTCTTTTTCATAGAAACTAAGTTCTCAATTCTTATTAAGCAGTTATTTCATGCATTAAGCATACAGTACAATTAAAATAGCCACACATCCACCCACAAACAAAATGTAACATCAAGCCCAGTTTTCAAAACTATGCAGTTCAAGCACACATTTGCTTTCTCACTTGACATGGATGTTTGTTACAGCCTTGTGCCAACTACAACTTTTAGCTTAGAAAGTTTTCGTTCTCAACTAGAGACATAGGGCTCAGATGTGATCCTTGGTGTCAATGACCAATTCTAGAAGTGCCGTTACATTCAAGGTTATCAAGGACAATATAAACTCAGTGTGAAACAAATCAACAGGATAACCGTCTCACCTCCAATCGTACTTTCTTGAAACTCATGAAACTGTCCTTTTACAAAACGAAGCACCAAACTTGATTTGCCAACTGCAGACTCTCCTAAAAGTACTAGTTTGAACTGGCAAATTTTATTTCCAGCATTTGGCCCATTGGGTCTTGTTGCGCCTCGATTAGCCATGCCCAAATTAGAAAGAAGTCCTTTGTTTCAAGCTCTTGAAAGCAAGTTCCAGGATTCAGATCTCAGTGGTGCTTCTGCCAGTAACAACCTGTTTATGAAAAGACAGTGGCTGGTATTAGATTTACAAACCAAGTAAGAAAAATCTAATTCACTAACGCAACATGGATTACATATAACTTGCTCTAATATTTACCAAAGTCAATAGTCCAGAGTACAACTATCGTCACTATTAAGATGTCAACTATAGACCAAATCTGTAACAAATGAAGGAGTTCTCCTTCAATACCTCATCTTCCCATTAAAGTTTCAAATTAGGACATTAAAATCCAATTATGTTTCTTCTTGCAAGACTTCAGTCTCTTCTTAACATATCAAGATTGAAGTATAACACAACAGATTCAGACTTTCACATTATCAGTAAAATATCAAGTGACAAGAAATAGTATTTTTTTCCCCCAAAATGTTGCTATTGTTAAGCAATATTTTGAAGTCAGCACCACTAAAGGATGCTAAGATTGAGCAAACTGGGAAAACTCAATCACCACATCAAGTTTTTTTGCAAGTATACTTCATCAATTTACTTCAATCACATATGTCAAATGCAATTTCCTTAAATAAATGTTCAGAAGATCTCAATGTACAAATCATTAATACCTTCTCTAGTTAAAAACTGTACTTTGAGAAGCAAAAATACAAAGCCTTCCATATGTAGAAAAATGGATTGTCTTGACCAGCAAGAATCCCAGATCACTTTGTGCAAGCCACCAGAGAACTACCATATGATGATAAGCTGGTATTTCCAATACTAACATGTCCTAGCAGATCAATATTCACAATAGAGATCTTTGTTAAGAACAAGTATGAACAGCGTATTCCTTAGTCTAAGTCTACCCACCCTTCTTTCAAATGCCTTAAAAAAATTAATCATAGTATTTATTCATATGGACATGGAAGCCTTCAGACTCTGCTGGTATCACTTCTGAGCCTAAGGTTTATGTTTTTACACACTTCACAGCAGAGATTAAATCCTTCTGCAGGCAGGCATTGCTGTATGAAAGACTGGCATAACAATTTTCTGTATTCTCTTTCCTCCCAGTTCCCAAAACAAAATTCCAAGTCAGCCCACAGGAAATAACACCTAAGTGATTGACACTCAGCTCTCAGTGAGAGAAACATCTGCTTCTGTATTTCTGCTAAAAAGAAATCCCCCCAAAACAGCCTATAAGTCTGTCCTACTCCAGTTGACTATTTACTTGAATCACGTGCATTTGCTGGGGTGCTTTTATAGCATCTAGAATGCAAACAAGTTAGTTCAGAGCACATTCTCCTAATGCAGAAAATGGCTTTAATACATATGTTGCAAAAAGGTAAGCAAACCTACTACTTTCACATGACTTCTTGCTCTTTCTTCCTCATGGTAAAGCAACTACATTTTAAACCAAACAGCAGTCTTCAGCCATCTTCCCATTTCAAACCACTTGGCAGATATACCAGGCACTTGAGCACTGCTGTTTAGTACGCACCTAGCTCAAACACTAAGCCTTCATTCTCCTTCCTAACTCTCCCTTTTGTAAACTCAATGCAAGCCCTGAAGATTCTTCTTTTCTGGAAAGTGTTTCTAGCACAATCCCATCCTCCACTAAGATACTCCCTTACAAACTAATTTCCATGCAATAAATGAGAAAGAAATCTTAGCATTATTTCTTCACCAATGTAACAGTTGAAAAACTGGTATTTTATTTCTCACTGTAAACAGAACTTTACTACGGGTCTTAGAAAAAAAATATTTTCAATATCTTAATGACACTCCTATTTGGACACATCGCTCCTTTTCCCACACCTCTCAAAATAATTTAGCTTCCTCCAGGTAGGATATTCTAATCCTATATTCATCCCTTTCTGCCCTGAGCTTATGTTCTGTTTGACTATTATGATATCCTTAAATCTGATTTTTTTTTCATTTTAGTTGCACAACATTATCTAATAAATACCCAATTTTAGATGTATGTTCTTACAAACGTGAAAGAAAGTATACCACAGCGAAAGAAAGTTTCTATGAAGCAGAAAAGCCCCTGCCATTATTATTAAGTACAATGATAATTGCATATTAAAATTTGTACCCATTAAATTAATTTTGGGTGACTATTTTAAAACACTGGAGTGGATCCAGCTATTTTAAAAATACCAGACCTTTCATCCTTAAAGCATAAAACAATTCATGCACAGCTGGGGTGTTGGTTCTGAAGCAAGACTCTCCCCCCTCCCCCCAGTGTGCTGCTGAAATATGCTTCAGAAGTTGCAGAGTAATTTGCATAAAAGTGGACCAGTGACAACAGTTAATCTCTCCCTAATTATACTACAAGAAAGAAACCAGCAAGGCATAGCCAAAATACAGGTAGTTCAGAATACTGTTAGCCATTTGTTTATCTTTTATTTGGAAAAGTAATGAAGACAATCAAGTTATTTCTGCTTTAAAATTAAATAAATCTGTTCGCTGTAGCTTTCTATTGTGTTTGGATAACCATGAAATAATTTAAAATCCTTTAATCTTAATTCATCCCATGTTTTTCTAGACTCTGCAGCATTAATAAAGACATAGGGGCTACATCCAATGACCGTGAGTCTTTGGAGCAAGTGCTTCCAGATGACACACTGCGAGGAAATCAACCCACTACACTGGTTACTCACTATGACTACTTTTTTGCTTGCTGTTGAGCGCAAAAGGAGGCACAATAGAAAAACAGGCAAGACTGATTTAACTCACATAATACCTATTTGCTTCAACTGGCCATTTACAGCTTTTAGTTATTCAGATTTATATCACTTACAAAACACTACCTCTTGCAAAACTCCTTCAGGACCCAAAGCTGAAACAGGTTGTTAAGAAAAATACCTAATTCAATTTTTATAGATGTCCAAGCTACAGAAGCTGCAGTTATCACAGAACTTCAAAGCTTACACCCTTACAACACCCCTCCCCAGAAATTATTCTAGACACTCAGATAGCATATACAAAAATAAATAGCTGTCAAGCTGGTAGAGATTATGCTATCTGTGAGGAAGGCCATCAAGTCCCAGAAACGTACTGCAAACATAATTCATTCAATAGTCACATCAATATATCTAATAATTTAATAACAAAACCTGTCGCAGTCATACCACCCACTTTTTAACAGCTCAGGATAAAAAAAGTGTAAGACTGAAAACCTGATAGAGCACATACAGATGATTTTGATATATTTAAAAAGTCACTAACACCTATAAGCATAATGGAAATCATCTTTTGAAGTTTCAGATGATACTGAAACTGTTCAGTAAATTCACAACATGGCAGTATACAAACATGAAAAACAAGGAAAAAATTTTCTCAGTCTGAAGAGAAGCAGTTACTACAGCTTGACATAGCCATTACAGAATGTTTTTCGCCTATTCTTTTCACATTTGTGTGTTGAACGTAGTGCCTCAAAAGGATTTAAAAGTAGACTTCAATGCTACAAACCCCACACATGCTTCAAGTCTCAGGTGTCATTCACTCTCCGATTCCTTAAGTCATCTGTAAAATACTAGCCTGAAGAATCATAGAAAAAGCACCACACAAGACAGGAATACTACATTCAGTACCCTACACACATACACCGCAAATTCAAGTTTTTGACAAATCAGTTTCAAGACAATTCTGAACACTTACTTCAAGGACTTAGCAGCCATGCCTATTTCTTACCCTTAGCTTTGGTGAAAATCTCCAGGAAGAGATCCGCTAATGTGCCCCTCCCCCATTTTTGTATGCTGAGTAAAATTTGCAATCTATTGGTATGTTTGGAACATGCAAAGAAAAAAAACCTTGAAAACACATTTTCATTCATCTAAACAAAAGCAAGTACACAACTGTTTGACTTGAACCAAGCTCTTAAACTGATACGTATGGAAGTTACGTACGGGAATTACTCGTATAAAAATGTGCTGAGGAAAATACTATGAAAGTTTCTTAGATGGATGGCTTCATATGGATAGAAATGAAGGAGATTTTCTTACTTTTATGGAGTTTAATGTGAGAACTCCATCATATATTAAAAGGCAATGCCCACTTTGCAGTCTTGGGCACTACAAATACACAGGTCCTTCTGGTAAGGAGGAACTTTCACTCTTCTCGTGAATATCCCCCAAAGGGACAGCAGCTCCATGCTGAAATGCCAGAACAACAAAGTTTGGAGCATATTATTAGGACAGTAATCCAGTTAATCCTACCAAGCAATTTACCAGATGCTGAGTATTCTCATCACTTTAGAAGAGAAACTTATATGCTGCTAGATAGTCTTTGTTAATGGGTTTTATTTATGAAAGAGTTGTATTTTAATAATCACCACACAAATTTTGTTATGTTTGTGTCTGCGTACAAAATACTAAGTCCTCTACAAACTCACAGTTTAATGGCATAACTCCCAGTCATGTAAGTGTTCAGATCAGCGCCTATTTTAAACTACAAGAAAGCCAATACAGAAGTATCAAAATAACACTAGTTACAAAAGACAGCCTACTAAAAAGATTAAGACAACTAACACTGTTCCTACAATGAATGTGATTAAGTGCATTATCAAATAAAGACAACAACAAAAATTCATGATAAATTTAAAACTGGAACATTCCACCACTTCTATATTTCACAACTAACAAGTGTTTCTTACCATAAACACACTTACTATTGTAGTAATTTCTAACAAACTTTTTCACACTTCATGAACAGAGAGAGATTACCTAATGCTGAGGTTGCAGCCATTATCTACTTCAAATTTGTTTATACGGAACTATCTTGAATGTTTTAAAAAGCAGTATCTTAAAAGCCTTATTTATGAGGCACTCCCGCTACTACAGTTTTTTGTTATTCCCTTCCAGGTTTGGCAAAATTAGTGTGGCATCTTACTGCAGTGTTCAAGACAGTGACATGTACAACTCAAAACGCTTGTCACGTGTATATATATTGAAACATAATGAGACAATAAGTTAAACAAGTAAATGAACAGTCACTGCAAAAAAATCATAGCCTTCCAATTAAAGATGATAATCATCTTATAAGATCACATGAATGATGTGTAGTACCAATTGCTTTCAGATAAACTGGTTTATCATACAGGAAATGTAAGTGATGATGACTGTACTATCATTGTCTTTAGCCACCTCACTTCAGCCAACATCTACCTTTTTCCTGACATTTCTTATTACAACATAACAATATACACATGCAATCTAACCTGCCCGCAACTCTGAAAAGTCACTACCTAATTGAAAAAAAAAAAAAAAAAGCCATGCTTTTTACTTGGTCTGAATGTTACGTGGAAGAAACTGATTAATTTCAGATGCTTAATTTGCTGTTCAGCCTCTCTTTTTCATCCCCTGGCTCTGAAAGAGGCATAACATAGGAAAAAAACAATCCTCAAAATACCAAGAAAATCAGCCTCTCATGGCCCTGTTGTTTGGAACATTTTGATAGTTCTTAAATAATTCAGCTCTCCTCTAAAACATAAGAGAGCATAGGTTTGTTCCTCCACCATACTCTAGCTTTATGTCTAGCTCCAATGAAGTCTTATGCAGAGCATACCAAATATACTAGGCCTGTCGTGACCCCCTGGATGGCGACGTTACCCGAGTATTTTACTTCCCACCTCACTCGCCGCAAGTGAAAGGCAAAACGAGGGACGCATCTCCCAACCTCCCCTTTCGATATCTCACGAGCAACTGGAAGGGAACAACCCTGCCCTTGCAGATGGACTCAGACAGCGATAACTCACTGCAGGAGAGCGCGCACGCAGGGCAGGATCCCCGCTCTCGTCTCGCCGCGGTCCCAGGCCCAGCCCCTCCAACCCTCGCCGCCACCACCACCACCACCACCGCCACCACCACCTCCCCTCCCCCGCGGCTCCCTTCCAGGCACAGGAATAAGGGGAAGTGGGAAAACCGGGGGCGCCATTTTGAGACGGGAAGAGAGAGCTCAGCCTCTCCCGCCCGCACGCCGGGCTGCCCACCCTCGACAGCCCGCACCACGGCCCAGTGTTCCCGCAGGGTCCGGCGGCGGCGCCCGGGGAGGCGGCGTCCGGCAGGAAGCCGAACAACAGACGCCCGCCTCCCCCCGTCCGCCTCGCCGCCGCTGCCGCCAGGGCCCCCCCCGCCCAACCAGCGCGGCCCCCCCCGGCCCGCCACCGCCTCCTCACCTGGCCGGGCCGCGGCGGCCGCGCGCGGAGGAGGGGAAGGAGGGGAAGCCGGGCGGCGGCGGCACAGCGACGGCTGTTTGTGTGTCCGGCCGGGCGGCCGGCGGGCGAGCCGGAGGAAAGGGGGGGGGGGGGGGGCGGCTCCTCGGCGGGGCGCGGGAGAGGGGTGGGGGCGAGGGGGCGGGGGCGCAGCCGTGCCTCACCCAGCCCGCCGCCGCCGACTTCCGCCGCCGCCGCCTCTGCCCCGACCAAAACACACACACACGTACTTCCGCCGCCACGTCACGGCCCGCACGCGGCATGCGCTTCCGGTTCGCCCGCCTGTCACGTGACTCCTTTTCCTTCCCACCTTTGCCCCCCCCCCCCCCCCCCTCCTTTTTGTTTCCTTTTCCGCCCCCTCCCGGAGGGCCCGGCCGTTACCATGGCAACGCGGGGGGGGGGCGCTGGAACCCGTTCCGTACTCACTCCACTCAACACCCCCCTATCTCCCCCCCCCCCCGCCACGGTCACCACGTGCCAGCCCGCGCGGAGGCCTCTGGGAGAGGCGCGAGGCGGGGGGGGGGGCCGCCGCCGGCCTGCGGTCGACGCGGGGCCGGAGGGAGGAAGGGAGAGAGGGACGGAGGGCTGGACCCGTCCCCGTGTCCGTCCCAGCTTGGCTCGCTGTGTTCTGTAGCTGAGGCCCGCCAGCAGGGTGGGAGCTTGGTCCATTTGAGGCGCCGAGTGTCCCGCTCCTCCTGCTTCTCCTCGACGCCGAGGAGAAGAGTCTGTGGGAGCGACCGAGCGCCTTCCGTCCCCGTCCCTGTCCCCGTCCTCGAGGGCCTGCGGGTGCAGCGCAGCCTGAGGCGGCCGCTGAGGTGCCAGGGGTGGGAGCTGGGTATCATGCGGGCAGAAGAGTCCTGATTTAATGCTTTAAAAGAACCAGTTCCCAAAGCTGTTAGTCAAATGAGTTGAGAAGAAGGAACTACACGGAAAAATTTGAATTACGGTTGGGAGTTTGCCCAACTTGTTTAAAACTGAACAGCCGCTGATAAAGCCTTAGAGATAGGCTCGTTATGGGGAGAGCGCTAAAACTTGAGAACGGGTTGCTAACGCAGAACAAGTCTTGTTGGCTTAGTAGGTGTATACAAACAATCTGACAATACACGCAACTATTAAATAACACACCTTGCTGTAGAAATTGTTGGACATAAATCAGTCTTCTGTGTTACTGGTGTATTTTATGAAGCTTTTGTAATCCTGTGTGCCTTTTTAATGTTGCTAACTGAGGAATTATGCTGAAAAATTTGAGGATAATTCAGGGATGACCTTTAAGAACGGTTAAAAGACTAGAAAACTTCCCTCACAGTTGAAGATGCAAAGACCTGCTGACCTTGTCAGAGAGAAGGGTAAAGGTCACTGGGTTGCAGACTATAAGTGGGCTCTATAGGAAACAAAACAGTGCCAGTAAAAATTTCCTCACTCGAGCAGATTTAACAAGGTCTAATAGTTGGCATTTGAGGAAATGCAAAACAGAACCTGTAAAGACATTTAGTAAGTTTATCAATAATGGTATTTAATCAGTGGTACAATTTAATGAAGATTGTTTAGATACTCGATCACTGGAACTACTGAATCAAGATTTGATGTTGCTGTCTTCTCAAAATATGCTTTAGTTCAACCACATGTATGTGAAGTAAAAATTGAATTGGGGCAAGCCTATGGCCAGTGTTATACTAGAGCTGAGGCCCTCTTATGCCATTCATTCTTTTATGAATAATGAATATATATAAACATATGAATATATGACTTCAGTGTTGTCCAGTCAATCCTCTTGCCAATGCAGGTTTATCTTCTCCTGTTGTTGCTGCTACTTTAGAAATATGCTGAGAACAGAAAGAAGGGTATAATCAATCATGTCACAGCCTTTTTTTTATCATCTCCGCATTTTAGTGCTACCTCAGAAGTATCGCATTACTTGTAAAAATATGACAGCCGATGGCCTTGTAGAATGAGAGGGGAATCAACAAATCTCATATCTGTTTGCTTTTGTGCTTTCCTTTTTCCTTGTCTTTTTCTCCCTTCCCTAGTATGGACATATCAATACTTTAAAAATCACTGGAGTGAATGGAATAAAACCAGACCATTCATTTTCTTTTCATCTTCTATTCTTCTTTTCCATATAGCTGAAGTATTGCTGTGTTATCAACGCTGTTTTAGTCAAAAATCCAAAACACAGCACCATATGGGCTGCCATGAAGAAAATTAACTCCATCCCAGCCAGACCCAGTACATACATGAACAGTTTTGGATGAAAAGAATGAAAATACTACATTGTGAATCTTTAGAATGACTTGAACTTAAATTCAGTTTAGAGATTAAATGCTCATGTCATACATGGCATTTCATGTTTCACTTAATCTACTCGAAGAACCACTGAGCTGCAAGCTTGAGTAAGTTGTGATACCCTACAGCTGCAGAGTGACTTGGACCAACCGCTGATGTAATGCAAAAATTATTCACCAAAAGACACAGTTTTGTAGTGGCTTAGCTGACCAAACCAACTCATCTGGGGCTGCAGGCTGACTATATCTGGTGCAGATGAGAGTAAAGGGGTACAAGTTCAGAGAAGACAAAGGGCCAAGAACCACCTGTTTGGCAGTAAGCTTTGGTTAGGCGTAATGTGAAACCACGCGCTCAGTTTACACAGGAAGAATGAGAGAAAACACAAAACATAACGAATGCAGCAATGTTCAGAAAAGGAGAACCGTAACATTCCATATATAGGGATCAGATATTCTATACTTCTAATATAAATGAATAAATAAAATCCAAATAATCTTTCAGATTAGCAAATGTATCTGAAATTCAAGGCTGAATGGAATTTTTGATGCAGGAATTATTTTCATGTGGTATAGTTGCACTAATAAAAATGGGGCGAACGTGATAAGGAATGTATTACTTTCGCATGAGAGATTAGAGATTTCTTCTCTTCAAAATCCTTTGAGCAGACTTAAGATACGTTGCAGTAGGCCGTTTTGCTGAAACCGCTAGCATGAATGCAAATCTCACGTGTGTTTTGTCTGTTAAATATATAGGCGGTTCATGTTTTGAATCATGTGATGGATACACTCTGAGGCTCAGCTCCTAGGACAGCAGGGCTGTGATACTGGTGTACTGCTAGAAAGCATGTGTTGCACGCGTGGGGTTCCTACTGGCTAACTCGCTCCCTGACTGCAACACAGAGCTATAGTATGGCTCTTTTGCTTTGTGAAACTCCCAAAGTGTTTATAGCTGGTTGATACTGACATACGGGGTCAGCAAACAGCAAAGGTTCACTGTGAGTGTGTGAAATAGAGGCAGGAGAGCGTGTGGCAGTAATCAAATGCCCAAGTTCTGGTTGCAGTAGTTTGGGCTTGACGGATCTCTGTGAATGTTAGTGGTGAAGAAGAGTTTCTTCTGTTGTAGTCTGGACAAATAGCTGTTTAAGAAAAGCTCTGAAATCACCCAGATAGCCCTAGCAGTGATCATGTTTTCATATTTTATGTTGTCTTGGGTCATACGTCAAATACCAAAAGTGACACTGTGTTGGGTGATATTAACAAAAACAAAAATGATGTTAGCGGGTCATGATTTCACTGGATGGATTCCTATCTATTTCAGCATTTCTCTGCAGAGTTTAATAATATGCTCTGTTCAGTCTTTTTGTGTTTACATCTGACTCTAGATGTGTAATAATAAATGGAAGTTGATTTTAGAGGATGCGCAGTATCTCTTTATTGTTTGAACTTCCCGATTTTTTTTTCATATGTCATTCTGCTATGATATCCTTTTTTCTGTCTTTCTTCTGTCTCTGCTTGTGTACATTTTCTCTGTACATCCATTGGTTTTGTCACCTCATAGCATATAGAATGTGTGCAGCATAGAGAAGGCAGTAATTTTCTATCCATAAATGAGTTGAATAAAAACCATGAAAGTAACCAGGCGGTAACAACAGCAAAGTGTATCAGCATGGCTAATGTCCTTCAGGGGTTTCACAAAATTTGCAGCATTTTACATCAAGTTCTCTGGCCTTCAGAGACTTTAAGGAATTTACAAACTTGGTGCTTTGACTGCTGTCTGTGCTGGCACCATAGTCAGAATGAGAACTGTGTTGCAGAACATGGGGTCTTTGTGCTTCATAAAGAAAGTAAAATGCAGGGTTTTAAGCAGTTTCCATTCCTCAGTTTTAGCCCGAACAATACAGAAAAAGGTGCTATATTGTGGGAACTGGATGTCCGCAAATAGTGGTAACTTTCAAATGCCAAGCACTGTTTAGTAATAAAGTACTGCTGTAGAAGGCAGTATTTTGTTCAGCTTTTTCCAAAGCAGATTTCTGTAGAGATCTGATTTTTTAACATAGGAGATAACCAATTCATGCTGTAGTCAAGAAAGCGTTCATCTTTTTTTCTAAGAGAGTTAATTTTTTTTTGTTAATTCATTAGCTTATCTTTAAAATGTACAGACCCTTCCTACCTGACAAATATTCTTCCTTTACACCAACTAACTTTGAATCTAAGAAGGAATGAACGTGACTCCGATTCCTAAAATGAGCAGAATTATAGGGAGGAGGGGCAGCTTTTTCGTTGGATACACCTCCATGGAACTTTGAGTTAACATTTGTATCTGCACTGTGGGCTTAAGAAAATACCTAAGAAACAGAGATAAGAAACTCGAGCTTTTACTACCCTTTCTTGTATTGTATGTCTATCCATAATATGCTGAGAATGCACTTAGCCTGGCTTTTACCAGGCTGAATCCTATCTACTTTTGGTGCAATTCATAGGAAAGCAGAATCTTTCCAAATTCATCCACTACTATTTTGATTTCATTTCTGACACTTCAAGATTCACATTTTAAATATTATTTTTTTTCTGATAGGGCATGAAAATATGGATGCAGTTTTTACAGCTTAATAGTAGAGTATTTTTTACATAGGTGAAAGAAGTGTATTCTTCTCTACCTTTTTTCTAGCCAGTTTTCTACAGTATCCACACTGCGATAGTAATTTATAATAGAAGCAGCTCCTGCAGTTAAAAATGTTTTCCTACTTCTTTGGCACCTGGATGCATCTCTTGTGGAAAGCAGCCAGTGAGGCATTTCCCTCTTCCACAAAGAGGCTAGCAGATGAGAGCATTTCTAAGAGCAGGTTTTTTGGTCTGAGGGCGTTTAGGGTCTGCTTCCAAGAGATGTGTGAAAGGTAGCTTCAAAGAAGCATGTATATTGATAGGAGGTTTCAAATTGATTCACAGGGACCTGCATCTCCGCTGAAAAAAAAAACCAGAGGGGCAAAACAGAGAAGGCTGAGGACTTCTGCTCTACTTGCTTCTGCGATAGTCATTCTTTTTATGTGGCCAAGTCCTATTTTTCTGCTTTGGATACAACCCACTTCGTCGAGGCTGAGCAGATTCTTTCAATTAGCAAGTGTAGCCACCTACTGGGGAAAAAAAACCCAATGTAAAAATAAAAGAAATCAGAAATAACAGTATGTACAAAAATGGTAATGCCTTGAGCACAGATAGCCAGTTAGAAATACAACAAACACAAGAACAAAAATTCAAGTCCTAGTTCCCTGTGCCACATATGTCCCACTATTGCCATATAATTTTGGTGATACTATACTTTGTTCTTCCTCTGTGTAAATAGTTCCCTCTTCTGACAGCTTTATCTTTACCCAGTTACTCCTCTCAATCAGATCAAGTCCATCCCTGATTTCTAACACCTGCAGTTTTGTTCACAATTTAGCCTTTATGAGATAGAAATTGCACCAGACGGATCACAAGGCAAGACGTAACTGACAATTTTATTTTATTTATTAAACTACCAACAATTATTGCTTTATTTAGCAGCAGCACTGTAAACTTTAAACATGACTGAAGTATTAATGAACTGAACATGTTAAGAGTTTACGAGAGCTTCTTTAATTCCCAAGTGGTTGTGGATGTTCTGAATTGGGGGTGTTGTATAGCTGTGTCTGCAGCGGAAAAACACACATTTTTGAAAAAGGACACCAGCAACTGCCACAGCTAGATAATAGCTGAAGATAACATATGTTACCTGGAGAAGATTAAGCCACGTTCACATGTGCAAGAAGCTAGCTGATGATAGTACTGACAGGCACGGTCGATACCTCCGACAGCTGTAGCAGGCAGTCAGGCACCCCTAGTGCTCGGTGGCCTGGTCATCAGAGAGCAATCACTGCCCGAACCTCTCATCTTCCACTTGTAGGAAAGGGTCACTGAGAATTCCATTTTCATTTAGCTTCCTTCATTTTAAATCCTTGCCAAACAAATGTTAGAGCCCAGAATAAAATGGCAACAGCTGGCAGTGTTTGTTAATTAACTACGGTTAAGGTCTGTATGTTTATCTGAAATTGGTTTTGCTGTCATAGGACTATAGAGAATGGAGCAGGATGTGATTAAATTTAGATGTTTTGCTGGGAAGAAGGGGAGCGTTTACTAAACGTCACCTGAGAGTAGAAGTCTCTGTAAGAGCTGAGGGGCTTTTAAAGAGCAGTGAAACTTGTTCAGTCTTACCCACGCTGCTTTTCTGAAATAATCTGCATCTGTTTCTGAAAGGCAAATACAGTGGTTTAGATATACAATGTGTTGACTTATTTAAGAGGAGCAGTAAGAGCATTCACGTGTCCTGATATGTGGGTAGTGCTGACAGGCCTCTGTCACCCACCTCTGTGCCGCTGTGTAGATGGGAGTTGCAGTTTTCTCTAGAGGAACTAGAGAAGTCTCAGTATAAAATATTTTATTAGTATGTTTATATACATGACATTTGTGAAAGGGGCTGTATTTTTTATTAGAACAATTAATAAAGATTTAAAGTTTGATCAGACTTTTGACCATGTAAGACCTTCTTTCAACCCACAGATGACAGAGCCTGCCTGTCTGAAAGCTGGTGGATTTTCAAGGACTTTAGGTAATTGGTCTAGGAAACCTACATCTGCAGTTGAACCTTAATTATTTTCTGAGATCATGATGGTTACAAAATAGCCTGAGTGCAATTTGTTTCCCGACTTTCTCCGAGTTGTGGGGTGGGGCAGTGGATGATGGGTGCGAGGGCGATGGCGGGAGGGCTGTGAGGGGATAGAGGGCGGGCGCTGAGTACGAGGGCGATGGCGGGAGGGCTGTGAGGGGATAGAGGGCGGGCGCTGGGTGCGAGGGCGATGGCGGGAGGGCTGTGAGGGGATAGAGGGCGGGCGCTGGGTGCGAGGGCGGTGGCGGGAGGGCTGTGAGGGGATAGAGGGCGGGCGCTGGGTGCGAGGGCGATGGCGGGAGGGCTGTGAGGGGATAGAGGGCGGGCGCTGGGTGCGAGGGCGATGGCGGGAGGGCTGTGAGGGGATAGAGGGCGGGCGCTGGGTGCGAGGGCGGTGGCGGGAGGGCTGTGAGGGGATAGAGGGCGGTGGCGGGAGGGCTGCGAGGGGACGGAGGGCGGGCGCTGGGTGCGAGGGCGGTGGCGGGAGGGCTGCGAGGGGACGGAGGGCGGGCGCTGGGTGTGAGGGCGGCCGCGCCGCCCGCCCCGCACGAGCGCTTCCGTCGCTGCCTCCGCCGCCGTTACGGTGCGAGCGGGGCAAACGGCCGCCGCGGCCCCCTGCCGCCATGGCGGGGCAGCTCCGGCCCGTCTACGAGGGGAGGTTCACCGACAGGTGTCCCGAGCTGTCGGCCGTGAGTGCCTCGGCCGAAAGGGTCCCACCGGTGCCGCCGAGCCGCTCTCTGCGCCTTTCTGGGGCCGGGGTCCCGCCGTGGGCTGAGGGGAGAGGCTGGAGGAGGGGCAGAGTGTGCGGCGGGCAAATGCCTGTGGCTCTTTTTCTTTCTCCGTTTATCAAAACGGGGACAATTAGACAACATCTCGTGCCAGGTGTCAGATCCCAGTTTGACTAGTTGTGCTTATTAGTACGATGGGTTCGGTTACGCCTTAATTTTTGGTTGTATTGTTTAGGCTGGAAAGTTGCTTCCCACTGGCAATACGGCTGCGAGCTGCCTCACTGAGGTTTTTCCCAGGGTGAGTTGGTTTTTCAGTCGCTCCTTGTGAAACTTTTGTAATAATTTCCCACTAGTGATTGTGCTTTGACACAGGCCCTAAAGAAGACAAAAAAAAAAAAAAGAGAGAAAAGAAAAAAGATCAGTGAAACCTTGGTCATTTTTTCTACACCCCTTCTCCTTAGAAACTATTTTTTTTTGGATGTTAGTTTTTGTCACATGGGATCATAGAAAATAGCTCATAGGATTGTAAAACACTTCTGGCGGTTATTTTTCACTCTGCATGTTTTACAAAATTAACCATGCCTGCTTAGATGGAACTAAATAGAATTGTTTTAGAAAGTTTTTCTCTCTTGATACAACTATAGTGATTATTATTAGGAATTATTGTTACTTCTGATGGAGGCCTTTCTTCCTTATCAAGGATGCGCCTCAGAATTGTGCTTCTCACTGGTCCTTCCCCATGCCCTTGAAGACTCGGAGGGTACTGAGACACAAATGGATCCCTTAAACAGCAGCTCTCCCTTTAAATGGGTAATTAAAAAAACCCCAAACATTAATTGTGGTCAAAATAATTTCTGAAATTGCTTCATCGATGGTGGAATTGTTGTGAATCAAGTTAAAGGTTTCTGAAGTTGATAAATGTAACATCCACTTTTCATGAACTACATGTGAAGAAGCCGTTATCCATCTTAAAGCTGGAACCAGAAAGTTGAAACTTAGCAACTCTCTCGTTACTTCTGTTGCTGGTTTGATAAAATTTAAGCTGGGGTATGTTGACCTTATGCTCAGAATATCAGCAACTGCAGGAGCATGCACATGTGTTACAGCCCTCAAACGTCCTCATGTTTTGTTCGTACCTCTGTGGAATCACACTGAAATGGCTGCAGTACATTTTCTTTTCATTAACATATTGTGAAGATTTGGTGTAAAATTGTTTTTGCTTTGCCTTATATATAGCCCATTACTCCAACTACTGTGCGAAAGTTTCGAAATACAACAAATCCAGCTCCTGGTGTTGAAAGAATATTCTACGGCAGAGCAGATGATCCTGACATTGCAGCTCACTTGACACATGGCATAGAGTCACGTTCTTCACTCAGTGTAAGAATGTGACTCATTTACTTTTGTTTAAGAATGGACAGCTTAAGAATGATTTCTTCACAGTCAGGGATAAAGGTACATAACTGAGTGATTTACACTGCAGCATTTCACCACTGTTGTAAATTATCTGAGTTCTCAGGTCAGTTCATAGGATTTAATTAGCCTGATTGAAATAGGAAAACACTTGAAGTTCAGCGACTTTTATTAAATAACTTTTGCAATGACTACTGAATTATTCATTTCATTTCAACTTTTAAGTTAATGAACAGTCTCCAACCCACAAATTTTGCTTTCTTCTTTACTGATTACAGAGGTAAAACCTGTTAAGTTCTTAGCAAGAGAACTGCTATCTGAGAATCTGCATATATTTCAGTATAATTATTATGTATTCTTTCTTACCTTTGGGTTTAAACTGATTTTGTTAGCTAAAAAGTGATGTTTTGGATATGTCAGACTATTTTGTGTGTATTCTTTACTTCATAAATTATTTTTGTAAGATGTAATCAAACAACTGAAGAGAGCATTGGTGATTTTATGACATAATTATTGTTCAAATCTCTAAAAATAACAGTTCTATTAGCAAAATACACTTTTATGATGCATTTCATCTTGTAAATTAATAGTTTTTAGGCTTGTAAATTAATAGTTTTCAGTTTTACAAATGAAGAAGTTGAGGCAAAGAGGAGTTCAGGTGTCAGAAAAGAAGTCTTCAGGTTGAAACACCTAAGTCCTGATACTGGACGATGTTGAGTAGGACATTTATTAGGCATATCCAAAATGAAAAAAATCAGATTCTTGGTGTCCATCCTCAGAAGTTTTATGTTGAATGGATTGATTTGTTTAGCCTGTACCATCTGTTGAAGACTGTCTCGCTTTGCATTATTAATTAAATATTAACTGGAGGAAGAGTTGGAATCTTAGTGAGTTCTCTAAGCATGGGTTTGGATCAACTGTATTTGCAACTACCGTTTTCAATATTTATTTATATAACATTCAAGAAGAGTCTAATAATAAACCCTCTCTAGAGTCCCCATTACTTTGATGGGTAGTCTGAAAAATCAAATTATTTGGGAAGATCAAAATACCCTGTTTTCACATTTCTGGAAACTTTTTTTTTTTTTTTTTGAGACACCCCCCCCCCCTTTTTAAGTTGACCTGATTTTCAAAGTAACTTCTATTGACCCAAGCCCAGTGCGTACACTGAGAAAAAAATTTTGTCCAACCTAGCGCTAAGCTTTGAAAACCCTGCTGAAGTAATTTCTGTTGGTGTGTCATTTTAGGATGCAATGTTAGTGTATATCTTGAAATACTGTCTTTATATTCTCCATCAGCAGAATTGAGAGTAGCTGTTTAGAGAATAGATAGTCTTAACCACTAGACAATAGATATTTTTAATCATAAGCACCAGGAGACTTCATTCCAAAGATGTTATAACTATAATCATTTTCACACTTAAGTTTTTGTCGTATTGTAATTTGACTATAGTTACTAATATACGTTAAGAACAGAAAGGCCGCAGTTTGAAATTTTATAAATTAACAAGTAGAAAAACTCACATAAAAATAAAAAGTTCTGTCTTACAATATGTATTTTATTTAGCTGGAGATTTAGCATAGCACTGATTATTAGTGGTCTTCTCTCAAAATACAGTTTTGTTTTGCAACTTGGTAGATAAAATTATGTCATTGTAATCACATAAGATCTCATTAGAACACTTATGATCAAACTTTTGTTTGTGTATGTGTGAGGGGCATAGCCATATTGATGTGTGAAAGATGAAAATTTGCTGTTTTTCCTGCCTCTTGTGTTCTTTCTGATGTCTTTAGGCAGCTTCATTGATAAATCCACTTCCTAAAACTAATTTTCAACAAAAAATACAAGACAAAAAAGAAGCAATCTACTTTAGTAAACGTCAAGCACCCTTGGGCAGATCACATGATCAGTCTTCTATGTTACCTAAGGGCTTGGATGTAATTAATACTACATTTGGAACAAAAGTCATCCAAGGTAGGAAAATTTAGTGTTAAAACATATTTCTTCTAAACAGAAGATAATCTGCAATTTAGTATCTAGCATGTATTCTATGCTTCCAACAATTCCAGCTTAATAGAAAAATTATTCTTATAGCAGTTATTGAAAGGCATAAAAATGCACTAGTATTTTTCAGTTACAATGAACAAACAAGCGACTGAGAACATTTGGTAACTAGTAGGGCTTTTGGCTCTGTTCCAGATCTGTCTTTGTAGATTTCCCTGGAGAACTGTTTAGGTAGCTGACAACTTACCTTCTTTTTTCCCAACTATTCTAATAGGTCTAATAAATGATATTACCTTGACCTGTGAATCTTTCCTCCATAGGCTGGGGCAAATCACATATGTGTTGACCATGTAGATCTCTTGCAACAGTTACGTTCATCTCCATTTCTATGATTTTTTTTCCTCTAGTCTCATGACATTATACCGTAAGATTCCTATAGATTGACTAGAAATGTGGTAAGAAGCATCATTCTTCCACAGTATTAGCATCTTCTATAACAAGATATTGTTTAAAATTAAGAAACGACCAAAGAAAACACCTATCCCTCACTTCCCCCAACCATGTACTTATTCCTTACTTTCCAGACATATCAGCTGGAGAGCTTGTAAATCCACCAAAAACTTTTGAGGAAGTGGATAAAGCCTCCAGAGAAGGACATGATCTGTACATTGTGTCCCACAATGATTATTATGTGGGTAAGTTCAAGGGCTGATAAGAAACCGCGTGAAAAGTTCTAATATAAATAAAGGTTCTTGTTCTTCTTTGTGTCTTCAACACATATTGTATGCTATTTTTCGAGATATAAACTATTACTTTTTACTACTGTATTAATATAATTTAAAAGTAATGATGTGAAAAAAATACTCATATGCAACCGAGAGAGCATGACCTGTTTCTAGAACTGTAGATTGCTTCATGGTGGGTGTATTAGGCAGCGTAAGAACTTAATGAAGGAGTTGGAAGCCCAACAAAAAGGGTGCTGTTTGAACAGCAAAGTATTTCCAGGAAACTAGAAACTCATAGATGCCCTGGTTGCTTGAGTTTGGTGTTGTTTATGCCATGGAGAGCAATCTCAGGCTTAAAGCCACCGACTGTGAGCCCAACCCATTCCAGTACTTTCACCTCTAGTTCCTGTCTTTTATCAGGATCCAAACGTAATTTGAGGGCAGCTAGACTTCCTGATGGGGAGCTCATCATCAGGCTCTGGTTACAAGGAATTTCAGGCTGCTGACTGGCTCTCTGGAATGCGGGTTCCTCAGCCTACAGCATCCTGCCTGTGAGCGTGTCCCACAGCCTCTGTCTCTGCCCTTCCAGCGGGCTGTGCCTCCACTGCTTCAGCCTCTGGGGGCTGTACTTGCGTGAAGTGGTCTGCTCAGGGATGGTTACCCTTCATCTCATAGGTCTGCACAGGAACAGAGGGACAAATAGCACTCTGAAATGAAATACATGCATTACCTTTGCAGCCACTTCTGGTTTTCCCAGTTCCATCATTTCCACAGTCTGAGAGTCTTGCATTGCTGTTCTGTAAGATTAGTATTATAAAATTGCCCATTGTGCTAGTACCAACAGTTTTGTAGGTGTAGGCCAAACAGATAAGAAACTGCAATACAGCTATTTCAGTTGTAATAATGTGGATTTTACATGGAGACAGTTATGTAAAAGTGAAATTACAGTACTGTGTTCTCTCATTGAGGAAATTCTACTGCAAGTACTATAGGTAAAAATTTATACTATTGGTATAAATTGATGTAAACTTGTAATTTTATTTCCCCTTTCCCCCACCTTTATTAGGTGTTTTAGTGGAATTATTCATTATCTGTTTCTGTTCCCTTTGTAACTTCCGTCCACAAGATCATGGAGAGGCCAAGCCAAAACCAGACAGACAGCAAAAAAAAAAAAAAAGGTCAACTGTGTGCCCCAGTTTTGAACAATAACACAAAAATTCCATGCTTCCATACAGTCAGAGGAAGCCCTTATTAGAAAGCATGCATATTTTTTGAAAGTTCAAATTACCATTCTTTTCAAAAGGTGATTGAAAAGAGCAGGAAGAAACAGAACGGCATTTTTTTCTGTGACAAGACAAGAAATATGTGCTTGCAGCTCACTTACACAGAGTACTTTTGTGATATTCTTGTATGTGAAACTCCATTGTACAGGCAAGACTGGATTAATAGATTCATGAACAAGTAGGGTAATGTCCTGTTTACAGTGAAGTCAGTGGCAAAATTTCCATTGAAGTCAATATAGCAAGAGTATATCTGAAAGTGCAGCGCCTCAAAACCATTCATTTTCCTGTCAGCATTTTTTTTTAAACAAATAATAAACTAAATGGTACATGTCTCTGCTGAGGTACCGGACATCATAAACCGATTTGTTTGCCTGACCCTCGCTACTTAGGCTATCTGGTATTTTTTCATTAATTCTGTTGGGCTTGTCTTTAGTCAGACATAAAAGGACATCCAACTATTTTACCACTGAAGCTGGTTTTGCTTTTTATTTTGCCTTTTCTCTTCACTTTTGATGATGAGATTATTCCTAACTACTTAATAAACATGGGGAATGCAGATTAGTTATCTTTAATTGAACAGAATTGTTAATTAGTTATTTCCTTTTGTTTCTTCATTGTTTTGTCTTAAGAACGAAGATACTTAGTACATTTTTCTTCCGGAGGTGTTTTATACAGGTTGAAATACTTTTTCCACAGGGGAAGCAATAAACAGGAAGTATGACTCGCCAAACTTCAGCAAGTGTTTTGTTTATGGAATAGAAACCCCTCACTTTAAAGATGGGCGAAGTGTATCCAAATCTTTAAATTGGCTCTGTGATCTGCAATCGTAAGTTGCAATGAGTTAGCGAGTTAATTAGTGGTGTGAGTCTTCATATTTAAGGATAATTTTACATCTCGCAATCCCATCCTTAGCTATATTGAACTGAATAGAAAATGCAAGGAGTAATTTTCAGAGTAGTTTATCCAAATCAGTTCTACCATACTATAACAGCACTTGGCACGTCTTTAGCATTACGTAAAGACATCTTTGATTTTAAATAGCAAGATTTTTCAATTACTAAATTTGTGTTTGTCTTGCAGAGGAGTTGCTGTTTATATATAT
Organism: Pluvialis apricaria; assembly: GCA_017639485.1. Lineage (NCBI taxonomy): Eukaryota > Metazoa > Chordata > Aves > Charadriiformes > Charadriidae > Pluvialis > Pluvialis apricaria. Next base: position 42,139,784 of record CM030008.1, on the reverse strand, counting down.
ATAAATATAAAAATATTTTTAATATTACGGAAAAATTGTTGACTATTGTTAAACAAATGCGTGTGAGAGTTATTTTCATAATTTGTAGGAAGAGAGCAGCAAAAATTGTATCAAAACGGAGTGATGATTTCAAAGAAAAATTTCAGCCTCAGCTTGGAAAAGTCCTTGATCCGTAAGTAAGCAAAGATACTGACCAAGAACAAAATTCACTCACATTTGCTGAGTCTCCAATATCTTTATCTGTCTTGGGTAAAAATTATAACTGTATGTTCAGTGCTTCCACTGCAGCACTCAGTTACAGCAAGGCACTTTCTACTTGCCCTAATTATGCTGATAAGTATGCAAATTACTAATGAGGGCTGTATTGTGTCTATGTGGTGAAGTTACGTCTTACTGTTTAAATGGTCTATATCCGAATTGATCATATTTGCACCAAGCAAATTACAAGCACACTGTAACACTTCATTCTTTTTTTCCTGTCCTTTAGAGATAGGAAGGTTTAAAAGAACTGAAATGTCCCATCTATTGTTTGGAGATTTAACCATTTTACTTTGACACTATTTTTGGTCATCTTTGTTACATCACCTATATTCTTACTTTATTACTTCCTTGGAAAAGGACATGGAACTAAATTGTGTTATTTTCTAGCAGCATATATCGATCTATCTCAGTTGAATCATTACAATTCTTTATAAGCCTCAGGTGATCTGGAAGAGCTTTTTAATTTTACAAAACAGTGCTTCGAAAGAGCTACAGTAGTCCTAAGGTACAGTGTGGTCAGGGTGCAGTGTGATCAAGATCCAGCTGTGCTACAAATCTAGAGTTCCTGAATGTATACAAAGACTCTCTTTGTAGATGCTTTAGATTTCTGCGAAATTGTATCTGAAGACTCACAAACAACATTATTGACTTTGGTAGCAAAATTTAATTTTAAGCTCAAGTTCACAGGCTTCAGTGACTCTGGAGAACTATGTCCATCGTACCTGTAGGGAGTGAGCACAAATGTGAGCCAGTTTCTCCTCTCACCTTCACCGTGTCCGAGCTTACTGTGAAGTAGACCTGGGGTGTGAGCAACATGAGGCAGTATGATAAGTCAGGGTATATGGGTTGCAGTGCAAGCTCAAACCGAGCACTAATATTACAATACAGATACAAGCAAACCTAATTTTATTTAGTGAGTTTTACACCATCCACATCCTATGTGTAATATGAAAGTGATGAAAGAAAAATACACGTAGTAGTTTTTAGATCACAGTGCTTCCCTCTTTTTTGTTTGTTTGTTTTGTATTTTAGAACAAAGCACTGATTCTCTTTTCAATTTTGATGGAGATTTCTGATTCATGTAATGGTTTTAATCATTAAACATAGAGATAAAATTAACATTGTGTCTTTTTCAAATTAAGAAATAAACAGTTCTTTAATGTCACTGACAGGATCTTTATTTTCTAGTAAATAAAACTGGGCCAAGTTCTCCAGGTGGACATTGGCTTGGTTGCTGGTTTTAGTAGACACAAAATTGCATGTTAAAAAGCATGTGAGATGCGATTCAATTTTCCACTTTAGCCAAAAATAGTTTATTTGGAGACATTATATCAGTTGGAGATCTGGTTTGTCCTAAACATTCCTAGTATTTGACTGGTATGTTGTAAGGACTTTTCTCACTCATTTCTGTCATTGTCTTAGAAAAAAAAATATTTTACATAGAATGTTTTCCCTTTTAATGAGTATAAATGTTCAAAAAGTTCATGTTTACATTTGGTTGTGTTATATTAAGAACGGCAAATGTTTGAAACAGGTTTATAAAGAGATGCTTTTCTGGAATGACAACTTTGACGCAAAGTACTGATAAACAAATTTCAGGTGAACGATGTTTATCATCCCTAATTACATAACAGATAATCATGTACTTTTTTAATAATAGCATAGGGTTTATTTTGTCTATTAATAAACTATTTGACAATTAACGAAGAAATGTGCTTGTTGACAGTATAGCAGAAACTATGAATGTTCCCCCAGGCCATACATTTGGAATGTTACTCCGTCCAGACGAATATGGTAAGTTTAGGGGCAGAATAAAATCTTATCTTCTTGATGAAACTATGCTGCAGTAATTACTGTTGTTTGTGTAGTGCAGAATTTTCCTAAAATGTTAGAGGCAAAATACAAAAATTTAACAGTGACAGTAAAGAACTGAAATTGCTAGTGGAAAAAAAATTAATTTCAGAAATAAAGAAACTTTAGTTTTTGGATGATCATTTTTTTTTTTTTTGTATCTTTGTTTTTATTTTTTTTAAAGCCTCTGTCTCCGAATGTAAACAAAATGGGAAATGGCAGAAAACTCAAATTGACATCTAAGTGACAATGTTAAAATGGCTATTTAAATAATATACGTGTCTTTCCTCTCAATGATTTTTCCAGCACTTCTGTAAAAAGAGTAAAAATAACAAGCAATAAATAATAATAATAAGTTTTTGAAGATAGCAGAGAGACAGAAAACAGAATAAAAATAAAAAATTATAAATTTTCATTATGACAAAATAGTGACCTCAAGTAGCCAGTGTTGGGATTGATGGTGTTTTAATATTATGTTTAATGACTAGGGAATACAGTGCATAGTTAGGCAGCAAAAAATATAAGTGGCTCAAAGGTACTTAATTAGTCAAAACCAGAGAAGGCTTGTTCAAATTCTGCATAAGCTTTTATACATGCTTTACTACGTACGGTAATAAAGTTAAATATTTTAAATGTGTAGGTATGCTTGTCCTATAAGGAATAGCAGAAGGAACTAAAGAGAAAAATTCATTATTAACAAGTCGAAAATAATGCATGTACGTTGCTGTTAGAAGGGGATTAGATGAGCTACTGCTAGGTGTTACTGGACTGTGAATGAACTTGCACTCTAGAAGGTGGCCTTGGTGTCTTGGGGACTTGGATGAAGACTGTAGCTCAGTGTGCCAGAGTGTTTAAAAAGACTAATAAAGTTAGGATACATAGAAAATGGGAAGAGTAACACAAAAATAGTACATTGTCTTTCTAAAAATCAATGGTATGTAATTATCTGAAATATTAAATTGACTTTTCCATTGGTTCTTCTCAGTATCCTGAAATACGAGAGACCAGAAGTGATAGATTAATAATATATGTTCTTGTGCTCTCAACTATCTGGAAATCAAGTCACTCTTACTGCTGTCATAAGCTTTTGGAAGCAGTGGATAGATTTGTGAAGCTAAATTAAGATGTTTCAAAATTTTTGATACTAAGTGCATGTAAGTAGAGAAATCATCATACAGACCATTTGATCTTTTAATGAAATGGCCGTATCAGATGTTCAGCAGTGCTGAAATTCAGCATCTCAAAACTGAAATTCTCTTTTTCCTTAAGACTGTAAGCCATTTTTTAAAATGTCCATTTTCTGTATATGTGCAACTAATTGAGGAAGTGTATATTTTTATAGGAGTTGGGGATCTTCTTCACTGCCGGGTTCCATGTGAGTTCCTCCGTGGTAAAGACAGAGAGCGAGCTATCTTGGCGGCAGTTCGGCAAAGTTTGAAGAGAGCGAACTATGAGAATTTTGACATGTTACTAGAAGCATTCAGGCATTACGATAAGGTTAGTGCTTTGAAAAAGTATAAATGTAAAGGCATGTGTGACAGTGCTCCTGTGCTATGGAGATACAGACATGAAGAAACACAAGCATAGCAAGGCAAATACAGGTGAAGACTACAAACACAAGGTGACTTCATAGTTATTGTATGTTTAATATACTGTGATACGCTATGGAATTAAACACAACAGTATTTGGAGCCTTTCACAACAGTATTTGGAGTATCCAAGTTAACAGCAAGCTAGGGACTTGTGAGCAGGAATAATCTTAGCATTTTTGCTCTTCAAATTTGGTATTTCTTCTTAGAAGAAATACCGTTGAAGAGATTATGTTCATATTTTCTTCCAAGCTGTACTTTTTGACTGAGTCACCAACTATCAGAATTTCATATCTTTTCTTTTTTTCTCTCTGGAAGAAAATTTATAGTTGACATTTCGTATATAACATTAGTTGCAATGAATACAGAATGATTGATGCCTTACTTTCAAAAGAAATCTTGGCTTTGCCTCAACATTTATGATTAGATTGTTATCTGGTCACAACACCTTGTCACACTAACTTTGTTTTAATCTCAAATCACTGTATTACTTGTTGAAAATTATTTATTGACACTTTTACATTCAGATTTTTAATTTCTAAGTAACTCAGAGTTTCTTTTTGTTGCTCAGCATGTTACTCTTCTGAAATGGCATACCTGGTGCTATATCTGTATCTATAGACAGATACATATATATGTCTGTATATGTAAACACATATGGGTATGTGTTCCTTGTGGTGGAGCCTTTTTATGATGGCTGTTATAACAACTGTTTTATTTTATTTATAACAGAATGGTGATGGAATGATAGACAAGGATGACCTGCGAAAGTCCTGTTTTCAGCTTAATCTGAATCTAGATGATGAACTCCTGGATTCCTTGTTTGACTATTGCGATTTGGATAAAGATGGTCTGATTAATTATCTGGAGTTTGCAAACTTTCTCAACTGGAAAGACAAAATGGCTGTTAAAGAATTTGAAGAAAAAATAATTACAAAAGGTAGATGGCTTAATACTGGGAAATTGTGGAGATGATCTTGTTCTTACAACAGCTATTGAAAGGACATTGCCGGTGTAGACTAGGTGCTCCTTTAGAAGGGTAGGATTGAGAGAGCGCATTTAGTCCTTGCCTGCCACCAGCAGAGCTTCAGATGATACAAATGTATTTCAGAGCCCTGGAGTTCTAGAGTTCTGTGTTGCATGTTGAGAATGTCCCATAAATCAGGAGAAAGTAAAAAATCTCGTAGAATCATTATTGGATATGCAGATTAATTATGTTATCTACTTCATCGTTTTTCAAGGATTCAAGCAATGTTTTTTACCTCTTAGTCTATAATGTGCTGATTATAAATCCTGGTTGTGACATAACTTTTGTTTATAGGGGAAAAACTAGGTGCTCCTCTTCTGCCTGAAGACACAAAGACAAATGCTGAGCCACTGCTGAAGCAGGAAGATCTTGTGTTAAAAGAACCGGGAAGCTCAGAAAAGACGCCAAAAACACTTACAAGATCAACAGATCATGTATTTGCAAATTATCAGACAACTTCTTCTCAGTATAATGCTGTAGTAGGTGGTCTCCCAACAACCTGTAAGTACAGTGGACTGTACTTCTCACTTCTGAGCATTATTTAAGACAAAATCAGGAACAAGTTTAAAAAGTATTGCTACAGGTTCTACTAATTTACAATAGTGAATTAATTTATCTAAACCAAATTTGTTTAGGATTGTGGCTTGGAAGTTGGCATGGCTTGGATGTTTTGCATGGTTAATCCATTCAAAATGTGAAATTTAATCTAGATGTCTTTGAGAAATTATGCTAGCAATCTTAGGACAAAAATATCTTCTTGGAATCACCTGAAATGTTTTTAGCTGGAAATACTGGATAAGTACTAGAATATTACTGCAAGATTTCCTTTTGTCCTGCTTCATGAAGTAGCTGAAGCTAGGAATTCTAAAAATATGAAAAAAGAGGTGAGGAATAAAATTATATAAATTCTTATTGAACCTATGTGAGACGAAGTATCAAATTTGTTCTCATTTCACACAAAATGTTTTATCCTCCCTGGCACTATCTTTACATACTGGCTTTTCCAAGCTACCTGTTGATTGATTTCCACAGGTTATCCAGTGTGTGGCGTTCCAACTATTCGTTCAGATCTTCCTGCTCCTCGAATTCGCCGCATCAGTGACAGAACTAATTATGGTGATGAGGGCAATGCTTATGCATTATTGTTCCCTTCTGTCTTCAGTCAAAAGGGAGTGTATGAAAGAGAATTTTTAAAAACAAGACCAAAGGCAGAGGTATAGTACATTTCTTCAGAATATTCTTCCAAGATAAATGTACCTCTAGCCATGTGGGAGTGGAAAGTCATGTTATCAAATAACAGGTTGTAAAATTCATTGTTGCAACATTACCATCTTTCTTTACATCCATTCAACTATTTTTAAAATATGTACTCTTCACATTCATAATTATTCATAAAGGTGGTAGATATTAATTTTATTGAGATGCAACTTCAATAAGTAATATAAGGAAGTATGTCAAGTTGTTGCTACTCACATGCTTAAATTCTGTGTCAAATTAGGGTTGGTCATTAATCTAGGGTTTAAGAGTCGATGACTCATCATTTCTGCAGTGTGAGAAGAGCAAAGTAGTTGTGAAATTTCCATCCTTGTACATATTCAAATTTCTGAACAAGGTCCCAAGCAACATGATTTAATGGTAAAGTTAGCCCTGCTTTGATTACGTGGTTGGATGGATGATCTCCAAGATCTCTTCCGGCCTAAGTTATTCTGTGATTCTATGAGTAAATGTCTTAAAAAGCCCCACAAGAATATTTCACAGGTGTGTAAAACTAGTTTCTATCACAGAGTTCAGTGGAAAATTTTAACCACGGTGTCTCTCCTCAAAAAAACTTGCAGGTTTTGCTAATGGCAAATTCAACAAACTGCTTGAATATACCTTTAAGTGCTCTGCTGAGTCACGGTCATAGGGTCAGGTCTACAAAGGACTTGTACAGTGATAGAGGATATAAGGAATCGCACACCAATGCTGTACTGACTCATATTTCTGAAGAGAAAGATAGGATGTGAGACTATAGAGACTTACTTGGGGAGTCCATGATTTTTCTATCTGATATATCTGGGGGCTGCTACCACTCTGTGATCTCCCAGCCCAGGGTTCCTCCCACATAAATACTAACACTACTTTGCTGCTTCTTCAGTATTGTTTACTCTTTTGTTTCTACATTTGTATGCATTTTCTAACGAAAAAATATTAAGAGATAACTTCATTGTCTAAAATACAATTTATGGGACAATTGTAACAAAATGTGAAATCCCAATCTAAAATGAAAAAGAAGCCTTGACAACCTCTCCCTCTCTACTAGTCTTTATATTAAATATTCAGTCACATTTGAAAGTGGATCTGGAACTCGAGTATATATTTTACAGAAAAGAATGTTGCTAATTAGTGGCTGGGGATGTAAAAGGTGTGGTGTCATGTTCTATACATATCCATAAAATGGCTTGTCAGAATGTTGTGTACATGAGCATTTACCATTTTATAATCTAGCTCTGAAGCAGGAAATGTGTGCATGCAGAATATAGCTAGCAGTAAATAGAATTCATGCTTCATTGAGAAGCCCATTATGCCTGTCAAGCACTAGATAGAACTCTTCTCTGAAGTTATAACATGGCCTGAGATGTCATACTCCATTGTAGACTGTACAGGCTATAAAGAGTTCAGTACAGAACCACCTCTGAGTGTGTTGAATCACCCTATAGTTATGAAATGGACTGTTTCAGTAATTTAGTGATGGTCTTTGATTTATTTTGAAGCATTAATATTTTCAAACATGTAATAGCTAATGAAATTATTATATGAGAGCCCAGAGTCATTTAATACTACTAGTTTTTGTATAGGCCTATAGAAATGAATGTGAATTCTGACTATAAAGCAGTTTCATGAGGTGACTCTTCATGTTACAAAAGAACAAAATAGTTCTAGGGCCTGCTATTTTCTTCACTGGAATTCGTCCTAGTCTATTGAGGAGAATAAAGTTATGTAACTGAGTAATATTGTGTAATTTATATTCAACGTGATCATGTTGATAATAAGTAAGGGTCAGTTTAACCCTGTCTGCACACTTGATAGTCTGGAGTTTAGTCAGTGATTATTTTGTGGCTGTTGATGAGCCAGGACAGAGTTGTATTTTAATATGGTGAAGCCAAGTTATGAGAGCACGTAGTCCTTTATGGTCTCTGCAGTGGTAAGCTGTAATGGAATATTGCTTTTAGTTTAACTTTTAAATTTCACTAGCTTGTTGAAGACATTAGATCAAATCTGGTTTCTTTTCCTCATGAGTAATATTATTGATTTAACTGAGACACCACCTATGCTTAATGAAACAAAATTTAGTCCATGTTTTCCTCCTGTAATTTCAGCTGGCATAAACTGTCATAGATTTATTGGCTAACATGAAGCTGCAGATTTACTGTACTGTGAATCAGGCCTATGTTTATACAAAAGACAGTTTTAGAGAAAGATGACAAGCAAGGTTGACTTGACTGTGTTAAAGGTCTTACTTTATCAAAGCATGCATTAAATCTCCAGAGCATAAATATGACACACACGCACACACACATAATACAATTGAAGACGCCAAATGTTTACTAATACTAACAAAAGCACAAGTCATGTCAATATTCTTCTAATACCACCTTCCTCTAATGAGTCAACAGGTCAGTGTAATGAGGCATGCAGTAGGAAGCATCCAAGTGAGAAATTACGGGAAAAAAATATTTCTGCTGAATTACTTTGGTGTAAAACTATAGCAAGACCCAGAGTCAATGTAAACCATTTCATTTTAGTCACTTCATCCATTTATCTATACCAATTTAAGATCTTGTGTATAGTATTGTTGCTGTGAAATGCAGACAATAATCTCATTTATGTCGATAACTGCAAACAGTAAAAATGCAGTGGATAAAACGGGACTTGACTTAGGGCTTCTCAAAAACGTTTACTTTTCCCTGAATCTTTTGTGTTTGATTTTTCCAATGTGGAAGTTGCATCAACTTTACTTTATTAACTAAAGACAATTTTGTACACCACAGCTTTCATCCCAATAAGATTCAGATTTACTTAAATAGGAACTTCTTTGGTTAAAGATGCAGGATGTGGTCTGTAGATTTTATTTAAGAGTGGGAAAATATTCTTTTGCAAATAGAGATTGGTAATATATGTAAAAGCCAGACTTTATATAGTTTAAAGAAAATGCTGACCAGAATTACATGAATTGTATTATTTTGTAGATTGCACAAATTCTCCGCAACATTGGCATGAACATTTCAGATGAGAGGTTTGAAGAGATATGGAAGCAAGCCTGTTTGAAACATCAGAAAGACGAGGTTTGTATAGAAAGCATCAGGAATGTACTGGATGAGAGAGATGGATCACACACAAAAACTAGTTGCTAATTCTAGTCTTTGGGCATTGCGTTTATTTAAATTGACATCAGTCATAATTCTGATGCTGAATACAATAAACATTTTCAATAACGTGTGTTTACAGAACTGGAACTCACTGTTTATTTATTGTCTTTCTGAATAGTAGTGGGTTCACCACATATATATGAATATTACTGCTATCATTGCAGGTTGTAGGAACTGATATCCATAGGAACAAAAGAGGATACGGCATGTTTGTAAATGGAATGCAAATATTTATCTTATATTCTTTATTTTATCTTTTTTACAGTGCTTCTGAGTCTAAATAATAATACTTTGAACATGGATGTATTTTGCATTTTTGAATTTATTTTTTTCACTTTTAAAGGGAAGGACACTTTTGAAAATACTTAAGATAAATTTTTCAGATATGCAAGGCCTCTTAAAGATTAATATCATACAATGGCATCTCGCCTTGCTTCTAATGTTCCATAATTTCTTGAAAACAAGATGGTAGCTAACAGAGATCTGGTTGTGGTAAGTTATTTGACATGTTTAAAAATTCATGCGAGAAAGTGCTTTACAGTAAGATGTTAAGGAAACCACGTAGTCATGGGTGTGGGATCTAAAGTGTTGTCATGAAATAGACTCCATAAGAACCAATGGATTAAGAAGTGCAAAAATAAATGCCCAATTGTGTGGCAGAGGGCTAATATTCTTTTTGCCAGCTTATGGCTATTAGGTAGTCATTTTCTTGTTTTCACAAACAAGAAAAAAGAATGGATATTTAGAGATGGATGTGCACATTATATAAAAACACACGCTAGGTAGTCAGAAAAGTTTGGGAGGGCTTTCAGAGAGCTAACTGTTCACCTGTAACCAATGCAATTTCTTGGGAAGAGGAAACTTCATAAATGAAAAGCACTCTTGAATTTCAATTCAATTCATTGAATCTCAATGTATATATATGAAGTCCTATAAGAATAAACAATAAAAAGCAAATAATACTAACTGTGAATTGGAATGTTTGCTCTTAACAGACAGTCCTGAGCTTGGTACAAAACAAATGGAAATTCTTTGGTATTACAGAATCACAGTCCTTGCCCGATATAATCTTAACATACAGGATTTCAGGAAGGATATCACTTTGTCACCTATTGGTGCTTTAAATACCTTAGCAAGATTTGGAGAATGTTGCCAGCCAAAAGTTTTACTGAGTTCTACAATGTAAGTAAAGGTTCTATATATCTTAAATACTAGGTATGCATGTGTAATGCCAGCTTAAAATTTCATTGTAGCACTTTACTCACGTGATTGTTAAGGTTCCTCTTTTGCCAGTGTTCTAGGAGCTTGTAATTTACTAGCTTGTTACATGAGATCCATAAGCCAGAGCCTTTTATACATTATTATTGTAGCATTAATAGTAGCTGTCTCACATCAAGTAGAAAGAATTTGCTTTCTGGTATCTCCAGGGAGCAGGTGGTGGAAATGCTGCTTGATGAAGGCAGCTTCTTTCCTGCTGTGAATGGAAGTTGTTCTGTCCTGTTGTTGCCTTGCCTTCCCATCCTTCTGGAACTCAGTGCATGCACTGGGAAGCATGCAGGAAGCAGACTGTGGCTGTCCCAAGTGAAATCATGACAGAAAGATAAATGTACTGCTAATTTCAATTGAATTAATTATGTCAGGATTTCACTACCTCCAGTGAAATTCTCTGAAGCTCCTCTTCTGCTCATATAAGGTGGGGAGGAAGAATCCTTTACCTTTGTTACGGTGTGCTTCCACAAGCCTCGGACAAATTCTCTGCAATATTGGCGTGAACGTTTCAGATGAGAGGTTTGTATGGTTTTGTCCTTCAATAGAAAGTTTTAGATGATAGATTTAAGCTCACTTCAGGGAAAAAAATAATAATTACCAGTTGTGTGTGTGTGTGTGTGTATATGAGATCTGTTGTGTTTGTTCAGCAGCTGGAAATTCTGTGTACCCTATTTTTTGAACCTACTGTAAAAATACACACTTTCATTCCTCTGCCTTCAGTAGAATCTTTCCCTTTGTCAGTGAAATGGAATTAACATTGTTCTTGGACAGTCTGCTAAATAAATTCAGAATAAAGAGGTCTGATAAATTATGGTTTAGTTTTTTTCCAGTATGTTTCTAATCACAGACTAAAGGTTTCCTTTTGAGCTTGGTTTTGAAATGAACTGTAAGTGGTTTTCACCTAAACTTACCTCTTCTGAATCTTTATAGGATTAATCACTGAACAGAGCTGTAAATTCTACTTGTAGGTGCTTGTTTTTAATCAAAATATACATAGAAGGCCCCTGAAAGATTTAATTGCTGTGACGCAGACAGTTAATTCTGTGGAGTTTCCCAATCTTTTTGTTTCCTTTTGTTAAATGCTTTATGCCTACAGAGTTTTGGTGCAGATTTTTTTTATTTCATTTCTGTTTGACTTCCCAACATGTGTGAATTCAGTGACATAACTATAGGCTTTAGAGCTGCAAGTTGTGTTCTGTGACTTTTATGGTTCCCTTAATATATTCCAATTGACAGAAAATAAAAAGTTTGCTTTCACAGAATCTCCTAGATTGGAAAAGACCTGTAAGATAATCTAGTCCAATCATTAACCTAACACTGACAAGCCCACCACTAAACCATGTCCCTGAGCACTGTATCTACACGACCATTAAATACTTCCAGGGATGGGGACTCCACCACTGCCCTGGGTAATGCGTTCCAAAATGCTTTCTTCTATATTGCAGCATGATTGCCTTTATCTAGGTATGGAGTGGATTTAACAAGGTCAGCACACTACTTTCACTAACTTGTGGGCCATATCCAGTTCTAGACACTTTGGGCCAAATTTTCTTCATAGAATTTTAATAAAAACAGACACTGGATAAAAGACACGGCACATTCAGATATTTGTGCACTATTTCTCCATTAATCTCTGTTTCACTACAACAATTATTTTTCCAAAGAATAGCATATTTAATAATTATGCATTTTTAATTGGTTCTGTCTAATGAATCGAACTCCTCTTGACTTCATCTTAGAGCCAGATGTATTGGTTTCCAGGGACAGAGCAGAGCAGGGAGGCCTTCCTTTCTACAGAGGTAGAGGTCAGTGTTTTCTTTTCCCCAAAAGTCATGCCAGGGATACCTGAGAACACTGACCTGTAAAAGATAAGGCTGAAGATTTGAGTGTGCAAAAATATTTGTTATTCATTCTATATTTCTGGCTCTTAATCTTTAGAATGTGGATATTAGCACAGAGAAGCGCACAGCTAATATGACTTATTTGGCTGTGGTTTGTGCTACGTAAAGCAGATGTTGGACACGTTTTTTCGTTTTACTGTTGTCTAACAGAAAAATGCATCTGTCAATGACTTGTGTTTGAGATGCTGGAATATCCAGCCCACTGTCTTCCATAGAAATATAAGTACAAATAAATGTAGACCTTGCCTTGATACCATTACATAACTTTAATATATGTCTTTAAAAGACTACGTATTTTATTTCAGTAAATTAAGAATTGCTGTTTTTCAGTGATTTACCTGACTCAAGTAAATTTCCTTTCTTAGAAGTGAATGGCCAGTTTTGTTTGGTCGGTTGTTTTGTTTTGTTTTTTAAACAACTGTATATAATTATTTGGGTGCTAAATAGAATGCTAATAACCCTTTATGCTAAGAAGAATAATTCAAACGGATGTCTAAACAGAAAAGGAGGTATTGGGGCAAAGTGCCCAGAAATGTGATTTAAGTCTTCATCTTGCCAACAGATATAAATAGGTGGGATGTTTTTGGAATGGCTTATACAGCCTAATTAGTTGGTATTTGCCACTAGGAGGTATTTCTTTGGAAACTGGTCATTTGCATTTGACAGTCTATCAGTGGGCACCATCTGCCTGCGTGGTTTCACCTTGCTGAATGGCCAGAATGCTTTTCTAGCAGATGGGTACGAGCTTAGGCATGCCAAAGAAACACTAAATTCTACATGGTTGAGTAGTGAGGATAGGATCTATATTTCTTTATTACTCTTTAAAACTACATTAATTTTGAAAATGCCAATGTAGATTATGCAAACATGGAGGGAAGATTTTGGCCTCTTTGATCCGGATTAATCTGCAAAGGGAAAGGTAGTTAAACCAGTCTTGACTGTGTTCAGATTTGCTAAGACAGGTGCTTGTTGATTTCTGCCAAAGGTTTGTGACCTCTCTGAACAGGCTGGAGTAGATGGAGAACTTGTGCATCCCAGGTCCACATTCCTGACTACCAAATGTCATAACTGCGGAAAATATATGTTCCTCAGGACACAAGTATCTGCAGCTGTGTTCTGAATTTATACTCTAGGAGATTAGGTGGTAAATTCTATGATACCTAAATAGTCAATCTTTGGTGCGTTCTGCATGTTTTCAAAGCTTACTCCTCCTTCCAGCGCCTAGACGTAAATGAGAATGGCAAAACCAAGACCTAATCTGAAAAAAAGGGAAGGGCCTGAGTATCACTGCCAGATTTTATTCATGTGGCTTTTGTGAAGTATCTCATCCTCTAGTAACAGGGATCATACGTTCTGCATCTTAAAAAAAAAAAAAATAGTCTTGTGCATGGTGTATGCTTACTAGGTAAGGTTCTACCACACAATCGGAGAGACTAGCTTAAGAACACATACTTCTAGAAATAGCTTTTCTATAAGCCTTGACATTTTCTGCAGACTCTGAATTTCTTTGAATCTGAGGTGGAACAAAGGACTGAAATAAGAGCAGAAGGGTTTCCAAATGGTACCAGTTAATCACGGGGTGATTTTGTTTTCCTAGCAGTTTTCAACAGATTATAAAGAGAGACATATGTAATCCCACGCGAATACGCTACTAAAAGTGTGTCCCCCTGGTGAGCGACAAGGCTCAATGCATAACAAAACTTAGGGCTATATTTTGCTAGTGAGCAATGAATATAACATAAGAACATAAAGAGTATCCATACAGGGCAGCCCAAATGTTCTGCCTAGCCCAGCGTCCCGTCTGACAGTCGTCAAAAATGTGATTCGGGAGAAGTAGCAGATCAGGGCAAACATTAGGATGTTTCTTCCTAGCAGTATCCCAGTGCTTCAACTACTTTGAACCACTTCAGGTGGTTGAAAGGAAGGAAGGACCTTTCTGAAACGCTTATATTTTCCTTATATTAAATGATCTTAAATCTTAAACACATTTCTCTTCATGAACTTACCCAGGCTGCCCTTGAAACTTTGTGATACTCTGGCCTCTGCACCATCTTTTGGCAAGGAGTTCCATAGCTTTAGCAATGCACTGAACAGAAAAACTAGCTCCTTTGCTTGTTTTAAACCTTTCTAATGGCTTAATATGACGGAAGATAATTACTCTATTTGAAGAAACAACAAACAAATCCATTTCTAGATGCTGTCAGTGATACAGATATTTATAGACCTTTGTCACATCCCTCCTAAGTCCTGGCCAGGGACTACTTGCCTGCCTGTTGCCTGTATAGAAATTATTCCAAAGTGTTCTTTTGGCATGTTGCTTTTCTCTGAAGTTTTTCTGATTCTGCAGCACATTTTCTGAGATACAGTGAACATGGATTTGAAAGTGGCAGACGGGAGCTTTCTCTGTGCTGTCAGTTTATTTCCCCTAATAACCGTATTGGGAATGATTACTGTATTTCAAACACGGGGGCAGGGGTAGATTCAAAGATGTTTTATACAATTATAGGGCAGCTAGCACAGACTGAGTCAGTAAGGCATTGCTGAGTGCAGCAAACTTGTGATATATAGTTGTATGATTAGTGCAAACATAGTGCCCCATGGCCTGCTTTGCTCTTATAAACACACTGAGTCAAGTGGATCTGATTCCAGTTTGCATGTTGTAGTGAGAACAGAATTTGTTGTAGTGAGAACAGAAACCGAGCAGAGACTGTTCAGTTTGTACATCTGAACAGTCTATGTGTTTTCTTTCACAAAATGCTTTGGAGGTGTTGGATGGAAGATGAAGCCAATATTAAACTGGTTTTGCTTTAATAAATACTGTTTCAATGCCACCGTGGTACATATAGCAAGGTAAATTGTTAAGCTGCTAGTCAGAAATGTTTATTATACTGAGATGTAATTCTTCCTCTGCATAAATTCTGCAGAGGGATCCGGCTACCTCTTACATCTATAATGGGCCTAGATTAGTGCACAAGCTCGTGCTAACCCTGTGAAAATAAAGATCAGACGCAATCTGTTAGCTTTCTTAAATGCCAGGTCTCTTGATCTAGGGCCAAAGCTGATGCTATCCGCCGGTGTTCTTTTCGCTGTTCAGTCACAGTGGGAGTGTAGAATAATGCTATCTCTGTACTTACTGGTCTTATTCCAGTGGATTTATAGGGGTAACAAAACAGCACTCGTACAATGATTCACTCAAAGTACAGTACCACTGAAAGCCAAACGTGAATGGATTCCAGACTTCTGATCTCTCAATGAGCATCTCCTCTGAAGTCCTTACTTGCCCCCTCTTTAGAATGGAAAGCAGTACAAAGAATTTCTGAGGAAAAAACAAGCTAATGATTACCTCATTTGAACTGGACTTAAATTACAGTTGAAACAGTAACATGATGCTTAGGGCTTTTTTTTTTTCCTTTCCTTTTTAAATCTGCTTTTGTCGTTATTCTACAGGCAAGGAAACAAAGAATCATATTGCCATTTTTTAGGAGAAGTGTTAAATGCGTTTGCAGCTGTGGAGCTGCCTACCTAAGAGAGTAGGCAACTGTCCCTGCATACATGCAGTCATATAATTGTCTGTCACAGACCTGGTTTTCTTTTCTAATTTAATCACACAGGTGGTTAAGTAAGCCAGTTAACCCTTGTTAAACCATCAGTTAACCCTTGTTAAGCCATCATCAATGTTTAATACATCCTTGCTTAAGACAGTACACAGTTCACCTCTAAAGTTGCTTTGACGTGAAACCTAATACCAGTAGCAGAGGGATAAGATTGGGACCAAAAGCTAGAATATGTTAACAAGTATTTCTCACTTGAATAACAGCTTAAAAGTTTAAAAGTTTTTGTTTGTTTGTTTGGGTTTTTTTGTTTTATTGCTGGAAACAATAGTAGTAGCCTGAGTATGTTGTCACAGAAAGTGGTAGTACTTCGTTACTGACTCATTTTTTGCTTCAAGCCATTTCCCACCATTTATCGTGTTTATCAGCTTTTCAGTTCAGGCGATTTACTTAGGGATAATATTGAGGCCAGTGGGAACACGCAGCCTAATAGTGTTTGCAGGTGGTCAGAGATGTGCTAACAATGCTCCAGTGTCATGGTTATTGGTCTTATTATTTGAGAACAAGAAGAACTGAGAGATTATTGAATAAAATGCTGCATGACAAACATTTGTTCATAAAACTAGGAATGGTTCGGATGAGTGATGATTGTTTTCCCTTTCTACTGCATCTTCACTGGAGAATTAGGCAAGCAGAGTGCTATCCTGAAAAGAGCTTTGTGTGAACTGAAGAGCTTTGGGCTCTGGGACTTGAAAGATGTCAAATGTCATGTCAAATTCTCCCTCTAGTTAACCGGTTAACAGAAATGGTGGGGAAAAAAGACCCCGTTTGGAATGAAGCGAAAAGAAACTAATGTTTTGTATGCTGTTACCCAGTTTCTGTCGATTATTCCCTCCTTACGTGCAAAAAAAGGAGGTAGAAAAACACAGTCTCTCTTTCTTTTTTTCCACTGAAGAAAGCAGAACAAACACAGTAAGACAAAAATTGCAGAAAGTGGGGAAATTAGAAATAAGTAACGTATGAAAAGACACAATTTTTCTTTTCAAAGAGAAGAAAAACTTGCATCAAAATGAATGACTTTTGTTTGTTTTTCTTTGATAAGAAGAACAAAAGTCTGAAGGGACTTTTCAGTCAGCGCCATCCGTTTCTGCCAAAGAGCCTACATGGAGAAAACTGTGATCCTCTAAAGGGAAATGCCTGAAAGCACATTGACCCTTTCTTGAAATGAATACAGCAGAGGGTCTGTGAGAAAAGATGTATTGTACCCGTCTATAGAGTAGCCGTCATTCTTCAATATTAAAAGATGATTTGAAACGTTGAGAGAAATGTTGTGTATTGGATTGTACGACAGCAGTGTGCCGGTACAATGTGTGCCTGGCTCCCCGGCGTGTGCAATATGCAGCACCTTTTATGGAAAGACTTTTATACAGGGTGGTTATACTATACATCGTATTTGTGTCATGTCTAGCTAGGCTTTTTAGGACTGTAAGTCCAATTATAAATTCCTGTAGTGAAACAGAAAATAAACATCAAAGTTTAGAAGTATCTAGAGGTTACAGATGGGTTATTGCATCTATAATAATGAAATAATTTTAACAAATATTTAACAAGTTACCCAGAAGCTCTCAAACTGAAAAGCGAGTGCTGGTCTTTTCCATAGCACTTTTCAAATAGAAAGGGCTCACTTCTAACAGAGGGCACCTGAGATATTGAGACAGTGGTTTTTTTATCCCAAGAGCTGTGGGAGGAAACATTCCCTGGTTAGGCAAATTATTATTTTGTGGAGAAAGGTGGAGGAAGTGAGGGAAGCAGCAAAAAGAGTAGGGGCAAAGAGACTCCTACAGAATGTGTTTTTCTTCCCCTGCCCCGCCCCTTATTAAATCATATAAGAATTTTTCATACAGGGGATTTCTTTCTGTCAGTCACCTAATTAGTTAGAAAAAGGCAAGTAAAAACAATAAAATGATGATTGTCTCCTTACTCCATTCTTACTCTTTCTTGACATGCTGAAGAAACCCTGACAAGACCCACAGTCCTTCTCATATATGTCGTTCATTATAAACTAGAATAATTTATTCTGCTGATTCTTTATTTTGAATGACTATAGAAATATGCTCATAAATCATTGTTCTTCACTAAGTTCTTAGCCACGCAATAGAAATATGGTATTTCATTATTCTCTTTAACTTCACTGGAAACTGTAGAAATATCAATAATTGTCGCTTTATTGAGTGCCTGCTGGTGGGGTGATGTGGAAAATATACTTGTCTTAAATATTTTGTAGTGTTTCGTGCAAGTGGGAGGACGCGTTGCATTGCTTCCACTCCATTTTCCTGGCAGAAGTGAGAGCTGCAACAGCTCTCTTCGCATTTCTGACAAGCAACCCATTTGTTTGAGTTTCTAGATGTCATTCACATCCTTAATTCTAGGATTCCGAGTCAGTAATGTTATTTTGGAATTGTGAGTCGTCCAAAATGTTTTCATCCAGCATTCAAGAATATTTTTCATTTTAACTATAAATATGATGATTGATATACATATTTATGAGATGGGATAGTTGGTGATATTAAGCACAGAACCTCTATTCCTGTTGGTTAACTGTAGACAATTCATTGAAACACCGGCTTGTTTAAAGGATCCTTTATATTAAACAGAAGAAAAGACGTACGCTTGTATGGCAGTTCAGTTTTTCAAACGTTTCTCACTTCTCAAAGACTAAGGGAAGGTTTGGAACCACTTTGATACGTCAGGTAAGCACATGAGCTTGGTGGGTTGAAGTTTCCAGACTCAGGACTTGACTTACCTTCTTTGGTCCCTAGCCTTCAATTGTGCCTTCCACGTACACGTACATTCGGTTTCCATGTGGAAGAGAGTAGTTTTCCTCAAGATTAATGTACATGTGAGTTTGTTTTACTACATTTTTATTTCTTTTTTTAACGAAAGGCCTTGCTTTGTAGCACAATGTTGGCTTAGCATTTGCTCTTAATGGTTCTGGAGTACCGTGTCCAGTTCTGGGCTCCCCAGTTCAAGAAAAGACAGGGAACTGCTGGAGAGAGTCCAGCGGAGTGCTATGGAAATGATGAGGGGACTGGAGCGCCTCTCTTATGAGGAGCGGCTGAGGAACCCGGGGATGTTCAGCCTGGAGAAGACTCAGAGAGGATCTCATCAACACTTATCAATACCTAACGAGTGGGTGCCAAGAGGATGGGGGCAGACTCTTTTCAGTGGTGCCCAGTGATAGGACAAGAGGTAATGAGCACAAACCTGAACATAGGAAGTTCCATCTCAACACGAGGAGGAACTTCTTTACTCTGAGGGTGGCCGAGCACTGGCACAGGCTGCCCAGAGAGGTGGTGGAGTCTCCCACACTGGAGACATTCCAAACCCGCCTGGATGCCGTCCTGTGCAACTGCTGTAGGTGTCCCTGCTGTGGCAGGGGGGTTGGACTGGATGATCTCCAGAGGTCCCTTCCAGCCCTGACCATTCTGTGATACTGTGATTTAAAGCTATTTATTTTTACTAGGTGGAAGCAGAAACCGTGGGAAGAAATCCTTGACTCTGAGGCAAATTTAAAAGTCTCAATTCCATTCCCCACTGCCGCAGCTTTTAAAATTGAATATGGGTGGGGAGGAAAAGAAAAAAAAAAAAAAAAAAGCAAGCCACAAGATTTGTTTTTATGCCCCCCTCACCCCCCCCCCCCCGCCCCGCGGTCAGGTCCCGCGGCAGCCGTTCCCCCGCGGCGCCGCCGCTCCACCGGCAGGGGGCGCGCCAGCATCTCCGCCGCCGGAGGGGCTTCAGCGGGGGCGGGGGGGGGGGGGGGGGGGGAAGGTGGTTACGGCGGCGTTTTGGCAAAGCGAGCGGTGGGCGGTGGTACGTATAAGTTGTGTTGAAGCAGAGGGCGAACGGCGGCGCGTTCTCGGCGCGGTGTTGCGGGGGAGCGTTGATGCGGGGGTGTCGTTGGCGGTGGTGCGCGTAACCGCCTTCTGGGGGAGGAACGGAGTTCGGCAGCTCCGGAGCGCTGTAACGCGTAAAGAAATAAACACCCTATTGTACTTTCTCCCATACATGTGTGTGGATAACCATGGGGTTTTGTTTGATTTTTTTTTCTTTTTTTTTTTTTTTTTTTTTTTTTTGGTTGTTTTTGTATGACTCGATTTCAACACACACAGTTTCAGCAGACAACACGTTTTCGGTCAAATTGGGTAGGTACGAAACCACGGTGCAAACGCGTAGGCAGGTGGAGCCGGCGACGCTTTGGTCAGCGAGGGTTAGCGTGCCTGGGGCGGCAGCGCCCTCGGTTTGTACCTGGGAGCTCTTCAGGAAACGCCGCGCTTTGTAATTGATGTAAACAATAATGGAAAGTGATAGTAAAAAAAAAAAAAAAAAAAAAAAAATCCTTACCCCTTTTAACGGTAAGTTTGTGATTTGACGTACGTCGCAGCCGTGGTGAATGGCAATTAAAATGGGAAAAAGGAAAAGTCCTTAAAGCATCTCCAAAAGCCACATGATGTTTTATGGTAGTATTGCAGTAACAATTTACAATAACCTAACAATTGCGGGAAAAGATTAACTAGTGAGCGCATGTATTAGAGAAATATTCATGTCCTGGGTGTTAATATACAGGTTTTCATCAGTCAAAAGGCCAAACTCTTTAGTTGGTTGGGGATTTTTTTTAATTACTATTTTTATTTTTATTTTTTTTTAAAGCGTCAATAGTATAAAATCCTCTTGGACTAAAAGGATGGAAAAATTACTTAAAAAATTTTTAAATAGCTATTCATATTTTACTCCTGATACCCCTGGTAACAAACATGTTTTGCATTAAGATATTTGGCGGTGTAATGCTTAAGAATGGGGTCTTCAGTAGTGAATTAGTTACTCTGTGGCTCAAACGCATACTGGTAATGCGTTTTCTGTTTGATTCTCATATCCTCTCAACGCTAAACTTACCTTCATGGTAAAATATACTCCAGTTCACCCAGTAACAGGTTCATGCTAAATATCTGCCCCCAGGAACTGTTGCAGAGTGGGGGAGCAGAGCTGGGGAATGTCACATTTCCAGCTCTTGAGTTTGAGCGATATTAAAACCTATCAGTCTTTCTCTGTAGAAAGCAAAACGAAGCCAAAACAAATTGAGCTGAAAATCAATGAAATTGTTCCTGTATTAAGCAAAACCTGAGAGTATATAATTTTTTTCCCTTAAATCCTCATCTGACAAACTTATTTTTCAAATAAAACCCTAGACTCTAAGCCAAAAGTCATCTTTCTGTAAGGTCATAGAGATGGGAGAAGGAAGTATAGAAACTCTCCTGTGTTCAAAAGGACTTTTTTTTTTTTTTTTTTTGCGTTTTAAGTATTGGAAGATAGAACCTGCGTTCAATTTTTTTTCCGGGACCACTTGAATTACTTTTAAGAGGTCTGGTATTTCAAAAGACAGGCTATCAGCATTTTCTAAACGTGAAGGCCATTAAAGTTCCTCACAGAGTAACCAGAAATGTAGGCACTCACAGGCAGAAGACATTACAAGCAAAGTCATATGTCTTCATATTACTTTACCCATAATCTTCCAGCAATTCATACTCTGACTTTGTCACAGGGTTCCTGAATATAACTTCTGCTTTAAAAGAAGTGAATAGAGACCGAGTCCGAAATTGGTTATGACACTCTTGTGTAATGACACAGAAATTGAGCCAACATCTCAATTCTCCACTTGGGTGTTACTTTTTCAGATTAATATAGGTGAAAATTAAGTCCTACTGTCGGGTTGTCTGATGTTTTCTCTTTTCTTAACATTTTCTTAAAGGTGGATGAGACCTAAGGTTCCAGCTGAAAGAGCAACTACAACTGTAAGAGTGTTTTGACTCAGTTTGAACCTTCCCTCAGGCTTGAATGGGAATCATGCTTTGCTTGCAAAAGCCTATCCTCTCCAGTGCCACCCAACAGCAAAACATTGCAGCCCTGGCAAAGAAATCGCCATATTAGCAAGAGCTCTTGCCGCCGGCAGTGCTGCAGAAAGCGATGATAGTGACACAGAAGTTGCTGACAGGCTGACACCGCGTATTAATCTGCGGACAAACGGTTCATGGTCAGACGGTTGTGCAAATCACTGGAGCCACGTTCCGTACTTTGTTCGATGTGTGGGCTTGTACGGGGAAGTGAAAGTATTTTACTTAAGGGCTATTCACCTACCCACCGTTTTCTTATGGTAGTTGAAAATTATTTCAAATGCTTTCCTAAGTATAACTGATTACAAAATCACAGAATCACAGAATGGTGGGGGTTGGAAGGGACCTCTGGAGATCATCCAGTCCAACCCCCCTGCCACAGCAGGGACACCTACAGCAGGTTGCACAGGACGGTGTCCAGGTGGGTTTTGAATGTCTCCAGTGTGGGAGACTCCTTCACCTCTCTGGGCAGCCTGTGCCAGTGCTCTGCCACCCTCAGAGTAAAGAAGTTCCTCCTCATGTTGAGATGGAACGTCCTATGCTCAAGTTTGTGCCCGTTACCTCTTGTCCTAGGTTAAATGAAAATTGTTTTCTTGTAACTATCAAAATTACGTCTTTCACTAGTTGAGTGCTGTTGAGTTCCTTCACTGCCAAGGCTTTAATCTCTGACTACAGTCTTAGAACTCCAAACCAATGCTGCATTTCAGTTCTTCCCTTTTTCTGCAAACTCTCGTTCCTGACATCTATCCCAAAGTTCCTACTATGGTCTCATGATGAAGGCTTCTGTTTACAAGTCTTCCCTCTCAAGCTGCTTGTGTAATTTCACTTTGCTCTCTCCTGGAACCACAATCTTACTCTCTTACTAAAGACTTTCCTTCCTCTTTCCTTGAGTCCATCTTGCATCAGATTCCTTTATATTGTCCTCTGAAAGTATTCCAAAGCCTCTCTTCCCTAACTGCTTTAACATAATCTTCTTTATCTTCCACCACATCATCTCCTCACCTCTTTGTTCCACTTAAAGTGATGCAAATAAAATCACATGGCGGGGGAGACACCATGATCAGACAGGCTCATCCCAGGATCGGGCGAGGCTCATCCCCTGCGCTCCGGGTGTGCTGACCCCTGTGATTTCCCCAAATGCGGGAAACTCGGCTGCGTAATTTGTGGTAGTGGGGGACTGCATTCATTTCTAGTGGGCTGCCCATGGCAAGGGTGTTGAAACTAGATGATCTTTAAGGTCTCTTCTAAACTAAACCATTCTGTGATTCTATGATTGTACACTGAACGATGTCCTATTGTTCTTTTTCATGTCTCTCTCTAAAGCCTTTAATCTTTTTGATGAAGTTTAAGTGTATGTTATCATCAATGAGGCTAACCCAGTCTGGTAGTTTGCCCTTTTTACCTCTCTCCGATCCTTGCTTCCCTTTACTCCTTCCTTTACCTGTTAGCCTGTTGTCTAATGCTGTGACTACTCCCACTACTATTTGAATGCCTTTCCCCATCATATTCTTGACACAAAACCTATCTTACTGTGTACCAAATGGATTCCTTCCCTATGCTTAGATCCTTCTCTATACTTAGATCCGTCCTTCCTTACAATGCACATACACCCGTTGTTTTTTAGCAGTGAAACCTTTTAAAAATACCTGAAGTCGTTTAATAAATAGACCTCCACTCCGTGGGCTGCGTCTGACTCTATGTGTCTGTCGTGTACGCTGAGAGATCCTTGAGGAGGGAACCAAACCTCTCTGTGTCTGTGGATAGGCATGGATGGTGGTGACAGTTAAGTGACAAAGTCAGTTCTGAGGAAGGTTGTGGCCTGAATTATGCTGTGTTACCATAAAACTACATGTAGTACAGGGTTGAAAAACTGTGAGGATAGAGTTTTGGATTGCATACGGTAGAGCTGGTCAGAGCTACACGTTGCTGCCTCTCACAGATGTTTACATTGATGCTTTCAGTTAAATCCCCAAATTGGCGTGAGTCAAGACGCGTACTTCGAAAGTGCTAAGAAGACTTCCAGTCAGCTACTAAGCTACATGGGAGAGCAAATCCTAGCTCCCAGTAACCAGAAATGCCCAAATTCAGGGGAAAATAGGAGCGAGAGGTGCTGCCAGCCACTTCTGCAAAAAGCAGTATTTCTCGGCTCTTATTCTCTACCCCTATGATTAATGTTGAATTTGGAAAAGTAAAGTTAAATTAGACTTGTGACCCTGAAAAATTTGCCAAATTCTGGCACTGTTTGCCTTAGGTAAATTTAAAAGTACAGGACATTCATGGAAGGTATTTCTTAAAAAAATGAGTAGATATATGTGTGTGTTCTTCTGCAAAGGAAAAAACTTAGAAATAATTATTTCATTGCCAGAGTTGACTTTACTACCGGTATATACTTTCAGCACAAAGGAACAAAAATGTTTTCTATGATTTAGTGAAGACAAATATCAGTTGTACATTACAATAATACTAGGGTGCTCATCTGAAATTTCCATTTTCAGAACATTTTATCTTTTCTACTTGTGACAGCGGGTTTTCGTGTGTGCATGCACATGTATGCAGCTTGGCAAAGAAGATTTAAACTCTTTGCTATAAGTTTTAATTATGTCTGTTACCTGCTGCTTCCAGCTACTTCAGCCTTTCAAATTGAAGCAGGATAGTGCAGAAATGATTCTTTCCTTGTGTGGGCTTCCTGATTCTGATAATGCTGAATCAAGCTCTGCCAGTTTAAGGATCCTTTTTAGTAGTTGATTCTATGGGCTATGACAGTTCTGCCATTGAGCATCGACCTCTAACTCTAATATCACTTCTATAGGTATAAAGCAGAAAAAACTCCACATAGATACAAAAGTAAGTAACTAATACGAGGAGGAACGGACCCTATGTATAGACTGAAGTAAGTGTTTATGCAACTGTGTATTGGGCTGAAATTCAAGAAAATATAACTTTAAGTGTATATGTTATTAGATGTGAGTCAAGTGGAACTTAATTGCAGATGGTGCTGAATACATTTCTCTGTACTTACTGTGGCTTTTGGACTAAACACAATGATGAAGTTGAATAAAATATGGGGTTTGGGTGCTTAAACTGGATACCAAAGTAATGAAGTAATTAATTGAGCGCGTGCTTTTGTAGGGACTGCTGGAGTGACCAATGCTTCTGTCTTGAGGGTGGTTAAACTGTGGGACATGCGAGGCCCTTGTTGACCTTGCTTTGTGAAGAATGCATCATCTGCTTTGTCTAGTATTCTAATGTATATTTTGTATGTGATTTGACAGACAATGAAAATTAAATAAGCCAGACATCTGTGCCCAAGAAAAAGAGGGAGAAAATGATTAGTTTTCAAAATGATTTGTGGCTAATTTCCCCAAAGAAAAAAATAAAGAAACCCCAGAAACCCATTGAAAGCTGTGGGATTTTTTTTTACTTGTTTCATCTCCATTAAAATACTTTTAAGCAACGTCTGCTGTTGAGATCTCTGCATGGCATTTCCTTTAGATTTTAACCACCCAAACACAGCAAGCAGCATCAACAGATGCAGTGGACTAAAATTGGTGTTAACCCACAGGTGTAAATGCTGTTCCTGAGGCAACCTTAGGAAGCTATTTCTATTTTAAATTCTTCAATACCCATTTTGTTGTACATGTGACTGCAATGATGCTTCTTTACTTGTAGCTTTCCAGTCAACTTTTTCTAAGTTTCTTTTAGAACTCCATAGTTAAATAAACTTACAGGCTAGCTGCAATACTTAATGCTGTGTCTAGCCACTTCCATTTTTACTATACTCTTACTTACTTTCACTGTTCTTCAAAGCTACGTGCTTTAATTCAAATACAACATGGTTTTATAATTTAACTGCTCGTTCACTAATTGCTAGACAAGGTGAAATTGTCAGGAAATATATTCTCTGTAAGTATGCTTTTTTTTTTGTATTCTTAAAGACATGTTATTGTTAAGTCTTTGCAATTTAAATGATAAACAAAGCTATATTTACTGTACTTATCCCCTTGTTTTAAAGCCTTACAAAAATATGTTTACTGGTCTATATGTCTGGAGTTAATGGGTGTCCAAGAGGTAAAAAACCCGTTTAAAGGAAATGGAAAAGTTTTAGTACTTCAAATATACTAAGGTATACTGAGTTTATATTCTAGTTACTCAAATTTGATAAATATAGGAAATTTAGAACAAAAATTAACAACATAGAGAAATCAGTATTTTTCAGCATAATCTTGTGTAATAGGACTTGGATTTTTATTTTTAGGTTTTTATTATATCAAGATAAACTTATCTTTACATTCATAAACACCTAACCTTCACATAAAATTTGTCTAGACTCAGAGGACAGTTTGGCAAAGCACTGTCTTTTTTCCCATGAAACAGTGTTTTCCATGGTGAAAATTGTGTTCAGTTGTTACTTGTGACTGTGTAACAGAATACAAAGATAGATTATATTGTATGTGAAATGTATTAGTGACGGGGAAGAAGGAAAGCATCGATACAGGAGTGGCGACACTGATTCCGTCCTCCCTTTCACACATAAATTATATCCTACTGTAGCTAACAGCGAAGGGAGCACTGACTATTTTCACTGTGCTGCTTTTCCTCATATCTGTTCAGGGAAATGGAGACCAAGAACAGGCAGTGTTGGGCCAGCTTTGGTGGATGAGAACTCGAAAAGGAAAGTAAAGCTACTTATTTAGTGTGTTTTTACAGTTAGTAGTCACTTTCAAAACATGTCTTAGTCTTTTTGTAAAGCAACCAGCCTGATTAATAGAAATCGATGCATACTTCTGCTGTTTTAGGCCAATCTTACTTTCTCTTCTGTTAAACACATTCCCCTCCAGCCTCTTTTGTTCTTTTTGCCAGTTGCGCGTACTTTAATTGCACTGGGTTTGAATAGCCTGCCCTCAGCCTGAAAGGGAATATGGTAATGTCTTTCACCTGGGAAGAGTCACAGCTGCTGCATTAACTGAAAATAACACTCAGATGAGAAAATGAATACAAGAAAAAAAAGCTTTTCTCCCCCCATGCCCCTCTTGTTTCTCCGCTGCATAATTAGGTTGGGATCAGATTCAGGTGTTCCTGCTAGTGTCTCTTGGTATTCTGTTTCTGTGGGGAAAAAGGTGGGGGACTTCTAATCTGGCATGGTAGAACCAGCTTTCTGCTTTCCCTTGGTCTGCTGATTTGGCCATGTTGTGGTGGGATCCCAGCTAATGCTGCAATGATTTCGTGTCGAGATGGAGTGAAAAGAGGTATGTGATGGTCTTTTCAGTGTTGTTAATTGTTGTGGTATCTATGTGGTTTGTTTGCTTTTGTTCAAGTTGTGGTCCTAGAGTTAAAGGAAAACTTTACTTCTGCCTTTTCTTTTTTCTTCAAAGAAAAACTTTTCTAATTTTCATGGCTTTAAAGAAATATTTGAAAAGGTTACTAGAATGTACTATATAGACAGAGGATGGAGCTACTTTTCCTAATTCCTAGGGATATTTATTGATGTTTTTATAAAATACACCATGATGTTTTTCAAATGGGGCAAATAACCCTTGAAACTGGGATATACAAGTGAGGTAAGGGCCTGGAACTTAAGGTTCATATTTCTTTGTTTCTCATTTCCCGCTGGGACCCAAGAAGCTGCCCTAACAAACACCAGAACAAACTTTATCAAAACTTATTTGTTCTCCTCAGAAGTTTTGTTTGTTTACTGCCAATGTTTCTGAAACTCTCCTCTCAATGCAGCCCATTCTCTGCAACCTTGTACGCTCAGCGGCAGTACAAAATGCTGCCATCTGGATTTCATATGGTTTTCTATCTGCTTTATATTTTCACGGATGTGTGAATTATGATGTGATGTTCAGAACCATGCGCAGAAGGACCCTCTTTATCTAAAAAAGTCACTATATGCAGATCACTAAGGTTATGTCAACTTTCAACATGCAAGCATTTTGCTTTAATTACCTACGTAGGCATTCCTAGTGTGCGTACTGAAAGGTGCCTGCTTTCTGGTAAAATGGAAGTGAAGCAAGTTACCTCTCCAGGTGGCACTGGGCAGTAGGAGTAACTTGTCTGCAAAGTGGAACACGGGGGATGGTGGTGTAGCTTCATCATCGCCCTGCACCAGATTTCCTCTCTAGGAAAGACTTGTATAGCTTGGTGGAAGACAGCCAAATAACAAACTAAAAGTTTTTTGGCCCTGTCCTTTCTGGTATGGAAAAGCAATGCCAGTTGTAATCTGTTAGAGATCTACCTTAGGTATGTGGTAACTGCTGGGTTACAAATCCTCTGCACTTCAGTGTTGTCCAAGTCAAGAATTTGGTTCTGCTTGCAGTGATGCTGGTTATAAACAGGCTGTAAACGATCTTCAGCTAAATGATTTAAGAAAGTTGTCAAAAAGATGAGAGCAGGATTAATCTTTAAATCTGGCTAAAGACAGAAGCATTAAAAGCATGGTACAAACGTTTATTATGGCTTTATTGGTGCAAAATCAGACGATACTGCTGTCCTCAGTGGTATCCTGGATGACGAATTCAGCTGTACAGAACAATGGCTGTTTATGATTTTCAGTGCTATCCTTAGAGATGGAGGATGCATGACAACTCATTATTTAGTGCCTGTGTTTAGGAGGTTTGAGTACCGGTTGTTCAGCTTAAGAAAATGGACTATAATTCTTGAACCAAATAGCCATGTTGGCTTTTTATAAACTGTTGAAAACATTCATATCAGGAAAACTGAACCTGTTATGAATAATTATAGATAGAACAGAATGTGCTCAGACTTCTTTTTTTTTTTTTAGCTAGTAATGATGAGGAAACGGTAAACACATGAATAAAAGGTGATTGCAGAGCATTCTGTAGATGAGGTTGCAGAAATTCAGCTGGAATGTTCCTTAATTATTTTAATTTTGTCCATGTGATACCAGACATTTCTCACCAAGAATAAATGTTTTGGCTAATGTGTCTAACTGCCTCAGGTTTTAAATTCATATATACTAAATACTTTTCCCTCTTTCGGTCTAAAGGCAAAAATAGTATTACTATTGGCTTCTCTAGATAAGAAAACTATAGAAGAGGTAGTTTTTGTGCCTCCGTCCTCAAAAGTGGGGTGGAGAGGAAACAATGGAACTGTTCCCGAAATAATCAGTCTGAAGTTTTGTATCTGTTCTTACATCAAGCTTCCTAAAATGAACAACTGTAACTATATATTTTGTATTCTGATTTTTTTTTCCCCCTCTCTTTTTTTCACTCGGAAGAAAAAGATTAGAAAACCTTGTTCTGCTGAATTCTATTCTCAGTTTTTGGCTATTGCTAGTTTTTGTTTGATTTTTCAGAGGAAGAAATGATGTCATACTGCTGCAATAAAACCTGTGATTTGACAGTTCTTCATTTGTGTCCCATGAGGCAGAAGAGAATAGGATGAAATGCCTTATTCCCCTTTCATTGCACATAGGTGCACGGGAAAGACAGGCAGCTGTTGCTTCATGCAAAGAAATCTGCTCTAAGGGCAGAGCTGCTGCACTTTGCCCGTCAAGGAATAATCCCTGTATCCTCTCTACAGGTTCTACAGATGTTAGTTATGCACAATGGCTCCTAAACCTCTGGACTGTGTCTTTGTACCCAATTCAATGCCTATGGGCTGACCTGTATGTTTCAAAAACATTTCCTGCATGAATGACAGCGTGAAGAGAACACCGTGACTACTCTATTTTTCCCTAGCACTTGTGTGTACTTTTGCCTCTTAGAAAATTAGCTCTGATAAAACTAACCAAAGCTTACTAAATAAAAAGCTAGCAAAAGGCATTGCTCCTCTAAAATGCAGGAGATTGTACAGATGGGAAGCAGTGTTGTTGGCTAATGCACTGCTTAAATGGGATTGTGAAGTGTGCTTTTTTTTATTAGCTGTATCTTCGATATTTTAATGGTCACTGTTACAATACTAACTGAACTTCTGACATTCCTTGAGGTATTTATCCTGTCCTCGTAGCCTGAAGTCAAAGGTGGTGATAACTGTCTCTTAAATCTTCCTAGACCTTCATTCACCCAGTGACTTGTGTAAGGTTACATGGAATCATGGGTGATAATCCAGAGAGTTCACGCTGGGATCTTCTGAAGTAAAGCTTGGAGTCTAAGTTACTGAGCCATCCTCTTTTATTACAGAAAGGAATTGAAACAGTCCTAAAAATAAATGTCAGTCTCTTTACGCTCATACTGAGGAAATAAAATCTGCCTAATGTTTCAAGGCATTCCAGTAATTAAAATGCTATATATACCTTGAATAAAATTATCAACTCTGTGTGTGGTTTTCAGACTAGCCAGGTGGTTGAGCAACAATACTTCAAGGAAATGAAATTGTTCCTCTTCCCCATTTTCCTCCTTTCATGTAAACATTGTTGCAGTGAAAGAATGAACTGATCTGGTGCAAATTACAAATCTGTTTTGTGTTTTGAAGCTGCTAACAAAGAAAAGAGCAACTGCAATGCAATAACCTACTGCTATTGAGGAAGTGAGGAGAAACTGAATAATCTTAGCTTATCTCCCCTGACAAGTTTGGAAATCAGTAGAACAATACTTAGAACAACACTTAAGCCACTAAATTATTATGATTCATGCACCATGATATATGATTTAAAGTCCCAGAATATCCTAGCCAAAACCTGTTTAAATCTTTGCTCTTGGGGAAAGGAGAGGAAAACAAATAATTTACTGCAACATTAAAGAGATTTAGAGTAGTATTTTGCATTTCTTCTAATGTCTGCTTTGCCTTAGACACATACAATGATTTCTCAAGGCAAATTTAAATGCTCTAACCAAACATTATAAGGGTTGTCTGCTTCAAAATTATTTTTTGTTTACTTGTATGGCCCTCAAAGTTCTTTAGGAACTTTAGAGAGCTATTGGAAGAGGGAGTTTCCTTGGAGAGCTCGTGGTGTATGGAAGTGGTGGCCATGGTGTGGTGGCTGTGCCTTCTTTTCAGTGATGTGGACTGGTACCCACCTTCTCTTTGAGGATTGGGGGTGTGTTGTAAGGGTGGAGGTTGGTAGATATGTCATGCAGAAGTTATTTTTGAGAAGTCTTGTGGTTTTGTCAGCAGCGTCAGGAGACAAGTAGGCATAGAATTATTTAGGTTGGAAAAGACCTTTAAGATCATTGAGTCCAACTGTAAACCTAACACTGCCAAGTCCCCTGCTCATCCAAGACAATACAGGTGCTAGAAATCACAAAATACTAGAGCCAGACTGTGATGGTCCATCTCTAGTTTATATTCAACTTTCTTTCTTTCATGTGGTTTTATCTGTCACTGAAAGATAACTTTTACAAGCAGAAAAAAAGTAATCTTTGCTAGGGCTTTTGGCAGCCTGCCACAAATTCTGTACAAAAAAAATGTGGTTGAAACTGAAGTATGTGCAAGCAGTAGTATTTGCTTAGTGACGCTCTTTTCCAAGTCAGAGGAGTGGTGTCTGTTTTTGTTTTTTTTTTTTTAATACACAGTTCACCTGTGCAGGGCAAGGTTGAAGACTGAGTTCTTTGCGAAAAATTAGATTTCTGGTAGAACTACGCAATATTTTACTTGTATTAAATTATTTGAGTAAGAATAGGAAACAAAACTGCCATCCTTCTAAGTACCTCTTATCTTTGAGTATCTCACCAATAAGTCTTTGAGTAAGGTGTTGAAGAGTTCCAGCTGCCTTTGTTTGTTTTACTATGCTGCCAGTATTTTTTTTCTTTAATCTTCTAGGCTTTTGTTACTTGAACAGTCCCTTTCTAAATTAAATGCATCCGCTTTTGTTTGTAGTTGCTTTTTTAAATAAGGAGGCAGATATACAAAGAGCTCAGTATACCCTTCTCCACTTTAACTTAGATTTGTACAAATAGCTTGTTAAGTGTGATGAAGCAATTTAGATTCTCATGAGTTCTGCATTTTGACTTTCTCATGTTAATTCCTTAAGCCAATATAGGACCAGAAAATAATCCCAGAATGTTTCATAATATTTTGAAGTATACCTCATTAAAGTCAAAACACAGACTTTAAGTATCATAGTGGAAAAACTGTTTCACTGATAACTTTTCATAGAATCATAGAATGGTTTAGGTTGGAAGGGACCTTGAAGATCGAGTTCCAACCCCCCTGCCACAGGCAGGGATACCTCTCACTAGACCAGGTTGCCCAAGGCCACGTCCAGCCTGGCCTTGAACACCTCCAGGGATGGGGCTTCAACAGCCTCTCTGGGCAACCTGTTCCAGTGCCTTACCACCCTTAAAGTGAAAAACTTCTTCCTAATGTTTAATCTAAACCTGCCCTCTTCCAGCTTAAAGCCGTTCCCCCTCGTCCTATCACTACATGCCCTAGTAAAAAGTCCTTCCCCAGCTCTCCTGTAGGCCCCCTTTAGGTACTGGAAGGCCGCAATAAGATCTCCCCGGAGCCTTCTCTTCTCCAGGCTGAACAGCCCCAACTCTCTCAGCCTCTCCTCATAGGAGAGGTGCTCCAGCCCTCTGATCATCCTCGTGGCTCTCCTCTGGACGCGCTCCAGCAGGTCCATGTCCTTCTTATGTTGGGGACTCCACAGCTGGATGCAGTACTCCAGGTGGGGTCTCACGAGAGCGGAGTAGAGGGGCAGAATCACCTCCCTTGACCTGCTGGCCACACTTCTTTTGATGCAGCCCAGGATACGGTTGGCCTTCTGGGCTGCGATCGCACACTGCTTGCTCATGTCGAGCTTCTCATCAATCATCACCCCCAGGTCCTTCTCCACAGGGCTGCTCTCCAGCCATTCTCCGCCGAGCCTGTATTTGTGCTTTCCTGTAAAACAAACCTAAAAGAACAAAGTGTCCCACTCCAAACACACGACCTATAGGACAACTTCTAGGGTGAAAAAGGGGGCAAAAAGCCCTCTTTGACCATATTTAGCAGCTAGTCATTTCAAAGCACCATTCTCTACTTAGACCTCTTACAAACGTCTGGTAAAGTAAACAGCTATAGTAGTTAAGTGTGTTCCTTCAGCAATGCCAATGTCCCTCCCCAGTGAAAGAGGAGGAACTTGTGTACTTGTGACTTAACTATTGCACTTTGGGGTAAATTGATGTTGACTGTGTGTCTCTGGCTAAGACAATATGCTACAAGATGGGACAGCTGGGGCCTGAGCGCTTGTTGTGTTTTTTCACTCCTGCTCCGAGGACAGTAACTGCAAGGAGCGAAGTACGGGATGAACAGCTGCAGGCAGTAACACAATGAACTACCACAACCACGTTTACCAGTTTGTTGCATCTGTAATATTCAAATTTCTACTATTCAGTGGGAAGAGTAGATGTATGTTAATGTATACCAAACAGATCTTCACAGGGCTGTGGAAGCTTTTAAACCACTATTATTAATTTTTTTTCCTCAGTGTTCACAGAGAGATTCTACTAAGAACTACTACAAAAATGAATATCGGTTGTGATTTTCTTTTAAATAAGAACCTTGTAAGTCTGGGGAAGTTCCAGGAAATGGGAAGAAAAGCTAAGGTCTGTTCAGCACTTAAACAAAATAGACAAAATAACCTAGGTAACTGGGCTGGTTGCCTGGACACTGACACCAGGCAAGATGATTGAGACTGATACAGGATGCAATCAGACAGTAGTGTTAGCAAAGGTAATGCCAATCAGCATGGTGCTATGGAAAGTAGATTGGCTGTTGTATTTTCTTTTGAATTAGCTTGGAGCTGCTAAATGAGGCTTCGCTTAGATTTACGTATGACACGGAGCCTGGATGCAGTGTAAATTTCCTTAAAGCAGCCCACAATCAGATAGCAGATGTGAAACAAATTAGAATGATGTCAATGCATGTAAAAGTAACTGTAAATGCGGATGTATCCAGTTATGCAGATATTTTCTAACGGAGTTCCCTGAATTTGAACTTGGTCCAATTTTTTGCTTGAATGGGTGTTTTGTTGTGGAAGCATAAAATCATTACTGGCTTAAAGTGGCGAAAAAACAAAATGGCAAAACCAGGTACCGTGTACTTGTGAAATGGAGAGTGCAGAGTACTTGGAAGCAGTGGGGCTTTAGGATGCAGTGTATTAGCAATAATCATTGCTTAAGAAAGTATTTTTGGAGACTAAATACATGTGCTACATTGACATAGAGATCTCTAGGTAAATAAGCCTGTAAATGTGTTCGTAAAATCATCAGTGGCAAATATCGGATCAAATTTTCTCCTTATGAAGATGTTAATGTTTTCTTATTGTATACATTGTGAATTGCCTTTTCCCTCGTGTGTGTGTAAGACAACAGAACACCAGCATTATCTAAAATGCCTTTCTTCATTAGATGGTAATTAGTAGGGAACTTCAAACAAAGCATGGACTCATTTGCTCGTGTAGCTCGCTTGCAGGTTCGCTCACGGTACCCTTGGTGGAGCCACAGCTGATGGGCCACCCCCAGCTGGATGCTCAGGCGCGGCGTGGTGTGTTGGTTCCCCGGGGGCTGCCAGGCAGCTGCTTGCAGAGCCCGTGGTTCCAGCAGGCATGTAGGTACCCCTGTGGCTTCATCTCCACATGGTCTGGTTCACGCATCCCCTTGCTGATGCTAGCATGTGCCAGTGGCCTCTTAACCCACCGAGCAGAACCTCGTGGCCTGAGTTTGTCAGTCTGTGTGGACTGAACAGGACCATCCATCTCTGGAGCTTATCGGCTCTTGGGAAATTGTCACACACTGCCTTCCTGCAGAAGCAATGACAAAGGAAGCACGAATTACTTGCTTTCCAAAACCTTCAGTTGCACCATGTGTTTCTCCTGCCTCTGAAAATTCAACACCACCTTCGAAACACAATGAAAGTTGTTTAAGAAAAACTTGAAAACAAGCAAACTGCCCCCCCACCGAAAAAGCTTCAGAGCCTTTGACTGACCCTTTTGAGCAAAACCTATTATTTTCTTGTGGCTTTTTGTCAAACAGCAACAAAAATTCATATATGCTGCTGGCAAATTGGAGATCTAATTTATTTATTTATATTTATGCTGAGAGATACAAATGCTTTCAGAAATATTGGAGCAACAATCGATATAACATTTTTCCATTTGAAAGAACGAGCAAAAAATAACTTTGTGGAGAAAGAAAAGCTGCATGCTTACTGAGACTGTTGACTCATTGTTTGAGGGGAAAAATGTCTCGGTTATAAGTTACCCGTCAGTCCTCCTGCTCTGTGTGTTGTGGGTTTTCTTAAAATTTTGTTCCAGGTTCTCAGTCTTGTCTCAAAATTGGTTTTTGAGCGGTTATTACTTGCAGACTGCCAAATAATGATAATCCATCAAAAGCCATGTGAAAAAGGTTAGTAGTATCCTAAATGGGACTGCCTGAAAGAAATGTCTTTAAAATCTATGGCAGCTGATGCACGTAGGATCAGATTTGTCAGTTCTTTGTGGACTGGGTAAAACCTCATCAAAGGTGGTAGGTGTCATGACTTTTCAGAAGCCATTAAACCCTTTTATAGTGGTTTCAGTTACTTTGTTCTAAACATATTTTCAAACTTAGGGGACTGAAATCCTGGCCAGAAACAGACCTGTGTGGGTTTCGTTTTGATGACAAGTGACACAGAGAAGCTGCAGAATATGAAGTGTACAGTCAAGCAAGAGCTGTAGAAATGGTCCTCATAAAAAATTTTGAGAATGCCTTTGGGGTAAGTGCTGCCTGGAAAGGGCCTTGGAACTAAGGAAAAATAAATGGTCGCATGCCTCTTTTTCCCTGAACGTGGACGAATGTGGGCTCTCATACATTTTTTATTTATTTTTTTTTAAATGAATGAATTGCACGAAGGAAATGACTGTACGTAAACATCTTCCTCTGGAGAGAGGTGTGAGGGAGGTAGGAATTATTTTCTGAAAACAATACAAATAAACTTTTGTACAGCTCTTAAATAGAGCTCTATTCCAAAAATTGCAGGAGAAAGGGTGAAAAACCTTGTACTTCAGAGAAGTAAGAGTTACTTTTGGATAATAAATATGTTACATATCCAGATTTATGCAGTATGTAATGTCCATAAAAGTCTTCAACTGATCACGGATGTTTTAAGCTTTCACAGAAATCGGTGAAAGTTTAATTATATATTTTTGAGATATGGAGCCAGATTATACAACTGAACCACAAGAGTCGGCTTAAAATATAGGCAGCTTGCAAAAAATGTGAACATCACAAGGCATGATTTAACCTGCCTTGAAAATACTTGCTTTATTATAATTTAAAGTGCAGGTGAAAACCAGCAAAGATTAAAAAGCTGGTTTTACAGAAAACAAATACAAGCTTCTTCCATAATGTTTTCCCAGTACAGCTGATGTGGAAAATGTTGGTATTCCTTGTAGTTGATTTAAGGCGTCTTTGCTTAACTGTTTGTGATTACTCTCATCCCTATTATCTCCAGAAGTATTGTTATAAACCATATTATATGGAGTTAAATTGCTGATACCAGTGGTTGGAGCAACACGAAACCTCTGGAATACTTGCAAAGTTTTCTGCTGCCTGGAGAAGACCTGGCTGAAGACAGGCGACCCCAAGGCCTTTCACTGCCATGAGGAAGGTTGTGCTTTGTTAGCTGGGTCTTTCACCTATAAAGCTACTGTGGCCATCAGATGGTAGCGAGAGCAGCTGCAGCATCCGTCGCTGTCTCTCCTCCTGCACCCCTTCTGACCTGCGCCTGCAGTAAGAGAAAATACAGCACGTACTGGTGCCAGGCGCTACTGCCAGCTTACTGCTATGACAAAATGACAGGTGACAGTTTGTGGTGGGTGACAGCCCAATGGACCAAATGGGAGCTGCTACTCGCGAGCAGCTGTTCTGTGAGGCAGGAGAGACAATTGGCAGGCAGGATGCGGCGGGTGACAGGGCCACCCTAATATGCAGCTTCCTAGAAAATGGACCTATGTCACTTTTCCAAAAAAAAAAACCCCGATAAACCAGACCCCAAAACAAAAAAAAAAAAACACAAAAACAAAAGACCAAACAACCCTGACTTAAAGGCAAATCTCTGCCTTTTTCTGCTGCTGTAACAAGATCGATCGTATTTTCTCCTTCTTTTTCTTGTAAAAAGCGCCCAGTTTCATCAGGTCTCTGTTCTCCTTTTTCCTGAACTAAAGTTACTTGAAAACCTAAATGGTGTTTTACTACATGTGAATGTCAGAAATGTGGTACAAACCTAAATTAGAAACTTTCACAGAAACTGTTAACAGGACCAAAAGCCCCCCTGCATGCAACTAAGTGTTAGGTTTTTAATTGGGAAAAATCCTCAGAACATTAGCTGCCTTTCCAAAAACACTCTCTAAAAAACCCAACATTCAGTACAAAGTTTTTGTTTTATTTTGGGGTTTTGGTGGTGTGGTGTTTTTTTAGGTTCTTTTTTTTTTTTTTTTTTGTATTTAAAAAAGAAGGGCATAAAGAGTGGGAGATACTGAGGAGGTGATTCATACCTAAATGACGTTGAGGTAGATTAAATACATACAGGAGTTCCTGTGGTTCAGGTCTTAAACAAATACCAGAGGCCAAACCTGTTGTGAGGATAAATGTGAGAGCTCTGTGGCAATCGGTTAAGTTATTGCTTCTGATGTCCAGGGTGGATTTAACTGTTAAGGATACAGAGGTAATGCTGTGTTACCCACCAGTGCGGTGTGTTAGTCACTTGGTGAAAGTTGTACAGCTGCTTTTGACTTCAGATGAAATGAGGTGGGCGTGGATGACTGTGGTTTGACTGAAGCACAGAAGCATCCATGCACAGCACTGAGCTGGACCACTGGGAAGGGGTGAGGGAAGGGGGCAGATCTATCTTCTTCCTCAGTAAATCCATGCCTGCATAAAAGAAACTCTCTGAAATT
The DNA here is from genome assembly GCA_017639485.1 of Pluvialis apricaria. Taxonomy (NCBI): domain Eukaryota; kingdom Metazoa; phylum Chordata; class Aves; order Charadriiformes; family Charadriidae; genus Pluvialis; species Pluvialis apricaria. The sequence goes on along the minus strand of CM030008.1, from coordinate 42,102,164 downwards.
CCGTAGATCAGAACTTTTGCCAACAGAAAAGAACTGGTGATTAAAGAAAATAATCCTTGCCTTTTGATGGCTTATTCAGAACTTGGGCAGAAGATGAAGCAAAGCATCAAGCACGCCTGAAAGGCGAAATAGATATTTTCTGTTGGCTGACATTTATTTTTATTTTCTTTCATTAGAATGGCTTTAAACATCCATTTGCTCAGGATTTTGGGTGACATTATGTGTGTGTTTCATGTGCTTGCTTGCTTTTTTTTTTTTTTTTTGAAAGGTAACCTTTAAGTCTATCACTTTTGCCCAAGATTAACTCGGTAATGTCCTTATGAGGGGTAAAGGCTCTGGAACTTCTAAAGGAAAGGAGGACTGTTGGAATTCCATGTATTCAAACTAAATACAGGGCCATATAAATTTATCTGCATTGCAATTACACATGTTCCTAACTTAAACCATGCTTTTCTGGTGGATGTGAATGGTCTGGCTAATTTTAATAAATCATTGAAGTGGGGTATGGATGAGTAGCTACAAAATTAGCAGTACAATAGACTTATTTTTCCAAATACTTTTCTTCCCATTGGGAATGTGGCTATTGTCTAACATTTCAGATGTGGCTTCCTATCTCACCTGAGGTGATGCTTCCTGTGTTTAAATCTGGAAAAAAAATTTGAGTGAGGATTGAAAGGCTTGTGACTGATTCATAATTGCTCTTATGATAATTATAACTAGAATGATTTTTATCTCTATTTTGCTTTCTGTACATCAAGAGTACTTCTGAGAGTTGGGGTTTTTCAGCCTGGGGAAGAGAAGGCTCCAGAGAGACCGTATTGTGGCCTTTCAGTGCCCAAAGGGGGCCTACAGGAAAGATGGGGAGGGACTCTTTATCAGGGAGTGTAGCATAGGATGAGGGCTAACGGTTTTAAACTGAAAGAGGATAGATTTAGATTAGATATTAGGAAGAAATTCTTTACTGTGAGGGTGGTGAGACACTGGACCAGGTTGCACAGAGAAGTTGTGGATCCCCTAAGAGGACTGGGTTGCTGACTGTATGTTCCCATATTTGGCCAGTGAACAAAAGGAACTGCCTGAATTAGGCAGATTGAAGTTATTCAGAGGAGGATGGAAAGCAACCTGACTCTCCGTATTGACATGCAGACATTCTACACCCTCAGGCAGTGAACGTCAGACGGGCTGGGTTAGCCCCACTGCCATCTGTTAGACAGGCTGAGTTAACTTGCACATTTTGTTTTTCTGTGTGGTTTGCAGGGGTTTTATGTGTTTTTTTTGTTTGTTCGTTGTTGTTGTTGGTTTTTTTTTTTACCATATCCGGAGAACTGTTTTAAATAGTGTCCTGGTTTCAGCTGGGAAAGTTAATTTACTTTCTAGTGATTGCTGTGAAAGGAATGTCAATAATACCTATTGTTTTAGTTGTTGCTAAGTGATGTTTACGCTATTCAAGGACTTTTTTCGGTTTCCCATAGAAGCATAGGCAGAAGGATGGAATGGCCAATGAAATATTCCATACCACAGATGTCATGCTTAGTGTATAAATGGGGGTTGGCCAGGGGGGTGGGAATCCATGATTTTCTCCTTTTCCCCTCCTTTTTTTCCTTCTTCTCCCTACCCTTCTGGGAGGGCGGGGAAGAGGGGGGAGTGGTGAGCAAGTGGCTGTGTGTTTCTAGTTGCTGGCTGGGGTTAAACCATGATAGTCCTTTTTGGCACCCAACGTGGGGCTTGAAGGGTTGAGATAACAACAAGCCTGATCAGAGTGTGTAAGAACAGATTTGTCATAACCGTTCATCGCGTTGGGTTAATAGTGACAATGTTGCTCTCAGGGTTGCATCTTGTAACACTGAACCTGCTGTACATGCTCCCTATTATGCTGTTTATCATCCCTGGGAAATGGCTCAAGATTATCATTTTGCTGTGCCTTGTAGTTCAGACTTATGATATGATGAAATTGGGTGTGTTGTGGCTGCTGGGATAATGAGGGCAGTAGCTTGGAATTAGAGGGTAGGGAAGCCAAGCAGCTGGGATCTCTCCCTAGGAAAGGGGTTATTGACAAGGCGATTGGAAAAAGAACACAAACTCTCAGCCTCTGGAGGTGACTTCTGTTAGCTGTGAAGGAAATGTACCCCTTCAAGGAAGATATATGTCACCCAGGCAAGTGGACCATCGTGGCAAGAGGTATCGAGTACCTGAGGGAATTATCTTTGTGGGAGCTGATTTATCATGACCTGGATGACCTGCAGTCAACCACAGATCCAAATGAAGTCTGATGTATCTGACTTCTCTGGTGGAAGTTTCTGCAGAGTGCACCATCATTGTATGCCAGCGCATTGGCAGCAATGATCTGGGGAGACAAAGAGGCACCGATGATGGGTGTAGTGGGTGGCCAACTCCAGCAATATGAAGAAAGTCTTTCTACTTCCCTACAGGCCTGTGTCTCAGCTGAAAAACCATCCAAGAAAAACAAAAGCCTCTTCAAAAACTGTTCTGGGAGTTCCAGCAACTCAAAGAGGATAGGTCCTATTGTCCACCTGTACAGACCAGTACCTCAACTATTAGGCATAAGCATTCTTCTGCTCGAGAGAGGATAATAGAGGGTACGCACCATGAGGCACCCTGTGGTTTTACCTCTGTGACCATGGAAAGGAAATGAGGAAGTGGAATGGAAAACCTACCTTGATCCTACAGGCATGTGTACGTCAGTTGCAAGGAAAAACAACCACAAATGGGGACTCTTCCTGGAAAATTTCTGCTCCAGTTTCTAGTGGGCAGTTCCCCACACAAAGCAGAAGGGCTTCTGATCCTCTTGAAGGAAGTTCTGATTTGTATTTCCAAGAAGAAAATAACAAGGATGGGATTCAAACACACAGAGCCACACAAACCGATTCGTCAATGCTGGATACCACAGTAGAACTAGAGCGTTCCTTCCTCCAGCCAAATGGAGGAAAGGGACAACCAGGTTTACTGGACTGTGTGGATTTGATGGCCTTGCACATCAGACCCCCAGGAGTATAAAGCTCTGGTAGACACTGGTGCACAGTGTAGCCTAATGCCATCAAGCTATAAGGTGGCAGAACTCATCTGTATTTCTGGAGTGACAGGAGGGTCCCTTCTACACATCATGCAACTGACACTACATGGAGTAAGTGGATTGCACTGATCACATAATGAGCTTGAATAGGAAACCCCAGTGGCCCAGGAATCTTAGAACTGATCATGGACTGGCCAGAAGGCAAAGATTTTGGAATATCACCAGAGGAGGAGGTGATGCGTGCTGACGAGGCCCCACCATATAATGAAGTACCAGAAAATGAGAAGAAATATGCCCTGTTCACTGATGGATCTTGCTGGATTGTAGGGAAGCATTGAAAGTGGAAGGCTGCTTTGTGAAGTCCTACATGACAAGTCGCAGAAGCCGCTGAAAGAGGAGGTAAATTGAGCCAGTTTGCAGAGGTGAAAGTCGTCCAGCTGGCTTTAGATATTGCTGAACAAGGAAGATGGCCAGTACTTTATCTCTATACTGATTCATGGATGGTGGCAAATGCTCTGTGGGAGTGGTTACAGCAATGGAAGCAGAGCAACTGGCAGCGCAGAGGCAAATCCATCTGGGCTGCTGCATTGTAGCAAGATATTGCTGCCTGGGTACAGAATCTGCTTGTAAAAGTGCATCACGTAGATGCCCGCGTACCCAACAGAACATCAAAACAACCAGCAGGTGGATTGCACTGCTAGGATTGGAGTGGCTCAGGTAGATCTGGACTGGCAACATAAGGGTGAGTTATTTATAGCTTGGTGGGCCCATGACACCTTAGGCGATCAAGGAAGAGATGTGACATATAGATGGGCTCGTGACTGAGAGGCGGACTTGACCATGGACTCTATCACACAGGTTATTCAAGAATGTGAAACGTGCGCTGCAGTTAAGCAGGGAAAGCAGTTAAAACTTCTCTGATGTAGAGGATGATGGCTGAAATATAAATATGGGGAGGCCTGGCAAATTGATTACATTGCACTCCCAGAAACCTGTCCGGGCAACCACCATGTGCTTACAATGGTAGAAACAACCGCTGGCTGGATGGAAACGTACTCTGTGCCCCATGCCACTGCCCAGAACACTATTCTGGGCCTTGATAAGCAAGTTTTATGGTGAGGTGGCACCCAAGGAAGAACTGACTCAGACAATGGGACTCATCTCTGAAACAACCTCATGGACCCTTGGGGCAAAGAACGTTGACTGAGTATATCATATTCCCTATCAAGCACCAGCCTCTGTGAAGATTGAACGATACAATGGACTGTTAAAAACTACATTGAGAGCAATGGGCGGTGGGACCTTCAAACACTGGGATAAGCATTTAGCAAAGGCCGCCTAGTTAGTTAACAGTAGAAGATCTGCCAATCAAGCTGGCCCTGCCCAACCACAACTTTTACGTACTGTGGAAGGGGATAAAGTCCCTGTAGTGCACATGAAAAATATGGTAGGGAAAACAGTTTGGGTTATTCCTGCCACAGGCAAAAGGAAACCCATCTGTGGGATCGCTTTTACTCAAAGGCCTGAGTGCACTTGGTAGGTGATGCAAGAAGATGAGGAATTCTGATGTGTACTTCACAGGGGTTTGATTTTGTGTGAGATAGCCAATGAATTAGACTGTATGATGTTAATTGCTAATTTACCACCACATATCATCACTACTACGTTTGCTATATCAATAGTATTATAGTAAGAATTGCCTAAATTAATGAAAAATGAGCTATGATCAAACTGAGTGAAGTGTAGTGGTGATGGAACTGGAAGTGGCCTCAGCAACTGGTGCCCGGCAACTTTCTCAAGATTGACATCTTCACCCACAGACTGTGGGCATGGACCGTGCCAGATACACCAATTGCAAGCTCCAGATGCAGAGTGCCACAATTCAACACCGCATCTCTCCTGCCCTGAAAGGCTGTTATGATGGATGGAGCCCAAAGTTATGGACTAAATGAACTCAATGGACATTTTAGAGGGATGGCCCACAGACTGAGGGAATGATATGTGTATATGTGCATATATCTATTTTTTTTTTTTCAAAGACGGGGAAAGTGTTGGTGACTATGAAAAGTATAAGGCCTGGGCATGACGTAAATGAGATGGAATAAAGGGTGAATATTGTCCTGGTTTCAGCTAGGAAAGAGTTAATTTTCTTTCTAGAGATTGCTGTGAAAGGAATGTCAGCAATAGCTATTGTTTTTAGTTGTTGCTAAGTGATGTTTATGCTATTCAAGGACTTTTTTCAGCTTTCCATAGAAGCATAGACAGAGGCCAATGAAATATTCCATACCACAGATGTCATGCTCAGTATATAGATGGGGGTTAGCCAGGGTGCGTGTGTGAATCTGTGATCAATGCTCAGGACAGTGTCAATTCACCCTGCAGTAAGTGTGACCCCTGTCATTATTATTATGGTTATTTTCCCTTTTCTGTTATTGTTTCTCTTAAACTGTCTTTAACTCAACTCAGGAGGGTTTTTTTTTTCCTCCCCTTCTCCCCACCCTTCTGGGGGTGTGGGGTGCTGAGTGAGCGGCTGCCGTGTTTCTAGTTGCTGGCTGGGGTTAAAACCATGACAAATAGGACTTGTCTGTCCTAGCCCATGTGAGGACAGTGAGAACAGTGCCCTAGTCGACATTTGAAAGATTTCTTTACTGTTCAGAAATTTTCCCAAGATAGCCAGTGAAATTGGTGTTTCTTTGCAGCCACAAGGAGTCAAAATGAAGATAGAGGGAGGCACAAACTGCACAGGGCTGTTGCTGCCCCCCCTCGTTGGTGACTATCTGAATCCTGCTTCATATCTCAGTACGTACTGCATTTCAATCTCTTTTCTGGCACTGCAACATAAGCCTCAGCTGTCTCAGTAAAGAGTCGAGCCCTGAAAAGACTGTGTGTCCTAAGATCAGGATCCTGGGGAGCCTATTTGCAGTCAAAGGCTTTTCTGCCACAAAGGCAGCTGATTTTTGCAAATGTACGGTAGTATATTCCCCCCCACACTTTGTCAGTGGCAGTTCCCTAGGATCAAACGTGTTGTTCTCCTGTGTGCTTCACAGAGAGCCAGTAAATGTTGATTTGTTTAATGTCGGTTCTTTTTTTTTTTTTTTTTCCCCCCCATAGCTCTTTTCTCAGATTGGAAAATAAAATGGTAGATAAGTCATCCATTCAGCTTTCCAATCCTTATTTTACCTGCTACTGTTGCAGCTCCTAATAAACTCTAGGGATTTGTTGACGCTTCTAATAGGGAGATAGGACACTGCTGTGACAAAGCAAATAAGTAGTGCTGTCTCTCATGGGGTAAATTTCACCAACTTTGTAACTCCCAGAATCAGCATCAATAATTTAATTGATACTAGGCATCAATAACTTAGTTGGATTTAACTGCTTAGCAGGTCTACTGCTATGTGCTCGTTATTTTCCATAGCATGTCTTGTTTGAAGCGGCATCATTAGTTGAACAAATTTGTTAGCATTGCTTTAGGTTAAGTGACAATTCAGCTATGTGGATAGTTGCCTATAGAAAACATCCAAACGATTTCTTTCCTCTTTCTGTGAGAATAGAGCGGCGGTGTGGGTGGTAATGAGTATTTAGAGTGTTTTTATTAAAAAGGAACAAAAGAAATAACACCCCCAACCAAACACACACTTTCTAACAGCATTCATTATAATTTAATTGGAAGTTTACCAAGATGAATGCAGTTAAGCACTATGTTACACTAAAGGCAAGGGTTAGATTCGTCCCTGGTGCACTTCCAATGGACTGTGGAGCTATGCCAAGAGTGGATTTGGCATGCTTTCCATGGTGCTTTCCATGGTTTTTCTTGAGGCTGTTTGAGGGGGGTCGGGGGGCAGGATGGATACTTAAGGACATGAGTTTAAGCAGCAGATTGGAGAGAAAAGTATATCTGTAGTACTTGTGACGCTTTAAAGAATTCTGCAGGCTCCATTTTGGGTCTCCTTTCCAAGTATCTATGTAAATAAATGTGTTCTTTTCTGGGAGCCATTGATAGGCAGGGGGAAGCCTTCCTGCAGCAGTGAAGGGACTGCACATACTCTGTAATAGTCATTCTGTACCAAGAAATGCACTGTGGAGAAAGTGGTCTCCTAAGGCTGTGAATCCATAGCAAAACCCCTTCATGCTTAACCTTTGAAACAAATTATGGTTCGTTTATAGCAATGATACACTTGGCAAAATTTCGATTTACATTCACAACTTCTGTTCTAATCTGGAAGCCACGGGAGCTGTGTGATGGGTATAAGAGATTTAATGTAAGGCTGGGACTGTCTAAACAACAAAAGAATCCTATTCTTGACAAGCAGTATGATTTCAAAGCAGGGTACTTGGCTGCAATGCAGAAAATTTTGGTTTCTTGCCATACAGCAGCTCTATGATGTTAGGAAAAATCTCTTCCTTCCTGTGAGCTTCATTCATCTTTCTGAAAATTTATAATGATCTCGCTTATGTCATCATGAGCTTCCCAGGTCAAAGTCTGGATAAGACTGGATATAATTTGCAGAATACCCACTTGCAGAACTTCAGGGAACAAGGGACGTTATGCGTTGCAGCCTGTTGCTTTGGACTCGTATAGATATATTTTGTATCCTTCTCGATTCCTTGGCTTAGAAGAATCAAATATTCTTATAGTTAAGAATCAATATTGCATGTTTGAGCAAAACACTCTGATCTGGAGCTTACAGGCTATGTGATTTGTCTGGCTGTTCGTCTTTTGAACGTTTTCAGACAGCCTCTTCTCTTTCCTTTTCCCCCCCTCCCTCTGGAGTAGATGTGGGACTCTGCTTCCCACAGCAGTGCTTTCTGGCATCCCCAAAACCCAGTGAGTTAACCTTCCTCTCCAAAGCATCATGAATCCTAACTGTTTTCAAAGACCCTTTCCCTCCTCCTTACCTAACCCTTGAAAGCCCATGTTGTGCAAGTCCTTTTAACATTGCCTGTTGTTCCCCTTACTTGAGGAGGCCCTGGGGGCAACTTTTCTCCCCCTCCCCCAGCCAAGCTCACTGCAGCGCTCTCTTGACTGTCCTGCCCTGCCTCATTATCTAGAATCTTCCTGAGCAGAATTTTAGCTAATGAGACTCTTGCACTGCACAATACAAAGGGAATACTTAAGTCTTTACAAATAAACGTAGAAGCTTCTAGTAACTCCACAGAAAACCTAACTTTCTGTAGAGGCAAACTCATAGCTTTTTGAGGGAGAGAGAACTGAAATTCAACACGCAAGCAAGCGAAGTTCTTTATGACGTTGCTAATGAACTGCAACATCAGAACCCCAGAAATATCTATTGTATGATTATTGCGAACTTATTTTTGTGCTAGGTGCTGCATGGGCCAGTGAAGAACTTGTAGTCTTGTCAATCACAGAAAAATTAAATCCACTTTTTCACTACTGGGGTTTATAACAGAGAAGCATCTTGAATGATCTTTCCCAACTTGCTGAAAAACACTTTAGAAGTCTTTGAAACGAAGCAGGTACTTAAGGATTTATTTTTTTCTCTTATTCACAACTTCCTAATTTTGTCTTTGGTCTACTGGTTTGAATTCAAGTTCAAAGCTGAAATTATTCAATCTATAACTTCTTTCTTTATCTATTCTGCTTGTAGGTAAGTTTAGATTGTGTTTTACCTCTCAAGCTAAGGTTTGGACTTCTTCTTTTGTTCTGTATGAGTTTTAAATTTTAAGAGGATAGGAACAGTTTTGTATTGTTTAAAAACTGAGTATGATTAAGGTATCACAGAATTGTCAGGGTTGGAAGGCACCTCTGGAGATCATCTAAGTCCAACCCCCTGCCACAGCAGGGACACCTACAGCACATTGCACAGGACAGCATCAAGGTGGGTTTTGAATGTCTCCAGTGTGGGAGACTCCACAACCTCTCTGGGCAGCCTGTGCCACTGCTCTGACACCCTCAGAGTAAAGAAGTTCCTCCTCATGTTAAGATGGAACTTCCTGTGCTCCAGTTTGTGCCCATTACCTCTTGTCCTATCACTGGGCACAACTGAAAAAAAGACTCTCCTCATCTACCTGGCACCCTCCCTTTAAGTATTCATAAGTATTGATAAGATCCCCCCTGAGTCGTCGTCTTTCTAGACTAAAAAGCCCCAAGTCCCTGAGCCTTTCCTCATAAGAAAGATGCTCCAATCCCCTAATCATCTTTGTAGCCCTTTGCTGGACCCTCTCCAGCAGTTCCCTGTCCTTCTTGAACTGGGGAGCCCAGAACTGGACACAATACTCCAGATGTGGCCTCACCAGGGCAGAGTAGAGAGGGAGGATGACCTCCCTCGACCTGCTGGCCACACTCTTCTTGATGCACCCCAGGATGCCATTGGCCTTCTTGGTCACCAGGGCACATTGCTGGCTCATGGTCATCCTGTTGTCCACCAGGACTCCCAGGTCCCTTTCCACACCGCTGCTCTCCAGGAGGTCAGTCCCCAACCTGTACTGATGCATGGGGTTATTCCTCCCCAGGTGCAGTACCATACACTTGCCTTTGTTGAACTTCATCAGTTTTTTTTCTGCCCAACTCTCCAGCCTGTCCAGGTCACGCTGTATGGTGGCACAGCCTTCCGGCGTGTCAGCCACCCCTCCCAGTTTTGTGTCATCAGCAAACTTGCTGATGGTACACTCTATCTCTTCATGCAGATCATTGATGAATATATTGAACAGGACTGGACCCAGTACTGACCCCTGAGGGACACCACTTGTTACTGGCCTCCAACTGGACTCTGCACCACTAACCACAGAAGAAAACATCCCTTTGTTCTCAAATTACAATCTTTTAATTGGAATGAAGGAACTCTTCCCCCTTTTATTTTCCCTATTCCTCATCAAGCAGATTGCAGGTAATTAAGAAACAAGATTTTGGACAGGAGGTCTCTTTATTTAATTCACATCTGCTACACTGCTGCAGAAAAATGCTGCACAGGCTTTTTTCCCTTCTAGGAATTTTTTGAAGGAGACTTTTTTCTGGCAATTCTAGTGTACTCACATAAATAATTTGTGGACAACATTTAATTTTGGGTTAAACCCTGCCTCTTTGCCAGGGGTTTCCACCATGAGTTCTCCAGCTCATGATGTCCAACTTTGCCTGTGGAATGCTACTTGCGATAGCTTTTCTTCTCAGCCTGGGGCCAGGGAATAGCATGCTGATTCTTCTTTTTGACCATCCTATTTTTTTTCCATTTGCTTATCCTCTGTACTTCCTTCCTCCCCAGAGGTAGGCAGTAACTTCTCTAATTCCTCCTCTTGTACCTCCTATTGTACCTCCTCTTGCACTTAGGCAAAGCCAGCCTTCGTGTTGTTTCTTTTCTGTTCTTCTGCTTGTGTTTTTCCCTAGTCTGTGGTCATGGTCAAATTTCAGAACTTTCCTCTCTGGCTTCTGTGCTTGTCACTTAAATTTCCTCCCTCCTCCTGCTGTCTTATCTCCTTAGGTACTGCTCATCCTTCCTTACCTGTTATATCACACCATTCTCCCACCTCCAGTTCATTAGCATCTGTCCAACAACCTGTTTGGGAGTGTTTGAGCCACAGGGAACAACGCCATCTAAGGAGAAGTAATGACCTCCCTGAGCCCCTGTCCCGCTCCTTGTCTTTGTGTCTGACTGTACACCTAAATCAGTATATCTGACGCAAATCCAGACTCTGTCAGAAATGATCAAAGTCGTCATAATCCTTCTCTAATGATGAGATAGAGAATTTACATGTTCACCTCTGATCTTTATATAAAGTGGCCATGTTTTTGACAGTTTTCTCTCATTAAATGACTTGCAAGCCAGAGGTTGTCAGAATAAGTAGGACAGCAGCTTCTGGCACCATTTGTTAGGGTGTTCTAGCTCGAATGCCATCCTTAAAAGCACTAGTTCAGATATTTGTGTTATCTTTGGCTGCTGCTCACCGTGAAGTGTGCACAGCAAATTTTCAGGGCAAAGGGAATGTAGTAGGGGAAGAAAGCCTGCTATTGCAGAGTTTTTTTAAAATAGTTTATGCAGCTTTTTTGGCGGTGTTTGCACTTATCTTCATATACTAGGGCTTTTGTGATCACTAGATCAAATAAGCCTCAGTGTGGGTTGTTGAAGGAGGAGAATGCTTGATGGAGGTCATGGGTTTATGTGTGCCTGATATGAATTTGGAAGAAGGATAGAAGGAGATTCATTCTCAGAACTTGCCTTATTTCCTTAAGAAATAACAACTTACAAGGAGAAACTCTTGCAGTTTGTTTTCAGCCAAATTACTCAGTTACCCTTTAATAGAATACGATCTGAGTCATGGTTGTCCTGAAGATTGTACCACACTCAGCAGATATGTTTATGTGTAATAGGTTCAGGAAATCCTTCTGCTTACCTAAACTTGAAATTCAAATGGCTCAATTTTCTCATGAGACAAAATTAATTCTGTGAGTCTTAAATAAAATGCAAGGAGTAGATTCGTATTGTGATGGTGGTAATGGTGATGTACTGTCCCTTATGGGAAACATTGAAGGACACTCAAGATCAGGAGCAGATCAGCGTGGTTCACGTTTTTGTTGTCTGAATCAGAACAGAGACTGAAATGCCAATTTACACATTTAAATGGAGATTAAAACCTTGTTTTCTTCCTGGGTTTGCTAAGTATTTGATAAGAAATGAAAGTTCAGCACAGGAATATTATGTGTTTCATGGCAAGAGTATGTGCCTGGGAAGAGAGATCTGAATCAATTTCCCAGTTTAATTCAGTGAATTTTGTAAATGTTGAATGAAAGAATATGAGAAGGCATCTCCACAGCACTGCATTTCCATTCAACCAAAATTATTCCTGAACTGACCTTGATAATTATTCTTGCAAATAACTCTGAATCGACAATCTGTTTTTTTTAATGGATAAACTGTTTTCCAAAATGGTTGTCTATCCTTAATTTACAATCTAAACAGTTCTGTGTTAAGTACTAGGGATTCCTCAACCGTGACAAAAAAAAAATTATGCACGATATTTCATACTGATGTCAGTATGACATTGCAATTCATCAGGTTGGTGATATACATTTTTAAGGTTTTGTGAACATCGTTCTGTTGTCTTTTTAAACCAGTTGACCTCTCTTGTGTGTTTTTTTTTTTTTTAAACTGTTATAAAAACACTTTGCAGCCAGAATTGGATCTCATTTATGATATATATTTTCTATTTCAGAAAACTATTACATTTTAGTAAGGTCTAGGATTCACTGAAACACAATCCTACTGTAGAATCACACAGATTCAGGTATTAACAGTTCCTTGTTACGTATTACTTCCAAAAATATGCCTCTGGAGAAAAGAGAATGCCCTGCTACCTGAAAATGAACAGTAGCTTGTAATACTATTTCAGAATTGTAGAGGGGTACAAAATCCCTTGAGCATAAGCCAATGTCAACATCTCTTTAAGTGGTTAGAGGCTTTCACCTTTCAAAGCACCTAAGCAAGTTTAGTGTTATCTACTATTCCCATATTCTGTTGTCTCTCCTGGTTTAATCATGATTGAAAATTGTATGCTATAAAGCTCTTCATGCCTCTTGTTATGCATGGATAGACTGCTGTGATGCAAAGCTACTTGACACATAAGATTAAAAAAAAAAAGCTATTCCTTCAAAAAAAGAAAAAAGTAAGTAAATACCAAGTCAAGACGCTGGGAAATACAGTTTCAGCGCTAATGACACGATAACTGTAAAAAGAGACTATCGGAGTGGAGTTTCTTTATAGAAAGCATACGTCAGGAGCATAATGCATTGAATGGAAGAAGTTCTTGCGCTGATAATGTGCACAGTGGCAACTACATGTATAGCTTTTCTTCTGTACTCTACAGAGTTTTTGTGGCTCTTTTTTAAGTGAATATATTTCTTGTGATAGTTGATATAGTAAGGGCATTAGAAATAAGAACCCTTTGGTGACATGCAAGTAGGGGAAAGTATGAAGCAATATCATGGTCAAGCTTCCTCTGTCAGTACTCTTGCATCCTTTTTTAAAGGTACCATGTGACAGATGAAACCTCCTGAGTTTTACTCATTTTACAATTCCAATATTTCAGGGTGTCCATGGAGAATGATTCTGTCCCAAAGCCCTCCCATTTCCTCTGCTAGTCCCCATGGCTTTGGAGGAGGAACATTTTACAGCATTCATAGTGGTGATTGAAGAGAACTTTAAGTTGGAAGCTTGGAACGATGACAGTGCTCTGAAGCAATCATATAAACTAACAAAAAAGTTTGAGAGGAATTGTGGCATCTCTTGTTTGCTAGGTGTCATCTTGCTTTCAGAGGTCTTGGAAGGTTTAAAGAAAGCTAAGTTTAACACTAAGTTGCTCTCCTCTTCCTTCGAAGACCCTAATAAAGAAAAAAGGCAGAGAGGGGAAACCACTACACACTGTCTGTAAAATAACTTGAAGGTATCCCACCTTGAAATGCTGCTGCAAAAGACCAGGTCTCAAAATGTTTTAGTCCATTGAAAAAAATAAATAGAAGAGACCAAACTGGGGTCTTGGGGGAGTGTATAATCTAAACTTTTCTGCAAGTCTGCTGTACCGGTTCAACCTCTAACCTGGTGGCTTGGTTATCTGCTAGGAACGGGATTATTTCTGAAACATTGTACTATGAAAATGGTTCAGTTTAGCTTCAGTGAAAAAGAATTACGTTTGGATTTAAAGGATAACATTCAGCATTTTTCTTCCACAATTCTCTCCTCTTACATGGCCTACATCTTTGCGTATTGGCTTGGTTACAAAATATAATCCATATGTCTTCCTCTTTCTGTTCAGCCAGGTTAATGCTCATGTTTGTCTTTTTGCTGTGTTTGGTTTAATTACTGTAGTGGCATGAATTATTCTTACCAACGTGATATCTTTTATTATGCTTATTGTGATAAATTAGTATAAAACACAGTAGGTCAGCGTTCTACACTGCAATCAATTTTGCATTGGTTGCTGCATCAGTAATACATCAATGATCTAGAGAATGGTGGAGGAGCTATTTTACAACTCTAATTGCCAATGAAGGGTGAAAATTACCTGTGGAGGCATCTCTTAACACCTGGATCCAGATCTTCCTTTTCCACTCTATGCATCCTTACCTTCAAAGATGAAGTTTTGGTATCTGTAGTGCATGAACTGACACACTGAGATGAAAGTCCTGCCTATGGTCAAATTATTGCAATACCGGTCTCAATTTGTTCTTCCTCATAATAGATTCAGCCGAAAAAAAAAAAAAGAAAAAAAGGAGATTTCTGGCTGCTTTGCTAGATGCCTTAATTGTTGATAGTTTAGAGGACTATTTTAATTGATGGTCTGTCATTGCATAGAGTGTTTGATGGAAAACACAAAGCTAAAGTGAAAAGAGGAAATTATTGGAGGTTGGAAATTTAGCAATTATGCTTCCTGATAGGGGTTTAGACTTGACAGTGAAGAAAATCTTCATGTCACAGCCATTAGAAGTACAGGGATTTGGGATCCCATAACTAAATAGTCTGTTATCATCATCTTCCTCAGATTTTTTTTGTGGGTGGTATTCCTGTTCAGTTTTATCATGAGGTATGTTAGGTATCTTCATTTGGATTATGGAAGTGCTGTGGTTCAAGCGCACCTTACAATGAGCACTTACAATGGGCAAGAGGATTGTGTCTTAAAGCTGAGCTGAGACAAGTTGCCATACTGAGAGGAGGACAAGACTCAAAAAAAAAATTGATCTGTTTTTCTTGTTTTAAAGAGCAACGCTCTGGGTAGTGAAGCAGTGTGGCAGGACAGTGTAAGATCTTGACGCTGTGAACGTAGCAAAGGGAATTTTTTGGTGTTTCTTAATCAGTCTTAAATGTAGTATTGACCCAATATATTCTTCAATTTTATGTTACTGATATTCATCAACAGTAGAGAAAAATCAAAAGGCTGCTTCTTAGTGGCAGGTTCATCTGGAATGTTTATGTTTCCATGGAGGAAAATTGTTCCTGCACACACATTCTCAGACAACCATGAAAGGTTAGTAAAGATAGCATTAAGATGGCAGTTAAACAAAGAACAACCTCTAAAGCCAGAGGAAAAGTTAAGAGTAGCTGAGCAAAGCACAATTTCAAGCTTATTGGTACACAAGTCCTTTGAGATACTGTTTGAAAGAGAGACAAAGCAGCCGTGTTTGCTGTGATTTTTCAAGGCTCTTAATCATATACTCCAGGTCAATATTAATGGTTAATTGACAAATTGCATGACATGTATAGAAATATATTGTATTTGGTGTGTTTGTAGCAACAGCGTTATTGCTATTAGGAGGAAAAAAAGAGTATGTAGTAATGTCTCAGGAGTTAGGAAGTACTAAGGTTCACAACGAAACCTCAAGTTAATTTTCCCACAAGATACTGTCTTAATTTATTGAGCTGAATATAACTATTTAGAGGGTGACCTAATGAAGGAGGATTTTTAGAGCACCTTTTTCTTGTAAGTCTGGGAAAGTGTTTAGCAGAGCCAGCAAAAACAGAAGTTACTTGTAAACTTGTTTAAAGTTGGTAAATGGTTTTAATCAAAAGAAAATAAGATGATGATTACAGGAAACAATATTCTAGGAAAAGATATGTTGCGCAATGCTTGCTCTCTTCTGTCTGTGAGAGCAGAGGATGCTGTAAGTAGACTCAGTGCATCAGATCAGCAACTGTAGCATGGTAGAATGTCACCATGCTTTTTTTAAGTCAAGGACTCAGGACTGTAAGAGACTATTTATCTCGGAGTGCTGTCAGTGGAACATAGAACAAGTCGCTTAAACTGATTTTCTATAAACAGGAGGAAAAGTTGATCTCCTTGATTCCTTTTCTGTAAACCAGGAATATCTAGAACTTGACAGGGCTGCAGAGAAAGGTACCTGAATGTTGGATAATATATTGATGTATGCTCTAGAAATGTAATTGTAATATGCAATGTGTAATACAAAATAGAAATTTGGTGAAAATGGAACCTTAATTCTGTCCTGGGACTGAAGTTGAATACTGTGAAGTAAAGAAAATCTAGAGCTGCACATTAACCAAATAACGAGAATATGACATATTGGACCACTACTTGCAATGAGTCTGTGTCCGTTCCATGCCAAGAATAATGTATGGAGCCTGTAGAGAGAAAAGAGAACAATGTGAGTTTACTAGACCCTTGAATTCAGGATTCCTTTAATTCCATTTTCTGTGTGTGTGCCCTTCACCTTCAGACTGCTTACAATTTCACATAAGTATTACTGAATTAATTTTTCTTGATTTAACATTATTCAAATCTTCTGTTTTCAAAGAGAAGGAGGATAAAAGCTACAGTTGTGTTGTCACAAGGGATCGATAGGTGCCCAGGATTCTCGGTCTCACAAAGTTAGAGAGGAGCGCTGGGAAGGGGTGGTTGAGTGAATTGGGTAGGTGTCATGGAAACACATGCTATGAAGGGAATTGGCAGCTCTTCATCACTCGCCTGCTCTTCACGCTACAACCAGGTAGTCAAGCCTAATAAATGGAGCCTGGACAGGAAAAGAATAAAACCCAAACTGCTTGGAGAGATGGAAAAAAAAATAAATATGAATGAGCATGTACAAGAGTATTGGAGAAGCTGAGAAAGAGAAACCAAAGGAAAGAAAAGTAGGAGGAGCAAACTTATGTCTATTAAATAGTCAAAGTGTGCAGGTGAAGTGTTTGCTAGTAGGTGACTGGGAACAAGACTTGTCTGATATGATCAAAGAGGACACAAAAGCAGCACAGAAATAGGTATGAAGGGGAAAAGAAGTCCACTTAATCATTGAGGACATTTTGACTGTTGAGCGAAACTGTACAGAGAAATTATCACTGCAGACTCCTTCACAGAGACATAATATAGTATAGCTTATAGCAATACTAAATGATATTTGGGTACCACTGTCATATCAGAATTTTAATGCCTGTGGAGTCACACACTGTAAAAATTACTAAGCATCAGTACTACTGTAGTACTTATGTGGTCTCCTGCCCTTTTCAGTCTCATGTTCTACCCTGAGCCATATGTACCTGGGACAATGCATTTTTACAAGACAGACTTCTGCCCTAGCTATACGGAGAAGCAGAGGGAAAAGAGCTGGAGATGACCTGTGTTCACTCTCTTCTCTCTCTCTTCTCCCTCTTCCTCCTGTTTGCTGGGGTGGTGGGGAGAGGACAGAAAAGTGACAGAGCAGAGAATTGTTCTGCTTATGGGGTCTGAGTCAGGGTGAGAGGTGGGGAGAAGGGACCTATTTGTTTCACAGGAAGGGTGGGATCCAGGTGCCTCAGACACCAGTGTGCATCTGGGAATGAAGACTCTCAGAGGACAAATTCTATCCTCTTTCTCCTTTCTTGTCCTTTCCTTCTGCCCGCAGTATCAGGTCAGACGTCAAGCAGGGTATTAGAGGTCACAAAGAAAGAAGCTTACATGTAGACCTTCTTCCAACCAAAATTATCCTAAAAGTTAAACAGTATTACAATAGTTTTATTTTGGTATCCATGTGGCAGCATGTTTGAATGTTGATGTTGGGGAATTCCCTTAATGAACCAAGACTCCTGGAATAAATCATCCCTTGCTCAAATTAGACTTCCTTGTGTACCACCTGCATGAATAATACATCTGTCTTATAAACAGACCTCTTTCTGACTGTTGAATTTAGAGTAAATGCTGGATTGGCAGGAGGGGGCATGAGGGGAGCGGCATGGTAGGCAATAGAAGCCTCGTGGCCAGCTGGGAACAAATGTGTTCTGCTATGTGTGTTTTGGCAGTTGCATGTCATATCACCCATTCTCCTTTTCAGGCTAATGAAGCACAAGCCGGGGGAAGAAATACACAACTTGGCAAGCTGTGCTAAAAAAAAAAAAGAGGTTGAAATGAGTTAATGTTGCAGTTGCTTCCTTTTTTATGTGCTGAACTAATGACTTTTCTTGAAAAAAGTTACTTTAATAGTCAATGTAAATGATAGACATGAACACTAAATTTAATCTCCATGAAATATTGAAGGTTTTAATGACTAGAAAATACATTTTGATTTACCTAGCATATTTCACTTCTATAAAATACCCTGCCCTCTGTAGTTTCCATGGGTGCTGGATTGTTTCTCTCTATTGTTTTTGTAGCAAATCTGACTTTGAAACTGCCATAGAGATGAAGATCAAAATTAGTTCAGGCTTCCAGGCCTGATATTCTCCACTCATTCTCTTAAAAGAACTGGAATTTATACATAAAAACTAAGCAGTTCGGTTCACAGGTGGAAAAAAGTTAGAATATGGTTACAGTGTTTTATCACAAAAAATGGAGAAGTGATTTAATTGCCATCCTTTTATTTGTCTTCCGTAATATTTTCTGAGATGTGTAATTTCTGGTAGCTTTTTTTTCCCCCCCTGAAGAGAATGTAATGGTTATTTGTCAACTTTTGAAGTTGGCCTTAGAAAAACACAATTACATGTCAACCTCAGACCTCTGTCTTTGTCTGGATAAGCCACGTGGTTCACACTAAAATCTGCCCTACGTAATGAATGATAAACTCCCTGGGATTTCTGAAGTGTAGGATATGGTATGAGGCATGAAGCTCATTTGCTCTTAAACAGCATTTATTTCTTTTCCAGTACATTGTTAGTTTCCTTATGAGATACACACTTCAGATATCGGATGATGAAATCTCAGATGCCCAGCATTGATTCTTATCAGTGAGGGTTCATTATATTGACCAGTTGACAAGGAAAGTTGGATATAGAAATGTGGATGAGTCAAACTGAGCACCTAAACAACTGTCCAAGTAAGGTACGTACAATAAAACCAGTATGAATTTGCTGATCACCAGGAAATCAGTAGCACTGATTCAGGGAATAAGTAGCACTGTTGCACTGATTTGAAAGTCTGATTTTTAAGCTTCATGATTTTATGGGGGAGGGAATAGATACTGTGACTGATCTACTCCTTCCCTTCCTGAAGCTTCTTTTTCTGTCAGATAAGATGTTGTGTCAACTTTTCCAAGACTTTTAGTAAAACCCTGATATAAGAAGAATAACACAGTGTAGCTATTCCTCTAACAAAAAGAGAGCTGTCTCTTATGAGAAAGAAGAACCCATGGGTAAATACTTGAAAAACTCCCATTACATTTTGTTCACAGAGTTGTCTTTTTAAATTGTAGAAGGCCGCCTCGCCACAGCCAGGTTAATGTGTTTCACGCCTTTCTTTAATTTTACAATGACTTCCTATCAAAAAGCCAGACAGGAAGCATGGTCACTGTAACTTTGGCAAAATGAAATGGGATCTTTTCTACTGTTGTGGATTTTAGTAACTTTTCTGTTTGGATCATATTAAATTACAAGTAACGATATGAATGTATAAGAATGTCTTAAAATGTTTTATCAGTTTTGGGGGTTAATTTTGGTTACTTGGGAGATGCAAAGTCTGCTTCAGTTACCCTCTTCTTTCCTTGTACCTCAGAAACTCTATCTTATGTCATCACTGTGGATCATGAGTTTGAAGTGGACAGTGACAAAAGACAAATGAGGTTCTTTTTGTTTGGTTGGTGTGTTTGGTTTTGTGGGTGTGTTTTTGTTTGGTTGGTTTTTTTTAAGTGATAGGATAAAAAAACTGAATTCTGGGTAGTAGTGAGATCACAAATTTCCCCACAGTGGGTCACATGTTTCATTTAGGGGCCAGTTACTACCTGGACAGAGATGGGATATTCCTACAGTAGGAGCTGGATCCCAGCAAATAATTGTAAAGCTTCCTCTGGAGAGGAATGTGGAGATGCTGATAGTGCTTTGTGGCTGTGACACCAGCCCACCAGTCAGTGCCAGGTCTTCCTTTCCATGACTACTTGTGACTCTACAGTCAGTGGGAAAAATAAAGTGGGGTGGGATTGGCACAGGTAGGAAGTTTGTCTCCAGTGATATTATACAGCACGCCTGGGTCTGTTGCTAACAAACCAGACCTTTGATCCCGAGAAGAAGGCTGCTTTGCTATTCATTCATATTGGAGCCCTGGATGAGTAGATTTGAATATGGCTCAAATGCTTTTTATCTTATTTTGATAGAGATGGATTAAATAGCATTAAAGCAATGGTTTAACCATAACTGTTTTTACAGCCATATGTCTATGTACTTCAGTATTTAAGTGTCAGTTATTCTTCCAGAGTCCTGGGATGGCAATGCACAATTTCCTAAGTGTATGCAGTTTTGGGATACGACGATAATGTGTGTAGTTTGTTCAACTCTTTGTGCGCTGTGTGGGAGTAGAACAGAACGAACTGGAAAAATACCTTGATTTTTATTTTATGGGCTCGTTTATCTGAAACGCACAACTTTACTTTTTCAGCGTGTATTTTTCTGTGAAAAGTGTTAAACTGCTCTTGGAAAAGTTTATTGAATGCTTGATTTTGATTTATGGCATAACAGACAGGAATATGTTTTCAGTAACTAGGAAACGACATGCTGAACATAGGACTGATGAAAATCCTCCCATAAAAAGAGAATGTGTTCACAGCAATCTTAACTCTGTGTGAGTGTGTATGTATTTATATTTCTTTTTTTCCTTTCCTAAAATAAAATCCTACTGGCAGAATTTTATATTCAGAAAAATAATCTTATTGTTTATAAAGAACATAAAACTTTAGCCTCTTATTCTGTGAATTGTTATGTTGAATAGATCACACACTTTTTGGGGTAAATAATGTATTTCAGTGTGCGTTAGACTTCAAGACACTCTAAATAATCTGATCTACACTGTATGAGGATTTAGCTATTAAAAAACCAGTTCTATATATTTTTGGGAAGGAGCTAATACATATGTCTTTTGTGAGAGAATACAACATTCTTTAATGCTTTGCAGTTTTATTGGTAAAGACTTTGCATAAAAGTAATGAAATGGCTCAACAGAATTTGTATTTTCAATCTCCTTCCAGGGTAGAAGTTGTATCCTTATGATTAATATTTCCGCCTTAATTTAAAAAAATTTCTTTGCATTTTTCCCCCTAATAAGCAGTACATATGATTCTTGTACTCTCAAAACAAACTACAAAAAAAAACCAACCAAAAAAAACACCCTAAACCCCTTCAATCTTCAGGTTTTATTTATTTATTTAAATGTTCCAGAGGATAGGGAACTAAGAATAGAAGTTTTTCTTGCAATGCTATCCAGCATTTTAACAAAGCCATTGCTAGTGCTTTGGAAAGGCTTTTCTTTAATCAGATATTTAATGCTGCAGCAATCAGAAAAGGATAATGGTGATTTGTTAGCGGCTTCGAAAACAGAAACAATGGCTATTGCAGTGTGTAACAGTGGCCCTTAATTGTCAGTCTAATGTAGCTAAACACCTATTAAGAGCGAAAGAAGATGTTTTTTTTCCCCATTTTGAACAGTTTCCATCATCCTCCCTTACTTTTTCATGTGATGTACCAGAAGAATTTACCTGTTACTGTACTGATGAATATCTCATCTTGCTGTGATGACTGAAATATTTCTTAATTCATAGGATAAAACTTAGAAGGGTCTTGAAGATCATCAAATCCTTTTATAACTGGAACTGTATTCTCTTTTTCTTTTAATAACTACATATTAAACATCTCCTCTTAAAACTGGTTAGCTATTTGCATTGCAGGTTGCAGTCTGATCCTGAAATTTTGTCCAAGAAAATTTGGTTAAAGTGATTTTAACCTTTTCTGATTTATGTAACATCTTCCTCATTTGTAATTTAGAAATAACAAAGAATATCACAAATATTTTTTGCTCTCAGCAAGCATATTGCAGAATATCTCCACTGTAATCATAGATTTTTGTCTGAAGTTCTAGCTTTCTATGGCTGTATGAATGGCCACAGAAATAGGATGCTTGTGGCCATTGGGGACATACTGAATACAGGTCTGTAAGTATTTAATAATTTCACAGAAAAGAACGAATATAAACCATGATGTTGAAAGAGAACCACCACAGAATATCTTAAAGCCTAATCAGGAAAGGAATTTCTTCTGAGAGCAGAAAATTAATTCAAATGCTTATTCTAAATAAAACATGAACTTTGGGGACCCAAGTAAGAGTTTTAACCATTAGGAAATAATGGAAAATGAGACTGCGTTTAATGGATTTTTGTTTCTAAATTTCCTTCAGCTTTTTTAATTGACTCATTTTAAAATGTTGTACGTAAAAGTGGTATTAGATTCTCAATAATCTTACCTCATTAGAATTTTTCAATAAACTTTTCATTTAGGTTAGCAAAAACAGCCAACGAAAAACCCCAAATCCCCAACCATCCAAAGCCCCCCAAATCTTTTTGGAACTGGAAGTGAATGGAGGAATACGTTGCTCGCAGACAGGGAGTCCCAGTTCATGCTACAGGGTTGAATATCAACCCAAGAGATCGTCCAGCAGTGGAAGTCAGAGCTTCTGCAAAAATTGCAAATTACATGGCACTCTCACACGAAGAAAAAAATGTCTAACTAATGCTCAATGACAGAAGAGAATTCAGTTTAATATTTGCTATACACTTTATAAAGATAAAGATCTGAATATGACCTACATGTGTTGTTTTATGTCTCCATTTCTAATGTGGGGACAAGGAAAAACTGTTGAGAACTTCAGACCAGTAACTGAGGTGTGATTTGGAAAAGTGCTTTGACTTGCTTTTTGTCTTTATTAACACCAGCCATAGTAAATGAGGTCAGGTGCTTCATAAATGAGACAAATATTATCCCTGCTGTGATCCACCCATATGGGAA
Source organism: Pluvialis apricaria (assembly GCA_017639485.1). Classification (NCBI taxonomy): domain Eukaryota; kingdom Metazoa; phylum Chordata; class Aves; order Charadriiformes; family Charadriidae; genus Pluvialis; species Pluvialis apricaria. The sequence goes on along the minus strand of CM030008.1, from coordinate 42,079,451 downwards.
AAATTGAGGGAAAGTTAGGAAGAGCTTCCTCTGTGTGAAGGTTGTCAACTGTCAGGTGATTGTGGGATACCAGGCAGTCAGAGGATCATTTCAGTAAAGCTAACTGGGCCCTGTTGGAGCAAGAGCTGTAAGGATTACAGAATTTTCATGTACTGAATTGATGAGTTTCCCTGGCTCAGAGTGGAAACTTGATTCGATATTTGAGAAAAGATCCATGTTTTAAGGGAGGGTTGGCTGATGATGAACTATTTCAGTTCTGTGTAAAAGATTTTTCAAACACCTTTCTCTGAAGGGAATCATATGTGAGATACCTTGTGGATTCAACAGAGGGTTCAAGCAGTTAGGGAAATAGTCATCAAATCAATACTAATATTATATATAAAGTCAACAACAGACAGTGATTTACAAGTCGGGAATAAAAGAAAGCATTGAGGTAGTAGGAATCTGTCTATTAATGCTGTTTGTATGAGCTTTTCAGTAATAAAAGTAATAACTGCATCCTTAATGCTTCCCTACAGGAATGAGAAAGCTGGTCTTTTTCTTTCTTCCACTGTTCTGGGTTCTCAGAGTGAACAGCTCCCTTGCTATAGAGTCTGCGCTGGATCGGGTCCCTCTGTTAAAAAGAAGTGTGGAAAAAAAAAATAAATCCTTTATGTCTGGAGTGGATTAGTAACTGTTACACATGAGAATAAATAATTATTCTGCAGGTACAGATACGTGGGTGCATATTATTAGGTACATATGTGCTATATAACACACAGACAGACTGTGAGTGGACAGAATGACTGTACTGAACTTATAACGTGTTCCTTCCTCAGTAAAGTAGTGGGAAGCCTTTATACACAGAACATACAGTCAAATCTGTAAAACTCTCTTTCCTGAACTATTACAGTTGCATGGTGTCTTGAACAAGTTTATACAGTGCTTCTCAAAGCATTGCTGCCCTAAAAATTCACAGAAGGCAAGGCATTTAGACTATAATGTTTTTTAAAGGAATGTCAGGTAAAGAAATAGTTAGCTGGACAGGCTAAAGAAGAGATTGCAGCTCTTTGCTTCTCTGTGTCCCTATTGGGCCACTTTATATAATGTAAGATCTCTTTGAGAGTCAGGCTGGTAAACACAGTGTAAGAATATATGGCACAGCTGGCGGGAGCACTAATAAAAAAAGACATAACCCCTAGCTTTGTGCTTAGCTGGATCTATTTCTACAAGAAAGTCTTAAAAAAATATATATATTCTTGCATTACTGTGCACATCAGTTCTGTCCTTCTTTTGTGCAGCTTTTGATGGGCTGTAATTGTGTTCTTGGCATTCACAGTGAAGCACATTAATTTTGCTTTTAAGTCTTTTGAAATTCAATAGAAAAATATGCAAATGGTTCAGGAGGAAGTATGTAATTCAAAAGAGGTGTTATGTGCGGGTTTTTTTTTTTTTTTCCTAACTGAAAGAATAGAAGCTTCATTGTCTTTTCAGGACTACTGTATTCAGCATGGTAAATCAGGAGTCTATTTCCTCCCCAAACTTTGAAATGTAATTTTTCCTGATCCTGATGAGATTCTAGTGTTTCTAGTGTGTGTGGAAGGGAGAAGAGGTTCCTGTTGCTATTCTTATTATTTAATTGCACATTTAGCTCCATGATAAAACGGGCTGTTCCCTTATGGATTTTCTTCAAAATGAAACCATTGCAGCGATACTGGCTGATTTAAAGTCACCAATGTAGGGAGCAGATTAGCTCTACTCTTACAATCTCTTTGTGAATAAATCTGCTAATATACCTTTGGGATGTCAGGGGTTCAGTGTACGATCAAGCGCGTCTTACAGAAATTAGGTTCATGAAGTGACAGTGCCTTCATTGTGGTCTGGAGAGGCATATTTGCTTGTCAAGACTTACAAACAAAACTGTTAACAGGCTGAGAAAAAATTTCCCAAAATACAATCTAAAATAGTTCTTAATTTACATGCATGCAGAATATGCTGCGGATGACCATGTAAAAAGGTTAAGCATACCATATACAAGCTAGCCTTCTGGGTGCTCTGTACCTGAATTTGCAGTAGTGCTCTTTCCTTCACGGTGCTTGCATGAATAAGCCAAACCCACATAGGATTCCCCACTGATGATATGATAGGCAAGATCCATATGCATGGCCCCGAAATGCCTACTACCCATCTTGGCTTGGATCACTTTTGTCTGTGACTCAATAAGAAGTAATTAGGAATTCTGGTAACTGCCCTGCTTCCTGTTGTCTAGTCTTGAGGTATTCTGCAGCAACTTTAGGTAGGTTAGGCAATGGGATGAAGGAGGTTTTATTCACTGGAGCTCATGGCTATAGAATGGAAATTGCTTTGGATTCTGAAGGGACTTTCTGGCCGTTGTTTGAGATTTTGTTAATAAGCTGGAGAAAACTTTTATTTGGGGAACAGTACAATCCAACGCAGGCAGCTTTGCTGTAGAGAGAGTCCTGTGAGATGTAGATAAGGAATTTGCAGAAGTGGGAGGCGAGTGACCTGGTTTGGGACTTGTCACTTTCCAGAATTTAGCACCCCAGAAATGTCATTCCTGTGAGGCATAATGGAAAGACTGTACCAGCTGAGCAACGGGGTGTCTTAAATAGTGCTCTAATAATTAATGCTTGGGGCATCAAAACATTTCTGACAAGTTGTCTCAGATTTTCTCCTAGCACTCCAGTCTCCCCAGTTCAAATTCTGATCCCAGCCTGAATAAGGACTTTCCCCCCCTCCCCCCTTTTTGAGCAGGATGTCATATGGGTGAGATAAGGAATGGAAAAACACCCTGCCAAACAAACCAACCCACAAAACCTTGTCCTTTGTGTGAACATCACCATTGGAGGGGGACTATGCATCTATTCAAACTCCCTTCATCTTATGTTTAGCTAGATGACAATGCAAATGTGTATTAAAATCTATTGCTTGCTGTTGACCTGCTGTGAACAGAAGATCAGGCCATACATAAAGGCATTGGTCTCTCTTCCTACGCTTCGAGAAGTTACTCAGTATTACATGATCACAAGCAGTGTCCTGACAGCCTTTGTTTTGATTTTCCAGTTCGGTTCCAACAGCCGCCTCTGCCAGAATAACTTGTCAGCTGGAAAGAGAGAGCAGTCTTACTGCCCCCCACTTACCTGCCAGAGTGCATCTCCTTGGAACTCTTGTGTGTTTTTCTCTTATGAAATCAGGTGAGAAAGGAAGATAAAGACACAGTAGCAACATAAATGGCTATTGATAGTCATTTTAATATCTCGCAGCTTTCACCTAGGAGCAAGCTATTACCCATCAGCTGTACTGCACTAGGTACAAAATAGAAAAAAACCAAGGGCAGTTACTGTGGAGAAAACACCTTGTTCCAATTCCCCACCCTGTGAGAACTGTTCCTAAAGCTTTGAGAAGAATGGAGCAATTAATGTCTGTGAGGCTCAAGTGGATATTTCTCATTAAAGTGTACTTCATGTATATTTCTCATGTTGTATTTGTGACTTACATTGGCCCCCGGAGGCTAGCTGAGGGATAAAATGTTGCTGCTTTAAGTACGCTGCAGAGTGATAGCTACCATGGCTGCCACGGGGAGTGGGTAATGCAAGGGGAAGGCGGACACTGAGTAGGCAAAAGAAGACTTGAGAGGGGATCTTATCAATGCTTAGAAATACTTAAAGGGAGGGTGCCAGGGCAATGGGAGCAGTCTTTTTTCATCGGTGCCCAGTGACAGTACAAGAGGTAACAGCCACAAACACGAACATAGGAAGTTCCATCTAAACATGAGGAGGAACTTCTTTGCTTTGAGGGTCGCAGAGTACTGGAAGAGGCTGCCTGGAGAGGTGGTGGAGTGTCTGACTCTGGAGACATTCAAAACCCACCTGGACGCCTTCCTGTGCAATCTGCTGTAGGTGAACCTGCTCTGGCAGGAGGTTTGGACTAGATGATCTCCAGAGGTCCCTTCCAACCCTGATCATTCAGTGATTCTGTGTCTGCAATGTGCCTGTTAAATAGGGAGGGAAGCAGTGGACCTTTCCACTTGGCAGGTATGTTCGTTGTGTCAAATCCTCCAGGCTGCATGGCCTTGAACCACCTTCTTTAGCCCTGCATTCACACATTGAGTTGCTTTTACTTAGGAGAAAAGTGTGTCTGGCGTATTTGTGCACTTGGGGATAGGTGTACATTTCCCATAAAGTCTGCAAGTGAGGTGTGTATGGGAAATACTGAAAAATCACTAATGCTTCTAAAAGGTTTTTAGTCTTAATGCTCTTTCAATCTGCTTCTGCCTGCAGATGAGGTTCTGTGAATGCTGCTTTTGGCAGTAGAAGAGGCCTAAGAGGTTTCTGACCTCAATTATTCTTTCCCATCCTTACACTGAAGTTATACAAAAATAACCGGTGGTGGGACCATACGGTAAACTGAACTGACTTAAATTTAGAAAGTATTTGAAAGTATTATTTTCAAGCTGTGAATGTAAGGAAAGGGGATATATTACTCCAATGACTAGATTGTTTCTGTGCTATTTTGGGAATGGACAGTGAGCAGCGATACAAGGTTGACACCTCCCTAAGTTACCTTTCAGCAGAAAACGTTCATGGAACCACAGCTTAAATCTGTTCTTTATTTGTGCAAGCAATCTTTGCTGTTTATCCTGGAATTGATAATTAACAGTGTGTCATTACCTTCAGCCTTTTATGCTAACTACAAGTGTGTCCCTTTAAGCTTACTGTTGTGTGTCATCACCTGTTTGAAAAAATACTTTGAAAAAAATATATTCATTGGCTCACATTGCCTTGTTGCCGCTTGGTTCCTGTATGTTGTGGCTATGCACGTGTGTATTTTCAAGTACATCAGTCTGAAAACTTAGATCCTGCAATTGTTCCATTGCAAAGATTGAAATTTAATGGTTGATACTTCCAGGTTTGGTTTTGCAAGAGTACTGTGATGTTTTGATATGAGGCCTGTGATGGCATTTTGGCTTGGTGCGTTGGCAAGACTTCAAAACAAAACTGGTGGGATTTTTTTTGAAAACATGGAGAAAACCCCAGGTGTAGGTAATAGCTACAGCACACTGCAATGTGCAGTGAAGTTCAGAGTCTTGCAGGTGACATTTTAAAATTGAAAGGTTTCTGAAAAATACATGTCTCCAAACATGAAAGAGAAGGATGATGGCTATAGCTTTGTTGTTTTTGTACTTTAATACATTTAACAGTGCCAGGATAATAAAGCTAATTCTCTGGCATCTTCAAAGTCATTTTCACAGACATTTTTCTATTAAAGCTGCTAAAACAGTACAATAACACTTAGGATGAATGGAAGTTACAAAGCTGTTTTTGATATGTGAATATGTCCATCTACTTCTGCACTTGGTAGTTGGTTTGTTGCTGTCTGTGGAAGAGGAGGAAGGTTTTTACACACCTGAATGCTTTGATAAGCTTTATTGTAGTTGCCTTTCTATGTAAGCAGTACAAAAACTGTAGGTTAAGATCATAGTGATTGTTTTGATGAAGGCAAAGAAACCTTGAACAAGAGAATGACAGCTCTTACAGGGAAGTGGGGATGTGGGGAAGGATAGGAAAACATCATTAACTGGGCTATTTTTTTTTTTATAGAAAAGCAAACACAACTGTCAAAACCAAGGCTGTTACTTGTGAATGGGATTACCATTAGGGAGTTCACACCTGATTTCAGTGAAAGAGTGGAGTCTAAAGCATTTGGTTCAATCCTTTCTCGTTGTCTGCCTTTCTCACTTGCTCTTTGCTCGTTCTCACTCATTCCTGTTTTCACTGCTTCAAGATGGGATTTCCCTTGGTGTTCTCCTTTAATAAAATAGAAATCTACATTTCTGTGTTTACATAAATTTATTGTGAGCCTCCAGGCTTTCTTACTGTGCCTGTAGTTCTAAATGAATTACTGTACACTATTAGCAGATTGAGAATACTGTTTTTGTTTTTTTTAAATTATTATTATCTACTGCAATAGTATCTGGTAAAGAAAATTTATCTGTTCAATGCCTAGTCGTGGAAGAAAGGGAGGATTTATCCTTTCCCCTGACATAGAGAGAAGACAGAAAGAGAAAGATGAAAGCAGAAAAACTACTTTGGCCCCATGTGTAAACTGAAATTTTATATTGCTGGTAATTTTCTTCAAACCCCTGAAAAAGTGCCTGAAAAAGGCACTGTTGCTGTAGCCATGGCATTCTTCAATATAGCAGCATCCAACATAGATTCCCCTTCACTTATGCTCCTTCCAAGTAGAAGGGTTTGGTCTCCACTTTGTGGGCAGTATGACACACTGGTCAGGACCACTGTCTGTCTGCTCGAATTCGTGGAATTGTTTTGAATTTTACTGAAAGTCTCTGTAATGTGATGGTGCCTTCTCTGGGAGAGAATTTGGGCTAGAAACAGCAAGGATTTTGAGGGGTGGGGTGGTACAAAATACCTCATGTTCACACAGAGAAGCTTGAAAAGATGGTCTGGATATACCTTATGTATTACAGTCTGAAAGCAGATTGCTCTCCCTCAACCCTATAACATACTGGGAGTGTGTTTCCTAAACCAGTCTGGTGAATTTAGGTGAATTGCTCTCGATGCTTGAGCAGCTGGATTTACAATATGATATTGCAGAGGAATACATAGCCTAGTTTAGTAATACAGGGCTGTCTAAACAGATTACGCAGCTTTTACACAATTCTGCTTTTCAGTGCCAGTAAGGCAGAGCCAGATGAATTCAGGAGCACAGCATAGGTGAAACAGACTCTGAGTCTTCTCCTAAAATGGCTATAAATCAACTTACTGTTGGTACAGCTATAAACCCTCTTTTGTCTCTGAAGAGGAAAGAGCGTGGTTTATACTGTGAGACTTGATGCGTCTAACTAAGTGAGTCTTGGCTCTTAATTTACACACCTACATAATCCCTGCAGAGAGAGAGGTGCTCCTAGTTGTTCTCTGGGGATGCTTGTCTTCCTCTAGCGAATGAGAGAGGAGAGGTGGAGGGGAGGGCAATCTTCCCTTATATTTAGTTGCAAAGACATGAATATTTCCCCTTTTCCACCACCACCCATGCTGATGAGTGCTTTATTCAAGCAAGCTGATTTCCAGACCTGGAAAAAAACGTTTGAGAAAGTACGTGGTGATTTAAAAACAAAGGGAAAAGCTGTTGCGGAGAGCAGGCAAAATGCCGCGTGTGTTTGTTGGAAGCAGTAAAACTTGCAGAGGGAACAGTAGGGAGCTGAATAAAACAGCCTTGAAAGCCATTCCACTACTGGTGTATAAGCTGAAAGATGGAATAAGAGCCAATTTTCTTATCTCAACAGCATGAGCCTTGCAATCAAGGCTGTTCTTCTTTTTAATTGTCACCTGTACTGTCAGGCAGCTGAGTGTTCCCGCACAGAAAAGTGCATTTACCTTCACAGTCGCATCTGGAGCTAAAGGTGCTTACGCACATCCAGCCCAGCCTCTGCTTGCTGTCTCCGATAGCAGGCTCCTCTTCAATGCTCAGGATGTGCTTCCAGAGGGATCGTCAGGACTGTTTTGCACTCGAGAAAGCACTTAAATTTTATTTAGAACCCTACCTCCCCTCATTTTAGCCTCTCTACTGATTGAAAAAATGGTCTATTTGCTGATCTTTGAAGCAAAAGGGACTTGTTAGCTGGATTTTTGCTGGTATGATGGAAAAAAAGTCTATTTGATTCTAGAAATGGAAATGGAGGCCCTGTTAGGTTTTCTTGAAAACTTAAATATTTGCTTTACATTAAAAAAAATATCTTGAATTGTTTATTGATTGATATATGTGTGCTTAGGGCAAGCACACATTCTATTTAGCTCTAACCTCCCCAGTTTTTCTCTTGATCTTTGAAAATCAGGCAAAGAACTGACTATTGCAGAAAAACTATAATTGTCTTCTCTCCCTCTTTCATATTAATATGAATCAGCAATGGCGTCAGTGAAACGTTCTGAAATAGTTGATATAAAAAAATCAATGCTAAGTAATCCAAAGGACAATCGAACCCATTATAAAACCAAGTAACAAATCCAAAATAATCCCCATACACGGTAATCCCATCAGACCACTGATATCAATGGAACCCATTGTTGGTTTAAAATTTTAATAAGTTTAATGACTTTCTGATAAGCACCACCTCTGGTGCTCCAAAGTATAAGCTCGTGTCAGCTGTAATGAGTGGTAGTGTTCATATTTTAAATAGCTTTTTGCTGTTTGAGAAGAATATATTTTTTTCCTTGCTTCAGCAGAGTTGCATGCCCTTAAAACTGAACTTTTTTTTTTTTTTTTTGAGATCGCTGTTGTTCATAGTGACTATTTAAAACTAAAAATGCTTTTGGGAAGGAAGAGCTTAGTTCTACTAACCTCTGTCTTCCTGCAGACTCTTTTTTTTTTTTTTTAACGTGGAAGTCTGGTACCATTTTAAAACCTATTTAAAATGTGATGTGCAGTAAGGTGCTACCTCTATAATGCTAACAAAATGTCTTTAATTTCCTTTTGCATAAAAGCTATAGGTATTATATTGATGTCATTTTCTCACAGTCGTCTTATTAACCAGCATGACGTACTTGGGAAGCTTCTAATTTGTAACAGCCAATGTGTATTTGTTGACAACAGTCATGTCAAACCAATCCAATTTCTTTCAGTGGCAAGATAACAGGCCTTTTGGATAGGAAAAAGAAACAGGTGTTACCTATCTTTAGTAAAGCTTTGTTATTGATTTGCACAATATTCCCATAAGCAAACTAGATTAATACATTTAAATATAACTAGCAAAAAAAAAAAATCATTATGAATTTCAGTAGTATAGGGACAGAATTGATGAGTAAACAAAGTAGGATGCTTCAAGGATCCTTCCTGCCTGAAATACAATTCAATGCCTTCATCAATTACTAAGATGGTAAAATTGAGGCTACTCCGTCAATTTTACACTCCTGTGTAACCATAGGAACAACTGTGCAGGTAGCAGTTCAGTAAAGAATATCTGGAAGGTAGTGTGGATCAAAAGCTGAACAGGAGCTAACTGTAACATAGTTATCAGAAGGCCAGAGGTAAATGAAATGAAAAAGTTTGAAAAATGTGAAATAATTCTAAACATCGGTAAAAAAGTAGTTGGAATGTGGTGGCAAGTTTTGGTTAAGAAGAGAACCAACTGGGCCAAGAAGACCAGAACTGATAGGAAAGCAGGAAAAATTATCACAGCATAAAGAAGACCACCAGTAAGGAAAGACAGACATGAAATTGCTTTAATGTACTGAAAATGAGACCTAAGAAGAGGCGTAAGTCTTGAAATGTGTTAAGAATGCTTATAAAGAGAGAACAATTTATCTTCAAGTTTAAAGGACAAGAACTAATGAGCTTAGGCTGCAGCAAAGAGCATTAAGCATCAGGAAAATCCTTCTAACTTTAAGTATGGCAAAGTCTCAATGAATTGTCTGGAAAGAAATGGATTATCAACATAGGAATTTTTGAAGAATAAGCCTGACAAATATCTGTCAGGAAGGTATAGGATCACAGAAGAATGAGATGCCCTCTTTTCTTTTGAGGGAGCGTGACATGCATGTGTATGAACATCAGTTATGTTCAAATCATAATGAGTAATTGGGGAAACCTTTAGTAAAGTTTGTAACGGCCATAACAGGACAATGACATGGAAAAGTCTTGGTGTTACTTGACCAGAAATGATCTGCTGTTAGAGATGTTGTACACAAATGTCTTTACTGAAGCTATTGTTCCCAGCTGTTGTTGCTGCTGTCATTCTGTTTAACACTTACGTCTTTGTCAGGCGGATCGTAATGATGATCACTTGCCACACTTTAAATATCTCAAGGGTATGCTGTTCTTCAAGGCAGCAAGCTGTTAGGCTGGCTCCACTGATTGTCAAACTGCACTTTATAGGGAGTAATAATAACGTGAATTTTTTTTTGTTAGTCTTAAATAGCATGAATATTTTTGCAACGTCTTTTATCACTACTCTGAGTACAAACACAAGCCCTTAAACATTGTTGGAAGTGAAATTGAACAATGTTTTGGGAATGTCAAATTTCTAACTGAAAAACAGTGTAAAAAATTTTTTGTCATTGTTATTCTGTGGGTTTTTTTTCCTATTTCTGGTGTGTCTCTGAATTGTTCCAAAGTTCAGTTGTCCAAAAAGAAGTGACCTGTGCTATTCAGTATGGAGGTTTTGAGGAAACATGGAAGTGTAGCAGGCCTTGCCTGTGTAGTTCATTACCAGATGGGTTGCAAAGTTGGGAAAGCAGTCAGAAAAACAAAGGAAACCTTCTTTAGCTTTCTCTGAAAGACACATCAAAAATAATGTTTTAAATGGAACATCTTCCTCTTAAACAAATAGAAGTTTCTGCGTGCAGGAAAGGCATTCTGTCAACTAGGCTTATTCTACCATTGAAATTATATCTTAGCAAGTGGGATGCTGACATGATATCCTAGAAAGAAAACCAGATGTAAAGCAATTTCCTCATATCACTGTAGGTCAGGTCTGCAGATGCATCAGGATGCCAAGGTCCAAAGGAAATAAACAGAAATCTTCCCTCAGTTGTTGGAATTACTGCTGTATAGGGTGCCACTGAACAACAGCGCACAGCCTGACAGTAGGACTTCAGTTTTAGACTTGTGAACCTTTTGTTATCCACCTGTGGTAGTATTTGTGCCACCAAAACAGCAGCTAACCAAGTGTTTTAGGTAACTGCCTGAACACTAGGGCCTATTGAGAATTCTGGAGACCGTACAGCATTTCTTTATCTACTTGTTCAAAGCTGCTCTGGATCACTTTGTTGGTTTGAGATAATCTTCACCCAAACTGAGCTACAAAAGGTTTACAAAAGCTGAAATTCCCCAATAGTGCTAGAAAAGTCTCACGATAGTTATATTGTGTATTCATTTCACTGGATCTGTGTTGTCCCTCTGTAACTCAAATCCTTGCTTAATTCAGTTTTCACCTTCAGTTTTATTGCAAATATTGTTATGCCTGAGCATACCTCCCACACCTCTGCAGCAATCTGTTTGATCCATTTTGAATGGTTGTCTTCTTCAAATATTATTTCAACTCATCAACATCCTTAAAGTGCATGTCTTTTCATAGATGACACTGCGCCATCTGGGTTTCTGTTCAGATAATAAATGCCTCTTTCTTTGTTTAATCTCACTTCCAAATTTACGTTTTAGTGGCTGACCGCTATTCTCTCACCTTGACCTAATTTCCAGTTTCTCTACATAGTGACCTGTTCGTGTAAAAAAAAAATAAAATTAAATTAATTTATAAAATATGAGGCCAATTCCTTATGTTTACTATTTCCTTGACTAAGAATTTGATTTAAGCTATGTCAGATGGACTCTCTAAATTGATTTATTGGTCAAAAAATAAGAAAACAACTAATTTTACCACCCCACTAGTTTACTTTTTCATTTTTGCTTGTTTGTTTTTAAAAAGTTATATGAAATATCAGCATAGCTCATGTATGGACTATCTGTTGTTCGTATTCATTTGGAGTTGTGTGAAGAAGCAATAGAAACACAAACTAGAGGTATCTGAGGTCAGGTATAAACTCGCCAAAGCTGTGAGGATGTTTAAAATGGTTCATTGTGCTGAAAGGTGAATGAGCGTTTCAGCACAAATAAAGCAGGGCTTACAGCATTTTCGTTTACACCTATAATATAATGAAGTAATGAAGTCATTTTAACAAGCATACAAACTATGTTGGAAGACAACAGCAAGACTATGACTATGAAAAAGCTTTAGTTATAAATGCTGACTTATCTTGACCCTTGTGCGTTTAGCTGTCAGGCAAGGACCATGGTAACCCAGTCCTTCTGACTGGGTGATCCAGTTTAGCATAATTTCAAGAGCAGCTTTACTTCACATATCCTAGCAGAGAGATCAATCCAGAAGCCAAGCATTTCTCTGAGCCTCCCTGGGTTGGGCCTTTGAGGGGTAATTTAAATATCGGTCATCTCAGATGGCAGTGTATTTTAACAGTCAAAGTAACTCACAGGATGCTTAAATAACCATACATCCTGTAGGAGATATTTTGGAAAAATCTTTATTTATAATCTCTCCTGTTCTTGAGTTAACATTTTTCTTTACTAAGTGGAAAATTACTTGGAAGCCTCATTTTTTTTAACAACGTTTGAAGATAATAATAGTAGATCGAACACCAGCACCCCTTATTAATGTTTTCTTACAACTGAATGAACACATAAAAGATCAACTCGTTCTGTACGAGGAGAGCTGTTCTTTTCCAGGCTGAATTCTGAATAAAATAAACCCTTTGCCCTGCCATAACGCTGCCTGGTTGCACGTGCGTTACTGAGAAATCTGACTCTTGGATACACACCACATGGCTGTCAGTGGCAAAATTCCCTTGTGCACGCATTTGTGTGTGTGTGTATATATATAGGGCTTATTAACGCAGCTCCTGAGGGCTTAATGGGCCATGGGCTCCTTGGTTTGTGGTTATCAGGCCTTTTTTTTTTTTTTTGGGTGTGGATCCTCTGCTTTCATAGTTTTTCCTCCCTTCCTGTCCTGTTCCGCAGCCCCCATCCCACCCTGCAGAGCTGAGATACCAGAGTAAGAGCTTCTTTCCCGACTCAGTATTAGTGGTAATCTCTCATCAGCGGGTGGAAGAGAGGTAACCTGCTATGGCAAACAGCAGTGGCAGAGTGCTAAAGGCCAGCAAAGTTACCGCCTGTCATAGATATGTACTTAGTGAATGTGAATCAAAGCTGAACTCATTCCCTGCTCTGGACTGGCTTCAGTGAAGCAAAGGCATTGGAAACATCTCCTTTGGCATCATCTTGGAATACCTTTATCTTCTCTCTTGTTAAAAATAAGCAAAACAACTTAATTTCCAGTTAACTGTGGGGTTAACCTGCAACATTGTTCTTTTGGGAATTTATCACATGTTAAAAATGTTGAGTATCTGCTTTAGGGTAGAACAAAAATCACTTTCGCACAAAAGAACTCTTTCCTATACAGAAAAGTACTGACATAAGTAATTATCACTTCATAAATGCTCCACAGCCTTTCTTTTTTAATCAAGGATTGGTGAGTGGAGAGAGGTTTTTTTTGTTGGTTTTTTTTTTTTTTTTTACCGTTGTCTGGTAGAAAGAGGGTAATGAAAACACAGAGAAGAAAGTGGTTGGTATCGTGAATTGTGTGTGTAAATGTGTTACAACATTTTATGGTATTTCTCAGGTCATATAAAGGTGGTTGAAGAATTCTGCTTGTGGATTTGCTGCCTTGGGCGCTCTGGCAGAGTATCAGCTTCTGTAGAACAAATCAAAGGATGCATCACATCTTTTGTAGCTCCCAGAAAGTGAGCTTAAAAGTGCAGGTATTTAACTGGCTGCTTGTGTAAATAACTGCTCAGAAGGAAAGAGTTGAACTTTGGAGAAACATTTTGATAATTTTAGTTGTCTTTGATAATGAAAGCTGAAATACTTTTCTAAATGGACTTTTACGTAGCATATTCTTCTAATTCTCTCTGTGACTCTTCTCTTTTTTTTAATGTTGCAGAGTCTGTGATTTCGTATTAGGCAAAAATAAGATTAAAAAAGCAAGCAAACCCACAGCCTCCTGTGCATCAGAAAACAGTTCAGTGCTGCAGATGAATACAACTTTACAGTCTTTCCACTTACAAGGGCATATTTAGAGCTTAATGAACATGGTGTGCTAGTTTATATTATGGGATAAGTTTCCAAATAATAACAGAAAATTAGGTTGCTGTTCCCGTATGACGCTAACAAGCTGCATTGCAGAGAAGGCTCTAGAATGAAGTGGTCATCTAAAATTGAATTCAGGGCTGAAAACCTGTACTCTGTTCCTCATCATCAATTTATCCTGGACTTTCCATTTTAATTATTTGTGATGATCTTTGAAAATACAGCTGTCATGAGAATGTCAAATGAACAGAAGTACATGATGTACTGATCCATTGAGGACACTGAGGACGTTGACCTTCTTTATGTAAACCCATGTTCCATTTCAATCAAATATGCCATCACACCACCCATACATTTACAACAGCTTTATAAAAAGTCAGTGCTGGCACATACAACAGACAATTAGACCATCCTGCTGAGTCCACTTACAATGAAACAGGACTCAGGAGTGGGGGAAAATCATCAAGTGATAATAAGTATATAGTTTCATTTGTTCATAATATATTGATTGGGGAAAAGTGCAGCTGTGGAAAGTCAATATGCCTGTATACTGTTGTCCCAGCTGGACAAATGCACTTAGGGTCTTCTCATTACTGTAATTACAAAAGTAATCGGTTTTAAAAGAAGACCACAGCTACCATGTAAATGGGTATTGAATTTAGCAGAGCAGCACCAATTTGTTACTTCTCAGCAGCATATGTTTTCCTACATAAAGCAACCCAAAGAAATACCAGCAAAAAGGCTGTCCTACATGGTTTGTTCTCTAGATGTGTTTAACTAGTGATATAACATAAAAAAGCATTAAGCAGTCAGTTCCAGAAGGGCAAAGAAATAACACACAGAGACAATTACATCCACCAGAACAGGTATATTCTAGTAGCGTGTAATCCCAGTATTATGCCATATTCAAGTAACCCTATTAGAAACATCTCAAGTTTGAATTAGAAGACTTCCCATGCACCCAAGGTAAACAGAATTACTGACAGTGCAAGTAACCCTCTTAGAAAAGCTACAGGAGAGGGTGAAGTGGTGGTGAGAACAGAATATGTTATGAGGCGGGAAGTTGTTATGTTTACAGCATCCTTCTCAACTTCTGTTGAGCGTGCTACAGATACTTTTGTTGTGAAATAAAAGTTGGTGGGTTCAAAATGAATGCAGCTGAGCAAACTAGTTTTACTGTAGGCTTGCTCTTGTGTATTTGTGGCAGTATTAAGAGGAATGACTTCTAACACGAAGCTTTTTTCAGAATAAGGTGCACCCTACCATCCTTATAAAAAAAAAAGTAAAAAATACCCACCTCTCTTCATGCTTGAATCCCTATAAAAGGGAGGGTAAAAAACCTGCCAAACTATTTGGGAAAAAGAAGCAATAAAAGCCTTCATAATGAGGAAGTGATTGCACTCTAGAAGACAGTTTTCTCGTACAGGAAAAAAAAAAAAGTGCATGTTTTTCTTCAGTTAGAAATTTTTTTGGGCGATGTTAATTCACAAGTATAAAAAGGCATTTCAGACTTTTTTCAGAGCTAAGAAGGTATTTTGTATTTTTGCGTGTGTTTAAAATAGTGAAGTGAATTTTATCTTCAGGAAATGTTCAGTTTTAGGTGGAAAATATAGAGGTGTCTTAACCTCCAAGGAATTTTTATGATAAAGGTAGTTTCATACTTTAAACATAGAGATTACAATGAAAATATAGGCAGCTGTTTAGAACAGCTGCCCTTATGTAGATACCGGACACTTTTAGATGTAAATAAGTAGGGCAAAGGGGAAACTCAAAAACTGTCTTAGGTGACAGTTTCCCCTCTCAAGGAAAGAACATAATTAAAATTTTCATTATTTTCCTTCTTACTGTGCAAAGGTATGTACGCCAATGGGAGGCTGCCTGCACTCTGAAATACAGACCTGGCGGCTCTAGCCAGCTCCCTACGCACCTTCTCCAGCTCTAGCCCTTGTCTCTGCAGTGTCTCCCTTTCCAGCTGTATGTCTGTGCTCCTCGTATTTCTCAGGACTGGCCAACACACCAAATCTTCCTTTCTGTTTGCAGGGGTGACTCAGAATCAGCTCAGGCAGAGAAAGAAATGCTGGTAAAACAGAATAAAGAAAATAGGGGAGCCAAGCTGTGAGAGCAGGTAAGGGGCTGGGAGAAGTTAAACACAGGAATAAGAAAGGTGCCCTCGGTGTTTTCCACCAGAGATTCAGCACCCAAGCTTGGGCTTGCATGTTAACTGCAGGCAGCGCCATACGCTTTCCTGTGCTTGATGTAGATTAAAGCCGCTTGACAATATGGGTTGTGTGAGATGTCTCAGCAGCTTTTGATGTTTCCGAGAGTGGAGATGGTGGAAGTCTGCCTTTGGGTTTCCGTCTCACCCCCAGAAGAGGAGAGCTTGGGCACTTCTATGTGCACCCGTGCCAATGCTGATCTTATGTAGTGTAACTGCATGAATGCCCATCAGGATGCTCTGAGATGCTTATCATACAGCGGAGCATAACCTGTCTCCTCACCTCACAAAGGTCTGATAAACTGCACCCAGCCATCCAGGTGCCAGATACAGGTATCTTACAATAGCAGTGCCATGTGAGTTAAAATCTTGCTTTCTGTTGAGCCAGCAGTGAGCACTGGAGACATAGAGACACCTCTTAATGTTTTCATGCTCTCTGAAAATGCATCGAGAGGATGACTTTGCTAGTTCTTCCAGTTCTCATTCATGCCAATGCAGTCTGTGCTATCGCTGCATCTACATTCTATCAGGGCTTGAAGTCCGAATTGGATGCTGGATTTTTCAAGGTGTCAGATGTATCTGCATCAAAAATCAGTCCCTCGCCCCAGTGTCTTACTCTTCCTTAGCAAAGTAAGTGTAATACTGAAAGTAAATAGGTAATAGGTAAAATACTTCAGCTGTAGAAAGTTTATGGTATGAGTCTGAGTTGTTGTGGGATTTGGGCACAACTGCATAAGCTTTCTCTTTTTTTCTGGCATGAGAAAGTGTTAACACCCATCCACCCCCCCCCCCCCAATTACAGCCTTTGATGAAGTATGTGTCTGTATGTGTAAACAAGCTTACAGCACTTGTGAGCCCCGTCCGTTAAACTATACGCTGTGTTACTTTTAAAGGTGCCAGTGTTACGTGGACCGAAGATATGCTTGGTCTGTATTTTTCACAATTGTATCTACCTCTCAGGATTTGTCTGGCGTTTGTAATAGTACTTGTTAAATTTTTGCTTAGGCTCTTGGTGATGAGGACGGTTTTATGATGAAATTTTTTCTTCTATCTGTGGTTATATCATCCAATTTTGCTTTCTCTGGCCTGTCTCGTTCCACCTACTATAGTCAGCATCCCTGCTCCTGCTGGTACAAGCTGTTGCCCCAGTCTGCTCCAGACTTTTAATTTGTGAGTCTTGCTGTTTATTCTAAGTCCTCCTTTGCTACAGTCTCCCTGTGCGTGAGTGGCTACAACTGCTATTGGCTTTCCTGCCCTGCCAGTCTTCCAATTTATTTCTTTTATTCGCAGATTTCTATCCTCCTCCTGCAACAAAGTAGATTGCGTTCCCGATATCGCTGATTTTTGTGAGGGGGGTCTTATCCTTTTTATGCTTTTTATTTTATCCGTAAACCCCAACATGGTTGCTGCTGCCTGATGGGATGTCTGTGCTGACCTAGTACACAGCAGCAGTTTGTTTTTCTCCCTCCTGCATTGCTATTTTTGTCTCTTGCCATTCTAATTATTACTAGGGTTTTTTTGGAATCAGCTAATGCTCATTCATGTAATTCTCTTCTTCTCTAAAGTCCTATGCACCTGCCACGTTTGATTTGCTCTGCCATTTATTTGACTCCTCAGGCTTCACATATACATATACACCTATTTTATGTGGACTTGTTTTCTCTTCTTCCCTAATGGCTTTTGCAAATGTGGCCAATCTCAGCCACACCTTAGAGAGGGAAAGTTATCCAGGAGAATTAAGTTTCTACCTTTTCTGTGAAAACAAGCAGCACTGAAAAAGAACACCATGGTAGGTGTTTTCATGTATGTGTTATTGGACACTAGAGATGCCATGCTGCAGAGAATGCTTTAGAAGTCCCCTAAGGAGAGACACTTTCAATTGGAGCTCACAGTTACGGCACACACCCATGTGAAACAAAGCTATATTAGTTCACATTTGGTTTATTTGCAATTCCTATTACCCTAACAGAAGGCACATATTGAAGAAGTTTCACTAATGTATGTCCTTCTCAGTTGCCATGGAGCTTGTGTACAATTGCAGTGGAAGATTCATCGAGTTTGATTATATATACCTGTTTAAAAAATTAATTTGTTTACTATGATAAAGAATATAGGATGTAATCTATTTTCTGTGAAGACTTATTTACTTGACAGACTTGTACTTCTGTCTTTTTTGCACATACCTGGGAGTTGCTTTTGAGACCCTTTTTGCTTTCTCCTCTTTGGGCTTCATAAGCTGCTGTTGGACAATTTCCTGCTATCACATAAATAAATCACGCCTGTGTTTAAGTATCCTGTATGACTTATTTTTTGTCCTATGTTTACCATATGAGTTTATCTTTAGCTTTTTTTTCTTTCAAAAGATGCTGGTTGAACAGAATCTCTCTTCTTTGAATCTGTCTTTCTTGCCAGAGGTTATTCTACTGAGACTGTCAATGGAAATGTGTGAAACCAAAAAATCTGCAGCGGCAAGGGTTGCTGTAATCCTTTAGTGTCGTTCCACAGGCAACGAGGTCTTTCAGGGGTAAGATAAGTTCATGGTTCAGTCTCTGACTGTAGCTATATCATGTCTCATCCCTGGGATACATTAAAGAATGATTTCTGTTTAAGTATAGATTTCCTGGCGTGGAGGTTAAGTGTTGGTATGGGTGACAGCATCTGCTTGGACAGCTGTATTTCTTATTTCCACAGCTCTTCAGAACAACTCTGTTACTCAGACACTTTCTGATATAGCAATTCTTATTTTTGCTTTGCACCATCCAGGTGTAATTCCCTTTATCATCCATTATTTTCAGTAATGTTTTTGTAGCCAGAAACTCTAATATCTGAGGTGAGTCCACTTTGAGTACAGTTGATTGGAATAAAAGGAGAGGCATTAATGTAAGGCTATGCAATGAAAAGGCTGTGCAATCTAGTGCTGTTGCAAATGGAGGCGATGACGACTGGCAGGGGGTATAATGCTTACGAGGGGCAAACCTTATCTCTACTGCTAGACCTTGGTGTTTTTAAATAGTCTGTCTCATTCATCTTCCTTCTCCTTATCTGTGTTAACATCAAATGAAAATTCCTTTCTCACAAGGTTTCCCACCTGACATTTCAGGCAAGAGTGAACAGTTCGACATGGCATCTGTGGTAGCATGTTTAATTCTCTCTCTTTGCCTCTACCAGTCCATACATCAAATCATGGCCCAACCGCCGTGCTTGGTCTGTTAATTGTTTTCCTTAGCATTGCCTCTTTGGTGAAAGATAATCCTTCACTGCTGAAGGTGGGACCGTTTTAGGTGAGGTGAAATAGCAGACACTAGCAATTAGAATAATAGAATAGAATCATAGAATTGTCTAGACCTTTAAGATCATCAGGTCCAACCATCAACCTAACACTGCCAAAACCACCACTAAACCATGGTCCCTAAGCACCACGTCTACACATCTTTTAAATACCTCCAGGAACGGTGACTACACCACTTCCCTGGGCAGCCTGTTCCAATGCTTAACAACCCTTTCGCTGAAGAACTTTTTCCTAATATCCATCCAAAAAAATGCAAAATCATGCACATACTTGCAAAGCGTTTCTTGTGCAATCTGAAGGAGCATGGAGGGAGGAGATCCAGGTCTGGGTTATCTAAGGAAGGAGGAGAAAGGTCTGGTCAGTGCAACACTCAAGGAAAGGACTAACATAAGAACAAAATTTACTGTGAGCAACTTCTAAAGATTTGCATCGGACCTGGCTGCAATTTTATGATCCTGTTTTATTCCAATGAGCAGAATCATCATTGGCATAGCACTACAGAAAGAAAAAATGTGAGAAAGAAAGGACTTAATAGCATAGTGAGACTCATGTTTATGCCAGCCTCTGAAAACTGTGTTTCTGTAGCCAGTCAAAATAAAATTCCAACCTAAACTGCCTGAGATGTATACACTTACAGTAAAAATTTGGGTTGGAGAGTGGCATACATGCAATATAAGTTTGGCTACTGTAGGAGAGAAGTTCTTTTAATTTGTAATGCAAATCTCAGAAGCTGTGTAATGAACATAAAGAGGAATACAAGATAATCATGTAACTTTAAATTACAGTGGAGGAAATTAGAATAATTAGAATGGTGCAAGTAGGAATAATTTAAAATTACTGTATTGTGCAAAACATTCTTTATACTGAAATGAAAACTGTGGAAAGCTTATATCACAGTTTCTAACAGGAGGCTAGAAAGAAAATCTGTGCAGTGAATCTCTGGAGCAGGAATCTTGCCTTTCAGCAACCCTCTTTACCTTCATTGTAGATCTGAAGGGTCTGATTGTTTCAAGGATGTCATGTAACATCTAGTTCCATCTCAGACAACTGACAAGAAACAAACAACTTTCAATTAACAGAGCCCAGCATAGGTTGAATCTGTTCTGTAGCGTGTCCTCTGTAGTTCATTTGTGAAAGCTTTCCTAATCTAGTACAAGTAAAAAATAGCATTTTTATTTTGACAGTGATCAATATGCTTTGATTTTCCATGGAGAGTAAAACTTTACTTCGCAACAGGTTATCACAATAATAAATCTATTGGTATTCCATATTCCTTCCCCAAGTAGTATGGTAGAAACCTAGCAGAAACATTGACCCCAGTATGTCCTTTTTTCCCCAATAAACAGCTAGTTGCAGCTAAGTGCTCGCTGTTCTGACAAACAGCTTCCAGCAATGATGCATTTCATCCCCAGCAATCAATTTTGCCACAAGGTTACTCCACTGGCAAAACTGCTGCCAAGGGTGGTGACATTGGGCCAAACCAGCAGGCTTGAAGGCCACCTCCATGTGACTGACAACAAGTTTGTGGTCTACTAAGACCTAAGAACACCTGCCTAGCTGTACCACAAGGGTGAGCTGGTTTGTGTTGGAGATCACAGAGGGAAGAGTGCTTTGGAGTGCTAAACAACAATAAAGATATGAGGACCCAATGAAGGAGGTCAGCTGAACGTCACAGGTACCCTGAACAAATTCCTAGTTTTGAGGAAATAATTTTTGTCCTATGCTGTGATAAGCAACCTCTGTGTTTATGCCCTAACACAAGTTATGCTCAGAGTGCTGCAACAGCATCGGCCCAGCTGCAGATACAACTTGGTTGGCTCAATGGAAGAATGCCAGAGTGCTGAGGAGGACACTAAGATATGGCAAATTCTTCCACGCTCTCCCATCGAGTGCACTAGATGTGCTGTGAAGTACTCACACATTGTCACTAAGTGCTACTCTCTCAAAAAGCCGCAGACTGACTGTGTCTTGGAGTAACCAAATACATGGAAAAACAAGTTGTCAAATGGTAGCTGAAAACATTCAGATTTTAAAAAACACTTGTAGTGTGTTACATATAAATTGAAAATAAGTAATTGTCAGGATTTTCACTACATTGTGGTTTGAGAGACAACCAGATTGACAATTAAGGGACAGATGGTATTTAGTTGCAAGGCTGAAGAAAGGAACTAGAAAACTGTTCGATCAGGATAAAGCAGGTCATGGGGCATGGAAGTAACTCTGCAGCATGCAACTCACAACTCTTTTGACATACAATGGCCAGGTTTTGTGGCTAATACATAGGGAAATGAAATTATCTGACAGAGTGTCTAAGCGTAAGCAAAACTCAAGTGAAATCTAAAGGGCTGTGATACCGGAACAAAATATGTATTGGTGGTTCTACAAAAAATATGTAAATATGGGACAACTGTATTCTGGTAAATGCAAGGTCATCTGAAGTCGCTTACCCTTTCTTTTTCTTTGCATTGAAGGATAGGATGTAGGTGGGGAAGAAGAGGCACATGGATACTTGGTTTGGTGTAGCTGATATGCAGCAGCTAATTTTTATTGTAGTGTCTAAGCCCTATGAGTTTAGTTCAAGTATTTGACTTACACGTGCAACCTAAAACAATTTTAAGCAAGTGTTTTAAATTACTTTAAGGGGTTGATATTAGTAGTTTGTAATGTCTTTCCTTAATGCATTTGTGATCAATGTGCTTAGTTTTTTAGTGTAGGGAAAGC
Source organism: Pluvialis apricaria (assembly GCA_017639485.1). Lineage (NCBI taxonomy): Eukaryota > Metazoa > Chordata > Aves > Charadriiformes > Charadriidae > Pluvialis > Pluvialis apricaria. The sequence continues at coordinate 42,057,558 of CM030008.1, read as the reverse complement.
CTTGGTTTGAACTCTGAGTTTCTAAAGTTCCTTTTTATTATTCTTGTTGATCTGAACTTCTGTACAAATACTCGTATATTGTTGGAATGGTATTTGGTTGTGAGAAAAAAATGAAGTAATTTGGCAGAACTGAGGGAGAACGTATTACTAGTGGAGTCAACATAGTGCACCAAGGCATACAAATGGTATTTCTGAGTATGAAACTGTTTTGAGAATAAAGAAGCTTCTCATTTTGTCTAGAATTTTTGTGTTGACTGTTAAAAATATTTCCCAGTGCATTAAAATGGATACTTTGTGGCAATGGTTTTGGTGAATTAATTTTTTTTAAATGGTTTTCCCCCATCTGCCCCAAAAATAAAAAAACTCAGCCCCAATATATTTTGTCAAAAAAATCGTGACCAGATCAGTCTGACATCAGCTGTGTTTAGGAACTGATACGTATAAACAAACATTGATATCGGTGTCGCTGATCTGTTTGAAAGCTGCCTCAACATCTGTTGCTCTTTGGCAGAGGGGCACAGAATGTACAGATTTTTAAAGCCTTGTAAAATGCTTTCATATTTATCTAATGATTGATAGTTCATTGCAATTACTAACCTGATAAAATTCTTCACCAGAGGTAGGAGGATGAGAGAAGTTAAGAGACAGGCACATCTGCTAGTCTTTTGGAGATCCAACAAACTTCTAAATGAGATTCAGACTTTGAACTCCTTTCAAGTTTATTTTTGGCCTGAAACCCAGAGAGGATAGTAATGGGCTGAAAGGAAGCACACTGTATTGCAATAAAATGTATCCCAGAGGAGCCTTTGTGATAGATTTCTAACCAGTTTTGCTAGTCACATTTTTTCCTTGGAAATAGGAATAAGAGAATGGGATGTTTTCCTAGCAAGTGGATACCACTATGTCTATGGCACTTCTAAGATTCTAATATTTATTAAAGGATACTTTAAAATGTCCCTTCTCACAAATGACAGTAATTGTGTAGTAATAATTAGAATAGAGTAAGATTTCTAAAAGTACCATGAAGTACCATGAGTGAGAGGCACATTCAGAAAAATATAGTTCATTAAATGGAAGCAAAATGAAATTTTGGAATCACAGATGATGACAGCTGTCATCTTAAATGTTGAAGTGATTTATTCAAGAAATTCTTAATTTGCTTACAATTGAGATATATCAGTCTTAAAAACTTTAGTCTGACTAGGTGTTATCCTTAGTAAGTTTTGCAATATCAAAGCCTCTGTGGGGATGTCTGTGCTGTGCTATAAGACACAAAATAGATATACCCAAGCTGATGTTAAAAGAGCTAGAAACAGAACAATATAGTCACCTCCCTTGCCCCAGCCAATTTGTTGCTTAGCCTGGAAGCAGGTGGTGGAGCTGAGGATGGGCCCTAGAATCATTAGTAGTATTTTGAAGTGTTTCACGGATGACGATCTGGTTTGCTTGGAGGCAGGTTGAGATCCCCTGCAAGAAGTACAGTGCCCAGAGTGTGTACACTTCCCCGTGGAGCCCACAGCAAAGTTGCTTTGTCTTTTCCGAGGCTAACAGGCTGAACATCAGACTCATATCTTTGGTAACGCTGGGGCACTGGGGTTTTTGTTAATGCTAGGGTAAGGCAAGCCACACAGCTGTGTTTTCAGGCAACTGAATTTATAAAACTGGGGCTTAAAACTTAGTTTCTCCCTGTACCTTAGCTAGTGCTGTAACAGGCAGTGTTTCCAAGCAAAAGTGCAGGTATAACAGGACAGCTGGCCACTGTCTTGAAAAATACAGTCATAGGTAAAAAGAAGCCTTTTTACGATGGCATTTTAGAACAGATCTTCCCTTCAGTATATTATAATGATATGCAATTTAAGGTTAAAAAAAATCAAGCAATCAAAATGGGAAAAGGCCAGAATTTATGTTGTCTGTGAGCTCTCATGAACATGCATCATGGCACAATCTTTGCTCTCCATAAGACATCTCGGTCTCTGTTACAGCATATTGTTTTGTAGTTTTGAGCTTGAATCGTTGAGCAAGCAGCAGAGAGAATACTTCTGGTTTTGGTTTCTTTCTTGGAACAATTACAGGGGAAACCCTGTAAAAGTCTGAGCTCGAACAAATCCAGGGTAAAGTGAACTTAATGAGAACATAAGTGCTAGGCAAGCCTCTGTTGATCATGTGCTAATTATAGGGGATAGTTTTTTATGATGCTCTTAATTGTGCTTGTTTGAATCTGTTTTACTGTTGCATGCATTGCCTCTGTTTTAAAGAATAAAAATTTTAGTTAATTAGGATACAAAGCCTTCCAATCTGAGAAAGCCATAGAAACATGACTTCCCAACTTTGTTCTGGAAAACCACAAAACCTCTCTCGTGAGATCAACCTGAGTGAATAAATAAATATTTACTTGAAACTAAAACAAAGGTTGGAAAATTTTGGCATCACTGACCCAAATTTTTAATAGTTCAATGACTGAAAACAAGAAAGTGCTGGAGCCTTTTACCAAATGCATTGAACTGAACCTTTTTGCAATGATATTCCCACTTTTTCAACCCTTGAGTATATTTGTTAGTAGACCTTTCCACAACCAAATGCTTTAGTAGAACAAAACTGAATGTTTACTAGATATTGCCAGTCTATAATGAAAATAAAAATAAAATTAAATTGGAATATTGTGGTTTCAAAAGCACAAACAGTTGATGCTAAAAGTAAAAAATCATCTTTCCCAAACATGGCACACATCAATTTAAGTTTAATTAACAATAACAGCATCAATGCCATATTGGCGCTTGTCAGAATATTGAACAGTTGTTGGCAGATGTCTGGAAATACAGCAGTAATTGTAAATCTTTCTCTGTTGTATCACTTCTATTTAACTCACTTTTAAAATGAAATCACACAGTTTTTAGACTCTTCAGGTATGTTCAGGTCCGTAGTCTATGGTGGGCACAGCGCACGCCAACCTGTTTTCTTAGATGAAATCTATGCAAGTCTAAAAATAACTCTATGAACATATTTGCTAAAGTACTTTGAGGTAACCTTTGTTTTCTCTCAACTTAGTGTAATAAATCAAAACCATAGAGCCAAGCACATGCTGTTGCAGCTCCTCTTGCACAGTCATACATCACGTCTCAGTGCAAGAAGGAAACTGCTATGTATACAATAAATAATCTGTAGAAAGTACTTATGGTAGGATTTTCAAAAGGGATGTAGTATTTGTGAGGAACTTAACCTCCACCGCTTTAAAGAAAACATACTGAAAAAAGGGATGGCTGGTAGGAGAGTAACTTTCTATAGAAATTTCTTACCGCTTTAAGGGCTTTACACTTACAGATCACCTGCTGGATGATTACTAACTGCTCATTATCTTGTAGCTTGTGTTAAATGAGATCAAGGTCTGTTCACCAGAAGTCTGTCTCGGAGCATCTTGAATAATACATGGACCTCATTCACATTCTTGTGGGTTTTCTTCAAGGCCAAATAATTAGTGGTCAGAGCTGCTTTTATCATCTGAGGACTAAAGCATATCGGTATGAGGCTGAAGAAACATTTGCTCTGTTTTGGCATGCCATGTGTGCTCTGTTCAGTGGAAAAAAGTTTGTCAGGTTATCGCTCATGCTTATTAGATTGGCTCAAGCATTTAAAATGTGAAAGTAGATTTCTTGTGGAAAAGTAACTAAACTTGTAACCCCTAAAAAAACCAAACAGCTATTCTGCTTAACAGTGAAGGAGTATGGATGCCAAGGAAAGGCTTTTTGCTGATCATCCTGACAGAAGAACTGGAGGGAAGGAGGAAGGGACGAGGAAGCTGATGTTAACATCAGTGGTATAGAGAAGTGTCACAGAGGCAAAAGGAGGGGCTGTGCATGGAAGCTTAATACATACGCAAAGCTGACAAAGGCAGCATCCAAGCCTTCAAAGATCTGCATCTCCCTAATTAATAAGTATTAATCGATCTTAGAACAATAGCAACAAATAGTGCAGGAAGGGTGCTATCTGTTTTGTGGTTTGTGTGCCTTGTTTCTTGGCGTGGTAGAAATAAGTGGCAAGGTGTCATTGAAGTCCTCAGTTATTTCAGTTGGGTTTTGTCTGTTTGGAACTGCTTTAGGCTCCTGCAATGTCCTTTCTGATAACACCATGTCTTTGTCAATTTTAAAAAAAATCTAAATCTGCAATCTGACATTTTTCTGTGAGTGAGTGAAAGAGCAGTCATGTAATCTAGATTTATACCTTTTAGCTGGTTTGCCTCAAGCCAACTGAATGAGATACTGCATTTCTTCTTAAATTTCTTAAAGACTTTGTTCTCAGTGTCTTTTTTTTTTTTAATAAGGTATTTTTATGTTACTGTTATATTACTGTGGCCACTGGTGTTGGGAAGCATGGCTTATGCTGATAAAATACAGGTAACTGAAAATGTATCAAATTTAATTTTGGATAAAATAATTTCTAACAGTGTATAATAAATTTAAATAAAGGCATGATTTCTATGCTTTGTATAATGATCTGCCTGCAAATTAAAAGTTTTGGATCATGATGCATATTTTTGAGCACCGATACCAAATCTTCGGTAGTAGACTGATTCAGCAGCTCGCTGTGTGGGATTGACATTGTGCAGGCTTTTTTGGCTTGCCTTCAGGTTGACTTCTTAATTCTTTTCAATTCTTCTCCATATTTGGTTTTCAGTTATCCCTAATATGTGTGGGCTGGAGTTTTTTCTTTTTATTTTTTTTGTTTGTGTTATTCTTTGAAAAGGTAGTAGGGAATATGTAGGCTAGGGAAAATGTAGGCCCTCTCCGGAAGGATACGCAAGAACTGGTCACCCGGGACAGCGACAGAGCTGAGGTACTCAATGACTTTTTTGCCTTAGTCTTCACAGACAAGGACAGCAGCCGCACTGCCCAAGACGCAGATTGCAAAAGAGAGGATTGGGAAAACGGAGCACCGCCCACTGTAGATGAAGATAAAATGAGAGACCACCTGAGGAACCTGAAGGTGCACAAGTCCATGGGACCTGATGAGATACATCCGCGGGTCCTGAGGGAACTGGCAGATCAAGTCGCGAAGCCACTAGCCATCATATTTGAGAAGTCGTGGCAGTCTGGCGAGGTTCCTGCCGACTGGAAAAGGGGAAACATAACCCCTATTTTCAAAAAGGGAAACAAGGAAGACCCGGGGAACTACAGGCCAGTCAGTCTCACCTCTGTGCCTGGCAAGATCATGGAGCAGATCCTCCTGGAAACTCTGCTGAGGCACACAGAAAACAAGGAGGTGATTGGCGAGAGCCAACATGGCTTCACCAAGGGAAAGTCATGCCTGAAAAATTTGGTGGCCTTCTATGAAGGGGTTACAGTGGCAATGGACAAGGGAAGATCTGCTGATGTCATCTACCTGGACTTGTGCAAAGCGTTTGACACTGTCCCACACGATATCCTGGTCTCTAAATTGAAGAGACATGGATTCGATAAATGGACCACTCAGTGGATAAAGAACTGGCTGGATGGTCGCACTCAAAGGGTTGCGGTCAACGGCTCTGTGTCCAAGTGGAGAGCAGTGACGAGTGGCGTTCCTCAGGGGTCGGTACTGGGACCCGTACTGTTCAACATCTATGTCAGCGACATGGACAGTGGGGTAGAGTGCACCCTCAGCAAGTTTGCTGATTATACCAAGCTGTTTGGCGAGGCAGACACGCTGGAGGGGAGGGATACCATCCAGAGGCACCTGGACAGGCTGGAGAGGTGGGCCCAAGCCAACCTCATGCAGTTCAACAAGGCCAAGTGCAAGGTCCTACATCCGGGTCGGGGCAATCCCAAGCACAAATACAGGCTCGGTGGGGAATGGCTGGAGAGCAGCCCTGTGGAGAAGGACCTGGGGGTGATGATTGATGAGAAGCTCGACATGAGCAAGCAGTGTGCGATCGCAGCCCAGAAGGCCAACCGTATCCTGGGCTGCATCAAAAGAAGTGTGGCCAGCAGGTCAAGGGAGGTGATTCTGCCCCTCTACTCCGCTCTCGTGAGACCCCACCTGGAGTACTGCATCCAGCTGTGGAGTCCCCAACATAAGAAGGACATGGACCTGCTGGAGCGCGTCCAGAGGAGAGCCACGAGGATGATCAGAGGGCTGGAGCACCTCTCCTATGAGGAGAGGCTGAGAGAGTTGGGGCTGTTCAGCCTGGAGAAGAGAAGGCTCCGGGGAGATCTTATTGCGGCCTTCCAGTACCTAAAGGGGGCCTACAGGAGAGCTGGGGAAGGACTTTTTACTAGGGCATGTAGTGATAGGACGAGGGGGAATGGCTTTAAGCTGGAAGAGGGCAGGTTTAGATTAAACATTAGGAAGGAGTTTTTCACTTTAAGGGTGGTAAGGCACTGGAACAGGTTGCCCAGAGAGGTTGTTGAGGCCCCGTCCCTGGAGGTGTTCAAGGCCAGGCTGGACGTGGCCTTGGGCAACCTGGTCTAGTGAGAGGTATCCCTGCCTGTGGCAGGGGGGTTGGAACTCGATGATCTTCAAGGTCCCTTCCAACCTAAACCATTCTATGATTCTATGAATAGCCCTAAACATTTGGCTACTGTGACCTCATTTTTATAAACTTTTTATAAAATTCTAAAATACAAGATTTCTTGTTACCATGGTTATTATAAAGTTAAGTGAAAGTAGTCAGAGTTGAACAAGCTGTTCATATGACTTAGATTCTCACACTGACTCTGTTTTGGGAGTTTAGGAAGACTCCGATAAGTGAATGACAGGTAACTGATAATGATTAGTAATTAGCTGCCCACCGGTTGGTAGTAGCCCCCAACCAGCCTTTTCAGGTTGTTTTTCTCTTTCTTAGGCTGGATTCTGAGCTTAATGCACTCTCCGCAAGTGGGGTTTACCACTAGTCTGAATGACGAGGCCAGTGCCATGAGGCCAGGCCAGAACAAAACCTGCTCATTTGCTTGTGGTTTAGTGTGGTGCACAGAAAACAGAAATATTGTGGGGTGAGACTGAGTTTTTCCCTGTCTGTAATAGCAACTGAAAAGTGTCAGGAGAAGATCAGTCTTTTGTCTCACCAAGAAATTTGGCTGAAGGCTTCAGCTTCTTTCACCAAAGCAAAACAGCCCACCTACTCTTGGGATTGATTTTTAGTAAGCCCTGGTCAGCAAGCAAATAACTAAGTCCATGATATGGTAAGGAAGGGGAAGGAATTTTAGCTTTATTTATCACCCATTGGAAAAGTTACTTGAAGAGAAATGGGAGTGAAGAACCTTAGTGCAGCCTCTTTGACAGCCCTGGTGCTGATCACAGATGAAGAAGACAGGCCATCTCTATAGGGAGTGCCAAAACTGGCAGGATTTTTTGTTTCTTATCAGAAGGTCACAACGTAGTGGGGTGATGTATTACGTACAACTGCCATATGGCACCACTTGACAATACTGTTGTAATTAAAAATAACACCTGAACACCATAAGACTGCCATGGATTTCAAGAATACGTGCTTTCAATCTATCCTATTTGCAAGTTTCCCATCACATTTCATCTGCTGACTACTTTCACTGAAAGATGAGCTATGATTTTTACAACATGTATTCTACAGTAAATTACTAGAAGTACTAAAATACTGAATACAGAAGGTAAATAAACAAACATATTTCTTTTAACACAGCCAGTAATCCCTGTACTGTAAATTCTGTCAAGCATAGCAAGAGACAAGGTATTCCACGGGGAGTATTTAATCCCTTTCGAGATAACTTTCTTAGGTTAGACTTAAATGCAGCACATAAAATGTTAATGCAAGTAATTCTGCTTTTATTGTTTGTGAATTATTCAGTTCTGAGTATCTGCCATGTGTAGTCTTCAAGTTCACAGGAGAATCTTATCTAACTACTTTGACAGTCCATCATTAGAAGCTTTAAGCAAGTATAATGTGCTCAAGTACCGTAAGTCAGCTGATTATGCTAACAGCTCAAAAAGAAATATTTGTACTACAAAGGTCGTTAAGAAAAAGGTAGTTGTGTGTTATGAAGAAGGAGGTGTTTGCAAACCACAATTATGTCCAGTAAAGTAGATTATCATGCAAACGCCATAGTATTGGAGTCTTCTTACAGTGATAGTTGTCTTGCCTCATCTGAAACATAGGCTTCTTTTGAATGCTTGGGATAGCATGCAGGTGTAAAAGCAAACATCCACATACAATCCTTTAAGAATTAGACAATCTCACCTAGATGCTGCACAAAATGATTAAAAGAGTTGAATGATCCAAGACTTGACTTAGCAAAAGAAGAAATAGTTGAGTGGAAACAGAAGTGGTGCAGGCTGGGACCTGTGTTTCACCTTTCCTGTCTTGTCCTCTGTTTGTCTGCTTGTCTTTTTCTTGAGGATGGAGATGACCTACAATTGAGTGTGTGTTGTAGTATGTGACATTGCACACTGGGGTCTTGGGACAGGGAATGTATGTTAAATCATGCCCTTGCAGTAAGAGTACAGAGTATAATAGAGATAATAAGGGTGCTAAGAGGGTATGGATGTCATCATGGTTTTTCTTTCTCTTGTAACAGTCATTTGTGCAACACAATGACAGAAATAATTTGGCATATAAAGCAAAAGTGCATGTGGATGGATAGATTTCCAGGAGAAAGATGTGAAGGGAAAGAAAAGGCAGAGTGGAGAGAAGTGTAGAAGGTTATAAAAAGAGAACAGTTTTGATACAAAGACTATTTCATATGGAAGGAAAAGTGACCCTGAAATTTTAAGGAAATGATCTTAAAAATATTTTCATATCATTACTTCGTATTAAGGATGGGCCAACTAAGGGGGAGAGCAGTAGCAAGTTGGGGAAAGTTTTCAGGAAGTAACATGCTTTGATCCACTTCCATGCTGTCCTGGTTTGAGCAGCACAGGACTAATTTATCTTGTAATGATTGGGAAAACTGAACTTTGAGAATACTCTAGCGTCTGAATATACTTTATAGCCAGCTATAGTATGTGAGTTTCAAGGTCTCAGTGTTTTTAAGCTTGCCAGGAGTAGGGATGAGGAGGAGCGAGACCTGGGCACTTGGCCCAAGCCGGCCAACAGGATTATTTCATGCCATGAACGTCACGTTCAATATTAATTATAAAGTTTGCTGCAAAGTGCCCTCTCTCCCTTAGTGGCTGCAATCCAGAGAATTTCTTTGCCCCAGTGCCAGACCCCTGAGGCCTTCCCTTCCTCTCGAAGCCGTAGCACTTGCCGTGTCCAACATCTGCTGTCCACTGCTGGGAGTGCACAGCTTCCTACTGATAGAATTGGCTGAGTATAGTCTTTGTATATTTTATACTGTTATCAGGATCAATATTGGTTCTTTAGTGTTATTAATGTTAATTATCTAGTCTTATTCTATTAAATCTGTTTATATTTCAACCCCTGTGTTTCCTTGTTTTTTCCCTGATTCCCCTTCCCGGGTGGGGAGGGATCATCAGATGATAGAATAATTGTCTAAACAACAATAAATTGTTGTGGGTTTCTCAAACCGTAACCCATGCCTAGTATCTTAAGTTTTATTTTGAATGCAGCATTGCGCGTAGCACATGACACACTTATAAAAGAGTGTGGTCATAATGACTTGTCTCTGAATAGAGAACAAGCCTTTTGGGCAGCTTTTCAGACTTCCAGGGGTCTGGCTGTGTGAGGTGGCTCAGCAGTATGGACGGCTGATCGCTTAATACCACTCTCCATGCAAGCCTGCTGCAGTCAGCCCTACTACAGCAGGGTTCAGCTTGTTACAAAGGCAGAATGTATTTACTTTTCAGAACAAATGAAGACCTCAATCCTTTCAAAGGGTACCAAACTATGCGTACCACTCGGTGGCGTGCATCCAAGCCTGCCCCTGCTTCTCTGGAAGCATGACGACATTTTGGATAGTCAGCAGGAGACAGGCTTAAGCCTCAGAGAGCTGGAGAGGCTCCAAATATGAAGTATAGGTCACATTGTTTTAAATTGCATTCAGTAGTCTACTAAAGATGTTATCTGTACACAAACCTGGTTTCCACTGCATCCTTAGTCTATTGCAAGAAATTTCCCTGTTCATTGTATACTGCATGCAGGTACTGGATTCAACTACCTGTTTTCTATTTCTCAGGTGTCACCATACACAAATCTCTTTACATATGCAGGCTCAGGTTTCTTACGTGGTTCTAATTTCTCAGTATCTGAGTTTCTCTGAATAATTACACAAGGCAGCGAAAGGGGAAGAGGACATCACAACTCTGTTTCAGGGCTTTTTTCATGCAGACACTAACTAACTTGAATATATTTTCTGGATGCTCCTCATTATGCCATGATGCTCCATCTATGTTTCACATAGTGATTTTACATGGTGGTTCCCTTGATAACTGGAAGTAGATCTTCAGGAGCAGCTTAAAGGTAAGCAAAATTGCCAGAGGCACATGCAGTAATTGCTTTGTTCTTCAGAGGGCTTAAGAGAAGTGGCAGACACTTAAATGAGAATCTTCTTATCCAGGATTTCCTATGAAAGTCAGAGATGAAAAAAGGGGGTAAAATAGACAAGTTTCCTTTGAAAACCACTCAAAAATGCTTCAGTACACAGTGTTATTACAAACCATTGTTACAAGTCATTTGCTAGGGATGCATGAGTGAGCTAGAATTATTTCTCTTGGTAGCATCTACTATTCAAAAAATATTGGACAGTATTTGGGTGTGAAAAATTTATAAGGACATATGTAAGGAAATATGACAATATGATAAAACTGTAATAAGGGAGTGGCAACAGGGAGAGTACTAAAGGGAGGGAAGGTCATAAAGAAGACATGGTTGTTGTTTTTGTTCTTGCATTGACGTTTATAAGCCTCTCAAGGGACTTGACAGAAGCGTACAAATTCCTTGAAGCTCAGCATCATCCCTCTAGTACAAAAGCAGCAAGGGGTTCTTGAGAAAATGCATTTTTGGTTGTGTAAATAAAGATCGCATGGGTGCGGTTTAGACTGCAGATGACTTTGATAATGCAGTGCATGATAGCCTCTAAGGATTGGCAGACTGGAGGCTGTGAAGAGGTTAACAGCAGCCAAGAGGGGAGCAGAGGCTGGAAACTTGTGTCAGGAAGCGTAAATTCTCTTCTGAACTATGAAAAGTGTGCAAGTTTTCTTCTGCAGTGTCAAAGAGAGGCCATTAGGTGCTACCTGACTGTAACACAGTGCAAGGTGTTTGTGTCAGGCTGAAAAAAATCTTCAGTGATGGCTTTATAACTTTAGTGAACTCAGTCTTCATTTACAAAAGAGAAAAAAGTTTGAGGATACACTGCAAATGTGATGTCACCAGTTTTTGCACTGCAGCTAGTCCTCATGCAAGTTTCTGCATATGCTTTTCCTATTGCACTTTGTCAAAACCATACACCCCATGAAAGAGGATGCTGTCATCTTACCAATTATGTAGTATGAAAAAAAACTGATCCCAATGTCTAGATATGTTGGACCTTGTTAAATACCCTTGTTTTATTTCAAGTTTTCTTTTCACTGTGCAGTTCACTCTAACTTTTTTCCTGTTATCCATATATTGATAGAGACACTCATAACATTATTGTCTTTCTAGGCACACAATTTCGTTGTTTGACTGCTTTTGCCTTTTTTTATTATGCCTTGCCTCTTGCTCTATGGCAGGGATTGGGTGTTACTAGCATTCGAAATTGCCTTCAGGAAATGTGCAAATTGCCTGAAGAGCAGTAGAAAGATGTTGCATCCATTCCTTACTGTAGTTGAGTAAGATAACGAGGTCACAGCCTCTACCTTGAGTGTCACCTTCAGCGCAGTGCTGGGGGCTGGTGCGCTTTTCAGATGGCTGATGCGATTCTCGCGCCTTTGAACGGCTTGTGCGAACTAGCAAGGGACAGGGCTGTGGGTGTTGGTGGACAACCAGTTGCTCAACAAAACACAGAATGTACACTGGTACTGGGGTGGGATGAGAGCAAATTGGCGTGTTAAGTGCTTAGCAAGGTTGGAGAGTCAGCGTGGGCTGGTGGAGGGGAGCTGGCCCGTGACTCGGGAGACCTCATGCCTGTTTCTGGTTTCATCACTGGTCTGCTGGGTATCTGTCACCTGCAAGTTGCTTTTCCTGCCTGCGCTGCTGCTGCTTTGGCAGTTTATGTATCCTCTCTATTAAAAAGGAAGCTTTTGGAGGTATGGATTGTCACAGACTGTGCATATACACAGTTCATTTGTGCCTTGCTGTCAGGTCCTGTGCTGCTGTTAGCTGTCAAAAATCCTGGGGACTTTTAAACTGTCAAAACCTTTCTGTATTCCCCAGCAGAGTATTTTGTTGTGGCCATTCCTGTTTCGGAGTTTCTGCCTGCGTCTTGCCATTCTCTGCAATTACCAGCTCTGCTGCACTTATTTTTTAACACATACAAAACTCCCTCATGAATTTTTGCATTATTGCTTCTTACCTTTTTTTTCTTGCTCCTCTCCTCTTGGGAGTAGAAGTGTCTCCCTCCCCAGAGGCTTATTGCTGTGCTTGCTGCCTACTCCCGTGGCTCTTCTTTTGAAGGATTATCACAATTGACTAGAAGCCTTTTGGTTAGGAAGCAAATTAAAATGGTAGCCAAAGACCACCCAGGTTATAAAGTCTTTTACATCCTGGACACAGATATATCCAGATCCTAATGACAAAACCTGCTGTGTGGGGAAAGGAGCCATTGAGTCTGAGCTGAGATAATTTGATGGAAGTTGATCCAGTTGTTAATGGCCTTCCTTAAGGTAACTTAATTTGGGGACTGGTTGTTTCCTTCACTTGTGAAATGGAGTGTGGCGTGAAATGGAGTAGACAGAAAATAGGTAGGAGAATAAGAAGAAAGTGGGAAAGGGATTCAGCTCCAGCTGGGGAGCCTGTTTTGATTTTGCTTTGAATTTTCTCTTTTTTTTTTTTTCCCCCCCTTTTGGTTGGCTTGACTTTCCAGAAGCAGATTTTAATTTAATCTTGAATTATTTGTAGTTTAAATATATTTCAGTTATCATCAGCTGCAGAAGTACATAGAAGGCCAAAATAAATAAATGTATTTTAAGTTCACTGATAATGTAAATCCTGGGGGGAGAACTATCTCATTTTGAGCAAGAACGAATTAGTTTTGAAATTTTTGCTGAACTGGAAATTTGAAAATAATTATCTTTTGGGTAGATGTGCAGTGTTTTGCTTTGAGGCTTTTAACACTTGATTTTAAAATGAATGGAAAGGAACTGTTGAAACAGCAAGAAACTTGTCTTAACAGCACAGCTATATGTTTGATACAGCACTGGAGTCTTAGAAGTCCTGTCTCTCTTGCTGGGAACTGTAACTCAGTGATTTTACCTGAACTGGAGAGTACCTCAGGAAATTTTAGTTTCCAGTTATAATGACATTTATTAGCTATTCGAGTGACTGCTCTCTCCATTTGATACTTAATGCTTCCTTAGAGAGTTCCGGGACAAAGGTGAGAGGGGTGAGGTTTTTTATTGTTGTTGTTATGGGTTTGCTCAGTGTTGAATCTGATTCTTTCCTTAGTTAATCAAATAGTCTGCTGTGACAGTTCAGGCTTCTCAGGGAAATGCACCTGATGACAAAAGTATTGTACAAGTAGACAAGCAGAAAGCTACCTGCAGGTTGGAAATTTGTGTTGCCGTCCCTACAGCTCATTGCTTCAAAAGTGAAAGGCAAGGAATTACTGAAGGAAAGAAAATATGAAATTGTTAATAACACCCAACTGTTAGAAACCTGTCTGAAAATAGTTTTGGGAATCACGTGAAAAAGTCTATTCTGGCAGCGCATTGACTGCATGTGTAGAGGAAAGAGAGATTACTTACATATTATAAGGCGTTAATTGGCAGCCATCTGAGTGAAGTATTACATTTGGCATATAAAAAATGTCCCTTCATAGACAGTGGGTTAATATAACTTTTCAGGTCTCCTCAAAAAGTTGCTGCTTATAGAGTGAGCTGGTTATGACTCCTGTAAAAGACGAAAAGTGCGTGTTCCCGCTTGGACCAGGAGATAATATGAAAGTGGTATCTGTGGTGCACAGGCTGGCTTTGCTTGCAGAGTGAACGCATCCTTCCTTGACCTTCAGACACCCAGCTAATTGAAAGCACTTGCAGAAAGAAAATGGTCCTTTCACAATAGATCAAGCAAGGATGGCAAGTATTTTTCGGCCACTCTGTAGTGGTTACTAATGGAAAAATAACAGCTCAAAATAATTTTTTAAAATGCTTGGATAGAAAAAGCATAACAAAGAAGAACCTATGCATTTATTGAGGTAGTATGAGTAAAGTACACATTATCAAGATACCTGAGCTAGAGTGGTCCAAAGCTGGAATTTCTGTTCTATGGGAAACCTGGGGAGTTGGTATCTGAGCTGCATCTGAAGCAAACAGCAGATTTTTTGAAAGCTTTTTGAAACCTTTTCTTGTTTAGTTATTTGAAATGAAAGTATTTACTAATGTGCATATGACATAGTTTCTGAAGCTTTAAAGCTGAGTTTTCAAAATCCGTGAGATTAGGAATTAAGGTATAGGGTTCCTTAGTAAACACGGTCCAGATTTCCAATGCCCCCACAGTTTGATATCACAAAAGTGAAAAACAGCGGTACAGCAAAATCTGCCCTGGAAAAGCAGACTTGGAAAGCCCAACGACTATTAGGTTAATTGTCTGGGAACTGTCTATATTTTGTTAAACACCAATGGCAACTTAGATATTTTTAGAAGGCATTTCAGGTTCGATAATTCCAAATTTTCCAGTTAAATCTGTTTCACCTGAAAATTCCCAGTGAGCTGTACTCAGCATACTTCTGTAGCATTTGAGTTTGTCAGAACTTCATGTTTTATGAGTTCATAAAATAAATTGCTGTATCTGTCTTTATTAGTGTACAACTTTTAGCCCACTAGTTTGAGTAGAAATCTAATTCTGGTGTTTTTGAAAGTTGCTTATGACTACTTTTGAGGCACATCAATATCGACATTAGTTCAGCCTTGCACCCTAAAGAATTAAAAGTAGAAAACTGAAGATGTCAATTTTCTCATTATCTGAAGCAGAGGCTATGTTAGCTTTAATATGGAAACCATAAAGCCAGCTGACGGATAGTGATGTTCTCTCTTTAGTGAGCTGGAGAATGTACAGTTAAGCAACTTTTTTTCTTATGGGCAACAACTAATGGGAAGGAAAAAATGCACTGAAGGTATGGAACAGAATAACTCAGGATTTAGGAGAAAAGGTAGAAAACCCACAAAAACACTTTTAGGAAAATGTAAGCTAACAAACTGGAACGCAAATTAAGCTTGACAATAGTCTAATAGACATGGATTCCCCCTGAGGTGCTCCAAGTGGCCTGCAGGTCTCTCTCATTCTTGTGCTGTTTTCTGGCAGGCATTCTTACTAAGGCAAATTGGGCTTTTCACAGGAGAAAATAATTCCTATGAAGATTTCAAAAAAGCACTCTAATATAGATTTAATACATGGACTTAGTGCCTCTTCAAGGGGAATAAATGTCTTACAAATATTTGAAAATACTAAACCAAATAATAAAGAAAAAATACTAAAAATAGATTATAAATAGGATTTTCCTGAAATGAAATGGAAGCTGAACACCAGAAATAATTTTTCCTTATGGTAACCACTAGTAGGCAGTAGCATAATTCACAGAAGTTCACAGAATCACAGCCAATGGGAAGTTCACAGAATTGTCCGGGTTGGAAGGGACCTCTGGAGACCATCTAGTCCAACCCCCTGCCACAGCAGGGACACCTACAGCACGTTGCACAGGATGGTGTCCAGGCAGGTTTTGAGTGTCTCCAGTGTGGGAGACTCCACAACCTCTCTGGGCAGCCTGTGCCAGTGCTCTGCCACCCTCAAAGGAAAGAAGTTCCTCCTCATGTTAAGATGAAACTTCCTATGCTCAAGTTTGTGCCCATTACCTCTTGTCCTATCACTGGGCACAACTGAAAAAAAGACTCTTCTCATCTACCTGGCACCCTCCCTTTAAGTATTTATAAGTATTGATAAGATCCCCCCTCAGTCTTGTTTTTTCTAGACTAAAAAGCCCCAAGTCCCTGAGCCTTTCCTCATGAGAAAGATGTTCCAATCCCCTAATCATCTTTGTAGCCCTTTGCTGGACCCTCTCCAGCAGTTCCCTGTCCTTCTTGAACCGGAGAGCCCAGAACTGGACACAATACTCCAGATGTGGCCTCACCAGGGCAGAGTAGAGGGGGAGGTACTAATTCATGTGATAACAGAACAGTAATTATTATGGATGCCCATAAAAGCATTGTGTCTCACATTTAGGTCATTTACACTGTGGTGCTGACATTTATATGGCAGAACTCATGTGGAAAAACAAAACAAAGACCCAAGACCAAAAAAACTATGACCTGGGGGGACGAAGCCTTTCTGAATAGTTGCATTCTGATGTACCCTAAACCACTAGGAAACGTACAGCAGGTCCTGATTTTCTGTCATTGCCTTCCTGCAATTTGATTTTTGTTACAGATGCTAACAAGAGAAGAATTCAGTCCTAAAAACTTAAGTCCTGAGGTTAATCTTGTATCACATAGAGCCCTTGTATCCATTCCAGCTTCAGGATAATGCCTACAGGTTGCTATTGAGCCTTATGGTTAGAAGGCTCTTGCAATCCTCTTCCTGGGTGGTGATGATTCTTTCCCCTCCCTTGCAGTTAGTCTCTGGCTTTGGTTGTTGTTTTACAGGTTTTTCTTGTTAAATGTTTCCCAGCCAGGCAATGAATCATCGTGTGCCGCTTTGTTCTGCTTTCCACTGTTCTGAGGGCTTGTTTATTTATTAATAAGAACAATAACAAACAGAAATGCATGGCTTTTTCATAGTCATTATTTGCAAAGCACATTGTTCCAGGCTGCCTTGCACCTGTGTCATAAATTAAGTCTGTAACAGACACTTAACATACATACAATGAATAATAAAACTAGTGTTTGCTTGGGACCGAATTAAAAATAATATATTTGCACTCTTTGTGGATCAGCAGCTTTAATATTTGGCTGAAGTTCTGAATAGGACAATGAAATCCTTTTATCTCACACTTAAGCCATTTATTTTACGCTGATGTTACTCACATTGCAGAATTTACACAAGATAAAACAAAGCAAGCTCAGGATCAGAAGAGCTGTCCCTGCGGAGAGGAAAAAGGTTATTTCTAAGTTACCACATTCTGGTTTAAACCAAACAATGGTGGGAAGGTAGAAAGTGAAAATGGATTCACATCAATATTAAGAATTAAGAGTTCACGCAGCAAAGTTCAGGCTGGATGAAATTCATAGCCTAGCTGGAGAATTACAATAAAACTGTAGTTAAGGAAAAAAAGATTGGTCTCTGCCACTGACATTTATGACTGCAAAAAAAATTAAATGCTCTTCTACTCTGTAGAACTCAGCTTCGAGCTGGCAAGGGACCCTAGAAATATTGGGAACTTGTCATAAACTCTCTAGGCTAGACTTGGATATGGCTGGAAAGTTCAGTGCTGTTATTAGTGTGAGAGAGAGAGAACTGGGAACTGTTTCATTGTGGGAAACTTTCACTTCTCAGATATAGTTTGGAGAACAAATGCCACTAACAGTGGTTGGCAAAAAACATGCTGGAGAGATGACAGCTGGCAGATTTAATCACCAAATGGTCTCTGAAAGAACAAGAGGAAGGTCCTGTATCAGGTCTATTTTAGACTTTTAGCAGGGGCATTGCAGAAGGTAACCTTGGACCAACTGACCACATACAGAGAGTTTAAATTAAATGGAAAATAAAAGTCTGAAAGGATATGCATATGACAGTCTGACGTTAGTTGAACCTAAGTTGCTCAAGGGTATGAATAATGAAGAGGCTTTGCTTTTCTTCAAATCAAAGATAGAACAAAATATCTAGACTCCATATTCCTAGAAAGAGAACAATGTTTTTGGAGACAGCTCCAGTATTGACATCATTCATTCCCACAAGAAATTGTGACTATGTTAGCCTGCTCAGCATCGTCTGGCAAAACAGATAAACGGTGAATTATCAAACTCTGTTAACAACATTGAATTTATTCAGATTGTAAACATGAGGGTTGGCTGTAAATAACTGTAAAGGACCTCATTGCTGCTGATTTGGGGAGAACCTGTTCCCATTCCCAAAGCTGCCAGCTTTTTCCTTACCCAGGTGAATGCCTCTGTGGATATTAACTCATATGAAGGTTATGCTCGGAGGCAACATTGAATCATAGAATCATTTAGGTTGGAAAAGACCTTTGAGATCATCAAGTCCAACCATTAACCTGGCACTGCTAAGTCCACCACTAAACCGTGTCCCTGAGAACCACATCTACACGTCTTTTAAATATCTCCAGGGTTGGTGACTCAACAACTGGGCAGCCTGTTCCAATGCTTGACAACCCTTTCAGTGAAGAAATTTTTCCTAATACCCAACCCTTTCCTGGCACAACTTTAGGCTGTTTCCTTTTGTCCTATAGCTTGTTACTTGGGAGAAGAGACTGACCCTCACCTTGCTACAACCTCCTTTCAGGTAGTTGTAGAGCGCAATAAGGTCTCCCCTGAACCTCCTTTTTTCCAGACTAACAACCCCAGTTTCCTCAGCTGATCCTAATAAGACTTCTTGTGCTCATTTCGTCTGGTATAGAGTTAATTTTCTTTCTAGTCCCTGCTGTGTTTCAGATTTGGTATGAAAGGA
This sequence comes from Pluvialis apricaria, assembly GCA_017639485.1. NCBI lineage: Eukaryota > Metazoa > Chordata > Aves > Charadriiformes > Charadriidae > Pluvialis > Pluvialis apricaria. Next base: position 42,038,906 of record CM030008.1, on the reverse strand, counting down.
ATGTCAATAATGTGTATGGTTTTAGTTGTTGCTAGTTGATATTTATGGTATTCAATGACTTATTTCAGCTTCCTGTAGAAGCTGAGAAGGAGCATAGACAGAACAATGGAATGGCCAATGGAATATTCCATACATAGACGTCATGCTCAGTATATAAATGGGGGTTGACTGGAGGGTGGGAATCCACGATCACTGCTGGGGTTGGGCTAGGCAACCAGTTCACCAGGTGGTGAGAGTGACTTTTGTCTTGTATATTCTTTTACTGTTATTGTTGTTACTGTTATTTTCATTTTCCATTATTGCTCTGTTAAACTATCTTTATCTCAACCCATGAGGTTTTCTTCCCCTTTCTCTTCCTTTTCTCCTCCTTCTCCCTATCCTTCTGGGGTGGCAAAGGGGCAGTGAGCGAGTGGCTGCATGGTCCTAGCTGCTGGCTGGGGTTAGACCATGACACTTGTGCTCTAGACCCCTCACCAGCTTTGTTGCACTTCCCTGAACATGCTCCAGCACCTCAATGTCTTTGTTGTAGTGAGGGGCCCAAACTGAACACAGTATTTGAGGTGCGGCCTCACCAGTGCCGAGTACAGGGGGATGATCTCTTCCCTAGTCCTGCTGGCCATACTGTTTCTGATACAAGCTAGGATGCTATTGGCCTTCTTGGCCACCTGGGCACACTGCTGGCTCACATGCAGCCGGCTGTTGACCAACACCCCCAGGTGCCTTTCCACCGGGCAGCTTTCCAGCCACACTTCCCCAAGCCTTTAGTGTTGCATGGGGTTGTTATGACCCAAGTGCACTTGGCCTTGTTGAATCTCATCCAATTTGCTTTGGCCCATCAGTCCAGCCTGTCCAGATCCCTCTGTAGACCCTTCCTTCCCTCAAGCAGATCTACACTCCTGCCCAACTTGGTGTAATCTGCAAACTTACTGAGGGTGCACTCGACCCCCTTGTCCAGATAATTGATAAAGATATTAAACATAACTTGGCCCAATACCAAGCCCTAGGGAACATCACTTATGACCGGCCACCAACTGGATTTGACTGCATTCACCATAGCCCTGCCATCCAGCCATTTTTTTACCTAGTGAAGAAGATGCCCATCCAAGCCATGAGCGCCCAGTTTCTCCAGGAGAGTGCTGTAGGAAAAGGCATCAAAGGCCTTACTAAACTCTAGATAGACAACATCCACAGCCTTACCCTCGTCCACTAAGTGGGTCACCTTGTCATAGAAGGAGATCAGGTTAGTCAAGCAGGACCTGCCTTTCATAAACTCATGCTGACTGGGCCTGATCACCTGGTTTTCCTGTATGTGCTGTGTGATGACACTCAAGATGATCTGCTCCATGATCTTCCCTGCCAGTGAGGTCAAACTGACAGGCCTGTAATTCCCCTGATCCTCCTTCTTGTAGATGGGTGTCATGTTTGCTAACCTCTAGGTAACCGAGACCTCCCGGGTTAGCCAGGACTGCTGATAAATGATGGAAAGTGGCTTGGTGAGCACTTGCACCAGCTCCCTCAATACCTTGGGCAGATCCCACCGGCCCCATAGACCTTTATGTGTCTAAGTGGTCACTAACCATTTCCCCTTGGATTATGGGGTCTTTGTCCTGCTCCCTACCCCTGTCTTCTGGCTCATGGGGCTGGGTACGTACAGAAACTCTGGTCTTACTAATAAAGACTGAAGCAAACAAGGCGTTAAGTACCTCAGCCTTTTTGTCATCTTTTGTCACTATGTTTCCCCTCGCATCCAATAGAGGATGGAAATTGTCCTTAGCACTCATGTTGTTGCAAATGTATTTATAGAAACATTTTTTATTGTCTCTTATGGCAGAAGCCAGATTAAGTTCAAGTTGGGCTTTGACCTTTTTAATTTTCTCCCTGCATAACCTCACGACATCCTCTTTCCTTTTTTCCAAGCTTGTTTAATTTTGATTACAGTGTTTCCCAAACTGTAGTTTGTGTCTGCTTTCAGATAGGGCCTGGGGTCTTTTTACTACTGCTTGCATGACGATGGGGGGAAAAGGTATAGAAGAAGAGGAAGCGCAGGATGTAGAATGTCTTTCAAGGACTTGACAATCTTTTCTTGGAAGGCTGACTGTAGCAGCAGTGAGGCTTGGACAGCTGTACGTGCAGAGTCAGCAGATGTGCTGTGTATTGCTAGGACATATTGCGTGCCTTCATGCCTCTGAAAATACCTGACTGAGGCAAAGCTTATCCTCACAGGCACTAAAATGCACAGGTATTGTCCAGATGTGAGTTTTATGTCTGATAGCAGGTTAAGGAAAAGGGCTGCTCTGCTGCTTTTCTAACCTGGGATTGCAGGTGTGATACAAACCTTATGCAAGTCCTTCAGAGGCTACATTTTTTTCCACCTTGCACACATGAAAAGGCTAATTAATTATCAAACCAGCTGGCAATAATTCAAGCACCTGCTCTCAGAAACTTAACAAGCACAGTATAGAAACTGCTGTACTATATCACTCAGACTACAGACAACCCTCCCATACATCTTGGTTTTAGGTAACATATTTTTGTACAAAGCATAGTGCTGGGAATCCTTTGGTGTTGGTGCTTGGGAACATTTTCTGCTTTTCTAGGGCTCTGTTCCCTGGTGCAGCCACATACTGCTCCCCTGCCGCAGGGTGGTGGGACAGGCAGGGAGGCCACCCTTGGCTGGTGCCACCGGGCTGGGCAGAGGGGTCCATGCCCAGGCAGCCGGTGGCTCTGCTCCTGCCTCCCCACAAGCCGTTGTGCGACCTTGGATAAATTTTTCATGCTCCTATTTCTCCTTTTTGTGCTACTCTTTGTTTTGTTAGGCTGAAAGCTCCCTGAACTTTATATTGTTCCCATATGCTGTGGTGAATACAACAGATCCCTGAAATCTTTTAGGCACTCCAATTTCTACCGTGATGTGAATAACTGCTAAACTAAGCTCCATATGATGCCATTATTTTTCAAATACAATTTTCTTATTGAAGCAAAGTGCAACCAGTGCTTCAAAAGGCTTGTGTGCTGTGGCTCTAGTGAGGATATTGTCAGATGTCCCTGAGAGTTTTTATAATTCTCCTGTTTTATTTTTTTGCTAGTAAGTAGCTATATAGACACAAGCTTTTCATAACAGCCTGTTGCCGAAAGGCTCTGTTCTTACCGACGGTTCAAAGAATACTTATGTTTGCATATTGGTTTGCATCAGAAATAGGCAGCTTCTCACCTTGGATGCTTTATACTTGTCATATTGCTGCTGTTTATTAAGATAATTTAGTACTAAAAGAGATTTTTAAAGATGTAAAAAAAAAAAAAAAAAAAAAAAGCATAATGTTTTGTAAAAGACTAACCAGCAATTTTCTTTTTTAAAAAAGCTTTGCCTGTTGTTAGAAAGGTGGTGAATAAGGAAGATTTGCCTTATCTCTGATATGGTAGGAGTGCTAGTAGCTATTAGTACACTGCATATATACATTCGTCAGAGATTCTGTGGTGCAACCTGTAGTGCAAACTGGTAATTTTCTGTAGGGAAAAAGAAGCAGGCGATCACATTTTTTTAAACCCACAATAGCTGCTTGACAAACATGACCCAGTAACATTTAAAAATACTATTACGAGATAGTGTAGCATTCAGAGAACGTGTGTTGGGTTTTTTTCCCCCACATCTATTAGATTTCATTGCAAGCAAAGGGGCAGAAGAGGACTTTCCCATTTGCTTTTGGAAAACAATTTCAGACTGATGTGAGTGAGAAGAAAAATATTTTCATTTGTGTGGCTATAATTTTGCCTTCCTATAAGCAAGTCTAACACAAGAAACCCATACATTTTTCACATACTAGAGGCTTTAAAATTCTGTTTAACAGCCATTTGCGTAGTTACTGAAATAATGTTGAAATTTTCCTAGTAAGAATGTGAGCTGTATTTCTGTGGATCAGTGTTGCATAGGGGAAGAAAAGAGTCCAGCAACACTAGATATATGTGTTGAGTTACAACATCGTGGAAGGAAACTCAGGAAGTAAATGAATGATAGTGTTGGCCTTTAAGAAGGCATAATTAGTCTGGAAAGTGACCACCTATTGAGACTTGTGGTACCAATTTGTCTCATGGTTCTACTGTTTTTGTTCGGTGTCTGACTGCAGAGTCAAAAAGAAACCGATGCGCATGGGATTTGATTGTTTGTACATAGGGTGGTTAACAATGCTTATTTTTTTTTCTTCTTGAAGGAAGCTTTGATTTTTAGAACACGAAGCAAAATCTTTAAGGTGCCTCATGAAGAAAAAATTCTCCAAATATGTGGATTTTAAGTGACTACATAGGTATCTTGTGTTTTATTAGGGAAAGCAAAGGAAGAAGTAGTCCATTTAATTCCACAAAGAGATCAGAGGTAGAATATACTAAAAATAAGGAATCAGAATAGTTACCATGTAGGCCAGGCCAGGGTGAATGTATACCTATAACATCACCCACTACATATAAAGTGTGAAATTCGGGTGCAGATAAGATAGACTTACACATTTAGAAACTTGCGTTGACTGTCCTAAATCCTTAGGATGTGTTGACTGTTAAATGTGAAGGCTTCTGAGTTTTTAACTTAAAAAAATCCTTTATCTTTGCTAGCTGCCCTGATAAATCTTCTTCTGCTTTTTGGTTTACTTAACGCTTCCACTATTGTTTTGTAAGATCCTAGGATTCATCTGCGCAAACTCTAGTTTTGCCTGTTTCTGAGCATTTTCTTTATGATGCTTGTGATGTTTGGGTGTCCTTAATGCAGTAGTTCCTACAGTTATGATTTACAACAGTGTTAAGTAACTCTTTTGCACTACTCTGTCCCTTGCATTTTGCAGAAAAACAACTGTAATAGTTTGAAGGCAAGTAAAAAAAGAATGAATTTAAATAGTTCTCTTAAGTTGTAACTTCTAGGGACCCTATCAGAGTATTTTGCTTTTGTGAGGTTGATAACGCAACATCTAGGATAAGAAAATCAGAAAACTGAGGAAACATTTCTTTTCGCTGCTCCTCATAAGTCAATTAGTGGAAGCATTTATTCCATGTGAGATTATTTGTGTTGACATTTTATCCTATGGTTAGTTAAATACCAGCCGTTTACCATTGTAATACATCATTTGTACAATTTGGTATCATTGAAGATAAAGGTCTTTACTATTCTTTTTTTCTACCTTGCCTCTGTTGTGCTGGGCTGTTTCTTGGTCATGTGTAAGACCTTTGGATTTATGACAGCAAAAATCAACAGGTTCCTGAAGAGCTGTGGAAAGAGAATAAATTCAGGTGTTAATCTCTTGCACATAAATGCCAAGACTTAAAACAGACCATCAAGGCATAAATGTAAGATTACATAATAAATTTTAATCATTAAAACAGCTTGAAAGAGGAAGGTACCACTTCTCCTCTTGCACAACTTTTGTGGTTCTGACTGGAATGAGTCTTTTAACACTCAACCTTCATTAACTTGCTGCTTTGAGAAATTTCCAAAGTCTGGGAGACTTCTTGCATCAAGGTACATATGAAATAAAATTCTCTTTCCGTCAGCCTGTTTCTCTAAACAGAAGGATCAGATTTGTGGTGTTTCTTTGTGTTTTTGAAGCAGGAAATTGCTGTTTCATGTCACTGTTGTCGCCACTGACTATGCATGGTAGGAGAAATACAGGGACCATGGGAAGAGAAGTTAATGAAGTATAGAGGTCAGTGGTTGGTCTAGGAATGGTGATATGACTTTTATGCTCATCTTGGATGGGATAAGACTGATTTTGTGTGTGGCATCATCTAAAAAACTTGCAACTATGCATTTTTCTTAACCAGATTTGACCATTTTGACGATTTGCAGATACTGAGGGAGATGGGCTTAGGTTTCTTGTGATAGGTTATCTGGTTTTCTGAGTGAAGACTCAGTACCATGTAGGCTGCTGGAATCGGTGACTGCTGTGAAAATTCCCTGTACTGAGTTGAGGGATGGAGCCAGGAAACCAAATACCAGCCTTTTCCCTTTCCTCACCACTTGCTCCATTGCTGCCCAAATTCCCAGCTATAGCCTCATTCTTTTAGTGCTAAGGTAAGTTAGAAGCATTTTTTTTCTAGAAAATGGGGATGTGACTGTGCACTTTCTGTGGTAGGCCCAGCAGCACCAAATATCTGCAATGTGCCCCAATGAGAGGGGTGTTGGTACCAAGTACTTCTAGGTTAAGGAAAGAGGATGCAGAAAAGATTGGGAAGGGTTTACTTCATCCCAAAACTTCATTTGTGAAACACAGGGTTTTTTACAAGCTACCAGGTGAGGCTATTGACACAGCGTGTTACAAAATTGCCTCATAAAATAAAATGCTTTGAAATCTTTTGCACAGTTAGCAGATGGACTAATTAAAGAGCAAATTATTTGTAGTAGATAACCAGCAGACAGGTCAAAGCAAGGTTATCACAAGAGCTGGGTATGACTTGTAAAAAAATGATGAGTGTTTGCAGAATTTGTGATAAGCTGTGTTTCTTAAATTGAATCTAGCAGTTATCATGAGCACAACACAAATGCGTGTCTTTGAAAATAGATTTGAAGGTAAAAAAGTAGAAAACAGGAGAAAACTAATGAGGGATACTACTTTGGGTGGGGTTTTTTTCTTTTTTCAATGCCTTTTTTTTCCCCACACCTTTTTTCCCCATTGCCAATAGCAGCAACTGCAGCATTGTGAGAAGTTAATAGTGCATAAGATTTTGGTTAGAGACTGGTGGTTTACTGGCTGAATCTTGACACGGTCCAACTCTGCTGTCCTACTGCATAATGGAGTTCAGTAACCACTTAGCTCATTAGTGGCAAGCTAGGATGTTTCTTTATAGGGAAATGACCAGAAAGTGAGGAAAGAAATGGTTGAGTTTGATGGTGTTATAAAGAGGACAGAAAAAAGAACAGGTAAGAAAAAAAAAAAAACCCAGAGGGAAAATAAATAAATAGAAAGATAGAACAGTTACTGTACAGAATAAGAAACTAACAGTGATGCAAAATGCAAAAAAGGAAGAAAATGTAGTAAATTTAGGAAGTAAATTGATGCAGAATTAGATGGGAAGCACAATCCTGAGGCAAAAATGAATTCTATTTTTGTGATTTTGTAAAGCTTAGTGCGAAAAGGAATACGGTAAATTGTCTGAGCTGGGCTGCTGGATATTAGAGTGTGGGATACTTGCACTGATGTTCACAATGAGCACCTTTTGAGGGTATGCTTGAATATTGCAATGATTGGTGCTTTAAACCCAGAAATCCTCTATGGCCACACTGTGTATAGAGCTATTCTGCTTGTGGTAATCCTGTTTGGAAATTACTGTTCCATTCCAAAATGTACGTGCCTTCCCATTTCTCCCTATGAATTGCCATTTTGCCTTCAAAACTGATTGTTTTTTGCATTGGTTGCCAGATATTTTCCAACAAAAACTGCTTGGGATATTATTTTCCTGAAACTTTCATAATATAATGGTGTCAGAGAGTTTAAAATAGAACCACCCTTCAGATCCAGATTTCTATTTTGCTGACTTTCCTCTTTCCTTACTTGGTTTTGGCCTGGAATGAACTCTTGTCCTGTGCTAAGTCTCCCTTGAGCTTTTCCCTGGGAGGCAGCACACTCATCTGTGTGATGCCCATTTTACAGACTCTCTGCAATCCAGGTAATGACTATGTATGTTCTTTGAATCTGTAGCCAATCCAAATGGCATAGCGTTTCCCAATTTTGTGTAGGATATATTTGAGACTTGCAGAAACAAGGAACTACTTAGGACAGATATCCTGATGCTATTTCTTCTCAATTACCGCACATGCATTTTTTTCATTCTAGAAGTAATGTACAACAGTAAAGCTGTGCCTATTTAGGCAACGTGGCTTTTTGTTTCCACTGACCCTTTTTACACTTTATATAAAAGCTAACACAAAAACTCCAGAACAAAACATCCAGTTTTAATTTCAAAACATCAGCGTTTATACTCGAAAAAAACCCACAACAATGCTGAAACTTTAAAGCATATAGATAATGGTTTATGTATTGTTCATAAAATGAGAAAGCAAACACTGCTCCCAATTTATATATCCAATCAAAATATTAAATTATATTGAGAACTAAGGATGGTAGACAAAGAGCATGTTTATGCAGCCCCAGTCAATGCCTGGGATACAGTGAGCTTAGATTAACCTGTGTATTTCATTAATGCAATAGTTTGAGGGCAGCTTACCTTGCGTGGCATGTAGAAGACGGCAGTGAAGGATCAGGATTTGCAGACAGCTGTGCTGCATGTGCCTGAGCATCCCAAGGAACCAACATCTGCACTTTACGAGGAGGACAGGAGAGGGGCATGGCTATACAATGTGCTGGCTGGCAGCTGAGGTGAGGCGGTGCCGCGTTGCCACCGAGCTTCTGGCTGCTCTGCCGGGACCTCATCCCCGCTGCCCCACATTACGCAGCTCCTGACTTCTGGCAAGGGGGCATCTACCAGCATGCGCCTGCCCTGGGTGCAGGGAACAGGCAGCCTCCCCCAGCCCCATCCTCCTGCCCTGTGCTGTGGCGGGGTGGGCACCAGGATTGTTTGCAGAAATACCACAGACCTGTGTTTGCTATTCACTTTCTAATTTCTAAGGTACACCTTATTCTGGGATATGCCTTAGTTAGTCAGCACTTCTCTATTTAACCTTAAATTAAGTAAAAACTGCAATAGAAGGGAAATAAGAAACTCTTTATATAAACACTCATGTTGAAGTGTAGACACGCTGACAAAATTCAGGCAGCTCAAAATGAGGTGACACTCTGTCCTTAATTTGTACCAGTGGGAAAAAAGATGTGAAAGGATGTAAGTCGGGCACAGAGTATCAGCTGGGATTTGTGTTATTGTGCAGGTCCAAATGTTAACAATGAACTTAGTCTTTGAAGTTTTCAGAATAAAACCTCTTAAGGAAGTTAAACATAAATCCGTGCTCTGTAAAAATTTTACTTTGATAACAATAATCAGTTTGCATTAATTAACAAATGTAATTTAATTTACTTCTCCATTTTAGAACATTTATTCTGGGTTGCCAAAATATTTTTTTCAGAAAGCTTGCTAAAGAACATGCAAATATAGATGCACATACTGTGCATCTTTATATGGTTGCACTGTGGCAAGTTTCTAATACATTAAATACTGAAAAAACTTCAAATTTCCTTTGGGCATTAAATCACATTCTGGATTAAAAAATTTGCAAGTCTATAGTCTCTTTTCTTTTTGGCTAAAGGTCAAAGCTAGTTTTTACATATGTAAATAAAAGTCATCAAACAAATAACTATGATAAATTTTTTTCTTTGCCTCTGATTAAACCATTTTAATTTTCTCCTTTAATATGCCTCAATTTACTCAATGGTTTTTATCCCTCTTAATTTTCTTGTCCAGGTTTAAAATCCCCAAACAGGGATGTGTAGTAAAATGTTGACTTGGACTTATCAATAATACTGCAATACTAAGACGCAAACCAAGGATACTTAATGTTATCAGTTTAACAATTCACATTTTAAGTAGTGCTAGCTGACTTAGTATAGGATAAAACATTCCAGCTGTTTGCTTTTTTTTTAATAAAATAATACCTTAATTTATTTGTATTCCACCAGCATGAATACATTCATTGCAAATTGCATGCACATAAAAGGGAATCCATTTGTAAACTACATAATATATTAACAATAAATAGTATTTGATCTAATACATGATGGTAGTGCATTTCTTGTTAAAACTGCAAGCCTTTACCAAAATGAAAACAAACTCTTATTCTCCTTATAAATATTTTAAATAATTTTTAAGTACATGTTTCATAACAAGTATATAAAAATAGTATTTTTAGATAAATTAAGAGGTTTCATTTACATGACAAATAACGTGCAACAACTAACCACTCTCTACCAGCTCTATTTGGTTGATTGTCTAGATGACATGCAGCGATAATTGTCCCTTTGCCTTCACAGAACTGACAAACAGACCAGCAGGACCCACGATAACCTGAAGCAAACAGTGCCATAGATATTGTTTGGGAACAACAGTCAGACACTCAGGGAAAACCTTTGCTTCGATGAACAAAAGCCACCCATGACAGTTCTTTTGTCCTAGACTTCCAGCTGCTCTGACCCTCAGGGTCTTTAGACTATCACAAAAGTCTGCCAAACAGACCAGTAAGTTATATCTGTATACAAAATGCTTTGCAACATGCTTCTAGAATCTAGAAATTTTTTTTTCCTGTAGTATGAACCGGGAATACCTTCTCTTACTTTCTATAAATCTGAATTTTCATGTTTGTAAGTCTCCATGATCACCAGAGAAAAGGTCAAATAAAGCAGTCATGCAGTACTCTCTAAATTTAAAACTGGCAGCTGTGGAACATGCTTCGAGTACCACTTCACTGTTTCTTATTATACGTCTATGGCTTGGTAATCTTTATCTTTAACATCCCTTGTGCTTGTCACGATGTGTATTGGGAAATCTGGGGTCTGTGCAGAAACTACTCCAGCTGTTCCTTCCAGGTCCCACGATCCTGGCAGGTTCTCAAGGCTTAGTGAGCTGATTGCTCCTTGACTAAAGCTACCTTCCTCAGATCTGCTGGGGAGCACGAGGTGTAACGACGTCTCTGATGAAGAGCATACTGAAGAAGAAAGAGTTGCTGAAATAGACTGAAGAGGAGTCAAGGTAGTGTCTGAACGGGGAGAGGTGCATCTTAAAAACTGCAAATTGTCTTTCTGAATTACCTGATACTGGGAGGGGGAATTATGAAGGCCCTGTGTATAATAAAATTCACCGTCCATAGAATTTTGCAGGTTGGGTTCAGTTCTTTGGGGACTGCTGCCTACAGAGGACAGATCTGTATTCCAAATATCACATAACGTGTTGCCACGACAAAGTTGTGCTTTGGTACAAGTAAAGTTCCCAGCTTGCATGTGTGTGCAAGGTTGATGCGTAGTCCAAGACATTCGAGACTGCAGACTATCCATGGTAGGACTTCGAGATATGCCGTGCACAGCACAGAGCCCTGGAGGCTTCTGGGATGTGAGCAGGTTCTCCAGAAGGTGCATCACGTTCTTCATATCCTTACTTAGTTGTGAGACTTCTTGAGTTAAAGTTGTCACCTGTTATGGCAGGGCAAAATATCACAGTATTTATTTATGTGGTCATGCCTGAAATGCACATGTACGTACCCTTTTTTCCTTCTAATAATATCAGCTCTGGTCTGTGACACAGTGTCTTTACTTTTAAAGAAATACACTTTCCTAATAAATGTGTGGGAAATAGTGCATCCGTCTACCTTACCACAGCTACATGTTACACTTCCTGTGGCATATTGAAATAATTAAAGCAACTCAATAAAAATGTATGATGGAAACACCAAGAGCATAATTCACCTGATGTAAAATGATATTCTGTATATAAAGAATGGCCTTAGGGTCAGAACTGAGATGATTTCCAGTGGCAACATGGCATCAATAGCTTCTTGATCAATCATTAAATGTTTAATGCATAAACCATTTTTATTAACCAATTTTATACTGATGAATGATATAAAAATGAGGTCTTGTGAAATCTTGTTCAGAAATATATGTGTGAAATATACTGCTGTCTTCATAGTGAACCAAAAGAAACCCATACCCGAAGTTGTTGAATGCAAGTAGTAGTTACATGAAAATCAGGTGGACTACTACTAAAATCAAAACAAACAAAAAAAAAAAGAAGAAAAGAAACTGGAAACTCTAAAACTCACTTGCTACCTCTAAGCATTTAAACAATATAAAAGCCTGTGAAACAGTTTTCTTCCATGTGATTATGTTTATGCTTGAAAGGTTTTGCATATGACACTGAGACAGAGAGTAATCCATAGCATAGATTACTCTGGTGTGTGTGCAAAAGGAAGAATCATATTTTCCATTAGACTTTTTTTTTCCCCCGCTAATGCTGAAACCACTGATGGCATCCAATTAATTACATGAAGGCTTTAATCTCCCCAGATTTGCTGGTTCGGGTGGGGATCAGATTCACAGGTTCTGAATTTGTGTTTTAAAGTAAATTGTTATACGAACATTAACGGGGACATTCATTTAAGATATTATAAGGCCATTTTGGGAAATTGAAAAGCCTAACTCAAAACATTTTTATGCGACCCACTCATCATTTCAAATGTGTTTGCCTTTCCTTTTTCCTTCTTAAGGAAAAGTTTGTAGGAAGCTAAAATCAGTCAATTATTTTTAATAAAGAGAAATGAACCTATTGAGAGGTAGAAATGAACTTTGTCTCCATGGTAGCTAATCAATCTATTTTAGGTCAAACCACTGTCTTACTGTTAAAATAGAGTTGCTTATACTGATGCTAGGGAAAGTACTCTGTTGAGAAAAAGACATGACTTCACGTTTATCTTCAGAAGGACAAACTACCTGTCAAAAAGAAAAAAGGCTAATTTAGGGGGCCTTTCTTTGCCCTGAAGTAAAGACACCACCAATTAGGTACCCTACACAAATAAATTTTCACGTAATCAGAAATAGAATTTTCATTTTTCTGACAGGATAGTTCCAAACAAATCTATTGAAAAGGCTGAAAAAGACATTTCAGGCTGTTTGACTGTGTTATAATTTGCCCAGGGAAGTGGTTGGGTCACCATCCCTGGAGGTATTTAAAAGACGTGTAGATGTGGTGCTGAGGGATGTGGTTTAGTGGTAACTTGGCAGTGCCAGATTAGCAGTTGGACTTGATGATCTTAAAGGTCTCTTCCAACCAAAATGATTCTTTGATCTTACACAGGGCTTTACTACAGGCATGATAGCTATAAAGAAATTCCAAGTTAGAAGGAAAGTAGGAATCTCCAATAACAGCTCCTATGCATCTATTCCTTTATCTAAACTAAGAGTTCAAACCCATCCTATTGTTTAATAATTTTGTAATAATCACACTACCCCTGGAGGGCAAATGCTTAAAGGGAGGAAGCTCTTGAGGGGAACATTACAGGATCTCTCTCTGTCTTTCTTTCTACCTCTCTTTCTTTCTGCCTTGTTAACTCAAATCATGGTAGATAGAAAATAAGCATGAGATCTCCTTTTGTGAGCTGAGATTAAGTCTTGAATGCCTGGTAGCTCACTTGAACTTCAGTAAATGTTAGGGATTAAAATATGTTAAGAAAGTGATTTATGAACAGGCTTCCTGTGGGGTCAGAGCAGCCAGAGAAGGTTCTCGATACTGTCAAACTAGGGAAACACAATGTGATATTTCTAAACAAATCAACCACGCAAGAACTTCTGTGCTCCATTGGGAACTGGGGGATGGCATTGCAAAATCTCCAAAAGCTGCCTTGGGAAGAAAGCGGGAAGAAGGACAACCAAACCCATGGCTACCTAGATTCAGTGGTCATCAGGTTTTTTAGGACCATCACAGTCCCCAACTCCTAGCAGATAAAGCAATTTTGTTTTCTGTGCCTAGTTTCCCAACTTGCACCCATTTTAAAGATTTTTCTGCATTTCTGCAGATTGGAAGATTGATACTAGCTTATAAGTATGCACCTTACCCAAACTATGAATGCTGTGTGAAAATATCTGCAACTTTAAAATATCTTGTTTGTTTTGGTCCATATTTTTCTCTTCCATTTCTGATTGCTTAAAGGCTTTTTAAAAGTTTAATTATCCTTTAACATGTTTCTTTTGTTAATTCATTGAGACAATACAGCAAAAATGCCAGTGTCAGTACTTGTGACAGTCCTGAATTTGTTAATTACAACTTGCTCTAGTGCCCAGATACTATTTTTGGTACATCAGCTAGCTCTTAGAGTGCTGCCTTCTCATAAGCTTGCTCTCGCACAGTCATAGGAACTGACCTGATAAGCCAGCCTTTGATGTATGCTTTGTTTCCAGCAGTATGATAGTTTAGGATCCAAAGTTTTTATGCCAAACTTCATTAAAAATTGACCACTATTCAGTGAAATCTATTTGGACCCATACTGCTTAACACATAGGCAAAGCAAATACGCAATTTTCTGGATCTTTTAAAATGTTTTCTGGATTTTACAAACTGTTAATCTTACCAGATTAAACCTCCAGTATCTGTACTACTATTAATTACTGCTTATGTATTATTATATTTATATACTTACATAGGATACTGTTACTGTTACTATCAATACTATACTGTTTATGCTATCCTTTCTACACCCAGCAGATTCTTGAGAAGATGCAAATAAGCAGGTGTAACAGGGAACAATAGTGTTAAAAATTTCACAGTGCTCCAGAAAGTGCAAAGGAACAGAGATTAAAAGCAACAGAAATTTTATGCCTGTGAAACAGAAACTGAAAGCCGTACAGTTTCCTTCTGAGCGAAAGGACTAATTCCTTGTGTGCTGGTAAGGTTGTTCTCTTTTCAGGAGTTCAGGGATTATTGCTAGGCAGTACAGCTCGTTGTACAAATGGTTCCCGCTGTGCTAGGCAGACAGCTTTAAAATGATCTGTGAGATCCCAAATATACTTGAAATGCTGCCTTAACAGTTTCTGGGACTTGAAAAAGATACTGCAATGTTTCCTGATATAGAAGCTGGGATTTATACAGATTTAGCTTGAATTAGCAAGAGGTGCTTCTCAGGCTGGTCAAAAGCAATGTGCTGATACCTTCTTAGCAGGTAAAGAAAGAATATCTTTCAAAACAGAGTTTAAAAAAAACAGGGTTTTTTTTAAACATATGGACTTTAATAATAACACTTTCTGATTTAATAGTAACGCTTTCTGATGCTCTGACCAATATTTAGCACCAGTATTAAATTTGTGCAGTTTGAATACTTTGTTCCATGCAGTTAAGTAGGAATGGAGGTGATTGTATTTAAAACTTTCCATAAAGGTGATTAAAAGCTCTGTATAAAGTACGATGATGATAGTGATTATTGCTTTGTTTACATGGTATTGGCTAAACAGGTTTCTTTGTTTTTCCTTTATATATTCCAGTATTTACATTTTTTTTAAATGTTAAATTTCTACTAGAATTCCTACCTCTCATCGCTGTTCCTGGATAAATCTGGAATAAGCCTTTTGTTTTCTGATTAGAAGCCTAATACATTGGTATTTTTTTTCTCTCTGTGGATTACTCCCTTTTGCAGTTCAAACTTCACCCAGACATCTTCCTCCCGTGACTCTTTCTGAGCACCCGAAGAAACGAAGAAGAAAATTTGCTACTTGACAAATGAAGTTGCATTTTGGCAATGCAGGGAAGCTGCCTGCCTTGTGCTGCATATGGCAGCTTCTCTGTTCCCTTGCTTGGTATTTCATTGCTTCTTCTATTCTGGTGCTTCATAAAGTCAAGGAGACTTTCAGCCAGAATGAGTTGTCTTTCAAGGCTCAGATTAACCAGCTGCTGATACTCTGTTTCCCAGTAAGTGCATTGTTGAATGAATGAAATGAGAACTGAGCTGAGACAGACTTTTCACTGATTGTTGATCAGCATCTCTGTGGCCGTTGGTATTATGGTGACAGACATTTCTGATTTAATGGCACTTTAGGAAAAAAGCTATTTGCAGAAGGAAAAAAAATCCAGTGCAGCTAATCTGGGTTCAGGTTAAATATATAGGATTTGTGTCAGTTTCAGTGAAATAAATCCAGAAATCTGGAAGGCTGTGAAATTGCCTTTCTCATCTAGGAATAGAAGAAAATTTGCTGGTTTCTCTGCTGACTCACTAGCCAGCTCTCAGGTAGTTCCAGGGCAACCAGTCTGTCTGGGTAAATTAGAACACTAAGATTATTGCTATTTGCTATTAAACAAGTAAGAACAGAACAGAAAAGTGTAAAGGACTAGATAATTTAAGTATATTCAAGTCAACAGGGCTCCCATGAAATTCAGTCTAGAAATAGGGTTCCAAAAGTGCAGTTCTAATAATAATTTGTGGCTCTTTGTTGTCGGATGTGGATACTGCCTTCAGGTTGGCATACAATCAGGACAGTGTTAACATGATGGTGGCAATATGGAAACCAGGTTTGTAAATTACTGCTTCAAGAACTTCAAAAAGTATCAGGGACAAACTCTGACTGACTTGCTGCTGACTGAGAGCAAGTGGAGGATCATGGAAATCCCAGGTGGCTGGGAGAAGAGAAGCTGTTAACATGTACTCTTGAAAGAAAGCCTGAGGTTGTATATATGATATCTGGCAAAAATATTAAGCAAACAATTTCTGTAAGCACCTAAAGGAATAGTTAAAAGAGAACAGGCAACATACATTTCTCAAGAATAAACTGTGGCAAAACAGTGTAATTCTCTTCTTTAGCTGAAAAGCTAATTTAATAGATAAGAAGAAACTGTAGATGTAATGTATATCTTGTCAGAATACTTCTCAGATGTTACTGTCTGCATGACGTTATTCTAAACCAACTAAGAAAATATGACTGTGATGTAACCACGGTGAGTTGGATTCGTACACAATTGAAATGGTTTATGATCAGTGGTTTGCTGTCATCCATGGATGTTTCAAGCCATTCTTTTTAGCAGCTATCCTGATCTGTTTTTATTTAATGTTTATTTTTAATGGCTAAATGGAATTCATGTTCACTTTTAAATATCAGTAATATGAAATTCAACAAAGATAAATGTTAAAGATTACATCTGAAAAGAAAATGTCAGAGGCATGAGTATAACATTCTGCCTATGCAGAGTATTATACAAAAATGTCCGTGGAGTTTTGCTGAATCAAACTTTGCGGGCATTAATCATGCTCCCAGGATATAGCACAAGCATTTTTTTTAATTGGGCACAGGAAAGGGGTACTCTTTACTAAGAATTACTTAGGCTGGTGCAGCTTGATATCTTGTACTTTGTCAGTGACTTAAAAAGATCTAACCAAAGACAATCCAAAAGAAAATGCTACCAACAAAGAATTTTAGAAAATGTGTTGGGCAAAGAAAGAAGGAATTTAGTTTGTTGAGATCTGCCGGAACAGTATGTTCCCAGTGTAAATTGGTTTTAGCAGGAGAATGGCAGTCAGCTTTTTCTTATACCTTCTAGACATAAGGGAAAAAGCAGTGAACTTACATACCAACAGAGATTTACATTTAGATGTTGGGACAATAGATCTTTTCAGTACAGAAAGGTT
The DNA here is from genome assembly GCA_017639485.1 of Pluvialis apricaria. NCBI lineage: Eukaryota > Metazoa > Chordata > Aves > Charadriiformes > Charadriidae > Pluvialis > Pluvialis apricaria. The sequence goes on along the minus strand of CM030008.1, from coordinate 42,021,832 downwards.
TTGAAATGACTGTTAGAGAGTTAACTGGGTAACCATTGTCATCTCTCATGGTAGTAATTTTTTTACTCAAATCTGAAGTCAGTTTTTGGTGCCCAGTTGCTTTTTACACTGCATGGCTTCCTCTTTTGATTCAGTTCTTTGTCTCTGGTGCCTTTCCACTGAGGAAAAGTGCAAGAGAGACACCACAGCGTATAGGACCTATGCCATGTATGTGTCGTATGTCCTGCTTAAAAAAGAAATTAGCCTAAGCTTTAAAGCATCAGCCATTTCTCTTACATTCATCTGCCAATAGCTTTTAGCTAACATTAAAAGAAAGAAAAAAATAGCCGGAAAGACTACTTTGTAATCATCAAAGTACACAAGAGCAGAGAGAGAGAGACAAAACAACAAGGTAAGAGTTCTTTGGAAATATGAATGTTAATGCTAAAAGGAAAATGTATTTTTACAAATCTCAGTAGACAAAAAATGTGTTTACTTGGTATTTATGATTTAGAAATCTCTTAACACAAATAGTAAAAGGGTTTATGTCTTGACTTTTATGTTGTATTTACGTAGCTAAAATCCAAAATGAATAATTAGTTGTAATTAGTTTTCATCATTAATAAATGTCATTAGTTCATTTTTTGCCACATTTTTCTTGATTCAAGGATGCTTTCCAAAGCGAATTATTGGGATGGCCTTGCTAAAAAATAATTTCTCTCATGTGATAATATAGTTATGAACTTGTTACAATGAACATGTTTCTAATTACTGCAGGTCAGGCGAGTTCTTTATATGCATTCTTAAGCTGCAAATTGAACTTCAACAGTACAGCTATGTAAAACCGAAGGCCTGATTAACTTTACCAAATTTTCTTCGTTGACCCTGATTATAAAAGGACTGTTTCCATCGTGTGCATATATTTTTAGTATTAAGGGATATGTTTTGCTTAAAAAAAAAAGAATGGCTTTTTCCCTGTCCTGAGAGGAGAAGGAGACGACTGATTTTTGGCAGCTGGATGTGAAATATGTTTTAAAATAATCTATTTATAAAATTTCTTTAGGTGATGTGGAAAATAAGCATATTTATTTAGGATTGTTCCTTTTGTTAGATGAAAGTGAAATATCTCTGTGAATGCATTTTCTCTGTTCTAAATAAGTGCCAAATGCTCAGAGTATTTTAAGCACTTGCATCTAAAAACCCCTAAATTAAAAATAGCTGAATTTCCACTAACTGCTCCAACATGCAGTTAAATAGAAGGCAATTTTCTAGTACAAAACCTGACCCTATTCATATTTCCTCATGTTTGTTTGTTTTTCAGTTGAATGGGAGAAATGTCAGTACTCTGTTCATTATACTGTTCTAGTACTGTAATTGTGGCGTCTACTGATGTGGTAAAGTAGGAAATCAGCCCCCAAATTCCGAAGCTGAAGGAGGCTGTACTGGAGCTGGGTCGCATATGGGAAAAACAGAGGACATGACAAAGAAGCAGCTTTCCACTATCTGAAGGGGGCCTACAGGAAAGCTGGAGAGGGACTTTTTGCAAGGACATGTAATGACAGGATGAGGGGTAATGGCTTCAAACTAGAAAAGAGTAGATTTAGATTAGATATCAGGAAGAAATTTTTCACTCTGCGGGTGGTGAGGCACTGAAATAGGTTGCCCAGAGAAGTTGTAGATGCCCCATTCATGGAGGTGTTCAAGGCCAGGCTGGATGGGGCTTTGAGCAACCTGGTCTAGTGGGAGGTGTCCCCGCCCATGGCAGGGAGGTTGGAACTTGATGATCTTCAAGGTCCCTTCCAACCTAAACCATTCTATGATTCTATAAGAAATCTGAGTTTCTCTGCATGCACTGCACAAGATGTGCTGTATATCTGAGCATGAAATTGTGTACCTGTGTTGTTGAGTGGAGAACATGTACATGTGCACTCTGCAAATTATGGGAGAAAAAATATGATTAAAATTTGGGTATTTTCTTATTTTTAAGTGTTCTATGTTTTAAATAATTCAGATTTGGGTTTTGCACGTTGAATTAAAGTAGAAGTATTTCCATGCTCTTTTCATCCAGTTGCATTCAAATGATAGAGAGCTAAAAGCCTAGCAGGGTACAGACAGTGGGACAGTGATAGGCAGGTGCTTTAATCTAGACTTATGGCCATCTGTGTATCTCGGAAAATCTGCTTAGTGGCTTCCTATTTTTACTTCTGGTCTCCTTAGTCATTATGTATGATTGCACCAGGTAAACGGTGCCTCTGAAAAAAGGCTGAATATTTAAGTAAACTCATCCAATCAGTCTGTGTAGAAAAATGCGTTGGAAAGATCAAGTTGAGTACACAGATCTCTGCAAAGGAAGGATACATACTTGTAAGGCAGAAGACCCATTCCTAAATTCTTGCTCTGCCTAATCTGGAGCAGGTCTTTGTTAAGCTTTCCCCAGCTCAGAAAATGTGCCATGCTGTTGGGTATTCAGTCACTTAATCTTGAAATTATTGCTTAAATAATTACATTTTTACAGGAGCGAGAACCTGAACCTTAACTGTCTTGCCTTCCACAGACTAAACATACTGAACTATAATGAAAGTAATACCTTTTTTATTCAGTGATTATTTAGACCAAGTGGAACGGGCAAATAGGGTAGGCGATTATGCAGTGTTATTCCACTTCACCTTGCAATACTGAACTAGAGGGAAATTCCCTTTTATCAGCTTGGATCTCATTCAGGCTCAAAATGAGAAGTGAGGTCAGGCAAGGGAATGAAAAAGCTGGGTAACTGGCTGAGCAGCCAAACCATGGAGCTATACAGTTGGAATTTGGGGTGTGTTCAAGTTTCTCTCACACTGCCTAACAAAGTACTGACTTTGAAGCCTACACTCCTTAGAGGAAGTCTGTGCATCCATTAGTCCTAAAGTTAATACATAACAAACTCTGAGAAGTGAAATCAAGGCTCTGTCTTCTGTTAGTCCCATTCTCAGGTAAATGAACTTTCCTTTGGATTATGTAGTAGATGTCATATGCCTAAAATACTGCCAAGAGCTCAACTGGATATCTAAGCTGGGCATAGCTTTTTTTGTAGATTTATCTCTGGGGTAACTCTTTTTTGCTTTGCTAACAACAGATTGTATTGAATGTCTGAATGGGAAGATGCATGTCTTTGTTCCCCCAATGAACAGCTGAAATGTTTTTAAGCTAACCAGTGAACTGTTGTAATACAATTGCCCTTCATGAAAGCAGTTATTTTTGCGTTTGTTGATTGGCTTTTGATCTCCACTGGAAAATGTATTAATGATAGTGTTCGCTGCTGTTGGCTACTTGTGACCTGTTTTCTCATATTTTCTTTTTCAGGAGGAGGTTGCATGTCTTAATAGAGAAGTTAGTTTCTAACTGCTGGTATTTTAACTACTGCTAGCAGTCTGCTGCAGCATCAGTCATAGTCTTCAATTAATGGTCATCATCAAGTGATGGGACGATGAAAGCACTGGGTCTACAAGTGTTGATCAATACTTTATGTAACAACAATAATCCCAAGGAACAGCTAGTGTATTCCAGTAAGGCTACTCATAGGCTCACAGGGGTAAGTACCAAGTCAGTACTGTCAGTTCATAAACTCCAGATGGGGCATGTTTGAATACATATAGAATATATAATTAAACAACCTTACAGTCATGCAGTTTTTTCAACATAAATTTTAATCCATGGGAGGACTTGGAGGATATCTGTCTGCCTCTGGGATTTGATCCCAGAATGTAACCTATGAAATCTAAATCTACACCAGTTTAGAATTGCTCCTCATACTTTTTTTTTTTTTTTTATGTCCCAGACCAGTATTTGTCAGCATTGTATGCCCATGCATTGTCACATTGAATCAAGAATTCTCATGTATACAAATGTTTCTATGTTTAAGACTCTTGCTTGGTCAGAAAGCAGAACACTTGTTTTCTTTGCTAGGGGACTTAGGCAGAAAACAAAATGTGAGCTTGGAAAGTAGGGAATACTCCTTCCAAGTACCGCAAGGCACCAACAACAATCTTCATCTTAAACACATCTGCACTAGTGTAAATGTACTCTATGTAACATACTCTATAGAGCGGGGAGTAAATTAGTCTTAAAGATACTGCAAAGTTGAATATAAATGTTCCCTTAGGTTCCTAGACTAAGTCTGGTGTGTTTTCCAGAGTGTAGAGTTTTCTGTAATCATTCATATAGCCTCATGTAACTCTATAATCGTCTATAAATTCTATAATGTTCTGTAATCAGAGAAAGGTATCTTCCTCTGCTATGACTAAACAGTAAGTACAACTATTTTAAGACTTTTTTTCAACATCATTGTGTTATTTGTATCTTCTGGTTGCATTATTATTAATGTCATTTTATCACTAACCAGGCTAGATGTAAATCAATTCAAGTGTTGCCAAAAGATGTCTAAACCTACCAAAACCTTGTTTGGCTTCCGTTTTTAGTACTTAGCACTCCATGTTGGTGCAGGCCTCAGTTAGTTACGCAGTGTGAAAACAGATTCTGTCTCACACACCAAGCTAGCAAGACTCCAGAAGTTGGTGGTACTCTTTAAATCTCCGGAGATCCTCTTCCTTTTACTTACAGGACTCCTAATACCTGCTCAATTGACAGAGACTATAGATGAACCCAATTCTACCACACTCCTGTGGAAAGAAGAGAAGGACCTGCTGGTGATGACTACTTTTTGTCTGACAACTTAATGGTTGACTTCTTTAATCAAGAATCAGTGGTTCAAATCCATCTCTATGCCAGGAGAGATTGCAGAAGTCTTGGGAGGTAAGCACCCCTTATTTCAAGTGAAGTGTCACAGGCAGCACACTATGTGAAAAAATGGACTGATTCCCCCATTCTCAGTTTTAAAGTAAAAGAGTGAACCATATTTGGAACAGTGAAATATTTGTCTCTGGATTTTTGATTCTGTTTCCCTGTGTGGAAACTTTAGTGCTTTACTGCATGTGGTCTTATTTTCTTTTTTCTGTTAGTGCGAGCAAGCAACAAAATGCTTAATATTTTGTTCAAATAGTGTTACCAGGGAAAAAGAAGATTGTGCATGGAGGGAAATGATCTTCATCATGTTTTTTTCTTCTTTTGTTTAACATACTACCCTGATCAAACATTTATTTAATGCTTTTCACTAGAAAAGCAAGGACAACCCCAGAACTATCACAGTTGAAGTGTTTGGTTAATCCACAAGATACCTGCCTTAGCACATCTGCCACCATGATGTATTTTCCAATTGCCTCTTGTGGATAACCACGTAATACATCTTCAAATTTTAAAGATACCTGTCCTCTTCAAAGTCAAAGGATGAATCAATATGACTTGTCTGTTTCAAAATATTACATAGGAAATATAATTTTCTGTCATAATAGTGTTGTCAATGGACATCTTGGAGATATCTTTGAGTTCTTTGACCAAGCCTTATAAAAAACTGTAGTCAATGAGGCATGAGAGTTTTCCCTGAACTCTACGGTCTGACATATAAATGAGGTGATGCATTCATAGTCACTAACTAACCATGCATGCACTCTTAGGTTAGGACATTTAAGTTATCTGACCAAGTTAACCTGACCCAGGATGAAAGATATTTATGCACCCAATACTTCATATATGGAAATAATTAGGTTAAGTGTACCCAATGTAGAAGGAAAAATAAAATAAAACTTGACATTTCTGGTGACCAAAAAGACCAGGAAAAAAGAAGTGAAGCTGTGTGGTTGGACTTATTTAAATGTTTCCTCATGTGGAATCATAAGAAATTGTCTCTGATACTGAAAGAGAGAATATGCTGGGAACAGATTTTAGTCTTGCAGTATAACTGTGAAGTTAAAATCTGATGGTTTCATCTTGTTAGCCACAGTACTGCAGTGGCTGGATATATGAAATGGTTTAGCTAGAGAACATCTCCTATTTGGTGTCAAATTGACAGCTGATTACAGGTTTGAAGTTATTAGAAGGGAAGAATAGAAAACACCACTGAACAATATTGGCCCTGCATTCCTCAGGTCATATTGCTTGAGCAGGAATGGATCAACTTCTGTTTCATTCTAAATAGGCACAGGAAAAGTGATTTGAAACATTTGATGTGAATATGAACATTACTGGATTTGTATTTCTTTCAAGGAAGTTGTCCAAAAACATAGCACTCACCAAAGCAAGAAAAGTTTTAAGAACGGGCTTGGGGAGAGAATGAGAGGAAAGAGAGAAATAGAAGCACATGCTGAAGAGAGTAAATCCTAAGAGAATTAAATACACTAACTATGCTAACCTCACTTGGTTGTTAGCTCTAGCACATGACACAAACTTTTATATAGCTTTCATGTAGAAAATTAATCCGGGAAGGAGTTAAAAGCCCCAAACTGCCTTAAATGTAGGAACCCCATCCAGTTTTGCAAACTCATCTATCACATATTTATCATATTCCCAAGTTTTCTGAGTTTTTTCCAGCATTCCTTAGATCATTGTTAATATCCTTCAACTCCCACAAAAGCTCGTTACCTCATTATTAAGCCTGCTGATCTGCTGTTTGGTCTCTTCTGCTTTGATAACAAGCACAGCAGCACCAATTTCGGCCTCTGAAAATAATTCAAATGCATGTACAATGAGAGAAGTATAATAACTTGGAAACAGCAATGCTCTTCTTACACTTATCTAATGCTTTAAATTTAAACCTAGTTTGCATTCAGATAGAATGAAAATAAAATCTGCTGTTTAATGTTCAGTGTATAATGTGTAAGAAAAATGTGATGAATAAAGTTTCTACTGCTCTCTTCGGTCTGAACCTGAAAGGACTGAAAATGACAACCCTGGTGCCAGCTGTGTGACATGTCAAGTGTTTTTAAAAATCATAGACACAATTAAGCTTCTATTGTTATTTTTATGTTTGGCTTTAAGAGGAACAAAACGTATTCTAATAGCCTCCATGCAAAAGGCACATAACTATGTGAGGGTTGTTTACTCGTAAAAGAGGGGATGTTGGATACAGTCTGAGCTGCATTAGTTGTTCAGCATTAGTCCACTGGTGTCCCCCTCTGTCTCCTCCTTTCTCTTTTTTTTTTTTTTTTCTCCATATTGATGCGCTCTACTTCTCTGGGATGCTGTTTTATCAAAGTTTTCAGAGTGTAGGTCATTCAAGGCTTCCTAAAACCTCTTGCTGTTCAAGGTTTTCCCTTTCTACTTCTAAAAATCTAGGTACTTCTGTACTCCTCCACTTCTGTAAATACCTTTAACAAAACCTGAGAGACAAGTTTGCATGTGGCTCTTTATGAATTGTTTTTTTATAATTTGGTATTAGAATGTTTTTATGTTGAATTTTTTCCATGTGTTTAGTACCTTCCATGCCTGAAGTTTTGGGAGCCTGAGTCTCCTGTCTGATGCTATAGTACTGCTGGTAAAATACAATGCAGTACTGTTTGCAAGCTGTTTATCATGACTGCCTGTTAGCAGGAAAACAAAAAATGGCCTTTGGTACTCTGTTGTATTTTTCTACACTACGAATTGTGGTACTGAAATGGTACTGAAAGTACCAATATATGTTAAATCCATTTATGCTGCTTCTGAGAATCAAAGAAACAAAGGGGAACAAAAAGCAGTTATGAAACCTGTTTTCTCTAAAGACTGATTTTCCCAGGCAATACTCACCTCCAATTGTAGGAGATAACCTGGATTCCTGCCTGAGCTGATCAGAGCTGAAGTCAAAGGTTTGGCTTTCCTCGTTATGGTTTCCATCTTCAATCCCATCAACAATTCTATTGAGAAAAATTGAAGTAATGGAGCAGTTTCATAAGCAGTTTCATAAAGATCACATTCATAATTACGTTGTCAAAATTACTCCTCAAGGGCGCGTTTTTAAGCAAAGGTAAATTTTGTACAACATTAAGTTTAGAAAAATGTAAAAACTATTATATTGGCATAACTTCTTGTGAGTTGCTAAAGATTAAACTTACTGTTAGAGGAAGGAATGTGAGGCCAAAGATAATTACATGAAGTTTCAAAATTTTCATGACTTCTGCAGTATATTTTTGGGTCCTGACAAAGCCTGTAGTGAATATACTTTGCTTTTCATATCTAAAGTAATGTTGCCATTCTTTCTTCCACACAAACTAAAGATGCTTCACTATGCTCTTGTGAAGTTTAAATCTCCCTGCATATAACAGTCAGACTCTTATACTAGGCTTACTTTGGCAGAGCCTAAGCCTGAACATAAATATATTTATGAAAGCATCTCTGTAAACCAAAGTCAAAAGTGTTGTTGCCATGCAAATAGCTATTTACAAATTCAGTTAAAACTAACTAGCTCAAGCAGAGCAATCTTGTTTGCAATTCGGTGTAGGAAGATGTGTAGACCAGCCTGCAATGTCCCAGTTACATTAGTATTGGTATTGGATCTAACTACTAGAAAAGGCATTTTTGTCAGTTATTTCTACTCATGCATTGCAGTCGACCCCCAATTTGCAGTGTCAAGAAATCCAAAGAAAAAGGCAAAAAAGCATTTTATGCTGGATACAAAGAATAGAAAACTGGTATCAGATGGATCTGATTTATCATTATTAAAAATACATAATTATGAACATTTTTTGTTTTCATTTATAATAAATTATGCTATAAAGAGAACTGTTTTAAAGTGAAAGAAAGTGACTCAGAAAACTGCCAATTGACAGACGTGGAGCATAAATCTCTTGTTTTTTTCCAGACACAAGATTCAGAATTTGTCTTACAGTAGGCAGATGAGTTAAATACTAATCTGGAAGGGCTAAAGCAGACAGTTCTTGGCCTCTCAGTCAATGGTGATAACTTTACAACGATGGAAATTAGACTTTCCTTCTTGACTGAAAATGTTTGTAGAAAGGAAGAATATACAACACAGACATATCTGTAACGTATTTGGATTGAAAGACCCATGTAACTTAGAGCTCTGTGCATGTACTATATATTCTTGTCCTTCTTGGCTTTTCATGTGGGTTTAGGGCTCTGTGTCATGTCTGAGTGTTCATGATGGCAGTTGGATGTTACTAGATTCAGTCTAATCTTAACCAGCCTCTGGGAGGAGATGAGACTCAAACTTGAGTGCTTGAGCTGCTCTGGCCTATACTGTTATCTGCCTCTGAAAACCTGAATGATTACTTTGTTTGAAATTTGCTATAAAACCTATTTAATGTCATCTGGCCTTACTGCTTCAAAAAGCAAATTTTAAACACCAATATCCCTTTTGTAGAGATTTCTAATTATACAAATGGCTAACATTTTAACTGCCTTTAAAGCACACAGGGGAAAACCTACTCAGACGTGACTTGGAATTTATAGGCGCTATATTCTTTAAAGTGTTTGAAGATTCAGACTAAAAAGAAACCATATTAGCAAAAGTAGCTAGATATGGAGAGCCAAAAGACAGGCTTCTATGTGGGAAATATGTAATGGGCAAGATGTTTATTCGTATACAAGGAACTGGCAGTGGAGTGACATAATCTAGTGAGTTGAAAGCATGAGGGGACAAAAGTAATTGGTAAGTCTCTCACCCCTTTCTGAATTAGCTATTGTACGGCCCTGAATTTTCTCCCAAAGGCAGACACCTCCACTCCTAGAAGCCAAAAAGTCGGAAGAGCTTAAAATGTGAGCTCTTCCATCCATTCGATCAGGGCTATAGTACACTCGTCCTTGTGGGTCTAAGGAGATTCAGATCCATAAGTGCCTCCTCCCAGGACTGCCATTATCACTTACACTTTCTTCCTTTTGATGCTCTTCTACTTCATAGGCGGTACCCAAAAAGTGATTGGGAAGACTATGACTGTATCCTAGAAGTTAGGATGCTGGCTTCTATTCCTTGCACTAAAGACTATTTAAATATTTCACCCAGTCTCTGTGCTTTATTGCCTTCACTGTGGTGTACAAGGAAAGAACCTGAAGCACCAGTGAAGAGTTTTGGTTGGCTTGCCCTAGGGAACATCCACAGCAGAACAAGTTTCTTAAGCAGACAAAGTATATTCTCTTGAGAAAGTATGGTTATACACTTCACAACTGCGCTGACTGGACATTTCAGCTAGAGTCCTGCCTTTCCCTTATGCTGCTGTTCAACACCAAACAAAAGCAATTATCTTAATTAAGGTCTTATTATCTCTTTAATACTTACTAAGAAACATTTAAGGATCTTTTAAAAGTGGTTTTAACTTGTCGGTTTAAATGTTCTGATAATATAAACTCATTTTGGGAAATAATATGAAGGTGCTTTAGCTGGAAAACAAAGTCTGAAAAACACATACGTCTTCAGCCAATTTTCCAGCCTATTAATAGGATTATTCTGCAGTTACAAAATTACGAATGGAAATAAGAAACAATAACATATGTAACAATACTTGTTTCACATTTGCTTTTGCAGCCTTGGGTGCCAATGTCTTGCCACCTATGTTCAGAACAATAATGAGCAAGATTACATTTCAGCAGAAAACATGAAAGGTAGCTTTCTCCTGAATTACCACTTGTTATGCAAATGATAATGACCTGTACTCATAGCTGACCTGAACCAGATTCATATGAGATCTATGAAAGAAATGAGAAAATATCCACCATGCATTTCAATTTTACTAGTGTAGACGCTGCTTTTCCACACATTACTTTCCCCTCTATTGACAAAAGTAAAATAAGTTTGTATCCTGTTCCTGTTTGAAATGTAACTGTACTGATCAAGTTTATGATGAGGAGGAAAGATTTCTGTATAGTCTTCCCTGTCCTTTTTATGAACGCAACCTTAGGGACAGATGCCTTGACAGAGCTAAATAAAAACTGGTCAAGCTGTGGCTATTTTGTGTTTGCAATGGCAAGTTGCTGAAACTACCACTTCTGCCTCCAGTGAATACAGGAAGTTCTTGAACATGTAAAACACTTCAAATTATAGAAACCAAAACTTGAACTGGGAGATCATCTGCTGCAGCTCCTTGTATGTGAAAAAGTGACTGTGATTTCTGTAAAGAACTGATCCCAAAACTCTTGGTTAATAGTAAATTATTACATTGCAGCAATTAAGAAAGATACATAAATCACCTTGCAAGTAACATACAAGTAAAAAATTAAAATATTTAAAACTATACACTAATAATACCACAATACCACAAAAAAAATATTACTCTTGTTTATGTCAAAAGTCACAGCAAAACAGATTTTCTCAACTCCGTATTTTCTCTCTACGCATTATCAGGTTTCCTTTCTCTAATGTAAAAAAAATCTAAATATTTTCTAAAATTGCTAGGCAATAGTTTTCCATTATAGTCCTCTACTCCAGTAATTTTTGTATTTGCACAGCTATGCTGTATTATCATCTACTTGCTTTCTAAATTGCTGTCTCTCTGATGGACTCAGAATGTTTCACAGTGCTCTTGTGGTAATGCATATTATTATAGATGGACAAAATGATACCATAAGGCCAGACTATTCAAATAGCAATTTTCATAATTGCTCAATACTTTCCCCTTTTACTTGTAGAAATACTTTATTTCACAATGAAGTCCTAAAGTCGTAATATTTGGATAGTGTGTAATAGTTCCTACAATAAGAGGACTTTTCCTTCTCTGTGGCATGAACAAAAGTATCAACTATTAAATAAAAAAATATTTTATGGTGTTAGAGTCATGGTATTTTTAATAGGAGTTACATGATAGAGAAGAAAATAACTGTTCATAACTATTACCTTGGGCTCAGGTCAGGTGGGCCACTGGTGGTCAGTGCTGAAAGGTGTAACTTAAGGTTTTTCTCCTTCCTTCTGGAGTAGTAATGAAGCTCTGTTTCATGTTTGGTTCTTGAGGGGTTTGAACTGCAAGCACGGATGGGTGAATGAAAGGGCACCGTTCCTGAGGCCAGCTGCTTCAAGTTTCTCCCTAGGTGGCTTTTATTGTTTCCAGCCTTCTTCTGCTGAGAGCAATTTGTGCTTCTGGTATGGATCGGTGAAAGGGTGCTGCTCTCTTCTTCTCCTTCCTCCTCCTCGTCTTCATCTTCCACAATTGAAGGGAGTTTTCTCTTTATATTTCCGTTTCCCTTGAGCTCTGTCTAGAATAGCACATAAAACATACTAGCATAAAATTCAGAGCCTGATGTTGCAGGAACACAATTTCTTCTGTTTCATCCTGGAACAAACCCAGATCTAGCACAGATTTCATTTCTCATTAGAGAGCTCTTTTGGAACTCTTCCATGGCTTCCCTCCTCAACTATAGCTATATGTGCATATGTGAGAAAAATACAAAGAAAATAAAAAGGTCACTAGCAACATAGCCAGTGAACTTACTGCAATATGTTTTGTTACCAAGAAAGATTACATGACTAGTTCTTACAAGCCATGTGCCATATGTACACTTGAGTAGATTAATCTTGCTTTACTGAGCTTTTGAATGTTATACTTAGACGCCCGGTGGACCAAGGGAAAGAACTGAAGCTGGTAATTCATTTAATTCCACATCTTCATATGGAACCATTTATTATGTATAAATAGCATTTATACCAATTCAGCTCAAGCCTGAATGTCCTCTGTATCCTTCTCAGTTGTTGTAACTGAAACCACTGCTGGGATAGTAGGCAGATTTTTCAGTTTATACAAAGTCCCATTAATGCATCAGTGGTGTGACAGTGTCAACTTCAGAACTGAGTCATCAAAAAGCAGAGCTACATCTGGTATTAAAAAAAAAATGCAATTTGAATACTTGATGTTGGAACCAAGGCTATTTAGAAGTAACATAGACCTGGGTTCTGTACTTTATGTACTAATTGAAGCACAGTGTAAGAAAGCAATGTACTGTTTGTTATTGTTTCATGGTAACAAAATACATTGGTCATGAGTGCTGAGATATGTAAACATGGAGCTCGTGTCAGGATCAGGCCATAACTCAAAAAGAGTTCCATTTATTCCCATGGTACGACTTATTGTATTTATAGGTAGTAGGTGAATGGACTAAGGCAGAATCAGATTCCAGGTCAAATTAACAAACTCCACACATCTCAGTGAAGAGTACAGCCAAATGCAACTTCATGGTTTCAGAAAAGGTTGTGGTTCATTTTTTTTCAGGCTACTTCTCTTAATCAACCTTGATTAAGGCACTGTTAACTTCAGCTAGAACACCTCAGATGAGCTTGTATAGTCAAATTTCCCACGTTCAGGCCAAGTAAGATTGGCTGGGTGAAAAAGCATATTTGGTGAATTTATCCAAATGTTCTAGCCTCTATTAGTATCTGTCTAAATGTTTTGCAGCATGGGGTTGATTTTGCTGTGTGCTACAGCACACTTCCATTGAGTGAATGCTTTTCTCTTAGTATACATCGACAGATTTAGTGAACTAAGTCCTTTCCATTTGAGATTACGAAAAGGTAAGAATTTAAAACAGTGCGAAAGATCAGTCTATATAAAATACAATAGCCTTGTTGTCAACCGTAATAGTCATCTGAAGGATGTCACAATGATCAAATTGTACAGGACCTGGCACTGATGCAGCCTATACTCTATAGAGAATAAGTATTACCCGTATTCAAAACTTTGGCTTGGGTAACCATGCATTTAAAATGCAGGTGCTACAGAAGGATATTCAAATCCAGCATCTGGAAGAAAAGATCATAATCTGTTACTTATAGTTCTGCCACTGTCCATTTTATCTGCAGAATGCTATTTGAAGTCTCATTCTGAAACCATGGAAGTCAGTTGGAGTTTCTCCAGCTTTCCTCTGGCCATAACTGTGTGCATGTTTCAAAGTTAAGCTTGGCATATTTAAAATGTCACTAACATACCTGAGATAGCGTAGACTTGTTTGATAATTTTGATATTACCTGAAAAAAACAAAACAAAACAAAAAAAGTAGCAAATATGTGCATCTGCACAGTATTGGCTTCCAACAGCAATACAAACATCTAAACCAAAACATTTATGTTGATACAAAAAAAGAACCTCATGATAAAACAGCTGTTTTAAATTAAATGGTGACATAGCACTAAACTAAGGACACTCCTTGGAAAGAGATGTTGTGAGGGAAAAAAAAATGTTTTATTTTTATTAAAAAGATAGTTCTTGCAAAAATAACATTTTACTTTAATAAAAGTTGGGTCGAGGCTCCAAACCTGTGAATGAATGTAGATGGGTGAATGTATGCCTAGTGGGTTTCAGTGCTGGTTTGATGGAATTCCATGCAGGAAGAGTACTCTGCTTTACCCTTACCTCTTTGTAGTTTTAGCTCCTGTGCCAGCCTAGTCCTTACCTATAGATGATCTAACTAACTGTAGCATCTTTGGGGAATTTTCGAAGGCAGTGATGGGACTGAAGCAAGTATGACCAACATAATCCTGAGGGAGATACATGCCTAACAGCTGTTCAAGGCCATGATATTTTTCCTTCTTGGATTAAACAGAAAGCAAAACAAAAGAAAAGGAAGAAGAAAATAATTATGCAAGTTTAGTGTGTAACTACTTCTAATAAAATCCACTGGAACGGCTGAATAGTATCTGTTACGAACATTCTGTTACTTGTTTGAATGTCCATGCTTTGACCACAGGCAAGTCTCTGACAGCCTACATGCTGTATTTGTAGGAAAATTTTAGTCTGCCAGGTAGAGTTTTCAGAAGTGATTTTCAGCTTTCCTAAACACACATGTCAAGATAAAAAGTTCTTGACACCTGTCAATTTTAAATTTGCAGCATCAGTTTGTTTTTCTCCAAACTCAGGTAGAAGAGGTTAAGCCTTTCTGGAAGTCATTGGGACTTCCCGGTTTGTTTGATAGAAGTCTTCAAAACTCCTAAATACATGAGTTTTGGGCACAGATTTGGAAAAAATAATTCGGGGTGGGGGGTGGGGTGGGGTGTTTGTGGTTGGCTTTTTTTTCTTTTCCTTTTTTTTATCTTCTTCTTCACAAGTCTTTCAGATTTACCTGAAGATTGTTTTGTAGTTGCTCATAAAAGTGAGGGTACTAGTAGTGGTATAATATACAAATACACAATATTTAAGTTTGTGTAAGCAGAAATACTACTCCGCAACAGCCAAGCCAGCAGCAGGTGTATCAATAAATTTAGCAATAACACTCTAATAATTACCAAACAGAACAACTGCAATAATTAGGCTGTGTAAACAAAATAACTGCTGTGTTCTTCCTGAGTTAGATATAAGTACTAGATGATATTAGCAGAGGATGAGATCTCAGATACTGAAATCTCCCAGCTTGTACTGTAACCTATGCCAATTGAAGAAACACCATCTCCTTCAAGATTCAGGAGAACAGGAAACTGGAAATGTACTAAAATATTAAAGTCAGAATTAGGAAGTACTAATGGCTCACTTTGCACATATGTTTTAGAAGATTAATTTACAATAGTGCCCAGAATTTTGGGGCATCAGTTTGCTTGGCTTCTAGGCACAGGTGCAGTAGGAATGTTAAATAGCAGCCTTAATTAAAACTCCAAGTCCTCCAAGTCAAACCCAAACATTAGCAGCTTCACAAAACAGATCTTAGACAGTATGAATTTGCCTGCTGAAGGCTTTAGAAGTGACTTGTCATTTGTAGTTTGTAATGTAGATGAAGATTTCTCCTTGCTTTTTTTTTTTTTCTCTCCTCCTGAGCACATGTGTTATTCCTGATTGTACGTCTTGAAAGCAGAGACAAAGAAATCATTAGATGGGTGTCTCCTAGATGCCCTGGTGGCATTTTCCACAGCCCTGCTGGGGTCTTTCAGCTGGGCTGGGCTTTCAGTTCCGTAATGGGTTAGTAGCACTGTCCCCTGGTTGCAGGACCTCTCTGCTGCCCATCAACACCGCAGCCACAGCCACCCATCCGTCCTCCTTTGCTCCCAGTGTTGACCATGCTGGTCACTCTGGTCGCTGCAGCTGGGAGAAACTGGCTACAGAGGAAATGGGGTTGGTGACAGCACTTCGTTGCCTTGTGACCTTGCCAAGAGAAAGGTAGTGGGCTTTTTGAAGGCAGTTTGCTTTTTGCAGGGAGGGGAAGGTGTGTCCCTCGGGAGAAGGGGTAGTAGAAAAGGATAGGTATGAACAGGGAGCTGGTGATGTGAGAAACCACACATCAGCCTTTCTTCTTTCATTTCCCCAAACTGACCCGTTTAGCCCACTGGGGAACAGTTTGTCTGGAGAAATTGATACTTTTAGATAAACTCTGGACCTATAAACTATTTTTTTCCGTAGCAGAGAAACTACAGTAAAGAGTGTCGTAATTGCTTCTGTATTAATACACTTCAGCTGTGTTTTTTTCTCGTAATTTTGAACACCATGTCTTGCACACATAAAACAGGGGACTGGACTTTACGGCATGGTAGTTGAAAATTGGTAGAAGAAACTATAATTAAATTGTGACCAGAGAGAATTCTCAAAAGTTTGGCTTTTAAACCTCCTCCAGCCACTCACTTCTCTCTCTCCCTGCAAAAATATCATTCTCAAAGAGAAAAGGAAAGATAAACACAAGAACATGGACGAAGCCCGTCAAAGGGCAGTAAGATTAAAGACCTCACCATGCACATAGCTTTACTGCTGTAAAAATACAGTATCAGAATAAATAATTATGAGGTGCTGTCCTAGTTTCTGATCTGCTAAAACCATTTATTTAGGGCAATACACTAGTGTAGCTTTCTATAAAATGCTATTTTTTCTTATAAAAAAAAGAAAGAGGATGTAAAATAGCTCTCATTCTAGTCTTTTAAAATGAAGCACAACTCTTAAAAGATAAAGGCTGCTGAAAGAAAACCACAGGTGTTTCCCCAGCTATGTATTAGGAAAAAAACACAAAAAGACTGATGTTAGCATGAGTTGTGTGAAATATTGTCAAAGGGTCTAATTTAAATTTCAATTTTCAATTTCAGCCTTTGTGTCTCTTTATGTCTTGTGAAACCAGCTATTGCATTTAAATTCACAGGATTAACCAATAATAGATCATGTACCAAAAGCACTCTCATATCAAATTCTTTCATGTACATAATCTGAAATCTATAATCTCGTAATTGTTTAATAAGTTAATGCATAGAGCTTAAAAATTTAGTAATCTTTATCATTCCTTATTATAAGCACAAAAAAAACCCCCATTTCCCTATCTGGAAACACTGGTGATTTGCTGTCAAAAGCCAGTGATCTAAAGATTTTTCCAGGGTCAAGAGACAGTAGTCTTTAATAGATGAATCTCTACCAGGAATTGTGGCCAAACCAGGTAATTAGCTGTACAATAATTCAAGATGAATTCCAATTATAAAACCCTAAAATGAGAAATATAGAGATGCAGCTAAATTTGGGGTTAATACATTAAATGTAAATTTGCATTTTTGCGGCTCAAAAGAATATCAGCTTTTACTGGGCTGATTCGTGTTGCCTTCGTGAGAAGCAGGGACAAAATTAGAAACATAATTTCACTGATTTGCTTGCAACTCTTGAGTCCTAAAATATATCAGTAATTCTTTGTGTCTGAGGAGTCAAAAGGTTAAAATACACTTTCAGTAAAGGATCTGAAATCAAACTAGAATGTTAATGTTCTTAGTCAGCATTTGGAAACAGGAAAAACCCCTTTAGGAGCATTGACAGTGTGGGGAAAAAAAACACAAGAACACATGCCATATGTTCCATTCTTTGCAAATTTACTGTATGATAATGGAAAAGATACAAATACATAACAAGGGATTATTGTACTGCTGAAAACCTTAATGCCTTACATGTGGTCAGGCCTCAGTTTTCCATAATCAGGAAATTTTTCAATGAAATATCACAAATCCTTTAAATCACAAAGGAGTCAATCACTCAGAAAGAGTTTCTCAGGTCAGTTATTTTTTTTACATCTACATTTACTGAGCAATTTACCCCTTCTTTTTAAGACTTTCTGTAGTTCATTGGCTTGTTCCTACATTTTCCCAGGTTTATTCTTACCTCTTTTCCTTGCTTAATGGAGAGATAAAGAAAATGTATTTTATGGAAGCAGATGCTTTCAGCATTCTCTGATCCTATTTACAATGTAGAGTATATTGAATTAGCAGCAAAAGCTGAACAACAGATCTGTCACCAGTATTTTGTCCTAGGTGAGCAATAACTGTGAATCTCCATGATGTCTGCAATCTTCTGTTAAGACATTAGCCTACATCATTCCTATCTTTTGAATAAATTATTGTAGACTGTGAAGTTAGGACAAGTGTTCAATAACTGGTTAGCTTTGGATACTTTTTTTTGTGAATTAATACTTTCTGGGATTCAAACTTCTTGCATGAGCTTTAATATTCTGCACTAAAAGTTTACTTTTCATGTAAAGGGATGGAGCACCCCTCCTATGAGGAGAGGCTGAGAGAGTTGGGGCTGTTCAGCCTGGAGAAGAGAAGGCTCCAGGGAGATCTTATTGCGGCCTTCCAGTACCTAAAGGGGGCCTACAGGAGAGCTGGGGAAGGACTTTTTACAGGGGCATGTAATGATAGGATGAGGGGGAACGGCTTTAAGCTGGAAGAGGGCAGGTTTAGATTAACCATTAGGAAGAAGTTTTTCACTTTAAGGGTGGTGAGGCACTGGAACAGGTTGCCCAGAGAGGTTGTTGAGGCCCCGTCCCTGGAGGTGTTCAAGGCCAGGCTGGACGTGGCCTTGGGCAACCTGGTCTAGTGGGAGGTGTCCCTGCCTGTGGCAGGGGGGTTGGAACTCGATGATCTTCAAGGTTCCTTCCAACCTAAACCATTCTATGATTCTAGGATTCTATGTATTTCTTTAAAACCTGGATGTTAAGTTCACTGCATTCATTAGCAAAAAATTTTAATTATACTTGGTTTTATTAACAATACAGGATCTATTGCTTTTTGTGTTAAAGAGATAAAACAAGTCACAGAAACAAAAACTAACCTCTCTGTCACTTGCTTCAAATCAAAAAGAAGAATTGAATAAATGGTAAATGTGGCTAGTATAATTTGTCATTTTTACTTCTGTATTCTTACTTCCGTCTTCCCACCCCAAAACAGGAGAAAAAAATAGTGTCCCAAACTGCTCTTAGCTTATTGGCACAGGTTTACTATGAAAGATATAAAAATTAAAAAAAAAGAAATAAGGAAGTGACTCTCAATAGGTCGAAAGAAGACAAAAGGAGGACTTGTTAAAATAGACAATAGTCCTTGCATTGATTGTACATTGCTCTGGCAGGTTGCATTTTTTGGAAAAGCTTGCAGATTACTACAGACAAAAGATATACTTTTTAATATTCCTACAGTTTGATTACAGTCATGTAAAGATTGACATAATATTAATAGAAACTACAATGAATGCTAACAGCTTTCAAAGCCATAAAACTCAAAATTCTTCCCCTTCCTGAAAACATTCAGGTATATGCTTAATTTCATGCAACTCTGAGATTTCACACAAGCTTGTAAATATTTGCAGGACTGGCCCTGTGGATTGATATTCAGTCAGACTCCTCAACTTGAGGCTGTAGATACTGTAAAAGAGTGGCTTTTAAGTTTGTGTTGTTAGCTTTATCTTTAAATGAAACTTCATACTACTTTTTATGTAATTATGTGTCTCTAACTTCAGAGAGGCTCTTGAAAAGAAAAGAGGAAGACAATGAAGTGAATCTTCACAAATGTTGTCCCAATTAATTTTATTACCTGCCAATTGCCTGTTTCCAATCATCCCCAATGTTGCCCAGCTGTTTTGCTAGCACTCAGAGGCCAAATCAGTAGGACGAATGTTAATAAGAAGTGACTTGCTGAGGGCAGCAACATATCTGTCGAGAATTTTTAAGAAAGTCTAGCTTTGCCTGGCTTTCAGGGCAAACCTTATAAAGAAGCCCGGACAGGCACAATCCTTCTTTTAAAATCTGTGTATTCCTTATTTTAAAAACTGTGTGATCTGTTTGTTTTTTGTTTTCTTTTTTTTTCTCAGAAACATTTCTTCTAAATAATGAATATTTTGCTTTTTGGGTGGCAACTTGATGAGTAAATTAACCTCTAGTCAATTCTCCCGGAAGGGAAAAAAGTGCAAATTGAGCACACCTCTCTCCCCTAGACATATTCAGAGTTAAAACTTTGGGGAAGAGAGCAGACATACAGTACCTGTGAAAACAATTTGCATGATTTTACCTCAGGGCAAGTTGTCATGTCCTGGTGTGTGAAGATATCAGCAGAAATCTAAGTATATATAAACTTGTTAAGTAAAAGAGCTATCATAATTTCCTTGCCCTGAGATACAATTTGTGTTTTCTATATATGCATAATACAGCAAAGCTGAGCCGCATAGCTTTTGGGAGCTCTTCGCAGCTTTGTTACTCAAGAAATTCTGCATAGGTTTAGAAAGTAAGAGAACATAAACGCTCAGTAAGTGAATAATATTGCTTCAGTTTTCAAAGTACTGTGGAATAAAACCAAACTCAATGTCAGAGAAATCCAATGTAAAATCTGCTGAAGGAATGAACGTAGTGTTGTTATCAATGGAGCCTGTCCCTGAATACTTACTATATATGCAATACATGTATATACAGTATATATGTATATACTGTATGTTTATATTTGTTAGTACAATCATGTTATTATTTACCACAGCATTGAAAAAGTGATCTGGGGTAGGAATTGAATTTTCGGCAGAACTCTAGTTACACTTACGTAGGTAGCTTCTGTAGCTCTGGTTTTATTGAGTGAAGGTATAGATGATTAAAAAGAAAAATACGCGGATATATTTATTTTTATGTCACTAAAATCTTAGATTGCGTTTGTATATCAATGATTTTTGACTTCAATTTTTATACGTTTTCATAACTTTGAACAGAGGGGTGGGTCTAGATGATCTTCAGAGCTCCCTTCCAACCTCAGCTATTCTACTATTCTTTGATGTTTAAAAAAATTGCACTAAAATTGCTCTCAGCTCAATAAAATTGAGAACGCATACTTGTATCCATGTAGAATGCCTACTTGATACTCAAGTTGCACTGGCTATAGACAGTTTGCTCAAAGACTAAATCATATTTAATTTCACACATTTCAGCATGTATCCTGAGGTTATAACGACTCTACAAGTGATATAGGAGTTTTACTATATAAGCCAGTCTGACATGCCCATTACATCTCAAGGTAGCCTGTGCCTTCAGAACCAATGTTCTTATAGAAGAAATTGTGGTAAGTATTGTCATTTCCTTCATAAATTACCCTAACTTTATACAGAATAATAAAAAGATAGGTTACTGTAAAAATGCTTCTAAATGTAAGGCCACTATCTAGTTGTTGCTATATCAATGCAAAATAAAAGCATTTATGTAAAAAAAGATCTACCCTCTAAATTCATACTATTTTAAGGTTAAGATATATTAGGATTAATTTTATTTTCCATTTTTCCAATGTAGAGACAAAGATATATTATTAATATTGTAAAAGTTACATTATCATGTTTCCTGAGGCACAATGAAGCATATTGGAAAAAGTTATCATCTAGCATCCCTGTGTAATTAAAATAGAAATATGGTTAGATTCTAAGGCAATACTCTCTGAAAGCCAGCAGCTTTTCCTGTCTAAAATTCTGTTTGATACAGTGTTTTATACCCTCCTCATACCGCAGTCTAAAAACATCAATAAGCTGCTTTGCTAGCCTGGAATTTTTTTTCAGCATGTAACCCTCTGGTTAAATTTTATAATCTGATGCAGAATGCAATAATCCCAGGAAGTGAAATTAATGAGAATGGAGAGCGTTTGAAATGACTCAAAAGCTAAAATTAGAAGTAAAATTTTGGCACTTGCTTAACCATTTTAATTCTAGTTATAGTGAAAATTGTTTGTATTGGTCAAGAAAGTGCTAAGGTCCAATTGTGAAAAATCCTAATTACATACATATATTGAATAGTCTTGTTATAAATAATGTATAACTAATGATCATAATTCCTGTCACTCAACACATTCGCAAAGGTAGAGGAGTGACCACAGGGGTAGGAATTTTGGGATGGGTCACATATATATGTAATATATTCCTGGACAAAACTAAATGGGTTATCTTCCTCTCCTCCCCTTTGGTCTCTTCCACATCTTGTGGGATTCATCCTTAAAGCCAATTGTCTATTTGTTTTAGTTGTAAAATGGAAAAGACTTGTAAAAACACAAGAACTAATGAAAAATATTAATTAATGAAAAAGATGATAGAATTGCATCAATAAGTTGTGGTGAGACAGATCTTCTAACTGGAAAATGAGCACAGATCAGAGGAATAAACTGTTAGACAAAAGGACAGCACAGGTGGCTGTGTGTTGTTATTTTCAAAAACATTAGAGTGACTGAAGGCGACAGAAATGACAGGAGCATACCAGCAAATAAAAATTCTTCAGGTAAAGATACTAGGAAAGAAGATGAAAAGGCCACCAAGACTGCAAGAGAAAGGGCATACCAGTCTGTCCTTTTTGAATTACATGTTTCCTTATTGCATTATTTCTCAGTGGTGCACTGTATTGAAGGATGTATTAGAAACACGATAGTGAGATGATTATCTTGAGGGGTACTGGGTGAACTGATGGCTCAGAGGCACCACACACCATGCTCATCGATGACTGCAAGTAAACAAGCTTTATGAGCTAGCAGACAACAAAAAGGAGTGAAACCTGGCTCCCACTATAGCTCTGGGTCAGCCCTGCTCCCATACTGAGTGAAGCAGGTAATTGCCAGGTTGAGGGACTGGAGGAAGGACTGACTGTAACACTGCACAGGGAGGTGGGTATTGCAGCAGAATTAATTGTCTGAACCTAGCATTCACTTTAAATAGCCAGAAAGAACCATCAAAACATGCTTAGTGTCATGAATACAGGTAGGAGACCTGTGAAATATCTTGCAGAGCGCTAGATAACAAAGATCGTTCCCAAACTGCTTCTCATTCATTTAAAATTAGAAAGGAAGTGTAAAACAGGTGAAGGAACTGCTCTGTTTTTTTGGTCAATGGTCATGCCCTTCTATAGCTGCACAATCCTGTTACTTGTTCCACAGAAATACAGGTTTTGAGCTGTGTAAGTGAAGTTGTACGAGTGCTGCCTTGTTCAGCACTAGGGTAATTTATTTTGGGAAGATGGAGAGGGAGAGGGAAGAAGGAAGAAGGAAAAACAAATTCCAGGTGGTCTCAGAAGCATGAATGAAAAATGTGAGCAGCTTGTAAAACGTGAAAGAGCACTGAGCAATATTTCACAGCAGCACTGATTGCAGAGTAGAATGTGCAGAGAGGCAGGTAAGACACCTACCCCAGTAAGCACATCAGGAGTCACGTCTCAATGTTAATTATATGTTCACAGTTTTAAAATTATTTTAGCTTTTGATAGTGCAAGGATCACCTTCACTCCTATACTATAATGGCTGAGAAGATGAGAAGTTTGCAGACTTCTCATATCAAAAGAGGTATAAAGGAGAAATGGAAATATGGTGGCTGACAGGCAGAAAGCAGTGGATGCATAGCCATCAGTCACTTAGGATCTCTAATAGAACAACAGGAATTTGTTCTGTGTGGCTGCCAAGCACACATGGACCAAAGAGAAGATAATAAATAGGAATCTAATAGGAATCTAAGTTGTTGGATTTTTTTGTTTTTTTGTTGTTTTTTTTTTTTTCAGAATAATCGTGCAGATAAAGTATTAGATTTCTGTTGCTTTAGGTGATTTATTCACTTCTCTATTCCACCTGTTTTAATAATGCTTTTATAGAAACACAAAAACTGCCATTGACAGGCCTCTTGGTTTGCAGAATTTATTCCTACTGTGCTGCAGACAATGAACACCGGTGAGGTAGACCTGCAGTAATAGTACACGATCTTCTGCCAGACGAGCTATTACAAAAGGTGGATGTTTAACTGCATGTAAGTTTGTTTAACTTTGCGAAGCTAAGCCACTTCTTTCTGCATAGCTACTGGGTAACGTGGCAAAACCCTCTTCTCTATTTAAAAGGTGGTTGGGATTATTTGGGAAATCTTCTATGGAAATTATTTATTATGAAAAATATTTTGCAACCTGTGATTGTCCTGCAGTGTACAGGATGAGCTAAGATCTAGGCAGGGGTGGAGGAATTATGATTTAAGTGTAGCATTTTAGCAAGAGTTGGTTTGGAAATTGATTTTTTCAATGTATAGGTTTTATTATAAACACACAGGTAATACCCAAGAAATAGGATTTTTTTTGGCTCTGCAAGTTAAACGCATCAATAAGTAATTATGTGATTGAAATTTCTATCAGATTTTATTATCTTACAACACTTGCCAAAATTAAAAGCAACTATTTTAAAAAAAATGCTTTTTTTTTTCCTTAATATCAATAGAATTGCAAATAGGATAACTTTGATTTGTTTCTTTAAAGCAAAATACTATTTATTATGCAGACAATAAAGACACATTTAAAAAATCAGAAATGTCATGCTGTTTCCATTGCTGATTCATAATAGATAATCAAATATGCAACAGATAGAATCCCTTCTGAGTTATTACTATATTGGAAAGCAGCATTCATAAATTCAACAGACCTATATTAAAATATCTAGAAAAAGCATGACTAAAGAGGCAAAAAGAGGATTGTATGTCAAATACATAATCTAGTAGCTGAAAAACAGACAGTGGCTAGGCAGACTTTCAGCTGAATTTTGTGCTCGCATTCATAATATTTTGTGCTATCCTTTTTTTCTGCCTACAGGAACAATACCATCAATTGCACAAAGAGAGATAAAAGTCCAGAAATAAACCAATTAAAAAGAATTACATGTGTGCTCTTAAAAATATTTGTTTAATACTTAGCTGGAATGAACCAGAAAACTCAGCATATTTTAGATTAGAATTTGTAGACCTTTTTTTTCCCAGTCTGTGCCCTCTGTTGTATGCTGCAGAGCTTAGAGTTGTTTTCACCTTTAAGAGCAATTGGTTTGGCCAATTGTCAGCTTTCCCAGTAGAAAATGAGGAGCATCCCTTGTAATTTGTTTGGTATTGCTAATAGCAACCTCAGCTTTATTATATTAAAAAACCCCACAACTCAATCATTAAAATTTAATAAATTCTAAACACCAGCCTCTCCAAAGGACAAGAATTAGGCCCTGTTTTGTCAGACAATGCCATTCTGGGGGATAAAAATGTCTTTGTTTTTATTGCTTCTTGGTTGCCTTTTAAAATTTATTTGTCTATTTATTTATTTTATTATTAAGGAGCCTGGCTAAGCTGCAGTAAGCCTCAGTGTTCCAAACTGGAGGAGGAGTCTACCACTTTTCTTGTGCAGTCTTTGCCGTTATGTTTCATTTACACGGCAAAGGCACTGAAGGAAGCAGTCCTTCCCCCTGCTTCGGGAACGGAGTATTTTCATTTTAAAAAGAGTAGCTTCTCCTCCTTTGCGGGGCGAGGGAGGGGAAGCTCTTGTAAGAGGCAGAACATTACTTTTAAGGCTACAAAAGGAAAAGCAGGTTCTTTTTAATTATGAGGCCTGTCTACAAAGACAGATTTTTGAATCTTCAGGAATATCATCTTTTCTTTTTGAAAATGACATATATTGATAGTGTTCTAGTGAGTCAAAGATTGTGCCTGCACGAGTCTTATCTTCCTTTGGGACTTCATTACAGCTTGAGGGATGCCATAGGTGTCAAGGAGGACTCTTGTTCTTTGTATCAGTCTGGCTGTAACCAGCCTTTGGGCTTTTTTGATGAATAATGATGTCTACACTGTAGACACTGCTGCATAGACACATGAAATAATCAGAAACAATAAACTGTTACCAAGCCCACAAAGATATTGTGCAAATATTTACTTATTCTGAGTTTCTCATAGGATTATTCAGTTATGAACATCTGCTACTGCTCTCTAAATATATAAAATAGTGCATGTTTTCCAGGGCTTGTGGATAGCAAAATCATTTCCAGTTTCTTTCATATAACTGTATTATATGTTGTAATAACCTTCTTATGAGTGCTTATCTTTATCAAATCAGGTATCTGACTCTCTCACTGCCTGCTGTATATGCAATCTGTAATATATTATGCAAAATTATATGGGTGGGGGTGGGATCAAAATCCGTGTCACTTAGCAAACTAATTTTGTAACTATGACATCATAGTCACAGACCTAGAAAAATTGGTTGAAACACCTGAATGGCTGAATTGTTTTAAAGTCACTACTCCAGCTACCGAATAGATTAGCTTTTCCTAACTGCCCTGAAATAATTTAGTGCATTTACAAAAACAGTAACGAGTTTCTCATGCAAAATTCAGCAAAGAAAGAAAAAGGACAGAATGTATATAATCAACATAAAGACTTTTTCCTAATTCATGTCTTGCTGTGATGGGAATATATAAAAAGATGGCATAATAGCACTGCCAGTGTGATTGCACACACATTAATGGATATAATCATAAATCACTTAATGATTGCTGGGTTTATAGCTATCATGAGGAACCACTGAAACTTTATCTCCCTGTTTTTGTGTCTTTCTGTTACTCATTAGAAGCTGTATTAGTTACACAGTTGCCAGCTCCTGTAGTTAAAATCTCCCGAGCCTTTCTTCCAAGATTGCTTAAACAACACTTTCAATCTTTCTATAACCAGACAGCTAGCGTTTCTGCTTGTTACTGGGAAACCTGCTTACAGCTCCTCTTTGTTTTACTGAACAGTAACATGGCTATGTCAATCCTGGAGACTTTTCCACCATTACACCCTACTTGGAATTTACTGCAGATAGAGCACTCATAACACTCTTATATACACTCTTAGACCTGCAAATGAACTAAGAAAACAAATTAGAAAGGTGTTCCTAGAGATTTCTGTGTGGGTAGGGTGGTGACATGAACTAGTGCTAGGCATCCAACTTTGACACTCCGGGATCAGGAAACTTCTGGTCTTTTTTGGTCCACGTACTTTTAATTCCATTCAAATCTTGTATTCAATTTTGTGTGCAATGAACAGTTCAAACAGCACAAGGAAGGGGATAATGGATCACCAAGACTGCATCTTTCCGCAGCTTCACCTTTTAAATGCTGGCTTAAAGTGTTAGGAAATCTACAAACGGAAGGCCTTTTTTGTGGACTGTGACTGAAAATGTGATAATGTTTAAGGGACTGAAAGGCACTTGGCAAGTCATAATGGGGAAATTCATGCTATTTCACCCTGAAGTTCACCTGACCCTAAATGCTGTAAATGATCCATTTTCAGAAGCATTAAAGTATATTCAGTTGCAAGCTTGCAGTCATTTAAAACATCCAAGGAAAAAAAGAGTAAGAAATTGACTTATTCAAATGAATCAATCTACTCTTTAACTATGGAAAAGCTCTTCAAACCCAAAATTTCCATAAAGCTACAGAAGTCATAGACACGCAAAAGTAAAATTTCTCTGTCTTAGGGAGAGATCAAGACACAGTGTCACAGCTGCCAAACTCTCCCACAGCACCATTCCCAAGAAATAATGCTATATTAAAAAAAAATAAAAGTAGTCGTATTTTCATACTCACAAATTGTACTTCTGAAAACCTTCTTACTACATTTTGAGAGTAAACCATCAGATAACTCTCAGATTATTTCTGCGTGTGTGTTATATTCATGAAGACCTGGTATTTTCTAGGTGAAGCAGAGCAAGTGAGTGATTGACCAGGCACACTTGTTACTGCCATAGGTACCTTTCCTCATTTGGTGAGCCTTCTTTCTGTGTTGGTACAACTTTTGGCCAACTTATTCCTGCTTTTTATCCTTACTGATAACTGAAATGGTTGGATCAGAAATATGATGCACACGACCAAGGTTAGTTCTACTGCAAAAGAAATACTAGTGGAGGGCATAGTTAACCTGAGGATGTAAGATAAAGTGACACTGTGATATGCTGTCTTGACTTCTCTATATTTGCCTGTGACACTGGATGCTACTCAGAATGAGGATTTTTTTTTCCCCTTTAATTTTAAGGTAACAGATTATACCATGAAAATACAGTGTATATTCACAAATTCTGTGTATATTTTCCTTTTTAAAGCAGAAAAGGTTTTTTGATATGTTCTGCACTGCATTAAATCCCATCTTCCACAGTGAGTGTGAAGAAGTTTCTTTTTTTCCTCTCAGCAGAGGGTCTGTACATCACCCAGCCGATCCTAGTTGGGAGGAGCTGTCCTTGATTTTATAAAAGCTGAGTGCGTATGCAACTGGTATGGTGATCCCCAGGTTTGTCAGCATACAGAAAAGCGTGAAGCAATGTATTGTGGGGGTTCGTCAAGGTCCATGATAAAATGGGAGATGAGAATGCCATCAGCTTCAGACCCTATCCTTACATGGAGCCGTTCTCCTTTTCAGATTAATCATTCCTCACCAAGGAAAATGTGTTGGTTATACAAACTAATCTTCAGGCTCTCACAACAGATGCGTACTCTCTCAGCTGCTGCCTTCTGCAGCCACAAGTTTGGGGACATTTCAAGAGACAAAGAAATGAGATGCCCTGATTATTTTCCTCTCTACAGGTTTGCATTTATGTGTTTACACCTTTCTACTGCAATTGTTTAAAGAGCATTTCTGTGGAAACACTTTTGCCAAACTACACTGAGTAAGAAGCTTACATAGAAAAAGCAACCTATATATCACGTTCATGCAGTGTTTGAGCTGAAAAAGGACTTTGGCCCACTGTTCTTGTGTGCATTAGAGCAGCTCTGTCAGTCTAGAGGTTCCTCAGGCCAGCAACATTCTGCACAGAAACACGTGGAGTAGGCATGAGCAGGGAAGACCGTGCCGGAGTGGCATGCACGCGGGGCATCCATTGACACTTAACTTCACAAACCAGCCAAGCAATGGGCCACTCTTCATAACAGTGAGTGCCTGCCTATGCTGCATGGAGGATAACAGCCACACAGCCTGTGGAGTTTTTAAGCTCTGTGTCTCTTTGTGGTGTCTGCCCAAACAGATAACCTTTTCTGCACTTTATGCTTCCTTGGCATTACATTTGTCCCTAGTCTTGGTAGTATCCTTGTCCCCAGTCACGTGCTTTCAACGTTACTTCTTTCTGTGTGTAACGAGAAGCACAATACCAAGACAAATATCTGAACTGTTAAATATCAAACTGAAAGTTTGGCTATCACTATGTTTGTACACTCACATGGTTAAATCAGAAAAGGAGAGCTGTCATAAAACTTTTTTAAAATTAAAAGCTGAATATAAATATTTGCTACATAAAATCAGTGCAAGTACTTTGGTAAGTCTATACTGAAGGCTTTCAGCGGTGCTTTAGCTGGAATTTCTCGTTATTTCACATTAAATTGCTCATTTAAATGGAAAAACACATTTTAGTTGCAGTGTGATGAGAAACAACTGTTTCTCATTTTGAATGTGTGTAACACTATTCTTAACTAAGAAGTGATAATCAGTGATCTATGAAATGAATGTTCATTAGGCTAGCGCATGACCTTCTAGAAAAGGTATAGTTAAATACCTTTATTTGGAGACATGCTGTACATAAATATGAATTATTTTTAAACATAAGTAAAAAAAGACAAAATATTAAAGAAGAATGTTCTTTCATAGATGATGTTTTCTATGGAAAAATTAGAAGCAGAAGACATGTTGGCTGTTTATGGTCTCATTGATTGATAAAGGATTCATGTAGGTAATATCAAACAAATGGAATGAGCAGTCCTTGTAACGTAATCTGTGTATTATTTCTTTACTGTAACAAAATTATGAGAACTGGCTAAAGTATAAGAAACATCTTAAAGGTAAAAACAGCTGCAGAGACCTTTAAAGATACTTACATCACTTTCATGGCCTTCTCTTAGATTGTATGTGAGATCATGCTGTATGTCTTCAACAAACTTGTGAGCATACTCTGGGTAAAGGTCGAGCACTTCAAAGAGACCTTTCAGGATAATGCATTGGAGGTCACAGTACGTTAGAGCTTTAACATCAGCATTTGTTTTAATAACTTGATCCCTAATGGATAGGTTTGCTCCAATTAAATCTCCTTTACCTAAAAGAAAATACAAAATTAATAATCATCTTCTTTTTTGAACCATAAATCTATTTAACATAATTGCTAGATCTTAAATCCCATTGTTACTACCGTATTGTTTAATTAATAACATTATAAAGGATCTTTGTCTAAAAGCTTTTTCTTTTTTGTGCAGGTGCAATCTTATATGCAATTAATTGGAGGTACAAAGACTAATTTCCACACATGTAACTAGCTGATTTAAGGGAGCAATCAAGTAAATATGTATAAAGTTAGGATTCATACTGGTAATTAATAGCAGGTGCGATTTTTGTATTTCGAAAAGTGAGCATCAGGTTTCTAGCTTGGATTTTTTTGTTAGAACAGACAGGTGTTAAGATAGCATTTTAACAATGACACGATTAAGTGCAGATCATCTGTTCAAATGATCCCTTTACTTAGAATTTGGAATGCAAAATATTCACAATCTATGAGCTATGGATGCATAGCTACACTTCATGATGTACCTTAGTTGTACAGGCTATTAATAGATGTGTAGCTCAATGGCACTTCTGTTAAGAAAAAAAGAATGAGTTCTCAAGCCATTATATTGTCATTTATCGGCAAGACTGCCTTAGAATAATGGATGCATTAAAAACCACAACTGTCCATATAATGAAGAGCACAAAAATTTTACAATGAAAAACTTACATAAACACCTGATCTGACGTATAAAGTCCAAAGAGCAATCATTGAACCAGAGGTCTTTCTCAAATGTTAACGCAGATTGTCTTTGTTAAAGACTTGTGATGAAGTGCTTTCTTGGCAAGTTTATGGGCAATACCAAATTGGGGGGGAAGTGGTTGATATGCTGAAGGGCAAAGCTGCTATTCAGGGGAAAATCAATGAAAAGGGCTGAGAGGAACCTCGATGAACGAGAAAAGGGCTGACAGGAACCTCATGAAGTCCAACAAAAACAAATACCAAGTCCTGCACCGGGGATGGAAAACCTCCCTGCAGCAATATGGGCTGGGGACAAACGAGCTGGAAAGCAGCTCTCCAGGAAAGGACCTGGGTGTCCTTATGGACAACAGGTTGAACATGAGCCAACAATGTGCCCTTGCAGCAAAGAAGGCCAAGAATATCCTGGGCAGCATTAGCAAGAATTGAGCCAGCAAGTCCCAGGAAGTGGCTCGTCCCCTCTATACATCACTCGTCAGACCACATCTGGAGTACCGTGTCCAAACCGTGTCTGGTTTTGGGCTTCCCAGTACAAGACAGAATATTGACATATTGGAGTGAGTCCAGAAGAGGCCACCAAGATGATCAGGGACTGGAGAACATAGTGTACAAGGAGAGGCTGAAAAACCTTTTTGTTGTTCTGTCTTAAGAAGAAAAGGCATATTGCTGTCTTCAACAGCTTAATGGAAAAGTGTAGAGAAGACAGAGCTAAACTCCTCTTCAGGGTGCAAAGTGTGACAAGATGCACTGGGCACAAGTTGTAGCGAAAGAAATTGCGATTAGAAATCAGGAAATGAAAGTCACGATCAGGCTGGTCAAACAGTGGGACAGGCTGCCCAGAGAGGCTGTGGAATTGCTGACCTTGGAGGTGTTCAAAACTTGCCTGGACGTAGCCCTGAGCAAGCCGAGCTAATTTGGCCCTGCTTTAAGCAGGTGTAGGTTGGGTGGCTTCCAGAGGGCCCTTCCAATCTTACATGATTACTGTGATTAATAAATGAAGATTGTAAATTCTAAAAATCCACCCTGCATGTGATTCCAACTGGATGTTATATGGGAAATAGTGTACTTGAAGAGTAAGTTAAACTAAGCAGTTAATCAACCCTGAAGCTGCTTAAATAAGATAATTGTATACTTTAAAATACTACTGGCAAATTTTTCTCTTTACATGAAACTCGTACAACTTTCTCAAAAGTGCTTATCATAAACCCAGTGTAGGGAGGAATTTTCTTTTATGCTAGGAATATACATACATTAATTCTAGTTTGGGGAATCTCTTAAAAATTGCAATTAGTATAAATGAGAACTAGTATTAGCTTCGGACAATCTGGGAAAGGTAAATCTGATAGACAACAAAATTTGTCATTGCTCATCACATGATGTTATGCTTACATAATCAAATATAGTGTAAAGCTAAGCAATAATTCATCTTTTCTTTTTACTGTAAATATCAACAATTCTTTAGATTTCTTTGATTATATTAAGCAGAGGGCTGGCAATGTTAATCTATTGCTGGCTGTGTAAATATGGACAAGGGAAACAGTATTTCAAATATACCAAGACTGACCTTTAAACATCTTAATTAGAAACTTTTTAGACATAAAACCAGTTTTAGTATCAATAATGTATAATTTGGAAAAAATGTTACTGTTGAATTTGATTCTAGTTACAGTGTTTGATGAAATAATGTCAGCCTGAAAGACA
Organism: Pluvialis apricaria; assembly: GCA_017639485.1. Classification (NCBI taxonomy): domain Eukaryota; kingdom Metazoa; phylum Chordata; class Aves; order Charadriiformes; family Charadriidae; genus Pluvialis; species Pluvialis apricaria. The sequence goes on along the minus strand of CM030008.1, from coordinate 41,989,564 downwards.
CTACAATTGATCTGGTAATGCTAATGTATGTTTCTTTTGAAATCAAAATCACGTAGCAAAGGCTGTAGGTAGTAAGCTGAAGTTTTGTTTAGAATTAGTGCAGCAGTGAAATGATTGTACCATGAATATCAACATTTCTTACTTAAACAGAATCATGTAAGTTATTCTTAGTGGGTCTTTCTTTTTCATTGTAGAAAAAAAATATTTATAATTTTTTATGCAGATACAGCTGTTTATTAATACATGTGGGACATGCAGTCAAAGTCATAAATTTCTTCTCATTATGGATATCTTTTAAATCACTTATGGCTAAAACTTTTTAACAGTATATATGCCCAAACAGTACGTAACTGTTATATTAAAAAAATATTTTCCTATAAAAGATATCCTAGCCATCATTATTAGAGATCAAATAATAGTCTCAAGAGGAACCAAACAGCTGTATTTAATCAGACCATTTCATTGTATTGTTGCTGCATTGCTTGCTAGTGAGAATGGTTCAGTAAAGAAAAACTAATCAACTAGAATTGGAATCATGACAGAATTATAAAATAGTGGCCTGGGAACTGTAAGTAACCCAGCATTGTCAGGGAAAAAACTGCTCTCTTGGATTTACATCGCATCAGTAACACAGTTTCTTGTAAGGACCTACAGGTTTGCTGCATTCACCTTCTGCTGGTGTTAATTAGGCTTTAAATGATGAAGCTCCCATTCACTGTAACAAAACATTATTTCATTGTAGTATGTTTACGTTTTTGCATTACGATTTTATTAACTTCTCTCAGAAATCCACTAATCTCTTTCTTATTTTCATGGTCACCATTACACAATGATGGTTTCATTAACATTTTCAGAAGTGCCTGAAAATTGAATCATTAATGAAATCATAGTTCCAATGGGGGCAGCTCTTGACCCTTTGCTATATTTAAGCTTATGTTTTTTCTAAGCCATATTTTATAGCTTTGATCTATGTGATCCAATAAAATAGAGGCATTCAAAAACTTCCTAATTACAAATGAGTGATAGAGTGATGTGGACTGCCAGTCTAATGGAATTAAAGAGTCATGAAACAAATAGGACGTGTATCACATTTATATTCTAAAAAAAGACCAATCAAATGCATGCTAGAAAAATAAAGGAAATTCAATTACAGAAGACCAGAAGCTTACATTATCAACAGTCTAGTGCAATCCCACAAAACAGGAAGGAAAGCAAAACAGGAAATGTTCTTTTTGACTCTGCTTTATAAGAATATTAAAAGTTATTAGAAAGAATAATATGTTTAAATCTAAAGAGGTATTAAAATCACAATAAAATAATCCTTTACATTTAGAGTAAAATTTTGTATTTTACTATATCAAAATACTTTATAAACATTAACTCAGACAAGACTAATCATCCTTTAGCTGAAGATAAAGGGAATCTCTTTAGTAGGCATTAGATTGAGGCCAATCACTGAAATTTACAGATAGAGATGCTTAACCCTAGATAAGTCAAAGGAGTCATCTAGCAAACAACAACTAAACAAAATTTATTAGAACAGAACTTCTGGCCTTTCTCTGTTCTAATATACTCAGATGACTGTTGGCAGCACCAATTAGCTTGAAGAAGTAACTCTTTGGGGAGCAGAGCCAACAATGCTTGTTTTTCACCACATGGCTGTCCTGCAAGGGGTGTTCCTATACATGCATCAAAGAATAAGAGCAGGCTCACATTGCTTTCTTTTACTTGGGAGCACTAGTAGGAGCACTGCCTGACCACAAATTTTCATGAGATTTAGGAACTAGTAACCAATGCCCTTTAAGGTGTCAATACTGTCATCAAATTTATTTGAAAGCGGCAATTTGTATCAAAAGCTAGCGAGTACCTCCTTACATGCAAAGGAGAGAGAATAAGTATGAGAAAATCAAGATACAAGTGAAATATTGCACAGCTAACACTCTAGCAATTGAATGCTCCTTAGGGCAAAAAATGAGAAAGTCTAAATTTTAAAAAAAAATAATTAGAGATGTCCATAGAATATGAATAGCAGATTAAAACTGAACTAATTTTCTCATCGGACTACTAGGACACACTAAGCTATCAGTTAACAGTGAAAGTCCTCCTACATTGGAGGACCATTCTTTCTCATTGAAGCTATGATTATGAGCATACCGAGAATCGCCAGCACCGTGCTTTCCTTCAGGACTTCCATGGAACCTGAGCACACAAAGTAGATCGCTTGCAGGGCATCTCCCTGCCGGAGGAGGTATTCCCCAGGAGCACAGAAGGAGGTTTTGATATGCAGAGACAGAGACCTGAGGCAACCACGGCTGGCACACTCAAAAAGGGAGAGCTGCAAAATCTCCTTGTTCAAGTGCATGGTGATATCTGAACGCAGTTCGTCTGGGAAGTCTTTTAAAAGCTGTCCGAAAAAGACAAAAAACAGCGAAAAAGAGAAAAAATATAAAATAATTTGTTTCCTCTTTTGCAAAAGTGATCTGATTTAGTAGTGTTGCATGTTGTACTGATGCAAAGATTTCCCTTTGATTTTTCTTACCCCTTGATAAGACATATGTTATATGTCTTAACAAATGTTTATGCTGAAAAACACTGATAAATTCCAGGAAAAACATGAAAAAATGTGCCTTTATACAAGGAAACAAGGAAACAAGGAAAAAAAAGTCAATAACACTGTGTAGGATTTTCCCCTAATGCCCAATTTAGCCTTGTCCAAGTTCTTCTCAGCTGTTGTTAGAAAGTAGTAGGCTGTTCAGTTATATACCATTGTACACAGTGGCATATACACTGAAAACAGAGCAAAAATTAAGTTAGTTTAGATTTTCTTTAAAGTGCTTGTACAAAATTAATCAGTAAGCTATATTGCTTTTCCTATGGTAAAAGCCCTGGAAGAGAAATAACTCAAAAAACCTCTATGTAGTAAACGTCTACAGGTGTTTTTTTTTTGTGGGTTGTCTTTTTTTTTTTTTTTTTTTACTTTTCTTTTAAGTGACGCAATTGGACACTGAAGGAGGGTTGGGAAAGGAATGGAGACAAGGTGCATGTTCAGTGGAAGAACCTATGGAAACAAAAAGGCCATAAGGTCTTCTTATTTTTCCTTGGTCTTAATTTTAGTCTAATTCCCATTATAGCCTGTCCAATGCTTAGTGATATCTACGTATGTTTTATAGAAGATCTGCTGCAGTATGGCAAAACTGAGAGAAACAGCTTTCTGGTCAGACACAGTCTTCTGAGAATGACATATAACTGCTCAACTCATCAAAAATTTCAGGTGGAGTTTTGAAAAAAATGTTTAAGTGTTTTCAAGTGTCCGTCCCATTGATGCAAAGTATGCTGGCTGCCTGCGGGCAGAGCCCTGGCCCATGCCAGCTGCAGGCTTACAGGCATAGTTTTCTCTGTAGTTTGAGGGGATCTGGCATCTGAGCAATGCAATCAGCCAACACTTGACCAAGTGGGCTTAGACAAGGCAGTTTGTAGATAGGAGGCAAGTCATGAAATATTGATGGTCTCTCCAAAGGCTGCTCTTGTAGTACAGCAGTCACTCACTTTCTGCGCGACTAAAAGTACAGAAGATACAGAAGCTTAACCAAATCTAGGAACGCTCTGACATCTAAGTCTTTTTTGCACCTTTGTAAATCTTACTAGGCTCCTTCTGTTGCTAGGATGCTGTTGAAAATCCCATTCTTTGTGCTGTGCACACCACAAAAAGGATTTTTCAGGAAAACAATATTCTCAAACCCAAATTTTTCTGCTTATTTCCATGTTATCTTTAGAGGCCACGGAGTTTTATAATGACATATGTAACAAAAACTCTGAAGGGAACGGTTCATTCAAATAACACTCCGGTGGAGAGAAGTCATTATTTCTCCTGGAATACAGTGATACATAACCTGGCTAAGTCATTTAAAACAAGCAAGCAAAGACATGACCAGAAATCTGTCCTTTGATTTTACTCTCATATAATATTCTGCAATATTTAAAAATATAGGGAAATGAATAACAAAAATTTGGGCCAAACCACTTTTTACAGAATTGCAAAGAATAAAGGAAAATGAAGGACGGAGGAAAGGGGAGTAAAGAAGTCCCTCCTTTAAAAAACACCCCAAAAACTCAGTAGATTATTGTTTAATGAAAGGCAAAACTGCTCACTGGGGTGTTTCTTCTGGGACAGATTTCTGATGAATGCCTCTTCAGCATTTCAGCATTATGGAGGACTTTGAATTTTTAATATATGATATGATGTTCTAAACCAGATTTTGCAATAGCTTACCCTCATCCTGGGATACCCTAGTTTGATTTTTAGGCATGTTCTTTTTTTATGTGTGACTTCACACAAAACACAACATCACAAATGGAAAATTACATACACGCACACTCACACACGCAACTCTAAGTCAGTAGTCAAAACCATCAAACACACAACCTCCCTCATTTGGTTACCTCATTGGAATCAATTCCATTGTTGACAGACCACGTGGTTTGGAAATATTCAAGCATCCTTTGCTTTAGCTGCTGTGGCAGGTGGTGGACCCGTATAAAGTCCTTCAGATCCTTGGTTCTTGTGTGATAAAGGGACCATCTGGAGTACATCCTTTGAATTATGGCAGTCACATTGCCAAACACCAAGGCATGCATCAGAGCTAGGGAGGACAGAAATTACATGAAATGTGGAGTGACTTGTTGATCATTAACATGTAATAATGAAAATAAACAGGATCGTCACACCAAACCAGTTTCCTGCTTGATAGATATAGTAAAGCTTTTGAATATAAGACTCCATGAGTAATATACTGTAGTATTCATCTGATCATGCATTTCCATTTTTTGTGTCACTACCAGTCACAGTCATGTGACAGGGCACAACCACATCTGATGCTGGCTACTCAGGGTGTCAAGCAAAAGAATGCCCAAGCCAAATTAAGTTTATAGTCTAAGAAAAAAGGAAAAGAGGTGAACACAAGTAGGCAGGCATGCTCAGGAAATAACGAGAAACTATTAATCAGTATGAAAACTAGACTCAAACGGTCAATTAACAACTACATAGAATGTAATAGATTTCAGACAAATATAAATAAAACCAATTACTAACGGGAACCACATGTAGTGGAATGAGATTGCAAACGACATTTAGAGATGTATCATATTCTAGGGAATAAGATGTTAAAAAAAAAAGACAGAAAAAAAAACCATTGTAAAGCAGAAATTCAGGTTAAAAAAAAAAGACATATTCAAACTGACAACCTGATTTCTTATGCTGCTTGAGAAGGTCAAATATGGTGTGAAATTGCTTATCAGAAAGTTCTGACATCTTGGACTTTGTCTGCAATTAGAGACTGGCTTGGGAATAAAAAGACCAGAAGCAAAATTGAAGAAATGCTTGCAGATACAGGTTGTCTGGGTTTGTCTGTGCAGAAATGTGCTTGCTGATTATCAGTGGGAAAAAATCACTGCTAGATTGTCTGTCATGTGGTATTGATCCGAGGTGTATAATAAACAAATTTACAAATTGTTTATTGAAAAACCTATTAGAGCTTGATTATTGCTCTTAAGGGACATCTGTCTTTCTAGCGCTTGAAAGAAAGCAGACAGACTCCTCAGAGTGCCAAAGGAATTGGTTTATAAACAAGACAAACAAGAAGCTGACCTTGTAAGGTAATTTACAGAAGTCCAGGGTGAGTGAGGAGATACAAGGGGGAACAGGAGGAGGAAAGGACTTATTTTGGTGGTTAATAACGCTTTTACTTGGTAGAAACAGGCAGAAAGTTCTTTAGTTTGGAGTGTTGAAAATTTTTACAGGCTGAGTAAAACACAAAAGAACATAGGAATCTGTTTTTATTGTGAAGGGAGTGCAGAAAAACAAAGCACTGCAGTGTGATGTGGTTTCACAATACAGTATGGATTCTTGGAGAGGTGATCCAATGATACGATGAAGTCAATACAAGTCCGTTAGTAAAAGAAGATAAATGAAAAGCAGGGCAGAAAGAAAAAGATCAGGTATGAACATTAGAAAAAAAATGCATAATTGGAAATTTCTTTCTAAGAAGAATCAGCTGGATCAACTATGTATTTTTCCTGACGGTGCAGTGAATAAGATCTAAAAAAATGTAGGGGACTGGTGTAATGTTAGATACAGAATATTATAACAGAAATATGGCAGCTAGGGTTGAAACAGTTCAGCCAGACATAACTAAATAGGCTAAAGAGATGGTGCAGCCTCTTTAAGGATGTGATAATCAGTTTAAAAAGGAGGGAGGGCTAAAACCTTAGGTGGTGTATGGATGCATATGTAAAAATTGCATGTGTTATTGTAAGTCTCCCAATAGTCTCCAAGGTTAGGAGCTGGACAGTGTAGAGATCTCTATGATGTTATTATAGGCACAAATATCATCAAGAATTTTATTTTTATAGGAGAATCTGTCTTTACATATGTACATTGGAAAACAACTGCTACTGATGATGACAAGCTATTCCTGGCTGTGATAGGCATTAGATTTCTTTATCAAATAATCACAGACCCACTCTACTTTCTGTAAGAAATCTATTAATCCATTCTCTAAAACCAAGCAGGACAAGTCAAAAACTTCTAGGAACCATATTTCATGAAGTGGCCTTGATTCTAATGGATATTCTAAATTATATTTTTGTCGCTTAGGGAACAGAGGAACACCTCTGATCACGGAAAGAACTGCAGCTACTAGAATGGGCCTCCAGTCTCATAAATACAGAACTCTACATTCTTTGATCAAAGAACATGGAGAATACAAGACAGTACATGGTCTGTTCATCTGCAGGAGGACAGATCTGATTCATATTTTACGGATGCTGAGTATCCTAAGAATTGTGGTTAAATTTTAATAAGTAAATTTTCTTTCAAACTTTAAGAAGAAATACTCTATAGAATAAGATTTTTTTTATCGCCACAATATTAATTGTCTTAAATTATAATTTCAAATGCATGCAAAACAAAAATTAATACCAAGAGGCAGATAAAAATCAAACAAGAATATTGTAAGTTATTTGTCTGTTAAATTAACATTTGGGTTGAGGTTTTTTTCTGGCTTCAACTTTCTTTAAGGTTACAATAAACTCACTTTGTTCTTTTAATTTGCAGTGACACACATTGAAGAGGTACAGAGTAACTACTGATAAACTAAATCATGCTATCCATTACACCTGAAATTTCATGAATTAATGGCTTGGTCTAAAAACTGTAAAAAGCATACATCAATTTTTCTCAAGACATCACTTTCCACTAGGGAATTTTAAAATTAAATATCAGCCAAAAGTATACATCAAAACATGTTTTAAGAAATTAAAATGTATCATGCCCTAAAGTATACAGACTAGTACTTTATTCCTAATAGAGTTTTCTGAGGCATGCTAACCAGTCTGTACTGTATGATGCTAACTCCTTCAAGTGTCCTTGCTCCTTTGATTTTCTCAAATAGCTTTAAAATATAATTCCTCAAGAAAATATCTGCAAACCAGCCTGCTCTGCTTTCTTACCTGGATATATCTTGTTCACTGGACCCTCCCAGTTGTAAAAGTCATTCTTCTACCTGCGTGCCTATGAGTAACTTTACCTTTCAGTTTTCAGTTCCCTCTTACTACATTCAGTCAACTAGTTCTCCACAATTTGTTCAGTGCTCAAGCGTATTAGTTCCACCGCTCAATAATATAAGAAATAAAAAAGAAATTGCTATAACTGGACTAAATAAAAGTATAGGATATTTTTATATTCTACTCTATTAAGTTTGTGAAAACTCTGCCACATCATAGTGAATTAAATATTCATCATTGCCTTACACAGGATATCTCTTGATTTCTTATTAGTAATGAAAACTCCTTCCTTCATTCCAACATATTTTATGTAATGAAAACCCCAAAGCACAGAGACCACATTGTATTTTAGAACTGTAATTTTATGCTACCAGCAAAAGCAATTAATGAGCCGCTTGTGTTTTTGTGACATTGTCAAAATCATAGTGATATCATTCTTGGATGATTCATTATATTACTGCCACTAATTTTCAGGACTGGGAAAAATGACAATAATTCATTGAGCACTTTTTATACCACTTGATGCTTCAAATATATAGTTTGCGGGTCATTCATCGTGTTCCCTAGCTTTCAAGTGTCAAGTTGCCAATTTATTTTTGCCCAGGAAAATTTATGCTGCAAAGCTGACAACCAGTGCCTTAGTGACTAGCCCTGGAGAAATATCTACTAGTATTTCCAGAACAACTAGGCAAGTAAAAAAAAAAATAAAAATAAGGGGGGCAGTACTCTAGCAGTGATTTGCGTTTACCCTTCACACCCACTATAATATCTTTGAGTTGTATGATGTGCACACTGAGACAGCACAGATAATTTGTGGGGGGGGGAAGATGAAGGTAAAGAGAGAGTTGCAAGTATTTTGTCAACTGGCCTACCACCCCAAAACATTTTACGTGATGCTTAGCATTTGTACCTACCCCCAATCAGCATTGTGCAAATGGAGAAGATCTTTTCAGCATCGGTATTGGCTGAGACATTTCCAAACCCAACACTGGTGAGGCTGCTGAGGGTGAAGTACAGGGCAGCTATATAGGCACTTCTGATTGATGGGCCTCCTAGTGTATTATTCTCATAGTAAGGAGACTCAATACGTTTTCCTAGCTCATGAAGCCAGCCTGAAAAACAAAGCATAAAGAGAACTATTAAGGAATACTGACACCATGAGAACTACAAATAATGTAAAACAAAATAATTCTAAAAAAAATTGCTTAGACGAAACTGCATTATTCACACAATTCCAAGAATAAAAGGAACATTAAACTGTAGGAATTTATACAGCACGTTAAGTATTGTGTCTCTGGAGTATTTATTTTTATGCATGATTATTTACGATAAGAACTGTATTTCTGTATGGAAATCAAGTGTTTTTGAATTGCGTATTACAGGTCTAATTAGATAATTCACAAAATCCATTAAGACACTAGAAAGAAAAAATTCATCACACTGCAGCAAGAATGTAGCATCGATTTGATTCTTTCCATTAATTAATGCTTGGAAAGCTTTTTGAGATTCTAAGACTGAATTGTTATAATAATAATTATGTATTTAGAGCTCTTTACACGTTTCTTTTTACAGTAGAAAAGATTCAAACAACTAAACATAACTTACAAACCAGAATAAATTTTCAAAAGATGCTTCAGTAAGTATTTTCTAAATTGTTCATTTAATCTTTTCTTTCATTTTGCTAAATAATTCTATGTGTGCTAGAGAAAGGAGAATTAGCTAATGCCTGATAGATATTTAAAAAACAACAACAAACCAACAAAAAAGACACCAAAGCAACAAACCAGGAAAAAGCATGCAGTTCCTCTTTTGGAAAAGGAAAACAACCAACCTGAATGAATTGCATAAACACAATGTTTTATAAAAATCAAGATAGGAAAAAAAAAAAAGATAAAAATTATTGTGCCCAGTTTTGCCTGTTAAGCAGTTTGCTTGGGAGAATGGGAATCTTTCCCGGATATTCAGGGAGAACCTCCACAGCATAATATTCCTGGCAGGCAGAGTTTTATTTTAGAAAAACTGGTTGGGGGTCCTCCTGTTGTAAACTGAGACCTGACAGACTGAATCACCTTCTGAAGCTTAGTCTCTCTCCACTTCATTCAGCATCCCTTTCTTCATTTTGGATGAATCCAAGTATAAACTAGGGGAAATCCCCTTGTACAGGATATCTGCAAAAGTAGGGGGTGGATTTAAAGTATCTGGCCCTGTACTTCCAACTAAGCTGGGGAAAAAGTCTGTAAGAGGTTACCACCTACAGCAGCCTTGTTGAGCCACGGTGTCTACCATCCTCAGCTCCATACTTTCTTGCATGCTCTCCTACAGACAAAGCTAAGCCAGAAGGGCTGGCTAATGACAACGTGAGGTCTAGCCATGACCCTGCCTACCCACTCTATGCAGGCCAGTGAATTTAATCAAAAGCATAAATGAGTGCGCTTGGCATTTTCACAAGATGGAAGTACTGGGTGGGCTGGTTTACCTTGCCAACAGACAAGAAAGCATAAGAAAATCTCCTTGATTTTGCCTTGATAGAAAGTATCAATCAGTTGAGGCTATTTTATATTCATGTCTCCTAATTATTTAAAATGAAAGAAAAGCAAAACGAGAGAAAAAAAGGCTTGTTGAACTGAAACTGGTCCTCTCTCTGTGCATTACTGTTTTTCTGAGATGACACTACCTTTCCCCAACAATAATATGGCCCTTTGTACAGCAGATTTCATTCCTATGCTAATGTTAGAAAATGTAATCCCACACATTAAAGAATAAAAAATAAAAACCTAAGAAAATCCTTGGCAGAGTTAAAAGAAGTCCATCTAAACCTAATGTAAAGAAATACAATCATAAAGTTCAACATCAGGTTTTGAAACTGTTCTAGTGTGTTTGAAGAACTACAAAACTGAGACAAATTAAATAAGTTATTTTAAATAATGGTAACTGATATATGAAAACTGAAATAATGCCTCTTAGGAGAAAATCTCTTTCCTGGGAGTATTCTACAAGCCTTGGCCTCCATATTCTCATTTTTCTGCCCTTTGTTATCTGAATGAATTTCACATTCATTGTTTCTGGTGGTCATATTGCGTCTGATTGCAAGTTCTCTACCTCAGTTTCAGCTACCAAACAAAACAAAAAAAAAAAAAAGAAAGAGCTTACCTATTGTAACTTTATACGAAACATTACAGGACTCACTCTCTCACAAATGCATTTTCATTGTTATCCAGAAAAAGGTAGATGACTTCATTCTTTAATTGATAGATACATGTCAATGGGTTTCTCCTCTAGAATGCATTTTATGCTCAAGATTATCAAGCAAAAACCCCAACGGTACTGAAATATCATTGTTCCTAAAGGATGCATTACCGCTAGTAGAGGTAAGATATAAAGATAAATGCCTACATTGTGTCAAACAGCAGAAGTCTCTATAATATTTCTAATATAATTCTACTATCAAAGCACCAAATACAATATTAACATTTTACAGTTGCTAGCAAGCACTTCTGGCCAGGACACCAGTATCTGAGATTAGTTCAGCACTCTATGCCCAGTTCTGTGGCATAACTGAGGGTCAGACAAATGATCTTAATCAGTAAGATGAATGGTTTATCACTGAGCTCTACCAGTAACGGTTTGCAATTATTAGCAATTGTTAACAATTGCTAAAAAAATGCCCACTATATAAAGAAAAGCTATTAGGTAACTTTCTTTAGAGATCGACCATGAGATTTGGAACAGAAAATGTATATCTGAAAGTGAAAACCCAATAAATATATTCCTCTGATTTCTAGGACATGTTTACAGCTTCTGATTTCTATTTTGGCTGTTAGAGATGATCCTAATCAGGACCTTTTGAAGAAATTATATAGGATGAGGTTTCCGCCAAAGTATATAAAATGGTGCAAGATCTTCCAGATCAACTATACTTCTCCGATTTTTGATGATAGCACTACATTTTTTTTCCATTTGGGGGTAGAGGCAAGATGCTGTTGGCTGTAAATACTTTCATTAGCCAATGGAAATAGTCATGAGATAGCATGACTGATGCCTTTCACTTTTTTTGGTCCCTGTAGGTAACAGCTCTCAGCAGATTCTCCGGCAAACTTGTGTAGTTAATTTCTGCCCTCAGGGAAGAAGAGAAAAATAAACATACCTTGTAGTCAGAGGGAGCTTCCTAGAATTTAACATTATGAATCTTGTCTGGTTCTGAATTAGCATTATCTAGATATAGCTCTGTGACTTTGAAAACATTTTTAAGCGCCAATTAACATAATTAAGAGGAAGATTTTTCAAAGGGAAAAAGAGCACTTAAGTAATCAAGTCCCATTGGAAAAGTCAGTAGGAATTGGATATCTAGCTCCATTAGGCTACTTTGAAAATTGCTGGAAGAATCTGTATTGAGTTTCATTTACCTGTATCTGGAAAGTTCTCAAGTACCAGCAGAAATATAAACAAGCGTTTAAGCATCCATAGATGACATACTTTATAACCAGATGTAAAACACATTATATCATTTACTGGACATCCAGAAACTCAGTCTTCCCTCAGCCTGGTGCTTGCACTGCATTGAGCAGGTACATCACTCCCTATAATTTGCAGATTCATTCGATATTACTACTTAGATTTTCCTTATATGCCAAACACTTAACATAACATCCTGTCTGGTACTTCATTTCAACAACTTAGAAAATAGTTGCATTTTCTAATGCATTAATTACCTACAACATTTATTCTATACAACAGATGATACACATTTTTTCCAGCTAAAAAGTAGACCCAAACTCTGGTTTATTCTGGACTGCTGCATCTGGAAGTGCAAACAGGTATGGATGAGGAGTATCTCTTAGAGCATCTCTGACAGCCTGAACGCAGGAGTGGTTGGTTCCCCAGTAGACCAGCGGTGATGATATCAGAAGACAAAGGGTGAGGGGTGAGACAAAGCCCCACCTTCTCTCAGCTGTGGTTCCATATCAAATTCAGGGACTTTTAAGTCCTAGGGGCAATGCTAAGGTAGAAAAGCCTGTCTACTCCCACATCATCACCTTTTTGTGTTTAAACAGTATTTGAACCTCATTTAGGGCCAGACCATACTCGGCTCTTTCATGCTAGTGAGGAAGGAGAGTAAGCAATGTTATGCTGGTAGGGAAAGAGAATATGTAATGACTAATGCTGGGGTAAACTAAAGGACACTGTCAAGTGTGGGTTATCTTTAAGGGCTATGTTTCAGACTGAGTTATGTTTTTCTGGCTTGGCTGAAAAACTCTGGAGCTCTAAATGAAAACACAAAAGATGGCAATGGCTTTATTAGATGGCACATTTTCTTTATACTTCTCGAAAACCTAGAATCTTATGAAACAGCAGGCAATACAAAACAATCTAAAACTAAACAAAACCTAGAAATACTGGAGAAAAAAAAAGACAAAAAGTATAAATAAGTCACCAAACAGTGAAAAATAATAATAAAAAAATGTCCTGAACTGGAGCACATACAGCCTTCTGATATAAAAATAACTTTTAACATGGAAGTCTGTATGTTTATGCCTGCTAGTGTGTGTTGCAGTGAACAGTTTAGGGTCATTAAGGAAAATATAAAAACTGTACAACAGAAATTAAATCCTTCATCACTGGAATGCATTTTTAAATGAAAATCACCATGGGCCCTGAGAGCTATGTTAACTCCCACTGCAGCAGTCCCTGGTCACTGCTGGTTGCTCCTCATTTCAGATCTAGAGTCAGGCAGCGAGGAGCTGTAGGTTTGCATGGGAAATCCGTCATTACATAGCTGCACACTCGAGTCTGCAAAAGATCATCTCATATTTCAATTTTAAATGCGTGAAAACTGTTGCAAAGACCCCACTGATCTCAACGAAGCCAACCAGATTTTAGCATATATCTCCACTCTGTTTCCTTGAAATATTAACCTTCAAAAAATAAAACTTAGGGCAGGACAGTTGCTAAGATAGAACAAGTAAGCGAATCCCCTTCTTTTTACATAAAAGCACTTTTGATTACAGACTCTGTGAGATAGATGTCCAAATTGCTTCCGTCAACTATCCATGTTGCTTCTTCAGAATGTGTTTCTTCATGTCATAGTTAAAGATCATTTGAAGATGGGAGACCTGAACTAATATTGTGTTTTAAATGAGATGATACCATCATTTTACAAAAGAGTATAATGAAATATTCTACCTTATCAAACCCTAATTATCATTCATTAGATGTTAAAATATTAGCTTTGCTTTTAAGATTGCTTCCAAAGGATTTTGCACAGTTACTCTCTAGCTGTTTCTGACTGGTACAATGCATTCAAAATCTAGAGCTATATAAGAAGACCAAATTGTTTTACTACTTCTAGTGTGCATGACTCTGCATTATTGAATAATCATTGCCTCTATTCTCATGGTGATTACTCATTTAAGGTATTCAAGCTCTTCTCAAGATCCTCAAAGCCTTTTTAATCCCTGTCTAGCCAAAATGTTTTTGACATCTGCAATTATTTCCGGCTAAAACATTTGCATTTTCCCCCAGACTAGTAATACACTAAACAGCACCATTCCTACTACTTAATCCCGTGGAACATCGCTGTTACCCTTTTAGTGTCACAAAACTTGATCATTTGTTTACAGGTTTTATCTACAATGGAATTTTGCCTGTCATGTTAGTGGAGGCTCCCAGGTACAAAAGCAGATGGTTTAAGGTTTAAAGACCCCCAGAGATGACAGGAGCAGTCATACTTTTAACCACTGCTTCTGGATGACAGTAAGTGTGGCAGACCTTATTGCACCAGATCACAAATAAAACATGAACCAGTCTTTTATTTTACACAGATTAGAAAAAATATATACTAAAAATAGGAAAACCCACAATCCTGAAGGTGTCATGCAGCTGCAGGTTCTAGGAGTGTGACAATGCAGCTCCATCATGTGTGCCCAAATGGCATAATTGCAAAATGGTAATATACTGCATATAAGTTTATGCTTTTTTCAAAATGAAGATAATAAATAAATGCTACTTGCGTAAGAGGAAATCTGAGCAATCTATACGACGTGTTAATAAATACAGGCTACAAAGGAACAGCTTCAGCCTAGAGGCTATGTTTGAAGAAGAGAATTAGCTGGCATTCAAAATAGGTAAAAGTTAAGTGGCAGTGCATGGAATTTCAACTAGAAAGACTTCAATATTAGTACCACAGACATAAGCATAATGGCTGCATGACAACGAGGAACTGTTAGCATTAATCTACTCCCCTTGGTCTTTATTTTGCTAGCACACTTTCCTGTAAACAGTAGACACCTAAAATGAGACAGAAAACAAATATAAAAGAAAGACATTAACATTTTTCTCAAGCACCGAAATTCTGCTAAAAATATTAAAATAATTCCCAAAATAATTTATTCTAAAAATGTGTTTTCTTATTTTTGCATTGTGAAAGCCGGTCCTTAATTGTGTATGTTCTTTACTATGATGGATTTAATTATAAGTTTTTTTTCTTAAACTGGAAAGATACATAACACAGATATGAATGAGACTGATAGTATGACAGAACTAGAGGAACATCTACTGCAGTCAAATCCACATAGTCAAATTTTGTGGAGGGAAATTCTCGACATGACATAGAAAAGAAATATATTTAACTTGGACTATATGAAATGTAGTTTTATCTCAACTGCCTGTGGCTGGAGTCCTTGTGGTAGCAGCACAGAAAGCCACTCAAGGCTGCCCTCTGTGACCCTGGGACCAGAGCCCAGGCACCAGCCACACTGCCTGGCAACTGCCATGCATGCAGCAAGCGTGGGGTTTAGTGCCTCAGACCAATGCATGGCAGAGGTATCTACCCTCCACAGTTCATAGCATCACCTTTCTCTTTCCTTTGTGACACACTAACTGTATATTTTAAAATCTAATTTATGTCCATTTTACTATTTTCCTGCAGTTTTCTTTGTCTGGGTCATAATCATTGGTACCATTCTGGTGCATTTGTTGCACGGGTTTATCCAGATAATGAAGAATTAACTATGTTAACCTTGCACAAGCAGATTATAGTTGACCTCCGGGCTCAGTGGACTTTCAAGTGCCAACAGAAGCAAGGCACGTGGATATTACCATAATGGAAACTCCAGAACATTTTCTACAGATATATATAAAAGTTTATACACTTCTGCTTGATGAACGTCCACATTATAGACAATAAAAACTGCAAAAAAATCCCTTTAATATGTAATCAAAGAGGAACAAAATGACCCCTTTTCTGTCAAGTGTTCTATGCCTCTTTCTATTAAGTAGATAAAATCTTTAGAGGGGAAAGGACAAATTTTATAAGATTTCAGATGCTTCAGATCTGAGATGTTCATGTCTCAAAAGCCTAATGCAGAAACCAAAATAAAGCCTTCATTCATCTAAGTGATATATATATCATTTAAACCTCCCTGTGAAATCATTAGCAGCATATCTTGGGGAGCTTGTAAACTATGGCATTGAGAAGAAATGCAGTATTTTAAAATTAAAAGAAAAAGAGTTGAGAGTTTCAAAACCATGTCCTTCTCAGAAACAAACCTTGATGAGACATCTTTTCTCCAAAATTATACATAAGGATTCATGACTAGCAAATTTTAGGATCGTTATCATACTAGAAGTGGACACTAGGAATGGACAGATTCAATAAAAATGCCATTTGACTTCCACTGCAGACAAACTGAATAGAATTGTTATTACATCTCTTCCTAAATTAACAAATGAAGTAAGAGATGGGCATGAGCCAAAATCCAAGGCATAAACATATTCCTAATTATGCTGAGATCTGGGCCATATCTTTGCATCTAACTAATTTCCAGTTATTATGAATCAAATAAAAAAATCAGGATTTGAACACACGTCAGATGGAATTGTAATTCTCTGCTAGACTTTGGGAATTCTACCACTGATTTTTGAGCACCTGTAGCATCACCCAGAGAAAGTTTGAACTTGGACATAGTGCAGTCAGGAAAGAAAAACAAAGATAAAATTGAAGGTCCATGTGTGCCCCGCTGCTCCATGAGACTTGCGCACTCAATATACACCAACCTCTGCAGCCAAAGGCATGTACGTGAAATGGTTACCTTTATAGCTGGTTCCTTTCGAATGCCTGCCTTAAATGATGGAGTACCCTTGGCAGATACATTGACCGGTGTTCTTAGACACTGATCTAGAGGAAACTGTATCTTTCCCTAGATCCTTAGGGAAAGTTTTTAACCATCTAGATAAGTACAGTGAGACAGATGTTTTAAAGACTTTAAAAACCCATGCAGTTTTCCAAGCTAAATGCATACTTTCTTTGGTTAGAGCATTTTTAGATACAAACTTAACCTTTGCCAGCTCTACCAAAAATTCATTTAATTTTAAAGGTAACATCCTGTGTAATTCTTTTGTAAGGCTGACTAATACCCTTTGTAAATAAATTGGCTGTTGTATTTCTAATCGAATATATACTTAGAAGCTATCATAAAAATACATTTTGTAGACCTTCAACTCATGTAACTTGACAAAGTCATAACAAGATATTGACCCATTGTGCTCACTGAAAATGAAGTTTTCATGGCACAATAAATATTCAGTGAACTAAGTAGTTTCAGGAAGAAGAGGTGCTCAATCAAGGGACTGAAAAAAGAAAAAAACATCTACGATCTAATTATAATGTTGCTGATAACAACAAAAACACAGCTGAGCCCACAGAAGTGCTGAAAACCTGACAAGCTTTAATTATCTGACAAAACTCAACTCTGAATTGCAAGTATCACGGCTTAGAATAAGAAAGTAACATTTCTGTATTCTCAAGGTAAAATTGATGCCCCGTTGGAGATAATGACAAAATTCCTTGGTGGGGAGCATTTAATTTCTTGTCATCAGCAAGGTGTGGTCTGTTAAATAGTTTATATTTTCATTTTGGAAGACCGTAAGTGGAAGGAGAGATACTTTTTATCCCACAGGAAGCTTGTAATCCACCCCAGTGAAGGCATTATAGGTGCATGGATTATAATGCGATTTCCAAAATCTCTGTGGTTGATCATTCCCGGGCAGATTCATGGCTTGTAATTGGTAGATCAATGGGCCTGATATGAAATACTTGCAATGCTAGCATTTTATTAGAAAACAATGCTGGAAAGATATCTTTTAAAAAATATTTGGTTAGTCACAAGTAAGAACAAGGTGGAGTCCTGAAGCTCTTCCACTTAATCAAAATGCTACATGAACACTCTGCAAAACACAGCGTACATAAATTACCAACAGCTTCACACATTTCAAGCCCCAGTTTCTAGCGAGAACCTATGTTCACTAACATTTCTAGATGAAGACCTAACTTCTGTCTGCAAAGTAAGGTTTTGCTCTTTTACTTTTTCTTCTACTGGGCTGGACAAATCCCTGAGGACCAGCCCAGACACAGTTCTAAAGTAAGAGCCCCAAATGTTTCTTAAAACGGTAGATAGTTCATGTGAATTAGCTACTTACATTTCTCCTTCACCACGTGGCAAAAAAACTCTCTTTCCAGCAAAGTTATTTTATGCCTACAACTGTAGTATATTCTGGTGAGAGAGGAAAGAAAGGGGTGGTATGCAAGGAGACATGTCCCTTTGAGTGGAGCTCCAAGACAATCTCCAAAAAACTAGCTGGTGTTCTGCATGACCGTAGCGGTTATTACTGGAGGACTTTTCCTCCGGGACCATTTGCCATGTGGAATGGGAACTGGATGGCTGAGCTTGTCCTGTTTGGTGGGCCAGCCATGCAATGCAGGCTGACTGGGCAGGTTTTGGGTGGCTTGTCCCTCTCACCCTTATGCTGCATTGCTACCTTGCTGCCCCATAAGGCTGCAGATTGCATCTCTGGAACACACAACTGTTATTCTGCAGATGTCTAAACAAATCAGACAGCTGCACAGCTCTTTCGTTCATATTGATGAGGAAGCCTCCACTTTACCTTCACAATAGTCTCACAGTATAACACAAAAAAGATTTCCCTTACAGTAGAGATATGTTTATTCCAAGGTAGAGACCTGACTATATTACATATAACAGCTATGTATGAGAGTTTTAAAAGCTAACTCAGCAGATCTCCAAGGAACATATTCCTCTTGATATTTTATGATAATTCTCTAAACATTTATACTTACTGTTGCATACAAGCTCCAGTGTGCATGGTAAGTGCACCTGCATTCCTGCAGAACTAGGTCATAAATTCCTTCAGTCTCATTTATCAAGGAGTAAGTAAATTTAGAAAAGAAATGTACTGGAAACTCTTCTTCTCTGTGGTAAGCATGTACAGCTCCTCTCAACAGTAATTTGTCAGAAAACTATATATAGATACGTGGGAGATTTAAATCCTTCTTGCTCTTGCAAGTCAGCAGTTTTTTTCGCTTCCCCACTTCATTGAAAGGACGAGATAAGGATATATTCAGTTATCAACTTTCCAAGACTGTGGCAGTAAATACATAACATATATAGCTAGTTATTTTGGTTAAACTTGTTCTTTTTACTGGGAAGAGTTTATAAACAGCTCTAATGTCATTAATTTATTTGTAGTGAAGACAAATGCCTTCTAATATATTTTTTTTTAAATTATCCTGGTTTATTCCCCCCCCAAAAAAAACAGAGATTTTTTTTAGGGTTCTTAACCTAGGAGAAATTAATAATGTAAGTAAATTAATTGCTTTTTTGTAATATCTTATAATGTTCATTTAAAATTTAGATTACAGTTAAAACATGCAAGTCTAAACATATAGCTAATTTAAGAAATAAATTTTCAAGCATATTATTAGAAATATATAAATCATTTGCAAATCATCTCCTTTAAGGAGATGGTCACACTGTCACTTCACACAGACTCTCAGCATTTAACGTTACCGTTCCCTAGGCAAGCTGGCTGTTACGGTCTTTTTCCAGGCTATCAGATGCCTTGCAGCTAAGCTTGGAATTAGAAACGTTAGTGCTTCTAGTCCATTCAGTGCAAAGAGCATGTCTATCTTTGCCCTCTTTGCTTCCCTGTGCTCCAACAGTCTGTACCCATCTGTTAGAGCTTTTCTTATCTTATATTTAGAGTGTAATACCGTTTTGGGCAAGAGCAGCCTTTTTACACCGTATTAATTCAGCAATGGAGACAAGAGGGTCTTGACCCATAACTAGGATCACAGGTGCTGTTGCAATAAAATTAATGGTAATGACTTTATTTTTATGCTGTCAGCTAGTGTTAGAAACCTGCTTTGCAATTTTATGTGTTTAGAGTCCAAATCATGACAAAAAGACTACTACAGGTGATACATTCCTGTATTTTTTAAGAAATAAGTACCCTCCTCCACAAGCAATACAGATTACATTAAAATGGAACATTTTTATCAAAATATGCAAAAACGTCCCACAAAACAAAACCTTAAAGAATGTCAGTTTTAAGGTTTTGGGTCTGTATGTGTGCAAAGTGGCATAGTTGGTAAATTAATTTCACTTCTGCCCTGGTGTTCTCACCTGCTCAGGTCTCACCATCAGAGAAATTCATGCTAAAGTCTTTCAGTACTTTATTTACATGGCAATTTCTCAGTCCTAACAGTGAGTATATTAACAGTCCTGACTCTGAATCTGCAAATAGATACTCCTGGGGGCAATGACAGCGCTAATCAATACCTTAAAATCTCTGAAAAAGAAAGTACTATTTATTTGCAACAGCAAAATATCAAGACGACTATAGGTTTTATAAAAGCAGTGAAATATGCTACACTTATTTTTGTACTGCTAGTTTAACCTCCAGGGATCTGCAAGAGTGGGGTGGTTTACTTCTGGACTCCTCTGTAAGAGTTTTCTTTGCTTCTCAAATCTGAGTAATGCAATAGGTGGTACCTGACAGTAGATACCTTCCCCAATCCTACTGTCTCCCTCACTCCAGCAATCAAGACAATTTTCAGCAGCTTCTACCTGTTCAAATGCAGCCTCCCACCTTGGTAAAGCAGGGTCAGATGCCTCAGCACAGAAGCTACTTCCTCTAGTAGGTCTAACTACAAATGAAAGAGTAATTGTGGAATTGCAACAAAACCATGCCAGTTTTCACCTGCCTGGCCTGTGTAATCACACAGGGGATGATACGGCAGTACGGAGTTCAGTTCGGGTCAGTGTAGACTGTTACAGTCTACATGACATCCATTTCTCCTTGTCTTCTACACTAATAGCGTCCATGCTAGTTAGATAACAGCTAAGCATGCTAACCCTCACTAAAATCCTCTCCTTGCTTGCTCCATAGATTTCACAATATCGCCTAAGTCTTTTCCTCTGCATTCTTACCTAAGGAGCCACCGTGTTCCTTTCTGGACCAGGACCCTCCCCCAGTCAGACAGCCATACAATAAACAGTATTAACACTTTATTTGTTCTTGTCTTGTCTTAATTTTGTAATCTTTGAATCTACAACCTAAGTAACATTTTTAATATGATTTGTTCTATGTGTCATCGGAATCAAGGAAGTCGAGATCCAAACATATTTGGCTTTTGTGAGGGCAAAATCAACAACGGGATATTTTATTCCAGATTATAACTTAACATAATAGCAAAACAAGAATTTGCAATGTAATGAAGGCTTGATGTATAAAAGAAATAAAAAGTAAAGAATAAAGCTAGTGTCATAATAAGAGAGCACACTACGCATTTAAAGCTTGTGTAATTTACAGCAGTTCTGAAATAAAACATCTGTGTCTGCGGGTCTGACAGTCTTTTCAAAGCGTGTGACAAGGAAATCCTAAGCATTGCCATTTTTATCTATAGCTATCTTAGATCTGACAATGAAAATTATTTAGAAGAATTAGGTATAATTAGTTTTATAGAACCTGGCTTGTGTAAAACTTTACAGGCTGTAGCATGCCATGACATACTCTCACAACTCCACATTGGTTTCTTTTGCTGAAAGTAGTTACTAGTTAACTTTAAGCACTGTCACCTGAAAGCACAAAAGAAACACAAATATTTTCCAAGGCATGTGAAAATGGAAGAAAGTCTGGAAAGAAGAGAGTCTTGAATAATTTCTTCGTTTTGATATGGAAATGATTTTCTATTCTGGTAGCAGGAAAACCCTTCTTTCATCAAGCACCTGCTCTGTTAAAGGGCAGGAAAAAGGATTATGCACAAAGGATGTTTCTAGATTAAAAATGTAAGGCATGCTTGTGCTATAGAGGAAAAGAAAAACAATTTTAGTCATTATGGGATGTCTATGGAATGCAATATGCCATTCTAACACCCTAGGATCCCTACCTATGTGATGGGGCTGAAAGAGGTAGTCCGATCAAATATTGAAGCAGCTGCTGAAAAGATTTCAAAATATATAGCAAAGGCTTTGTGGGTTTAAACTGGATTGAGACATTGTAATTTGAACAGCCAAGCCATGAGCTTTGAAACTAGAAGTAGAAATTTCTGAGAAATCCTAACAAAACATCCTATTACACCAATGCGTAATAGACACTAATGTTTTTGCAAACTGGTACAAAGCTCTCCAAGGAGGGTACTGTAACCCTAGAACAAGCTACCCAAAGAGATGGAGGCCTCTCCAGCCTTGCTAGTTTTCAGGGCTTGGATGGAGCAAGCTGTGTCTGACCCAATTTAGTGCTGGTGATTGTCCTATTTCAGCTAGCTGGTTGGACTAAATAAATGCCAAAGGTTTTCTCCAGCCAACAATTTTACGATTCGAAGTACAGCAGTTAAGGGTTAAAGACTCTGATGTAATTTCTAATTGGTTGAGCAAGGCTTATATGCACATTATTTGCAACTTTAAATAAATTATACTCTATGGTATTCCCATTACAGAAGTGACATGGAAAGATCACGGTGTTATTTTACCTCTTGGGACTATTGCCTCTTATGGGGTGTATACTGAGCAGATTTTCCCCCTATGTGTGGGACTGAAAATTTCTATTACGGCTACAGAAATTGGTCCAGATACAGCTTTTCCACTGAGATAAAAACTGCTTTGTGGAATTAATGAATGATATGTAGGTAATCTGCGCTTAGATGCAGCAGGACACTCAACTTTGTCAAATCTCAGGGGCTTCATCCACACACCAGATTTTTACTTGTCACTTAGAAATTGTCCAAAATTTTTGTCCTAGGTGCAAAATATTGGAAATGTATTAATAACTACATAAAAACCTCACATTCCCTTTACTAAGGTACTTTCATCCCTATTTTTTCTGGACTGCAAATGCAATGGCATATCTCAGTCCTGGGGTATTTTGTGATTGCTAAAATGGTTCAATCAGAAGGCAATGTGTGGTGTGTAAAGGAAAATATAGTTTAATCAAGGAACTGGGCCTGTAGAAAAGAACAGCAGGGAAGAATGGAAGAATAAAACCTACTAAGGCCCAAAGCAGCTGAAATATGAATTAATGTTAAACCAAATGCAAGGGAAAAGTTTCAGTTCAGTTCAACAAATGACATTTTGATTGGCAAAACTCCATCAAAAAAAAATAGTGTTTTGGGTATTCACATGCAAAATTGAATTATTTACACAAAATTAATTTCTATGGATATTTTAAAATTTAAATTTCTATTTTAATTCCTGACAACGTCTGGTATGCACAGGCCTGAAATGAGGGATGTTAATAAAGAAAACCTTTCCTAGAAAGTATGTTTTACATATAAAACAGGCAGAAAAGTAGGGCCAGTTTTTCAAATAAGCCTTTATGAGACCTTCATTTGTAAGTGTAGGTTTTTACCATTTTCAGACACGTTTCCACACACACTTCCAGCACATATACAGGCGATTACAGCTGTGCATATAAAACCCCCTTATGGAAGTTAAATTTCTCTACGTCTATTCTAACAGACTGACAAATGACTGAAATACTATGTGCCTTTGCTCACATTTTACTAAAAATTGTGCATAACTATGATTCTCTGCAAACAGGATTTCCTTTTCAAAAACTCAATGAATTTTCCCTCCCTAATTATACTTTTTCAAAAGTGTAACTCAATCAGCTAAAAGGAAAAGTTTTCTTTCATAAATATTTCATACAATAAGCTTCTCCGAATTGGGCCTCATATATAGTATTCTGCACCAGAATTGGTTTAATCATTCAGGTAATGTATCCAGCAGACTTTAAAGAAACATTTGGAAGTTGTTTTGAAACAAATACATACATTTATTCACTATAATTCCTTCACGATTTTATCAAATTTATCTATTTTAGTTCTTATGAGACTAGAAATTGTGAACCTCAAACATCAATTCATGGCAAATCTACACATTGTGCGTACAATAAAAGCGTTACTTTTATTCAGGAGTAAAACTCAAAAGGATTCAAAAAACATTACAAATATTTAAAAGCTTTCTAGTGTAAGGTATTCTCCCAGGGCTTAAATTTTCTATCTCAACTGCCTTAGGATACATCATCCCTGTGAAATGCTTCAGTACTGTGGTACGTCCTTGTCTTTCAAAGGATGTACAAAGTAACAAGTGCTGTTTGTAATTATTTGTGAGATGAGTACTTTAAAAAGTTTCATAGCTTCAAAGTAGTCATCTTCTTTTGGTTGTCTAGTTTATTCCTATTTATTACTCATGTATGACAGTCCAGGGGCCGCTTATTTTATGTAAGTGCTGCCAAAAATAACCCAAACTAGATGGGGCTGTCTCTTAGATACTGATGCCCCAAAATACTTCACAAGACTGGTAACCATCAACCATTTCCTTCATATATTAATTAGAAGTGAATTTTCAGCCCCGCCCTCCTCAACATACAAAATAAACAGCTGAGTATACAGGTATGTATATTCGACACAACAGTGGACCATCGATACAGATACCCCAGGTCAACAGAGCGTTATAATTAATTTTAATAATTGAAGATGTCAGCACTAATGCATGACACAACTATATTTTTTAATTTTTTTTTCTTAAAGTTGCCTCTTAAAAAACAGAAAGGACCATAGTTCCAACGTAACAGGTTCTGTTATAACCAATGACAAAAAATTAAGAATATCAATAATCAAAAACATATCCAAGCAGACTGAAAGAGAGATTAAAATCAAACTTTCAGGTACAGAGATGACAGATTGAAATGAACTAATCATGGCTAGTGAATGATGTCCTGTGCAATTTAGTCAGCGTGAAGTCGTTTCCTCCCCTGCAAGGATTCATAAATCTACACATGCCAATTTGAACCTGATGGATGTGTGTATCTGGAGGGGTGAAACTAGACCAATATTTTATAGTAGAATACAGATTTCTTGGCCAAGAACCTTGGAAATTCACAAGTGCTCTCTCTGGCAATGAAGAGGATCCACTTAGTTCTATCAGTGCAACAA
This sequence comes from Pluvialis apricaria, assembly GCA_017639485.1. Taxonomy (NCBI): domain Eukaryota; kingdom Metazoa; phylum Chordata; class Aves; order Charadriiformes; family Charadriidae; genus Pluvialis; species Pluvialis apricaria. Next base: position 41,964,717 of record CM030008.1, on the reverse strand, counting down.
AACCAACAGAACTGCTCTTCCCACCCTCCACAGACATGATCAAAACAGACCAGGGAGTGCTGGGGACCTGGGCTGAACCTTGCCACCTGCCTGGCAGCGCGAGAGCAGGTGCCAGCTACACTCTTTCCCAAGACTCCAGTTGTAGTTCATTATTACTAGCTCTTAATAAGTTAAACATCTGTTGAAATTACTAGAAGCTGTTTTGTCATAGGTCCAGACTCAAACTGCAGAAGGTAAGTCTGGAATCCAGAAGTAGGTACGTGTACCTGCGTGCACCGAACACTTATATCAACTGGGTCCGAAACCTGACCATTCCTTAGCACTATAGTTTTACCCCATGCTTTTTGTTAGCTGATCTTCCTGACAGCACCAGTACCTGGAGAGCTGTGACCACACAAAATCTCAGTTTTCATAACATTTTAACACTAAGTTCTTGGTTGCCAATGTTACTAAGAATACGTAGAAAATAGGAATCTCAAAGGGTTCAAAAGCAGATTGACAATTACACATTTTTAAAATCTCCTTATTTTTTATACTTCTTTTTGTTCTGTTTTTTGAACACTTGGATTTGGTAAAAACTGCTCACATCAAAATTAAAAAATAAATTTATTAATTCTCTAACAGAAGGAAATGTTGTACAGAGACAGAGCTGGGATGATCCGGGACCATTAATAGTTAAGACAAGTCATATATAAAAAAGAATAATAAAACCCAAGCCTCTATCTCAACTTTGATAGCACCTCTTTCGTCACCATCTAGCCATTTCAGTCATTAAACTGCTTCACAAAAAATCCGTGATGCATGAATATTTACCTGCTTCTACAATACATTATGAGGATTAATATAACATGAAAATACGAAGAGTCAAGAGTTAACTAATTATTGCTTTAACAAATTATACATTAGATTGACCAAGAATGGGAGTAATAATGCTGATTTTTCCAATATGATTTCTACTATTACTTACTCCATGGTTTTGCTGGGTCCAAGAGCACCAGAAATTTGTCTTAGCTCACTGACATACATTATTTGAGGAAGAACTAGCAGATACACATACCTAAAAATAGTCTTCTGAAACGAAGATAGCCTGAGTTTTAACCTAAATAAATGTACCAATGACGCAAGTACCTCTTGTCAAAGATATGCTTAAATCTGCACCTTCAGAATTTCTAGCAAAATATCTCAGGACCTTAACAAAGGTAACAAAGGCTGCCTCAAGTTTCCTAGCATAAGCTTGGAAAAAGCTTCCCGGCAACAAAAGCTTCCCAAGCTGTTGAAACTCGAGAGAGTTACAGGGCATTGATTCTCTTAACAGATATTCCAGCTTAATGCTGACTTACAAAACTCTGATAAGACTGAAACTACCGGGGAGCCACGAAGGACTTGAACAGAATTTAGGAACCCAAGCTCAAAAGTGTAATGTAAAGTTTTCTTCTAAGACATTAGACACCTGCATTTTGGACAGTCTGTATCAGCCAACTTCTGCATCAGGCCAGAAATGCCACCACCCTTGCATGATTAAGACACCCAGAACATCTCTCCTGTCTGCGCCCAGTAGGGATCCTTCAGCCACCTTGCCCCTGCATCTAAACCCCCTGAAGGACTCAACGGGGAAGGTAGTTGTGAACTCTTGTTCTTTGTCTCTCACCCACCACTGTATAGCAAATTTAATTGCAAAAGAGTATGTGGATTGCCATTTCACCTAATACCTCACTGGTAAAAAGAAACGTGAAAGACTTCAAATCTCTGTTCTCCTCAGCCTTGGAGACTCCAAACCTTCATCTCTAAATTCGCCTGGACACCGGAGACTCTGGGTAGAGACTCAGGCATTGGCCATTCCTCTGTTGAAATCACATCAGTTTGGGAAGGAAAAAACTAAGCAGGACTCAAGGAAGAGAGCTGCCCAGAAAGAAAGCCGAATGAAGTAACCCGTACACCAGGACATGGTGCCCTCTAAAAGATATTTGCTTTGTACCTGTATCTTCTGTACCTTTGACACAAGCTCCAGTGCCTGAACCCCATGCTGAAGAAAAGTGAAACTTGGTAACAATGCCTCTCCCTCCTTCTGTGACCGAAAGAAATCAGTGGCCTCTTGCTTTGTTATTCACCAGAACAACCTACTTCGTGTCTGTGCTCTAGATGGAGACAACCCCAAGCTGTTTGTGCAGACTCAGAGGAGTGCACGAACTGCTGCAGAAAGGGGCAATCCTTACTAGCACAGGTGCAACACTGAGCAAACACATGTAAGCTTTCAGAAAACTCAACACTGCTAGATTTACCATTTTTGGATCAACACTATTTGAGGGATTTCTATGTTAAATTCCATTACACGAAACATACATGTCCTTCAGTACCTGTGAAAAGGGCTTATAACCTCCCTGCAGCCCAGCGTGAGACACATAAACCTTGAGTGAGAGGGCGTGATGGCAAAACTATTTTCAACGTTTCCTACTGGTTCCACTCAGGTGCTATGCACCTCATTCTGTGCCTAAATCTGCCACCTGAGAGCTAGCTGGGTATAAATCCTTCACTGGGAGCCAGACATCCGAGTCCTTTTAAAGGCTCTGACCACAAGTGTGTGATAAAGTGTGTGAGGGAAGTTTTCTATTGCAGAGCATGTGAAAGTACAGTGGTTCAGTCATGACTGAGCTCTGGCTTTCAGAAGTGCTGTAAATTACAAAACTAATAGAAGATGAGTAAAATCTTGAGATAAAAGTAGAGGTATTTTATTGAAATAAAAATTAAATAACTGAAGAATAACCTTTACAGACCTGATTTTAAAGCTTCTCCCAAAGTAAACACATATACTTTATTTTCTATAAAAACACATTTTTTGCATTTGTTTTGTTTTAAATTTTGCTTTGATAACAACTCCTCCATAGTCAGAATGTTATAAGTGGTACTGTGGGTGGACTAATAAAAAGTTGCAGCTGAATTTCTGCTGGACAGGAAGGTTTTTTTTTTTTTCAAGACAATTACACAAATTACACCTGACAGCTTTGACTATCTAAGGGAACCAGCATCCTGACTCTTGGCCTTCTCCTAATCTCCTCACTACACTCAAGACAGCTGAGTTTCAACAGCTCATAGGGTTCCCACAGAATGAATGCCTTTAGCAACAGGAAACATTTTCAGTATTATCTGTTTCCCGTAGAGACAGATCGAAAAGTCATTTCTCATATTTGATAAGAACTTGAAGGGGAGTAGCTCGGTATATAGTAATTCAAAAGAGCAGCCAGCAAATAAAGAACCTATGCCTAAATCTGATACCAGTTAAACCTATAGAAATGAAAGCCAATATGTTGAAGTCAATGGAATTAGAGTGGTAGGATCAGCCAAGAACCTCAACACAGTCTAGCCTCTACCCTGTATCAGCTAACAGAAAATTAATCTTATTTCACAGGTTGCTGAAAATCATGCCATGTCTCAGGGAAACATCTGTTTCAGCAATGAGAGCAAATGAGGGGAACAAGGTGGAATGTAGCAGAGGGATCTGAAAAAGCTATAAGGGAAAAGCAGGACAAGGAGTGTACCGCTGTCTAAAGCAGGTGAGAATGACCAGTCCAGGAGTCATGTTTTTATCAGATATTAGAGTCAAGCTGCTGCCTGTGGAACAACTCTTTCCTGAGATGGAAGATCTTGCTGAGGTAAAGGTTTCTAGCACCTGAAAACAGTGCCCATACTGGATATCTTCCAAATACCTCATGTAATCCGTTAAAATAGCATTACCAGAGCTAAACAAGAGATCCAGATTTTAACATTATATTACACTGGTATAAGTCCCAATGACACCACGTCATGACAGTTCATGAATAATATTCCCAGACACTACATCTTTTTCACTGTGCAACCACATAGCTAAATTTGTGTATGTAACCATGTTTTTAAATTATTTGCAATGAGAATATTGCCTGAACAAGGACAAAAAATGAAATAAAGGCTTATAATTAGGCCCAGAAAGAACAAAGCAAATACACTTTTCAGTTCTGGGTATTTTCATAGGGAGAACTTTATCACTCCCATTGCCCCAATCCAAATACAAATTAAGCACCTCATTTATTTAAATTAGCCAAAGAAATAGATACACAGAAGCAAAAGCTACTCCCACTAAAGTCAATGTTGTGAGATCTGGGCTATGGTGCATCTCTGATGGCACAGCAAGGTCCAAAGTATTATGTTAACAGTACTGCAGCTTTAAAATATTTGCTTTAGATCTTAGCAAAATCTTCGTCTTGAAATCTGTGCTGCAGGCTTTCTGAGGAAGTGCTAAATGGAGTAAGGAAGTTGCTAAAAGCTTTTTTCCCCCTCTTCCTCTCCCCCCCAAAATAGAAGCAAACATAAAAAGCAAAGAAATCTTTTTATTCCAGGCATGGTTTTTCTTTCTTAGAACAAACCTGTCCCTGTATTTCAGAAGTTGTATGCATTGCAGCATCCATACCCAGGGTACCAGTTTTTCAGGCGGACACCACCTGAAACACTACAGTGAAGAATAAAAAGTACACTTTCCAAGGGGGAGACACATTCGTTTTAATAAAAAAGTATAGAAATTCTATTTTTTTTTATATTGTATTTTTTTAATGCTGCCAATTAGAAAGCCTCCTAATGCCTGGAGTGAACTTTGTATAAGATCTATTTATGGAAACTTGAGTATTTAGTTTTGATATTAATGTAATAAAATTAAAAGTTTAAAAATTAAAACCTATAAATAAAAGACTAAGGATCATATGCTACTGCTTTGCCTGCAGTAAGAAATCTCTTTTACACGCTCTCCAAAATGGCACAAAAATTTCCAGTTGAAGCTTTCATATTATCCTCAGACTCTTACAATAACACTACCTTTATTATACCCCAAGCAAGATCCCTCATGTGCATTATTTGTTTGTGATTTATTATGATCTCCAGATCTCATTTTACTTTGCCTAGTCACTCATACGGTGTGACCTACAGTTCTCCCCTTGATATATCGCCTACATGGATGCTGTGAGGTGTAGCAGACTGGTCATTTGAAGATATCTTAAGGTGAAAAGAAAGGGTAGCTGCATATAATCAGCTGTGTATCACCAGAGTAGCAAAAATCATAGCACACGGAGGGCCAAGCTTTAACTTCATTGTGTTTCACCAGCAAGTAGTTTACATGTGGAGAGCAATAGAATTTGCACTGATTGAGGAAATTACATAATCTTATTTTTCTGCTCATATATGTCACACATAAGCTTAAACAGAAATTTTATCAAGGTTGAAGTGGTCTTTGCAAAATAATGGCTTCATAACAGGTATCTGGAGCTTTCTGAGCTTTTTTTTTAAAAATCAGTTTCTAATACTTTAACATCTTAAAAGTGTTTCCCTTAAAAAAAAAAAAAAAGGAAAAAAAATCCCCAAAGACATAAAATATTTAACTTAGTGCTAGAAAGAACTTAGAAATAACCATTCTGACACATACAGAACTAATACCTGTAGGTGCTTTGCAGGAGTCATTGCAGTATAATATTTATTATACATTTATAGCATCTAAATATTTTAGAGACTATCCATGAAGGTGGTAGAAGAGCTTTCCAGACAAAAATACAAAAACACACTTTTGGAAAAAGCCTAAAATAAGATCAGGCTTTGAGCTCAACAGCGAAGCCCTTTCGCCAGGTAGGAGTCTAAAGCTTAAGAGAACACATTACTAAGAAGTGCCTTGGCCAATCTGTGGGGAGGTGCATTGCCTGCAACTGTCCAGGGAAGGTCACCGGGTCTCACATTGAGACGAGCCAGCGGTGAGAGGCTGTTAAGGAGCAGTTCCTGCCTAGGAAACCCGCTAGAAGGTGATCAGCGCGTGATAAACCAGATACAATACTCTTCACTGAGACATGGATGGGACTTCTGTGAAATGGCTCTGTTCCAGTTAAACTGGAATTTGTTCTAATAAGGTTGTTGGGACATTTGCTTATTACTACCATTGCCCAAGAGAGGACAAAACTGAGGGGTGAAAGTTAATGTTTTTGTAGCAGTAAATGCCAAGAGCCCTGGGGTATATAAGGAGAATTTCCTGAATGCAGCCTCAGCTGAGGTAAAAGGGAGAGGTACAAGCTGCATGGGGAGCGGGGCCAGCAGCCCCGCAGGGGAGCAAGGATGCAGACCATCCTCATCATTGGGACTGCAATGAATGCTTTGAAATCAGCTATCATTTGTGGCCTACATAAGATAACAATGTGTCTTCATAGCTTCTTCCTGCTGGAGAGATGACTCTTTTTTATTATTATTATTATTATCATCTGGATTTGTTTTTCTGTTAGCAGTATTTGACCAATTTGTGCATTGTTGGCTTTCTTTGTATATTCTCCCCTACAGCTGCAGTCTTTTCTTTGAGAGGTTGGCACTCTATGAGGAGTTCAGCAGCAGGTCACAGACCTGGTTTACAAAGGGAAGGAGAAATAAACAACCAACTAGAAGAATAAAAAGACTCCACAAAGCTTTCAGTAACCTATGGACAAACCGGAGAGATGTATTTATTGGACTTTCTTTCTTCTTTTCCTCTTCCTGACCTAGCATCCTCACCTCATCTGAGGTCAGGCGCCTGTAACATACTAGTCATTTCTCCTTTAGACTTATAGTTATTAGATGATATTTCAACAGATGATAATGGGGTGAAAAGAGAAGAAAGAAATTGAAGGAGACAAGAATAGAGCATACTGCAGTTTGAATGCACGTCATGGAACCTTTGGTCACAGGTGTTTGAACCATTTCCCCCACCAAATATTTCTTCTGTTGGGAAACTCTGTGTCACCATTAGGTACTCTTTGTTTATGAGAGAGACACATGTGTTCTTTTCCTCTCACAGATAACTTACATATTCTAAATTATTCATATGTTTTTTAATCATGTCTTTGGTATCTAACAGCATAAAGAAAACTAGCAGGGCTTCCCCCTTCCAGTTAATTTTATTGCTGGCCTTGTTTCCTCTCCCACTTCAATGAACACATAATAGATTTAGGCTAAAGGTAAATACAAGTAGAATTAAAAAGATAGAATGCAAAGAACCGGAAAGAAAAGGGATGCTTGATACTGATATGGTATCTGAGATAGACAGCAGAAGAAATGCACCTCTGCAGTAAAGCCAGAATGACCCATGTGGAAAGATGCGGACTATCAGCTGTTGCACTAGCGGGTAACATACCTTCAACAGAGTACAAGTGCCTAGTGATGCCAGGCTCCTATACAAGGTATACTGTTCCCCCATCATACATGGGTACAACCCCTAGAAATAATAATAAACCTTAAACAAAAAAGGAGAAGCTTAAAATGTAGAGTCAATATGCAACACTCAATGAAATCAAAATGAAGGCTGGGGTAGAAACTAAACATTGGCTCAAAATTAAACGTTCCAAAACCATCTCTCCACTGATAAACACCTCGTCTGCTGTGCAAAAGAGCAAAGCCTGTAAACCAGCTATACAATATTTCTGAAGGGAGTTTTTAACTGGACAGCATTTCAGGGCCTATCTATTTCAACGTATAGTAAGGAATAATCAGCTGACTCGAGGGAATGCCTCTGTTGAAGAATTTGCCTACTTTGCAAAAACAGGATGAACGTTCTCATCTACTCTTCTACACAGTCTACCTTGCCCTTTCCTATCCAGATCCTCAATTTCCCAAACTTTGACTCATTCTTAAAAATCTCATTGTTTTCTACTTTTCCCATTTTCTTTTCATTTTAACCCTCTTTTTCAGATTGACTTGAAATTCTTCCTTTTCACCATTCTCTTCCTTTTCTCTACAAACAGCACTAAATAATTGCATAAGATAGAACAAAAAAAGAAATATTGAGTGACTTATACATGTGTTTTTATATATTTACATACGTATATATGCATATATACACACACGTGTCCATTTATACATGTATGTATATGGTGGAAAGAAGAACTTACCTATGTCCCAGGTAAGGGGGTTATTCTGTTCCATCTCCCTTTTCCCTATGACATACCAAATGCAGGCCATCCAGTGAGCAAGCAAGGCAAACATGGACATGAGAAGCGTTAGAACAATTGTGCTGTGCTGGGAGTAACGATCCAACTTCTGAAGGAGACGCAAGAGGCGTAGCAAACGCACTGTCTTTAGAAGGTGGACAAGAGAAACCTAGGAGCACAGGGAGAGAAAACAACTTGTCAGCAGTTGACTTCTATCACACAATTCTCTTGTTTCAATGAAAGGAAAGTTTATTTTCTAAAGCTCTATGAATTTTTGCCCACTCTTCCTTCAGTTACACAGCTACATATTACGTTTAGGCTAAATTTTAAGACAGCAGAGAATAGCAAAGAAGATGGCTAAAAAAAGAGTGTTTACTTTTGCTGTGTACATACATATTTACAGTTTCTGGTTTATACTAAACAAACTTGAAATACTGGGAGATCTTTCATTTTGTCTTTTTTTCATGCAAAGTCTTCTTTTGGATTTAACTTAAAAATTTATGTTTGTGCAAAAAAATGGATCCTTCCCTGCTCTAGAACAGAAATATAATTGTTAAACTGACCAATATTCATTTGATTCCAATATGATACCACACAGCAAACATCATCAAGTACACGCTGATTTTCAATTTCTGCTAGTAACCAAACAGTAGACCTAACTCAACTATGTATGAGATGAAACCAGCTGAATAATTAAGCCTGGAAGAGGCAATAAAATACAGCAGATATTTTGGAGAACAAGGAAGTAGAGAAATGAGTGGAGATTCAGATTTGTTCTTCAAATTTAAACCTGTGTTCGGGGGCCTGGGCACACTTTAGTGCTCTGTACTAAGTTGGAGTCCAAAAAAAGCTTGTATTAAAACTTCTAATGCTACTTAAATTCCTCATCTAAAATATTATTTCCTTTCAAGTGTACGTGGCAAAAGCAGCACCTGATCTTCTCAGCACCCTCAGTATACAACAGTTTATGACGTATATGGGCTTTGGCCTCAGAGGAGATGCAGCAATGCACAAAGTGAGCAGTCCCTGGATGGCCCCATCCCCTCCAGAGCATCCTACATCCACACCAGAGTGTGCACTGCTCCCGGTTTTGCGTGGAATATACTTGTCTCATGTTTAAGCTGTTGGGTAGACTTAGCAAAACAATATGCAGATTAAGATCCTAAATATTTTAAATTTAATTTTTTGAAGACTAAATAGGTATAATTTTCATTAACAGAAAGTTTTTTTCCCCCCTTTCGTTAATGAGATGTTAGGATTTATACCTACTGGGTACCTGGCTGATACAGGATACATGCATCAGCTAGAAAAATAACATCAGACTTGACATGTCTTCCCACAGCCTTCCCAGAACACAGTAATGAGCTCTCTGAAAGGAAAGTCTAAAAGCATAGCTCGATCAACATCCTTTAGCTTTTGCTAATCCAGAATAACCTGAAGCTAAGCCTTTCTGTTTCTGTTACCAAAACTAATAATCTGAAATCTTAGTTTTATAGGTGTACATCCACTAACAGCTAGGTCCAGGTTGACTGATAAATTCTGTAACGTGGGGTATTTTAGATTTATTCATGAAGACTTAACAATTCATTGATTTTATTTCAGTCTCAGGAATGAAGTAGGTGGGAAACCTGTAAAAATGAAAATTAAAAATCTACAAACATTCTTTTTTTTTTTTTTTCCACTATAGTTTTGATAGTGCACAAGCAATTCTCCCACAAGCTTCTTCATGCAGTATTTACTGTCCATTATTTCCTTTTTTTTTTTTCCACAAGAACCTTTACATTTTTTTCTCATGTACGTAGCGGGGAAAAAAGAAAATCAACAAAAACATGACACATTTAAAATACTTTGAAGTTCACTGCTGTCAGGAATAAGATCTGACATTAGAGCACACAAACAATTACAAGGTCTTCTCTTCTTACATGTCTTTTATCCATCTTATGTCATCTACAATAAGTCAGTGAAATTAGTTATGTCTGTGGCCTTAAGCACAAGAATATCTTCAAGCCTGGGGCAGAAGGCTGTAAAATATTTGAAGTAATTGCTATGTTTGTATTAATATAATCATATAACTATTAAAATATAATTATTCTAATTGAATGCCATGCCACTATACCAACTGCCTCTTTTTCTGTGGTAATTAATTTCCCAAAGTCTCCTTTTCTTCTCTCGCATCAGCTTGTTTGAACCAAATGTGGTTTTGTTGCTGTCTTAACATAAAGGGATCCCTATTCATGACTGAGTCTTCAAGGTCTTGTAGTAATATACATATATATAATGATTGTATATATAATGATTGTACATGTGCTATGACCTTCACATTGGAGCCTTCATCTTTACACGGGTGCCTATGTTCATCTGCATCACAACCAAATAATGATAACTTAGGTGAAATTATTTTTTACTAGATTTTTACAAATAAGGAATTTCAAAAGGGCTGTTATAATAAGTGTGCCCTGCCAGTTATCACTTGTGACTAAATTCTGACCATTTTTATTAAGTTACAGGACACCAACAGATATAAAAACAGTGACAACATTCTTTTTAATGTGGAGACATGTTTTGTTTTAAGACCTAAAGACCATCCCATTTCAAAATAATTTCTGCATAAATTTGAACACAGATGTAATTAATCATATGTAATTGCACTGAATTTTCTCATTAGTCATGCCAAACACTCTTCTTGTATTGTGTCCAATCTGTCATTGGAAGAACTGAAATGCCATCAAGCAGCTTTCTTTTCTATGTCACAAATTTATAAAGACAAAATGAGGAGTCAGCACTCATACTTGTGCCTGCATAGATTTTTCTTTGCCCCCAGATATAAAACCATCTAAATTTTCCATTTGGTTAATCATTTTAGACTAGCTGCGTTAACCTTTTTCTGTCAAAATGACAGAGACTGAATTTTATCTAAAACTAACGCAAACTCAATCATAGCGTAGTGCTGAGAAATACTGGAAATAAAGTTGCTACAAACTGAAATGATGAAATTCTCTGCTTGGAAGAACCATCTACCACAGCGAAAAGGAATTAGTAAGGAAACATGATACATTTTAAGAAATTACTATTGACAGGGATCTTTAATCCTTTTTGCCTGTTTGGTTAGTTGGTTTTCCTCAAAAAATGATACTCTTGCTCGATAACCACCAACAGTTACTCTGAGAGGACCAAAATCAATCATTATAATTAGTGCTTAATGGCCTTTTTTTTTTTTTACTTTGACAACATTTTGCACCACATTTCCACAGATTAAGGGGTCCTTTATGTCAGATGGATACAAGGGTGGAAAGATCTGGGGTCTCAGCAGGCACTGAGGTTAGGCAGGAATGTGCCTGAGGTCTCAGACCTCTAAGAGTCACGCAGTAGAGCCAACTCATACAGTTTCACTTTTTTTCTTTCAAAATATCTCCAGGGATGGTGAGAGACCACAGCTTTTTCACGCACTCTAACTCCACAAATCTCCAACTGGAGGATGACATTTGTGTGCCATACATACATAGGTATGTATGGCACTATACCTATAGCTTCCAGAATTTAGAGCATCCCTAAAGGTTTGGCCATTGTGCCGGGGCCTGAACAGCAAAGGAGTGAGATGCTCCCTGATGCCCCTTCTCACCGTTCTGTTGAGGCAACATCTGAGAGTCGATGGAGTGAAAATCTGAGAACAGACATGAGGAAATGGCTTATTAAATCATAAAGTCTGAAAACAGTGGAATGTGATTAACACCTCCCCCCACTCTTGAAACAGTTGATAGTCATTGTTATCTTGAGGATCACATTAACAGTTGCCAAGTCTTGGCACAATAAGGAACATGATATAGTAAGGCACTGTGTTCCCATTGAGGAATCACATAGAGAACAAACCGACTGAGTTTGCTGGCGTGAACGCAGGGTGCAGACTCCTGAATTCTGGATTTGCTCTCAATTACCAGAGAGAAGAGAGCGTTGGCCCTTGACTCTCTACTGTGTAGTGGTCTTTACCATATAGTAGCTAATCACCAAAGTCAGGCCAAAGCAAATGAAGGAAGCAGACTGAACCTTGCAAAAACTTTTAACAAGGCATTTAACTCTTGGAGCATGCAGGGAGCTATGCCTGCCAGTTAACGTTAATTACGAGATCAACACAGATATATATCGTTTATTACTTGGGACCTATTGTTAGGACTTAATATATCTTTAATTACCTCACTAAGGATCCACTACTAACAGAGGGACATTTCAATGCCCCTGGATATTCATAGTCACCATATTAGTGATCTTATTGGGGGAAAAAATGTTTAAAAGTACAATAGATAGGAGATGTGTATCAATCATACTTTAGTAGAATTTTTCAATATTGTGACATTTTAACTGTAAAGATAATTATTGGATAATCCTTTATTTTCCAGAATTCAGTATGGAAAGCATATCAGTCTTCCCAGTTAAAAAAAAAAAAACAACAGAGGTATCAATTTTGGTTTTTTAGTTTTCTCTTGAAGGAAAAGATCAGACTTGATTCATTCAATGAAAAATTCTTAATGGAAATTAAAGTTATGCTGGCTGTTTGGTTTTAATGTAAGGGATAAACTGAGATAGTGTTTTTAAATAGATTACCCACTGGTTATAAAAAAACAATGACTGAAGAATGTGGAACTATTAACTGTCTGGTTTTAAAAGCTACTGTACTAGCATCAGATTGACAGCTCTTAAGGTAACAAACGCAGTGAAAAGGGAGATCGCCAAAGGAAATGGAACTAAATGATAAAACCAAAGAAGATACTTTAGATGGGAGGCTTCCTGTCCAGTGTTTTCCTACGCTTTTTTCTGATATGTGTCTATCCTATCATCTATGTACTTGTCTGTAACTCACATTTAATGAAAATGAGATTGAGTGCATCTGTTCATAAAAGATCAAAATTCTGAGAATTAGAAAGTGGACAGCTTAAAAGCCTAAGTCTCTTATGTGAAAAATCCACAAAATTGAGAATCCTCTGCCAACATTTTTTTCCAAAATAAAACTTTCTGATTTTGAGGGGGAGGGGGGTGTTTATGGGTGTTTTTTTTGTTTGTTTTGACTGTTTGTTTGGTTTTTTTAGTAGATTTTTATTTTATTAAATCTAATAGGGCTATCAGAAGAAAAACCTTTGTTCTAGCATAAATAAACCAATACAAATGTAAACCATGATGATTGTGACATCACCAAACATTAGATCCACACCTTTTTCAAAGCTGCTTAAGCACTTTGTCATTATATTCCTAAAAAAGATGATATGAAACCAAAGCCAAAGTTAATGACATTTGTAAGTACTAGATATTAGAACATACAAAAATTGGTTATCATGCTGTAATTTTTGCACTAGAATACAGAGGTAAGGAGTAAGAAGATTCCCAGTTCAGTGAAGAATGTTCACTATACCAACCATTGCAATTATTTACTTTACCACAGTAACAATTTATGAGTCTTGAAAAATTAATTGAACTTATGCAGCGTAAGAGAGCAAAAGCCATAGGGACATGTATTTGAGTACAGTAAGTAAAAATGAAGCTAACATAAGTGCAACTGTTTACAAAGTAAGGATAATTGAATTAAAAAACATGGTACATATGTGTCTTTCATAATAATGAATGGCCACTTTGACACCCAATCCTGTAATACCTTTAATCAACATGTACCATTACATTGTATTCCTTCCTTCAGCATCCACTATGAAAATACACCACAAAGCTGAAAAAGGTACCAAGGTATTTTAGTTCGTTCAGTTTTAGTCTGCAGATCTGGCGGAAAAAAACCAAAGAGCTCTTGAAAAAAAGAACATCTAAAAAAAACAGGTTAGTACTTACCACAGTGACGTTGAAAGCATAAAGAAGATCAAAAGGAAGTGCAGCAATTAAATCAATGATAAACCAGGTAGTCACGTAGTGGATACAAATAGATCTTGCTTCAAATATAACTTGGCCAGACTTGCTGACATATGTTGTTCGGAAATTTAAAATAATATCTGCTTGACAAAAAATGAACAGAATCAGAGACAGCGATTTCTTGATTCCTGGGGATAACACCAGGAATCCACCATAACACTGATTGTTTTTCTTATGCATGGCAAAAACCAGATGAAGAATGTAATACAGAAGCAAATAAAATATAGTGGCAAGAGATCCACATACATACAGTTAAACCAATTGATGCACAGATTTGTTCTTTGTAACAATAAAAAGAATGTTCAAAACATTTAAAACTCACTGATTTCAAATGGAGCTTGAACTAAAAAAAAAAAAAACAACAAAAAAACCCAAACCACATTACTCTTAAACATACCAAATATTGGTACAGCATTTTCTTAATGAAAAATGAAAGCATGATTGTTATGCATAAAACCCATTTATGTTTCTTTTGAGATTAAAAAAATCATTAATTGCTTTATTTAAAAGGCATAATTGAAACTTTCTTTTTGTGATAACTGTCCAGCACAGAGAAAAATTGTCATCCTCAAGGATAACCACTTGTTTATCAACAGAAAATTGCTGAACTCACTTGAAAAAAACGGTTTTTGGGCTATGGTGAAGATATGAATTGCTTGGTGGCTCGTGCATTTTGTATGTTTCTATCTAACATTCCAGGATGAGTGTCTTTCAATATGAGATATAGCTTTGACATGTCTTGCCAAAACACATTAACTCTCAAAGAAAAGCTCAGGTCTTGACAACAGAGTCTCAATTATTTTCATGTCCTACAAGACACAGACTATAATCTGTCCTCGAGCTATGCACCCGGTTTCCACCAACATTAGCGAGAACTACTTGTGTAACTTTTACAATGTCAGAAAAGAGTGCAGCCAACCATCAAGGCTGGTGTTTCACTGCAAGATAATTAGCCTGCTGCCTTGCAAATTCTAATGCCTCATGTTGAAGACCATCCCATAAAAGAGAAAGAAGTGATCCCAAGTGTTAAGAAGACATTCAGAGTGTGATTGCCTTTTTTCTCATTAAAAAATAACAACCGCAGGGTGATGGTCTTGGCAGCCAGTGGACTTGCTATAATGTCCAGGTTATGAGAGGCAGCTTTCTAGATGCTAGCCCAGTGTGTAATAGACTTGTCAGCTGTGTTATTTGTAATCTAGGTAGCCTATTCTTAAGTGTTACAAGGAGGGAACCGCATTCCCTGTGTGCTCTGCCTCTGTCTATGGCAGCACTGACTCCTTTCTATCTGCCAGATGATGCACAAGATGATATGCCTTCGGTTGCCTCTTCTACACATTGTTCTTGTAGGGAGGTGCCAGCAGGAGCTGCTCGGGGCTGGCTTCACACCATATTCAGTATAGAGCATGCAGATGTTTGGGAAGTGTTTTCTGCCCAAACAGATCTTTCTTACAGCCTCTGTGGAAGAGGAGGTTGAAATGTCAAATGGGAGCACCTGCAAATGAAAGTCAGCCTCTTGCCCACCTCTTTGCCTCTTGCAATGGACATACATACAGAATATAAGTATTTCATAGTGTCAGTCTATTAAAGGGATTTGTTTTCTCTTTGGATGCAGATATTTCCTTTCCTCAAAGCTAGGAATGTGCGCAATGTAAGCCTGCTCAATATCAGTGCATTCCTTGAAAAAAAGAAAGCTTTGAAGTCTTAAAAATTAAGTGTATCTCAACTTTTGTCTCCCCATAGTTAAAAATATAATGAGCACTAACAGTACTAGCATTGTAACTTGGTTTTAATGCAAATCAAGTTAGAAGTAAAAAGAGGGTAGTAGTAGTAATACAAGTAGGAGTAGTAGATTGATCTACTCTTGGTTTTGTAGGCAGTTTCTGTGGCCAGAGAACTTTTCTTCCTGCTATACATACCTACATGGGAATTAATGCCTAATTTCTGATATACCTTTTATCCTGCAATTTTCACTCAGTGTGTGAGAAACGCCTACAAAGACCATGAAAAAATAGACTCCCCTCAGACAGCAAAATCGAAGGATAGTTTTTGTAGAATACGACACACAAAGCATTGCTACCACTAGAGTCATAAAAAGATTAGCGGGTGAGCTTTGTCCTGTTTGCAAGTTTTTGTACAACCTAGACAGCAAAATGCAAAAATGAGCATTAAAAGTTTTTTACCCTATGATTTATGAGAAAATCAAGAATTTTAAAACCGAAACTTTATGCTTATAAAGAACATGCACACTGAAAATGGAGTAAGTAAACATTTATGCAGGTCTCTTTAAATGAGCTAGATTTTATTACATTCTGGTTGTTAGGTATTTTTCCCCTTTCCTGATTTTCCCCATTTATCAAGAACATTGTTTTTCACTTTTCCCCGTGTTTTCTCTCTTTTTTATTGTAGTTTTTTTGTTTTCTGTGCCATTACTTCTGAATAAAAAACGCTTTGGAAATGACACTTTTTAACAATGGTGTTAGTATAATGAGGACTGCCAACACAAAGACTTACAGTAAAGGAGAGCACTGTAAAGCAAAGCAACAGAAAAAGTATCTGACCAGGTTCATATTAACTGAGTAAATTAACTTGATATAAAATAACCTGATACATTATGGAAGCTCAATGGAAAATGCTGCCTCATTGAGAGAGCATGGATTGCCACTAGTCTATATTAAAGCAATTTTTCATTCCCAGAATTTTATTTTAGAATCTTTTGCTACATAAAGAACATTAAAAATGGAAATTGCTTGACTCTCACTATACCAGGGCAGCATTGGAGAGTGGTACCTACAGGACTCAAATGCTTAGGGCTAGTGTTGTCTATGGTTGGACTAGGCAGATCCAGTATTTTATAACAACTTCTTTCTCGTGCCTTATGAACACAGGTACTCAAATGGAGCAGCCACACAATCCATGCAGAAATTACTGTTGAAGTCCTACAACAGAGTTTACACTATTGTTCTAACATAGTTCTGACCTACTAACTTTACCCAGTTGCTTATACTTCATTTTAAATATAATGGAGTAGCTGACACTCAGATGAATTACTGACTCTTATCCAGGTTTGAGCAGATCTGCTGCAGTCACTCAGTATCTATGACAGCATTTCCATTTTAAGAACAGCAATATCAAACTTTGTTTCCTTTAGCATTTTTATAGAGATGTTTTCCTCCATGTTTGCTGTGATGTGCTGCTTCAACATCGTGATGATGGAAGCTATGAAGAACTAGAGCTAAAGATCTCTATTTTTCTGGGGCACAAGGAATGTTTGCCTAAAGCACTGCCAAACATTGGTATAATGTGTTACAGAAGTGTCAGTGTTACCATCTTGTTTAATTCTACTCAGATTTGCATTGAGATACTCATTTTGTAAATTTATATTATGTTAAATGATGCTCTGAACCACAAAAGGATCTGATTAAATTCATAGCTCCTATGAAACAGCCATGTTTCATTATATAGACTCAATTTCTTTTTTCCTCTTAACTGAAAAAAAACCTCAACTGGGTTTCAAAGTTTCAACTCCCTAGAGTTTTTCTTAGTTTTTGTAACATAATCAGAGAAGCACTTCTATGACAGATCAGCTTCTATGAAATATTAATTAGACTTTCATTTAACATGTAGTAAGATAAATGGCTAAATGCACATTTAACAAATTTTATTGCCATATGCATGTTTTTCATATACATATTCCTCACCCTTAAAGAAAGGATAATTTTATTTCACATTTTTACAATTTTATAACAAATAAATATTAATAGCTCCAGTTCTAAAACATTTTGGTATTTGTGTACTATTTTCAAAATTCTTCAATGTAGATAGTAGAAATGCTTTTTCAGTTATATTTCATCTTGTCTTTTACTTTTATAGCTGTTCTACTTTGCCAGTGAAACATGGGCACAAACAATGAATGTAGGCATTTTGCAAGGACAACTTATGCCCACAAAAAGAGAGGCAGTTACTGAAAAATATCATCTATTTGTATTATGTAGGATGATAAACGCAGCATCATAGGTGACTTCAGTTTCAGATATATATTGGTTGTTCTATATGCTTGGTAATAAAAATTCCTAACAGTTCATAAAAATAATAACTACCTAACATGGGATTAGATGTTCTGTGGTAATTTGGGATAAATTAGTGTTGCAATCTATTTTAATGGCGGTGGGGAAGTTATTTTTGACTAAAAATCAGTTACTGTTTGGATGTGGAAAACATGATCTTGCCATACATACATTGACACTGTAAAATATGACATAATCTAAAATGTGCACTTGAAAATGTAAAAGAAACTTTTTTGAAAACACCAAGTGGTTTAGCAACACATATGTTTGGAACAAGTTTTAAGCATGAATTAACATTCAGGGCTTTAAGGAAAAACTAGAATCCTTCCTTGGTTAAAAAAAACAAATCAGACAAACAAAAAATGTCACAGGTACTCAAATAGAGCAGCCACACAATCCATGCAGAAATTACTGTTGAAGTCCTACAACAGAGTTTACGCTATTGTTCTTGCAGAGGAGCTTGAAAATTAAAGCCATCCACCTACTAACTTTACCCAGTTGCTTATACTTTATTTTAAATATAATGGAGTAGCTGACACTCAGATGAATTACTTGATTGTAAGATTGTGAGATTGTATGATTGTAAGATACAAAATAACCCATAAAATGTAACTGAAATGCAGAAAAGATCAGTGACTATCAAAATTACAAGTTTGAAAGTGAAAACAAAACATCATTAAGTTTAAATGGCTAACAAAACTGAAGACATGTATAGAACATTACAGTCCGCTTATTTTCTAAAAAGAAGAAAACTAAAACTCTGGCTTTGGAATGAAGTAGGAAGATTTATCACTCTAAATGATGCTGCAGATGGCACATAAACTTATCATATAACAAAGGAGGCATTAGACATTTCAAGGAGATTTTTGAAGATAAAGCTCCACCTAGTATTCTAAGTGGAACTTGCTGAGAGTCACTTTCTGAATCACCAGTATTAACTTCTAATAAAATCTCAGAAAATTGGAAAAATGTCAAGGAAATGGATTTTGCCATGATAATTTTAATAATTCAGGTGGGAGGGAAAAAGAGTGATGATCCAGAAAACCATAGCTTTCTGCTCAGTTTCAAAATGTTGCTGCTATGGGTTTATTTGTAAACAAAACTGTTTCTAGAGGATTCGTCTTGGATGATTAAGTTCAGAGTGATACAGTAGTTTTTAAGAAAGAAGATGGATGACTGTGACCAGTACAAATCCAAACATAAAATGGGTCTTATATCTCCATATAATAAAAACACATCTAAGATCCAAGAAGGAAAAAGATATCTGTAGAAGGGGAGATTCTGGCTTGGAAAACAAAGACACCAAATGAGATTTCTAATAGCTGAGGGTGACAGTATGGGCTTAGTAGAAAGCTGTAGCAAAACAGAGAGAATCACCTGGGAATAGAAAACAGTTCATGCTGTTGGTGAAACAACTACAGCTATACAACTCACAGCACCCACACCTCAAGACAAATGAAAAGAGAAAAAGAACTACAAAAAAATACCTGGAGTTCACTTTACCTGATGTACTAAAGTCAACTTTCTTGGTTTACTCAGCTCCAGAATACTAACAGGAGAACTGACTTTTACTTGTTTTCATCCACTGATAGGCTTATTACGCAAAACAGGATACACTGGGCAGACGTTAGGTAAATTACACTTTGGAAATCAAATGTGGCTTAGAAAATGTGGTGATGAACTCACATCATTTGGATTCACGTTCAACACTGTCATACTAAAGATATCTAAGTTACGTTCAAGCACACAACGCTTACATACATGGACTCGTGTAATTGACATACATGAGGTGAATTTATATATGTATATCTGCTAAGGAGAAGAAAGGCAGGTTTGACTGTCATGGTCATCCTTTGCAGTATTGAGTTACTCTTTTTTTCCCTTAATATTATAGCCTTGGCGGGGGGAAAGATTTATTTTCATATCTTCCTACATGTTCTTTAGGTAGCTACACTAAGACTGGGTAAAGTGAGATCTTATCTTCAAGCCTGCTAGCTGCTACACTCAAGAAGCCAAGAAGCAATTTTTTTCCACACTGATACACTATAGAGGACAATGAGAAGCGGCGGACAGAGACTCAGCACAGAGAGAGGATCATGTTGGATCACTCCTTTGAGGTACCAGAAAAGATTTGTTTAGGATGTGTTTTGATCAAATGCCCAGTTCTAAGCCAGATCTGGGTCTGGAAAGGAGTTACTTGCTGTCTTCTGCAGTTTGAGGCTAAGACAGTCTGCTAAGATCATTTGACATACACTAGTTAACTTATACCCTGCTAGTAGTGGATCTATGGTATTTCTGACAGTTTGATCTCCATCATTCTCTCCCTTTTACCCATTAGAGTCTCCTAAATTAATGAAATTTTGAGGGGAGTTCTCATTGTTTTGGCACTATGTTGATCCTTCACATTTTGCAAGATTTAGTGCAAAGCCTTAACAGAAAGCGACCTAGACTCATATCGGAGGTTACCTTGTTCCATGGATTGAGGTCTTGCAGGTTATAATTGGTTCATGCTTTAAGAACTACAGTTTTCATTCAACAAAATCCTCAGGCTGAACAGAACATATAAGTAAAATCTGAGATACAAAAATTTTAGATTAGATCACCAAGTAGCCTCAGCTGGCCCTGCATTATTCAAGCTACAAAAATGTTCTGATATTTTAATTAATACAATTAAGATGTGAATTTAGCGCGATTTCATATGATTCATAATGAGCAAGGGGGGTCAGTTCAGCTCCACAGGTGCTTAGTAGAGTTAGTTGGTTACTATTCACATTTACAGATCAGTATGGTAGCACCACCAGCCACATACATAACTGCTTCATGCAGATTTGCTTGATATAGGTAAGAAAGAAAGATCAGGATATTTACACCACTAGTATTTTGAAACTTCTCATTCTCATTTGTCTCAGAAACCTCCTGTGTGTAGTTATCAAAGTTAGAAAAAGGATTTGCTTACTTATTGCACATTAGCATTTATGAAACAACTAAAGCTTTAACAGAAAAGGCGATAAATGCTTGCTTTAAATTCCCCTAAGCCATCCAGTACACCAAAGGCTTATCAATGTGCATATGGAATTCAGTGTTTGAGATTGAAGAGATTAGAAGTTTTTCTGCACAGCACTCCTTTCTGCCTTCCTATCAAAGCAATTTAGGACAACAGCCTCAGATACCATTCATATATATAAAATTGAATAGGAAATGGTAAGTGCTTCTTTCTGCAACTAACTCATTAGATAAAAATCCAGAGGGAGGTAGGTGAGTGTGATCTATCTTTTATTTCTTGAAAGCTTTCTGAGCTATGCTTGGGTGTAAACAGTTTCTTCATCTGGGCAATCTTATTTACAGCTTAACTGCTGTGCTAAAGTACTTACCGTGAAAGCTGTAAAGGAAAAAAAAAAAAAAAACTAAAAGAAAAATCCTGAGGCAAGAAACTTCTAAAAGCACAAAAAAATATTTAACACAAATTGAGAAATGACCATTTGTCCTGAAAGAGTTTATTATTTTTAGGAATTACTTGTTCCACAGTCTTTTTGGGATAGCTGTATAAAAAAAATTTTTTCTTATCATCAAGACTTTGATCAACTAAAATGGTAAGCAAATTGAGGCAACAAAGAGTAGTTAAACATCAAAAAACTGTACAAGAATCTATTCTGAAAGTACTCATGAAATAAATATGTTCTAAACTGTTTGTGAATCTTACTGTGCACTAACTTCTACTCTGCAGTGACATGAACTTATCAAATAACCATTTGAAAATTCAACACAAGCATCAATATTGTAAAGCTTTGGAGATTCCAGACAACACCACAGCATCAAAACTATTGGTTTTCTTTAGTGCTGAATTTGTGTTCCAAATGCCCTGGAATGAAGTGGGCTTTAAGCATTTTCTACAGCAGGAAGGGCAAGAATTTTACAAATTACAGCTGTAAAGCAAACAAGAGGGATATATAAGAAAGATGGGGGCAAACATTTTAGCAGGGCTTGTTGCAATAAGACAAGGGGCAATGGTTTTAAACTAAAAAAGGGTAGATTTAGACTAGACAGAAGGAAGAAATTTTGTACAATGAAGGTGGTGAAACACTGGAACAGGTTGCCCAGAGAGGTGGTAGATGCCCCATCCCTGGAAACATTCAAGGTCAGGTTGGACAGGGCTCTGAGCAACCTGATCTACTTGAAGGTGTCCCTGGTCATTGCAGGGGAATTGCACCAGATGACCTTTAAAGGTCTCTTCCAACCCAAACCCAAATTTTGTGATTAATCTTTGAGCTGATTGTTTAAGCATACGTGAAGTGACTTTACTATCTTTGGACAAGTAGTGAGTAAAAAGTTTTCTACATGAGGTAAGTTTGAATATATTATCTTTAAGTATGCTGTAACAACAAACTTGAGCCTGTGCAAACTTCACACTTAAAGCTGTATTTGATATATTTGTTTCAGACTGGGACAAGAACTACAATCTCTTTTCTGTTGCAGCAGTTCTCATAACACAAATCATTAATAAGTATTATTACTACAGAAAAAAAATTCTGAAGTTACCTCACTGCAATGTTTTTTCCATGTAAGCTAGAAAAGCATCATTTTAAATGATCTTGCAAGCTTCATAGATCATGCCACATGCTCAGGAAAGCAGAATAGGGGATGTAAATAATGTCTCTGACACAAGCGATGTCATTAAAAGTTACCTAAAACTAAAGCAGGAATAACAGCAGATAATATCAAATTGGTTGACTCACTACATTCTGTGCTGAAACACAGCACACACATATCTAAAATATCATCTTTATACTTGGTGTAGAGAGGAATGAAAGGGTGAAACCTCTGTATTCTTGTCTTCACTCTGAAAATACCTGGGTTCTTATTTTGAGTTAGATAATTGAATTTCAGTTAAAATTAGACAGCAAAAAGTCAGAATTCAAGCAAATTAAAGATCAAGATAAAGTCTAGACTATCCTACTGATTTTAAGAAAGGCCCTTAAGTCATGTATAAACTACAAGGTGCCTTTTTTCCACAGATTTCTGCCCTGTTTCAGCATAGATGCACCTGTTTTTTTAACAAACACCCATGATTTTAAGACAGCTGTGACCTGTGTTGTAGACTTTTTCTCCTTCCCCACTTACTGCTGTGCCATTGAATCTGTGAGCTTAACAGAAGCAAAGTGCGTGAATCTGCAAAGCAGCAAGTAATTTTGCTGCTGTCAAACACACAGGTGAACATGACCTGGCAGCACTTAATAGGGAGAACCCAAGATCTCCAATTTCAACAGGTTTGGAACAAGAAATCATATCACCTATGCATGCACGCGCCCCCCCCCCCCCCCCCCCCCCCCAAGATTTAAATGAGCATTTTTTTCCAGTTATTTCAGCTCTAATTTCCACACTCACATCATGCAGAACCACCTCTTATTAAGAAAAATTCAATGGCAAATTAATGGCCAATCACCCTCAGAAAGACTGCTCTGCCTAGTCTCCACAGGCAAATCTCTTACCTCCCTATCCCCTCACCTTCTCTTTTACACACGTGCTGCTTTCACTCCACATCCCCTAATGCTACTGAGCTGCTGTGTCTGAACATGGGCTTCTGCTCCTCACACTCTCTGGCCACACGCGCCTGTTGATGCAGTTCCTTTCTGCTTGCCCAGTGCTGCTCCTCCTTCTCTCTAGCCTGCAGACTGATCACCTTCCCCTCCCAACCCCACACAAGGTAAACCAGAAGCCCTGTTAGGCACTAAGTCCCTCAGGTGCGTGCAGAGCAAATAAACAGGGATTGACAAATCTCATAAAACCATTTGGTACAATCAACCTCAAAATTAAAACTTGACTCTGCTTTATCTTCTGGTTGGATCCCATGGTGAACTAGTTTAATCTGCAAGGATTGTCTCAGTCTATTATTTCCGCTACTGATAAGAAATGGGCACACAACCCTTTAAAAAAAAAATATAAATTCTTGTAAGAAATGTGATATCTCTAAAACTCTTATGAAGTTACATTGAAAGATTAGAGAAAATGAATTTGTACACAAACAAAACCCAGCTGATTTCAGCTATGAAAGTGTCTACATTAAAAAATGTTAATCTACATGAGCTGCAGTTTCTAATTTATTTATATACTTTGCTCCAATTAACCTCTTACACAGTATCCACAGCAGTAAACATCAGAAGGCTGGGACTAACATTATCCTAATGTCTTCCAAGTCTGCAGTTACCATGGCTACATGCTTTTGTAATGTTTTCATTCAAAATTTCTAAAGCCAATACCATGATCTAACTGAAAAGCTCTAACTTATTCCTTTCTTTATTTACCTAATGGCTTTTACTCACCTGTTGGTGACCCTTTTCCTTTTCATAAGTTTCCAGTGTGAAAATCCATGCCCTAGCTATGCTCAGTTCCTATGAAAAGAGAACTTATTTCATAGTTGGGCATAAATGAGCTGGGAACCCTGAGCAAGTCCATAGGGTTTTGGAAACCTTTGGTGATCTCTCTTGAATTAAAGTTCTGTAGGATGTGCCACATCCTTTACCAAGCCATCCCGTTCTAGATATCTGCCATCCTCACACTCACACACAGACAAATCCACTCAGTGAATGGTATGAAAATACCAATTTAAAGTGGAGCTCAACAAAGGGAAAAAAACCACTACATTAAAACATGGAGGTTCAACTCAGTGCATAACACAGGTTGCAATCCTAAATGATATAAAAAAGAGTGAAAACTATAAACTGATATTCATCAGAATATCCTATTAATCCTTAAGATGTTTTCCAGAATAATACCTCTTTTCCGATTTCAAAAACACAATATGTGTTTTGTATAATCTCAATTTCTAATCCTTGTTAAAAACAAAATAAATAATCCAGAGGCAAAAATGTATCTGGTAGCCAGCTGAACCTCTTTACCCATAAACAGGATTATTTTACCTGAAGCAGTTGGTTTTCCTGTGCCAACATTTTTTTTTTCTCTTTAGACTTGACTTTTTTAAAAAATAAATCCTGTTGGGATTAGACATATGATCAAGCTACAGCAGAATAACAATTTAGGATTAGTCAGATTAATCAGTAACTGCCCATGGCACATTTTTGGATTGCTGCAAATGCTAGGTAATATAACTCAGTTTACTTCTCTGTTTACTGTGAACTAAATGAAGTTGAAAAATCCTGCACCTTCAGTGCTAGTAGTATACATATAAGCAGTAACCATGGAATTGGGTGATGCATGATCTCTTACTAGACTACAGTAATTCAATCCTGTGCTTGAGACCAAGATGATTTAGGTATATTAACCCCATTGATTTTCAGAGCAGTTTCCTACACCACCTCCCTCTCCTAGATGTTATGACTGGCTCTTCTCTTATTTCTTTTATTTTTTTTCATTTTCCTTTATGTGATTTTACATTGATTGTCCTCAGTGAGCAATACTTTCTTCAAAGTCCAAGATCTTTGATCTACCTGATTATTTGAGCCAATGTTATTTAATTATATATGGATAATGGTATTAGACCCTGGCCAGAGAGCTTTCAGGAAAGATTCCAGGAAAAAAAATACTGCTATATTGCTTAAAGAACAATTTATCTGTTCCTATATAAACTCTTATTTTTTTCTATTCTACTGCTGCTGTAAACCTAGATGTTCCTAGTAAATCTCCTAGGCACAATTTATTCAAATGGAAGTGCGATTTTTCAGCTCAGCATGTCCCCTCAAAATGTCTATTACCACAGTTAGCTTGATGATTTTCTTTTAGATGCTGATATGATAAGGTGAGGGAGGTGGTAATCGGTTTTAAATACAAAACAAAAGTAATGCTTATTGTACACCTGTTGCTTAGGAATATGGGCTACAATGAAGTCAAATAAAGTTTACAAGAAAAAAACCCCAGGGATTAAGTTATAAAAACCTTAAAAGTAGGGGTTTTATATGATAAATAGGTAATATGTAATAAAAATATAGTATATAAATAATAATATATAAAAATAACGAGTCTCTATAACAGCCTGTTGTAGCTACTGAAGGAAAAGCAATTTTTTTTTTCAGAAAGATATAACAAATGCTGAACAGATACCAAGTAATAATCAATATAAACTACAGAAAATTTTTCATGAAAATCTAGCCCTGCTTGGGAAAGAGAAAGAAATCACTGGTAGGCAAGATTAAGGAAAATTACAGTTTTGGACGTACTAGGAAAGAAACACTAATCTGCAACTTCAGTTCCTTTGTGCTAGTGGCATCGCATTGGGAGAGAAGCTACTGATAATCTTGTAGAAAGATGTCATGGTTTGAGTTGTAAGTCAATAAATACATCTTATCTCATTTTGGATTGGAGCAGTAAAGTATGTTTGTATCATATCAGATGATAAATTGCAGTCCAGTGTATCCTAACTAAGCATCAGCGAGTAATGATGTTTTAAACCGGTAGTATCAAGGACTGAACAGGACATCACTTCTGCAGGTGACACCTGCAGCCGTAGATGAGGGGAGTTGTGGATTCTCCTTTCTCTGAGGTCTTTGAACAAGAGCAGATGTCGTTCAGGAAAACATGCTCTAGCACACACAGTTTATTGGAATTAATATTAATACCTAGATTAAATATACATTAAAAATGGAAAATCTGGCTAACAAGTATACCTCTCCCTCCTATTTTTCCTTGGGTGGAACCTCCGTACCATTTCTCCTGGCCATTAGCACTCCAGAACATTGTGGAAACAACCCCATTTGGTCTGTGCGGGCAGTCACAGAGGTTGGGAACTTCATTTCAGAGGCAGGTTGTACCTGCATTCAAAGAAGCAGAGGTCTTGTGGCTTTAGTTGGATGACTAGCTTTCAGATGAATAAAGGAAACATAGTTTAAAGCTAAAAATTCTTGAAATCCTCGGCACAATGATATGATTCATGTGACATGATGAACCTCTGAAATAAAGCTTCTGCTAACATGGAATGAATATAATTCACAGGCTTTGTTCTGTTAAAGTCACCACTGAATACACTAAGCTGAAAACCAGTCAAATTTCTCCAATGAAAAGAGTTTATTCATGACTGGACAGCACAATGCTTGTCACTGTACAGTGTCTAAGGAGTGGCACTGTCCCTCTTCTAAGGCAGTGCTATGACATGTGTTCTCAGCCTTGTTCCATTACTGTTCGACAAATTGACAACACTTTTAGTGATTTTAATGGAGCAAGATCTATTCTCAGGTATGACGGATCATAGCAGAACTGATTCCCAAAATCTGCCCATAACCTACAGGCTGATTTGCCCTTTCCTGCTGTTTGTTCTTACAGGGGAAGGTAATGGGCTATCAAAGTCATACCCAGGTAGAAATACTGTTTTACTTGGGTAAATTATCCATGAATATAAAAAACTGAAATGCGAAGGCATTAGTGGTTTGAATGGCTATTGTGGTAACAAACATCACTCCCTCCAGGAGCGTAGTATGGTCAGTGTTAATGCACTAGCATGGTATGCTCTACCAAACACTCTACTTAGGCTGCTGTACCCATTACCATGGGCATGCTGGGGAGCACAGAATGACCAGCACACCAATGTTAAAACAGGGGTTTAAATTGCAACTCTTTACTATGCCAACAGCCCGTGAATTCAAATCCCAATATCATGGAATTGAACAAAAGACCACAAACTTAAAAAATAAAAAGTCGTGTTCTTTTATCTGCTTCCTTGATTTTCAGCCTTTTGGGTTCACTTTTTCAAGTTGCACTCCTTAACGATGAGGGTGTTAAACAGGGATTAGCTAATCTCAGTTCTACAGTAGCTGATACACCAGAAAAGCATCACATATCGTGACCTTTACAATAACATACTAAACACTGGAAAGATTTTCCTTTTTATAAACTATGCTCTACCTTTTGAAAACAGACTCAATCCATGAACATGTTTAGTAACTAAAATACATTATATTGGCTATTCTGCAAAGGAAGATACAGACTTTGGAGTCTTGAAACAAAAACAAAGAACTAAAAATATTTCTGAAAAATTAAGTGCCAGTTCTGCTTTTAAAAGAAGCTAGTATTTGTGACTGCAGAGTGTGAAACACTCTACATGGGTAATTTTCTGAATAGAACCTGCAGAAATACGGCAGAAGGAAGCAATTCTAAAGAGTGAAGAAACATCAATCATATGACTTTTCACTAAATTCAATGTGTTTGAAGCAAATGAAAACAACCACATGCAAGCTCACAAAAATATGGTAAGCTATTAAGCATCTAATAATTTCCTTGGAAATTACCTAGATGGTTAATTAAAAGACTTTAATCTTATTGAAAAATATAGTGTTATTTTAGCATTAAACCTAAGTACAAATGTTGTCTGATTGTAACTACAATGCAAGTCAGTCATACTCTGTATAACAGGGTAGTTTTAACTTTGTATACCTTCTGAAAGGAAACATAGCAGAGGGAAAATTACTTACAAAACTATTAGTACAGCATTTCCCAGTGTGTGGATTGACTACAGGTGAAACAAATGATTTGTCACATAGCTTTTTCTTTTTTTTTTTTTAGCACTACAGCTTAGACAAAAAAGATGAAGAGTCAGTTCTTAAGTGCTCTTAGCACTCTTACATCCTTGGAAGCCCGTCACTCCAACGTTACAAGTCTCATTGTGAAATACGGAGTAGGAAGAAAAAAAATAAATCTGTCTGAAGAGATTCATTTAGGATAGCTGAGAAGTGGAACAGTGACTATATTTGCCAGAAACACAGATGCAGACTATCTTGACCCAGCTATAAGCTGCCTACAGAGCTCTCCCCGGAATAGTAAGGAATTACATATGGTAAATGCTGTGTATTTCAGCTTGTGCTCATGAGGTTCCCATCACCTTACATGTGTTTTTTAAAAGGCCTTTATCCTGCATAATCCACTTGCTTTGTTTTAGGTATTTCTTCACAAAATCAGATTTAAGAATAGAGCCTGTTCAGTACTTCAATTACTTCTTACTTGGTTTTACCTTTAAATTCGATGGTACATGGCATAATACATAAGGATCCCTTCTTGTAACCAGTTCACCAGTTGTTTAAGTCAATGTCACTCATTTTGGCCTCAGGAAAAGCAGGTCTACCCTGATGATCAGTTTTTGGGTCTTAACTGTATCTCCCAACTTCAGGAGTAGTAAGCAACATTTTGGTGTAGTGATTTCTTAAAACTTTGGTTAGATCTGCAAGCAAACTTGTTTTCGTTCTATTAGAAGCTTGTTAATGATGTGTAACAATGACATCACATCTCTACAAATGAAGAGAAAGAGCCAATAAAAGTCAAATTTTCAGGGCGTCTCCATTATCGTAGCATTTATCTGCATCTACCTGAAAATACAGAAATGTTTCCATGGAAATGATCACTTCCAAATTATTGTGGCTTATGCTTATCTCCTTTATGCCCAGGTGGATGTTTTTGTGCATGGAAACAGCATCTTGTGTGCAGACCAGCATCTGCCCTCCTTACAAGGCTATGTAAGTAGGGCTATTATAAAAATTTCTAACAATATAGTGGTCTTGTCAACTTCAGTTTGGCACTTTGAGTGAGAATCTTTAGGAAATTGCTTTTCAACATAAACATTTTGTACTGTTTATTCACATTACTAGGTAATCCATAGTCCATGAACAATTTATTATGGCCTCCCCTCCCTAATAATAGATGTATCAACAATGTCACTATCTGATTGCATATTTTGTTCATATATATTCACAGATGAGACCATTTGATGCTCAGAAGTAAATTCCCAGAGATAAATTCAAGCCACTCCCTTGGTGTCTACCTGACTTTTAGCATATTAGGGTCTGAAAGAACACTTTCTAAAATATGGTTCAAAACGCTGCTATTTCCTTTCAAAATGCCTAAGTCGTCTTAGATGTGAGGTCTGCTAGACACAGATACTGTTTTACACGACCTTCTGTGCACTTGCAAAGATATGATGGTAATCATTACAATAACGAAAAAGAACATGAGAGAAAAAAGAAAACAAACCTTCTAATGTAAAGCAACCTAATAAAATCTCAAGCATTTAATTCTATCTCAGGTGATTCCAACAAATTTTGTTTAACATATGTTATTTTCAATACAGTAATATGCACACTTGAACAACTGTGTAAGTCATGAATGATAATACGAATTTGTACTGAGTTTGTACCACATTTTTAAATCTCTGCATATTAAAGATCTGAGACTCAAGGGCTTCATATGATTTAAGACAGTTTTGGAAAGATTTTGAGTCATTTACATTTGTGACAGACACTAATGGGCCAACAAGTCTCTTTACTCTGCAGTATCATGCAACATAAATCACAGCTTTAGGGCTTCTAAAAGTGCTGCTTTTAAAATTGAGATTGCTGATAAAACACTTTGTTAAATAGCATTTTACAAGAGAGAGAGATACGCATACAGAAAAAAAGACATCTTAGTAATCATGATTAATTTTCGCTCTTGAAATTACAAGGTATAGATAAAGTCTTCCTTTATCTGTGTAGGGAGAGTGGGGGAAGGGATGGGTATGTTGTCATCTTTTTTCCACAGGTAGGCAGAGGAGTACTTTACAGAAAATCATTTAAAATCACTGTTGCCGGTATGTTTATAAATAGTATAATTTTATAGCTATAATTAGCATCCAGGGTTCTCCATCTTCCAGTAGAAACTGGATGATCCACAAATAGAAAACTAAAATTAAAAGTTAAAGGTCATTAATTTTTATAGCTCTTTTCTCTATAGTTGTTCCTGGCCACCTTAGGAGACAAAATACTTAGACACCTTTGATCTTATTCAGCAAATAATTTATTACCATTACCCTGAAAGCCTATACATATTTTCTCTGAACCATCACATTGATCTCAACTCCTGCTGAAGACATACTATTCAAATAGTCCTGTCAGTGAGTTTAAGCGTTTAGCAATAAAGTATTGATAATTTTTCCGGTAATGTTACTTTCTTCAATTAAGGTGTTCAATAATGTTTTAAAAATAAAAAAAAAATAATAAAAAAAGAGACAGACAATATCTGAAAACTAGAATGAAACAGTTGCAGAAAGAAAAGCACTCTATTGCGTAGTTATGGAAAAGTAAAAGTTATGCAATCAAGAGGCTGTTATTAATAAAATGGAATGAACCGGGAGAGAGATTCTTCCAGCTTTTCTCTCCAAAAGAGACAAAACTTTACAAATATAACTTAAAGGTAACCAAGATCCATTAGGCTTCTTAGAAATATTGAAACTTTAGCTGCCCAGACATACCTACCTACAAATGAAGGACCCATATATTGTCTATGCAAACTAAGGGGCATAAACTTTGAAGCTAATAGTGCAATAAACCAGGTAACCTCACTCACCAGATGTAACATTTTCTAAGATAATTTTTTATGTATTTTCTTAAACAGACTAATATTAAAAAGTTTTTATCTCCACCTCTTTAATATTTTAAGATACATAAACCAGCCAAAAAGTCTAAAACCAAACTAGTTTTAAACTATCATCGAACAGAAGAAGCAAAAGATTTATTTAGAGTGGAATGCTAGAGAAAGCTTGCATGCATTACAGAGGAAAAGAGATCTGAAAGTACACTCAAACATCATATCACAAAGGTTATCAAAGCACTAGCATATAAAGGAAACATCAAGTGAAAAATCATTTTAACTTGATTTGAGAAGCCTTAATTATATTCCCTCTCAACATCCAACCCCAAAGACATCACAAAATGGGTTATTATTATTGTTTATCTTTCATTTATATTTTAGAGAACTTTAAAGGCTAAAGCAGTTAAACCTCTAGCTAGATGGGCTTTTTTCTCATAATTTAATTCAGATCAACACTCCTACTTATAAGCCCCCCAAGTCAGTAGAAGACTTCCATATGTATTGTTATCATGCTTAAGCACATGCTGAAACCCAAATTGGGTAAGACTAAAAGTATTTTTTGGCCCCTAGATTTATTCAAACTCTTCTGCTTAAAGGAAACCCTTAACCTCTACCCTATTATTTCCCTTGAACTAATGAGCATACATCTGTCCCTTTTGTTGCCACGTCTCTGCTCCCTTTGATAACACAGCTAAAAATGAAGACCTTGTTAAGTCCAAATAAGAGTTTATTCAAGTTATGTGCGTAAAAGGAATATTATTCTATGTTCTGAGAAATCCGAATAAAATCAAAGCAGATAGACTTTTTTCTCCAATCCATGATTACAGAGTTGTAATACCTCAATCCGTGATTACAGAGCTGTAATACAGCTGAAGGCCCCATCTCACACATATCTCCCCACTGACTTTCTGAGGTAGCAGCGTCATAAAAAGAATTTTACGCAACGCTTCTCATTGACTTTTCTCAAAGCACATAGATCATCCATCAAAGATGTGTTTGTCAGAGCCACAGTGCAACAATGCCCTGAAATTTATGTTTAAATTTTATGTATGCTGTCAATCTTACACATGTTCAGAGACATATTCACTCAATATTTTAATGGACAAGGGACCATTGAGAGGTGAATATAAACCCACTGTTTTCTTTAAATTCACTGCAAAGATTTAAATGCAGTGTGAAAATGTCCTGAAAATACTCCATAAACATTTCCCCAGAGCCACAAATTTACAAACAGATAATGACTTTAGAAATAATTATCTCTGGGAAAATGGAGCCATTATTGAAACTGTAGGGAAGGAATATTGGTACGCTACAGTACAGTGTTTGTGGTTACAAGTAACTTAACTATGCAAAGAAGTCTTTTCTAGTACTTTATACACTTTTCTTTGAATGTATTTAGTTACAACCATAGTTTGATTTCCTGGATGATAGTTCTAAAAGTCTAACCAGAAAATATGAAGTAAAATTTACAGAAAATATTTTTCCTTTTATTTTTCTTACCCAGCTACTCTATTGATCATAAAGATACCGTTGCTTTTGACTTACTGATATAAGAAATCTGTATTTCCAGCAAAGGATATAAACAGAAAAGTAGCACTGAGCAGTACACCATCTGTCTTGCTTCAAATGAATACTACAGCACATAAATCAGTAAGATACAGACGATACTCTCTTGTGCTCAGATTCTAATGAACACATTCATAACACAAACCAGTTCTCTACACCGGCGTGGGTTGAAAGATACAACAATTATCAAAATATCTTAACCTGGAGTCTATTGTTTTTATAAAGATACCCAGGTAAATCAAGTGGAATTATTTCATTTTATATTCCTTAAAATGGAATGTGGAGTAATTTATGACCGACTGCAGTCATAGCCTTGCTCTTTACACAAGACAAAAGATAATCCTCCACGATCTGCATTGCAGAATGTAGGTTTCTTACTGCAGCGCTTGACTATCATTCAATGTGGATTCCATGCATTACCATGAGGGAGTCCACCAAGATCTAATAGTGAGCATAAAAGGGGAAAATTAGACTCTAAACCTAATGACAAATCAGTGCCAAAAGGAGGAAACACATGTATTTACCCATCATGAATCTGATTCTTCCATCATCCACATCACCTAATAGTCTGTCTACAGTAAAACTGTCAGAGCAATGGCATAAACTTTTCAAAATTTTAGTGAGAAAATCTTCTGTTAAGCTAAAGACATTCTGAGTTGTTGCTTAGCATTTAAGAAGTTTCAGTCGTCTTTAGTTCTCCTAGAGAAGATCATAACATTGCTTTTAACGTATGAGTTAAGCTACATTTTTTCAGGAAAAAAATAAAGTTAAGTAGAAAAAGAAGTTTCAAATCTGAGGATGATTTTATTCTTTTGTTCATTCTCTTTCTCTCTTAAAACCTGTCCTAAGGATTTTTGTATTCAAGAAAGACATACTCAACTTTGCTTATTTCTTTAAAATAATAACTTCTCTACCTGCATATTATCAACAGATGTGAGCTATGGTTTGTCAGTGTGACAGCGCTGAATGGTATTATAACAATAAAAGCTCAGGGGAAAATCTCTGTGACTCTAGTCAGGGATTCTTTTCTATATTCACAAAGAAATGAAAAAAAGATAATACAAAAAATAAATTCCTTTGCTACAAGGCCACTACTAGACACGACCTTGTCTTCTCTTTAACTCTTTGAAGGTATAAGAATTAAATGGATCATTGAAACAAAAACTTTAGAGAACAGACCAGCTGACAAGCTGCAACCTCTGCCTCTTAAATTCTATGCCAGTTGTCAGTATAGCATATTGATATTGTACATTTGCATTATTGCAATATGAGTTTTAATCTTATGCCATTAGTTTTCAAAAATCTAGTTATTTTCAACTTCCGGTTCATGGGTCTTCTAAGTATTTGTGAAAGGTAATTAAAAAAAAAAAAAAAGTACATTATGAACAACATTATAGTAATTTCAGGGCACACCCCTGCATTGGGAAGGTTTTATGCATCCATAGGGTAAACCAATGGTTTTCAATCTTCTTTACAGTCAAAGGTCCCTTTTGAGTAACAGCAGGACTATCTGAATCAATTTAACATAAAAAAGAAAAAAAAAAGGGGATCTAAAGTTCAGATAAAATCTCAAACTGTACAGCTAAAAAGCTAAAATTGATTTTCTTTAAAATCACTAAATGACGATAATTTCCCCTTCTATATTATGCAGTCTGTGAAAAACTTAAATGTCAAAAAAGAGATCCCAAACAAACCCCAAACATATCTTACCGATGATAAAAAGAATTTCCACTGCAATGTCACTGACAGTTGTGCTTCGAGTTGTGGACAGCTCATCATGGCCAATAAAGCAGACATTGTAAGGTACAGTCACAGCAACATAAAACGTTGCCAGTAAAATAAGCCAGTCCCAGCCAGCTTTAAAAGTGCTAAAATGCAACAATATGAATTTGGACTTTTTTGCATCTGAAACTTTGTATTCTGGAAATGCTGGTTTATCTACAAAAACATTCTGAAAAAGAGAGAAAAAAATGAAATGAGACAAAACACTAATTTGATCATACAGACATATGTCTTCCAATGCAGCCATTTGTTTTTTTTAACAAAGCATAAAGAAATATGATATACTTATATGCAGGCAAGAACTAATGTTAATTTTTTTCTAATGCAGTCATCACACTTATTTAAGGGAGATGATTCTGTTGATGGAATAGCTTTTGTGAATGTTGGGGCAGGAAGAGGATTAATAAGGAACAGATTAAATAGAATCAGCAGAGGACTGAATCTGGCAAACTATTTCTTCCTGTGTTGGGTGAATTCTAACTTAAGAGCAACATTTTTCTGCTGGCCAAATAGGCTAAAGCTTTGTACACATAAGGACTGCAAATAGGAATAAACCTATAGAATTGGGACAAATGGTGCTGAAGACAAAACATCCTTCCTATACGTATTTTAGAGCCATGAGGAGGTTTTTTCCTCAGACCAACTCTAGCCTGGTCCTGTGGACTGAGCAGCTGTTAGCAGTTGGAGCACCTCTCCTGGTTTAGTTTCATCTGAGGGAATCCATTTCATGTGCCCGAGACTGCTATGAACCAAAGCACAATTAGTAGGAATGACTTTTTGATTTTCTTTAAAATGGCACTCCTGAACTAAACTAAAATACTAATGCAGACCCACCAGAATACGGCTCCAGAAACTGGCTACCTTCATTGTTAGATTGTACCTAGCTTTGTCATGTTTCTGGAGTCTTTTTCATCTAACCAGTAAAAGTCTTTGCAACAAAGACTTCAGTTTTAAGCATCAGCTTTATAAATTATTAGCTTTCATCTTTCAGAGTTTTAACAAAAACACCTATCCTCCTGAAAAGCAGCATGTGCTACATGAACTGTCTTGTATTATTTACTAACAAAATTCTTGCTCAGTGTCATTGTGCCCCTGGTTAATGCTGTTCCAGTAATGAAGAGCCTCACAAAACAATATTGTGTATTCAGCAAGCCAAGATTACTTCTGATCTTGAAGTTATTCACTATGAATATAAAAAGACAATACCGTGTGACCGCAGACTTAATTACATTTGCCTTGCCTGTCACAGCCTTTCTCTTTGTGGGTTTCTTTTGAAATACAAATGTCCTTGCCTTCTCCGTTCTTGGTTCTCATTCATGAAACTTAGGGGCTGGATTCTCACTGTTGACAGCCCATTTTTAATCACAGAGAAGAAAATGTTCCTCTTACAACTTCCAATTCATAGCTCTAAAAATCTGTGCACTAAAGGTAGTAAGTTAGTCTGACAACAAGTGTTTTAAACCAGTATAATAACAGCTGCACTAGGATTTTGACAGCACAGGAAAGTCACCAAAAGCTATTGAAAAGTCATGTTCCTAAAATATATTACTGTGCTATGAAAATATCACTGGAAGACCTGGTCATATTTTGCAGATTTTTTTTTTTTAATTTTTTACACTTTTTCAACATTTAACATTTTTAACATTTAACATTTACATTCAATGGAAGTGACTGTATGCCCTTTGAGGTATATACCAGCTCTGTATTTTCATGTCCTTAACCTATACCAAGTTTTTTCTGTTTTTAAATGCCTAGGAGGATGTATCTGCATTGATGTTTAATTTTGGTAACCGATAAAAGGAACATGCCCAGTAGCAGATCATCTTTTCAAGGTGTTCATGATTCTTTGGCTACTTTTTCTGTTGTCTGTCTTCCATCCTCCCTCCAACCATTTAAAAAAAAAAAAAAAGACCATTTTCTTCTTGTGGCTCTGCTAAAGATTTTACCTTTTTGATGCTAATGATATACAAACAAGAAACTTCATACTGTTCTGAGATTTTACAAAAAACTGTTTCTTTTTGCTACCCCTGCTTCTAATAACTATAGGCTCTCAATCTTGGAATAGGCTCAGACATTATTCTAGAAAATTTTTATGTGTACATACTGATTTCACATGCATCTCTAGTTTTCCTCCGCATTAACTTTTCTCCTGAAACATAGTTCTATAGAGCAGGAGAGTTATTCTTTCTACTGAGCATATTTCTTTAGAATATGCTGCTTTATTTTTGGTTTTGTCTATTATGATTTGTTTTTTGCAACATTCACAGGGTCTTCTATGAACTTACTTATTAGTTATATTTACTAGGGGAACACAGAGGTAATTTAAAGAAAGAAACATTACTACTTCAATTAGGAAGTGAGAACATAAACTTACTCTGCACAAAGATGGATACATTCACATGAAAAGCTGTCTAAATGAATTGTGACCTTCTGGAGCTTACACAGCATAGGGATTTTCAGTTAGAGCAATAACTTGAATTTCTTCATTACTTTTTTGGCAAATAGTAATTATTGGCATGAAATAATCGGGGTGATAAAGCAAATTGGAACCTGAGAAATTTTATAATGTGGCTTTCCTGGGGTTAAATAAATGTCTGTTTATAGTATGGATAGATTCACCGTCTGCTATATAAAGTGTAACAAATACCATGGCAGGCAGAACTGCATGTAAGTGAACTGCACTTTACTCCTTTTGTTACTGTAAAATTATGACTAGGACATTTCTCAGGTTACCCACTGACATTTTACAGCACTTTTTAAAACACACGACAGTATAAAGATTACATTTTTGAAAAAGAGAAGAATTACACCTACATTATTAAGTTTTAATTTGTTCTTCTCTCTTCTTTGTAAATGTCCAGAGATATGATAAAGGACAGCTCTACTCCGTCTTCGCGCTGACTCAAAATGTGACCCCGCTCTTCCTCTTCCTTTCCATTTTTCTGCAGAACAGAAGTGAGAGTCCATTAAACATCAGGAAATGGCACTTTACTCTTTGGGAGCTGAATTACTGACATTTTAGACTTTGGTAGAGATAGGGTTAGATGTAAAGTTTATACACACCTTTTCTTAGTTTTGCTTAATCTTTTGCAGTAAAGAAAACAAAATCCCTCTCTTGAAGGGCAAATAAAAATCACTGTAAAGTTTTAATTGGCAAATGCCTTCACGCAACTCAGAAGCCATTAATTACAACATAGGATTTTATCGATAAGAAAAATGTACTCCTTACTGTTCCAAAAAATTAAATAGTGATTACTGACCAGAGGCAAGCATGGCTAGGAGTAACCACTTAAAATGTCCTAAAGGTGTTCCTACTCTCTCTTGTGTTTCAGGGAAAGAGAACAAAAATCTCTTGTGGTGTACTTTTTAAAAACAAAGAATCTGACATGTACTAGGCTTCCATTATGTCAGAATATGCTAATTTGCAAGCTTGCTCATTAGCAACATCCAATTCTTATATTCACGTGTTTAGATTTCTTTTCCCACCACATGGTCACCGGCATAATCACTTGATAGATTCCTTGGTGACATGAAATCCGTTAAGAGTAAAGACTAAACACTGTTTTGGAAAGGTTTGTGGTTTTCCCCTCCATTCAGATGCCTGCAATTGTCAATCATGGGGTCAAATTTTGTTCTTGCTTATACAGCAATAAATTCAAAGTAACTCCAGCGACTCTGATGGAATTACAGTGAATTGATGCCAGGGTAAATGAAAGCAGACATTTTGTGATGTGTCAGGCTTGAGAAAAAAGGAAGTATGGGAATAAAGGAAGAAGCTGTCTGTCAAACAGGTTTAATTAAAGTCAATTCAACGCATGCAGGTTAAGGGCAGGAGAGGGGTAATGCAAAAAACAATTAGCAGAACCAGAAATTAATGACAAGCAAAATAGCTACATCTTGAATCCTGCCTAGAAAAGCCAGAAAGATCTGAATTATAGAAGACTGCTGTATTTTTGGCTCTACAACACAAAGTCATACATAACAAAAAGTGTAGGAAACTAAACTTTCCAAACTTCTCAGTGAAAAAAGTTTCACATAACTCATGCAAGAGCCCTCTCCAGCTGAGGATTTTTAACATGTCAGTAAGGAGGAGACAGGGTAAAAAAAAAAAAAAAGAGAAAAAGGAAAAAAAAAAAGGAAGGAAAGAATATTGCACTACAAAAACAAATAGCTACTTGAAAGCTGGAGGAGGCAGATGGAGAAGGCCCTACTTGCCCATCACCAACTTGGATGCCTGAAGGTGGTTTAAAGAGATACAACACATACAGGTGCCAGCTACAGTGAAGAAAGTTAAAACAATAGGGGCTATTTCAACTCAACTAAATGAATGTGTTTTTTTTAAATTTTCATATCTCAATCTAACAATTTAAAACTCAAACTAAATTTTAGAAGTGTTCTTAAATTCAGGTGAGAGCAGAGTACTTATCTGTTTCTCTGAGCAAAAATTAATTTATATCTATTGAATTTGGTCTCCACTGTAGTACTGTACAGTTGGAGTAGAATTTTTTTATCATATAACTTTGAAATTCTCTTTAAAACTATTTACAGGCCTCTCTCTCTCTTCCCTTTCTCAACCTAAACTACCATGTTGGATGAGTCCATTCAGTTTAATCTCCTGCCTCCCAAAGCAGTAAATAAAATATGCTTCAGATCTGTTATGAGGCAGACTGAGAAAGTGAACAAATACCCTTCTCAAGTTTCTGGCCAGAATGCTTTCAGGACTCTTTAGCTAAAGGCTTCATCCTCATGATGTCTCATATCTAATACCTCACCGTATCCTTGGCCTACAAAGCACGAGACAGCCCATCCTGGTAGGCGGTAACAGCCTAGGTGATTTGACGTGTTGTGAAACCCACACTGAACTGTGTTGCAGAAGGCAGGCATGGTGCCTTCAGGTGGCATTTCTTTGAGTACTTTCAGCATCCCCAGCAATACAAGGCTCTTCCTGTGTGCAAGTGGAGCTCTCTACCTCTGGTCAACCTTGAAGACCTTCTCTTTACCCCTCCTGGATCTCCTGTATCATTTTAAAGATATCCTTTTAGTAATTCCAGAATAACATGCAACTTTCAAGATATAGATATACAATTGCCTAATGCAATAGTGTAATAATGCCTTCAGTTTTTTCTTAGTAACTCCTAACTTCAGATTTGCCTTTTTCTCACATGCTGAGCACTGAGCTGAAAGCTGTCCATAACTCCATCTCTTTCCAGAATTGTAATAATTACTATGGAGACAGTCGGTGTAAGCATATTTAGTTAGTTGTTTCTTTTTTTCTACATATTTATTGACATTGATTTTTCATTTTCTGTGCACTCTGTAAATAAAAACAAGTTCCTTATAAAATTTTCAACCTTATGTGCCAGTGGCCTGATAATGTTTTGCTTTAGATAGATCCCATCTCTCCTATGCAGGTCTAGCATTCCAGCCACTAAGAATTCTGTACTCATTAACCTGCTCAGACTATGGAGCTTGATATGGCACTGAGAATCATATCACGTTCATATTTGCACAGCAAGTAACTTCCATCACATGCTGATTCCACTATTTGCAAAGGATTAATGTTACCTCTATGTTAATATTGGAGGTCACTCAACTCCTAGAGACAGCTAAGCACGGATGAAAAAGGAAAGTGTAACATTCATTATGAAGTAATATTTTTCTTTTTAAACAGAAATGGTAATGATTTTTTATTGTAGTTATTAGCAGTGAAAAAAGTATGATTTGCCTGTGCATATAAGATGCCATCAGACAGTACCATCAGTGGAGCAAGTGTCAATAGCCTATAACATAAATCAATGAATGACATTTGTGAATTCTCCTGCTTTTGATCTTCCCAGTGCCTTTAGGAAAGGAGGCAATCCTGATCCTTAGTAAACTACATTGTTGACCAGGTGTGCCTTTGTATGTGTGTGATTATTGTCTGTAACTTTCATTCTTTTACCGTCATACTGTTTTTTTACTCGCTATTCTGAAGGAGACAGTTTATTTTTTGTAACACCCAGCTGTTTCTTTCTGGTTCTTAAAAAAACTTTAGGTACCTGACAGACTTGCTTTTGTCTTCCCATGGCTGAGCTTAGCAAAAAGATACAATAGTAAATCCACACATAAGCAGAACGTCACTTTAAATACGGCTGGTTTATTTTTACCCTGTGCTTAAAATCATAAGGATTTCTCATCTGCTCAAATACAGTGAGAAATCATTGCTCTAAAAAAAGCTCAGATTTGGGGCTCTATCTCCCGGAGCTTCTACACACGCCTTCCCGTGCAATGATAATCTGCTCCCCTAAATAGCTCTTAAAAAGGATGCTTTGCAATTCAGTCTTAATTTCCCTTTTCTTTGGTCAGAAAAGTGGTAACAAATTTTTTAACTCTTCTTGCTGCCTTGCTTGTTTTGTCTTTCAAATGGTGTAGCACCACAACCATCACATGCGACAACCCCAGAAGTCTTAACATTAGTCTCATAACAGCTTAAGACTACTTCTTACAATCTTTTAAGGGAAAGTTGCACTAAAGAAAGAACAATCAGACACAAACATCTTTGTAACTGTTGACTTTTCTGTTTGTGTTTTTATAAGAAGTTGAGGCATCAGTCTTCCACTTAATAGAATGTGGAGGCATAACTCTTTTCTTGTCCCTTTGGAAAAAAAAAATAAATCTACTCCTTCGATATAAATCAATAAAATAAACCCCGACAACCGCTGATAAGCTCTGCTAGGTATATGCTGCCCTAGCAATGCAAAAGAACTGTAAACTCAGCTTTACTGACCAAATTAAAACCAAATCAAAACCAAATCCATGTCTGCTCTCCTTCAAAGCCCATCAGAGTAGTCAGAGCATAGCGTTGGATATAGTCCAGAATACTTTATGGTTTATCATGTTCTTGTTCCCCAGATAAAGTGTGATACATTTAAATCCTTGAAATGTAAATTAAAGTGTTTAATCATCAATGGGAGATAAGATTCATACTGTTCTTTCAGTCATGAAGTTCAGGTGGTAACAAATAAAAGATATCCCAAGTCCTTCCTCAGGCAGAGCCAGAGCTGGAGGAGGGATGCTCAGCACATGGTCAATGGAGCCCGTTGCAGCCTGCCAGCTCCCAGGGATCTTCCTTCTCAGGACAGCTGAGAGGGTGACAGGATCCAGCTCATGGCCCAGGAACTTTTTCCATAGGTACGAGCACGCTGCACCTGAATACCAAGCTGCTCTTGTTCTAGGTCTTCAGCCCCGTGCTTGTCTGTAATTGGGCAGGTATAGGAGCTTCCTTGTAAATCCATCACACACAAGCAAGACCCACCATAATCTTGTATAGAGGACTCAAGCTGCCTACACTGAGTAACTCTGATGTGACCCAGAAACATTATGCTCACTCCATAGCAGATGAACTGTAGCATGAGAGAGACCATGAAAAGCACCACTTTCCAAATGACAAAATAAGCTAACCTGCTTTGACCAGAAAGGTTGTGCATTATTGACAAAAAATGTCTCAGCCTTGGTACTTTTTCCTCATTTTTCACAGCATTAATTTGTATCCCTTTGAAAGAACTGCCTTCACTTGTTCCTCAAGTTATTATCACATTATCACAACAGAATATACGTTAATTAAAACCATTGCCAAGATTTCCCTCTGGTGTGAATAAATGACCAACATGTTCTTGTACAGAATCATCTCCCAGTCTGATCATGGATCATTACCACAGAAAGTTTTCTATACAACTGTGCATGTATGCGAAAGAAAAAAATGATATCTACCATATTGTTCATATTACACAGGAAAATCCAAGAGATTGATCTGTTTTTACCTAAGCAATCATCAAGTTAGGGAACAAATAAAAGCAACCAGCACCTCTCGAATTTAACCCAGAACACAATATACTGACAATATGTGAATGAGGTAGAGAGGGGCAAGGTAAAGTAGTCTGAGGGTTTAGCCCTGGAAACATGTTCACACCTGAGTGACTTCATTCACAGAAGGTAGTTCTACCAAAAACCAACGGGACAGAGTTATCCTAAAGGCTGTGAGGCTGCAGTCGTGGACCTCTTAGCAGTATTTCTGCAATTTTTTTCACTCCCTTGAGTACAGCAGCCATTGAAAAGACAGAGATCACCACCAGGAAAAAGACCATAACTGTTCGCTGCTTTTTTACATTTTCACAACCACATTAGCTCCATGCTCAAGGATATATTCCAGCTCCAACTACTTTTTTGCCACTGCTGTCCTTTTTGCTTGCCAGGTGGGGCTGTTAGGGCAAGTTTGATTCAGAGACATTGTCTTTCTGCTTCAAACAGTGTAAATATGACCATCTCGAGTCATGATGTACCACAAACCTGACTGTCCACGTACGCAAAAACAGAAAAGATAGTTTAGATATAGCTATCTTTAAACACTTTTCAAGGAAGAGTTCTAAAGAAAAGCAGTGAGCTACAATCAGATGGCTCTGGATTTACATGGATAGTCAACCCTACAGTGCCTGCTTTCTGGAAAAATTATATTTTTTAGGTTTATTTAATAGTGTAGTGTATACTTTTATAAATAGGCATGCATAAAATAATGAGATGACTTCTTCTTGCCTCTCTTGAGGTCCAGGAGCAGGATGATAAAATTTTTATTCTACTAACATTTTACTCAGAGGACTGGATAGGTTGGCAGAGTAGCTAATGACATTTTTATTTATTTCATTGTTTACAAAGCTAAAGTCAATCATGAGATAAAACAGCAGGTAATGCCAGCTCCCACCTCAGAAAATTTGTCATGGAAATAATATCCTTCTGATCGTATGAACTAGATTTCCTTTTCAACAACAACAAAAAAAAAGGTGGAATGGGACAAATGGACTTTCTTCATTGCTAAGAAGTATCCAGATATGGACAGATTCGAAGAGATCCATGATGCTGCTCCATGTACATGCTGGAGCACTGTGAAAAAGGGTAGTAACTGGGCTAACACTGTGACTTCAAGCTACTGCTGTTTAGACCCTTCCCTTCTCAAAACACAGAGGGAGCGGCATATTCATGTACCTGCATGATGTCTCCTACTGCTGTATTCTGAAATCGGGTAGGGAAATAAAACTCCCTTATTACCTTTCCTGTGTATATCTCTTGGGGGTCGTAACCCAGCCACTCGACCTGAGCGCACAGTGAGATATTACGTGGGATATCATATCAGTACTGAACTGTTCCTTTTTGATCCTGGGTT
Source organism: Pluvialis apricaria (assembly GCA_017639485.1). Classification (NCBI taxonomy): domain Eukaryota; kingdom Metazoa; phylum Chordata; class Aves; order Charadriiformes; family Charadriidae; genus Pluvialis; species Pluvialis apricaria. The sequence goes on along the minus strand of CM030008.1, from coordinate 41,920,924 downwards.
CAACAAACCATTTATTAAAGAATTTACCCATCATTTATTAATCTTAGAACTCTATCTATAAAAGGCTTCCTGCAAGAAGTGCAATCAAGATTTTTTGTCCTTTTAATATAAGTCTTGAGAACCTCTCATCACTTGCATCATAGGGTAAGGAAAACCACAACAGAAGGTATGATCTTTGCATAGATGCCCACAAATAGCCCACATGCCATAAAATAAATACAATTATGTCTACAGGAAACACAATGGTACTTAATCATAACCAGTATCATTAATGCAAAACACATTTCAATAGGCAGCCCTCAAAAAAACCCCCCAAATCCCAATTGAATTCCAAAGGAGACGATTGGGGTAAAGCAATACAAAAGGATGCGGAATCAACACAAAAAAACTTTGAAAACAGATTTTATGGAAGTCTGGTATGTATTTTTCTAGGCTTTTAAAAACCTTTAGCTAACTTTCAGATATTATTCTCTAGGGGACAGCACACCAGCAGGTGTCAATAAAGAGAAAATTGGTGAAAGCCTGCTTTGGTATTAATGACAGGATAAAAGCCCTACCATGGGCAACAGGCTTCAGGAAGTCTGTTGGTTGCATGACACATTCTTTCTGTCAACAAGAGCCAAATAGTCACAGAACTATTAGCCACTTTTTTGTTCTGTTAACTGATTAATTTAATTCAGTAAGAAGATGTACTTAACGCACATACCAGCTGAAAAACTGTAAACATTATTACAGATTATTTTTTAAATGGACCAGTTTTACACAGAATCAATTGTATGATTTTCATCATTTAATATTATGCCTTCAGAGAAAATTTAGCTTCGAAGAGGTAGAAAAGAGAAGCAATAGTATACATTGCTATTACAGTTTTATGGATCAGAAAAATCTTTAAACAGTGGTATGCTTATGAGGTAAGATATCCTTAACCACATTTTGGGCTCCTAATTCTTCCACTATTAAGAAAATAAAGGTGGGGGGAAAAGACACACAAAGACCAGAAGAAAGGATCTTTCTCTATCTCTATTTTGGTGGTTGATGGGTCTACACTCCTAAATAAATAAATATATATTTTTTGGGGGATACCAGTATTTACGTCTATAAATAAAATTCAGAATTGAAAAAAAAATCCAAGTAGACACACCTTTTTTCCAACTACTTATAATAGACTGAGATTCAGCAGAAGAACTCTGAAGGTGAATTAACTTTAAGCTATTTACCCATTTATTAATATCACTGCCTTTTCTCAGGTTTTACAAAAAGGTACAGAATCTCTTATAATGAAGTAAAATAATCCAACTAAAAAATAACTATTTCATAATTGCGTAAAAATAGTTTATTTACCAGCTTATTACTACACAATTAGAAAGAGTAGTCTCACAAGGGGGAAAATTGTCATTTTTATTATGCCACCAAATTTGAGACATATCTATTGATTTAACTGACATGAGTGATCATATGTAGTTCTTACAGAGCAAAATGTAGTGTTAAATGTACAGCTGGGTCATCACTTATTCTTTCAGTTGTTTTTTGATGTGGCATTTATTTCCTGGAACAGTTTGTATTTCTGACAGTGAATGCTAGCTCATGGCAAAGTGATATGCTCATTTATCATTATGAACAAAAACATAACTGCAATAATACACAGAATATTTGGAATACTTTTTTAAAACCCTGGAGTTTAAATATTTCCAATTATTTAAGTCACTGAGAAACTTTTTATTGACTTCAGCAAGTGTCAATGTCTGTCTTTCTGTGCAAGGATGTAGTTTTTAAGGACATTATCTCACTGAACCTAAAGATTTTCTTTTTTCCTTTAATTCCATTAGTTCAATCACATACTTTATTTACTGATATTTTGTCCTCCAGAATATTTAAGGGAGGTTATTTGTAATCTCAGGTGATCATAAATTCACAATCATTGATCTTTGCACAAATTAATCTAAAAAAAGGATTTGCACAGGAGCTGACAGAAAAGTATAACTTTGCTCACTTAAGTGAAAATAGGAATATATACACCTGAATAATTTGTGTCTTGTAATGAAAGCAAGTCTTTTGAAAATGAAGACTTGTTTTCTTAACATATTTATCTGCAATTCAGAACCAGATCAGTCACCTATAAAAACGTTTTGTGGTTAATGCAACTTGTCCAGAGTTAAAACGGGGGGGAAGGGGGAACAGCTTTTAAAAAAAAATTAGTTTAAAGAGCTAAGACATAGATAAGTTCAAAAACCTACAATGTCTGTGTATATGTTTCATGCAGTCATTGAAACACCCAGAAAGTATCTCTGATTATCTCTCAAGGAACTAGATTTTCAGACTATGAAAGTGACTGGTTATAAACCAAAACTTTTTTACAACCTTAATTATACAAGGTAGGATGGGTGGTTGGCAGTTATACAATCACCTTTGCTACAGCTAGGCAAAACTCACCTGTAATAGGTCTTGTTTGCTGAGTCTTTACAGGACCTCACATTTGCTCTAAGGAGCTACAGCATGAACCACATTCAGTATAACTGCAATTACAGGTGAATTCTGCAAATGGTCCAAGTCCCCTTATTTGTCTTTCTGAACACAAAGTACACATGCAATATGCATTCTAGTCCTCATGTTCTTTTAATTAATAAAATATAAGACCCCAGGCTGTTTCTAAGCCTGTGAAAGTCTTTAAAGAAATTTCCTCCTTTACAGATTTCTTCCACAAAAATAAGACATTTGTGTAAAAAGGTTTGCAAACCCTCTGCCTCCTCAGAAAAATGTCCCTCTGCCTGTCAAAAAACCTTCAAAAAAACCCCCACCTACCATATACACCACTCTGAAGAATTCTTCTAATTGGCAACTCACATATTAAACATATTCCCCATTTCTTCTCTGCTTTCTGTTGTCAATCTTACATGGTTGAGCTAACAAATTCTAAAAGTAAAATCTGAAGCTATTTGCCACTAAGTCTGCCATCAACCTAGTCCAACAAACAGAAAAGCACCAAAATGAAGAACAAAACAAAACAAAAAAATCCAAACAACTTTCCTCCCTCCCCCCCACTTTGATAACTTGGTTTTTAAGGAAAACCTAGAGGTGACTGCATGAGTTTATCTAGAAACCGGTGAGTCAAAGAACTATCTGGTTCCTAATGCATATATTCTCTTACCCTTTCAGGATATCCCAAAATACAGTCTGCTCCTCCCCATTTGCTCAAGAATCGGAGTTTGCTTTTCTTTTTCTCATTTTCACTCCACATATACTAAAAAGGAAACTTTCCTCCTCACCTCCAGAACATACCCTGTGCCTCTCTGAGAGCAGCTGCAACAGAACTGCCACTCACATATAACACTTGGTAAAAAGCTAAAGCAATGTCCATAAAGATTTATACATGTCTAAAGGTTCAACTTATTCACTTGCATAAGAAGATGGAAAGGGAACGAATATATGGGCTCACATTTATCTGCAGGAACAGTGAGTAGAAAGGCAGCTCTATTTTTGTGCCCTAAGTGTTTACACTCTCATGCACTGACCAGGAGGAAAGCAGTTTCTCTTACTGAGGGCAGAAGAGACACAGACCCTTCCTACTTTGATGGTCAGTCAGGAGCAAAGTCATCCTAGAGAAGATGTACCTGAATCATTGCAGAATAAACGCTTCCCCAATACGTTCTTCCTTTGGGCAGTGGGAAAGTTGGGGTAAAACTGTGTTTCTGTCCCCTCTACTCCATCAACAGAAACGCATGCTACTCTGTGCATCCTGAAACAATTTTATCTGCTTTGAATACTGTACATCTAGGTGACTATGTCCCCTTGTCAATATCCTGCCTCCTGACAGGTGTAAGGAACTTTAAAATGAAAAGTTATGCCCTAAATATTTACTGCTGTAGCTTGAGCAATCACAAAGTAGCCGAGACAGTAATTAAGCAGAATAAATCAAAGTGCACATTGCAGAATTTCTTAGAAGAGGAGCCCATCTCTGCCCCCAACAGACAATTTTTACATGAAAATCTGGAATGCAAAATGTTTGGCACATGGTATTTCACTTCTGGCACACTGAAAAGAACAACCACTCCCTCTAACAAATGATGCATAATCAAAATAAATCTGTTTTATTGAAAATTCGTATAGACCTAAGGATTAATAAGAAGCCAGGAAAAGCTAGCCAGTTAAACCGTAACACTGAGGCTTAGTTTAATCCATGGTGGGAAAGGGTGTAGTCCAGCTTTTAATTCACATTATTACTAGCATAAAAGCATCTTCGCCAACAGGCAGGCCAACCTGGCAAGGAGGCATTCAAATGAGGAAAAATATGGGGAGACGACAAAGACCAACAAACAAGTGAGGAAGTGGTGAGATGGACAGACAACTGGCTTAACTGCTGGGCTCAGACAGTTGTGATCTGCCACATGATGTCCAGCTGGAAGCCACTTGATAGTATTATGACTGAGGGACTGATGCTATGGCAAATACTGTTTAACTTCTTCATTAATGACCTAGAAAATGGGAAAGAGTGCACTCTTGGAAAGTTTGCAGATGACAGAATCTGGGAGCAAGGAGTTGTTACATCAGGTGTTTGTGCTGCAAGAAGGTTCACAGGGACCTTGACAGGCTGGAGAAATGACCCAAAAGGAACCTCAGTGAGTTCAACAGAGGAAGCCAGAAAGTCCTGTGTCTGGGAGGGATAAATCTATGCACTAGGACAGCGTGGGGGGCAACCAGCTGGCAACCTGAAGGTCCTGGTAGACACAAAGTTTAACACGAACCAGCTATGTGCCGTTGTAGCAAAGAAAGCCAACAGCATTGCGGTCTGCATTGGGAAGCATGCTGCCAGCAGGTTAAGGGAGATTATCTTTCCCCTCTGCTACACTGGTGAGACACATCTGCAGTGCTGGGTCCAGGTCTGGGCTCCTTAATACGAGAGAAACACGGACATACTAGAGCAAAACCAGTAAAGGGCCACAGAGATGATTTGGTGTTTGAAGCAGCCGACATAGAAGGAAAGGCTGAAAGAGCTGGGACTGTTCAGCCTGGAACAGAGAAGCTTTGGGGGGGATGTTATCAATGTGTATAAATATGTGATGGGGGAAGGTAAAGAAGACAAAGCCAGAATCTTCTCAGTGGTGCACAGTGAAAGGACAAGAGGCAATGGACACAACAATTATATACATGAAATTCTGTTTAAATATAAGAAAAAGCTTTTTTACTTTGTAAGCAGTCAAACACCGGAACAAGCTGCCTGGAGTAGTTGGGGAGTCTCCATCTTTCGTGATATTCAGCACACATCTGGACATGGTGTTGGGCAACCTGTTCTAGCTGACCCTGCTTTGAGTAGGGGGCGCTGGAGTAGACAATCTCCAGAGATGCCTTCCCACCTCAACTGTCATATGATTCTGTGGTTACTATCTATTGTACACATTTATGCAATAATGTTGAAATAAAGTTGAGAAAATCTGTCCTAAGATAATTGTTTTCAAGCAAAGAGATAAAAATTTTCTCAAAGAAAAAAGCAACAAAGAGATTAACAATGAAGGCTAAAGGAAACTTTTTGGAATGAGTCAAATTCAACAGGGGAATTTTAGCAGTGATTACAACGGTAAAACTCTACATCTCTATAACCCAAATTATTACATATTTGCATACAGATTAGAGATCTAAAAGTAATCACAGACTAATTTAATTTCTTAATTCCCTACCTGGATTCTTTTAATCTCACTAACTTTCAGCACATGTCCAAGTGTGTTATGGAAAGTTCATATGAAGAAGTATGAAAACAGTGACCCAGCCATACCATATTGGATTCCAGATTTAGAGTCTGATATTTTCACTTTAATCAGTTTTCCCCCAAAATTACAATGGAACTCTTAACCAGTTTACCAAAACATAGCTCATTGTAAGCTAGGATGCTAAAATAAATCTCCCATAAAACTGTTTAAAAAGCAGTTTCTGAAGGAATCATTGTGTTTATAAAAAAACCTTTTCCTGTATATTGGAAAGGAAAGACCACCAATTTGATTAAAGAGCCCAACTTTAGGAAGAAAAGCTGTTGAGTTGCTTTTCACAACAGTAAATGATTATAGGCATTATTAAGTAGATGGAAAGCAAAGTGTATTTCTACAATAAACTTACAGGTAGAGGAAGCATGTATTGTTGAAAGCAAATCACCAATACTAAGAGTTGAAGCCTCTAAGAACATTACAATTAAGAGGGGTGTGGGGCTGGTGGAGGAGGATGGTAACTTAAAAAAACCCAAACCAAACAAAAGAAGCCATATGAGAGTTGCTGACTGTCACAGCACTTCTTAAAGACTTCCAAACTTCTCAGGCGTGTGTTTTTGCCTCTCTCTTTTATGAAAGTCTTAGGACAAAGTCTGCTTTTCCCATTGGCTGATAGGGCTGATTTCACTGGAAACTTTTATACAGAACAAGAACAGAAAAAAAAAGTCTGTTAAATTTGTGTTCAGAATGACACATTCAAAAGAAAAGGTCACAGATGACATCTGACATTTGGGCTGGGTAAAGGGAAATCAGGCAAAAAAGTGGACTTTTGCAGGGCACATTGGCACAAAGGAGTAACTGAAGTTGTGTGAACAGACGAGATAAAACAGATAAGAGAAGGTCTGCAGAAAATCGAAGAGGGTATCAACTCCAGAGGTCTGCAAACGTAAAAAGACAATCCACAAGAAAAGAGAGGCCATAAAGCCAGGAGATAAAGTTCAGGAGGGTATCATTGTGAAAGTACAAGGATAACAAGATTTTACAGAAGAAACAGGTTGTATCAAAGGTAGGAAAGACACGAGGAAGAACGAGTCTGGAGAAGACTGTTGGAGGCACAACCAGTGAGAGTGTATTGCCACAGAGTCTTGGTGGGATGCCAGTGGGTCCAGGGCAGACTTAGGATGAAAGGAACATGAAGGAATTTTGTCAGACAAGCTTTCTAAGGAGTTTAGAAATTAAAGGAAGATGGAATGTGACTATTAATGTTCCATACAAATTATCAAAGTCTGTTGTGGGTAGAACAGAGAAGGGATAGACTGAAAGAAAAAAATTAATACAACAGCCTTGCATGGGCAGAAGAGTTCCCTACTGAACACGTTTGTGTCTAAGTTTTGCTTTCCATTCACAATCTAACCTCAAGAGATATGCCAAAAAGGGAATAGAAAACTACACATAATGGCAATTATCTTATAGCAAGAGCTGGCTTTCAACTCCAAGTTTATAAGTTATCCAATGTTTTAAAGGACAAATTCCATTAACTTTGAAAAAGTAAAAGTATCTTTTTAGCAATATTAACTGTGAAAATCATATCCGTCAATGTGTATCAGTCACTTTGCAATGGATGTTAATCACTGAACATTAAAAAATATCTTTAATACCTTTAAACAAAACACAAACTCAATTTTCTATTAATATGGGGTACATCCTATATGCCTGACAGTGATTCTGGCCTAAGTAAAGAAAAGCCAATTACCTCTAGAAGTTAAACATTCTGAAATTTCAGATACTGAATCAGTTGCATAGATTGTACTGGGAATTCTTTTCTGACAATGATGAGATGATGTTCACCACTAGAGGACTAGTGAATCACTCTGCATAAGAAGAATTTGAATGTTATTCAAAGAGCTAACATACCATCAAATTTATTTTTATGTAGCTAGGTAGATTTACATAAAATTAAAATGCTGGAATTGTTTGTAAATATTTTGAATTAATGGTTAAATCCTGTTCCTTATGTCACTATAGTATATAAAATATATTATTTGGCAAAAGTCCACACTAACTGCTACTTTCAGTTGCCATGATGCAAACAAGTATCACCATAGCATAAAATGATTGCCATGGTTTTAAAATGAGTATAGAGAGAAGGAAAAACCAAGTTTCAGGATTGTGATCTGAAGAGTACATCGTGCAGGAGAGCCAAATGTCAATATTCATAAGTTTACAGCAACCGAATGGGCTTTTGCTGGTGTAATGTAGCTCTGCATAAGTGCATTCCTCTGTCAGTACACAGTAGGAGGAGTATTAATTTTTAAATGTGCAATGGCAAACGTGAGCTAAAATCTCCTTAGATGTACAATTTAACATGAACCCACATCAAAAGCTGAAATACCTCCTGAAATAAGCATACAGCTATAAAATGTTTATCAGATAAACAATAGCTCTCATTTTACAAGTAATCAGTGATATACCTGCTTGAAATCATCACTGGCATACTAAATGTGATTTCTCACTGAGCGTATCCTGAAAATTTGCATCTCTCAAAGTAAATCATTAGCCTTTAGAGCACAGATGTTCTGACAATCTCTTGTCTACATGGTCCCACATATCATATTTTAATAAACTACTTTCCCAAAACTTTCATAAGTGTAAGGCTTTCTAAGGCTTAAGGAGAAACTAGATAAAATATGTTTTATATTTTAAGTACTCTACTTTGAATTGAAGTGATTGGTTGAAATTGGATGTAAGGAAAACTGCAAAATGTATATGCATACTGCTTCAAAGCCTTTTTTCAGTCTTCCAGCTCAGAAATTCTCAAATATGTTCTGCGCAAAAAGTGAAGGATGCAAAAATACCCTCCTCTATTGTTCAGGGCTTGAAAAGTAAGACAAAGGTGAAATTATTTGTCCAAATGTACAGAAGAGGCAGACACTGTAAGCATACATGCTGATTAAAGAATACTCAGCAGCACTAGGAAGCATAATATTTTCTGTTTTAAAGTACTAAAATGTTGTAAAAGAATGCTGAATTACACTTCTTTGTAACTGAAATATAACTATTTTATTGAAAAGCTAATATTTAAAATCCGAAAATGTTGAATACTAATTGTTCCTCTACTTCAAAAACCCATAAGGAGAAAAGGAGTCCTAAAGCCATATCTACGAAGTTTCTGAGATATGCACAAATCAAATGTCTATCACAAGGCGGAAAATTAATAAATCTCAGAGTAGTACCAGATTGGAAAATTCAACAGAAATGAAATTTTACAGAATTCATTTACCTTCTACAGATAAACTTTTTCTAGACAGCTCCTTTGACACTGAAAATTGCAAACCAAACATTTTGGTTTAGTACAGCTGTACAAAATGTAAACCTGGAATAAGTTCACTGTCTTTCATACACAACACAGGTCAATGCTAACTGCATAACCTCCATCCCCTCATACTGTCTTTGCGTTAGCAGAATTTAGCAAAACTTGACTACACTATACAGTCAAAATTATTTTATGGTGGCTGTGAATCGTTAACATAACACAATCTTTTTCCAAATTCATGGGAGAATCCTTTCATTGTATCCTTTCAGAAGTAAATAAATGTGAGAACGTATTTCTTATACTATTGGATGTTCCTAAAGACATAATAAATCTTATCATTTCATATGATGTAATGAAAATAAGATGACACAAGAATAGTCATACTTCTCAATAGGCAAAATAATTTCTAAAGATGTATACTCTGCTTACAGAACAACAGGAAAAAATGCATTCATTCATCTCTCAACCATGTTGAAATGAGGTTCACATGAGGAATGCTTGAAAAGGTCTAGCTTTTCCAAAATGTACCTCTGAAAATCCAGAAAGTAAATAAAGTCATGGTACATTAAAACAAATTTAATTTTGAGGACAAAGTTCTCTGTCGCCTGGATTCTGCGTTTACAGAATGTAGACCAATATGTAAATTAAAAAAATTACAAATAAGAACTTTAACAGATTATTTACCCTTCCCTGTCCTAGATTAATTTCTCCTTTGGAAAGCTAGGAGGTCTCTGTATCAAAAAGTGTACGTGAGAGAAGGAGTTCATGCAGATACAACTCTCAAAAACTTATCAGTGCTTGTTCTTATCAATGTTATTGCAATTTACACAAACCTTCCTTTTTGTCTTCTGCAGCAATCTTCACTTTTGTGTCTGTTATATCTTTGAAAGAGGCCAGAAAGAGTACTACATCTCCTTTTTCATTCTTTATAGGAACAATATCCAGTAGGCACCAGAATGAAGACCCTGCAAGGATAAAGAATGAGTTTAATTCAAACAGCTGTCTATTAGCAGAGAGAGGAAAAAAAAAAAGTGAACTACTAAATCTACAACTAATGTAATTCTAAAAAAAAAAGAAAAATCTTATTTAGGAGGTCAGTAGTCAGGGAATCACAGATGTTCAGCTCATGTAAATCTCTTTGCATCATTTGTTGAAGCTCAGTAATACTGCTCTCTCTAGAAGCAAGGCATTAATTTAAATGCAAAATTTGTCTATAGGGATCATTAATAGAGTTTAATGAAGCTGCTTACTCCTCTGAAACCATGCTTTCCTTTGAACTCTCAACTGATGTTGCTTATTTTACTGGAATAGCTTTTACTTTGTTAACTTGACATCTGAAGCTTCCATGTTTACTATAGAATCATTCTAACTTAATCATCTGAGTTGATACTCATTAAAACCTCTTGACAGAAGACCTGATAGAGCATCATTCCACTAATTTAAAGATATTTAAACTAATCAGACATCAGACTTAGAATAGAAATAGAATTAACTCTTTGCGTCTTACAGATGGTGAGATTTATAATACCACACATCATCTGTGAAATTAATATCAGCTACCTTCCTTAACTGTCTATAATGTTCACCTTGCTAAGACTTAAGTTATAAGTTTGGCAATATTTTTCATTCTTGTGAACCTTTCTCTCCCACACCTGCTACATAATTATACTGCTTAAAATAAGTTGTTATTGTTGTCACTGATTGCATCACGTCCTCTTTGCAAGATATGTTGTTCAATTCCAATGACATCATTCATAAGTTTGCTGTTAATGCAGACCATTTTTAAAACAGGTAAAAAAGAAGACCTTGGGAACTGCAGGCTGGTCAGTCTCACCTCTGTGCTTGGCAAGATCATGGAGCAGATCCTCCTGGAAACTCTGCTAAGGCACATGGAAAATAAGGACAGTTGGTGGCAGCCAACATGGCTTCACTAAGGGTAAATCATGTCTGATATATTTAGTGGCCTTCTACGACAGCATTACAGCGTTGGTGGATAAGGGGAGAGCAGCAGACGTCATCTACCTGGACTTCTGCAAAGAGTTTGACACTGTCCCACACAATATCCTTGTCTCTAAATTGGGGAGACGTGGATTTGATGGATGGACCACTCAGTGGATAAGGAACTGGCTGGATGGCCGCACTCAAAGAGTTGCGGTCAATGGCTCCATGGCCAAGTGGAGGGCAGTGACGAGTGGCGTTCCTCAGGGGTCAGTACTGGGACCAGTGCTATTTAACATCTTTGTTGGTGACATGGACAGTGGGGTAGAGTGCACCCTCAGCATGTTTGCCAATGACACCAAACTGTGTGGCACAGTTGACACACTGGAGGGAAGGGATGCCATCCAGAGGGACCTGGACAGGCTTGAGAGGTGGGCCTGTGCTAACCTCATGAAATTCAACAAGGCCAAGTGCAAGGTCCTGCACCTGGGTCACAGCAATCCCAAGCACAAATAAAGGCTAGGCGGAGAATGGATTGAGAACGGCGCTGAGGAGAAGGACTTGCGGGTGTTGGTGAATGAGAAGCTCAACATGAGCCGGCAATGTGCGCTTGCAGCCCAGAAAGCCAAGTGCATCCTGGGCTGCATCAAAAGAAGTGTGGCCAGCAGGTCAAGGGAGGTGATTCTACCCCTCTACTCTGCTCTTGTGAGACTCCACCTGGAGTACTGCGTGCAATTTTGGAGTCCTCAGCACATGAAGGACATGGACCTGTTGGAGTGCATCCAGAGGAGGGTCATAAAGATGATCAGAGGGCTGGAGCATCTCTCCTATGAAGACAAGCTTAGAAAGTTGGGGTTGTTCAGCCTGGAGAAAAGAAGGCTCTGGGGAAGACCTTATAGCAGCCTTCCAGTATCTGAAGGGGGCCTACAGGAAAGCAGGAGAGGGACTTTTTACAAAGGCATGTAGTGATAGGACGAGGGTTAATGGCTTCAAACTAGAAGAGGGTAGATTTAGATTAGATATCAGGAAGAAATTTTTCATATGAGGTTGGTGAGGCACTGGAACAGGTTGCCTGGAGAAGTCACAGGTGCCCCGTCCCTGGAGGTGTTCAAGGCCAGGCTGGATGGGGCTTTGAGCAACCTGGTCTGGTGGGAGGTGTCCCTGCCCATGGCAGGGGGGGTGGAACTAGATGATCTTCAAGGTCACTTCCAACTTAAAGCATTCTATGATTCTATAATACATGCTTGCACTCTGTCAAAAACAGAAGTGTGCTCTCTTTCACTATTGGGGACCATTCTTGGAAAAAATATACTGATCCAATGCAATCCATTACATAGCTTTTACTGAAAGCCAGCGTCGTATAATTCTATAAGCCAAAAGAAGAAGTTTCTACTCATCAAAAACGTAGTGCCCTCTTTTGTTACAATTCTTTTGAGTGCACTCATCTGTGAGACCGAAATTCCTTCCCTGCTTCAGATGGTGCACACAAAGGTCTTCTGTATTGTCAAGAGTCGTCTATCAAAGAAATTTCTTTTGGAGGTTTATTTATACACAGATTCTCTTTATTGCTCCAAGCCACCACTCTTGGAGAAAGCCTAATCTTTCTCTTGCATTATGAACTGAAGGTTCAAAATATATTTTAATATCCTCAAGGCTTACATAAGCACATCACAGGAAAGCAGAAAAGAGACCAAACGAAGCATAATCTTATCACAAAGCAATTTGTTTATAGTCCACCTTTTATATATACATAAAAAAGAGAGTGCTTTATGGTCACTCTCTCAACCACCCTTTCTACCTTTCCTCGCTCCAACAGCTAGAAGTCTGTCTCCAGACTGAAATCAAAACAAAGGTCAACAGACAAAGGAATTTAAAAGAGAGATTTTACACAAAACCCTCCCATCAGTATGCCAATAGCCTTCAGAGGCAGACATTCCTTTCAGGAAGGCCTGCTTAAACTGAGGAAAAGATTCAGACTATTAGCCCTATTGATGAGCTATGTGTACTCAATGTACAATAATATTCAATCTTTAGTCATGCCCAGACAATGCTCAATGAAATACCCAGAATGGAGATCTTTGGTGGATATTTAGGTATTGCAGAGGTATCATAATACAGAAATGGAATGGGATTGACAACTAGATTATTTAATTCCTTAATAAAATAATTAAATTTTGCATCCATCTCCTCAAAATTTTGAGCTTTTCTGCAGTAATTATCTTCTTAGTCACACATGTTCCTATGAGTTACTTAGAACCAGTGACACTGATGCAAACTGTGTTTTCCTTTTGCTTTAGCCAGCCTGGAAGTAGTTTTGCCCAGGCAGACAAGCTTAACTCTTCTTTTTTTTTTTTGGCCATGTGTTAACCATCAGTGGTTATATCCACTTCCAGACCTTCACTTCCTCGGGACTTTACTTGCCACAGCACCCTCCAAGACAGACACCAAGGCAGCTTGTATGGCTCCTTCCCTCACTCAAGGGCAGGTAATAAAAAATGAACACATTCCTGTGATTTGCCTCCACCTCTCTGTGGTGCGAGGAAGAGGGATTAAGATGCAGAGCTCTGTCACAAAGCTCTGCATCTGCACATAACACACCAGACTAACCAAAGGAGATGTTTCGTAGTCTAAGAAACCAAAGACCCAAAGAAAAAATAGAAAGTGTAAATTTTTGGCATACTAGGTATACAAGTGTTGTGGCACAAAACAATCCCTCTTCAAGTAATAATTATCATTGTATATATGCATAAGAGGGCAGAATTAGGCTGCACAAGACATCATAAATCTGGCACTTTTCTTTACATTTCAGCACTTGACTTAGTAAACTAAATGTTATTTTAAGCAGATGCAAAAGAAGCCTTAAAAAAATACTAAAACATGCCATCTTATTTCCAGGGATTTGTTATGTAAAAGAAAAAGATAAAAATATTTTCTTAGAGATAACTGTAATAACTTGTCAATTAGGGTGATGCTAAATCTTCAGCATTACAACACAGTCTCATTTACAGAGTTACTAGTTGTTAGCAAAATAAGGCTGCTGCTGGATACATGGTGTTGCCAGAGAAATTTTAGCCTGGTCGTTTCCACTACAGCAAGTGTGGACTTCAAGACTGACGGATCAGAATGCCAAAGATTTTGCCTGGGGAAACCAAACTGGTTCTTTCATTAGCTTACCCAAAGATTCCCAACGTCACCAGTAACATTTGGTTTTGAATGTTCTGCGGTTTTGACAAGGTGTCAACATTTTGTTGAGGAGAGCAAAGTGCAAAGACGAAAACAATGCTTTAAAAAAATGCAATTGAACTAAACAGAAAGGGAATGGAGCTGGAAGAAAAAGTATAGCTATAATTAGAGCACTTTCTCTCTTGTAAATATCACATCTTTGACAATGATCAATTAACACAACTAATGCGAGGTTTTGCTGCTTTAAGCAAATAAGCACCTCATTCTTCTCCATCATCCCTGCAGAAATCACATGTATGTATTAATGAAATGTATCCATTTTCTCCTTGAATTCTGCTACTGTAGATGACAGCCTGTGAGCCATATCCTAGTGACAGTCTTTGGTCTGATGATATTGCAAGAAAGCTAACAAGAACACACATGGACTGCCAGGTAACTGACTTATATGGACACTGACGGTTGTGCTAACGCCTTCATAGAAGTAGTAAAGAAGGCTTAAGAGCTTGTTTACCCATGTTCAGTATGGTGAACAGATCATGCTTGTACCCTGCAAATAACTCTCCCTACAAGTTTTAACAGTCAATGTAAATCCATTCCAGAATGTCTTAAACCAGAATACAGTGGTAGAGGAAAGGTGATAGGTAAGATACCTTAGTAACAAAGTAAAACTTGGACTTCAAGTATAAGTAAGTATTAATCCTGTAGAGCTGATTTAGAAATTTTCATTAAAAGTATCCCTGCATCCCTCTGTATAGGCTATGGAGAGCCATGTGAATTTATTCAAATCTATCACACCTCATCAGAGAATGTGCAAATCCCCCTTCCATATGTTTCTACCCTCTTTTCCATGTCCCTATGCTCTGCTCCCTCTAATTCTAGGTAACTCAGTGGCTCATTTGTCATGTTGCCCAGCACGCCTAACTTTTTCTGCCATCACTGTGACGATGGAAAGAAGGAAAGGATGTTCTAAGAGGAGAGACACTTTTCAGCACAGTAATCTATCCTTGCCTCTCCTGCAAACTGCCAGTGTTAAGCAGAGAGAGGTTTAACTCACCACCTCAAAATCTCCATTTATTACGACATGGACACAGACTGCCTCTGATACGGCAGCTCCTAGTTTGAGTGTGTGACTTTTCCAACCTTAGTGTTCTTTACATGTTTTTGTATGCAACAGCTCGTACAGTCTGCAGTGCATATTTATATGCAAACTAATTTATGGACTCCACCACATCTACATTTCAGCTTTGTTTACTTAGCTTTCCTGTCTCTCTCTTTATAACTCCACTATCTTTCCTACTTAATGAAACTCCGTTTCACAATCCTCTGGTTACTTTTGAGTTTTCATTGAGCAAAAGCAGAGAAGTTAAGCAATGCTTGTTAAAGCCATGTGACATTCATTATCCTTATGTGTACTACTTACTTTCTGTCCACTCTAATTTCCTTTTCCTATCTCCATCCAGATTAGCAAAGAAAACTGCGTTTAAGGAGATAAGTACTTCCTTGATGTAATACATTTACCAGGTTACATTTATAACAATTAGCAAAATACACAGGATTATCTAAAAATTCAGTGGAGTCAATGAAATGCATTCTGTTTAAATGCAAAAGGCTTCAGGGCAGATTCATTAATATTAGCAGCCTGCAACTTAGTTTGCCTCCACCCCCAAAGATCATTACTCTGTCACAGTCATAATATTACAAGGCATTCAGCATTTGTCAGCTGACTCCTGGGAAAGCACTAATTGAGACAGTCTATTTATATAATTAAATATCCAGTATCTATAGTTAAAGTGGAAAAAAAAAAGAAACAAACAACAAAAACCAAAATAAAATACTGTTTCTTCAATATCTTTGTACTGACTCTTTCAGAAATAGTCAGGCTCAGTCCTTCCTGAGCAGTCTAGTCCTTATGTTCTTCAGCTGAATTCCGCTTTTTTTATTGCTTTGAGTTAAGCAATCCCAAAATGAGCAAAGTTTGCTTTCCCTTGATTACTGCATTTTTGAAATCTGTTAGAACTGTGCTTACAATCTATGGTCCTTACTCCTTTTGGATTTTCAGAGCTCCTAATCCAACATGTAGATATAATCACAGCAGTAAATATGATTTCACAGCCTACTGAGGGATGCACTTTTGTCCCTTGGAAAAAAAAGCAAGGAATTTTCTTAAGCTGGGATGATCTCTCCTATACACGTATGTATGTATGCGTGCATATATATTTACATATATACACATATATATATGAAAAAACATGTATTTATACACTCAGTTTTTCATCTTTCTCAGTTTCTTCCTATAAGCTACCTAATCCTTTTGAAATTGTGTCTGATATTTTGACATGAGGAAGAGGTGTAGCCCACATTCATCTAAACACAACCATGTTTGCAAACGACATTGCTGTGCTTTTAAGCTCCTTATTTTATTTTTTTAAAAAGAAGCTTCAAACATGAAACAAAATTTCCTGTAAGCAAGAGCACAGCAATACCAAAACAAACCACTACACTATAAAGAAAATTTTCCACTTTTTCAAATAACAAGTGATAACCATATAAACAAAAATATCTTAATGTAAGATATTTTCGTGACCCTGATTCTGGTGTCTCTGGCAGTGGCAGCCCCTAGAAACAGAAGGTCTGGAGTCTGCAGAATGGGAGGTCTCCAAGCAGGGGGAGAGGTGCTGGTCCCAGCTCATGCTTATTCATACAGCTTTCAAGAGACATTACATGGAGAAAGAGGGGATTCTGCTGGTTAGTTGCACACTTCCTTTGCAAAGCTCCATTTTAGAAACTGATCATTTATTTTCCATTGCTTTTTCCACAAGGTTAGGTCAGAGAAGTTTTTTGCTTAACAAGAATATCAGTACCTCCACAATTCCTGTCTATTATTTTAGTTTTATCTGCTAATATTAATCAGCAGTTTTAAGCATTTTCTGTTGAGCCCTGTGATTCAAGAACGTTAACCTGCACTTGACACGTTGCCCACTGGCACCTTTCTGGAAGGAAGGACCTAAAGCTGGGACCTGAGAAGGGGTTGAGTTGTGGATCTGGAACCCACGTCCCCTCAGGTTTATGATTTTTGTGCAGAAGTGTTTTGAAACACACACTGAGGAATTACGTAATGCTGTAGAGAGGATTAATCTTCCCAGTTCACCCCTTGAATCCATGTGAGCACATGCTGTAAACAGAGCCTGAGCCTGCCCACTGAAAAGAATTATAGTAACCCTGCCAGTTGGAAAGTAGTAGGTTTTAACCTTTTAATTACTTAACTGCTCTATAAAATCAGACTGTTTTGCAATTCCCCAGCCAACTCAGTGAGAGGGTTCAATAGACCGTGCTACCATGAGCCTCCTGCTGCTCTTCCAAAAAACTATCTAGCTAATGCAAGAACTCATTGCAATTGTCAGCACAGGAGGTGACAATTAGTCTGCACCATGATCCAGTATGTGGATTTGGGGACCATGAACAAAATGAGGAAATGTCAGCAGAAGGGAGGCAGGTAGTCATCAGGAGAAATGGCACTCTGATCACAGAATGGTCAGGGTTGGAAGGGACCTCTGGAGACCATCTAGTCCAACCCCCCTGCCACAGCAGGGACACCTACAGCAGTTGCACAGGACAGCGTCCAGGCGGGTTTTGAATGTCTCCAGTGTGGGAGACTCCACCACCTCTCTGGGCAGCCTGTGCCACTGCTCTGCCACCCTCAGAGTAAAGAAGTTCCTCCTCGTGTTAAGATGGAACTTCCTGTGCTCCAGTTTGTGCCTGTTACTTCTAGGTAATCTCTCTGATCTTTCTTTATCCAAAGAACTGCCTAACTGATTATGGTGCAGCATGGGGATACAAGTCAGCTTTTAGCTACAGCTTGATTTAAAGCTCACCAAAATGAAAGGTAGCCAATCAGCAGCCTCAGCATGGCCATAAAATTGTGAGAAAATCTGAAGAGAGGAGTGTCCAGTCTGATGTAGTACAAACATCCCACTGCAAAATAAATACCCTACACCTCTTCCTAAAAATGGATTTGTAAAAAGTAACATAATGAAACATATCTTAAAAAAAAAAAAAAGCAAAAAAAGTGTGTTCAGTATTACTAACAGCCATTCATATTAAGTGCAGCTGGAAACCCAGGGTGCCTGTGTGGAAACACTAATCTGTAAGCATCTGTAAGCAACGAAGGGCCCATCACTTTGCAACAATGCAGTAAGCAGCAGGAAACTCTCATACAGATTTATTTACTTATCAATGTGCTTCTAGGAGAACAAATCTTTTCACAGTGAGTTATGGTTTTAATAAATCATGTTGCTATTGAAAGAAGCTATTAGCCAATGTCACCGCAAGCGCCGTCGGAACAAAATATCAGCACTGTCAGTTATTAAGCAGCAGTCTTGTCGAAGTCTCACTAAATTACAGCAAAAGATCTCAGATGTTTTAGATCACATTGCACACAGGGGATTTTACTGCCTTTTTTTTAGCTTTTAACTGAAGTTCATCCTCTTTTTTTTGTCTCCTCGCGGGCTTTCACTGACCACTTCACCTGAGGCTCTACAGAATTTAAGCCAGGGTGCTCTGGAGGAGCAGAAGTCTGCCCTGTTTGCCTCTTTTGCTGCAGAAGCTGGGACTGTCTCTAAAACAGCTGTACACTTCAAGACTACACATTACCTTTCATCAGTGGCCATGGGTCAATTAAACAAAGTTCTGGAGAGAAAAGGAGCCAAAAAAATTCCCTCTTCTGTGAAACAGAAGAAAATAAGGACATGCCTTCTGTCTACATCCACAACTATACTGCTTTTTTAAGAGAAAGACTTCCCAAGATCAGTGAAACTTCTTAATGACTACTGAGCATGAAAAAAAAGAAAAAAGAGAAAAAGAAAAAAGAAAACAGAAAAAAAGAAAAAAGAAAAAAAAGAAAACTGGGAAAAAGGAAAAAGAGGAAGAGGAAGAAAGATGATGCTTTTATAAAGATAAAAACTATTGTTTATGGCTCATGTAATTGCAATTAGATATTACCATCAGATTAATTTTTCAATGTTGCTTACTCCTTTTATTCCCTTGTGGAGCAGCAGTGAGGTCACGTTGCTATGAACCATCCTGCCAAGCAACTTGCCAAGGACTTCCCCTACATCAGTGACTAGATGTCACTAGAAAATTGATATCTCTGTATGGAAATTTCTTTTTTTCCCCAATTAGAAAATTCTAATAAATGCCTCTTTTCTAACTGCTGGGCTTAACGTCTTCAAAGACATGGTGGATTTCAGGAGATTGTTAAATCAGGGTGTCAGTTCATATTAAAAAGGTACCATATAACTCCGATGTTTCAAAACATTACAGGATATCTTTGGACAACCATTAAAAGTAGGTTCTTAAACTTGTTGGAAAAAAGGGATACCATTTCTGCAAAGAGCAAAATACTTTTTGTAGAGAAGAAAAGCTCTAAGAAAGCCTAATTTTCTTTCATTTTAAAGGAAATCAATTTTCCTTAAATGTCTTCATAATTAATTAAATCTTCTATAATTTTAAATAAGATTAAACTCATCATCTATCAAAAGCTTGCTTTGTTTGCTTAATGCAAGTCACTCATTAACTGCAAATAATATAATGGAGCCTTTGTTATCCTGTAGCCACATTATTCAACTGTGACCATGGCAGCAGCTATAGATAATGTCTCATGGCTTGAGGTTTTTTTCATTTGCCTGTGGCTGTCATTGCTGCTCATGTGAGAACACTTAGATTTCAAATGGCCTTTTGCCTGGTGGTATCCAGTAACTCAGTAAGAGGCTCTGACTTTCACTCTTTCCGCATTTATATTCCATTCATCTGAAATAATATCTTGGTGTCATGGTTTGGGGTTTGGTCCTGACCTTCCAGATAAGGATATAGAATTATTAAAACGTGTATTATCCTATACTGATGAGAAAAGCCAAACTACCTCAATTTAATCATACGGACTCTAAAAATAAAAAAACTTAAGAAAATAAATATATCATGCCTTCCTCACTTTACAGGTTACTTACCAAATCTTCAGGGACCAAGACTTACAAGGCACATGCCTAAGATAAACCTCAGAAAAGGCTTGAATCAGTTTACATGTAGAAGATGACAAAGTGTCCCTTAAGTCCCCACAGTCTAGCACAGATGAAGCAAACTCTACTTGCAGCCAAGTCCTAAGGCAACTCGTAATGGTGGTTCCAGCAATCTCCACGCACTCCAGTCCTCCTCTAGCAGGGATTTTTAATTGCCAAGAAATGCCTGTGCAAACAGCCCTGTTGCTGGGGTGCACAGACACAAGGGACGCTGCATCGAAGCCTCTCATATGTCCATAAGTCACCAGCAGCCATTGCTTACTACATAGTGTTTCCACACAAGTTACACGTGCACAGAAAGGCCAATTCCCTTTCAGTGAAGGAAGGTTGTATGACTACTGCAGGTCTTAAGAGGGTATGTGTAAGAACGGACCCCTTTTTAAAGACCACTAACTGATTTTTGAGACATAGGAAGTAAGTGTGATGGGCTCATAAGGGAACCAAGGTATGACCTTCTCAGCAATTGAAGATGGAGAGCTTAGACTGGAATAAGTCAGTGATTATAGGGCTTATTGTAGCATCCTCTTAGGCTGTAACAGAAAAGACAAAAATCCACACTGCTGCTTATTTGTACCTTAGTCTGGAGGATTGTGAAGACCTTATTTAACTACATGTACTTATTATTGATAAATTTCTACAGTCGTCTGCAGGGAGAAAAACAAGGGTTTGTCTAAACGTAGGTCCTTAGCAGTGTCCATCTCCTTTCAGATTACTCTAAAAAACGATACCCAGGCAGTGAGTTCTTTCCTCACAACTCACTTCAATTCAAAAATGTTACTTTGCATTTCCATTACCATAATTGACAACTTAATTTGTTGCAGATGTTTTGAAGATGTAGAAGTAGTAAGAGACAAAAAAAAATATTTAAAAAATCAGCTCCTAAACGATATCATTTTAAAACTCTGAAGAAGTCAACAATCATAGAATTCCTTGTCTTTTAATAGTTTCCTTTTCTGTTTGTCTTCAAAAAACAAATATAGCTCTGACGAATAAAAAGTTAGAAACTGACTGAGGAACCAAAATAAATACTGAAACTATGATAAAAACTGTATTTTGAATGGGATTTTCAAAAGACACCTCTCTGAAGCTGCTGTTGCTGCTGCCACAGTTCTAATAGTGGTCTGTGCTAACATGGCAGAAAATATCCTGAATTAGAAGGTACAGCCAGTTTATCCTACTCTAAGGATTCGATAAAATGCCAAAAGAAGACGACATATAGAGAAAAGTTCCTATCCATTTCCAGTCACTCCAGGAGGATTGTCTTCTAGTTGGTCAGAGTACAACTGCTGAAGATCATCCTTCTGTTAAGATCCAAACCCAATGAAATCCTGTGTTTTATCCTACAGACAGGTAATCCATCTTACTATATCCAACTCCTTGCACACCATTTTGCTTGCTGCAGTGTCAGCTTGGAGCAGTCTGGAACTTCCACGAAATTGCTTGTGAGTTGCTGGGGTTGCTTTAGTTACAACAATCATTCCTTTAACTAACAATTACTGAGCAGAAGCACTATGTGAATTCTGATAGTTGAGTAACTGTGGAATGCCCCTTATTCAAGACTTACTAAATTCACATTCAAACTAGTAAGAGCTTTAAGTCCCAAGCTTGAATCACTACTTGTTTTGAATGAACAATCTAACTTAATGATAAAAAATAAATCAGTTTTAAACTGAGTTGAAATCAAATTCAAAATATCAAAAAATGTGGCAATTAAGCAATTGACCCATATTCAGTTCTGGAAGCTTGAATTTCTTTCTGAAAAGATGAGACACACATGGAACACACAAAATGATTAATTAAAAAACTCAAGCTTCTACATTTTAGATCAAATTGAGCAGAAGAAACCAAGAATAAGTTATTGTGTTCATACATGTGTTTTCCTCATAGCCATTTCTTATCCTGATATTGTACTCATTATTAAGCTTTTAAGTATGCTGGGGGATCTCAATCTATTCTGTGAGCTTAGAATTATCCCTGAAGCTGAACTTCTGTCCCTGAAGTTATCCCTCAAAGTGTTCATTTGGTCTTGTAGCTAGGCCTGCACAGCAAGGCTGTACCTCTGAACAGTGGACTAAGGCCAGATACCTCATTTCACTCTGATACCCTAAAGTCCTAATGGGACACTGAAATGTAACTCTATGACAACTAGACAGTGCTAGTTACTTGTCTCCAACTGGCCTATGCTCCTGGCATCACACTGGACACTAGCCCAACTGACAGTTATTTTCAATATCAGGTAAGCCTGAACATATCCATACAGTCATTTTGGGGCCATTATTCACAAAGTTATGTTTTAAAGTATTTTTAAAACATTTTTCTGAAACAAAGATATCTTTTTTGGTTTGTTTTGGTTTGGTTTTTTTTTTGGGTTTTTTTTCTGCTAATGTTGAATAAGCCTAGCTGCTTCAGAAGTTCAATTTTTCTTCTGGAAAAAAAAAACAAACGAATAACATTTAGCTAAAATGGATCATTTACCAAATTTGGTGTCTGCACTTTGCAGTTCTGTTGAAAAAAAAAAAGATTATTTTTAAGATAAATTTTGCTTTTATTCAAGAACAGTCTCATGTTATTTTAATACCTATTCATCTCTGGTTCCCAGTGGTACAGAAATACATGAAAATGAAAAATATAATAGGCAGTCTGGGAAATTTATTCATGTTCAGAAAATGTCTTGGAAATGCTTCCAGTCAAATTATACAAGGGGTAGCAAGTAGGATGGATTGTGGGAATTGTTTTATCCTAAACAATTTCTCTTTACCTATTTATCTGTGGTTCAGCTACTCCACTGATAAGCAAATTGACCTGCAATCTCTTTCTGCCTGCATTAATCATATCTATTATAGGTTTGAAGCACCCCTTCTTAATGCAAAGGAATCACAATTTGTCATTCAGGACCAAGACAGTGAAATGAATACGTTAGCTTTACTTCTTTCATTTACATACATTGAAACCTCTTCTCACCGTGCCCACTCATCACTATACAATACTGGAGAAAAGCAGCTCTTATCCTTCCAGATTAAGATAATTCTTTCCCTATATTCAGACAAGATTCACAAATTTGAAACCACTTTCTTTGAATAACCTTTTGAAAGACGGATTCAAGGGTCTATGGGAGTCTCTTCTAAATGTTAAAAAAAGTACAACAAACACCAAACGCGCCCCCCCAAAGCGTCACCAAAAAGGAAAGAGAAGGAAGCATTTAGCAGCATCTTCACAATAACCTCTACATTTCATACCGTGAAAAATAGCAGTCATGAACACAAGCGAACTGAGCAACATTTTTCTTTTTTGTATGTCAGAGAAAGCGAAGCTGCCTTCTCCCAAAACTCTAAACCGCTATCTTTTTGTCGATATATAGTTATTACTTTTAGAAAATAACTTTTACAAGTATTTAATATAATAGTAATAATATTTGAGATTAAAATGTTTCATTAGTAAAGACATAAGTAGGATCTATAAGGAAAACACATGGCCTAAACATAAACCCAGAAAAATCTAGCCATATAATAAAACAGAAGGTGATACTCAACAGACACCCATGGATCCACTGAACCCATGGATCATTAAGCACATATGAAGGCTCCTATAGCACAGCCGTGGTTGCAACCCTACCACTATCTCACACTTACTGTCACCGGTTTGAAGATCACATGAATGATGGCAGTGTAAATGCTTAAAGAATATGTACACTGAAAGAGCCTGATCTAAAAGAAACAAGATGATGAGTGTGCATCCTGGGGTGCTTTCTTCCATTGCTCATTCATCTTCACTGCAAAATTGTCCTTATAAATGCCCTACCATAGGAGTGAAAGCTTTGGCGGTGCAACTTGAAATTTACTGAAGTCTACTTCAGTAAAGAAGTAGTTACTTAATGCTCTAAAATTTTTTCATGTGACAATACATACTTAAATATTAATTTTACTTAGAGTACTTACCTACTTTTTGAAAATCATTATTATTGTATTTATATATAGTGGCTGTGGAAATGAGATGCTTGGATCATTCAAACTTCTGAGTATTTTATTGATGGGACCGAAAATTTTACATAACCAGTCTACCTTCTGGTGAGTATTAATTTTTTAATTATAGTTTCTGCAACAAGGCGTAAGAACTTCAGGATAAAAAAAAGTAGAAAATGCAGTGTCATACTGAGTGCAGGTAACAGTGTCTCACAATGCAGTTTAGAACCTTGAATTTCTTCTATGCAGATTTGTAACTTGTCATATACTTATATAAAATCAGTAACAGTAATATAAACATAGTGTCAATGTGCACTCAATTATCTTTATTCAAATCTATTCTTGTAGGTCTGATTATAGACATACAAAATCATTACATAGAAATGTGTCCTATACATTGCATGCATTAATGCTAAGTTTCATTCTTTGGGAGTAACAAAACAGGAAAGAAAAACTTACCGTTCTTCTTGTAGAACATGATTTCTCCCTTGAATTCTACCTTTTCCTCCAACGATTTCTCAATTTGAAGAATCATCTGCTCATTTGTTTCAGCACCAAGTAAAAATTTACAGCTGCAGCTCTTCTGCATGACTTCAGTCCGTGCAAATCCAGCAAGCTCACAGAAGCCATCTGAGCAGTAAACAATGGGGAATCCCTTAGCCACCTGAGCATTTGCAAGGATGAAGTTACTATCTGTAGAAGAACACAAAAATAAAACAAGAATTACAGTCTGAATTCTACATCATTTGACGTAATAATTCCTTTAGCTTCATAGGAAGGTATAACTGGACATACATTTAAAAGCAAAGTCCCAACTGCCTGCAAACAAGAATGCAACTTCTGTTTTTAGACCATTAGTCTGAAATGAAGTCAAGCCTAAACAGTCCACAGATCATCTTCAGAGGATGGTTCCTCACGGTTATGTACAGTTTGCCTCATTTCATCCTCAAGCAATAATTTACTCTAACTGCATCTGAGGTGGATGTTAGCATATTAAAACAACCACTTGACCAAAGACTGGTAACAAACATGGAAGCTTTGGAGAAATAACAAATGCGGTATGTTATGTTGCTACTCAGACTACTCTGCAGTCTGAACAGACACAGCTATATCTTAAAAAACTAACCACTCTATGCTCTCAATAAGTTAAGTTGACCTTTATCAACACTCAAGCTAATTGCTTTTATACAATTTTGCCAGAGAATCCTTAAAAGTAGATTTGAGAGACATTCTGGGGCTACATGGAATTGTTTGTCCTTTTTTTTCGTCTTTTTTCTTTTTTGTGAGGGAAAATATTTTCATCCAAAACCACTGTCAGCTGTCTTCCAGAGCCTCACCGTACTTCTGTATGAAACAGGCACTTCAAAGATTCAGCATCCTGTTACGCCTGAGTGCACTTTATAATTTTTCAGTGTGTGTAAGATGCAGCTATCATGTATGATAAATTCAAGAATAGTGTATTGACATGGACATCAATCAATAAAAAGCGATGTTCTAATTTGAGTTCAAATCTTATAGCCTGATAGCTCATTTCCATGCTTTGCTTAAGCACCGTTAAAGGATTTGTGCCTTAGATTCTCATCTTCAGCACACACCTACAGCTCTAGCACTTTACGGTCTTTTTAAATTAGCATGGAGATCCTTTCCAGATAATATATGAAGTTCTCATACAGTTTTTCTGCCTGTATTTCCTTATCTTGAAGTAAGAAAAAAAAAGATTTTATGGGAGGAATCTGTCTACATTTCACATGGAGGGAGGAAAGACTATTTTTTGCCCATTGCTTGTTAAAGAATGTTTACCTTACAGCTTGCTAGTGGGAGCTTGGGAGCAGTCTAGTCCCAAGACAGATACCTCTCATTTTTCAGAATTATGTGTACATGGATTCATGTGTGTGTATTAAGCAAAAATACTATTAACTAACCCAGAATCCCTTGATAAATATTCATAAGTTTAAAGAGAAAAAGTGAACTATTTTAATGGAAAACTCAGGTTGATATGTCTAATCCCTACACAGGGATATATTATTCATGAATGAGGAAGGGAGGGACAGAATTCATAAACTAAAATAGAGGAAAAATAGGTCTGTTTCAGCCTTAACTGTCACAAGAGTTCTTCATCCATGAAATTCCAAAAACTTCAGCTACGTTACTCTTTATTTACCCAAGGGATAAAATACTATGGCTGATACTGCTAGGATTTCAGTATTTTAGAGACAATGCTGAGGTTTATTAAGTGATCAATTTGTTCTTAAGACTTTGCTTCAGTTATCTTTTGCTAAAATCTAATTAAAGTCTTTCAATAAATGATGGTAATATTAAAACAGACTTTTCTCATTTACCAAATATGTGATTTAAAAATGCATTCTGGTTCAGTGCAGTGCTTGACTTAGCCTGTCATTTTTATTTGCCTAACTAGGGAATAAGTATCATTACCATTCATGCACTGACATGCTGCTCCCCCTGTCAACACAAAACTAAATCCCCACACTGCCAAAAGAATTTAAATCATATGCTTGCACTGCAATTTAATGACGGTGTTACAGAGTAAGACCTGCGGATCATACATCCCAAATGCATCTGTAGCTATCAAATTAATTTATTCCTGGGTTTCTTATTGTTTAAGATATAATTATGTGATACAAAGACTTTATTTTTTTGAATTCTAATTGTTGTGAATTGCACGAAACAGAATATGGAACACCAAAAGGACAGAAAAGGTAGGGAGGAGGCTCTTGGAGCACAGGAGTGTTTGAATATCATTATGAACAGGAATACACTGGAGCTTACCAAGCATATAATGATTTTTTTATGAAAAATTTAATATGGCCAAACTCTGCTGTCATTTATGTCAAAATAAACCCAGAATATTTTTGGTTACTTTAACATTCATAGCAGAAAACAATTTACTTCTAAGAACCCAATCCAGTGCCAGCTAAAATAAGAGGCAATCTTTCCATTGACATCAGCTGTGTCTGATAAGGCTTGTAAGCCTAATTTTGCTGAATTTGAGTACAACAATAAAGCCTCAGCTTCAGGAAAATACAATCAGAATTATATTTTCTGTTTTTCTTGAGCTTGAAATTCAAATCAAATGATGAACAATGCACCCGTAATCCCAAACTGGTAGACTAAGGGAAATATTATTGAAAAAATTCCTTGTAGTATTTAGGGATCAAGCAACATAATTTTGTCCAATCATCATCTGTGTTTCATTGAATCCTTCAGTAATATTTATCAAGTGATAATTAACATTTACCTATTACAGAAAACAAAATTCCTCTTCAAACATATCTTAAAATATGCTTGTTCAAGGTTTATTTACTTCTGTAATTTGGACAGTTTTTAGACAAGAAAACACATCCAAACTAAGTTCAAGATCTGTTGGGAAAAATGGAACCTTGAGCCTTTTAGACCCTTTAGGAGCAAAGGGCATTTGCAACAACAGAGTAGAACCTTAAGAAAATCTGCGTACAACCTAAAAGAACAAATTTTGACAAAATCATGAGTAGCACTCTTCAGCTCAGAAATTTTTAAGTGCTGTAAGTCTATGCAAAATAAATAAAAATATTCTAATTGTGTATTTGTACATGAGTTTTGGACAAGAATATTGGTTGTCTGTTCAAGCCTGTGTGATGTGTAAAGGATGATTTAAAAGTGCTTCCTTTAAAGATGAGACAAGACACAAAAAAATCCAACAACATTCACTAAGTTTTCCTTTAGCAGCAAGTCAGCAGAGATGGATGAATACGACAGAGGTATTCCACAATTACTCAGCACAATTTAAAAGCAGATTTTTTTCAACTATTTTTCTTTTCCTTTATATTCATTTTCTGTCAAGATCGAATGACTTTTTCACATGAAAGTTTGAAGGAAAAATATTAGGAGCTTGTATGCCTGCATTTGCTTTGGAAGTAGGACATATTGGAGTGGACACGACATTGATCAACAGAAGACTCACACCGTTTCCAGAAACCTCTGCCAGACACATAGCATAAACTCAGAGGCAATTAAACAAGCTGAACCAGAACCATGCTAACTACACATTCAATCACAGGGGCTTACACACCGTTGCCCTGTTTCAATGACTATACTGACACACAAAAATTATAAATTAAGAAACAGAACAAATTTATATCACTTCCGTCCAATACAGAGAGACAGGTTGGTTAAACATCCCATGACAGAGTTTTAGAATTGAGATAATTAAAGGAAAAGGCCATTATGCAATTCTCTGCTTCATAATTAATGCACACAATTTATCTGACTGTTTGTAACGAGACCATGTTACAATTAAACTCAGCACTCCCTTGATAAATCTTGCTGTCATCTTATTTAGCGAAAAATGACAAAAGAGTTTTTGCTTTAATACTGTAGCTATGTCTGCTATAAATCTCATCGTTGTGCTTCCCCAGTTCTTGTAACGGTTCTTTTCAATCAAAGTCCAGATGGTTTCTGCAAGTCTTCATCTTTATCAGTGAAGAGAACATCTATCTGCCTTCTTGTGCATCTGAGCACAGCCAGCTACCATTCTAATTTTAAATATTAAATTATTTATGAATTAAAAAGGAAGGAAAAAAAAACTACAAAAGAAAAAAATCCCTAGCAATAAAAGAAGCTGCATTAATTAAACTCACATGGTTACTCTACTGAATGGAGAACAGTCCATAATTTTTCTGGATGAAAGGATTTACTACATTTAGGTTTGATTCCACAGTTCCTACATGGACGATTTAACAAGAGAAGTCTCATTCCAGGTTCACGCAAATTACTGTTAGAGGCAGTATGACCACCTTAACGGTTAAGATTACCTAATTGGAAGATTAAAATAGTATATGAAAACATTTAGCTTTTTGTCAGCACATTTAGATGCAAGAGAGTTTAGTCAGAGTTCAAGCTCATTTACTATCCTTTGAATCTGACTTAGGCCAAAATGATTTTATAATACATACACTTCCGAATATTAAAGTTCCTCTTGAAAATCTCAGTGCAGTTAACTGTGTCACTAATGTGAGGTTAAGATTTATCCAGATCTAGGAGAATCAGAAAGAAAGTTGATTATACTGGTACCCCTCCTCACTCTTCACTAAGAAAATACTGTATATTCCAGTTAATTTACAGTAGTACAGTAAAAGGTAGAAATAGTGCATAATAAACTACATGTATGAACTGATGAACAAAGGACCCATCACTGTAAGCTGTATAATTGATTTAATTGTCCAAGTCATTTCAAATAAAGGCTGACATGACAAGGAAATGCGTTCATGTAGCACTTACTAATTCAGAGTACAAAACAACATTCGAAGTACCTAGCTCTATGGACTCAGCTCAATGGTGAGCTGCCATAACTCCTTCTTAACCTGCATTGCCAAAATGAATTTCCATTATGTAGAAAAGTTCTGAATTCAGCATCTAAGAAATCAAACTTTCACTTTGCATTTACAATAATATTTAATCTGAACAGTGAAAATGCGTTACTGTATACAATATTTATAGCTACAAAAAGAGTTAATCTGTAGCGCAGCTCGGTATAGAGACATCCACGCAAAACTTGGGCATCTGGGTGCTAACTCATCTCCTAGTCTTATTGATAAACACAGATCCTAAGCCATTTAAGAGACTCAGTGTTTAATGATCTCTAACCCAGCCTTCAGTGCCATTAGTTCTTCAGGTCAATACTGGAATAATGACTACAGCTTTCTTCATGACCAAAGTACCCATTCCCAGAACAAAGCAGACC
Organism: Pluvialis apricaria; assembly: GCA_017639485.1. Classification (NCBI taxonomy): domain Eukaryota; kingdom Metazoa; phylum Chordata; class Aves; order Charadriiformes; family Charadriidae; genus Pluvialis; species Pluvialis apricaria. The sequence continues at coordinate 41,891,033 of CM030008.1, read as the reverse complement.
AAAAAGTCAGACAGTAGCAGCAGGAAACAAAATCAAAAACAAACCCAAAAATAACCCTCATGGTGAAATGGGCTCCTGGGATCCTGCAGAGGGGGGAAAAATAAAAATCATCTGCTCCTGCATGAGAAATCTCTGTATATGTTCCTATTCCTTTTCTAATCTCAATCTCATTTGCATCTACCTGAACATTAAAGTGTAAGGAACGAGAAGGACCTTGTTCAAATAATGATGACGCTGTTACTGCTAACTTATCATCACAGAGCACCTTTCAAATAAACAATCAGTGCAATTGTAATGGGTGAACTATAGTAAAGAAAAGGAACTTTCAGCAGAGATGACTTTTAAAGTTCTTCAAAATTAAACTCCACTAGCAGAAGCAGACATCTAAATATTTTCCTCAGAAGGAAATATTTAGTCTAAGATATGTCTTTTTGTCATTTCTTTATATTTATCTAGAATTACACATTCATATTACACATATTACGCGCAACTACAATGAAATACTTCTTTTCCCACCCTTAAGCAATGTTGATTTTGACAAAATTTTGTTTTTAAGTAAAAAAAATATTGTGTTCTATTTGACCAGCTTTATTTGTTATTGATTGTGCAGTGAATGCCAGCACACAGTGCTGACATAACTAAAAAAGTTATATTGCAGTGGTCATATATTTACATGCTAGCGTGCAGTTTTATGTGCATTGAAATGCTGCAAGTAAAACAGCTCTCGCCAATGGAAAAGATAGCAAAAAGAAGACATTAGCAGTGGAGAGCGTGCAACTCATGAGTCATAAGCACGTTGTAACAACATGCAATGTCATCCATAAGTTTCTCAATGGGCATTGAAGGTGCTCGTTTACCCGGCAGAACTGAACCCTCTGTCCCAGAGAAGGGACCTCAGCTGCTCTTTGGTGTTTTCTGCAGATGCCCACTGGAGAGCAGAGCGCACAGACGCCCACCTCCAAAGGAAGCGTGTTTTGTAATTTCTCCAGTAAAATATATAGAAAATTTAAGTTCATCCACCAGGCAGAAGGGCCGTTTGTGCAATTCAGCTATACTTAATTTGCTGAGGTTTCTTTCAGACTGCTCTGTAGATTCTGGAATGGTAGAAATGGAATTGCTATAAGTCAGACTAACACACTGAGTTCTCATATGCTCAAATCATAGACCCTAATAATTTAAGAGCCTGGGATCATGATGCAGTTTCAAGTGTTCAACCAAGAGAAAGGTTTGCAGATGAACAGTCCTCCCGAAGAGAAACATTTTCAAAGACAAGAGCCACATCCTTGTCAAATATTTACCAATGTGATCCTGTCTATACCTTCCTTAATCTCTTGTCTGAAATAGGAATGAAATAAGGAGTTGAAAACTGTTTTGTTTACAGCCATTTTAAGCACTACGTCACCAACTCACAACTGGTGCTCAGTTTACAGACATACCAGACTTTCACCATTGCATAATATTTTGTGGTTTTAGTGTCTTACACATGTCTCTGTTATGTATCACGCCTGATGAACCTGTTCATGCAGGTGTCCACCTACTGCAGTGGATAGCCATTTGGATATTTGTCCTTAGTGTATGTACTGCTACTCAAATTGCAATCTATCTGAGCAGCCAGATGTTACGGATGTTGCTGACTGAGCTAGTGGAAGAATACGGGAAATAGATTAACGAGCTGTTATTCCTGCACACCTGAGGGGAAGAACACGAGCTAGACATTTTGAACCCAGTGTGAAATGCCTTTGAAAGATCATGTTCCTGCCTCTTTGAAATCTAATGCTTCTTTCTTCTTATGAGACTATGTTGATTATAAAGTTATATATATAGCTCAGGGGCTTGGAAAATACCCTGTTGCCAACAATACTGGAAATAAAGAACTGAATTTCTTTACAATGTGACGACTTAGGGTTGAAAAACTATTTAACTACCGTTCAGAAAGTTTCATCTTCTCACTTGAAATTTGTAGATTCTGTGGGAATTCGTTTCCCTTTTGGAACTGACCCTGGAAAAAACACCTTGGTACAGCAGATTCTACCTAAAAAAGAAAGTTATTAGTACATACGTAAAGAAAATAATTTCAACATAGAAATATAAAAGGATCTGAGTGCAAAGAGAGTGGAGAAGCTTCATGGTCCTTCCCCTTGCTTCTACAATACAAGGCCAGTTGAAGCTATTTACTGTCTACATGCTGAGCACAGGAAACATTCAGCCACTATTCACCAAAAAAAAAAAAAATGAAGGAGAACCAATTACACTTGCAGCCATGGAATTGGCCATGGAAGAAACTGAGAACAGGCTATGCGCTCTGGATGCTAAAGACTCCAGTGAGGCACAAGTCACAAATATACTAATTCTCCTCCGGTAACAGTGAAGCATCTCACACCACTGTTCCTCAACTGAACAAAATGATCTATCCTCAAAACAGACCCAGACACAAGTCTGGGTTAAACATGAAGGCAAAAGGGACAGCAGTCATCCTTTCTCAGCACCATCTGCCTAGTGCAGCACTTGTGCTCACGGTGGGTGATGCAGCATCCTCAGCTTTTCACCCATCACTACCACAGATGCACCTGGTCCTGCACACAGTAACAACACACAGCTTTTGCATACAATTTTCATTTCCACATGTGAGATACCCAAATAACAATATCCATATATTTCTCATCTCAAAACCACTGGCTGTTAAATTGTCATATGTTACTGTTATGTTCTCTGAATAAAAAACATTCCTCATTTCATACAAGAGCTACACTACCCAGAAGTTGTTACTTACAGCAGCTCAGAGCGGCTTTTCATGTATGTTAGCTCATAGAAGTAATTTCTGAGCTGTTCACTGTCACTTTAACAATCCTCTATGACCTTCATGACAACTTCGTGCCACTTTGTTGGGACTTCCACAGTATTGATTTGTATCTATAATTATTATACTTCAATATTAAGGTGCCAATACAGTACCAGGACTCTGGTCTAAAAGCGACCATTTTGAGCCTTTGCAGTTCATATGTTCCTCTCTCACTCCCTGAAATTAGAGAGTGATCTTGAGTTATTTTTAATGGGGAGAAGCAACAGATTCTCATGTACCTATTCCAGTGAAATGAGTTCTCTGTTAACTGCAAGAATTCCTGCATGCAGATTTCTCAGAGAAGCAACACTAACCTAAAATGATGCTATGGAAAAGAAAGTCTGCTCAAAGAATGTTCTTCTGACAAATTGACAGAAAATATGTCAAAAATGGTTCAGAAAATTAGGAGCAGTGTCCAGGAAATGTCATTTCCAGAAAAGGTAGAGTTCTATACTGCACTATTTACCATAACAAAGAATTACACTGTGTATCCTAAACTCATCCTTTCCGAATCAAAAAAATTCTAAGAATCTCAAAATAGGGCTCACTGACAGAAACAAAATAGGACTTACTGACACGAGAAAGACCCATAAGAAAGACATTTTGGTGTGTGGAAGGGGATAAAGAAGGAAGTTACAGGTGAGAATGTAGTTAAGGTACCACATTCAAAAGAAAACAAAAAATCTTGTAGTCAATTTCCCAGCTGAGAATGATCTTGTGAAAAATCCCAAGGGAAAAACACTGAAAACTGTGGAAGGGCCAGTGTTCTTGTTGAAAAACCAAACTATTTCTTGTAATGCAGCTACTATGGACGTCTGGAATGATTGGTATAGTTTAGAGCAGGAGTACCCAAGCTTAGATTTACCGATTTATGTAAGATATCCAAATAATCAAGGAAGAAGCTGCTTGGGGAACCTGAAAGACTTGAGGTGAACATTGCTATAATATGGTCTTCTGGAGAAAAGTTCAGGTTTTGCCTGAAGAAGTGAATAAGCCCAGGAAATTCAAAGCATCCGGAAATTCCTTGCACTAAGGAGTACAGATATAAATAGCCAGCAATATTGTCAGGATTTTTATTATCTTAGAAGAAGAAAAAAAATAATGTGGACTACGTATTGTCTCAGTGAAAGAAAATCAGGCATAGGAAAAGATTGCTGTCAAAAAACTCCCTGAATTGAACCTCAAAGAAATTAACCAGTGCAGAGAAGAAACACACCAAAATCACGAAAAGGCTGAAGATACCTAGTTATTCAAAACGGCCTTTTTATGTCTGCTTTTTTTTTTTTTTTCTACTTGTAGTTCTTTTTTAAAGGAAATAAAGACACTAAGTAGCACAGAAGAACCTTTGGCATTTCTATAGCAAACATTTTCATTCCTCTGTGGAATAAAACCAGTTCCCCTGCCCACCCTCTTGCCCCCACAATACTGCTTGAATAAAACAACCCTTACATCAGAAAGAGATTCACATCAGAACAATAGGCCTATGTTAAGTAATTAATGCAAGACCCAAACCTCCAACACCCCAGGAAAATGTTATCTGTTAACTGTACTTCAGCGAATCAGTGTCGTTAGGGAACCAAGTAACTTTTCTGACAACTTTTTTGGTCAAAACATACATATTACACTTTGGGTTTTGACTAAATTCATCTTAGTGATCCAAAACAGTTTCACATAAAAAAAAAAAAAAAATGTTGTCTCTATACTTGCAAGACAATGTCAACACTACTTTTGTTCCACAGGAATGAAGTTTAAAGAGGCTGCAATCAAATTCCAGTATTGTTATGGGAGGCAGTTTGAAGTCTTGCCTTGTTTCTCCAAAACTCAATCTAAAGAATGTGATAAAGAATGTCTTGACCAAATGGCAGCAGATGCTCGCATCTGGTTGCAACGTTTTCATGCTAGAGAGAATAATCTCATTTGTTCAGAGAGTTTTGAAATTATTTGTAGAAAGCCAGGTATTTACACCACAGATTGGTCCTCTATCTCATCAAGTACAAGTGGCGCTGAGCAAACAAAGAAAAATACTAAAAATACACAAACAAAACAAGTTTTTAGCATAAACTGTACAAGGTTCTATAAATTACACTTCCTGAAAACACCAAAAGTAGAAGAAAGCTATAAATTACAACGCGACGATACTACCACATTTCCTATGTGACCTGATGCTACAATTTTTGAAAATCATTGCTATTCTAGATACTATTTTGAATGTAAAAAATAATTCAGTGACTGTAAGTCAGCTGGAAAATTTAACTAGCAGCATCTTATACACCAACAGAAATGCCTTTGTCTGTTTCATAACCTTTTGCAATTCAGGTGGCCACAATACCAAAGCAGTGTAAACCTCTCCTTTAGCCTACTCTGAACCTCAGTATCAGGGTCAGGAGCCTCATCTCCACAGGAATGGTAGGAAGTGATTTCTTCGAACGGGTTACTCAGAATAAGGACCTATATTTGTCATATAGGGACTAAACTCCTTTACGTCTAAGCCAGACTGAACACTTTCTTAAAGCACAGGAACTGGGTAATATCAGTATACAGGTCATGAAAGAAGTCAGAAGAACCCTTCCATACCATGTACACGCAGGTAGGCTCTAAATGTTGAGTAAATGCACCTGACCTTGCCCATGTCTTTCCTTCTTGCAAATAAAGGGCGAAGAACACCCGTAGGTGAGATACTGCAGAACTAATTCCTTAACTGGAAATCATTCTAAGGAAAGATAAAAAAAAGGTATCGCTTTTTGTTGCTGTTTTTGTTGGTTTTCTTTTTATTCTAACAAAATAAGGTGCATGAAGTTGGTGTCTGACCTTGTGGATTATATTGTGGTGTAGGAAAACCACACCATTTCAGACCTCCCCATATGTGTAAATATGAGCAAATCAGGTCATTAAACATATTTTGCACAACAGCATAAAGTAACATTCTTAAATTACGATAGCAATAATGATAAGTCTGAAAGACTTGGGTAAAAACTTCACAAAATCTACAATTGCTGGTTAAAAATAACAAATAAAAAGTGTGAAACCTGGCCTGTTAGAACAAACACTCTCACACAATCAGGGAAAACATATAGTATAGTGTATTTACATTGGAAATAGTACCAGACATTGTGCAGTGCCTTAGATAGCATAGTGCCTTAGTCTTAGTAATGCTATGGAGCTGCTACTTACAGCCCCATAACCTTTACCTGCACTGCTCAGGCAGTGTTTTCAGAGCCTCTGTAGTACTATTTTTCCTTTATTCTTCTCATACACTTGTTCTTATGTTGTTGTTTTCACAGTCTTGCACCTGCAAGCTTGAATAGTAGTGGAGTCTCACAGGAAGAGCCTATCACCGGTCTGAGAATGACCCCTTCATTCCCCTTGTGTTCTTATTTTGCTTTGTAGATGTTAGTTTATTAGAGAGAACCAAAACACTATGCACAATCAAGTAAATAATAGTAATTTAAGTATTCAATAAATATTAACCCATAATAGGTGTACACACAAGCTGAACAAGCAGTAAATATACTGCCAGCTAATTCACATATCCCAATCAGCACTAATGCCATCATTTAATGGGAACAACTTGGGGGTGAGGGTGGGGGGTGGTTAGAGGAGTCCCAATAAAAGTGTATAGCACTATGGGACAACAAGGTGAAAAATCCTCTTCCTCACTACCACCCACTGCTCTGGAGAAATGCCCAGAGCTCTTCTAGGGATCCTGTCACTGCTTCTCCCAGCTGGCCACTGGGGACAGTTTTCCTTTTCCCTTTGCACTCTCTCTCTCTCCTCTGTTGTTTTACTTTTCTCCAAATCAGCTTTTCAGAGTTAATGTATGCCATCAGCTGTGCGCTCCGCTACAAAACCTCTGTGTGTGTAAGCCTGTCTCAACATCTTTTGCACAACACAAACTTCCTACTCATCCTCTCATCCTCTGCTCCTGCCTACACAGGCTTTCCCAGTCCCTCATGTTGTTGTGTCACCCAGCTGACCTCACCAACTAACCCAGTAAAAAAGTGCTCTCTTTTTTTTTTTTTTAAACTTTGGTTAAAGTCCTGCTGGATTAGCCAGTTGAATCCTGCGGTCAGGTGAGGGCAGAACTTCAGTGCAAGGGACAGGGTGAGAGCAGCCTGGAGAAAGAGGAGGCAGCATGGGATCTCTTCCTTTAGGGGTCAGCAGGTGGTAGGTCAGTTTCACAAATTCTGTATACCATAACAAACGTAACCCACTTTGGGTCAATGCGGCCTGTGGTAGGAAGCAATCTGGGGAGCAGCTCAAGAACAGCTCAATATTCCAGAAAAAGGGCTTCTTTTAACAAACATGTCACAACCTGAATGCTGCTGCGCTGTCTTCTAGATTAATGTGGACTCCTGTGTGGGAGTCACATCAGTGCAAAACTGAGCAGCCGCAGCAGGAACCAAAAAGAAAATATGTTTCAGGGAAAAATGAAGTCTCTCATCAAGGCAATCATCCAAGCACTAAATAACAAGCCAGCATCTGATGCAGTAATAAATTGGGATTCATTCAGAAGAGGGATAAAAGTCTCCTAACCCTTTTAGAACACTTCCAGGCTTTACTCTTTTTTTATTTTTCTCTTTCATAAGACTTTCAAATAGTTTTTAAGCCTCAGCTTAGATGGAAAGACCCTTCAGAGGGCTGCCCCAGAACTTCTCTTGTTTCAGGAAATGTTGATCAGCCTTCTCTCTCTCCATTGCTTTAATTTCCCATTCTCTTAACAAAACCTTGAATATTGACGTAAGCAAGACTCACCTATTTTCACTCCAGGAGACAGAACTCTCAAACTTGGTTCTGTTCCCCTTTTTAATTGCTCTTTGTTTCATTCCTTGCTAGTTGGTGGTGCTGGCATACCTCTGTCAGGATTATTAAGAGTCTACCAAAGTGCAAGTAGTTATGTTCTAGGACATTTTATAAGCATATATATATATATATTAAAAAAAATAAAAATCTCTGAACTGCCTAATTCATGAACCAAAATGAAACTTAAGAGACAATAAAGACTTGGAGCGAGAAAAAAAAAAGAAAAAGAAAGAGGGATTCTGGAAAGACAGTTGCTATCAACATAATTAGCTTGCCATTTCTGGAAGATGCTGTGGGATACAGCTGTCTGCACAGGTCAGATCATTAACCTCTTTGCTTTGCTTCCTCACTCTACTTCATTAAAGAAATTCCAAAGGGAAAACTAGATCAACAGTGTTTTGTAGATATTATTAAAATAGTTTATGTATCAATACCATCATAGGAGATATTTTTTTAATAATATATTGAAGTTTATTTTTTAATATATAGAAGTGTTCAGTTGATCATAACCCTTCAAAATTAATTCGAATACTGTCATAAGACTAAGTTTTGGGTGTTGCAAACTTGTCTAAGAGCAGTGATTCCCCATCTTTCTAACCCTCCAACCAATCCACTATACTTCAAATGGTTCTTCAGAAGCACAAAATATATTGGTTATTTCTCTGGAAGTACAACTACCTATCTTTTAATTAAAATTTATACTTGCTTTTAAAAATACCTTATTCATATAACCGCTGCTTCAGGAAGGTATGTCTTCAAAAAAATTAGTCAAATAATAAAACATGCATGAAATGCAACAATTTAAACTGATATATCAAAGTTTCAAATAAAAGGTTTTTCATTAAGTATTTTTGTGGCTTTATAAAAAAAGTAACAAAAAGTAATAATGATAAGCTATTTCTTTTTATCATTTCATATGACATAGTAATAAAAACATAAAAAAGCACACAGGGAAAAAAATCAATTAAGAAAATAAAGCAAACCATTTCCCAAAGCTTTTGTCCTTCTCAGGATGTAGCCTCAATAATGGATTAACTGACATTTTTGCAGCATGCAAGAAAAGTAAATATGCTTGGACCTCTGGAAAGTAATACACTGGTGATATTTCAGGAAAGGATTTTCAGTTTCACTTCCCCCACCCATTTTTCATAAATGAGTAGATTGGTAAGGTATGAATGGCATTTAGAGCACCAAAATCCACGTTGTAGGCCCTATATTTCCTTCTTCAGAGGAACTCTCAGCAATTTCTTTCAGTTATAGAGGTCATGCAGGTCCTCTGCTTTAAACAACTGAGAAGCTTGTTTCTCATCCATTTACACACCTGTTGTGGCCTCCACTGCCATTGCAGTCCCCAGAACTATCACTATTTCTTTAAGCAGTCTGAATCCCTAGGAAAGGGGCTTTATGTTGATTTCTATGGTAGCTGTCCCTGACTGGATTTAGGAAATAGGAACTAATTAGAGTGGAATAGAAAGAGCATTTGCCTCAAACTTAAATTAAGCAAGGATGTGAGAGTCACATATTCTTGATGTTCGATCTACTGTACTAAAAAGGTTGTAAGGCACAAAGGTTAGTCACATCGACCTCTGCCTTCGCAACATTTAACAACCAATATTCTTCCTGAACAATTTTCTCTTCCATTTAGGTTTTCCTAGAAAAGAATGAGTAGCCTTGTTCAGAGTTTGGGCTCCTTGATCTTATCCCAGTCTTCAAGAGAGATGACAAAAACATAATCTGCTATCAGCTATATGCCCACAGCAGAAAAATGAATAACCTAGCAATCTTCTGTACAAACTTCAGCTTCCACAAGAAGTGAACTGTACAGCATACATTTAATACCTTCTTTTGTAAAGAGAGGCAACCTTAAGGATTTCACTTTACAAATATATTCCTGTACAATGTCACTATATTTCCAATTAAAATCCAGCAACATTCACATTTTTCAATATATTTTGTATGCAATAATCTGAATGTTTAACTTCTGTTAATTAGTTGTTGCTCCATTTCTTACTAACACACCAGATATTTTCAGGCACTGCTCTTAGTTATGCTGTTTCAGACTTGAAGTGGGAGCTAGTGCTAATTGAGCCAGTCCCATTCAGCCGGTAAAACTAATGACTAAGACTTACTTCAATTTCTGTAACTGAATCCAAATTAAAAGAGACAAATTACTTATTTTTTTCATTTCCAAACCCAGTATGGTTTGTTTCTAAAAAAATCTTTAAAAATAAATAATGAAATAAAAATCAATATCTGGCCAAACACTTATGTTGTTACATGAGTGTGTACGTGAGATTTGTATTGATCATGACACGATATTTCTGTAACTGAGATGTTTCATTTCCGAAAGGATTTTCTTTCCGCTAAAGAACAAGTAAACAGAGAACATATTCATAACAAAATTAATATGCAATCAGTAAAACATTTCAACGCTATTATAATTCACAAGAAGCCTGTTTCTCAGCCGTGAGACAGATGTGTCCCACTGATGTCCCGCTGCGTTCAGCACCCCATCTCTCAGAGCACAGAATTACTGATGGTTAACTGACACCATTAGCGATGTACCGCCTCATGCTTTCACCCAATGTACAGGCCAGGTTTGATTTGAAAGCAAGATGAGGTGCCTGCGTGCTTGCTGCTTTGGACTTGAATTTTCTATATTTGATTTCAAAATTTAGGAATATTTGCAAAGAAAAAAAACCCAAAACCTAAGGAGACCTTTCACAAAGGAGTTATAGCAAGTCTACTATAGAAGCTCCTGAACTATCAGCTGTGAGAGAACTAAAACTTGAGGTTTTCTAATGGGATTTGCATCTTAGCCACCAGCTTCTTAACTGCAGTCCACTATGACAAGAGTATCTTCAGAATTTCTTCTCTTATGCCACAGTACTTAAATCCTCTTCCTTCTTTACTACAGTACTCCTCACTCCCTACATACACCCCTCACAATTCCCCCAGTTGCTCCCTTTCTTCTGTCTACACTAGTTTGCTTTCAGCTCTCACACACGAAGAGGCAGAGCACGTTTTCCTGGCCTGCCGAGGTTTGCATGCTACGGGGACAGGAGCTGGACACCTTCCACCCAAGAATCAGGGGTAAGCAAAGTGGAACTCCTTCTCAGGTGCCGATAGCCAAACAAATGGCTTTACACATTTTATATGGCTTCTGGTTGCTTCTTCTGCAAACGGATTGCACAAACTTACTATTTCTTAAATCATCCAGTAAGTTCTCAAGTTTATTTTCTGAGGGAGGGGGAGGGAAACTGACAGAGTATAGTACAGCATGCACCTGTTTTATTGGAACCAGGACAAAAAGAAGTGCTTACCATGATTGCATTCGTTTTAATCTTTTCTCAGAATTTTACTATGATGCAATGGCATTACATACCGGAAACAGCAAAAGTGAAAGTCTCTAAACACTTATTTTCTTAGTATATGTTTGATCTGTACAGAATCAGTAAAAACAGCATTCTGAAATTGTTAAAATATGCTCAGTTTTTGCTAACCTGAAGGTTTTTGGTTTATTTCCACAATATAAGTGTCCAGTGTCTATAGTTTTGTAATTTTACTGGCCAGAAGAGCCCAGATCAGATGGGACTCTCCTCAGAGTATTTGTTCACAAGCAGATACTTATTTTTATATTGTACATGTAAACTATTTCAGTCACTGGGATTTTTAGGATTTTTTTTTTTTTAAGTTAAAAAGATGTGACTTGTAAACCTAATTCTTCTTTTGGGATGCTAATCTGCTCAAAATTAAATGCTGCTGTTAATAGTTCAAAGACAGCGCATCCATAACTAGAAAGTAATAGCTAAAATAGAAACTCTCAAGCTTGCCGTTGACTGGAGATGTAAATCCTGGTTACATTCGTTCATAGGATTCATGCAAGAGGAGTGAGAACACTGATGCTAAGTTACCCCTTTGTTCCCATTATTACTATTCCCCCTCCCCCGCCCCTTTCTTTTTACTTTGATTTCAAACTGCTGCAAAAGTTGTCTCTAGACCTATCATCTTATATTGCCTGTCACAATATAGATTAAAAAAGGCTATTCTTGTCAGTGTGACATTAGCAGCCTAGGATTAAACTCTACACTTTCCCTTCCCGCAATTATTTCCCATGTAACATATCTTGAATCTGTCTGAAAATCTTTGGTAGAATGGATCCTAATAAAATCTTGTTCAAGTGCAACCTGGTTAGCTTTTCATGATATTTCTTTGGAGTTGCAAGCATGCATACTAAAATCATGATATAAAAAAAAGAGAATAAAGCTCTACTATTACTACACAAATGTACTTTACTACTTAATGTAAAGGTAAGAAGCAAGGGGGTGGACCAGGATGGAGACAGACAGGACCAACCCAAAAACCTTTCCTGATATGCATCATCATTTCCTCTCCTTGATTCCCTAAAGAAGCAAGTTCATAATGAGAAGGAATGAATGCCATTTTAAACAATATATTTTTTTTCCACTTTTAAAAATAGGTTTATCATCTTCATCCTTAGATATATGTATTTAAAATCTCATTTTCCATGCTCTCAGATACTCTTGTACATCTCCAGGGCAACTCATTTGACAGTAATAAATTTATCTTACTCTAGAAGAGATGGAAATCTAGACACTTAGATTAATCTTCAGTACTTTTGAAAAGTATTTCAGTTGAATCCAGCACTTTTTTCCCTGGCAGCTGGCAAATTAGATTCTGATTTCAATAATATTCATTTGCATCTCATAGAAAATATTTTCTGTGCAGACTCAAGGAGAGACAATAATTTTAGGATCACAATCTAGCAATTAACCACTTTTATTAAATTATAATATTGTTATCAAAGAGAAAGAGTGAAATGGTAACTAAGGCAATAATCATTTTAGGTTGCTGTTAATTTTAGTGTCAGTAAATAGAATTTGTTTCTAAACTTCCACATTCTCTCTTTTATAAACTGTTTTATTCCATTTTAGAACAGATGTTATGCTATATATTGTCTTACTATTTTTGGTTTGTTGTTGTTTCATTTTTTAGATTCCTTCTCCCTGCAAAACAATGGTGCCAAACAACATTCAGCTGTCAATCTGAAAATATATGACAAGCTTAAAGCATGCGTTGATAGATTTGTCATCTGTGTCTGGTTTTGGAAGAAAGATAGTATCAAGCAGACAAACTGTTTCGTAAATTAATACACTTTGAACATATATAAACTCTAAAAGAAAAGCAACACCAATGGCATCTCTAAAAGTGCATTAATAGACTGTTCAAAAGATTTTTCATTGAAAAGACATTTCAAACAGATAAAAGACTTTTGCAACTTTGGCAATTTCACTTATAATATGACTTTTCCAATCGCTAAGATGTAGAGCATTACATAAAGTTTAGATTGGAGCATTTGTGTCTTTTGATATCTCCCCTGCAATTTCATGCTGAACAATAACTCTCTTGGTTCAATTTCTTAAAAATTCCAATTTTTTCTGTCCAACAACTGTAACTAAGTCAACATTTTCTCTGACACCAGACCAGAAGTTAATTCAACTTCTTCACTCTTACAGGTGTCAAACCTCTGCAATATTGCATCTATCTGCAAATCACTAACAGCAGAAAAAATAGAGACTTTGCAGAGCAAGGCCATATCTTTCACTACTCCTAATGCAGCCTTTTTACAAGAAAACAAAATGCATCAGAAGTCCTGCTACTTCTTAAGTGACCCATGTCTGGATGAAACTGTGCTGTCTGAACTGACTGTGCTCCAGCATACAAGGTCTGCTGGATGAGACTGGTTGTTTAATACTCAGTCCACAGGCCTGATTATTAAAGATTATTTTGCAATTTTAGCAGCTGTTATTTCACCAGAAGTTAAGTAAAATAGAACTGAAGTAAATAGAAAATTCAAAACTAATCAAAACACAGAAACAATTATAGTAGATTTGTGCTTGAGAACCAGTGCTCAGACTGAATTACATCAAAATGGGTTTCACTCTTCCCAAATAAATCACTGGATTCCTCTGGATTATTATATTGCGGGTGGGGGTGTTCTTTGGATTTTTTTAATTTGGGTCTTGGGATTTTTTTATTTCAGATAGGATAGACTGATACTTCTTCTTTTCCTCTCATGTTTATTTTAGTTTTCCCATTTCTAGTATCTCCCCTTCATTCCTCACGTCCTCCCTAATTTTTCTCATTTATTTTTTTCTGATTAGTTTCTCCAGCTCCATACTGCTAACTCAAGCCATTTTATGTTCCCGCATTCCCAGTCAGAAGATTACTGAACAAGGATGCAAAGGCGCTGCCTGCCACTGAACTAGAGACTGGAAGATAAAAGACTGAAGTTAGTATTTGTGGACTACATTTGAGCTTGGAAATTAATTGTTTGTGACCTGTTTCTGCAGCCAGTTATACTGTGATTTACAACAGTTTCAGAGAGCAAAGGGTAGATAACCTTCCTGACAGCCAACTGTTTTATCCACTAATAAACCAACAGTTCTGTGCTATGCATACAGGACGTGAGGCAGCTTTCCTTACCAGTATTTACCCACTCCTCTGTCTTGCAAGTAGATTGTCATCTCGCAGAGACTCATCAAGACTGGGGAAAGCTGAACGAACTTAATAGCTTGCTTTAAGCTACAGGAAATGAGACATTGTGCTCAACCTCAGGATTAAAAAGAATAAGTAGAATAGCCTTAACTGAAGTTGGGTCAAACAGAAAATGTGTTCTTACATTTCTTCAAGCACATAGACAGAAATAAGTGCTAATTAAGCAGTCATTATGTCACTTGCAACAACTACTTACCAACTATTTAAAAATATTTGCCAAGTCAGCTAATAAAGACTTGTAGGAATGCAACAATGATCTGCATTAAAATGAGTGGTATAATGAGAGATATCAATAAACTGGCTAAGTCTGATACAGCAGCCCATTTCTGAATCGTGAGACTGTCCATTATGTGTGAAGAGAGGCAGCAGACAGGCACAATATCCCTACTCTAAAACAGACATCTATTTGTTCTGGATTTAATTCTATGAATGAATGAAATTAGAGTTGTTCAGTCAATTAAGTATGCATTTATTACAAATTCTACCTTGTCAGTTCCGATTTAAAAGCAATGCTTATGAAAGGACTGCATTTATTACCTATTAAGCATGGTTTGAAAGCGGTCTCTAGATACAGTGTATAATCCAAGTTTATTACACCATAGAAGCATAAACCTGAGTGGCAACAAGAGGCATATGTACAAGAGTCAAAGCACTGATTGTCAATTATAACTCCAACAGCAAGCTTGAGACAAGATTTAGACTGGAAACTCATGGACAAAGCCCTGTAACCCCATGGGATGGAGCACCCTGAGACCAGAGAGACAATTTTTAAGAAATGTTGGAGTCTGGAAATACAGATTTTATTCCACATGAGAAGCCTACCTCACCCCCACCCCTCCCCAAAGTAGAAAGTGAGACTTGCATATATCTTTGCCCTGATTGCATTTCTCCTTTTTCCACAATAATCAGAAACTGAGGAGACAAGACATTCATCTGTCATGCAGGATTTGATCCCAAATGGGTTGTATCAGTAAGTACCTGAATTATCAGAGTATGTATTCAATTTCTGTCTTTCAGCCTTGCCTCTTCCACGTGAAAGATAATATTCATTGAGTCAGAGAGAGACTGAGCCGTTCCCAGTCATCAATATCCCAGGCTGTTGTGCATTTTGGGTCTGAGTCACCCCTAACTCTTCTGATTTCTCCAGAAATTTCATGTAGAGGTTAATGGACTGGCTAAATTGTCTCTGGGAGTTTTCAAAGCCCAGTATTCTTTAAGTCATTCCATACAAACTTCCCTCTTTCAACTGGATTTTATTGTGAGCATTGTCCCAGTAGTAATGCAGTAATTCAGGATGGTAGACATGGGCATTTTTCTTTGCTGAGGTCTCAAAACAGAAATTATTCTCTCCAACTTCAACCTCTTCCTGATATTTCAACTGGCTGTAAAATGCTAGCTACATTTGAAAGAAAAATAAACCCCCCAAATCTCTTACATCTGTAGCCTAACATCACTCACCTTTTCCTCATTTTTGGCTGAATATTTTAATTGGAATGAAACAGGTATAACTTGTGCTTCTGTATTTTTTTTTTATCTCATAGACTACACAAGAAGAAGTTGCCTTGTACATACAATAATATTATTTTTAATAACAACACTGCCATAGTTTCAAGTGTTCTAATAATTGGAATAAAGGATAATTTTGGCTATCTGCCTTTTAAATGATGTCCTTCTGTGGCATGGCTGCCACTGCAGGCTCCTCTTTGTCCTGCACAATTCTGACTCTCCAGACTTCTGGAGCACAATGGAATATTTATTAATAGATTCCAAAATTAATTATCTTGTATTTATACAGTGTTTTGAAAGAGAAAAGCATTACACACATATTGATGTTACAAGTAATTATGAATAAAAACCATCTTTGTTAAGATCTGATGTTAATTCCCTGATGCCTGGCATGCAGCATAATGATTTCCACAAAGCTCGAGCTTTTTGCAATGTGGCAAATAGGAAATATTACCAAAACCAGACTTGTATAATGCTGTATTGTTTAAATATTCTAGACCTATTCTTATAGGCAGTCACAGATGATCATCTCCTCAGACTTAATAAACACAGGATTTTAGAAAAAAAAAAAGGCAACAGTTAATCATAGACCAAGGTTTCTCACTCAACTTAACAATGAAGCAGATCTCAAAGGCTGCATCCATATTTAAAAAAAATACAAATCATGGACCACTCTCTACCCCTGAGGTCAATGGCACAGTACATTTCTTATTCATGTAGCTACCACCTATTGATTTATCTTCCATCCCCCCAAAAAAGACCAAATCCACAAATGAAATAAACAAAAAAAACCAAATGAAAAACCTAGGCAACAAATGTCAGGATAGCCTCATTCTTACTGCTTGTTGAGAACAAGCCTTTTTCCTGTATCTTTCTTTAGCACTATATGTAAAAACAGAGGTTGGTTTGGGCCAAAACCATACCATGAAGCATATTAGGTATCATAGAGTATAGGATAAAAGCTTGCACCTTGGCCCTGTTTCAGGAATTTTAACCAGGTCTACGCTGATAAATAAACCAGGCCAATTAAAGGCACCAATACCAAGTACTAAACAGTCAACAGCAGTCAAGAAATCAGTGCCAACGCTATCAGTTGTTTCAATCAACAACCATTGATTGCAGCTAGCTAGATGTCTCTACTTGATATGGCGACTAGCTCTATACAGACAGTATTTATTCTATTGTATAAATTCTACAAATACTTAATGAGTAAGGCAAATCTTTTACCTCGTTGCCTTGACCTTGCCTTGTTCTATCACAAAGCTCTATAAGTCCTGACTAATGTTAGAGCCACTCTGTGAGATTTTAACAGGGAGTTTTGCACTGCTTTAGATTTATATAGGTACAAAACTAGGACAGTTGTGGAAAGTGCAGAAATAGAACACGAAAGAGCAGACATTTGTTTAGCAACATAACGACTGAAAAGACATATGGTTTCTGTATGTGAGAGAGTGTGTAAGCAGGGTGAGTAAGGAAAGAGAGGAACTACAAAAACATTTTATCTTTCTGTATGTATGCATTGGAAATTTTATCCTAATTTCCATAAAAAGTCAGGCTCTAGAGCCTTAACACGTGTATAAAGGGACCACACCTTCTCTGAAACAGCCCACCACCTCCCTCACAAATCCAGTTTGAAGATTAAGCTGAAAAAAATTTAAAGAAGTTACATGATGTGTTGCCTGCAATAGTAAGATACTTTGTTCAGTGACTGAGGAAATCCTTTCTTATTTGAAATTCCTATTCTTTTCTGAAACTGCTAAATACAAAAAGTTATGAGCTAGAATCCTGGTCCTACTGAAGCATACGTGATACAGGACAGAGGTGCCAGGAACATCAGCCCTGGGATGGGAAAATTGGGATATTTCTAGCTGTCTTACCAAAGTGAACATTGCAGGGGTACAGGCAGTATTCTTCTAGTACCTTATTTTGAATGAGACAAATAAAACATTTTAACTAATGGTTTGGGTCTGAGCTACCCGTTATTCATGGAAGTCTCTTTGTTAGAATGTTTTCAACAAATTATTTCCAATATCAGTAGTCTTTCACATTTTTAAACACATGGGCAGTATTTTTCCATTTCAGATTTCTTATAATGGCAGAGAACGACATTTTGTTCTTGTCACCAGTTACCATCAAGACAATCAAACTTCAAAAATATTTTCTTAATAGTATTTTTGGTTAGTATCTGTTAATATCTGTTCCATTAGCACCTGCTTTAACATCACTAATTTTATAAAAGGAATGAAAAAAGACTACATCATGTATTAGAAGATTTGGATATATATAGTCTGTAAAAATATGTACAGTAACAACTTTTATCTGCTTTGCTGCTGAGTTTGCAACAGCCATAGCTTTTAAGAGTATGAATATTTAATTTCCATCATGTCCACTGTTCCATTTTCATTAATTGCTAAATTCCCATATGTGTAAAGTTGCATCAAGTGTACCTTTTGATTTACAATGGCATTTGGAGATGATCTATAGGGAGTGAAATAGTTCCATGTTACTTTAGTCATGCTCTAAGGAAACCAATAATAGTTATCATTTCCCTTCTTCTAGATGCAAAAATAATTTTGCCAACTTAATCTTCAAAAGCTGAATTTTTAAAATATGATAGATTATCTCTAAGCTTTGTAAGTTATTGTGCAAGAATGACAGATAAATTGCAAAATATACTTGCCTGTAAAATAAATCTCTGGCTTTTTTAGGAAGAAAAAAATAAATATTTTTGAGAAATCGCTAGTAGTTTAGGTATGTTCAAACCATTAGGACTGTTTTGAAACCACAGAAAAAACAATAATCCTACCACGTAGTCTTTTAAGAAGTCACTAGAGAATAGTGAAGCAAGAATTCAGCAGTCTAACATTTTTAGTTATGGAAAACAGGAAAGGACAAGGTATTCTGCAAAAATACTTTTAGAGTTTTACTTTAAAGCCTTCAAAGGTGAAATGAACACACTGAAAGATGGAGACTTCAAATTCTATAAAATTTTTCATAGGAATGTCTCTGGTTATTAACATAGGAGGCTTTTTCTCCTTTTTAAGTGCCCTTTGACAAATGTACCTACCATACACTTAAAAGCAAGGACAGGGAGCATGATGAAATTCATTGCAAGAACCAAGAGAGTAACAGCAAACATTTAAAAGCTTATTAGTTTTGATATGAATTATTTCCAATTCCTGTCTTATGAAATAAATATTATAAAGAGAGACTTCAGGATTCCATGTCCTTGCCACTCACATTACAGTATGTTCTGATATATTTGTATAACAGACCCTTTAAGCTTTTTTTTCCCCAAAAGTATGCCTGAGACAACAGACACTAAGCCATATACCTGAAAGAAAAGGCAGACTATATATATTCACAGTACTTTTAAAAATGTCCATTCCTCAAACCTTGGTTAAGTCTCATCTGACTAAATGTACTTCATATCTGAACTAGACATCTGGTCTCCCTTTATAGTTGGAAGGGCAATGGGTGTTCCCTGGTCATGATTCATCTCTTTTAATGTAGATGTCAAAAATAGGTCAGATGAATCATGCCCTGAAGTTGTCTATTTCTACCCACTAACTACAGAGAGATAAGATGGCTCAACTGCAGGTGGGTAGTTAGGTGAGAGAAGCAGCATGTTTCATCTGCTCCAAAAAGTCATGGAAAACCAGAGGTCAGCTGCCATTTGCTAATCCACTTGAGTGTTTGAGAAGCTAAACCAAGGTCTATGAAAATCTGGATAATGAATTAAAGTAGGGTTGATGTGGTAGAGGGATTTTGGGTTTGTTTTTTTTTTTTTCTTCTGTTAAGCTATTTCTTTCTTGTAGAATCTCACAGTCGTTGTCAGGTAAAATGCTATCACACCATATTTTTAAAGCCAAATATTAAAACATAGTATCAATGCCAATACCCAGGCATATAAATCCATTATTCAGAAGCGGTTTAAATTTTTTTTGTCACTGAAAACCAGTTTAAATTCAAGCCTTAGAAAAGTTAAGCTCCATTTTGTGCTGGCTAGTAACAAATGTTTGCTTCCAGAGCATACCTGCACAAACATTTCAGTACTTCTCTATTCCATTATAAACTCAAAAGGTGGTTATAAACTCAAAAGGTGGTTAAACACCCCCTGACTTGAGGTCATGTATGACTTTGCTCTGGAACAAGCATCCAACACAGTCAGGACCCAGACTCTACTGAGGAGCACCAGCTAATGTGCATGGTCATGCTTGCTGGTTCATAGTAATTGCCACATGTGGTTAACTGCAAGAAGGGCACCTCTCTGCCCTGGACACCCGATTCCTTTCCTCCAGGGGACTCCACACAGGCATAGCACATAGCATTGCACTGGCAAGGAAGCACTCAAGTAATCTACAAATTAGGGTGAACTCTTGAGCAAGAACCAGTCATCTAACCTTACCCAGTACAGTCCCACACTAATATGTACAGTTATTCTCATGAGTCATCTTGCATGATTCATGTTGTTTATAAATAGGGGCAGAAATTCTGAATGTGCCCTTGTGTAAAACTATATGCAGAACAGGTCCTGAATAAAAAGTTTTCTCACAGACAGTATCAGAACTGACAAGGTAAAGAACTCAACTCCAGCTATATGTGGCTTTGTTCGCTATGTACTGTGATTTATCTTGATAAAGTTTTCTGAAAATAAGTTAATTTAAATGATACACTTGCATGAAGTTAGGGATTTTCATATATAAAGGGACTTTTCCCAATGCAAAAAAAACCCCATAGATAAGAAAGATGACTACAATAAGTTAGATCGATAGACAGGCTGGACATAGCAAGGAGAAGAAAAAAAAAAAATCTTTTATTTGGTTAGCATCACATGTACTACTAGTAACAGAAGATCAGATTTCTGCCTTGGCTTCCCACTGTCTCCTACAGGATGCAGTAAACCAGGTTGTGCTGCACTGGCATTATATCTTGGCTTTCCCAACAGTCTAGAAAGTAGATTGGCTATAGAGAACACATTGGCAAGACATTTCTTTTTCTGTCCTCAAATGTTTTTAACATCTACGGCTATTCATGAGGTACACCAGCAGCCTGAATTTCTAAAACTCACTCGTTAGTGAAGACACTAAAAACACTGGTTAAATAATTTAGAACTAGTACATAGAAAGCATATCTTTTAAATTATCACTATCAAGTGTATGTTTTCAATATTTCTGATAGAATAAACAAAATATTGTGCAGTGTAAAAGATTTTATAGGCTGCTTCTAATTTACAACCCTTATATTCCAAGTTCTGCTCCCTAACCCTCTGTCTCTCATTGCAATCTCCAACATCCTAATAGTCCCTGGAGACTAAGACATGACCATTTTGATATGTATTTGCAATTCTCCTTGATACAGTCACAACAATATTTTTCAGTTGCTTCTCAGCTGTCTATTTCCTCATTTACAGTAACAGAATTTATGGCCACAATTGTGTCATGCACTGAAGCAACTTTATATCACTACAGCTTTGTAGAGATGTAGCTAACATGCTTAGGCAGCTGTTAGAGGCACTCCTGGGTCTCTAAAAGATGACTAAGTAATAAAAGATAAAAGAAACTCTCTCTCTTGCAGTTGGTACAAGGACCATTTCAGAAAAAAAGAAAAGCCATTGACAGCTCCCTTCTGTCAGGCCTAACTCAGCTTCATGGCAACATGTGTACAATTCATTAGCTGTTGATGCAAACGGGATGTCATGGTTTCAGCTGGGATGGAGCTGACTTTCTTACTAGCAGCTGGTGTAGCGCTATGTTTTGGATTTGGGGTGAGAAATGTTTTTGATAGCACACTGGTGTTTTTGGTTGTTGCTAAGCAATCAAAGCTTTTTCTGCTCCTCATATGGCCCTGCAAGTAAGTAGGCTGGGAGGGCACAAGAGGTTGGGAGAAGACACAACTGGGACAGCTGACCCCAACTGACCAAAGAGCTATACCATACCATGTGACATCATGCTCAGTATATAAAGCTGGGGGAAGAAGGAGGAAGGGGGAATGTTTGGAGTGATGGCATTTGTCTTCCCAAGTAACTGTTACATGTCATGGAGCTCTGCTTTCCTGGAGATGGCTGAACACCTGCCTGCCGATGAGAAGTAGTGACTGAATTCCTTGATTTGCTTTGCTTGCATGCACAGCTTTTACTTTACCTATTAAACGGTCTTTATCTCGACCCATGAGTTTTCTTACTTTTACTCTACCAATTCTCTTCCCCATGCCATCCAGGGGAAGTGAGCAAGCAGCTGTGTGGTCCTAGCTGCTGGCTGGGGCTAAATCATGACACCAGAATAACTTGAAAACTATTTGGAACTATATAAACAACAACCCAAATGTCGTGAGTACAAGAAATACCTTTTACTTTTCCAGTCCTTTAATGCATCTAAATAGCAGCTGGATATCTAGAAAGCTTTTAACCTTGTAACTATACAATTAAGGCAAATTAAATATCTATGTGCATATGTGGTACAATAATAACATATGTACTGTTTTTACATCTATTCACAAATAATCTCTACTAAGTCAGTTTTGCCTTTTAGTTTCTTTCATTTTTCATCCCCCTCCAAATGCTTACTAAGTCCTCCTTGTCACCAAAAGTCCCAAACAAAAAACAGAAGTCATGCTCAGAAACCCTATGCAATTAAAAAAACCTGGCAAGCGTGAGACCCATCTTCTCTAGCACAACCTGTCTACACCTACAAGCCAAACAAGAGGGAAAGGTTGGATGAATCACACTGCGGAAACATCTAAATCAGGACAGTATGCACCATCCTCTGAAAGTGCCCCTCACTTTTCACTAGTGACTGAGCTTTATACCTTTTAGACATTTGGGTGAAATAAATTATATCCTAATGACCAGTAAAGCTTGAAGTTTGACTAAAATATGGACAGGTTTTGGGTTGTTTTTTTTAAATCTGGAACAAAAAAAAAATAATATTTGTGAATGAAAGACTGGAGGATTCATGATTCATACAAAAACTTCATGGAGATAATACTTCAAATCCATGAAATCCACACTGGAAAATTTCAGTGTAGTTCCAGTAGGTTATGCTACTATATTGTAAGATTGCAATGAAAAAAAGATATCTCAGATCTTGCTTATTATAAGGTAGTCTTGTTTTAATGTCACCATGAGTCTAGATTTATAGGGAGGAAATTAATTCACTGCAAGACTACAGTCGTTAACAATTCTTTTTGCAATGTAAGTGTACAATAGCAATGATAATTTCAGTCGAAGCCTGTAAAGAGTCCTCTGTAATGAAATGAAATGCCAGTGTAAGGTATATTACTGTTAAAAAATGCGAAGGAAATTAAAAAAAATAAAATCCATATAAAACTTATAATTAGGATTCACAGGTAAATCTACATATATAATCCATCCCTGTTCTTCTGATTATATATCACAAAGCACAGATTTACCATACTGTAAAAATATACATACACAAACTGAACAGAAACCTTCTACCTCACCACTTTGATTGGGCGTTGCACCCTTGTATATTGTATGTTTCATATAGCCTATATGTGGTTTAACTGTGAAATTTGTTAGATCAGCACAATGGGAAAGACTTAAATGTTAACTGAAAATCATTGAGACGACATTTTTTAGTTCATGATTGAATATAAATGCAGACAGCTTTCAAAACCTAATTTCTCAGCAAAAACATTTATAGAAGATCATCACCTGTTTGTGTTTGAATGAAATTCCCTTCCTGTTTACTTAACATACAGTCTACAGCTAGATGCCAGATTTTGGCTGCTGCTACCCAGGCGAGATTTCCTCTCCTGACTCTAAAGTTCAGCAAATATTAACTGGGTCAACAATGACAGCCCACATGCTTCCATCCCAGACAGAATAGGTGCTTGAAGGGAGCATAAAAAGTGGAAGATTACAGCTATATGATGTTAATTTTCAGCAGGTGTTGATCAGCTAACATAAACATCTTTTAAACTGCTCTGATTTACATCAAGGCCACAACAACAGCACTTTAAGAATCAGAAGGTTGCATATGGCTTTTAAATTGTGATCTCTCCATCTCCAGAACTAAATTACTACCTTTGAAACAGATAAAAATGTGATAATTTATCTTCCTTAATTCACTGCAAAAGGTTGTATACCTGCATATCTCTGATACCCTCAGCTATGTTTCTGCTGTGTATTTACTTTGAATATGTACCGACACCAATGTAGTAATTTTCTGTGATTTCTGCTGATGTGCAAGGCCAAGGTATTACTTTAAGAAAAAAGATCTGTACAGCACATTGCTCTATCTTTTTCCCACAAGAACATCATGAATAGGCACGCTCTAGGAAACAGTCTGAGATGTTCAATAAGAAGTATTCTACATTCTACAACTAAAAAAAGACCGAATCCAAGAATCCAGAGGGTCTAATCTGCCCCTGACAGACTTGGTCAAGAGTCACTCAACAAAAACTGAAGTGGACCACAGCAGCAACAGAGGAAAATACAGCAAGCACACCAGCATCCTGATATAATGTCCTGACTTATTAACAGGTCATATTTATCTTAAGCTCCGGTCCTCTATCTGCTAGGCAAAGTATGGGAGTTTACACTGTTTTCCTTTGATGGTCTGTGATAGCTCTGCCTATGCAGACGTGTGTAATTTCCTTAGCACATACTGTTTGAAAATAAGGTAAACCGCCATAAATAATACACTGAAAATTAATTGTAGAAGTGTAAATGGTCTTGGAAATTCAGTAGCATCCTGTAAAATTTTCCAGTCTATGGCAATTGTGGCCTGCATGTGGAGAACAAGAATTTCACATCAGAAAATACACACCACCAGCAAAATACAGGAAAGTTTAAGGTGAATGTTTTAATAATTTTAATAATAAACTTGAATTCTTTTCAGTTCTTTGCCCAGTGCATAGACTCAAAGCATATTTGGTATGATGGTATATTGAAAGCTGTCTAGTGGGAGTTGGGCCATGAGCTTCAATGGGAACAATATCATGCACTATCCTTTTAAATTAGGACTTGTATAACGAGCTTGATTAGGAGAAAAGTCTGCATGTAGCTTTCCTTAAACGGTTTTCTGGGTCCTGCTAATCTGGTTATTTAAAGCTCAGGTAGTGGTCCCAAGACCTAACGAAAGAGTTCAGAAAAGTGACAACACCTATGTGGCACCAAAGCAATCCATAATGGCATGGTAGCTTGATCTTAAATCGAAAAATATCAAAAAAAGATAATGAAAGAGCAACTTAGAAAAAATACTAATGCATTCAAATGGATATGCTCAGACATATTACTTCTTATCCTTCTGTTTAAATAAGATTTAAATTTAAAAGACTGAAAGGTTTTATTCAATTTTACAATATTTTCTACAACACAGTGTGATTATCAGGAAAGCACTAAGTGCACACAAGGAAACAAATAAAAAATAAAATAATCCTGTTTCCTTCAACTCTGTGGAATCATGGTATAATTAATATAAAAGCAGGTGTAAACAAGATTCTGTAAGCAAGTATGTACAGACCTGCATTCCCTTCCCTTAGCACAAAATGGTTTGAAAACAGGAGCAGCTTCATTGCAATCGGATGCTGAAAACTGAATGTGGAACTTGGCAGGTCTTGGGAACTCAGCAGCATCCTGCAGAATTCCCCATTCTACAACAAATGAGGTACAAAGGGGCAGAGTGGTGGTGGTGTTTGTTTCATACAAATAAAATGCAAGAGTCTTAACAGCAAATGTTATAACACTAACATGGAATAATGAGTACCTAATAATGTTAGAGAGGATTTCTATCTATTTTTAAAAGATTGTTTATTCTGTTGCAGAAGAGAATCTTATTTTTAGAGACAGTGGTGATGAATACAGCCAAATTGGCAAGGCAGGACAAGAAAGACACACACTGTCCCATTCTGATTGTTACGATCAATTGCTTTGTGTGTCACCACATACAGGTAATTTTTATAGTCTTTTTAAAATATTGTTTCTTTTCCTTCCAATTTCTTAAACTACAAGTTTCTCAGGGCCATGATGCTCCCTTACAACATGCTTGGATTGTATTTACCACAGTGGGTCTTTCCCATTTTATTGTGCAACACTACCGAACTATGTGGCTGGTATTTCTGTCCTGGAGACTCATTTAGGAAACTAAATGACTTTGCTATATCTTTAAGTCTCCTATTTCAGAATATCAATGTAGTCTTATTTCTCTCAAGAGCTGGGAAAACACTCACAATCATTATCTGTTTGGAAGTGCCTCTCTAGTCACAAATTATTTAGTAATAAGTATAGTTATTTAAAACCACAAATAAATGAAACCATTCACTGAAATGTAATGTAATTTTATATTTAAGTATTGCCCATGAATGACTTGCTGTGACTGCATAGCTGCCTCTTACATTAACATATTGCAAATCTATGTAATGTTCTTCACCCACAACATATCCTAATTTGCTACTAAGGACACGTGCGTGAAAACACATACTCATGATACATGGAAAAATTAAAGAGAAGTTTGCATTAGGGATAAAAGAAGAAAATTCCAAACTCAAATTCTAAGTTTCCCAATGAAATAAATTCATGAATTAATGATGAAATAAACAAATTTTAACTATTTAGAAACAGTAAAGAAAATAATTTAACAAATGTGTAAATCACAACTGATAGACAGCAAGGGTGACAGACAGTATTGTAACTTAGTGATGCCAACTCAATACTTTTTCAAAACTACTCTTTGGCTTACAGTAGGACACGTTAATAACTTATATCTATAGACAGAAGTGATTTTGTGATCCACTTTAAACATAAAAGTTTACTTCTAATATTTGTATTCTTGAAATCTGACATTGACCTTTATGCTCACAGTTTCATTTTCACTCTCTTGACATAAGGACAGACACAGTCACATACTGGACTTGCAAAAAAAAAAATCTACTCATTCATCTTTCTTACAAAATGGAGTGTTTCTCTCACTCCCTTTAGTTCCCAAATTGCTACTATTCAACATGACACAGTAGCTCGTCTTCTCAAGTACCAGCACTATCATGAGTAAATGTTCAGCAGTTACACAGGAGTCCCTTACCTTTCACTTTGTTACCTGATCATTGCCATCAAGAGCCAAAGTGATAAGGTGATACGAGAAACCTGGCTTGTAGAAGTTTGTGGTATGAAATAAAGTAAGGAAAAACAAACAGAAGAGAGAAAAAATCCCTCCTCTGCTGTGTACTTTGTTAATGTTTATTTAATTTACAAGTTATTTTCCTCAAAACGATCACAAAAGATGCCTTAAACTTAGGCTATTTAATGTTGAACACTTCTATGAAGAAGCTGCTAGTAACACGTACAGAGGAAGAAATGTGGGAGTTTGATAGACACCATAATAATCTTCAATAGATTAAACTGAATACTTTCATTAAAAGGGTCACATTTTATTCAATTTTATATGAGAGAGATGTGGATTCAGAAGAAACCACTTTTTGTGCCTTTATAGGAAAGAACCTCAAAGACATGACCTGAAACTTCTGCTGCAAAGCTTATTCCTAAATCCAGATCAAATTCCATCATATATGGCATGGAAAAATCCATTACTTGTAGGTGAAATACAGTGAAGGAGTTTGCATTGAATTAATAAATTAAAGATCTAATTATGCAGCAATTTCCTGTGGTGTTCTTCCCACCTGGGCTGGGATGTTTTTTTCTGACTGGGACAGAACTGTAGCATTCAGTTAGCTTGATCCAATCCTGTTCTTCTTGTTTACTAAAAAAATACATCAGGACTGTGCTCATACATTTGTCTCCCACATATTTCCTTAAAGACACAAAGGAATACAAAGGAAACCTTCGTAGCAAGCTGCATATTCAATTGGCTGGGCTGGTGGAGTATTGTCTTTGGTTCACAGCCTAACCCAGGCAGTGATGAAGAGGTATTTGCCACAGGCTGAATCAATCTGTTTCACCAGCTGCAGGAGTTATTAGAAATGGTCTGGTCTTGGACAAATCAAGCTAATCCCTTTTCTTTTAGAAAGTCAGCACCTCTATTCCAACAAGGTCTGCTATCCTGACAGAAAAACATCAGGGAAAGGCCTGACACTCACAATCTGATTTAGATCAATTACTGTAGGGCTTGGAGTCTTTCTACTCAAACTTCTCCAAGATCACCGGCAATTGCTTAAGCACAGTCATCCATAGTGCTTCATCCAGTTCCCATGCCCACATGCTAAATGTATCCTTTTCTGACCAACAGCTAAAATTGGTCAGACTGTCAGTATTTAAAATTTCTTAAAGAACATCTTTGGACCAAAGCCTCCACCTAAATACATTACACAGCTACTTCTGTAAACATAGCATCAAATGTTTTACAGGCAGGTAAGAGGCAAATACTGTTTGTTGTCTTGTAAACATTTCTTCTCCTTACAATAAAGCAAATCTTTTATCACCTGTAATTCACCTAATCTTATTTCTTTCTTCTGCATGACATAATCCTGTAAAGCCACTCCTGATGTTTTTTAAAGAAAAACATACTCTCAAACACAGGAATATTTTGTACAATGTGAACATTTTTGAAGGGAGTTATCTTCCTTTTCCATGTAGTAAGTCTTTCCAGAGATCATTTAATAGTAAATGTGGTAATTATGGATTTTCTCAAAGAACTCACTATCCTTCAATTGCAAAGATATTTAAAAAAAACCAAACAGATATGAGTAGATAGAACATGAACGATAGCACCTCACAAATACACCTTTTAAAGACTGTTAGCAAACCCTGTCTCTCCAAGACCCTGTTTATATTTGTTGTAAAAGTTAAGGCTATATAGTTATTTGTCTCCTGTTTGTTTAGGAGGTATATGAAATGAACTAGTCAATCCCCAAACCCAAAAATGTTATACCTAAAAGGCATTGCATAAGAACCGTAAAGGAGTGATTATGACTCTTTGCAGAGTCGGAAAAGCAATGCTTGAGCCTACTGAACTTCTGAAAGGACCTTTATAACAAAACCCAGCACAGCCTTGCCTGTTGCTCTGTTTGGAACACAAGATCTCCTAGTGACACTGTCACAAACACATATTATCTGATACTATGATGCGAGCTTCACCAAAAATAACGTTTAGCATGTCTATTCACTGTCTCTCATATCTCAGCTACTAGGATGGAAAAGTCTCTCTTCTATCCTGGAGTTCAACATTTCCAAAATTCCTGACTGCTCAGAATAAATATTAATCTCTTTTGCCTCCTCCCCTCCCCTTTCTTTCTGCCTGGATCTAATAGCATGGTAGGAGATGTAGAAACTTAAGTCTATCTACTCAGTTTTCCTTGTACCAACATGACCCATTTATCATATCAAACTGTATAAGCAATATTTTTGCGCCTTAGAAGTTCCACGAGAACTGGCTGATGATGTTGTTGATTAAAGGATGAGTTTTATGGATTTATATTTATCTTGCTTGTTTAATCTTGCATGCTTCAAGAAGATGACAGAAATATATGAATTTAGAATTTCTACTAAATAAAATCTAACACCCCCTAAACACTAATGCAGCTATCTATAAAACCCCCTGAAATCTAGCTGAAATGTAAACTTAGTAATTTTTACAAACCTCAAAATACGAGACCTTTTAAACATCTTTTAGGAAGTCAATGAATCCAGTGATTATGCTCTAATCTTAAATCACAAGTACTACTTTAGACTCCCTATGGGGCTGTTCTGCTCTATATTTTACCAAGGCAGTTTCCAGTAGCTGTTAACTCTCCATGCCAGCCCGTGTGAGACCATTCCAGTTGCTGCTCATTTCCTTTAGTTATGCCAGGATGCAGGAGCACAGAGCTTAACATTTGAAGAGAAGCAGAGGCTGATTCCACTGCCAACAAGAAATTAAATGAAATCCGAACAGGCTAAATCCTGCTACTAGCAGCAGACATGTTTCCCATTTTCTTCAATGGAACTGTGAATATCTGTACTTTGTCTAGTACTTGCATTCATTATATTTGTAATCATAACTGTATATGCTGTAAATCTAAGGATATGCGTAGAGATGTTTCCTGGGAACTCAGAGATGGAAAATCACGTTTGCGTGAGTATACATGACTATCATACATGTCAGTTTGCAGATTTAGCTTTTTACTCAGTACTCACAGAGAACTTAAAAATAAATTTTATTCTAATCCTGTGTAAACAAGTCCCACTGAAAAATAATTAAGTTGTACCAACATAAAATTGGCATGAAAGATTAATCAAAAGCCAGTAATTTCTAATGTAGTTTTCCATTTCTCCTACTTCATCTTTTGCATCTACAAAATCACTGACAGTTTGCTATTCACCATAATAGATATGTCAGTATCCCTATTTCCACTTTTTTTTTAAAAGCAGTAATTTGAGAACAGGCAGATCTAGAAGACTTTGTGCCTTAAATTTACATTGTATACAACTCTGAAAAAAGAAATCCATTTGAGATGAAATGGAGAAGCAATGAAAGGAGGTAATGAAGGCAATAGAAAAAAATTGTAGTTTCTGCATCCAAAATTACTGTTTAGAACATATGCAAAACACTTTTTTTCCTTTTAAACCAGAGGTTTACTTAGCTGAAAGTGACACAACTAGCTTTGTTTTGTCCACCAAAATAATTTTCAGCAACATTATTTTAATTCTGAACATATCTTTAAGTCTTAAAAAAAAAAAGTGTTAAGGTTTTTAAATACCATGTAGAATCTAAATAGGAACAGTTCAGATGACTGTATTGTTTGTTTATGACTTTCTACAGCCAGATTCTTCACTGTAACCATACATCTAAATGGTTGAAGGGAAAATTAGTTATTCCCTTACCTATCCTTTTAAAATGAATGTGTTCCTTACTATGTCTTTCATTTCATATTTTCAACTTCCTTTAAAAGATACACTTACAAGTTTAGCTCAGTATGCTGGGACTACAATTTCCTAACTACACTCTTCAGTTATTAGTGATCATAATGACAGGTCACAGTTTTATAGCCATTCTGCTCAAAACTGACAAAGCCAGAATGAAACATTTTATGTACCTTCCTGTGAATTACAAACATGATGTGAAAAAGTAGTATCAAGTTCATAGATTAATATTTATCTATATATCACTCCTGGGACCATAACACTTCAGTTTTAGGCAACATATTATAGGAAGAAAATGAATACTGTATTCCATCTATTTTATGATAGCTTTACGTATATCTTGACAGATAATCAGGATGATTATTTTAATTTACACTGAATATGCAAATAGATCTGGCAATAACTACATTTGAAGTGTTCTGTGTTGTAATTAGAGCAGGGTGAAAACCACAACAAATTTGCTTTAATTATTTCCTCAAACTTAAAAATAAATGGGCCATATTCTGCACTCCTCCTTCACGCTGAATTGGATTTGCACCTTGCAATTCAGTTCCCCTTGGGTAACAGGCAGCAATAACTACATCAAGCAGGTCAGAGCACTTAATACACGTTCCCTCCAAGACATAAAATCTGGTCTCCATCATCTTTGGATTTAGGGAAGGAAATAGAGGACAGGAAAGAAAGATGTCCCTGCCCCTTTCCTTCTTTTTTTTTGTTTGTTTTGTTTTGTTTTCCTCACAGTCGGAGACAAACAATAGAGAATGGAGCTGTCAAGGCCTCAGTTGCTCCTTACTATTTTCCTCCAACTACCTGCCTACATAAGAAAAGAAGAACCACAGAAGAAGCTGCTTTTCTTCTTCCAGGATTCTACTGGGAGTAATGGAAGAAACCACAATGGGAAGAAACAGAGCTCCACATAGATCATTTACTGCCATCGCCAATCCTCATCATTTCTGGCTTAGTGTATGTCTGCTCTGCAAATGGTTCCACTGAAATGAACAGAACTATTAATGGCATAAGGTACTAAGCAGAGTCATTAGAAGATGATCAGTACTAAGTTGTTGCCTTCCTCCCCGAATTTGTCTTCATCCAGTGAAACCATGACCTCTTGTCTCAATCAGCAGAAAGAGCACCTGAGCACTCCTCACCACTTCACTACAAAGTTCACAGAAGGTAGATTAAACTATGTTGGTTGATTTTGCACAGAAACATATCAAGAACACTAATAAGATCCATTATGCTGGCTGTGTTGTGAAGATACTAATCACCCCCGAGAGAGTACAAACACTGTAAATCTCCATGGCAGTTTGTGCAATAATCATTAGACCATGGCTTAAGGGAACAGTTGCAGACTCTGGCCCTGTTGTTATTATTTGTGAAACCGAAATTCATTTAAAATCATTCTCCAGCAGAGTTAGCTTGCTGGAATTATACATGAAATAGAGACTCTCTTGACCTGAAAAAAAGATTTTGTCCCCTTCTACAGAAATGTCATGCATGCTTCAACAAAATATAACTTATCTCATCCTACACAGCTGGTGCCGTGAACATAATGACTGAGAGGCTGTGAATTCCTTAATCACACTGATGAGCAGGTACTTGGGCTCTGCACTGGGACACAGATCAAAATTGCAGATAAGTTAGGCCTGATCTTGCTAATCGCTATGCCTGTAAGTAGCCTTCCCAAAGTCGCAATCAAGCTTGGGAAGATAAAATAATAGGGCCAAGCATGAGACTTCTTAAATATTGAATGTGTGTACAGTGTGATCTGATCACAGACGTTTATGTGCAGTTAAAAAAAAAGTTGTATTTGCTGAACACTGTTTTTGCTGCGACTTCTTCATCCAGACAGTTATCTATGTTGTTCTCACAGTAATCCAGAGAAATAAAATGTCTATTCACTAAACTGGAGTTGAACTAGCAACCAGCAGTGTCCTGGGACAGCTCCTGTCTCTGCATATTGCCAAGGAGAGTTCCATGAATAAGCTTTGTTTCAAGAGCTATCTTGAACGTTGAGGTAATTAACTATTGCAGCAGCTAGTGTGCGACCCAAAACCTTGACTGTATGGAAAGGAAACAAAAAAAACCAAAACAAAATAATTGAAAGCAAACACCCATAAACTAAGTTTGTTTGGGGTTTTTTTGGTTTTTGTTTTTTTTAAAGAAAGAGTCTTGCTCTGAAAAGGGAGAGAGAATTTAACTGAATTTTGAGTATTCAAAAATACAGAGAAACACAACAACATATAGACAGATTAGAAAAACATGTTAATCTCCATTAGCATTTAGAACCTACCCAAATCTATAGATTTATGACTACTATTAATAATTTATTTCTTAAACTCTGTTTTCAGACTTTTTAACCTTCTTCTAAAGATTATACACCAAAGGAGAACACTTCTGTGATAACTTACTTTCTATTAGATTTGTTTTTAAAAGTATATTCATAAAAATATAATTTAATTCAAGTTATTTATAAGTACACATATTCACTTTTGAAACAAGTCTTTGTATCCACATCTAAATGAAAGAAAAGTAACTCTAACAGACTAAAACAAAAACCATAATATTTTTTCTTTTTTGGGGACTCCTTTGTCATTTAGGACTCTAGTTCTAGATCTGATTGATGAATCTGAAGCAGAAAGTTACCATTGTGTTATCTATTCATCTTCACTTCGACACAGATTCTTAAACTCCATATAACTACTTGTATTTATTATGATCTACCTACTATCTATAGAGCTCTCATAGAAGTGCCCTCACCACAGAGGGCTACTCTGTTGACGGCAGGTTGTCTCCGGTTTCCACCTGCTATACTGTATTAAAATAGATAAGAGAGTATTAAATACATCAGCAACACTACTTAGTGTAATTGCCGTGGGGATGTTATTCCATCATTACCGAGACATACCACAGTGCAGAAGATAACCCTAGGATGCAGCGTATGCCAGGAAACTGGTTTTGACATATTCCGTCACTGAAGCTAAGCCTGGCAAAAACTAGACTACAAACAACAATAAGAACAGTAAGTAACAAGTGTCCCCTGAACCACTTTGCATAAGCTTGAACTAATTCCATATATTGCTTGAATTTTGTTGTTGGTTTCATCCCAGAGACTGTGACTGTAGAAGGGAAGTATTCTTCAAAATAGAGTTTTCATTTTGAATGGTTTAAAACTAGACACAGTTTTTTAAACTTTTTCATAAAAGCCCTAAAAAAATGTGGTTTAAATCTCCAAAATTTTTTTTTGTTGTTTCTTTTAATTCTGTTAAACTCCCCAAATTAGAGAATCCATTATTGACGCAGCCTCATTTTCATTTTTCATACAAATTCCTTTATACAAAATTAAGTTATGAAATGCACGTACATATTTATACATACATACACAATAAAGATCCAATCATCAGATTTTGATCTTGGTCAAAGCAATACAAATCCTGAGTAACTCGCAAACAAAGATTATTGCATTAAATAATATGAAAAAGTTTAAAAAAAAATCAGGCAGCTGCATTAAAAGAACCGTCTTTTTTGTGGGGTAAAAAATAGAATCTCAACCACCACGCAAGTCCTATCTAACATATTCTCATTGAAATAACGGAAAGCAATATCACTGTTACAAAGGTCCACATTTCAAAAAACAAAGGTAGATAAATTGCGTAGACATAATCTAGTAAACCAAAAGCTTGGGCCACATTTAGGAGAGAAAAAAAGAATTCTCATTCCCTAATGCAATGTCTTTCCTTTTCCACTCAAGTAGAAATTAAAGAAAAACAGACAAATCAAAAAGACACAAGATTTTGACATACAATACCTGTCAAGTTTGTGCTTAAGTCCTTTCCTAAATCAAGGCTTAAAGTAAGCAATTTAAGCACAATAAACGTGATTTTTCATCCCTAAGATGTCCTCTTTCCCTTGGGATCTGAAATACATGCAGAAACCCATTCTAAACCTCCCTACAGACAGACAAGTGGGAAGATGCTTGGTGTGACAATAAAGCAGAACAAAAAGAAAAACAACTTTGTGAGAGAAGTCAGTGCTGATAATAATGCCACTTATCAAAGGAACCAAATCACTGAGCAGAGTTTGAAAACCAGCAATTGGGACACAGAGTATAGGCAAAGGGTATGTGGTCTGACAAAATAATCAAAGACCCACATAGTTTTCTAAAAATGCAGGATTTTCCAAGGTTTTCAATGCAATCAGTTCCAGATTATTTTTTCCTGCATTTACCACACATAGCACTGTCTGGCAGAGAAATATCGCTATATTCAAAATCAACATGTATATCTGGATATATTATTTACTGCATCTTTTAGAAACTCTTAGAAGGGCAATTTTGCTTTATTGCTAGTTCTTGTTACTCCTTTCAGCACTGAAAAACTCTTAATAAATATAATATCTTTGTAATGTTTTTTCTACGCTATAATTAAGCTAAATGCATAATCTGACTGTCCAGGGAAGTAGAAGGTGCATGGTGTTGCTTGAATTTCCGAAAGCATGTCTGTCTTACCACATATAAAGACACACATGACAATAAACAGGAATGATCATGTAGTGATAAACAACTGGAGCATTTGGAGCCCTGCATATCATTAAAGTAAAAGTTATGTCACGATCCTGGTTTTCAGCAGTAGTATACCATAAATTAGACATGGCATAATGTAACTGCAGTTGATTGAGTAAAAGCATAATACATGCCTCCTTAATGACATGCATGCTGCAAGATATTTAAACATTTTTTTCTTCTCTACTAAAATCAATTTTCTGCATGCCATTTAACAGGGCTGAAAGACTCTAAGACATGTTCCTATCTGATATTTAGGAAAACTTGACTCTCAGCTTTGTGAGAGACTTTCAGCTTTATTTTCTGGGATCTTTTTTTGACTATAGCATAATACGCCTTTCCAACTGCATTATTCCTAGTTAAAAATTAAAAAATAAAATTAAGACATGAAATGGCACGTCAAAAAGGGGAAAATGGCATTATAAATATGCGACAGTACGTGTAGATTTAATCATAGTAAAAGTTAGACACAAAGAGCAATGCACACTAAAAATAGGCATGTAGTCACAGCAGTTCATGTACTTCATTATCTCTACCTTTTCTTCTGTCCATTATTTTTTCCTTAATTCTACAGCATCTATTCTAGACACTTTGCCTTATTTTCTGCTGCCTGTGTTGTTTATAATAGTTTGTCACACACATTTCTGTATGTGCCTCTAGTTTGCTTTGTTTTAAATTATGTATTGTTTAAAACAAAAATGCAAACATGAAGATAAACTATTGAAACTATCAATCAGGGAGAACTCATTACAGTCTACAGAATTTCAGAAGTGAATGGAATATAATATCACTGGAAGAGATAACAGGCAAAGGGATTTTTTTTCATTAAGAAGTTCTCCATATAAAATATACTCAAGAAATTTAAATAGCTAGTGACAAAGAAGTACTCAGGATTCACATTCACAAAAGAAAATTAAAATTATCTTCTATCATAAATCAATAACAATAAGAAACAATTAACTTGCATTTTCAATCAATATTTGAGCAGAATGATTCTTTTCAAATGCTACTTTTTACATTTTGATATGTGTATCATCTGGCAACAACACACCCAAAAAAGTTATCATAGAATATTGCACAAAGCACTGCTAGTCAGCAGTACAATCTTCAGAAGTGGGATATATATCAGTTCTTTCCGTAAGCTGATTTACTAGCAGAATAGCTATATTCTCACCTAGCACCTCAATAGATTGAAACAACTATAATTCTGGTCTACATTTACAGCTAACAATGCCTGAGAATACTCTTTTGTTTCTGTGTATTAAACTTCCATTTTGTCTCCTCACTACATCAGTGTGTAGGTGTTGCAAAGGTGGGAATAATTTTCCCAAATTTTTGTTGCGTATGTTTATCAATGTTTCAAAAGGTTACCTTGCAAGTTATGCATGCTCATTCATGTCACAGACATGCATTATTTATGAAATGTCTGTATAATGATAGATTATTTATACTCTGATATTTATGGCACATCCTGATCTGAAAGTCTGTATGAAATTGCCCAAGAAACAGCAAAAATAGCAACACTTAACATGAAAGCCTGATATTAAAAATGGATGGCAAACAAGGCTTATAGTATTAAGTGTTTTAAAAAAAAAAAAATGGTATTTTCTTCTACTGCCTTGCAAATAGAAATCTGACTTTAAGGTTCACCATTCAGGGTTTAATGTGTATTTTTCTGGCTGCACATGGGCATAGGAGTTTTCGAAATATTTCTGTCTGAACAATAAGCTATTGCTGAGCTGCAGTGTCCTGTGGATACTTACGCTTCCTCATAGGGTTTAAAGGTTAAGATTTAAATAAATGTGAACTTCTGAAATTTATCCCCATGAAATAATTATTTCCTTTACAATTCAAAAAGATTTTTTTCTTGGTAAGAATACATAAAAGCTTATTTTTATGTGTTTCAAAGACCATTTTGGTGAAATCTTAATGTATTAAGCCAAAGTTTTCCAGTGCCACCATTCACATGATTTATACACAACCACATGAAGAGTGGTCTTGGACAAACTCGCATAGTTTAAGAGAAGGGAAGAGCCTAAGCCCCAGCCCATGATGTGTTGGGAGTCAGCAGGGTCAAGTATGCACCTTTATTAGCAGGTAATTAATTAAGTTCTTCCTAGGTAAGAATAATGGATGTCGTAACTGAACAACAGCTGGACTGACAGCTAGCTGTGCAGGTAGAAAGCATGTGGGTCACAGAAGGCAGCATTTGTAATCTTATTCTTCACTGCCCATGTACACACCCAGCCTCTGTGCAAAAGTGATCCATACATATGGAAGGAGATGCTGAATAGTACGAGATAGATGTAAAAAAAGAAAATACTTTCAGAATTCAAGGAAAGGAAGAAAAAGGAAAATTAGTATTCCAGGGAGAGACCTCCCAATAGGTCCATCAAGGTAAGATTTCTTTACATTGAGTTTCTGAAAGAGTAGCAAGTATGCATTTTCAGTTTAAGCCTTGACAGCCTTTAGCAAATAAAAGGCTCTGGTCTTCCATCTATTTATTTCACTGATCTATCCTGTCTATCCATCACTGACTCCTACAAAGGTAGCGTGGAGCATTCACACTAAGAAAGATTGTAGCTGCCTATATGGGGTAGAAAAAGAAAACATAAGTCGTGCAACTTTATAAGTTCAATGAAGTAGCTAGAAGAAAAAAAAAGAATCCCTCAGTGAAAAGATAGTTTGTTTCTTTTTGTGATGTTTTAAAAAGTTACTTGGCATTCAGAAAGAATGGATAAATCCTACTGGGAAAAATGTACAATCAGACAATAAGAGAGTATTTGAGGCACAAAACGATAAGAGGTAACAGTAACACCACGGATAAAATTTGAAAAGAACATGGAAATAAACCCTTTTCTACAACCTGATTCTGTTTCAACTAATTTGGCAATGATAACTGGAGATTATGTGGTCACAGTAGAAACCATAAATCTCAAAACACAACTGACATTGTAACTGAGAAACCCAAAAATTTCTGTTTAGCTGAAGTTGTAAAAACAATATTATATCTTCATTACTGCTCTGTGGATGACGTATAGCAACAGCTGTATGGGCACAGATTTGCAGTCAGTACTATTTCAGAAATCACTGGAACTTAGCACAACCTTACTGCTCTGCTAAACAGAGATGGGGCTTGAGGCTTATAAACAATTTTCTCATATTACGTTGGTGACATTGGCCACTCACTCCAAGAGAGAGCTTGGAAAGCTTAGGTTTAATCAGGGTATAAAGGACTTTATATTTTTTAAAGTTTTGACAGTTTAATTGAAATCTCTTTTTGAAAAAATATTCATTCACAGCAGTAACCAAGAGCTAAAAAATTGTCTCACTTCTTTTCTATGTAAATAATAGCAGTGCTAATGGATTTGGGAAAGAAATAATTTCTTAGTAATAAGGAAGAACAGCTCAAGTTTTGCAGGGAATTGTACATCTTCAAAATGTTTTAAAAGCATTAAATATTCTTCAGAGCTCCCTTGCAAGTTGGGTGTACATGGTGTCTCACTTTAAGGATGGAGGAAAATTGAAATAGGAAATTTTATTAATTATTCAGCCTTATAACAATAACTGCCCAAAGAGCCAGAATGAAGATATAACTTAGATCGTCCAACCTGCTAGCCTTTTACTCAAACTCAGAACGACTAGACATCTGAATTTCCCCTCAGATTTGTCTTTTTATCACACCCAGGCTTCTTACCTGGGAAGAATTTCCACATTTCCCATATTTGTCCACAATACATAGCCCATGGACTTACTTCTGAAGAAGCAGATGGCTAGCAGGACCATGGGACATACAGAAATCATGGATAAAGTCTTTACTGATAGATAGACCATTAACACAACATTTGAATCACCACCTTCAGAAAACATGAAGTCTCCTGTGCATATTACTCCAGTCTCACTGGACTTAACTTGATACGCTGCTAGAGGACGTCACGTGCAGTCATGACAATGCTTCCTGCCATTCAAGGCCTGGTGAGCACCTGCTGTACCAGGTCTCCATGCCCACCGTCTCCCTTGCAGACTGTACAGACACAGCAAGTCACCTTGGTTGGTGCAATGCATCCAGGGCATGTGAAACACACTACAGACACCATAGAGTGCTCACACATAAAGGTTTTGTCTAAATTAAAGGACATATAGGAGACCTGTTCCGACCACACCTGAGTCTTTATTGCAAACTCATTAACAGACATGATATAAGTTAATTTGAAGTAATAACAACATTACAAAACACAGACATCCAATACTTCCTATGAACCTACTGGCCATGTACTTTCACAGTATGAAATGAAACACCTGCGCAGCTGCAAGCAGTATCAAGAGATATGAGGATGACATTCCCATGGAAAATATTCTAGCCATGAAAGATCTGATCTGGGGAGCTACATTTTAAGCTCTCTTACCTTTTTGAAGGCTGGGCTTGCAAGTTCCTGAGAAACAGTGATGGAGAGCGTGCAGCAACAAGCAGGTGGTATTTCAAACCTGACAGGGCTCACTCTGAAAAGGCATACTCTTTGGTGGGTGCTCAGTACTCCTTCTGTCTTTGTCAGAAAAGAGGTTTCTTTCCTGAGTAATACTATGTGAAGCATTGTTACAGGGCTGCTCTGTTCCACTGTAATCTCCCAACAGCCTGTGGGATTACGAACTAACATGAGGTAAATGGTAAACAACAACCCAATCGCTCCTGACCCACTTACGTTTCCTTGTAACCTACGGTGTGCAGCTTCCTGTGTTCATCTGTCTCTACATCTATTCTATTTAACAATCTCTGCTTTGAAAGACGAGGGTAATAGTGGGGTTTTAATTTTCAATTCAGCTTCAATTCAGCTTGAACTGAATCAAGTTCAGACCTAGCGTAAAATCAGTGCAACCCTGTGTAATACTGTCCCTTTTTAATTCAGCCAACAGCTTTCAATACATTGTTCTGCAGATGTAAACTTCTGGTGATGATAAATAATAAGCAGAAGATTTAAGTTCAAATATCAATAACATCATGGTTTGTCTGAAATAGCATGTTATCTTTGAACCATTTTCAAATTACATCACTGCAGCAGTTGGAACTTGCTGTAACATTGAGACAGAGAGATGGATAGAATATTTAAAAGAAAAATAGAATCAATATTCTTCAATGACTTAACTTCACAACTACCCTCCTGTATGGCCATTTAGTCACAGGGAGAAAAGACCACTTACGCTTCCTTTTCTACCATCAAACTTCAGGCATTTATTCCTTACTTCCCTGTTCTAATCATTGGAGAGAAGGACACTTCAGAAGGCAAACACACCATCTGAAGCTGCCTATCCCTTTCCCATGTCCAGTAATCCATTTAGGAAGTGTGTTTATAACAAAGACACCGAAACACTTATTCCTCCAGAAGTTTCAAATTTTAATTTAAAATTGACTTCACTCTTTAAACGTATCTGAAAATTACAGGTGAATATTCACAAGAATGAAGTTACTTGTAAGAAGTAATGCACTACAAGTTATAAATAGCATGCTGACTCAGAGATGGATGATTATGTATAAACTTATTTTGTACCTGTGTTTTCAGAACTGTCAGGAGGGCTTGTTCCTTAGTACCCAATTTCCACATGTGGAAGTATAAATACAGGCCAAGCCATCCAAATTCTCCTAATTTTACTACCTATTAATAAAGCTCTGACACTATAATCATTGATTCTGAAAGAAAAATTGAAACCCGCATCCTTATAACAAATATTTTTGTGATGCTGATTTTTATGTGATAAATGTGTGATATAACTACATGGCTTTTCCTAACAGTGAATAAAACTATTTTAAAATACTTAATGGTATACAAGGTGGTTCACTTTATGTGGAAACTACTTTGATAGTGCTATTAACATTGTGTAGAACAACAGAGACCATAGTAAGTACATGATGTTTGACACTGCATGCCAGATAATGTTGCTATTTTAAGACGAAATGGTTTTCTTGGGAATAACTCAAAGACTACATGATTGATTAGAACTATCTTGCAATGTGCAATTCATTGGTCATTAGATTAGTAGTTATTTTAGAATTAAAAAAAATAAAAGCAGGAACCAGATTGTGATCCCTTAACTAAACCAGTTAAGTGCATAATTTTAGTCAAAAAGTAAACTTTATTCGGCAATACTAAAGGCATTAAATAACTGAACATATAGTCCAATCATGGTTTAATTATCACAAAATACAGTATGTGCACATTAAGACTGCTACCTATATCAACATGTACTTTAAAAAGCCCTCCTCATACCCAGATGGGTCAAATCTACAAATGCAAATTCAGCTCCTTTCTCAAGTGTCACAGCTATCCCCAGCGGCTTCATTTTGTGTGCTAATATATGATTTAGCAGAAACTGCGTAGAAATGGATGTTGCTAGATAACTCCTTTAAGTGTCATTTATTTCTAAACTGTTTCAAGCAAATAATTTATTCCAGTTAACTGAGGCAGTAATTTCTGTTGACGAAATTAGCTCAAGTTCCATCTGCTTCAGGCCAATACATGAAAAAAAATGCAAGACAAAACATCAAGCGACCTTGCTTTTGACCACTCTATTTTGCTCTCTGCATCAGTCCTTTTAAGAGAAAGAGGTGTTATTCTGACATTGTTATATGAGATCCTTCCATAAAAACAGAAAAAACATAACTCTCAAACATAATTCGTCCCACTATTTCCAGATGTGAGATGTTTCAGAGGAGCTATTAAGGGATTCTCATCATAAGTTTTATGCAGTTATGAAGGGTAGTTATATGGTCTGTTTTAGACCTCTAATTAAAGTGCATCCAAGAAGCACTAAAGATTAGGAATGCAAGATTCCCTCTGCAGTCAAAAGAGAGAAAAGCAATTTCCTCTACTCCATTCTGTAAATAACTTAAACCGGTTAAAGAAAAAACAGAAGATAGTGCCGAGTTCACCATGCCTTTCAGCCCTTCTTTCATCAGGAAAGGGAATCAAGTGAATCACTCAAAAAACCCAACCCCAACTATCCAATGGACACAAAGCCCATCTTCAGTCCTTCTATTCACATTTGTGAGAGGGGCACTGAATGCGAAAATTGTTAGCTAAAAGGGAGGAAGGCAGTTCTAAGATAAGGCCCATACCTAAAACAGCAAGAAGGACAACTAGCATATATGACTACTATACATCTTCTCAGCATTTCAACTGATTAATTTCTTCACTCGCAGCATCAGATTCAGAATTACTGTATCAAGTGTTTCTTTTAGGATACTGAAGACAGATATGTCCGAACAGATATGTCTGAACTCAGAAAGTGTCAGTGCAGAGTCAGTTAAGTGTCTGTTTCAGACTGTTATGAAGGGAGGTACTTAAACTGCTGTGGATTGCCCATGCTTGCTAAATCTCTCAAGAGAGTTTTAATCTTTTGCTGCTTTTTTGTAACAAAGTTTAAGTTAATGTGTTCCCCATGCACATCTGATTTCCCCCCATCTTTTCCCTTCTCAACACTAAAACCCCTACCTTTTTTCAGCAATATTTGACAAGAGAGAAGAGGTCTGAAGGGTGCTAAGATGCTATAAGCTTCATAAAACAGCAAGGACAGAAATTATTCATGCCCTGTTTTCAAAGCTTCAGTGTCAGCTTGACTTTATTGGATTTCAGAAAATTCATATAGGAGGCTCGACTGAAAGAGGAAACAAGGCTTCATTGGTTCTGTAGCACACAAAATCACTTGTTCCCCCTTTCACATATTTGCAAAAGCTGAAGAGATTTTTGTATCTGATACTGTAACAAGTTTTAAATGTTAGACTTTTAGCATTTTGTGAAATTAAGCAACAAAAAAAATTAAAAAAATTATACAAAGAAACTTTCCAGATACCCCTTTGATTTAATACCATGATCACAGCTTATTAAAAGTAACCAGTTCAGGGCTAGGGTCTAAAGCTTCACATTTCTTATTACTGAGTTTATGTTCCAGCTATGGTGAAGAACTCGGGCTAGTGCTGTAGCTCCCATGAGACACCTATGAAACCTGTGTATTATTCATGGAAATAAAACGTCTCAGTACTTCAGCAGTTAGCCTGGTAAACAAGTAAGAAACTGTATGTCCCCACACTTCGAGGACAGCAGCTCTCATACTAAGCAAATTGAATTTTCCCACTGATCTGAGCTGAGCTAAGAACTGTCTTCAAAGAAAGGCAGGTTGGGCTCTGGATGCCTAGTGTGAGTAGAGGGAACCACAAAAGATACTACCTTGAAGGAACAAATTAAATAAGTGTATATGGCTAAAGTGCTAGGAGGTTCTGGTCTTGATGATTTAGAAAACGGGAAGATGCACCATGACACCTTAGTGTATTAATAGTAGTTATATTTTTGTTTTCAGTAGAGTGAAAACAAAATCAGTTGTGCCTCAAAAAATGGAGTCAATACCAGTAAAAGACACTACTGACTCCTCATGTTCTCCTGATGCTTCACAAAGTGTGCTACAACAAAACAGAGCAATCCTGAAGTTATGAAATAACAAATGTGTCAATGGGATAAAATATAGAAATTAATTATGGCCACATTTTTATTGGTGTTAAGCATGTTTGTGTTCTCTTTTTAGTTTTGGGTTTTCTTTCTAAACGTTTATGTCATTTTCTTTTTACTTTTGGTCTCAAATCTGCATTATTAGAAGAACTTTTTGGAAAGTAGAAAGTACATTTTTATAGGAATATTTTTTCCTCCTGGATATTTCAAACAATATTTATATGAAAAGTTTTTTGCTGACTGAGCATTAATGTTAGTGAAAGATACGCGTTGCAAGCAAAGATAGAATACCTCTTCATAGTCATGCTGTTTCATCATAGTGTAGGTTGTTAGAAATCCCTTATCGTGAAAAATCCTCTCCATTTCTTCAAAGTCTGTCACTAAGAACATTCCAAGATTAGAAAGAGAGATATTTTCTGTTTCTAATACATGATGAGTTTCTGTGACCTAGACTATCTAGTTCTGCGCTTTGTTCCTTCAGGTTTGTCACCAGTGTAGTTTAAGCTAAGTTTAACATTTTCTGCTAGCCTGGTCTTGTTAAGATATCTTCTTATAAGGGTAATTTTGAAAATACTGGGTAAGGATGGAAACACACTTCTTGTGTACAATCATCCATTCATATAAAGTAACTATCCTACACAAAGAATTAAAGGTGTGAAATATATCCCTTCCATGGCAAGAATGGGATAGATATGGTGCAAGGGTGGCTTTTGGTTGTGGAATTCTCATAACTGTAACTCTGGTAGTAGTTTCCACTTGTGGAAATAAGATACATCCCCTCATTCATCTAACTTCTCTATATCTCTTCTGTTACAATTATCAAGTCTTCTACCACTATACCTGAGCAACTGTGCTAAAAAGATGCTTCTAGAGATCCTGAAACTTTTGATCATCATGACATTTCCTAAGTAACAAAGTACAAAAGGCTTCTGAAAAATCACTTTGTAAGCTTAAAACCTGATAAAATTGCAGAGTTGATCCAAAATTTCACATAATTGAAAACTAAACATAGATATTTTGGTTCAGAACCACAGGAGTTTTTTGGGTTTGTTTTCCATAGTAACATCATATGCTTGATTATAAGTGCAAGTATAAATTCATTCAGGAAGCATTGGGAATTTAACAACAATAACAAACATAGCTTAGTGTGGAGTAGCAGTAGGGGCAGAAAGAAATAGAATTTCTATGGATACAAT
This sequence comes from Pluvialis apricaria, assembly GCA_017639485.1. Classification (NCBI taxonomy): domain Eukaryota; kingdom Metazoa; phylum Chordata; class Aves; order Charadriiformes; family Charadriidae; genus Pluvialis; species Pluvialis apricaria. The sequence continues at coordinate 41,846,245 of CM030008.1, read as the reverse complement.
TGGTTTTATTTCTTGGGATTATTTTACCATCGCGATAATACAGCGAACAGCTCTTGCCTCATAATCCCAGCACACAGGCCTGAATATCACACAATGCCATACCTCAGACAGTTTCCTGTCAGGTGCCCACATTGTAGATGTAGCTGCCAGCCCTGATATTTGATCTGCTAATCACGTACTAATCTGGCACACGGGTTCCTGGAACAAGAGAGGCATCGGCGCTTCCCTGCAGCAGAACAGCATGTCATGCAGTTGGACCGAGTCTGGCTGGAGAGCATTTCCCATTTTGCATCCTCAGCCCGAGAGATATTCCATATCACGTGGCCCAGGATGGCATTGTCTCTTATACCAAAGAAGCTGACTGGTGAGGTCTGTGAAACACCAAATATTTGGGTTTGGTTTTGTTCCCCCCTCCCCCACCCCACAGCCAAGCTACCAGAACACTCACTGCAGTGTTTTACTGCCACAAACTTTGCTTGCCAAGCCTGAGAAGCTATCAAGAAGCACTTGCTTTCAAAAGCAAACTATTCTGTCATTATATTTAGTTTATTGTGCCATTCACAAATTCTCCCTGGAAGCCACGAATTAACCGTGATAAATGAACACCAAAACATTCAAGTGCTATGCAAACTGCTACAATACTCTGAGCTTTAAAACAGATGAAATAAAATCACTGTGCTCTGCGTAGCAATATGTTAAAGTTTAATGGCTAGGAAAAGAGCAACTATCCAACTATGAAACACCATTACAAAGATTCTTTCTCACTAACTTCACTTCAGAAAAATATTTTCATTAGAATAATTACAATGTACATTTAAATTAAACATGATCAATTTTATGTACTTCTGAGCACCAAAAAAGGTTAGGAGACACCATCTTCATGCTATAAATACAAAAAACTGTTTCTCTCCCTTCATTCTCACTTGTCTTAGAAAGTCATACCAACACAGAACAGAGTGAATAAAGGTGGCAGAAAGTGTCTCATAACCTTTAATTGTACCCCTGGAAGTATTTTTTTCAATGACACTTCATATAAAATGACATATCAACCACATCAGGCTGGGGAAAAAAAACTACTGTAACTCCCCCAATTAATTCTAACCTCTTAGCTTCACTTGCAATTATTTCACTCATCTCCCAAAACTCAGCTTATTAAGATATATCCATCACAGAGTAGGTCATACAGTAGTTCTGTTGTTGGGCTTTCTGGCCTTTGTCCGTCTTCCTTTCAGCAGGAAGACCCTGCCTACAAAGAATACATAAGAGGGAAACGTGTTTTAAAAAGCAGAATAAGGGTAAAATGTGAATGAATTATTATAGTTCCAGGTTATTTATTTGTTTAGGTCCCTGAACTTGGTCTCCTGCTATTCACTTGTTACTTGTGACACTGTCAGTTGTACAATTTACCTATACTTTGCACCCACTTAATGATGCATATAGTGGCTGTTTTTTCTTTTCTCCCTCTGTTGTCTGCATTGGAAGAAATCTTTTCCTTGTCTCGTGATTTCTGTGAGTGATCATACCTATATATATAAAGTTCTTACCTCAGCTATTTGTTCTATTTCAGGTGAGATTGATACCATATCAGATTATGATTATTTATGCTTAAAAAACAAACCCACAAAAAAGACAGCAGAAATTAGTAATGTTAAAGTTATTCACCACAAAAGCCACAAACAGAAGGCTTGCAGCTGCCCTGACAGTTCAAGTAATCATTCCCAGAGATGCTCTTCAGCAGAAAAATGAATAAATGAACTGTTTCTTCTTAATAAAATATGCTTTCTTCTGTAATTAAAGCAGGTTATTACCTGCATCTATGTTTCTGTGTTTATAAAGATACCTGAAATAAAGTGTTGAAAGGTCCAGATAGATAATTGCTTTTTTGAAGATACTGTTGGAGTCAAAAGGAAGTGCATCTCTGATACATAATTATTTTGCTTAGTTAGAACAAAAGCATGGGAAAGAGAGCAATTTGGATAGCTCCAACTGGAGGCAGGCAGCAAAGTCTCTGTGCGCTTCACCAAGAGTTACTGCTTCCACTGTCTGCTTTGGTTATTAGCACTGAGTTGCAATTGGAACCAAAACCTCAGGTCCCCATCTGCATCCTGCTCACATCAGTGTGAAAACAGCTCCACAGCTGCCTGTTTTATTTGTATAAGAATTATGACTAATGAGTTTAAATGTCTGCAGTGATTTCCACCTGTCCGTCCTGACTCTTGCTGACGGCTGTCTCTGCTGCAGGGATTGATCAGCTGCCTGGGGAAGCAGCCCTGAATTGCTGTCCTTCACCACCCCTCACGTGGAGTTAAGCTGGGACTGTTCACTGCCAGGATGCAATCTGTAGCTGCTGAGCAGCGGTTTGGTCAGGTCCGATCCACCCTGATGGTAGGAGTGGGGAAGTTCTGGGAGAGGGGCAGGACAGACAGCAAACATGAGAACCGCAGCAGATTTTCACGCATACTGTAAGCAATTTTATGAACAATAAGATCATGTGCTATCCAGTCATTCACACATAAAAAAAACTAAAATCAGTTAAACCAAAAGAAAAAAACCAAAAAAAAACCCCTGGTTCCTCATTCCCTTTACAGAAGTAGTCATTTATAAAGGTAGCCATTTATAAAAAAAGTGAAGTTAAAAAAAATAAAAAAAAACCAACAAAACAAACCCAGCAAGTTGCCATAGTCAATTCTTACTGCTCTTTTTCATCAGGTCAGCTACCTAACTCACTTTTAGTTGCTTCCTTCCCCCATATCAACCAGCTAGAAGTGACAATATGATGAAATGAAGACTTTAATTCATTGGTTTTAGTGGCTAAACATTCACCAAGAAGATAATGAAGACACGTTGGCCTATGACACCCATGACTGTCAGATGGCTTTCCACCAAGTGCTGGGTAGGACCACAGGTAATTTGTTCTCAGAGAAGAGACAAGACAGTGCTTTTAATCCTCTCGCGACTATGCTCATTCATGGTAACATTTCCCTGGCTATATTCTGCACCAAAGTGAAGTTTCCCACAGTGCTACTGCCATTTAGTTCATTCCAAAGCACTACCTGCTGCTCACTCAGCAATCCCATCAGTCAATCACTGCTTCTTCGCAGCTGCTCCCTCCTTTTCTTTCTTGGCTAAAGATTTCCTGTACGTTTTACCACATAAGACTATCACTTCCCTCTGAAAATCAATCACCACTTCAGTTCATACTGTAAATAAAACTTAAAAAATCAATTTTGTATTTAAGCTCACTTATAATCTATTTATCTTAAGGCTTTTAATACATCTTAAAGGAGAACACCCTGCTTTTTCAAAATTCATGTCACTTATGGCTACTGGCTGCAGATACAAAAATGAGTTAACAAATAATTATCTGTAATTACTAATGAATTTGAAGAAAAAAAAATCACAGGTTCAAAGAGCTAAAAATGACAAGCTGTTATAGGAATGTCAAAGCTATTGGAAATAGTTGGGTGCAAACCTTGCACCCTCCCAGAAGAAGATCTGGAAGTAGGCTTTGACCAGCACAATGTTTAACACACCTGTAAGTATGGAAAAGATGAATCCTCTGTCTTTTGTCTCGTACTGCACTACAGTGAGTTCACATAACTGGTGTGCGGTAGCCAAGCCTACCACTTTTTTACTCAGACAAGGACTCAATGTAGTACGATGCAAGAGCCATCGTCTGCCTAGTTCCAGGCAAAAATTTGTTGATAACAGATCCGTGGAGCGTGCTGTGCTCTAACCAGTCTCGGGTGCATACTCTGCAAGGCAGTAGCAGCAGAGCTGCTCTTCTGATGAGTTCTAAGAATCTCATATAAGTCTACCTAAAAAAAAAAAAAAAAAAACAAAAAAAACCCCAAACAACACAACCACCAAAAAAAAGGTTTAGGTAAATATTCCTGTAAAAATACAAAAAAGTAATACAGAGATTCAGGATGTCTAATGCATCCTGCTTTATTTCCAACACAAACAGATCTTGAGCATGGCTAAGAAGATAACTTGGTCATACTGTATTGTAGCACAGCTCTGCTGTGTTTTAAAAACACAAATACTAATTTACAGTAAGACTTTGAATAGCCTCTGAAATATAGTGTCTAACTGACCTCTTCTCTCAGCTTTTTCCTTCCACACTGTGACTGTTGCCCAGTCACTACACTACTAAAACAGTAACAACCTAAAGCTATTTTTTCCTCTGAAAACCAGTGATCCCATTAACTTTCATTGTTCTTGGCAAAGGTATAGCTCAACCTCTTCCATTAATATTTATTAACTATACTTTTCTACATTGAACTTCTAATTATTTAAATGCCTAAACACATGGTTCTATAACTACAGGTTTCACAAGGTGTGTGCTGCTTCTCGCTGTTCCAGAAGTGGAAAAGAGAAAATGTCAAGTTCAAACTCCTAGTCTCAAGATCTTTCAACTCAATAAAGAAACAATCCAGTTTAATAAGCACAATGACTGTCTTCCCTCACAAACCTAATCCATAAATTTAAAAGAAAGACATAGATTAAAATATAGTGTATTTTCATCTGTTTCATTAAAAAAGCAATCAACTTATTGCTGATATAGTGTGATTATTATTGATTTATTGAAGTTCTTTTACTCACTAAAGAAGATATTTGATCTTCTACAAGGTTTGTTTTTCTGACAAAAATATTTTCCTTTAAAACAATATAGTATTCTCATTATGTTTCTTATCATTGTTAATTCCAAAATGTGAGGAAAGGCACAATTTATGCAAAAACATACTCTTCTAACCACAGGAGATATCTGACATTTAGAAAAAAAAATAAATAAATCAAGCTATTTGTCTTAGGACAGTTTTGTCATTCTAAAAATCAAATAAGTGACAAAATGACCAGCTTAGAGTTCTCTTTCATGCATTTGGAATAAGATGTCTAGTCACGTATGATAACAAGATGTTGAGGGAGATAGAAGGCAAAAAGAAAAGGGCAGTAAAAAAAGCTGTAACAATGAGCTTCAGGTCCATACTATCCAGATTAATCTTTCTGTATTTTTATAGGTTCAAATGGAAGGAAAAACAAAGTAAAACTGGCAACTTTTAGGACTTTTAAGGGTTGAGAGTCCAGGCTGGAACCTGGACTCCTCGCAGTCATAAGTAATGCCTAGAGAAAGTGAATTCAGTGCTGGAAGCTGTTTTCTCTTCAAAAGGGAACAATTACAGCTTTCTATAATAATATCTCAAAACTGCCTACATCCCCCCCAGAGGTAATACATATAAATGCTAACAGTTAATTCCTTTACTGTAAGCAAGATCTCTTTCATTGTTTTTTTCTTCTTTATGGTAAAGTAAAAAAGTAATGATAAATTAAATGTCTTTATTAAAGAAAATTCAAGTTAGATTGCGTCACTATTGTTTTGCTTCCATTTTTTTTTGGCACAAGAAAGGTCTAACCCAGACTTGAAGCATGCATGTATTTACTTTTTTTTTTAATAGATCAGTAATAAAAGAGAATCATTTCGTGACAACAAATTCTCTTTTTTTCCTATTTATTGGATCTATGTATAATTTTATCCATTAAAAGTTGCATTAACTTCTTGTAATTATCTGTCAAATACTGTCAATTCTAAAGGAGGTAATTTCCTGATATTTAATGTTTTCTTCTTAAGGGTATATAAATTCATATTTCCTGAAACACAGACATAAGTTGTTTGCATTTCTATATTGTGTATGGTACTAAGGAAAAGCTTTCTTAGTGCATGACTATTTTTGGAATGCATTTACTAGAAAAAAAATAGGAAAAGCTAAGGTACTATTTGGAAAGGTCATTTAAGGTCCTAGACCAGACTCCTCATTTGTTTACCTAAATAAGATAATGATACAATTCCAATGAGCTCAGCAGGGTACATCTACAGTCACTCCAAGAAAGAGACAGACTTTAGTTCCAAAAATGTTAAAAGTTCTCACAGCAATTTGCAAAATTCTATAACACCATGGTAAAATTTGCACCTGAACACTTCTGTTCTCACTGAAGTCAAAACTTGTTTATAACAGGAATAAATTTCATACTCATTTCACTGAAAGCAGAGTGAAGCCAAAATTTTTTAAAAAATGGGTTTCAATTTCTTTCATTTTGACCAAAAACTTGACTTTACATGTTGCCACTTTGCCAGTACAAAATTCTGTGAAAAACCTGGATAGTAATGGCAGTTTTATTTTCAGTGCTTTTCCTAATTTCTCAAAGATGGACAAACTCAGCTATAGAATCAGTTACCTCCTTCATTCCACTTGAGAGGGAACGTGTTGGAAGTCTTTTAGGACAGTTCCCTTGGCTATCCTCATTACTGCTTACTTGCTCTCTTGCTTACACATAAGCGTGTTCCTACCAGAGTTCACTGATCTTCATAAAGAAGCAGTGCTGCTTTAATGATAAAATACAGCAGAATTATGAAGGCTATTCATATAATCTGCTAAAAATAATTAAACTGGCCATGAACTCTTAAAAATATTTTCTGCTGAAAAGCATCTCTTGAAGACCCAGGAACAACTGAGTCAACCTAGGTTTCTCTCAGGGGACCAGAAAGCTCTAGACCTAGTTTTGAGCAGCCACTGAAAATAGAACAGATGACTCGTGAGGAAAGGGAAAAAAAACACCCCAACAAAATAAAAGAACAACAACAAACAAACCACTCTTCCTTGAAAAGGGACAAGTCATTGCAACATCATAAGATAGCAGACCACATTTCTTAAAACAAGTCCTGCACCTAAGATCAACGGGGAAGACGAGATGCTTCTCTATAACACAATTGTCTTCGGCTGTCCTTGAAATGATTGACAGCCAAGCATTAAACTTTAGGGATGCTCAGAAGATATTTGATGTCAAGTTCAACGTTCAATATGCTAGTATTTTAAGAACAACACCTGTTCTAAAGCCTTTAAATACTATTATCAATCCCAGAAAACAGAAGGAACCAGAAGAACTTGGCAAGAGAAACTCTGAAAGAAGACTTTTCTCACTATTGAGGAAGTCTCTCTCCCATCTGCAGTTTGAGAATGCTTGCTTTGTTTCTTTATTCCTCCCCCCTTTCTTTTTTCTTTCCTTCATATTTATTTATTTTTAGATTGAGTGGGCAGGAAACAACATTACTTTGGAGCAGGCTGTTCCTTACATGCTCTTTGCTTCTAATCACTTTAACACAAGGTAAGGTAAGCTAGCTTGTGAAAATGCAGAACTACTGTAGCAATTGCCCGTGTTCACCTTTTCCAGGCTAAATCTGATGTAATACATGCAACTTACTTTCCTTTCAAAAATACATTACATCAGAGTAGTACTAACAGTAGTTAGTGCTCTGTAAACCCATGCCTTCCCTGATTTATTGTAATATATTCGTGCATATATATTTGCTTACACTTCTACATGTGCTTTAGGCAGTGTTTTTGTTGTGTTTCTATCGTTCTGTTGCTCTGAACAATTCTCTAAGCACATTTTCTTTGCATCTAAAAAGACTGGGAATATGTATAAAATTGCATTTATACATTCAACTTCTATTTTATCCTATTTTTATTTTGTTTATGCAGGTAGCAGTGATAACAGTAAGATAAATCTATTTTCAGAGCAAACCTATTTACTCACAGAAATTCTATCAAAGAAAAAAATAGTATCATACATTTAGAGAAGAAAAAGAGTAGATTTACAGAACATCTCTAGTGGGAATCCTGATAATCATCTAAGATTTAGAAACCCTCTAAAGAGTTTCTTCCACAATCCATTGACAAAGTATACATTCATTCAAATATATATCACTTTAAGTATACAGATTTGTTTTGATCACTGCACTGAGTATCAGATTTCTTAGGCTCACATAAAAAAAAATTCTACCCGGAAACAATACTGAGGATCATATTCCCTTATTATTCAGAAAAAAAAGATATATCCCTTATTTAATGACTCTCTTCCACTCAAATTTCAAATGCTCATCTTGAACTCAAATTCAGAGCTTGATATAACAGTTTTTTTTACTACTCTAACTTTACATTTATAAACATTAACCTGGAACTTTAGACTCAGAAGCGGTGTGCTTAATGAATTACATAGCCTTCTGAATGGATGTGCTGCAGGATTATTACTCTAACTTCTTTCTGTCAAGCAAAAAATAAGAGCATACCACCTGACAATTCAAATACATCAATATTTTCTCTAGCAATAACATGTTCTCTAAAGAAAACGTATAATAATGACAATTTTTCATTATTTTAAAGGATAATAATAAAGAATATTGAAAATGGCACCTGCACAATTTTTTTTTTCCCCTTGAACCAGATCCTTAAGACCAGAACTCAAGAATTAGTTAAGAAATGTGGTCTTAAGATGCCTCTGAACCCCACCAATTCTGTCTTTCAGGTCCAGCTTCAGCTCAAGTTAGAATCAGAAGTTACTGGAGCTGCTGAAAAGCAGACACCATCCAAATAAAACAACCTTAAAATATGAAGTTCTACACCCCCAACCAACACTTGTGCTGAAAGAAGAGGAAAAGAGTTTTAAAGTAGCTGCTTAATCTATCCTCTTGGTTACTTCCAGCAAAGAGCGACAGCACAACACAGATTCCAACATCTGACCCCTGGTTTATATTCAAATATCACATTTGCCTTATTTAGTAACAGAGCTACGGTGAGCTGCAACACAGGCCATATCTTACAGAGACTGGAGAAAGGAAAGAGTGTGCTTGCTTTGTGCTCCGAGCTGAGAATAAGCAAGGCTTTTTTTCCTGAGTTGACAGTATGGTTTTGCAGTGACAAATAAGTGATTCATTCAAAACAACACATTATTTACTTATCCAAGGATATAAGCAAAAGGCCAAAACAAGTCTACATAAGAGAAAGCCAACAACATACGTATCTTTGGAAATTTTCCTCTGGCTGACTAACTTCATCTCTAGACCACCTTCACTGCACGTCCACTCCTCCAGAGAGAGAGTTTGATAGGCCACCAGCTTTTCCACTGTCACTGCTTGGAAGCCTCTTTGACCTTGATCCCTGCTTATCATAGTTGGAGTCTTTCACCCTTCTTTGGTCACAGGCTTTTGTCTTGAGAGGTGGACTATTCTGATCAAGAACATCCTCCCTTGAAGAGCTCAGCTCTTGTTTCCCTCCACACTGTTGTAATTCCTTGAGCCCATTTGGGGGAGAACTGCCGAGTAGCATCAGTAGCCAAGAAGTGCTTTTCTGCCTTTAAAGTTCTTTTAATAACCGCGTTATGATTAAGCAGCGCATTGACTAGCCTAGAGAGGATAGGACTCAACCTGAACAAGACGCAGAATTTGACAACAAAGTTGCAGAAAGCGTTAGTACGTCAGCTCAGCCTAACGGACCTCACCAGTTTGTTTATGAGACAGAAAAGCAAATGATGGAGACGGTGGGGGAGGAACGCAAGCTATCTGCCCCTGCAGTCTGGGAAGATCACTGTATACAAAGGCTTTCAGTTCTGTACTCACTGCTGATTATTCAAAAGAGACAACCTGGTTCTGCCCATGACCAGTGGAAGCATACTGATACCAAATTTGATAGGCTTAAATCTGTACGTTCTCTCCAGGTACCTTTGGTCACCCCCCAGGGGTAACTAAAGCAACTGGAAAACTGAATCCATATGATTAGTAGGGACCAAAAAAAAAAAAAGGTATGAAAGTTGCTGCTGAGGTACAAAGTTCTGTTTGTTAATACTTGAGTGAGTTTTTAATTGGAAAACAAGTCTGAATGTAGAAGTTGTTCTACAAATAGGGAATTATCAAATTATCACCATTGACAGTGAGCAAGAAGGAATTAACTCAGCTTGATCTTCAGATTAGACTGATCATATAAGATTGTTAATAAGGATGTGGAAGTACACACTTAATTTGGAAACTGATCGTATTTGATAGACACAAGGGATAATTATAGAACTTCAGCTGTCATTTTATAGTATAACCATAAACAAAATTGTCATACTTTTTAAAACAGAAATTAATGAGGCCATTTGCTGAATCTCTTTCAGCTTTGCACTCTGAGAAAGTATCACAAATTTGCAGAAGCAACCACCTCTGATGTGGATTTATCTATTTGAATAAATAAATAGGACACACAGAATACGTACTTATATATATGTGATAAAGCAATAGAACATAATTTTCTACCATGCAACTATTTCTGAGTCCTTGTCCTAATCTAAATGGGGATAAGAACCAAAAACATACAAATTTTCCACTCAAAAGACTGAAGTGAAGTAACTCACTTCAGACATTTAGTTTCGTAATATTGGGGAGGGTAATTATAGGCTTATATTTGAAGTATTTTCACACTTGGAAATAATATTTTGTCTGGAAAACCTGAAAACAAACAAAAAAAACACACACAAACACCAAAACCCAGCTACAACCTACTAATTTGCAAATGCGTATGCTTGTTTTCTGAACGAGCATAACCACATAAACACACTGCTAACAGAGGAAAGCAAAAAACATTCGGATAAGTCGGTGCTTAGTTATTGTGAGGGGGTGGAAGCCCTTTGAGGAAGGGCCGACTACGGTATCAGGAACAGAAAAGAATTCAGAGTTGTAAGAAGGTGAAGGTATAATAGCACATAGGCAGATTCAAGAGCTCTGTCATGGAAATCCAGATAGGCAAATCCTTAATGCTGTTCTTCCACATAGCTAACGGGATACAGGTAATGGGAACTTCACAGGAGATCTCTGGGATTCTCCTGCACAACGAAGAGTCACCCCAACATTAATCTAATTCTCTTTGTTTAGCATGTATTCTCTGGTTTCATATGTAAAGAGTATGTGCATGTAGCATACATATAACAATATAAAGCATCTACTGTGAGAATTCTGAGCAGCAGAAGTGACTGTCAAGGAGTTGTTATCTATGCTTTTTTGATATGCAATTTTTTCATAATGTGATTTATAATTGCTAATTAGACATAAATCATTGCAATAGTAAAATTAGAAGACTTATGTGAATGAATTTTTGAAAAGTTCTGTGCAAAGCAAAGCATATTTTCTAATATTATCTGGAATCCCTTCTTGCACTGCTGCCCAGAATTAGAATTATCCCTCTTCTGGATTAAAGATGCATTGGTGGATTAGTCTATCACTGATGACAACATAATATATCCTTCCCAAAGGCTTAAAATGAAAGGAGGTCTGTTAACTACAGACTATGTTAAAACAACAACCAAAAAAAGCCCTCTGACACAAAACCGTACCTTAACATTTAAATATCATCACGTGTGAGGTCTAAGTAGTTCGTGAAACACAGCCTCAGGTTCAGTGCCATATATCAGTTTCACAGACTGTAACACCTACAAAACTAGTAAGACATGGGTCTGATTCCTGCAAGGATTAGCCAGCAGCATTACTTCTAGCTTTAGCCACCTGAACAACTTCAGGAATACCACCTGGACAATTTAAATGAACACAAAATTTGCTTTAATATTTCCACTTGATGCTCAGATAAATATACATATTTTGCGAGATTGTACTTGTTAATTTGAAATTATTTTTGTTAGTTAAAAAAGCTGTAATTTTATATTGCAATTTAGCTTTTTTAAAGGAAAATGCTATCAAAGCAACAAGAGAGATGAGCTATTTCTGAAGATTTTAAATTGAGCTATGATGTGAATTGATATACATAACTTTGTTTCAGATAACATTTAGTTGATTCATTGCTTTACTCTAACACTCTAAGAGAGATATTATGTTATTCTGTAAATTAGGAGACATACTATTCTGTGGAAATCTGGTAGCACCATCCTCCAGAGTTTTATTAGATGTAAGGCTACGTAATTCATAGAAAGTCTTCCCTTGTGAACTTCTGGGAATATTTCACATGTTGATAACCATACAATGACGATTTCTAGAATAGGCCTGCTTAACATTTAAGCCAAATTCTGAAACATTAACTGAAAAGAAAATTTTCACTGCCTGTAATAAGATATGATGCACTGTATTTTCTGAGGGTACTTAAACACCTAATTGCATTCTTTTTCAATTACATCCCGGGAAAAAGTAGGTAAGTTGTTAGCATTAGAGATTTCAAAGTGAGACGCGTGGGGCTGTTTCTTCTTGTTTAAGAAAAGATCGGCCCAATTGACTTCACGGAGGTTAGTAGAATTGTTGGTTTGAAAAAGTAGCTACATTTGGCTATAGAATTCAGCTAAGCAATGACCTTTCTACCACTTGTGTCTGTTGGCGTCACTGAGAACATGGGGATTGGACGTTTTCCTAGTGCTTATTAAATAAGAGACCTGCATGTCATCACTAATGTTGCTTGCTAAATTGGATCTTCGAAGAACAACATAGAATTCATTAAATGTTTGTGTGTACAGCTCACAGGCTCCATCCTTTGAAAGGAAGCCATTGTAAAGGGGGAGGGTCCTGAGCACAAAGCAGGGAAGAGCTGTTCTTCTAGCAAGTGACAGTACCAGCAACAAAACTCCTATTAGAGCTGCATGCTTCAATAAGCAGTAAATAAACCCCATATGCTTTATGGAAATAAATGGATGGAGGATGGGGAAAAGGACTTTGAGTTCTGTAGTCGAAGGAATTTAAGGGTACATCTAAGTAGTCTTAAAAGGGATTGCTTCATAATGAGGTATCAATTACATACAGCCCTGAACCATAATTAGCTACATATCCTCAGACTAGCAGAGCAGTTATCATGTAGTTCTGCGCTTCTCTGCAATTGATCTGTGACTATACAATTTTCTTGAAGTTTCACAATGTATTGATTCAGTAATCACAGTTCAGCTGTCTTAATCGCACACTAACTGGACCATCGGGAGAATGCCAATAGATACGTAACCAAGAAGATATCAAACCCGTTAGATCGCAACGCTTCCAGTCAACAAACAGCTGACAGCAACTCAAATCCGAGTTTGTTTTTCCTCTACTTTGGATGGCTGGGTTGTTTTGAAGGGAATTAAAGGGAAGGGAGTTCATTTTGGCCCAAATCTGCTCTCTTCCCCCCCTCCCTTCCTTTTTTTCCTTTAACACACGTGAGCCCCGTTAAAGAAGAAACCCAACTCAAGATCGGGGCGACCCCCTAACCCGCAGCCGCAGGGGAGCGAGCCGCCTTCCCCCACGGGAGCCAGCGCCGCGCCGCGGGACACGCGTGGGGCCGGGCCCCGTCCATGGTGCTGCAGCCGCACGCCGCTGCCCGCGCCGCGCCGCGCCGCCGCTGAAGGGGGCTCCTCTTCCCTTCCTCCCTCCGCTAACACGCTGCCACAGCTGCTGAGCCCCATTTGCAGGAATTCGGCATTTCAGGGAGATTTAATAGCGGGGCTGGGGGTAATAAATAAATAAAAATAAAAAAAAATAAGAAAAGAAAAATAATCTCCAAGCCTCCTGCCAAAGCCCTTCCCAGGCTCTGATGCCTGTCTTTCCCTCGCAGCCTCTCGGCTGCCAGGGGCGCAGGGTGGGAGGGGAAGCCCCAGCCCAGCGCTCAACTTTCCCGCGGAGATCCTGGCTCCAGCGGTAGCCCGGCTCGCCCTGGCCCCGGCCCTGCCGGAGCCCCCGGGGAGGGAGGCGGGAGGAGAGGGGAGCCAGCACCCTCCTCACCTGCAAAGCTGTGGAGAAGCCAGGCAGGAGAGCGAGAGAGGCTGGGAGCTCCCTCGCCTCCCCCTCCTCATTGTCACCTTCTGGTACCAAGGAAACCCCCGGAGAGCGGAGGGGAGGGAAGAGGAGGCTCCCATCGTATGCCCAGTGCCCCCCGTGCATCCCTGTCTCTGGGCGCCCGGAGCCCACGCCCGCTGCCCCAGCCCGGACTCACGTGTGCCGTCAAACCGGGTGGCGATGGTGTCGAGGAAGGTGTTCTGGGGTGCCAGTAATCCTTTCATAACCGGCATTTTTCCAGCGTGGTGCGAGGTTCCCCATCAAAGTTTGCCTACGCGGGTGGTTCGAGAAGAAAGTGCAGAGGGCGCCCGGGGGAAGGGAGAGAGGGAGGAGGCGGAGGGAGGGAGGGAGGGAGAAGTAGGAGGAGGATGGGGATGCCGCCGCGCCGCCTCCGGCGCCGGGAGCCCCCCGTTCGTCAGCCCCGGCACTGCAAAGCGCTCCCGCCCCCGCCGCTGGGCTGCCGGGCGGGGCGGCCGCCGAGCGCCGCGCACAGGTGCGGAGCGGCCGCGCACAGGTGCGGAGCTCCCCTCACCCCGTCCGTCCCTCCGTCCGTCCAGCGGCACCCGCGCCCCCTCCCCTCCCGCAGAGTGGCGGCGGGGGGGCGGCGGCAGAAAGCGGCCGAGAGGGAGGAGGACAGGGAGCGGGGATGAGCAACCTTTATCTACCTGCGGCTGGAGCGGGGCGGGAGCAGCAGAGGAACAGCGGCCGCCCCGGGGCTGCCGGACCCTCCTCCCCACCTCTCCATCCCGGCCCGACCCCCTCCAGCTCTCAGCTCTTCTGGCAGCACAAGAAGTTTCCTAGAGCTTGAAGCACAATAGCTCACCTGCACCCTGTTTGTGGTTTTTTTTTTTTTTTTTTTTTGCGAGTAGCAATATTGCAGGGTAAAGCTTGGGATGGTACTTTGCTGAAAGGGGAAATGCTGTATTGACATCTATAGCACGTGCCCCTGTAGGATGTTCGTTGGAGAGCGAGACTAGAACATGGAGAATGTTCCATCAGGTGTGTGCCTCATTTGCATCTTGAAGCTATTTTGTTTATTTACGGGATAGGCATTTTCAGCTTCATTGTGAATATTTCCTAAATTTTTTTTTTTAGATATTCCTCCTTGCAAAGATTCCTGTAAGAAATAAATAAATTTTTTTTGCCAACCCAAGAGAGAACTGAGACTTAGACCCTAGCCCAGGAGGTCTAGTGTGTAAATTAAAACAAAACAAACAAAACCCCACCCCCCCCACGCACCCCTGATTAAAAAGAAAAAATATGAAAAAGCAGCCACACAAGCTGCTCCGACATTGGGATGAGTAACTTGCTCAGGCTGGTATCGTGGCTCTTTAAATGCTGCCAGATAATGCCCCAAGGTACAGTTATTTCACTTACTGTAGCAGCAGTGGCAAAAATTCTCTATGTTCTTTCAGGACAAAGAGACACTGGAGAAAAGAAGTGAGTACACTCCCTAGTCTACAAAGCCACTGCACATTAGGGAGGGGAAGCCTGTTGGTCTCTTCCTATTTTACAGTATTGCTCTTTGTATTTCTTGCTATTCCCATTTATTTGCGCTTCTCCCTTTCTCCAGATGGACAGAGTTCTTCGATTCCCACTTTTTAGGATAAGCAGAACAGAGAGAGGCTCTAGAAGGGACAAAAAGATCTTTCTTTATGACAGATAATTAAAAGAAAAAAACCCCAACCCCAAAACCTCAGAAAATGCTATTGCATAGGTTTTATAGTACAATATAAAGTCTAACCACGGTAACCCCACCTTGGCTTTGAAGAACACAGCAGTATTTTACCATGACCATGAATCTGTCCAATTCTCCTTGTACTGGAGCCCTGTACAAAATAGTTGATATAGAGCTGCCAGCTCAGTTCTCAGAAGTGAGATGTGAAAAGGGAGACTGCCTTACATTCATTATTACTTTGGAAGTCTCCAAGATCTCACAGAACTAACAGTTTCTTAGCTGATTAACTTCAAATTAATGGCAGGCTTTTACCTTCACTGGTAATCACTAATCTTGTACTTAATGTGCAATATTTAATGCCAGCAATTGCTGATTTTCTTTTTCAGAATTATTCTCACGTCTTCCAGTTTGATATAAACACAGCCCCAAAATTAGTTTGTCTGGATAGTTTTCCATTTAGTCTCACTGGCAAGTATCACACTTGTAGTTAAGTTTCATATAGGTATCATGAGCTACAGCATGTCCCTACTGGGGAAATAAAGAAAATCCTGTTTCAATACTTGTAAAATTCAGAAAAGCATGATCAGAGTTTCACTTCTGTCAAAGTGCTCAGTAACAGAGGTTATTAAGGTAAACCTGAACCTTTGAAATCTGCCAAGGGATTTGTGCGCTGTGGTTGTGTTTCAGCTTGCTTTCTTTTCCCTGACCTGCTCCAAATGCCATCTAAGTGGGGATGCAGCGAAGGAGAAAGGAATATATTCTCAATCTTACTACAGGCAGTCAGGAAACAGTAACCTGTGTATATTTAAAGGTTTCTCAATTTTGACTCGCCTAAAATCACCACAAAAGGGGGAAAAAAGCTACATTTTTTCCAGGGGAGTCAAACTGCGACCTAATAACAGTGAACACACATTATGGTTATTGAAATATATGCACGACTGGCCAGGAGAAGGCGATGGCAACTGCAGTGAAAGCTCTACCAACAATAAAAACCTTGTGGTGCACAAGATGGAGGGGCAATACCAAATTCTTTATAAGAACAACATGCTGAAGGCCTCTTCAAGTGTGAGAACTTCACTAAAGAGGAAGTTTGTTGTGTTTTACAAATACTTGCAATCATGCATGGCATACTGTTCTAAACTGGTTATGACAATAGCTAATATACTATGAACAATTGGTAACAATTAAGCTTTTAAAGAGTTATGTTTGTGTTCTACATACCACAAAACAACCACCCAAAATTTTCTGAAGTAGAACTAATGAAGCATTTTACAAAAAATAATACTCACAACAAAAAGCCTCAAACTACATAAGAGAAACTGAAGTGCAGCATCCTATTTTGCACTCAAATTTGGCATTTTCTACAACCTTTTACTCACAAGAGTAATCCTGCTTAATACTGACTGGTACTTAACTTCAGAGAGTTAGTTACAAAACATTGAAGCATTAAGTCTGGAGTAGTTCAAAGCAGACAAATTTAGCAGGTTGAAATTTCAGTGAGCTGAGAACAAAAAGTTCAGGAAAGCAGAGACAGAACAGTTGAGAGTATTTAAGAGAGGTGAGGGAGCAGCTGAAAATTTGTAGTCAAGTCCTGGAAAATTATTTCTTAAGATTTTAGCAAAACACAAACTGGGGACTCTGAGTAGTCTGAAACAGTTCTTTGGTTTTCTTTTTTTCAATCTTCTCTTTTCTCTCTCTTTTTCTTTTAACATTTAAGAAGCAAAATACAAACCCAGATGATTTTAACTTTGTTCCAGGAAATCAGCTTACAATCTTCTATATTAGTTTAGAATTTCAGTATATGGGATACCTAGACAGTGCCTCTAAAAGATTACATATTTTTGCTGGCAAGGACAGATAAATGAGAGTTGAAATCCAACTTTGATTTTTGTATAAATCTATATCCACTCTAGGTAAATAGCCCACTCACAGCATTCCTCTCTTTGTTACTGTGGAACATTTTGCTGAATTCAAAATATTAAAAAAAATTATAGCAAGACAGTACCAGAGCTGAGAGACTAGGGACTAATAGCACTGCTGCTACACTTCAGGTTGCCATTAGCATCTACATTGCAAACAAAATTTAGGCCGAGGCTTACAATTTAGACCAGAAGTATGATTTGAGAAAATAACGTTTGTTGCTTCAAACTACTCAACAGTATGTAAAATATAGTCTCAGCCATACATTTCCCTCCCACTTATCCACAGCTACTTGGGCATTCAATATAGTACAGCACATTTTGAGGCACTGTACAGTCTTTTTAAATATTGCTAGTTACCCAGAAATGAGGGCATGGGCAGAGTTTTGCACAGAACATATGCAAGGACCAGCATGTTGTAGCATTTTTGGTCATAATTGCACACCTCCTTTTCTTCATTTATAATTTAACCAAAAGCACATTTTCCCAATTTTTAATTAATATTCCATAGTACCATGAATTACCTCCTAATATAAGAAGTTAGGAGCTGCTTATTGCTTCCTTGGCACAAGCACTTGACCTCAACTTACCTGCTACAGTTATGCAAATGAAAACAGTTAGTGAAAATCAAATTAACAATCAGGAAGGACTGCCTGCAGCTTACTTGTGTGCTTGAAATTGCCACCCACTTATTTGTTTGTTAACCTGGGCATCCAAGGGGAAAAAAAAAGGGAATTATGAGAGTCTGAAAATACTAGGAAAGGGCAAAGAATGGCAACCTGCTGTTCATCTGCCACAAACAGGCTAATTTAGTCTGAAGTAATGCGTGTTAAGAGTATTATCCTAATAAATGATCATTGTGCTTAAAGAAATGCTGGCCCCTTTCTTTCATCATGCATAAGCCAAATACAGAACTTTTCAAGAATAAAGCTGCATAATTGAAGCTCTGCCAAGCGAGGGACAGTCTGCGTCAGAGTTTAAACACAAAGATACCACCTCTGGCTCAGGAGGCGACTAAGTTACTACAGACTGGGAAAGCTTGCAAGAAAAAAGGGTTACAATACTCATCTTGTTACTATGCTCTTCCCCCACTGTCTGCTGTTAGTCACAGTGAAGAAATGATATTGGGTTAGACAGACCCTTGGTCTGAGCCAGTAAGCACTGCTCATATATTATATGGGTTATAGAGACCTATATGTGATTACATATCTGCCAGCAATTCCTGCTATAAGACCATATTTTCTGTTGTATAAAGTTTTGCCAAACATAGCAGCTTCAGACAGAATATATCTCTGGAACATTTCAGCTAAAAAAAAAAAACAAAATAAAAAGATTCATCCATTTTCAAGATTCAAGTGAGGAGGAAAAATGCAAGTTTAGAAATCCCAGCAAATAAAGGAGCAACTCACTGGAACATAATCTAAAGGAGGAGCCATACTAGGGAATGGGCCTGGAAATGATTGGTAATTAGAGTGAAATGGCTGAGGGCAAATGGGAAGTAGATGTTAGAGTAAGGAAAAACTGGAGCTCTGTGGCAACCTGGAAACCCTTGGGGCCTCAACCAGAAAGCAGAAGCCAAGAGAAGCAAAAACCAAA
This sequence comes from Pluvialis apricaria, assembly GCA_017639485.1. Taxonomy (NCBI): domain Eukaryota; kingdom Metazoa; phylum Chordata; class Aves; order Charadriiformes; family Charadriidae; genus Pluvialis; species Pluvialis apricaria. The sequence goes on along the minus strand of CM030008.1, from coordinate 41,827,446 downwards.
GAGGTCATTAGGAAGCATAACCCAGCTGAATTACTCAGTGGCAACAAGACAGAAGATGAACAGCAGGACACGAAGCAGAGCAGCGCTGAAACAATGGGGCAAAACATGAGGACGAGGGTGAAAAGTGATAAGAGAAACTGGAGCTGGCTAGTTAAAGAGAACAACATGGGGAAGATACAGGATTGGATCATGGACAATTTGGGGATGAAAGGGTTGAACAAGTGAAGTACAGGGGAGGAAAGCAGAAGAACCCATATATGACAGTATCTGATATGAAGCTAAAGATTCAAACCTTGCTTTTCTGCTGCTGCTGGCAAATACCTATGAAACATTTGGCAAAAGCCCCATTTCCTTTTTGTGCTGGTGTAAATAAAGGCTGCAAGCCTACAAATGTTCACAGACATGCCATTCATTAATGTACTGAAAACTACCAGCGTGGTAGATTCAAAGGGTTCTAGTTGTACTGATATTATCAGCACATCAGGCTGCAATTTATGTTTTTGTATTTCCTTTTAAAATACATAGGAATTCATGCACATCATAATGAATAATTTTGTTATTCATATTGTTCAACTACATAGAATGATTACAGTCTCTACAATCTTGGTTTGATCTTTGTAGAGTTAGAAATCTCATCATACATTCACATGCCCAGGTCTCAATTGTGCATCAGATTTGTATAAAGAGATGCTGCCTCACGTCTTCTGGAAAGTAGAAGATGAATTAAGATCTGAAGATAATCTTGTTGTCAAACCAAAAGTGAGTCAATGGTGACTAGACTATATCAGATCTCAAAAATAAAAAAGTTATAAAATTTCTGTTTCTGTCTCCACTTTTCTATCTATAAAAGCAGGATTATAGTTCTCATCTCTAAGGACTGTGTGGGTATCGTCAGTGTTTGTGTAACAAGCAAGTTTTACAAAATCATCTGATAAAGCTAGAAACAAATCAGCAGTTTTCATTCGAAAGATGTTCGGATAGTGGTCAGAAAGCTATGGAACCACATTTCAAACAACAAGGAATTAACAAGACACTGAATTGTTCTATCATTAATTGAGCACCATCATGTGGGAAAAAATAATCATTGTTGTTCATAGGAAAAATACTGCTTAAAGGAGAACGGTACCTCTCTATGCACAGAATTAGCATCCAAAGCTGAATAAGCATTATATAGTTTGAATCAAGTTTGGTTTCCATCAGAAAACAAAACCAAATGCCCACTAAACTAAGCCCAAACCCTCAAAAAAATTAAATAATACCATATAAAAAAAAAATCACCCTGCACTTCTGGAGATGAAGCTGAAGCTTATGGTTAACTAAGTGGAAACAGAAGTTCTCTTCTCAAAATCTATGCAGGAAAATAAAGATAGAGAGAAAGTTGGATTTAGAAGAGACTGGACTGTAATAGCTTTTCTGTATTTCCTGGACATGAAAGACACCGTATGCCTATTTACCTCACTGTGGCATTGAAGGTAATGTTAAAGGATCTTGTAGATTATTCTACAGCTCAAAACAATGTTTCTGCTTCAGTTCATCTGTTAATGGTGAGTGTTATTTTTGTTCCCAATTCGTTCCTTTGAATACTTAGATAATACAGATGTAGCTGTTGAGAATATTCTTTATAGTAATATCACAACTTCACTTATCTATGATTTGTAGTTTAAAACCACTTCATTACTAAAAAAAAAAGAAATAATCCATTACCTTTTATCTGCTTGAATTCAAAGAGTACAAACTCAGAATTATTTGCAAGGTAAGATCACGCTCAGTGAAAGCAAAGGAGAATTCAGCTGAAAAGTATAAGAAGCGATACTGTTTGTATAGGAGCTATAGTAGGATGCTTTGAACAAAGACAGTACTCACAAGCCTAGCTCTAGCTATGGGATTTGCTTTTAAGCCTTAAGCATGATTTTCCTACAGGCAGATGTAAAGAGCGATTCCTCCCACAGATCCACAGAAGATAATTAGAAATTATGCTACCATGCTTCCATGTAAATATCCCTGAACGGTGAGAAATAAGCATTTAAATTTCCTGTCAGTGGAATTTTGGTTTAGCATGAGCACTTTCCAAACACAATTATTAAAATACAACTCAGAAGACAGCACAAATTCCTTCAGAGGTACCCCTATTTTTAAATGATTAAACTGGATAAATGGAAAATAATTTCTTCTGATCCCTACCCGATACTTTTGGAACACAGTTCATATTAATATCACTAAAATAACACAAGTGACTCAGTGATATTCTTCATGACTTACAGCAGTGCAATAAAGAGGAGGATGAGACCCACCAGCTGTTTTTACTTTAATAGTATTTCTGACTTGCAAAAAAACACAGGTAATGCTGAAAGTAATAAGCCGGACAGCTATGCTGGTCCCTAGCAGTACTGTGGTGCTAATTCAAACTAAGATTTTGGTAGCCATTCATGAAGTGACAAGAGAGGAGTAAATGACAGCAACATTGTTTTTTATAAACCACTGCAAGTCACAAAAGCCTACCAAGACACAGAAAACTTCAAGGGAAACAGAGACTAGTATTTTACTAGGTGTCACCTTCAATTTTGTTTTCAGTGCAATTGCTTTGACAGAAGATTCATTAATAAAAAACCCAGGTGGCATTACTTCTCTCTTGGATTTTACTGCATGTTAAAAATTGAAGTATCTCATATTAAAATATAAGATTAATAGCTAAAACATGTTAGACAGCATGCAGGAGTTCCATGCTTGCAGTGTGCAAGTATTTCTATCACGTCACATCATAAAGACACAGAGGTGAGTGCTATGATGATAAATGTATTTTTAATAGACATTTAAAATGAATATATAAATTAGACCTGACAGTGTTTTTCCACAAGAACATCCTAGTAGAGAGACATAGGTGCAAGTTCTTAGACCTTTAGGAGTTTTATGATCAATATAGATACCACTCAATTATGTGGCTTCTTTTGGTGTCAAGTGAACAGTAAAAAGACATTTCTCAAAGCTACAATCAGCAAGCTTCACAGATGTCAGTGACATCTGAAATGAGATAGTAAGTTTTACTTTAGGAAGCGTCCAACAGGGAAAATTGAAGTTATGTAGTTATAATCAATATATTTTGTAGCATCTTGCATAATGTCTAAGCAATAACTGCGTTTGTGAACTTCAGTTCTTTTAGCATTGTTTTACACAGTTAGAATTCAGGGTTAATACTCATGGCAGGTCAAATCTAACTTCCACCTCAATACACGTTGCATGTAACCTTAATGGAGATATACTTTAAAGATATCCTGAGGTCTTTAATTTTTGCTATACAAGACTGTAAAAACAACAATCACAGAGATCAAAAAGTATGTTTGATGTATCATTACAACATTGTAAGTAACAACCTAAAAACTTCCATAAAGTGCTAGAGAAAGATGTATTTATCTCTTTAAATTATATTATCATAGTTCCAAAATACCTGTTCATAAAGTGTAAGTAGACTTAAAAAAATCAAACCCACCAATTTATTTGTAAAAACACAGCCTCACCGGGATTAAATGCTTTGCCAAGGGTTAGTTGCAAGTTAGTTGCCATCTCTATGGAAAACAGAGGGGGGTTTGTTCTCCCTCCCCAGCTTTTCAGTTTTCAAACACAGTCTGGACTTTATTTTCCATCTTTTTATCAGACATTAATGTTGTCATTCTTTATTCAGGATCTTGAGTACAGTTACCAAAAAAGAGAAATATACAAGAAAACCCTAGTAATCTTAGTGGCTAGATACCTAAAATTGAGTAATACAAGTATTTCAAGATACAGTACAAAGGATTAACTATAGTGTGTTAAAGCTATACAAACCAGAGCCAACTACATCCCATACATACAAAAGTGTTCTTTAGTCTTTCAAATTTACAAGCAACGCTACACATTGTTTTACATCTCAGCTCCTTTCTTACTTCCAAAACACAAGTATTTACACACACACAGCTTCCCACACACCACAGTTACATTTATGGTATTAAAAAACCCACTATTTACGAAAATATGTATAGTTTACAAATATATAGAGGGGAGAGAGAGACTCTGTGTGTAGTCATGTACAAACCAACTTGTAACCAGAATGGTGCAAATAACTTATTATTGGTTAACTGGTCAACCTGAAAAGTTTGAAGGCAAAGCAGGGAGGGTATCCCATGATAATCTTTCATGTATTTCACTTAACTAATTGAGGCAACAGTAATTTTTTCAGCACACTGAGTGTAGTAATACCTTGTTCCCTAATTGGAGAAGGAAAAGAGTGAAGACCAGAGGATGAGGAAAAGTACTAATTTTAAAAATAATTGAAGTGGGTTAGATTTATTTCAATAATCATTGCATCAACTAGAATAGGTAAAGTTAATAAAGAAACTGCAATACGTATGTCCTTTATGAAAGCAATAGGATCCATTTTCCACAGATTTTAGATAAAAAAATTTTGTTCACTACAGTTCAGCTTATTTGACTTGTCTACCAATGATCACCATATTTTTCTTCCCACTTAAGTCAGTTACATGACAGTTAAAAAAACCAAACAAGACCTCCCCCCAAAACCCCAACTTTTGATGTGCAATAAATCCTATTTTTACATTAGAAATTCTTCAGAAGCCAACAGATAAACTGTAAGTAATTAAGGAACAAGAGGGTAACCTGATCCACAAAGAGTATAACAGATCAGCCTTAATACTGATTGATCTGCTTTTTAATCTTCTCCAACTCATCAACTTTTTTCCTGTCTTAATAAGAGTTTCATTAGTTCTTCTCATGAGGCCATTCAAAACCTGAGAACTAGTAAAGATACTTCAGTAGTCATATGTCATGTTTTTCTACCGGGAAGATACTCTGTATCTTTACAAATAAATTAAATAAACTACCTCTGTTTTCATTCTCATTAGAAAAATATACACCTTATGCTCTTATTTTGGAAAGATTTTCTTAAGTATGTGTCTTCAATGAATGTACACTTTGAGTTATACATTTGTGAAGAGACACTGCAGAAAAAAAGCACGATTGTTAGTTCTGAGAAAAAAAACATACAGTCAAAGAATAGGATATTATTGGCAAAGAAATCCTAAGCGGGAAGACAGAAAAGGAAAATTAGAAGGAAACATCTAATAGGGGAAAGTTACTGTGTTTGGCACAGGAATAAGCTTTAGACTAAATCTGTGGTGCAACATATGCAACATCAAGCAAATGGGGTCTCAGTAGGAGGAGATAATATCTAGGGAGAGAAGAGTGGGCAGCACACCAGGTCTAAGAGAGCGAACAGCAAGAGATTCAGGCAGTGCTTAGTTGTGTAGGGGCCCAGGGAAAAAAAAAAAATTACAGTATTTTTGTCCATAGCTGAAACAATTGCAAGAATATGGAATTCAGGATGAAGGTGAGTTTTATACTGGAATCACGTCCATCTTGGTTTTCTATGCTTTTCTCACAAGTAAACCCCAACAGAGCTGAAACAAAAGCTTATTTTCAGACTTTGGCTGAAGAAATCAATCTTGAACTCCAGTCAGCTCCAAAATAGGCTGCACTAGTACACGTGACACTTTGAACTTGGAGAATCCTTGTTTTTATTCAGATTTTGACCTCTCTCAATTACTTTCAATATTTCCAAGAATTTGGGATTTCGATCTGTCAATACTCTGTTAGCTTACCTTGTGTATAACATCCTTTATATACCTCTATATGTTCTATCTATAAGCAGTGCCTTTGCTCTGATCCTGCAACGGATCCAAGCAAGTAAAGCCTTATGGATACACAGTGCTCTGTGCAAAATGAGTGTAGTATAATAGCTAGGTGTAAGGATTAGACTGTGGATCACATTACAGGATTAGGGCAAGTATACGTGCCATGGATTTTGTAGGAAATGACCAGCCTTGCAGTAGATGCAGTCTCAGAGTCCTATTTATAGCATAATCTACTCCCTAGTCAGGTTAAATTAATATCCTGATCCTTTTTGCATATACTAGTTGGCATATTCTTGGTACAATTTTCAAGACTAATCTTTTATCTAGGATGGCATTTGCTGTTACAGTGCAGTTTAAAACTCAGTACAGAATTTGTGTCAGCACTTTTTGTCCCCTGAAGAGCTGAAATTAAAGTATTAAAACCTAGATAATGCAGACATTGTCCCAAGAAGACTCACAGCTTCTTCCTGCCTCATAACAAATGAGCACTCTAAAACCCATGAGCACTTTATAAGAGTTTTTTGGAGGTTTTCTAGCTATGGAAAAGATTTTTATGTTCTTCTGAAACATGTTTATCTTCCAGGAACTAGCATATTATTACTCTGCTTGGACTAAAAACCTGTTCAGATTATTTCAGCCCAAACTTTAGTTTGTTTTACACTAAAGTGACAGAAATCTATGATCACCTTCATATATTTGATTTAGTGTCAAACAGCAGAGGTGAGAATCATTCTATCTTTAGCAATACAGTGGGATCAAATAACATGGACTCAAAACCAGGGTGAGCTGAAATATGCAGCTTGAAATTTGTGATTTGAACAGAATCCATTTTCCCACCTTTCAGTACCATTTTTCTAGTGAAGTTGGTCTACCAGGTTATCTGTAGGAAGCAACAACCAAACACCTTACGAAAATAAGGATTACAACTTTACTCAAGCGAACTAACAAATATATTAATGTTATGAGCAGGTCTTTACACGTTCCCCCAATATCTGATCATCTGTCAGAAGAGGAGGAACATTCACAGCTAAGGGCTAGGAACTGTGAATTTCTATATCTATCACCTGCACTGTTTGAAGCCAAATATGCATGTAAAAATACACACCATAAACTGCACCTACATGTTGTTATCTGAATAGTATTAGCTTACAATCCTCCCAGGTAAATTTAATATTACTGAAATGTATTTTCCAAATGAACTTTTAGGTTACTGTAATTCAAACAGGTGTTTTCTCATTAGAAATTGTGGTCAGATATTTACTAGACAGGTTAACAAATAGATATTATCTATGCTCTGTAAGTGGTTGGAAAGAGATTTTTATAGCTAGAACATTACAAAATTTATTGCACTGGCCAGAGAACAATCACTCACAGTAGTTTTGTTCTGACGTTAAAAAGGTTTTAATTTGTTATTTTCAGTTGAAAGCTGCACTTTGCTCTTATATTCAAATTCTATAGTTTTTAGTTTATATTTTATGATAAACTGTATGGAAAATGAACACCTGGACAATTTGTAGACAACTGACACGTGATCATAACTCTTGCAGAAACCAGAGTCTTGGAGGTTTATTTCAGTTACAAGAAAAAAAGTAATTATTATAGCAGACAATGAGTGATCAGTCCACAAAACTACCTGCTCAAAAAGTCCACAGATTGTACTGATATAACATCTGGTAAACAAGAAAAGCATGCATTTGGGAATCAACAAGGCAAAGCAGGTTACTAGATAAGTAAAATGAGAATTTAAATGGCTTGTTCTATCATCTTTTAAGCCTCATTTTGGCAGCTGAAGCTCATTTCCTCAGTGGGAACACAAGACCCCATGAACAACTGTCACTCACACACTCCCAAGAGTCACAGCTCATCAGTGTGAGATCTTGTAAAGATGGGAATCTGGAGAACAATTCCCCTTACAGCTCCACCTGCCCAGCCTCTTCCTGTGAACCTGAGACCAAACACACTCTGTTGGGATAAAACAAAAGAGCTCACCTATCTCTGACATGACCTAAGAGTGGAAGACACTGTTTACCCAATAAGGTCTCCAAGATGGGGCAGAGCAACAGTTGTTGGCGCCAACGTCACCCCAGAGTACCTGCTTGTGACCAACTAGTTACTTGTCTGAAGAACTTCAGCAAGAAGTCATGTTTCCTCCTCCCTTCATTCCAGCTGCGCTTTTCCTGTCCTTCTCTATGCCTCCATGTTTTCCTCAAAGCCTAGATTGAAATTCATAAATTTCTCACTGTCTACAGAATTAATTCTGCCCTCTTTGGCGAGACAAGTTGGCAAAGTTAATTAATTGATACAGTGGTTCTCAGAAAGATTTATTTTAATAAGTTTTGACTAATCCCATTGTCCTTCACAAACATTTAATTTCAAAACACTGAATGCCTCTTCCAAGTTTGGAATATTTGCATATTTGAGTACATTTCCAGACTCTGGTATGAATATTTTACATTTGTCATAGCTGCTAAATATTGATGTCCTTATCTTGCAATTCCAACCTCATTCAACTTCACATAGTAACAAGGTTATTTTAACACCTCTGATTTCTGGGCCTCTTATCCTAGCCAAAATAGCACAAAACATAAGATTGCACTTGGACTTTAACATCCCTTTAAACCAGAACAGAGGCCACCATGACATTTTAGATTAAGAATTACCTTCTTATTTTCCAACTATGAAGAAGATACGCAATAATTTTTGCAATTTCTTTTTGCTAACCTTTGGACTATTTGTACCTTTATTAAAGATTTTTGTGACTAATAGGAGAGAATTATTAGGTGGATTTTGATTTCTCCCTCTCCCTATTTCACTGTTTATTGACTAAAATAAAGTGCAAGGACCAGCTTCAGCCTGTTCAAACTTCAATTAAGTTCAGGTAAAACACCGAGTTCAAGGTACTAACAGCTAAAGACCAAATTGACAAAGGTTTTTAGGTGCTTAAAGAGGGAGGTAGCAAAAGTACAGGATTTTCAGAGATGTTTAATTACCTTGCGTAATTTTGCCTCCTGGGGGTCACCTCAGTTTTTTCTGTAAATCCCATAGGACGTGAGAAGTTGTTTTCACATTCTCCTCCCCTATGTATGAGGGAATTTGTTTGCAGCCACCAGGACTCCCATTCTCCTTCTCCTAGATCTTAGTATCTCCCCAATTCCCACACACAAACATTCCCTTATCTTTACTTATCCAGCACATTTTGACAGAGATGAGTGAGGCAGACTGCTCCTGGGAGCACCTTACGAGGCAAGCCTGAAGAAGTCAGGAGACAGCAGGGATCAGTGGTTAGGGACAGTAATTTCTTCAGCCATCCAGCCGCAACAGCTGAAGGAAGATGCAGTATGACCCTAAACACTCTGGAACTCTGGCTCCCAGTCATACGTGATCTGGGCCCTTACTCTCCAATATAATAATGTCACTAAAAGAGCAGCCTTACCGTAAGTAGCACGTAAAGTATTTTCAATGAGAATAAAAGAAATGTATGAAAGATTCTGGAAAGAATTCACTTTAAAAAAATAAAATCTTGGGAAATACTAATTGGTCAAACTGCTTCATCAAGTGAAAATACAAGCTAATGACCTGCTGACTGATATCAACTGCATCTTTCATATACTTTTAGATTATGAAAGATGGCTACAAAACTTTGGAAAGTAATTTCACAGCTAGCTGTGCCTCCATTTCCATAGTTTATTTAGGCATATGGTACTATGAATCTTATCCCTAGGAGAAGTTTATTCAAATTTGTATTTTCACTGACTACAGTTTGAACTGCAGGAAAACAGTTGTATATTCATATTTTGGCCCAAACACTTCAATACAGTGATATACAGGGCTGTTGCAAGTATTCCAAATACAAATCATGTGCTGAGGTAAGTGCATGTTTTTGGGTTGTTTTTTTTTTTAAGCTTACTTTTTTAAAAATGAACTTGGAATCAATGCTCTACTCCTATAAGCACAAGCTTATGCTCTCCAGAGCTGATCCAGCAAAACACTTAAAACATATACTAATATAGGACTGGTAATATGCTTAACATTAAGCTCTGATTTAGTGAAATGCTTTTAGCACTTGCTCAAGTGTATTTTGTAAGATAAGCATACTGAAGTATTAAACTCTCAACACACATTTTTCCAGGACTGTGGTCAATGTTTGCCTCCAGCCATAGCATGACCTGGTTACTTACATATTTGAAAGCTCCTAAATAGACAAAAAGTCCAGCTCTCCACTGGTGTAACTGTACTGATGGCACCAGAGTTACAATCTAGCTTCCAGCCCACGGCTTTAAGCATTGCACAGCATACACATTTTGTATTTGCACTGGATCGATATACCATTGCTGTCACTGCAGGTATTGTGGACTCAAATCACATGAAGATGTAAAAGTTTAGGGTAGCTGCCCAGACTCACTTACTAGATCCAATTTCTACCTAGAATAACTACAGTCCATCGACCTATCTGTTTTTAGATGTACATGGAATTAGTTTTTTAGAGAAGGAGGATACATTTTTCTTAGCAGTTTCATTTATATGCTGTTAACCCAACAATCCATCCTTAAAACCTTAAGGAAGTTGCTGCAGCAACTGTTACATAGCAGTTGAATTTGGTAAAAGATAAATGCAATAGTTCCAACTATAGTCTGAACATAAAATAGACTAATGTTTTTCCTCCCTTTATGCTTTGTATTCTGTCTCATGACAATCCATTCCATATTTCCTTCATTATTATTCTCACCTTTTATACAGCCTAGGTATACTGAAATTCCCATGCCCCATTTCTAACTATACGTTCTCTTATTTCCTAATTATATTATGTATGGTAAGATAGTAAGGACTAAACACAAACAGGAAAGTATTATTTCATTTAAGTAGTGCTGTTCCGATTCACCAAACACTCTTTACAGCATTAGTGAGGCTTCATCCACAATACAGAACAGCACGTAACTCAGTGTTATTGTTTATTACTGAATGTGCAAGGGATGTATTTCACAAAGGCATCAGTAGCAAAGCAGACTGGAGAGAAAACAATACCCAAGGTGCCTTGGTCCAAGACCTATCATCTTACAGTAGCGCTTTCCTTTCAGAAATATAAATACTGCAAAAAAAACCCTGTGCGCCATATAAATTCTTTCATAAAGCTGTCTCTCCATAGCCTGGATTCAGGTAGTTACATAAGTACATGAATCATATTAAGCACATGAGTTCATTATAATGACGTTAAACACATAATTTCTATCAAACTAGTGTTGAAACACCCTTTATGCCTTTGTATGTTTTCATGTAACATTTAACGAGGCTCAAATCTTTAACCGCCTATTAAAACAGAGCTGCTCTCATATGCAAAAATCTAAGCAATCAGCTTAAAGAGAAAAGATTAGACAATAAATGAAATATTTTTATGTTGAGCACCCATGTGATTTTGAATATTACAAAAGCTGCTTATTTGCATCACAAGGGCCAGATACACAAAAACATTTAAGCACTGAGTATTCTTCCTTTTCATCATGATACAATTATCATATTAGAAAGTGAATGAGCAGCTGTTAGGTAAATCTGTCCTGGCACAAATCCATACAAATAAATAGATACTAAAATAAATAAAAGAGGTACGTCACCCAGTTCATGTCACCAAGTCTCAAATGGTACCTACTCCTAGTAGTCCCTATTCAAGCCTGAACGAGCACTGGTATTTCAAAGAAAACTCTTAGGGGTCTCTGATCAATCTCCACTTAAATTCTACTGGAAGTGTATTTCTATACAGCTCCCTCCCCAATTAAAAAAAAAAAGGTGGGGAGGGGAAAAAAAAAAGGCAATTTAGCAGCCTCCTTGGAGGCTGCTAAAGGAGCCCTGACTACCATTGCAGAGTCTGAAATGAGGACCTTTAATCAAAGGCCAAAGGATACTGGTGAAGTATACTAAGATCTTACAACATCAGCTTCAGTTACTGATCTGATTTCTCTGCCCTCAACTCCAAGACTTGTACCATTCACAATTTCCTTCTGCATTATCACTTAGGTCCATCAGTAGCTCTTGTTTCAAAAGTTTATTTTAGCTTCTTTCCATTAAACACGTCAGGTATTTTTGACTTGTTTCTACCTAAGCACATAGCCTGACACTTCGTGATATTGAATGAGATTTATTGTTAATATTGATACACTATCCTTAAGTAATTTCCTTCCTTTTACTGCTTTTAATCATAACTTGAACAGCTTTTCAATCTAATTTTCAGGATTAATTATTTTTGCTTCCCACTGGCACTGTAGACAGAACACAATGAGTACGCAAGAGATCTGGAGCCAATCCAGCTTCTAAGAAAAGTCTTTAATAATTTGATTTTGCTCATCTCTCCTGGTTTATAGAGGTCTGCTTCTAGTCTTGCAAGACAAATTCCAAACTCAGTTTTCATCTAGGGATTTTCAGTATATAGTACTCACAGGCTTTCATTATATAGTATTCTCATCAGAACTCACACACATTCTTGTCTACTTTAAGCAAAAAGAGTCCCTCCTTGATCATACTGCACAGGTACAAGTAGAAAAGAAATGCTAAGAAATTTCTAGACCAAGTAATAACACATGCTAGCAAGCCTACAGTTCACTCTAATGTTAAACTAGGATGCCACCTACTGCTTAATACCCTGATTTAAAAATAAGGGAAAATAATTTCCTAAAGATGTAAACCAACCTGAGAGCACTCATGAGTACTGTTGTGTAATGCTGTAGCACTAGTCCAGTTCTCAGTAAAGAGCTTCACATCTAGCTTAAGGTAAAAATTGGTACTGCATGACTAGTCTATTGCTGGAGGAGTGGTATTCTTCATGGTTAATTGAAGGCATACATACATGCACACAAAAGGTAGTGTTTTCCTTATGAGAAGCAGCATTACTTCGTGACATAAAATTCGTTTTTTAACTGCAAGTTTGCACCTCAGTTCAATGAGGTTAGCAGAGACAGTCATTGGCTTTGGATCAAATCTGTACAAACAGTGGGCAACTTGCTGACTCTTGCTTTGATACCTAGAAGTTTGATGCAGTTTAAAGAAAAAGAAAGAGATAGATGCAGTCTATCAGTTCAGCCTAGGGAGTTTACTTTAGGCTTCAAAAGTCAGCTAGCAAGAGTTATACATAAGAGTTTGCAATGTTCCTATCTGTACAATATTCTGTAAATCTTTACTTGGCCTTCAATCATATAGCTTAAGAAAGAAAAAAACCCATTACTACTACAGCCAACAAACAAAAAGAATACTAGCCTAAAGCAAGCAAAACCCAACTTAAGTAGTTCCTGACTTGATGCTCCTTCCCACCTCCCTGGAAGAGTTTCAGCCTCCTCAGTTTTCCCAGTAGAATTTGTTGAGTAACTGCTCAATAAATCAGATCAACAAGCTCATCTAGATTCAAAGCAATCTTCCAAAACCAGGTTTCTTTTCCCACCTGGATAGCTCCTCTGATCCGTGTTATATTGCAACCCTGCCAACATCTGTGCCAGTACAGTGCAGGGGGGCCAAGGACCCCTCGCACAAGATGTGGTGGTGCAGGGATTCCTGAAGCCACCTTCGCAGCCAGAGGCAGTGCACAGTGTAATTTCTCAAAGTTCTCCTCTGCTTATGAACTGAAATAAACCAGACGTTTCTATCACATTTTAATTACATGCGACCTCATGTACTCAGGAAAGAGCCACAATAATTAGACAAACGCTTTATGTCTTTTACACAAGGGAAGAGTTGAGCAGAGCACATGAAGAGCGCAGACTCTCCGCTTCCATTTGTGATTCTTGAGTGCAATTCCTCAGCACAGCAGTTGCATATTTGCCAGAGATGATGGTTTATAAAGGAAAATAATTACTGATTTAGAGGGTGAAGAATTAAATTAAGGATTTTCCCAGGGTGTTCAGACCATTTTAAAGCTTTCCTCTTGCTGGACTTAGGGTGCATGCATGTGCAGGGAAGTACTTTATCAGTGGCTTCAACTAGTTTTAAACCAGACTCATACTATATCTGTAACAGAGTCAGATAACTTCTCTTATTTGAGTCAAAAAAATTAATAACTGCCCCAACAAATAATGCATACTGAAAGAATGGCTTCAATCCACCTAAAAATTCTGTCACTTACTGCATGAACTGATTTAAGAGATACAACAGGCTGAAATTTTATTAAACTTCACAATGCAAAAACATAGCCAGTTTGTTTTGGGTTATTAATCAATACCTTAAGAAAAGGGTTCAAAGCCTCTTTTGGGGGAAGCAAGGCATTAAATTACAGCCCTGTTGTAATGCCAAGTACATCCTAGCTATTCAACAGCTTGGTCCAGAGAATCCAAGTAACAGCTGCTCTTCCTACATAATATGTAAACAGCTTATTTAGCATATCATGATGACCTTCCATCCATCCATCATATGCTTTAATAGCCAAGCATGCACACAAGTTCCGAACTTGTGCAACTAAATGTGTGAGGATCAAGCTGTACTGCAATATCTAAACATACCGCAGCTTGTAAATTCTCCAACAGACAAAGCGTCTTACACTTTGAAATTATTAGCTCTCTAATGAACCAAGATATCATCATCATTAGTCTAGCATCTAATCACCTACCACACTGAATCCTCAATCCCCCAGGTCATTCAGAGACCTCTTTGTTTCAGTTGCATAACTGAAATAATTAAACTTCATATCTCTGGTCCTTTATAGCGTTGCTTTAGCCTGCAGTAGTTTCCACTGGGGATAAAGTGAGAACACTCACATAACTGCGCTGGTTACTCAGGACCAGCCTACTCACTGTTGTGTTGGATGGGGCTGTCCATACATGTTTCCTCAGAATCTACCCAAAATGGTGTTTCCAATGGTATTATCAAGAGAATGCTGTTATAAGCAAGGGCATAAATGAACCAGAAGTGATACACAGGAAAACAATGTGTGAAACAACCCTTACCACTCAGCTGTGTGACAGCAAGAGCTGGCTGAAAAGACAGAATTCTGTGAATATGGAAGTTCAAAAACTCAGGGTCAGCCTCCTGTACTTCACCCATTTTTATGGGTAGTTATGTTAACCCAAGGAGTGAGCTTTAGGAGTTATGAGTGGAAGAATTCCAAATATTGACCGTCAGATTGACGAGTACAAGGAAGAAATGTAGCAAGAAGCTTAATTACCCAATCCCAGTTACTGAAATTAATAGAAATTATGCTCAATGAACTGATGTATTTACTTTGAGTGGGCATGAATTACAAAAACATTTCTAGCAAAGCCTTTTTTTTCTGCCCTGGAATCTGGTTTTCTGGCAGAAAAACCCAAGCCTTTGACGTTTTGCCTCATTACCTCAAAAAAAAAATTTTGTTTGCTCTTTAACACCCGTTCTGTTTCAGCAGAAGTGAAAAGTCTAGCTGTATCTACTGCTGGATGGTTTCCCTTGTCAAAATTAGGAATTTTGAACACAAAAAATACTCCATTAAAAACTTGTCTAAGGCTTAAAAGGAGATTTTCAACATTATTGCTTTCCAGAGACGGAATATTTCACTGGTATTTATACTTTGAAGGCTTCATTCATATCCTCTTTTGAGGGAGAGCTCAAAAGAATGTTTTGGGGTGGTTTTTTTTTTTTTTCAGATGACTATTTATCAGATCCCTCACTGCTTTATCCTCTCCCACATCCACTTTACCCTTTATTTAGCATGGCCTTTCATGTGTCCTGCAAACAGAAAGGATGACCCAAACCAGAAATCCACATTTGGACTTAACTTACAGAAACAGCACCCAAACACTCTAAAATATGCTTCGACCCACTCCAGACACAAAGTAGCGCTGAGCTAACCCGCCACAAAGGTACAGTACTGTTTGATTTTTAGATCAAAGGGACAGACATTTCAATTAGTTTTGTCATATCATGTTCTTCGTATGAGTCATTTGAAGTGCAAGCCTTATTTATTAATCAAGGATTAATAAGTCTTATTTCACACCGTAAGGGCAAAACTAAGGCAGGGACAGAAACAAGCTGTTCCACAGAGAATCAGCAAGTCTAACACGCATTTGAGTGTTCAACCCGGAAACCTTAGGTTATATATTATATCTCCAAAGTATTAACTTTCTATCACACATGCCTAAAAGGCTCTTTTTAGATAACCACAAAGATAAGGAAGAATAAATCGCTGCAACACATAATGGTTTTAGTAGGATTAACGAGGTTTAGGAAACAGCAGCAACCCGCGTATGTTCATTACGACACTGCTAGGGGTGTGCTTTCAGGGGAAATGAAGACTCTCAGCGTCTTTTCCCTGCCGCTCGTGCCTCCTTCACGAACAACATTAAAGACCGATCAAACCGGGATGTGCCCTGACACGTCAGGGAAGGCGTTTTTCGGCGCCCGGGTGGGTGATGTGGCGCGGTCCCCACCTAGCGCACCCCGCGCCGCACTGCAGCGCTGCCGGCACCCCCGGCGGCAACTCGCCTTCGCCTCCATCAGGCCAGGTTCACTTATCTCCGTATACATACGGATGTATAGATCACAGAATGGTCAGGGTTGGAAGGGACCTCTGGAGATCATCTAGTCCAACCCCCCTGCCACAGCAGGGACACCTACAGCACGTTGCACAGGACGGCGTCCAGGTGGGTTTGGAATGTCTCCAGTGCGGGAGACTCCACAACCTCTCTGGGCAGCCTGTGACACTGCTCTGCCACCCTCAGAGTAAAGAAGTTCCTCCTCATGTTAAGATGGAACGTCCTATGCTCAAGTTTGTGCCTGTCACCTCTTGTCCTATCACTGGGCACCACTGAAAAAAGACTCTTCTCATCTACCTGACACCCTCCCTTTAAGTATGTATAAGTATTGATAAGATTCCCCCTCAGCCTTCTTTTCTCTAGACTAAAAAGACCCAAGTCCCTCAGCCTTTCCTCATAAGAAAGATGTTCCAGTCCCCTAACCATCTTTGTAGCTCTTTGCTGGACCCTCTCCAGCAGTTCCCTGTCCTTCTTGAACCGGGGAGCCCAGAACTGGACACAGTACTCCAGATGTGGCCTCACCAGGGCAGAGGAGAGGGGGAGGATGACCTCCCTTGACCTGCTGGCCACACTCTTGATGCACCCCAGGATACCATTGGCCTTCTTGGTCACCAGAGCACATTGATGGCTTACACACACACGCACACACACACACACACTCACGGTATATTCACTGCAGCTGCTTGGTGACAATGCAAAAGCCAGTCGAAAATTCATTCTGGTTTGGCCCTTAAAACATAGTTTCTAGTAACTTTATCTAGCACCTGAAGTGTAGGCATGAGATTGTCTTTCTCTTCCTCTTTACTATGAGAAGGGTGAGGCAGTTGTACAAAAGCAAAAGGATTGATTTTAAGGTAGGAATAACAGAAAGAGTGACAAGGGAATGACAACAAAAACTCATCCTATGCTTTGCTGTTACACAGGTCACCAGTTAGACATGACAGAGGAAGAATGATACAAACGCATTAAGTTAGTGAAGTCTGATAGTTCACAACAGCAAGGCTATAACCTACCTGGGCAACGCAACTGCAGCCCGAGTGTTTACATAAAGCATTACTGAGCAGGTCTTGCTTTTGGTCTCTGCAGGATACCACATAAAATTGGTGGTTCATGTTTCAGAAAGATAAGAACGAGCAAAGACACTGAAATAATCATAGAATGATTAGAGCTGTAAGGGACCTTGAAGATCATCTAGTTCCTACCCCCCTGCCATAGGCAGGGACACCTCCCACTAGACCAGGTTGCTCACAGCCCCATCCAGACTTGAACACCTTCAGGGATGGGGCATCCACAACTTCTCTGGGCAACCTGGTCCAGTGCTTTACCACCCTCAGAGTGAAAAATTTCTTCCTAGATAACCTAAGTGTGCCTTTTTCCAGTTTAAAGCCATTCCCCCTCATCCTATCCCTACCTTAGGTATCTGCCCTTGCAAAAAGTCCCTCCCCAGCTTTCCTGTAGGCCCCCTTCAGGTACTGGAAGGACACTACAAGGTCTCTTCTTCACTACAAGAGCCTTCTCTTCTCCAAGCTGAACAACCCCAACTATCTCAGTCTGTCTTCATAGGAGAAGTGCTCCAGCCATTGGATCATCTTTGTGGCCCTCAGACAAGCGAAGATCTTTCCTTTTCAGAGGTGGCTTATAAACTCATAGGAAAAAAAAAAAAAAACAAAAAAACCCAAAAAAACCACATTAAACTGAATGCTGATATTTGTCAGATAATTGTGTCTATGTCTGTGTGAGTGAGTATCAGAAACTGAAGTTTTGAACTCTCAGAAACAAGCCTACCTCTTAGGATTGCAATCAGCAAAGTCCAGTTGGTGATTAGTCTCTAGTAGTGTACCCCGGGGTACTGTGGCCAATACTCCTTAATCTCTTCTTTAATGACATGGATGACAGGGTAGAGTGCACTGTCAGAAAGTTTGCAAATGGTATAAAACTAGGAGGAGTGGCTGCTACACCGTTGTGCTACGGTTCAGAGGGACCTCAACATGCTGGAGAAAAGGGCTGACAGGAACATCATGAAGTTCAACAAGGGGAAATGCAGGGAGGAATAACCCCATGCAACATTACATTCTGGGTGATGGAGGGGTGGTGCTCACTGCCCCTAATCAGCTGGAAAGGAGCTCTGCAGAGAACAAATTTAGGGTTCTGGTGGACAACAAGCTAACCATGAGCCAGCAGTGTGCCTTTGCATCCTGGGCTGCATTAGGAAGAGCATTACCAGCAGGTTGAGGGAGGCAATTCTTTCCTTCTGCTCAGCAATGCTGAGGCCACATCTGCACTGCTGGGTCCAGATCTGGACTCCCCAGTACAAGAAAGATGAACTTACTGGAGCAAGTCCAGCAAAGGACTACAAACATAATCAAGCTTGGAGCATATGACATGGGAGCAGAGGCCAAGAGAAATGGTATTGCTCATCCTGCATAAGAGAAGGCTTGGGAGGTGGGGAATGGAAGAGCGAGGAGAGGAAATCTTGTCAATGTCTGTTAATAATTGATGGGAGGGAATGAAGAAGAGGGAGCCAGACTTTTCTTGTCAGTACTCAATGACATGTCAAGAGGCAATGGGCACAGCTTAAAACATATGGAATACCATCCAAATAGAAGAAAGAAACATTTTTTTTATTTTAAGGGTGGCCAAACACTGGAACAGGCTTCCCAAAGAGGCTGTGGAGTCTCCATCCTTGGATATATTAAAAATCCAGCTTCGCACTGTCCTAGGGTAATCTGCTTTCCTTGACCTCGCTTGAGCAGGGAGGTTGGACTGGATCTCGGGAGATCACTTCCAACCTAAATGATTCTGGGATACTTGCTAGCTGCAACTGGTACTAAGTGCTTCTAAATTTTGATAAAACTTGAACTAACAAAAAAATAGTGGCACCTCCCCAGTTAGGAGGCTGACTATGTCTTGTACTTCTGCACATAGATTTTATTTTTTTTTTTTAGGTTGGGTAATCTGGGGGGCTTGGGAGCCCAGAAAGAAGGTGAAGAAGGTCCTGACCAGAGGAAAGATCCTGAAAGTGAGGGAAGATCCTGGAGACCAAGTAATGGATGGAGACAAGTGCCAGGGGAATGGCTTCTGGTACCTTGGCTGGTAATGTCCAAGGCAGGCAATTGTAAACAGCTGTACAACACAAACCAACAAGCCTTTCTACCCAACTCACCTGGACCCGAGGGTGGTGGAGCACTGGAACAGGCTGCCCAGGGAGGTTGTGGAGTCTCCCACACTGGAGACGTTCAAAACCTGCCTGGATGCTGTCCTGTGCAACTGCTGTAGGTGTCCCTGCTGTGGCAGGGGGGTTGGACTTAGATGACCTCCAGAGGTCCCTTCCAACCCTGACGATACTGTGATACTGTGACCTGTAGCCAACTCTCTGATGAGAAGTTGAAGTCAAGACCTAGTGAACATAACCTGGGGTGGAAGTGAGTGTCTGAGATATTAAGTAGAGTAAAAACTCTAATCTCATTGGTTCTTAATCTCTTTGCATCCACAGCACTGGTTATAGTGTTCTGCACAGGCGAGGAGTGGCTCATAATTGCATATCTCACTCACTACTGTATGGCAAGCAATATCTGCCTGGGATCTAGGAAGGTCTTTGGTACCTTGTGGTCATCTTTCCAGTCTGATGCCTTTAGTAAGTAGCAAATGGAGGCCTAGAACCTCCACCCTACAGGTAAATCCATCTGAGGACAACTCCCTGTGGAAGCAGGATACCTAAACTTCCACCCTCAGAACAACATGTGGTTAACACAGAGATGGCCTCAGCCAACCTCCCAAAGGCAGACTATATATGCTTAACTGTGAATCTGCCCTAGAGTAAATGAGCACAGAACAGAAAGCAAAACACCTGCCATATTTTTCCATCATTTCCCACTGCCAAAAGAGGCCCAGTACAATACACAAACCTTCATTTACTGCTTCTACTTCCATTTTCCCCTTACCTAAAATGCCCCCTTACAAGTCCCCCTCTCTTCTGCAGCCCACTTTTTTTTCTTTCTCTTAGTACCTCTTGTATTATGCAGGCACACTTGTACATATTTGCTACTCCACTAATGATGCCCGTCTTGAATGTTCCATTGCCAGCTCCTTCAACATTTCCAAATTTTTCTTTGGTATTTTCTCATGATTGTAAAATACTTTCCAAATTGACCACAAAACTATTCCCTTGAGAACTGATGCATTTTAAGCGTCATGACAAAGGTAGGTCCAGAAGCAAAGCCCAACTACAATCAGCATGTTTGTGCGGCAGTCAAAAATAACAGATTTTATTTATCAATTAGTACTTGACAACTTCAGATGAAGCAAAAATATCATAGGAACAGATAGCAGCAGGATCCCATTTCTGTTATCTAGTTTCCTTTCTGTTCTCTTTTTTGTTCCTCTTAATTACTTGTGCTTTGTTCCAAATTAGACTATGTTTTCCTTGGAGCAAAAGTCTTATTTATCTAAGTACTTATGAAACACTTGGACATTCAGATTACAATCTTTATGTGTGCACATAAAACAACAGCAGATGATAATGAAAACAAGAGTTAACAGGTTCCTGACTCTTGGTGATTTAAGATTTGTGGCCCATATTTTCAATTTAAGATTAATGAATGTTGTAAGGAGTTATATAAGCTTCATATTTTAAGTCTGCCAAAAACCCCTCTAATTAATTTTTTTATTAAAGTGCTGATTCTTATTTTTTTCACTCATTGTGGACTTTTGCCTCCTGTGAAATGAATTATTAGCCTTTCAATTTAAAGACTATTCTCAGGACATCTACACACAAGTCTGACCAACTTTAAAAGGTACTATAAATGGTGTTTATATTTTAGGGGCACAAAGTAGCTCTTGCGAGCTTAGCCCTGCCTGTTGAATGGTTACTATGCCTACTTCAGGACTGATTTTAAGAATGAGTCCAACCTTATGCTTGAGCTCACACTCATCTCATACAAGTTATTTGGACGCAAGCCCAGACTACGGTGAGGAAGAAATCCTGTTTCCATGGTACCCTTTAGCACAGGTCCAAGCATGCATTTGTCTACAGGGGAGAGCAGTGGCACAGGAAGTACTTTCTCAAATCACGTCTCCTGTACCATCTCCAAAAATGCCCCATGCATGATTGAGGTAGTGGAAACAAGCCCAGAAACAGTACACAATTGAGGTAGGAGAAACATAGAAGTCCTAGTCACTAGATGTCCTGGTCATCAGGTCCTTCCAAAAATGGCACTCCATAATACATATGCTACCAAGTTCTGGACACCCGTGGGTGCAGGTCCCCGAGCAAGCCATGCTTCCCCCATTGTTCTGCCTGTGCCTTAGCAAACGGGCATACTGATTTATCAAAATGGAGTTGCTCAACAGCTGCCTGAGAAGACTTCTTGGAGAAACTAACTTTCCTGTTTTCAGATGGGACAGAGTTAGTTTTCTTTGTAGTAGCTGCTGTGTTTCAGATTTGCTCTGAAAGGAATGTCAATAATGTATGCTGTTTTAGTTATTGCCAGGTGATTAGTCAAAGGCTTTTTTCAGCTTCCCATAGAAGCTGAGAGGGAGCATAGACAGAATAAGCTGGCCAACAGAATATTCCATACCATAGATATCATGCTCAGTATATAAAAGAGGGTTGATCAGAGGGGTGGGAATCTGCAATCACTGCTCAGGATGAGCTGGGCAACCAATTCACCAGGTGGCGAGAGTGACGTGTTGTATTACTTTTTCTTTTACTATTATTATTATTTTTGTTGTTGTTATTGCCTGTCTCTATTTCAGCCCATGAGGGCTGTTTTTGTTCTTCTCTTTTCCCTTTCCCCTCTCCTTTTCTCCTTCTTCTCCCTACCCTTCTAGGGGGGGCAGGGAGAAATGAGCAAGCAGCTGCATGGTCCTAGTTGCTAGGTGGGGTTAAACCACAGCACTACCAAAGAGGGATTTCTGGAAGATGTAGGAGATAAAACCATGAAGGAATGAAGTATTAAAATATATTTAAATGCAAAGAAATTTTATGAAATATATACAGTACCAGTACTTATCTTGACACTAGTGGCTGTTAGGCACAATAGGAATTAATAGGGGTAGAAGAAAACCACACTTGTGCTGGAGCACGTTTAGTCCTGAGAAGCCTCATTTTATAAGACAATGAAAAGCTCTGCTGCTGTCTCTTCCTGTTAAAGGCTTAGCAGCAAAGGGAAGGTTGAAGGCTGGTAAAGACAGGCAAGACAGTTTTGGAACACTTAGAAATACATATGTACGTGTGGAAGGAGTCTATGTGTAATTTTCATTGTAGGGAGAGAAAAAAAACACACCATTAGTGACATGTGGCCTGATAGGAATCAGATTGTTCATGACTGGAAGGCACTCAAGAACAGGTGCAGTGTGAAAATAATTACTTTGTTTCCTCATTTCACAGCTAAAATGAAAAGGTAAATTTCACTGTTATTTTGAAAATACTGGATTTTCTTTTTTTAAAACTTCAGCCATAGAAACTGTCCCCCCCCCATCTTTGCCAAGATTAGAGTTTGATTCACATGAGAGAAATCCAGAACAAAAGTCAACATTACCTAAAATATCTCTTTGAATGGCACCCTGTAAAGCTACAGGGAGAAATTAATCTCTTGAGATTCTTCAGTAAAACATGTATCTTCCTAAATGCTAATCCTTCTGTACTTCAATGGCAGATCATTTTTTTTTTCAGTGATCATTTTCATCCCAATGAACGCTTAACACATGGCATACACATACCTAAATATTTAGTCCCTATTATAATCATGTCTACATAAGTGTTTTTAAAAGAAATCTTACAAAATTATTAAACTGAAGTATTAGTTTCCAGGCCAAGCATACCAAATATTCATCCTGTAATAAGAGTCCCTGTAAAAGTGAATGAATTAGAGCTAAGCCATTGCACTTTGGCATGTCACTTGTATCTCCCCAATAACTAGATGAAGAAATTTGGAAGAACTGGTTTGACAATGTTAGCACAAAGCAGGAGTGAGAGCACCAGAGATATCAATAAAAATTGCACTAACAACAATTAGTTTACAATTCAAATCCAATAGTTCCTGCAGAATGTTTCAACCCAGTTTCTATTAGTGCACCACACAAAAAAAAAAAAAAGAGACATCCTTTTGCTTCACTATAACAATCAAATCAACCATTTATCACAGCAGCCTGCTAATCTGACAAAAAAAAAAGAAAGCATTATCCTCACCTTTATTTGCCTTCATGTTGTTAAAGTATTTAAAGCTGCTTTCTGTCTGCCTCCATAATGCTCTCTGCACACACCCAGCCCGATCCACAGCTGGTGGAAATCAGCACAGCTACACTGAGGCAAATAGAGCCTCGTTGATCTGCACCAGGTGAGGACCATTACAGCCAGTGGAGACACACTGACAGTCTGCTGAGAAGACATTTTTGCCACCACAAGCAAGAAACATGTACAAGCACACTCTTAGACCCATCTTTGACTCACAAGACTTCAGTTACTGAAGGTCAATCGGGCCATCAAAGTGACACTGTTTTTTGTCTGAAATTAACTGTTCCCAAAAATAGAGTTTTTGATACTTCATACCTTCTCAGAATTGAGTTTTACTTCATTCTTGAGACCTTTCTAAAGGCTGACATAACAATGGTATGTAAGGGGAAGAAGCATAAGATATTTTAAACACACAAAAAAAGATCATTAACAAGCAGAATTCCTGAGCAAACTTCCATCTAGGAGTACATTGAGGTTTTAAGTTGTATTTAATATTACATTTAAAAACATGTTAACTATCAACACAAACTGTAAATGCAGTCTAAAAATTTTAAAAGAAACCTAAACTGAATGTTTTCCATAGAGAAGGGGCTTGCTACTGCATGACAGTCAATTTAAATGTCTGTCTGTATTTTTTTTTTTCTTTCATTAAGTGGTAATTCAGCTCTTCATCTTTTCCGATTTTCTTTACTCACTTTCAGGCAATTACTGTTGGGGGCTCTGATGTTAATGAGTTATACACAGCATATTTAGAAATGAAATACGCTTTTAGAGTATGAAGTTAAGTTAATGGAAGCATCAACCTGAATAGATGCAAAAGCCAGACATCTTTGATATCAGTGCTTGATTGATTTTATAAGTCAGGTGTTCATATGAATAAGTAACCCTTACTTAGCTCAAGGAGCATTTTGACAAGAAATTTGCACTGATGAGCTATAAAGGCAGCCTTTTTATAAGGCTCTGCTTTGCATTGTCCCTCATATTTTTGATCTTAGGTTTCACTCTTAAGTAATCTAAATCCTTATCATCATAACAGATCTATATATTACCATAGAAGATTTTGTACAGCTACTTATAAAATCTTTCCAAATTAAGAAACATATGAAACTATTGATGTGAAAAGCATGACCCTACTTCTGAAAATGTTATACTTTATGTATAAAGGATTGTTTACTGTCTTATTTTAATTTTTACAGTGAAACACAGCTCATAAGTGTTGACCAAATATTTTCCAGTGAGTTCAAGAGTTTACATTTAAAGTCATCTTATTTTTAAATATTCTACTGACCATTCTTTATTTAAATTGACTAAAAACATTAGAAAATACTATTTCAATAATAAAATACAAGAATTATTGTAAGCAACATAATACTTAAAAAGCCTAAAAACTTGATCTATCTTCCTAAACACACAAGCTGTCAGGCTTTTAAGCACATCAAAACTAAGTTAACCAGATTTTGCAACTTACTCCATTATTTTTGAGCTTAATTTTCTTCTGATGATAAAGCTAAATCCCTAATCTGAAATAAAATTAGTATATTAGACTAAAGACTCAAAATTGACTGAAAATTGTTACACTGTCTCCAATGAATACCTATCTGTTTATCACATGGAAGAGACACATAAGGATGTACAGCCACAGAGACTGAATGTGAACAAGGAAAAGAGCCAAAATTGCATTTTATTACAAGATCTTTGCTCCTACTGTGAGCAGAAGGAATTCTAGTCTTCACTGAAAATGCCTAGCAAGTTCTTTTTCTTCCCCCTTACCCCCCACCAAGGTCCTTTTAAGGAAGCAATGTTATCCAGAAAACCCATATGAACATGTTTACGTTCCAAAACTATGAGCCAAGATTAACAAATTTGTTGAAGGAGAAAATAAATAAATGAGACACATGTACTTGTTAACTACAAGGATATATAAATACCAGAACAACTTACCCATGGAGGTCATAAACTTTCCACCCCTTGAAGTCTTTAAAACAGAATGATCTCTAAAAAGAAACCACCACAACAAATGAACAACAAAAACTTCCAAAATTGTAGAAAAGCAGGGAGCAGAATAGTTACCTAGACCATTAGCTACCTAGATACAAGACTACATTAATTCAGTTTATATCCTTTTACAGAAACACTTTAACCTGTTGAAGACTCCACTCTCTTTGCAGGCAATCAGCGGTACTGTTTCACTAATGGTGTGCTAGACAAGAATCACCTGATGAAATGATAAGGTCTGTGCTAATGTGCAGGTGACTCACATTAATAGAAGAATCCCTCTGCTTTGCAAATCTGTTAATGTATCACAATGTGTGCTATCAAGACAATCTTCTGTGCAGCCATCAGGTGTCACTCTATGTAATCAGACACAAGAAATGAAAATTAAATCTGTCTGTGTCACAGCTTTCAGCTTAAAAATGTTTTAAAAAATATATTTTAAGGAATTTCCCTGGGCCCAATAACAGCTCTTGTGAAGTGAAAATGAAGGTTTTTATATAAGACCAAGAACGCTTGAATTCAGCCTGACTTCTGGCAATGGTGGGTTACAGAGCCAAGGCTGCTTCATTGCCAGAGGCAGGGAAGGGAGGCTGACTTTTTAGATTATCGCTTTGCCTTTTGAGCTTATTTCTCTTATTATAGCTTATGTGATATAGGTAATCAGGTTTCAGAGCACTCCAAAGTAGAGTAGAAACACCACAGCCACAATGCAAAGTCCTAAACTAGAATGTGCTTTTTCAGATTATTCATATTTTTTTGAAAAACTGTGGAAGTAAGACTTCAAGGCAGAATTCATGCCTACACTAGGTAATACCAATCTACAGTGCTCCAATGTGTAATGGAGCTCCAATATAGCTCCAATAGCTCCAATGAGCTAAAAGTGATTTTATCTGCTCCCTTACAATGAATATTAACATTGATTTATGTACTCTAAGCAATTTAACCCTAACTTTGGTTAAGTGTACACTGTGAAGTAATTCCACACTTCACAGACCCAAATGTGTGACCGTGCAACTACAGCTGTAAAGCCTGTATAGAAACTGGCTAAGGCAAAGTGAAAAACAATATTTGATCTAATTCAGTGGCAGATCATCCAAGATTTTGCAAATAAACACCTAGGAAGTCAGCTCTTTCTGCAGCTGTATCATAAAGAGCAGAAAATGGCTTCAAGTGCTCATGCCATTTCAATCCATCCAAGCTCCATCTCATGAAACAAAAGAGAGATCCATCTGCAAAATGCACATTGAAAATACTTTGACTATTACTTTGGTAATAATACTAACTACTTCATTGGGTTATAGTACTCAATTCCAAGGTGTTTCTTTTTCTGTTTATGTGTCAACCAATAAATTCTATCCCAAAGTTTCAGATAAGCAGTGTTCATGCAGTGGTCCTGGTACGGAAGCTAGCACACCCAGCAGCCTAGCTGTTTTACATTTGCAATAGTTCAGGGTAAAAAAGCCTGGTCAGTGGCAGGCACTATCAAGCCTCTACCTGGTAACAACCCCATTACATCTCTGTCCTTCTTCTAGGGCAACTTCAGATGATAAATAATCTGGAAGACTTTTCTTGGCAGAAAATAAATCTCCAGAAATGGGCAAAATTCTGGAGTTCAGGAACAAGGAAGTCTGAATTCATGTATATCTTCTGATGCAGGAAACACTACACAATATTTGGGAGAACAAAAGGGTAGCCGAGCAGTACAAACAGAGATTGCTTCTCCATCTGCACTGCCTAGCAGCAGCACCTGATGTAGTCTCCAGAGCAGCAACATTGCCACAATTCACCACTACAGACCAGGGTAAGATGTTGGCACATCTGAGTTTAGCGAAGCTCTGACTTCAGCAAGGCCAGAATTCAGCCCAGGTTTTTGTTGCCTCAAGAGACATGAAAGTGTGCTCACAGATATGAAGTACAGACATTTATACCACCACAAGCTGTAGTTTATATTTTTATTTTGAAGGCAGAGTCTTATGGAAACCTATTGGATGCTCATGCATTATTAATTTTCTTCAGCTATAAAAATATAAAATGGAATGTACAATAACATGTTGTTTATTGCTTATGCCTGTGTGATGCTCAGAAACTCGGATCTCCTGCCAGACACTTACAAGCAGAACTGTTCCACTTCATGCTGATGACACTGCTCCATCAAACAGCACTAATCAAATTGCCCAGGGCCTTCCAAACAAACTGTTAAACTGCATCATCAAAAAATAGTCAAGTGGTACTGCCCATCTTAGTCTTATACTGACAGCATGAATTGGAAAGTCTCCAAGTATATTATAAAAATATAATAGGTTCTGCAGATTTGCTTCTGAAATTCCAGCCATGTTACATCACTGTCCTTAAATGAATGGCAGCTGATAGCTATCACAATATTTAGAGGTTTGTAAAGAAAAATGTTCCACTTTAAAGGTAGCAATGTGTTAGCATCAGATTTTAACATGCTTAATGACAAAGATTCCTGCTTATCTAGAAAAGTTGCTAGTACCGGTCTGCTGGTTACTCTAAACATTTCACAGTAATTAAAAAAATGACTGCATTCCAAAGAACAAAGGCATTCTGGCTTTCTCAGTTCTGTACCACAGAAATATTAGGTTTTGTGCTAGCAGAAGGTCACCTTTGTATAGTTAAGTTTTGGGTTTGTTTAGTTTTCTTTCAAGCAAGCGTTTCAGTCGATACCACTGATGTGGAGGACAAAAGCTGCCCTCATGCACCTGTTTCTTTCATTAATGAAAAAAAGCAGGCATTTTTTTTAGTTAGTTGATCATCTCCCTCTTGGTAGCTGTTAGTCCTACCTGTGCCTTCTGCTTTGCCTCACAGCTTTAGCAGAGTTTTCAAGAAGATGAAGAAGGAGCAGCTGGTAAGATGATGCTGTCAGAGGCAGCCAGCTTTCTGACTGGAGAAAGGCTCCGGCATCACAAGCTGTACTCCAGGAAACTGGGAAGTGTTCAATCACAGGGGAGATACTGTACATGTTGTCTTCTCAAGGATCAGTAATCACCTTGCATGACAAGAGAAGATTAAGAGCCTTTCTGTACTGGAGTGAGTGGCAGGGTTTTGTGCGGATGGTAGCCTTATTTCACGCAGTTAGAGTATCCAGTTGTTAGCAGAACCTCTGAGTTGTGGTGTTGGTCAAGTCTATATTAGCAAATAGTGTCATAAATTAGGAACAGAGCTGTGGAACAAAACAGTTGGTGCCAAACACCTCACATCAACACTATATGAGTTTCAGAGGGGCTTACTCGGACTATGTTTGGTCTGTCCCGTTCTGAATACCGGTTTAGAGCGCATGAGGTGCAAATGGTGGAGCATAGCTTCCATTCTAATTCCATCTAAAAGGATGAACCACTCCAAAATGCAAACAAAAGCATGGTAAGTGGGGATTATTGGGTATTACACTGCAAAAACATGCTCCTGATCTGAACAAAAATGCTAATGTAGTTGTACCGTTTGAAAGCCTCTTCATGCTTTAGCCTCCCAAATTCTATAAGCACTCAAGAGCCAAACTGATGTATCAAAAAATGAAACAAACTTATTCTGTCTTTCAGACTTGCCAGCTGAAAGTTGTCAACATATACATTGCCAGAGAGGACTTCCCAAGCCTGAACCTACTTGGCCCTATCTAACACTCAGTTTAGAGTTTTGTTTCAACATGGTCGGTAAAACAAATAAACATACCAATATTTAGATGGCAGGGGTGCGTTGTATGCTGTAAAATAGTTGCAGGTGCATCCATATTTTTCGCCATTTTATTTTTCACCTATTTTCTTAGGTGAAGTTCATGAGTGCAATATAAGAAGCAGCAACAGAGAGGTCTAGATAGGTCCTGGCATACTGTGGGCACGTGTTGTGTACGCTTTAGCTGGTAGTTTTGCCAATGCACCTTGATCCCTGTTTGCAGAACCTCAGTTCTTCTAGGGTTGGGCATCTTTGAGCAGAGTAGATCTAATCTACTGTGTTATCGTGGTATGGATACATAAGGAGTGCTGGGAATCATGTCCTGGTAGCAGATAGCAATACATGGGTCATCAGTTTTAACACAGGCAAATTTTTAATTTTTTTTTTTATTTAGGCATGCTGGAAATAGATGCAATTATAAAAAAGCCGTGGGTAGCAGAATGATAGACTGTCGATTGTTATTTGCCTTCTGAGTCATGAAATATTGCACCTGTGCTAAGCTCTAATTTGGAAACTTCCCTAACATATCTTTAGTACCTCAGATATTGTTAATGAAGCACACATAATAATTATCTTTGCTATGCTTACTGGCAGTTTTTAAAAAATAAACTATGCTTTCGACAGCCTTTTACTTGAAATTAAGAACACCAAGCTCAGTGTGCTAAGAGGTTAAATAGAAAACTTGACTTTTCCTTCAGTACCAATATATCAACAGTTTAGCAGAATCATTGGGAAGTCGGGAAGAAAAAAATATTAATTAATTGCAATATATTTTAAAACACAGCTCATTTTGAACTGGTTCACCAGATCTCTCCTAGATTTTTTTGAGTATATCTACAAATGTCACATGTTTTCTATGTACAGGCTGGTATGACCAGACTTCCACAGATGTTCTACAAGTTTTAAGGGTCCAGCAAGACAGGGACTAGTATTAGTGTCTGTAAATGTTTTTCCTCTGTCTCTGTGTTTGGATATGGAATATGAAAACAGATAAGAAATACAATCTGCTTTCCCATCATGGCAAAGAAAATGATTTCCTGTTTGAAGGAAATTTGGCCAAAACCTTTAAAAAATGAAACTGTTTCCTCTTCTCACTTGATAGAGTGAGAAGGACAAAGGCTAAATAAGAATGTCCCACAGTACTGTTACGTGAAGCTCCTCTGCTTCCCACAGACATATATTGTCTTACAGACTACGTACAAAGATCTACCACTGGACTTACAGATTTCTCTGGACAGCCACAATTCAGCAACACTGTAGAATCACAATATTGTTCCAAAGGTAAATATATATGGTGCAATTTTATTTTCAGAGTGATTGTTATTTTTCCTCATTCCTCAATTTTGCTTTAAGATAAATCACAGCCATTCTCTTCAGCAACTGTACCACTACACAATGTGATTTAGCTGATATTAAAAAAGCCGAATCATGAGAAAAAAATGCACCAAGAGAATCCAAAACACTCTCAAATCTGTTTTCTGTCTGTACATGCTATTTAGTAAGCACTTACATACAGATACATATGTATATCAGGATATATTTGTCAACAATTAGGAAGCAGAAGAAAAGTTGAATTTGCAATTGATATAATTCTCAGTAAATAATTAAATGTCCAGTTTAATAGCGTAAGTAACAATATGTAACAGGCATTATTTCACAACAGTCAAACAAAAATTATCCAAAAAAGCCCCCTGTATTCATAGTGACAATTCTTTTATGACAACATCACAGGAAAAGGTTGTAATTAATGCAAAAATAAAGCGGACAATCTATTAACATAATCTGAATAAAATCCTTCCACAGTTAAATGCAGACAGTAAGTGCTAGTATAATACTTTATTAATTAACAAAGTATTTATCCACTGGGAAATGAGGATAAAAGACTGTACAGTTTGTCAGACTGCAGAAAAATGTGTTAGCTCTTCATAAGAAATGCATAAAACTCAAACAAAAGAATGATTATCTCTTTAAACCAATTACATTTAATCTCAGAAGAAAGAATGAATAAATCTGTTCCTTCATGTTATTGCGATACACCACCAAAATTACGGAGATCACAGTCCTTTATAGATTTCAAGGCTAATATCAAGCTATTCTCTTGAACTGTTGAAAGTATTAGTATACCACATGGAATTTTAAGTTACAAGATTTTTTTAAAAGGAGGAATAGTTTTTTTAAATGCATTACTTTAAACGGAGCTGTTTTCGAGACAAATGAAAGATGTGGTGCTTTCTAAGCAGTCTTTGTCACATACCATAGCCATCCTGGCCAGACACCTTTATACAGTATATCCTTATCCTAATTACACTGTCAGAATGTCTTACACTTGCCATATGCTCTGGAAATCTTGCTTTTCCTTCACTTAAACCTTGCAAATGTTATATTTTTAGATAATCATATTTTACCTAATTGTAAATAACTTCTTACCCATTTTCTGTAAAAAAAAAACCAAAGCAGCCCTTCCAAACTACTAAGGATTTACAAATTAAAACAATCACAAGTGAACAATCTACTCAAAAAGTCTTAAGAGAAAATATTTCACAGAAAGCAAGGGAAATTAGAATAGTAAGGATAGAAGAGTACTGCTCAATGGGAGACTAGGGTCATTAAAACCTGGTAAGTATATGAACTAAACAATTCTAAAATTTCTAGTGAATGATTAACAAGTTTCTAACATAGCTATTTTCCAATGCAACTGATTTTCAAAAGTGAAATGTTTTGAGTTCCATAAGAGATCACTCAACCATTAGGTTTTCTGCTATTGAAAACTAATGTATAATGCAGTGAATAACTCAAGTAACCTCAAGCTTCTCAAACTGAATGAATTTCTATGAAATTCAATGTTGTCTGCATTTTTTTCTCACTTGTATTCATAAAAAGATGCATATATTTTAAATGATCAATCTCGTAGATAACTTGAATTTCTCTGCATTTTGTTCATCTCTTATTATGATGATTGTTCCATTTCACAGAATAAGAAACAGAAACTTTCCCACAGTTTCAGAACATCTCTTGCTCAGAATCAGAGCTAGAAGTCAAGAGCTCCTAACTGGTCTCAGTACTTTACATGTAAATCTTTCTGTAGCAGGATCAGTAAATTACAAAAGAGATTCTTGGAAGTTCAGATCCTTATAGAAGCGATGAGAAGGGATGACCTCCTTTGCCTGAAGCCTTAATACAGAATGAAAAGCTCTGCCTATCAATACCTGTTTTGTGTAGTGCACAGTTACAGGCATGCACTACTACTGTCTTTCTCCTAATGTCTTTGCATTTTCAATATCCTTCTGATGCACTTTTACATACTTAATGTTGTTACAGGTGCAAAACTGTAATTTCAATCTTGAATGCTGTTGCACATGTGCCTCCAAAACACTGAAGGCCAGAACTCTGTGCTGCTAACACAGATTGTGGGTCAACAACATCTTTCTTTGCTTGCTAATGCTTTATTGTCTCTTAGTATACATTGAAATAATAATGGTAATTTATGCAGATATTTTGTATGCATAGCAAATAATGAGAAACACCTGCAGAAATTTCCCTCCTTCTCTGAGTTCAGCAACTAATTATATTTTTAAATAATGGCTACCATTGAACACAATTATCCAAATCACTTTAAGTAATGGAATCTTTTAAAGGTGTTTTTGAAAATTTTCTCACAGTTTTTAAACAGTCTTTTTATATATAGGGTAGGAGACAAAGAATGCTGTAAGCAGCTTAGTAACCCAAAATGTTTTGGCAGCTATAAATCAGACTGTCATTTTTTTTTTCAGTCTTCTGCAGCTAATATTTTGCTGAAGAATAGGATTTCCCCAATACCTTCCCTTCCAGATTAACATTTACGGGTGCTATATATTAAAAAGAAACTACAGGAAAAAGTGAAATATTGAGCCACTCCACTTAAAGAGACTGACTCAGCAAATCTCACCTTTCCAAAGGAGAGATTTGAAAGCAGAAGCGGGGATGGAAAGTAGCAATGTTATGAATAAGGAATGAGGGGCTAATTTAAGGAGAAGAGTATACAAAAGGTCTCTGAAGACTAAAGTAACGTCCATTCATCTGAGAGATATGCGTATCTCTGTACCTTGCACGTTGACCATTCTTTCCAACCCTCTAACTAAATGGGACAGAAGTGTTGTTTCTTGCTATACTGTCCATTGCAAGTAAATAAGTGAAAAAGAGTAAAAGAAAATCACATCACAAATAGTGCAACCAGCTAAGCTCCTGGATCTGATTCTCTGTATCTGCTTGTAACCTAGAGAAACGGGTCAGTTGTAATTCAGCACCTCTTTCTCCTGTTTTTACTTCCAAGCTTTCCAGAAGGACATAACAAAGAACAGAACTGTTTTTAATACACCTGAAAACAAAACATACACCCCCCGCCAAAAGTAAATGAAAACAAAGGATTGCCCAAAATCTCTATACCATTTTCTGCCTCATATTCAGATGTCTAACCAGAATTTTCCTGTATTTCCCAGCACCTGGATAAGCACGTAACAGTGATTGCCTTATTATTCACACCAGACCCACCACCAGGCTTCTCAGCAGTGAGTTAATACTGAGTTTTGCAACGCCAAAGATGACTCATCAAGATTAACTCAAAACCAGGATGCCCTGCTACGGAAAAATAAACATGAGGGTACAGGCAGAGATGGTCCATACAGGATGAGGAGAACCCTGTGTAGTCAAAGCTGCAGATTTGCTGTTGATATGGGGTAGAGGTGATTCCTGTAGAAAAGTCCACCCTACAGACACCATCCCACAGGTCCTAATCTAACTCAAAGTGGCTTCAGAAAGCCAGCTGTTTTCTAGGGTGCTGACATCGATGATAGGGTCATGCTACTGCTGCTGCTGGGGACCTGTGCCCTAGGTCTACTCTGCTTCAAGGAGTAGCAGTCAGTCCCTGACTGTATGACGCACACTTTGCTGTTCTAGTTTTGTGACTCTGGAGTAGGTGGATTTATTTTTTGTGTTGTAAATACCCTTCAACGACATTGTAATGCACATGACAAATCTCACAAAACCCCCAAATTTCTGGCATCTAACATGAAAAAGTTGAGGAAAACACAGCAACACCCCAAGTTTGAAACATATCGGAGAAGTTCTGAATTTTAAAACCCATTGGGGTCACCCCAGCTTGGTCACTTGGGCAAGATCATGCCTACATAAGGCATGGATGCCCAGGTTTGTGATTCATCTTCTTCACCTCCTGTTGCTAGTAGAAACAGACATGATGCTCCTGGAGGTGGACAGGGAAGAAAAAAATTACCATTATAGCCTCAAAGAAACCTATTTATCTCTAGTATTGCAGGTGCATAGTGCAGTGAAATGGGACAATTAGAGTTAAAAAGGAGGGAAATTAGGATTCAGTTATATGTATAATACTCCTGTGTGAAATGAGTTGTTATTTTCACTTATTCCCCTGAAGCTAGACATCCACATCGTATAAACGTGGGACCTATAGTTCACCTTCTGAAAAGAAGCCAAGAATTAACTTCTAATTTTCAGTTAATCAGAACAAGGATAAAGCAGTTTGGAGAAGCATTGACACACCTTCTTTCATGCTTTATAGACAACCAGTAGAACTTATTCATCAAGCCTTTGAATCAGTATCTGGTACCTGCACACAGCTCCACAGCGTGACTTGCAGAATCATGGTTTTTGCACGAGTATATTCTTATTTTGTACATGTAATATTTTTTTACAAACATTAAATGAATTTGATTATGAAATCACATTAGAAATGTCAAAAGCATTAGTGACTAATTTTAAAATTATATCCATCACCTGAATTTTGGAATTTACATTAATAAGCTCAACTTTTTGTACAAATTTCTTACAGTTTTGAAAATTAACAAAATATTCCACAATATACCAGAATGGAGTCTCCCCTCACAGTGTTAAATTTATTTTAATAGCTGCATTGGATCTTTAGTACTTTAAACAATTTTGATAAACGCAGAGGATCTGATTTCTTGAATTTTACTAAATTTTCTAAAAAGTCTTAGCGTTGTGCTCCAGACTGAAAGAACATTTAGCACAGGATCTTGTCTCTAACAGTAGTCAGTAACAGAAGCCCAGGACACCTGTAAGGACAGAGCAAGCATGCAACAGGATTCTCAGGATTTTCCTTCAACTTCCAGGAATCTTTGTCTTCTGTTTCTTAACCCCAAACCAGATTTTTGTATGTAGTAGCCTAAATATTTCATTATCGTTTCCATAGTCTCCCAGCTGCAGAATCTTT
Source organism: Pluvialis apricaria (assembly GCA_017639485.1). Lineage (NCBI taxonomy): Eukaryota > Metazoa > Chordata > Aves > Charadriiformes > Charadriidae > Pluvialis > Pluvialis apricaria. The sequence goes on along the minus strand of CM030008.1, from coordinate 41,792,136 downwards.
ACAAGACAGTTAAAGATGCTAAAATATACTAAAAATATTAGAGAAAGATTTTAGATTTCAAACCTAATTCTAAAAATTTTATTATACCTTTGCAATCCTGATATCAAGACTCATTTTTGTTGACATATGTGCAAGAATGCCTTGTACCATGATAAATTTGAATGTAAGGAATAAGCATATCCTGGTTGTCATGATGGAAGGTCAAATACTGAAAATTATATCCAGGAAAAATGCCATTTGTCATCATTCCTCACTCTTTTGTATATGTATTTGCTAAATGGTCAACTTGATCTGTGCTTTCTAAAAGAGATATAACGCAGGGCTTTTGAAACACATCTCTCCAAGAGTGCAGTTCCAACCTAGTCTTGGTTTCCAAAACAAAGCTGAAGGATGTTAACACTCAGAGCTCAAACAGATTTGTAGAAGATTAAAAGGAATTTATTTAAGGCAAGCTGATACAGAAAATAAACTGATAAGTTGACTTCTACTTTGCATAGAATCCTGTGTGGTGCTATACCAGCTGGAAAGGGAGGAAGCAACACGATTTTACAGAAGTAGTCAGCAAGAGAACTAAATAACACCACTTTAAGGAAGATAAAAGTAGATAAGCTTTTCTCAAAATATGGCAGTGGGTATTCAAGGGGGAAGGAGGGTGCTGTGGGAGTAGAATTCCCATACCCAGTGCAGAGAATAGGAATTACTTTTCACTTCCAAATCCCCAAAGAGGATCCAGGCTTTTCTGTCTTGCAGGGTCAAACACAACCTCAAGATGTCAGAGGCCAATTGTAAGTATAACTACAAAATGCATGATCCTTCGTAATCTCATTTGATCAAGTTACTTTTGTTAACTTGTACTTTACTGAAATGAAATGCTAGGTTTTTCAGTTAGGATCAGGACTGAATAAAATGGTTGAAACACATAATATTATTATAAACTTCCTGGTAAGTATCTATTCTCATGATTTAAATACTTTAAAGAGAAAAAGAAAAAATGCACCTCCTTGCAAAGTGTTGTAGGAAAGACTTTGCGTTCCCAGCTGCATTTGCAACAAATTTTAATAACGGTGAGTTTTGTAGTGACTATTGCTTCTCTGTAAGTAAATATCTCGTGGTTGGTACGTGAAAGAAGTAAAATGTATTTTTTTTTAAAAAAAGCTCTGACTCTCCGGAAGCATTTCACAAACTGCGGTAGCCCACATCGACCATGAGAGGGAACTATTGTTTAACAGTTGAAGGTTCATAGCCCCGCTTCAGTTCATTCAGTGCAATTTCCCTCTGCTTATCTGAACCCTGCCAAATGGGATGTTCAGAAAGTAAAAGGACAATCTCGATCCTCATTAGAATGCTATTTTTGAAAGCTAAACTGTTTTAACTTTTAACAAGAAGTGCACTAAAGGTGGTGCTACTAATGGGATTTGGTGTGGTGTGCAGATGGAACCAAGTGACGGGTGCCTGATAGCAAACCATAGACGTGATAGCAATAGGCATCATAACAAGAATATATGTGCTGCCTTCGGTGCATTCTTAGGAAAAAGAAAACTTTTCCCAGGGATATATTAATTTTAAAACATGTCACTGTAAAATAAAGAAAGAAATAAAAAGAATAGCTCAGTATTCATCAGATCATATTCCTGCTTGACAAGTAAAAATAATGATCTGTTACTGGTACAATATAAATGTATGCTGTGAAGTGTTCTTTTTCACAATCTCCCAGACCGTTGCAACTGGCAAAATCCAGAATCCTGTGGCAGAAGAGTGGACTCCTGGAGATTACACTTTGACTTTGTCCTGCTGGATTCTGTCCAGTTCCTACTCTGGCAGAACTACAAAACAAGTTGGAAAAATATATGCTTCTTTAGGTTGGTTTTTTGGGTTTGTTTTTAAAGCAAAGGAGAAGACGAATATGTTCATTCATCTTGACAGTCTCCTGATTTATTAGAGCGTTGACGTCCATTCCTTTTGTACAATTTGGCAAACGATCAATAGAATTATCCTTCGTGCAGGCAGTCTCAGATTGACCGTGGCAGCAGGTACAAAAGGCATAATACCAGATTAGGGTCTGGGATGAATTGACAACGTAAAGGGACTTCAGTTCTACAGACTAGATTGAAAAGCAGTAAGTAGGTTGATAATGTGCCTGAAATTCATGGAAATAAAGTATTTTTGTGACATTTGTACTGATAATTTTTTTCATTAAATAAACTATACAGAGACATAAAATATAAATATAAATTTTTTTTTACTAACTTCGATGGGAAAATTGGTAGGCAAAAAAGAGAAAAGAAGGTTATAGAGTCTGTTCTTTCCTGTCTGCCTAACTTCATATATGTGAGTAGTCCAGCTGAATACAATGGGGCTAACTCGTTGTATTAGCTAGCCTCAAAAGTTAAGAAAAGCTTTGCAGGTTCAAGTTACAGTTTTTGTTCATTTTGATTATGCAGCTATTTTTCTAGTATATGAAATGACTCTGAAATAAACACAATACCTCCAGAATTATTTAAATATATGTTGATTTAAAATTCCACACATTTCCTGGCCTTAATTTTGCCCTTTGTCTGAAACTAATAGTCATCAAAATTGCAGTTGCTTAACCGCTGTCTTTAAACAAGAAAACATTCCGCATTTGATTAACAGAGAAACCTCCTCATCAAGATTTTTTTTCTGTTAATATTCTATTTTTTATTCCTTCATTAAAAAAATGCAAGAAAATAAGATGTCTTATAAGTAAAAAAACTATCACAATTAAGCCCATTCTCAAATTAATTAAATAGCACTGTCCTCCAAACATTTTGTTCAAAAATGTAAAATCCCTCAACTTAAAATGCTGTGAATTAACATTTATTTTTTGTATTAAAAAGGCTTTGCTTCTTTCTGTGCTTCAAAACTGACATATTGAGCAATAAACAGCAATCAGCCTAAAGATGCTATATTAAACAAACCAAGTTTTGTTTTGCTAAACTAAGCAAAATTAGTTGAATGCCCTAAGTAATAGTTGCTGGTATTTTTTTGTAAATTATTTCTCCACTTGTTTTTGTGTCTATGCATAAATTAAAAATCTGCTGAAATTTATTATTCATCTGAGATGTAATTAATATGCAAAATTATGCAAATTAAGATGCAATTAGGCTTCAATTCTCTAGTGGAATTTTCCATTATAATTTAATACAAAGTAATAGAGTAATTGGTGTCACGTGTAATTACGGTTACTCACGTGTACTTGCAGACGTGAAAATGGTGTGGTATATGTTAGTTATCCTATGCAAATGTACCGTACAGGCTCTTAACACTTGGGAACTAGGTAAACAAAGATTGTCTTAAAAAAGAAGTGAGCAATAGTGACCCTTCTTTCTTGTCATGTACTGTCATTTTCAAGAACATGAATAATTGTAATTAATTTTTGCTGTGTTTATTCCTTAGAATTTATAAATAGGTAGCATGATGCAATACTAGGGTTTCTCGTTTTAATGCCTTCTCTAGGAAATTTTCTTTGGTAAAACAACAAATGATTATCAAAATGACAAAGATTTTGAGGATCAGTGCTACACATAACAGCAATTTGTCAAGTTTTTAACACAAAATATATTCCCTGTCTTCATGGGATATACGATGACTTTCAATTGCTTTATAATTTGATGCTTCTCAGTATACGGCTTTGCACTACAACCAGTAATGTGAAATCAGATTCATACCGTTTGGCTGGAGCTAGAACCTACAAACAGTTGTGGACAGGAATACATGTACTGGGTGAGCAAATCACACTGAACTCAAGTTTTCTGAAGTGTTAACATCTGCTGGATCAGCCTCTGAGTTCATATGAACTGTCAATATAATTGGCTATCTGTGATACTGCAAAATAATTCACAATGCTTTTTAAGTAATTTTCCTGTCCTGAAGTTTAATCCTTGCTTTGCATCTAAAGAATTTTAGATATAGCCATAAACTGCTGAAATCATTCAAGTAATCCGAATTTCATAATTTGCCCAATAACTACATATCCAGCTGTATCAAAGGGACAGATTGCCATGCACTTGAATTCATAAAAATGATAAAGAAATAAGGATGGGGAAAAAAAATCCCAACCAAAACCAGAAAAATGCTTTCGAAATTTTATGGTAACAAAAGAAGAAAACTGAACAGACACAACACGAATTGGTTCTTAGCTCTGACTCCTACTTCATCATTCCCTCACAGCATCATACACCCCTCATTTTCTAACGCTCTAAAAGCAACATACATAAGCCAGTAGCATGTGTGCAAAAGAAAAAGAATGATTATGTTCCAGGTTCTTTTTTTTTTTTCTGAGTGCAAATGCATTTTGTACACCCACATTTTTTTTAATGCTATCCTATTCTCAAGACCCCTTTCCTGCTTCCTCCTCCCCCCCCACCCCTGCAGGCTGGAACTTTTCCATTGTTCATGTAATAAGTTTAATGTGGATGGATCAATAGGTAGGTAGGTGGGGTGAAGAGAGGGAAATTGGAATGATTTAATACAATGAGTATAGAGCTTCAGCATGCCAAACTGGTCTCCTTCTCTTTCTTTTCATTTGCTTCTACTGCCGCTGGCTAATTATTTAAAGGAAAAGGCATCTATGTGAGAAAATAAAATCTCCCATTAGTCTCTTGTGCAGCACCCTTCCCTAGCCCCACCCATTCATCCATATGTAGCTTTTCCATTCACTCCCATAATACCACCAATTACTATGCAGTCAGGACCATTCATATTCATATTCACATCTCACTGTGGACATTTAAGCTACACTCTGAGCAACACTCATACCTTAAACTACACCTATTATACAGCTGTTGTACAATTACTGTAAATGAAGTATACAATATGGGGCTCAGCTTGTATAATAATTTGTAATCAGTGATAGGGGAAGAGAGTTTTGTGTACTTCTGCCCTGCATACCTTTTGGTCTCCTTCTTTGCATCATTCTTCTCCCCCTTCCTCCCCCTGGGCTTGGTTCAATAAAGGCTTCTTCCGAGAGGCACAATAAAGGGATTCTCATCTGGGGTAAAATAACTTAGCCCTCCTGCAACTACACCAGTTTACGCCAGCTGAGACAGTCAGCCTGTCTGTCTCAGAACATAGCACTGATCTCTTCTGCATCACTCTTTACTGAAATGGACTTATGCTTGATTTACACCAGACATCAGAACAAAATATGCAACCCATGTATGTTAAGATAAGATGATCAGAAGAAAGGTCAGAGCAGAATGAGTACAGGGAGCACTACTAACTAAATTAATGGCCTTTTGTTTGGCTGGTTTTAACTGTTTATCTGGTATTAGCTGCTCCCACAGTTAAAAGTATAGACTTGACAGATCAATGCTGTAATCCAGTGGCAAATCTCAGGTTGATAACAAAGGAGAGGAAACTCGGTAGACTATGATGTATGTAGGTCAGCTATCTCATTGGTAGGCTAGAGTTTTCACAACCTTTTCTTTACAATATTTCCATACTTGAAACTTTGTCACTTGAACTTAAGATGGATTTATCACTTACAAGAGCAAAGCCACATGCAAAATATCTTGAAACTATTTCACACTGCTTTGCAGACTATGTTCAACATCAACACAATTTTGCAGAGAACGTAAAAAAGAATTGTTATGGATGCTTTAACATAATTTATTCAGACTCTTTCCTGTCTCTTTTTACAAACATGCTTTCGTAAGAACAAGTTTAACAGTCTTGACTAGTTCTGGAAGTGTTCTTCAATAACATGGAAAATCACTTCAGTATCAGTAGATATTTTAAAACCACAGAAACAATTTAAGCCTTCCTACTTTATTGCCTTACATACGATGTAACCCTCAGATTCCATCCGATATTTTCACAAATACCACATCCTTTATGAGCGCTTCTTCTTATGCCCTTACTATTACATTGTTGCTCCTCCTGCTGTGTTTTTTCTGACCTACTCCTTGCATGAATATGGGTAACTTACTCTTGTGACTGTCTTCACAAGGCTGTGAATTGACTGTATGAGGACTAGTTACATAGTTTCCTTAGTAACTGTTTGCAATGGTATAGCCTTAAAATAGGTAGCCTGTCTTAGTACTGTTGTAAAAGTCCTGTCATCTAGCATGCTATGTTATTAAATAGAATAGCAATGCTAACAAATTTTTAATAACATTTTAATAGACATTACTGTTCCAATTAGAGCAGGCTTTTTTTCCTTTCTCCCTTAAAGCAGAAGGTCACAGTCAATATTTCTGCTGCCATCCCATTGGGTAACCATTAACTGAGTTCTTGTTATGGGTTTTCAGCTGAATAATTGTTGCTTTTCATGCTGTTGGATTGTGTAAGTGGATTTACTGATAGAGGTACTGTAGGTCTATCCTCCCTCTTGTGTGCTATGTTACAGGGAAGAAGCTGCATCACTGCCCCTTCATCAACATTTTGTATATGTGCAACTTTATTTCCCCTCCCTTCTTTTCTCTTTCAAGACTCCTGCTGTTCACTGCAATAGGAGGGAACAACTGTTTTCTGTCAGATACTAACCAAAAGATCAGTCTTTCCATTCATTTCTGTCACTCAAGATGTTTATTGATTTCCTTAGGAAGGTGGTTTCCACCACAAAATAAAGGGCTGCCGTGGTACTTCACTGATGTACTTGAACGTGGTGACTGACATTCTTACATTCAGGCACGGATACCAAACAGTTTACATCTTTCTTACAAACTTGCATGTTTCTGCAGTGAGGTGGGTTAGTTCAAACCATTGCCAAGACAGAGAACATTGTCACGTACGGGAAAAAAGTACATGTGCCATTCAAGCTGTTAATGGTTCAGAGTGGTATTTGCTAGGTATTTCAAAAGATACAGTAGGAAAAGGGAAAAAAAAAAACATTCTTAGATGACCTTGTAGAAGGCAGGTGTTCCAAACATGGTATGTACCACCACATCACCCATCTCAAATAACTGGAACCTCAAATGCAGGAAGACACCAAACTATGCCTGTAGTAGAGTCTCTCTAGCTCAGGTTCAGCATACAGTTACAGAGAAGCTTTGCCCATTCTGCGGGTTAAGAAAGGGCTTCAGATAAAAGAAAATCACTGCTGGTTAAGATAACTCCTTCCAAAAGTACCAAGAGAAACATTACCATATAGTTTGTTTTAAGAGCTTTTGATAGGCTTCCAAAGATCTACAGTTAATCAGTAAAATATATGTTCTTAACTGGATAGATGTTTTGGACCCAGAGTTCTCATCAAGTGACTTATCCACTCCAAACTGATCTTCTGTCTCTCTGTGTATGTACAGGGAATGGCTAGTTTTTGGCTGTTCCATCATGGAAAGAAATGTGGACTGCATCATTGGCGCTTAGAAAATTCATAGCATGATGAGAAGTGGTCTTGGTAGCAGCACCATTTTAAACAGCCTGACTGACTCTTCCCTCTCATTGTTCTGGTCCCTGGCTTAATGTTCCTACACCATTTCTACCCTCCAGCTGTGCGCCCAGTAGCAAAGAGATGTGATGAACTGGCACGGATTAAAATCAAACTTTTAAGAACAATTTATTTCAACCTGTTAGTCATACTGCTGCTAAAAAGATTGTCTCAGATTGCATTCCTGCTTCCCCAGGCTCTGCCCCTTTTTCTACTGTGTCCTCTGAAGAAACCTAGAGAGTGGACTTAATTTGTAGTCATTTCCATGGAATCCAGATGATCCAGATCACAATTGCCTCTTACCGCCTTCCTCAAAAGCTCTCTGTCTTCCTATTCTCTTCTATTCACATTAACAAATGTCAGGTGTCAAAATGTGTTACTGCTATATTCCATTTTTAATGTAATGATCAAATCTTATTTTCTGTCTAGAAAGCACTGTCTGTCTGATTAGTCGTTCATTGCCATAAAATCCCCTCCTGTCATCTTTCCCAGCTTCTGCAATAGTCTACAATGGAGTTGTAATCTCCACTTCCAAAGACTATGCAGTTTTGTGTTATTGCCTCACTGACTTGCCTTATATTGTCTTATCTTTTAACTTGATCTTCTGATTTTGCCCTCCCATGAACTGTCCGCAGTTTAGGACTAGAGTTATGTTGGACTCTAGTGCTGTAAGATCTTAAGTTAAAATTTCCTGGAAGTTTCTGTGCACAGAAGGAGAGACAGAAAGAGAGACACCTCAGCTACCAACGGAACAGCCAGTGACCCACGTTTGCAGTGCTGAAACAGAATGACAGACAAGTACAACTCCAATCAATATTTAACTACTGATACAGAGTGGAACAAATTTCAACAGGAAATACAACAAAAATCTGCCCTGATGATCCACTGGCTTGGTGGAGCTCCCCTGAAGACAGAAGTTCAAGCTATGTCTGCTGTCAGTCCATAGGAGATTTAACTTTGATTGGTTGGGTGACTACCTGCTCTGCTTCGTTATTTTCAGTTGCAGAGCAGGACTGTGGAGAACACGTCTTCCTAGAAGAGAAGTCCATCCTTACCAAAACCGAAACTTGCATTTCAAGTGAAGAGGGGATATTTAGAAAGCAAAGAGCGAACAAACGTAAAAGCAAAACCGAAAGGCTCAAAAAACATTTCTCAATTAATTGAGAAATTTCTTGTCCACTTTACATAAGACCTCTCTTCCCTTCTCCACCCATAACTAAATGGTATGTGACTTCTATCTGAGGCCATTTTACTCATTTATTCTGCTGAAAATCTTTATTTTATCACATGCTCAAGACTATTTCCTCCTCCCCAACTGCTGATCACCACTACTACTCTAACAAAGATGCCATATAACAATTAATTGCTTTGCTTTGTATTATAGCTCATCAACTTGTTGGGAGCTAGGAAAAATGAAATAATGGGGGTCACTTCTGGAAAAATGAGTTTATCTTCATGCCAGCTGCAGAAAATGAGCAAGGCTGGCTTCATGCCAGATAAAGGGATGCTGTAAGAGGTTTCTTTCTGTTTGCCTGAAGCAAAAATGCCTATCTAAAGAGTCACACATGCACATACACACACGCATGTACATGCATGCTATCTAAAAAATTTATTATTTTGTAAAATAGGCTCGATTCACATCTCTTGCTATCTTTTGCCCTCACTTTCCCTCCTTTATTTTTTTAGCTTACATTAAAAACTCTTTTTCTCATCTATTTATACTTTCAAAAATGGTTTACTAATTTAACATGAATACTCCTGCCTTACCAGCCAACAAAGGTTTTACAGTTACATGACCTGGAAACTAAATATTGTTGAACTAGTTTAGAGTTTGCTTAGGGTTTTTAGCCTTTTAAAAGCAAGTCTGATCACCTGCTCGATCTATTTGTGAAACATTAAATGATTGAAAGTTTGATGCAACCACATAGATATTTTCAAGCACTCAGCACCTGTGTGCTGATATTTTGACTAATGTGTCTTAAAATCCCAAGAAAGGTGAGCTCTATAGACCTAGCAGATTACTTAATGGCAGTATATGTTAAGGTACTGCCATAAGTCAGTTTGGAAGTAATTGATGACTGGACTCATCGTTGAGGAGAGAGGATACATCCTCTTTCTAGCAACAATACATCCTTGAAAATAATTTCTTCATCGAGACGCAAATATCTGTGTAGCACTTAACTTGGACACTGCACATGGCAGTGGCCTTAACTTCCAGATTTCTGCCAAGTATGAAATGCCTGTTTCCTGTTGCAATTTCAGGAAATTTGAATCAAGAAAAGAAACCATGAGAAAAGAAGGAAAATCTTTTTAATATTCAAATGCGTGAGCCTTAATAGCAAAGGAAAAAAATAGAGAGTGTAGCTGATAAATAAATGAAACAAGGTGTAAAGAAGTATTAATGTTTTCATTATTTCATACTATTGCTACTCTGTTGCAACTGATTTCCATAGTAATATAGTTAGCTCAAAATCTGTCTTTGCATATAAGGTCTCCATAGAAAAAGCAAATGTGAAAATGGCAATATTTTCAACACTTCTTTTCTTTAATAAAACTAACATTTTCAAATCTGCTTTTATTAAAACACAATAAATACGATCAATTTTTGACATGAAATCTCATTATACACTGTAAATATTTATCACTTTGCAGAAAGAAGATTATACATTAGTTCTATTCATTCAATTCAAATCTGAGTAAGAATGAATTCATGTTTTATTTTTCTTCATCTATTTAAAAAGGCCCAGTTGCTGGAAGAAAATGAAAGAAATACTTTTTGTTGCTGCTAACAGATAGGCACAGAGAAATATCTCAGAGGTAAGTGCTCTGACACACTGTTCCTTGACCCTGCAATTACTCCCTGCAAATGCCATTTATGATTCTCACAAAGTCCTGTTGATTTCAAAGGGAGTCAGTCCATGAAGACCGCTTTGGAAGAAGAAGATACTAACCTTTCCGTTTCTGGAATTTGGCTTCAAACATGGACTGAGGTTACAACGGAAAAAAGAAAATCTGATTATTTTATTCTCCTTTTACCTTTGTAACAGAATCACTATTATATTGAGCGACAGAGTTCAGAACACAGAAAAGCTTCTGTTCACAAAGCTCAGAATTGGAATAGCAGTGGTATAACACAGCAGGACAAGGTGAATAGAGATAAAAATTGTGGAAGCCTATGTTATGCCTGTCTGTACTAGCCAACACTAGGAGTCTTTACTATTGTTTTCATTAAATCTAACCCCAAGTATTTTAAATCGATGTTTAAGCTTCAAATTTCTAACTCGTATAAGTGGCATGTTTTCTGAGAAAACCATTCTTGCAGAGCTGTTGCTCTTTGAGTTTATGGTTTTACATAGATAACAATATAGACCATATCCTGTTGCACAACCTTTGAAAGATTCTGCAAGTACCATCACCTAGTTGCACGTGCCCCATCAGTCTCACTCAAATCTTTTGAAGAACACTTTTGCTAACCTACATATATCAAAGAACAGAGAAAGTGGGCTTCCTCCCCCTTTTTGGGGCACAGTCTTTGAATAAAACAATTTCATTGCATGCAAAGAGCATCTGACACATGGCACAAGCAATTTGAAATTCTGCAAAAGAATAATACTCTGATAATAACCAAACAAGCAAACAAATAAATAGAATTGAGGAGCTTTCACCCACAAGTAAATCTGATAATAAGATGTCTATAATCAAAAGATGAATGTCAAAAAAGAATATAATTCTGAATGAAGGCTTGAAGTAACACAAAACGGTATGAAGTAGAATTCATTTACTTGATAAGCATGTGAGAATCAAAAAGAACTATGGATGAATTCCGTCAGAAAGATACCAAAATCTTTTAGCACATGACTTCATGAGGATTACAGAACTTCTCCAATGAAATGAGGCAGTCCTTTTCTAGAGACGGAGAAGAATAAAGGACTCTTTTTTGGTCATGAACTTCAGTCCTCTGCCTGGCTCTTTAGTCTGAGAAATTCGTCAAGATCTGTCTATGATTTGATTAGGTCCTCTTTTTCTGTTGCCAAAAGTTGCTCTTTGGAAGACATACAAACACCAGAGCTGTTCCTGTCTTTTAAGAACAAGTTGCAATGAGAAAAGGAAGAGCAAAGGATGACTTAAAGCTTAATGGAGTGAAGACTGCCATACTCCCAAACTCCACTTTTGGGCTAATGAGAAAGTGAAAAAATTTCATCATAGTTTCACCTCCATTGTCCTAGCATCCTAGCAGTCTTACTGTCAATTATACAAAATATTACTGTACTTTCCCAGACCCAAAAATATTTATGATTCTTTTTTTAGCCAAATCAGGAAGAAATGTTAAAAATTATACATGAGTGATATTAATTAATGGTTTCTCTACACTAAAGTTTCCCTAAAGAATTTTTCTCTTGCAGTTCTAATCTACCTAAATGTGCACAGTCATGTTATTTCTAAGACTTCTGTTGTCATCAATAAAGCATTGAATACTATGCATGAAATGCAACCGTTTGCATTTCACCTCTGAAACAGTAAGAACACTGAAAAACCATCTTTAAAAGATACCGAAAATATGTAAATTCAAGATTTTTTTTTATTGTTCTGATGGGTGTTCCAAAGCCAGAAGTTAATTTACCAATATGAATAACCGACAGTTATTTGTTTTGAGTTATTTAAAACCCAGTACCCAGTGTTTCACTATATATAAAACTATACTCAGCTTATGCAGGTAATCAAATCTGCCATTACTATCTCAGTATTGCTTTGAAATGGTGATTTTTTTCATGCAATCCTGACTTTCCTTTCCAAGCAAGCCTTAACAATGCAGAAATAAATAACTAATTAAAAACAATAATTAAAAAAAAACAACCAGAATGAGAATATTAGAAGCTTCCAATCTAAGTTTGGGTTTTAAAAAGTGGATGAATATTTATGTGTAGATGGGTGAGTTTGAATTTTATCTGAACAAGTCTGTCGATCCCTAGTTCTTACAGGCTTGGAGAAAAACCACCTTCATTATTCATATACCTAAACAACTATGTTAACAAGTACTTCTAATTGCCATATGGAACTAGAGCTCTGAGAGAGATATTTATATGAAACAGAAACTGCAGAAAAGGATATTCTCTTCTTTATTAATCTGATGCCAACATTTTGCTAATTAAACCACCACATGTCTCATGTCACTTCCTACGTAGGTCACTGGAAGAGGAGATACATTTGGGCAACCTTAAGGATGAATCCCAGGGGAGCATCCCACAAACGCATGGTATTTAAGCTTGCAAGTTTATTAAACAAATCACAGAATATATTCCAGTCTAAATCACAGACGTGGCATGACACAATTAGAAGATTTATTGATTCTTTGGGCTAGAGATCTCACAGCTTGCACTGGGGGCTCTACACCCACCAGAACCAACAGATTTGCTTCATCACAAGTAATCTTCCTAAACTAGAGCAGGGAAGTTTATAAAGTTGAAACTGCCTGACTTCAACTTTGCTTGTTTTCAACTTTGCTTCTATTTTAACCTAACTATAAACTGAACACATTTTGTATTAGTCCCATGTGTCACCACCCTGAATTATTGGCACCCAGCCTGCAATAGCAGAATCACTGTATGAAGCAAAGAAAAAAAAAATTGAATAAACAATATTTTCTTTAGACTAGCTACCATCTGCTTGTATTAGAATTTCTTACCTCTTTATGTAGTCCTCCTTTGCTTAGTGAGCAACAGTGATCAGAATAATGGTCAGGATCTGTCCAAAAATACAAGGTTCTAAAAAAGGTTGGCTATGTCCTCTACATTGTATTTGCAATAAAAGATGGTTGATTATGACTGAACTGTATGTTTCCTAGAACTCAAGTCAGGTATGAAATTGTTCTTTCCAATAATTTCTTGGAGTTGACTACTTTACAGCAAAGTATATGGACATTTCTTTTCAAAATCTACTTTTTCTTTGTGACATGTTTAGGTGCCAATGTCTCTTTCTACAGAAAATTTATGTTTATTCAACATTCTAGGAAGTTCAGTGAAGGGCTACAAGGATGATTAAGGGATTGGAGCATCTCACATATAAAGAAAGGCTGAGAGAACTGAGAATGTTGAGCCTAGCGAAGAGAAGGCTCAGGGAGGATCTTATTAATGTATGCAAACACCTGAAGGGAAGCTGCAAGCAGGATGAAGCCAGGCTCTTTTCAGTGGTGCTCAGTGACAGAAAAAGAAGCAATGGGCACAGGACTCTCCATCTAAACATAATGAAACACTTTTTTACCATGAGGGTGACTGAACTCTGGAATAGGTTGTCCAGAGAGGTTGTGGATTCTCCATCCTTGGAGATATTAAAAGAATATTTAGACATGGTCCTGGGCGACCAGCTGTAGGTGGCCCTGCTTGAGCAGGGCAGGTTGGACCAGATGACCTCCAGGGGTGCTTGCCAACCTCAACCATTCTGTGAGTCTGTGATTGCATGTTAAAATCTGTCTGCAGTGGAATAAATTGACTTGCTTAGGCTCCCTCTTTGGATCAAGAGATCTCTGTCAGTTCTTCGCAGGCAGATACGTAACATTATCATCAGTTTGTCAGCTGAACTGTAAATGTTGAAGGCTCACACTAAATCTGCAGACTGGTGCAGACTTACCTGCCGTGGTCTCACCCATACCAGTCGTCTGTGACGCACTCTTTAGCTCTGAGAACAGTCCCTGTTATGGCTATAATTTAAGTGAAAGAAACCAATCTTGTCCATCTTGTTTCTCTGACGCAAAGAATGAAAGTCATAATCATTTAGGTACTCCAGACTGATAAGCTAGTTGAACCAGGGTCTCTTAAATGGTAAAACTTTGTGGCTTAAAGCTGATACCTGTCAGATACCTTTGTAATGGCAACTGACAACACACATTGCTGGAGCGCTTGTGCTGTGGTCTTATTGTCTTTCTGTAGAGTTGTGCATTGTGAAAAAGTCACTAGAAACACAAATCAGAAGTGTCAAATACAATAAGAGCTAAGGAAAAAACCATCCTTACTTTTACTTTTTATTGCCGTTTAAAAGTAAGACACCCTAGAATCAGGGGTAGCTCTAGGCAATTTGGAACGTCTGACTGCCTGATGCACTTTACATCAGTTTTTGACCTCAGTCTCCACAGCATACTGATACAAGGAATAGCATCTTATTTTTAACCATAAGAGACTCTTTTGACTTCATCAGCGATGAAGGGATGCTGCTCTGGATGGAGTAAGTACTTGTGAGTGTGCTTAACTTTAAGCACGCATGTAATTCCATTGTTTTCATTGGTGTTCAAAATTAAGAACAGGCTTGAACGCCCTACTAATAAGGATTTCAACACAGAATTTCTGATGGTTCTCCAAAGTCATAATAATGGAAATTCTGAAAGGGGGGAGAGGATGGAAGATTTATCAGCTTTACCATACTTTAACTTGATATTTAGTTTGCTTAAACTGTTCTCTGAAATAATTGTAAAGCCACTGTTCTTTTTTTTTGTTCTTTTTTTTTAAAAAAGAAATAAAGCATACCTGCAGTGGAGCATAGTTTGTTACTACATCAAAACAAAACTCAGTACATGTATTTGGAAGGAGGGACTTAATAGATTTTTTTTTAAATTAGTGGGTTTTTTTCATTACATTTCTTTTATTGAGTGCCAATCTTCTGAAAATATGAAGTGGCCATCTTCTCAAAATTCATTTGAGCCTTTCCCTTTCAAAGCATTCAATCTATGCAACAAATATCTTGCTTTCTCCTGGGAAGCTTTTCCTTTTAAGATGTCAAATTACATGTGAAGGGCTAATTTCCATCTGGAGACCTTATCAGTGAGAATCTTTCTTCTTCACAACCTTGGGAGGGAAATGTTTTCCTCCTGAATAACTTTTTTTTTCTTTTTTTTTTTTTTTTTAAATCGAAGCCAGCCTCTAGAGCTGTAAGGAACTGTCTGATCCAGGCTGCAAAAGTATTTGCCTTCATCCTGGGTTCTACTTTAAAGCAAATTTGCAAAAGTGGTTTGTTCATGTTCTCTGAATATTTGAGAATTCCCTCAGGGCATTTCAGAGTTTTCACAACACTTTTTTATGTGGGAAAATTATCAGCCAGTTTTTTATGGTATATGGTATATATGGCTAAGCTACTTTTGTCACAAAACATTAGTTAAGCCATATGGCAGAAGTCATGTTGTCTTACTTCTCTACACTCAAATACTTAAGACAACACGGTATATCAGCCCAAATCAGAAAAAAAATTGGTTTTCATCAGAAACAGAAGCTGCATTTTAGTGTAATCCTCTGATCTGAGCTTGTATAAATAATTAAGCATACCTGCTTTTAGCCCCTATGTCTAGTTGATTAGACTGTTACGGAAGTATCTTAAGTGATTTCACTTATTGGATTGAAAACTAAGTTGTGTTGCTTTCTAGAAGCCACCTATTCACCAAAATTTTTAAAATCAGCACCTCTTTCACTCTATTTGCAGTACAGCCTATTCAGCCTCACCATCTTACTTCTCTCATATCTTTTTATATTCCTGGGAAATTAACCCCCAACTTGGTTCCCTGCTCTACAATCAAACTAAGCCAAATCCATTCACAGCAAACTCTCTAACTCCCCAGTAAAAAGAATTCGCTATGTTCAGGAACAAACATGACATATAACATCGTTGAGAGTTTAAGTACTGGTCAGAGTATTAATTTCTACAATGCTTTCAAAGTACATCTAAAAATACAGTTTGAAAATCATAGGTTTTGACAACTACACTATCTTTGTACAAATGTTATGCTGAATGAGAGGGAAAAAAGCAAGGATTTTCAATTCAGCTGGATGTTTTTACTCCCAGTATAATGTCCCAGTTTGAATTTTTTACTTTTGGTCCACATTTATAGTTCCTATTAATGTTCTACAACGTATGTTTCTCAATTTCCAGCTATTACTACTGGTATTTCAAATAAATATGTGACAGAAGAAATTGTAAGGTGACTTTTCTTAGCTTCTTTCAGTACAGAATTCACATACTCATCCCCAAAAATAACAAAAACATATCCTTTTTTTTTTATATTGGTAGCATAAAGCCAGAAAGTTTTGAGGTAATTTTATGACAGCCACATTTATGACATTATTTTATTTTTTTTCTTAGTTGAGTCTTTACAATATATCTTAAATGAGGGAACAAACAATCAAAGGATTTTCTGTAACACAGTTTCCATCTTTGAGCTTCTAAAACTAGCTAATCGAAAAATGACCTTATTTTTTAATAGAGGGGGCAATTGAAAATCATTGAACAGACCTACCCCCTAATGATTTTTTTCTCAGACATAATTATAATAATTAGCATTATAAAGTGCTAATTATCTTTGGACACGGAGGACTTGCACACCAGAGACGGAGGTCCACATTAAGTAAAGAGGATTTCGCTTTCTTCTGTCACCATTTTTTTTCCCGTTTGTAAAGAGGTAGAGGACACTTAGCCCATCAGGCCTCCTTTCCGAATGTTCACATTTTGTCATTGCTAGATGATTGAGCCCGGTAAAGTAACAAACCTGTTCTTAAAAAGAATGTGGATTGGTCCACAAGTCCACATGTCTAGTCTGTAGATCTGAACTAACCCAAGCTTATCTCCTCACTTTATTGGACCTCATATTGTCCAGAAGCATGCAAAGACCTTGGATACATGTCATTATTGTAAAGGGTTTCTTCAGTCCTACTCAGTCCTGAAGGGATTGGATTAATTTTGTTAGCAGGCAGTATCGTTTTCTCATAAGTTCTTCCTTATTGATACAGCAGAAGGAAGGGTTTAGTTCCCTCAAGAAATACCAGCCTGATGTTTTTAAGAAGGACTGTATTGCCAACTGCATATGTTTGAAAAATCACGAATGAGAACATCATAAGCATGATGCAAAAAAAAAAAAAAAGAGCATGACGGGAGTTATTTTTCTTCCTGTACTGAACCTTACATCTGTCCCTGGCTAAATAAACCTTCTCCTATTCCTCACACTGTAAATCATTGCCTAAAGCGTGAACCATTTATCTCTTTCCGAAATTCTCACTCTCCTTTGCTCCAACATGCTATAAATATTGTTTTATCTGGATTTTCTCCTGCATGTTGGCAGTCCTTCTGCAGTGAACAGCGTTATTTCATTCAGGTGTTATGCCCAGTCCTTCACCTATCTTTCCCCAGACTTGTTTCCCGTGCCTGAAGACAGACTTTGAAACATAGTTTGGTTTCTCTCATTCTCCCTCAGAATCTGAGCCTCACAAGTATCGCACTAAAAGGTGACATTCATACATGTGTATTTCCTACAGATACTTTGGTGTCTCGCTTAATCATCACAGATGTATAACCTTTTAAGGTTGTTCTTTCTATACGTACATCTGAGCTGTCTCTACTGATGACTTTCTGCATGACATATATATAGCATATCTTCTCTTTAAACATAAGAAGGTTATGTGTTCCAAAGAATTTGGCAACTGCTCAAAGCATGTGCAGTACAGATAGATTGTTTTGGATATTCAAGGTAATAAATAAAATGACTGTAAGAGTTTGCTTTTGAGAAACGTGTTCTGTTTCCACTAGAGAACACCTACTATCTGCCTCTCATAATATTATCTAGGCTATCAGCAAGGAGTCAACCTTCTTCTAGTTAGGATGGTATGAAACTAGTCTCTAAACACTAGCTGAAACATCCTTCAACAATATTCCTCAGGACACTCTGGCTAAATTCCTTCAGAAAAGACTACTTCAGTTTATTAAGTTTTTTCCCTGGGTTTGAACCAATGAACTCAAATTTTGTTTGAATGTTAAAAGTCATATCTGGACTCGGATGAGGACAACTTTCTCTCTGGGGCTCGGGCTTTTCTTCCATTTCATATTTTTTTATTACAAGTCACTGGTCAACAGTAATCACTTTTGAAGGCAAAGCTGATGAGGAGTATAATTAGGAGTTCCTGTGAAATTAGTATAAAAGATATTTGCATACTGTCCCACGATAGGACTGGCAGAATAGTTTTGCATGCTGTCATATAGCTCTTCTGGTTGTATTGCCTTTGAAGTTTGTCATCCACTCAGCTGCACTGATTATTTAAAATCACTGATACTATTTTAGCTTTTGATTGAATGACTATGTAGGTATTTTTTGTACATATATTTGTATATTGAAATTTAAAATTGAGATTTGTTATTAGGTAGATTTTCTCTCATACACAATCTTTCCCTGATTCTTCTGTGTGGAAAAACAACTTTGGGAAAAATAAATGGAACAGTGAATGGAGTGTAGCCAAACAAAATTTGTTAAAAAGGTTTATAAAATCTCTTCTTAAAACATATTACGGTATGCTCAGATTCTCTTTAGCAAATGCATTCACTTTTAAGTTCCTTATTCTGGATGTCTGCTGAGTTTGCAAAGGAACTTTGTAGCAGTTATTAGGAACTTTGAGTACTGATTTTGTGTTGGATCAAGGCTTAATATCGCCCAGTAGAACAGAAAAGGCATCTTCTAATAGCTAAAAGTCCCTTTCTTCACACCTGTGTCATTTGTTTTTTTCCTAACACCTTACTTTTTGTCTTGTTGCGAAGGTTTCTTCTTTTAATAAAAATATATAAGTACAAACTTAGGGATAAGAGGGAATTAAAGTAATATGATATGAATAGAATACATCACACCAAGCATCTCAAACTGTATACACTCACAGGAGTAATGAAAATTAAATATAACGTCATCATCTACTTCCCATATGAACAATCAAGGGAGTCAAAATCTAGCTAAACCAGCAAGAGTAAATAGTTTAGTGATGAAAAATTGATATAAAAAGTTCACTGAAAATATAAATATCCTCTGGGCTGTCAAAAGCAATCGGTTCAGCTCAATCTGGTAAATCTACTTTTAATGATAATGGCAACAACTTTTCCTTTTTATTACACTTTACATAAATTTATGAGCTTTATCACTGCAAACTAAATAGAATATATTTGTCTCTGCATCAGGGCTTAAAGTTGCCATGTGTCTTGGAAACCTACCTAGAAATACAAGAATGCAATTGTGGTTGTACCCCATTTCTGCTAGACTGGAATTAGACTTCTTGTATCATACAACAGCTGCTAATTAAAAGGAAGGAAATGAACATATAGATTACAGCACTTTAAGTGATATTTTATTTTTCTTAAATAGCTAAAAATATTAATTCATCATGGTTTATAATTATGGAAAAAATGGCAGTTTAGAATTGTGATTTTTTTAAATTAATGCCTTTTATACTAGATTATATATTTACAAATGACCTGTGGTGAATTGGCTGGACTGTGTCAGTTCAATTTTATAAGCAGTCAGACTTTTGAGGCCTCTGCAGAAGATGCTGAAGGTTATTTGTGGTTATTAACTTCCAAGTATCTGATATTTTTTCCCGAAGAAAACTATAGAAGTCAATGGTATATATCACACAAGTGGCAACGTATTAATCCATGACCATACATAATACTGCTGGGAACACTATTAAAATTAGTTGGTTTTACTAAAACACAAAGAAAAACGTTGGTAAATGTTATATAGCAATAACAAGCAAATAGTATTTAATAGCTAAGCGTAGTACTAAATTCAAGCCAGTTTACATCATTTTTGTGGTTATTTATCTTTTAACTGTGACATTTTGTCAGGACTTGAATTAAAAGCTTATCTCTCTGTGAGCTCATTGATTATGACACCAATATATTATGGGAAGTATCAGCTACGTGTAAGGCTGCAGACATTTCAGTACGCATTGCGTCTCGTCCAGCCTGAAAATTTACCCTAATTTCCTTTTTGTATCACCTTTGACCTGTCAAGCTTTACAGACTGATGTTTCAAAAGTGTTACTGTTTTGCTTTTCATGTTTCTGCTCACAAAGCGAAATTACTCTTGTTTACTTATCAACTGGGAAGAGAGCAAGCATACCTATTACATTTCTGTCACTATTTCTGGAAATTACAGGTATATCATACAGGCATTATATTTCATAACGTCCTAGTTTATGAGAACCAGATTGATGTTTTTCTGCTTCTATCTTGTTTCTAACCATTAAGTCAAATCCAAATGTACTTAATCAGAAACCTACCTTGCAGTACCATGCAAAATATGTTACCTCCATTAATTTGTCACAATTTGTTAATTTTACCAGCCAGTAAGTTTTCCTTTACTTGTTTTTATTTCATCCAGAAATCTATTTTGTAGTAAGAAAACCCTTCTATTCAGTTACATGTTGTGCACCTTCTCTCTGGATAGACTTCTGACTTTCCTTTGTATCCAGAGCATTTACATTTAATTTCCACTCTTGAGATGGGAACCTCTTTTTCCTGCTTCCCAATTGTAAAAATCTTTGCTTTGTTTATAGATCTCTGAAATTAATTATTATTGTCCAAGGTCTTTTGTATGTTTTGGTTTTAATTGCTATGACTTATGAACTTCAGCTTTAAAATTATTCAAATAGAAATCCCTACTTAGTGAACAGCAGACCTCACAAAGTTTCAGTTCTGACACAATCTGTAGGGACAGATGCATTGCCAGAGTAGAAAAAAAGTGTGGCCATGGTCACACCAAGTAAATTTATGTTCCAGGTAGACATGTGAGTGAGAATCCTCATTCAGGATGGACTAGGATGAAGATTTCTCTCTGTTTTCATGCTCTGAAGCTTATCTAAAGCTTGTGCCTAAGTGCAGGCTTGTGTCAACACAGTTTGACCCACAGTCAATGTGTTTAAATTCATGTTTAGATTCAGTCACCTCAACAGCAGCCCAGGAGAACAGGATCATCTATTATCTGACAAGAGGCTTTCTGTCATAAGCAACTTAAGAGTTTGATGCCTCAAATTATTTACCAGTGATAAGAAAAGAAAATACAGTATGGAAGAGCTTTCTAAAAACACAGTCAGGGTGCAGTGACTGCCTGGGAGAAAAACTTGAGCAAGAACCATGGCATTAGAGGAGGTCAAAGTGTGCACTCAAACATCTTAGCTTTAGGTAATAATTCTGCTTTCACATGCTGTAATGTTGAGACTGCAGGTGGGGTTTTTTAAGGTTATCCATAAGCAAATTTTAAATATTCTACTCTACGTTAATTTTAAATTAAGTAAAAAGAAAAATAAAGACTCCAAGAGACTATAGCCTTCTCAGGCAGAAGTCTGAGATAATAAACAAACACACACCCATTGTCTATGCAGAGCCCTTATATTTAGAAAATACAGAACACCCTACATAAAATTTGCCAGTTTCAGTGTTATATGTAACACAGGACAAAGTTTCAGAATCTGTAGGGCTTTCACTGTGGCAAATCAATACCACGCCTTTCCTCATTTTTTCTGACTTCATAGTTGCATTAGAAAAATCGCTCTAAAATTACTGAGGCTAGGCCATTTTGATAATTCCTTTTTCAGTTTTTGTGGAAGAGTGAAGTAGTAGGCAACTGGAAATTAATGTTTCTATTTTTTCTGGAATTGGTATTATTTGACCTCAGCTATTTTCCTGGTGGACTGAAAATAAATTTTCTTACTATAAATCTCCTATGTACAAAGACAGCCTGAATAGTTACTTCAACACAACATGGCAAAATGCCTCAAACGCCCATAGAAGTTAAGGATTATATTTGCCAATTAGGTATTTAGGAAGTAAAACCCAAGTAGGAAGTACCAAATGGAATTATTTTACATAGTATAGAAACAATTATGCAATCTGGTCAGCCCAACATTGCTCATGGTTCTTTGAGAGAAGGTTGTTCCTAAATATAGACAAAAATGCTGTGTGCTTAGCCAATAACTCATGACAGAGAGGTAACATATGCTATCATAATACGGTGGGAATTACGTGACACAAAGAAAAGATGAGAAATACCACCTTCTAGAATTACAGCCCCTTATTGCCATTATAAAACATCTTTATTAGAAGGGAAAGTGCAGTATTTTGGTAGATAGAAGAGGTGAAGTACTAGGGCAAGTGAAATTTTTCATGGAGAACATTCAAATTTATAACTGAGCTTTCTATATGTATCCTGCTGAGCTCATGGTCCATCAGAAGACAGGTGTCTGAGGGTATCCTGCTTGATACACAAGGAAATGATGGAGTGACATTTTAAACCTCAAAATGGAACAAGGGTTTTAAATAAGAAAATACTTCAGTGCACAGCAAGCACTGAAATTTCTGTTCTCATCTCATTTCTCCCTTCCCTCAAAAGAATTTTGTTTTACGAGTGTTTAGTCAGGGAGGATAATTTTACTGTCTGTCACATTTCATTTCAAATAATAAACTGCTAAAATAGACTCTAGGGCCCAAACTCCTATTGACTTTAAAGGGAGGGGGATTAGGCCCAAGCTGTTATTCTTTTGTTTGTTGAGCAGGAAGCTGAAAATTCATGCCTGGCAATGTTCTTTTGAAATAACGTATGCTTTCACTTTTAAGCTCTTTGGTTATTATCTGACTCAAGGCAACTGTACTCTTGCTCTCAACTCCACTAAAGCCCATGATAAAAATCAGTTTTATAATGTGAACCTGAGTAAAGCACATGAATTCATTGGTATTCAAGATCAGCCTCAGGGAACAGCACTGAAGTATGCTGGATTTTTGCTTTTAACTAGCACACCTGAAAGAATGCTAGCTGAAATATTTTTAACTCCGTCAGTAAGTAGTGGGTTATTTTGGTCATTCCTACCTTTTGTCCTATGTATAAGGCTCTGCACAACTTTAAATGGTGTTTCTGTTGAATGACTGTTTTTTATTCTTTTGCATTTAGCCTCTGAGACAAGTTCAAATGACAGAACACACAGATTGCCTGAGAGTGAGTGTGGTGAGACTGGTTTAAAAAAAAAAGTTTGCATGCTCTTACGAAGATGTTTTTTATATTTACTGTGCACTTTCACACTGTATTGCCTAGTGTCCAAGGCTAATTCCTCCTTCTGAGTCCTTCTGTAGCCCAATCAGGCTATGCAAGTCAAAGACAGACCAAGTGTCAACACTTGCACAGACTCTAAAGAACAATTCTGAATACAGAGAGGTTTTAAAAAGTTTAAAACACCCAATTCAATGTCTATCATTTTAACATTTGATGATATAAAAGAAATGCTTAAAAGAAAACAAACAAACAAAACAAGATTCAAAACTTACATTAAGCTGGGATCTAGAATTATTGTCACAAAAGCTCCAGCACTGAGCTTCTCAGCTCTTTGCTTTAAATTGTTAAGAGAAGCAGTATTAGTGAATCAATTTTGGCAGCAACAACCTGCCCTTAATTTTGTTTAAAAATAATTAAGGCACGCCATTACACCATCAGGGACCGGCACATTCTCAACTTCGAGAAAAAACACAGTGTATCACAAAACCTTCAGTTCTGCAAAATAATAGACTTTTTTTTTTTTTTTTAATTGAGATTTCTAAACTGAAAGAATCAGGAAAAAAAAACAAGTTTTGTTGAAAAAACAACCTTTATTGACTAGTGCAGAAACACCTGCAGCTTGACACATATAATTTAGAGCAACTTATGTGAGGATTTATGTAGGTCATTGCTGGTTATGTAGGTGTGTGTGTGAGATACTGGCCCTGATACAAACGATAAGCATGTCTCACAGTTTTATGCATACATTGGTCAGCCAACCCATAGAATGGCAAAACAAATGTATAGAAGCAGAGTTGAAAGGGCCTGAGAAAACGTACAAAACCCCAGGTGCTACGTATTTAGGTTACTGTGCCATCTACTTAAGTTTCTATGATCTCTCTAAGTATGGGTAAGTTGTAGGTGTGCGTAGGCTGCAGTCTTCGTAAATCACGGGTATGACTCCAAGCCTCCTCACAGACTTGGTGTGAACCAGCATTCAGCACTCTGAGATACATAATCTCAGAAAGCAAGTACCGAATTCTCTGCAAAACTCTTGTTACCACATATGAACGGTAGGATAAATGAATGTTCTACCGCAGATGTTAGATAATACCTGTAGCGCGCAGTCAATAGAGACAATATATTTAGAAAGCAATGTGGGATGAGTGGTAGGGCGGAGGTGCGCTAATTCAGTGTAACGTTCAAGACAAAGTGGTGTGCCATCTTTCCCTTTACCACTAAACAAACTCAAATTACACTTTATATTATCCTTTCTATCTGCAACATGAAGCAAATGCTTTGTGAAGGCTCTTTTTTTAGAAACATCTCATGCCACATATTATACATAGGCATCATCTTCTCACAGAGACATGCTCTATCTTGCATTAATCAGAGTTCATGCCTTTGTACTCGCTTTCACCAGCTGACCTTGTGGTAGATTTCTTTTTGCCCAGCTGTGGTATTCTCACATTCAGAACTTATCATCTGCCTGCAGAATTGTGCTCTTAGTTCCCAGATAGTTCAGTTGCAACTCCAGATACTCATCAGAGGGTAAACAGCTTAAAGATTCCTTCTTGGATAAACTGGCCAACATAGATTTTGCTTCTTTGATATTGTTACTATTATTATATACTATGAGCCAAATACAGCAGACTTTATTCATTTTTCAGTTCTTATTCCTGGAAGATGATAGAGGAAGAGAGCTAATACTTCTACTGCAGTTGACAGTAGATAGCTTTTTACTAGAAGCAGTTTGGGGAGATAATACTGTTTTATGCAGATATGTATTACAAATCACTTCATTTGTATTTTTATGTGTGGTTTATAAAAGGACAGGCTTTTATTATATCGGATTTTATTTAAATTATTTAAAACATCTCTGTGTTATCTGTATGAAAATGTTGACTATATTAAGTCCAAAAGTCCTTAGCTTGTATTCCCTATTTAGAAACACTGTGTTTACCAGTCAGATTCAAAACAAATATAGTATCTTATAACAAGCTACAGATGAGGAGTCATTGTTTTTTTCTGAAGGGAAAGAGAAGCGCTAGAAAGAAAAGCAGATTCATGGTCCGAAAAAGAATATTTTTTTCCCCTCAACCCTTACAACAATGAAATAATGAACCTGAAGGCTTTTTTTTTTTTTTTTTTAACAAGCGGGAAGGACAAAAATATAATAAATACAGTGGCTACAGAACTTTCTCATAGGACTCATCATAATGGCATAATGGTTATCAGTTGAAAATGTCAGATGGGATCTTTAAATGGCAATTGGTTCATGAACACAGATGTCAGCAAAGAACTAACAGATCGCTTCTTAAATGTTGCTGGACTGACCTTATTAATGGCCTTAAACTGCAGTGATTTCATAGTCAGCGCTCCAATTTAGTGATACCTAATATAAAAATGCTCTGCAGAAACAAGATTACAGTAGCTCAGACTAATATGAAAAAGTACTGAGCAAGAGAAAAAGAACAATGATACTTCATGCACAGAGCATCCCAGTAAGTAAACTTCGGAATCATGATGGGATTTATTGCTCTTTCAGGTTCAGCCTGGGTAAGTAATGATGTAGCTTCAGGTTATTACTTCATGTAACAGGAGGCTATCCATGCTTCAAGCATAGCCAAGAATGATATTAAAATGGACATCAGTACAGAGATGGACAAACTTTTGCTGGATAAACCAGATCATGTGTATCTGCAGGATGTTGTCAACGATGTTAAGACTACACCATTCTCAGTGTTGACCCTCATAGTTCGTGCACAATTCCAGTTCCAAAGTTGGTTAGTTCATACTGATCCAGTTGGAGACTGGCACCATGCACATGCAAGCCCAACACACCTTTTGCAAACAAATTTTCTGCTGAGGATAGATTTGGACTGTAAGAGCCAAGACAACTGCTCCAAATTTAAGCTGGTTTTAGAACTGATGCCTTTAAGCATTTTTTTCAGGTAATTTTCTTAATGTTTACAATATTTTAAATTATTTTTATATTCACAATTTTCAAGTTTTGATTAAAAGCCAGGAGGAATATGAAACTGGAATAGTTCTCCAAGTCAGGCCATTTTTCCTGAGATGTCTGAATATGGATTTATTCTGGCTAATACTGGCAACAAAATCAGGAAACAGATACGGACAGACGTTGCTAAAAGGAAAGTGCTTATAAAGGAGTCTACTGTCATCCTGTCAATTATATGTTGTTCATATATTTATTCACTATAAAAACAAATAAGCAATATCTGAAATAGAAATAGAAACAAACAAAATTATAGTTCTCGGCACTCAAAATTCTAATATCAGAGAAAATTATTCTGGTATCTGAGTTTATTCCATCAGTTTTTAAGGCCAGATTAAAGAAGCAACTTTTGAAAATTTCCCACTGTTCTTGATTCAGTCGTATAATCTAAGACAGATTTCTGTCTGTTCCATGCACATTGCAAGAAGAGTTTTAATCACCATTGCTTCTGCTTCTAATATCCAAAAAGCTTATGTACAATTGAGATTATATTGGTATGTCCAAAAGCTCCTCTCTTTTATAGATCTCTCCCAATTGGTCTTGCCACTCTCATACAATTTCTGTCATTTTGGGCTTCTCAAAAAACTCAGAAATCCTTAAACATGGATTAATATTACATATAGAAAAAAATACTCCTGTTTTTAACAAAATGAACACTGTGAAGAAAGTGAGGAATCCCAGCTATAATAAATCATATGTTTCTATGGTTATCTGCAATCCAAAATCCCCAAGGTGTTTCAGAAGCAACAGTGAAATAGTCTGCAAGGAGTTCAACGTCACAGAGAATTAGGGAGTAATATCTCTCACATTTTACAAATGACCAGTTAGCTCTTATCAGAAAAAAATACAAAACTGACTCAAAATATCCTGCCAAATGCTGTGCTAGAACCTACTACTAAAGAAATACTTGTACTGCTGTTACAGGAAGAATAGACAATGTAGGTACCTGACGGAAAGCAGAAAGATAAACATTTGCCAGACCCAGACAGAGACCTCATGGAGTCCCACCTCCAAAGGTAACGTTTTGACATACATGCATCCTTTCCTCCACCAGGGGTCTTGGGCCACATTCCATTCCCATGCACACAGCCCTTGGTCTGCGTGAAGCCAACGAGACGTGCTCTTGGATGTGAAGACAGTCCTTCATTTTCAAACAAAGCTCTCAGTTCATATATAAAGGACTAAATAAACTACCTCTTTGCCAAAGATTCAGGAAAATAGCTGTCATTTTCTTTTGCTATCTAAGCAAGTGACAATTTAGATGCATATTAAGAAGGAAAGGACTGTCTTATGTCAAAGGTGTAAGCAGTTTTGCGTAAATGTTTATGGTGTCTCAAAACTTCATAACATATTTTTGTGTCTTCTGCACAGTGATAAGTCAAAGACAAAAGAGACTGAAAGCGCTATTTTGAAAATTCTCATGTGTCTATTTACTCTTCTATCACTGTAAGGAAACAAGAAAGAGACTAAAGGGTGACATTGGACAAACCTGATTATCTTCAGTTCTTTATTCTATGACATATTTTGCTAGAGTATAACAAGGTTTTCAATAGCAGACTTTTTCATATTCTAATACATTTCAAAATATATAATATTAATGAAAATTAAGGGTGAACAAAAAGAGCACAGAGCTCATCCGTTTTTAAATCAAAATTTACTGACAGTCCTACTGAAATAGATAAGTTGATCCTTTTTAACTAGGGCTAATACGGTAGGAAAATATTATAATGAAACAGCCAAACACCAAATGAAAGGGTCAGCTGCTTGCAAGATTAAACGCTAACTGATTTTTGTTTTTCTCCTGGGCCTCCACAATGAAAATTTGCAGTAATGCTTTAGAATTAGGTGCCTTTAGAACTCTGGGCCAAATTCATTTCACATGTAACTCCATTGACTTAATAAGGCTGTATCAGGAATAAATTTGGCCCAAAGGATTTTTAATATGACCTGAACAGCCAACTACAAATAATACAGTGCCACTTAGTGGCAAGGAAAAAAGTTTTCAGTGTGTGAGATGCAAAGATATTCAGGCATACAGATGATTTTTCTGGTGCTATTTGTATTTGAAATTTTGATACAATCTTATCTGATAGCTTCCAGTTACATTAAGCTCATTATTGCCACAATATTATAAGCATCTTTTCATATAAAAATACAAAAATGTCTCCAAAGAGGGAATGAAAGCAAGCCTTTGTAATTAATGTAGCATTAAGAACACTCCCTTCACATTATATCTTCAAATTATAGCCATTTTCTAAAAAGGTTAGAATGCCTGTAAAAGGCATAAATATCTTACAGCTATTTGTATTTCTTATGTTTGAGTAATGTATGTGTCACCTTCCTGAAAAATCATCCCTCAAAAAGGTCTATAGCATTTCTTTTGTTTAAGTACCTATAGAATTACAGTTATGGGGAGAGACACCTATACTTAATACAATTTTAAATGGCGGTATGTAACTCATTATCCAGTGTAATGATATTCTATTTCCAGGAAAGAATGAGGTAAAGACAAGATGGCATTTCAATAGAAATAATAAAAAATAAGTCCAAAAGGATCCACAACAGATCATGTGGTCAGTCAACCAGTTGCAAAGAGGATGATCCTCATATTTCTACAGGAAGAACCACTGCAAAGGACTGTGCATTTTGACAATTTATCTAAAGCCAAAAATGAAATACATTGACACCAACAACAAAAATAAAACCACTATGTGTACAATGGGAGAAAAATTAGTTTCTGTCTTCAGAATATGATGAAGATCCAAGTATGAATTTTTCTGACTAATATTTGGTTGTTTATAAGCAGTTTTAAATCCACTAAGGCTCATTATCTCTGATTAGGTTAAACAATCCTTTGGCAATCATTTAGCTGCCATTCATGCTTTAATCCTTTCTTTTATACTACCATTGAAACTTGTTATAAGAGGACTTTAGTGATAGTTCTGCAATTATATTGTTGATGAGATTTGTACTTTGAATGGGTACACAATTTATATATACATCTTTGAACATTTCAAGTGAAGAGACAAACGACCATTGTCTATCAGATGTGGATAAATAAATAAATACTATCCTGTAAAAAGAATTTTGTAGAATTAAGTAAGATTACATCTAATAACTTCCATTTTCATATATACCCAGTATTGCTAAATCCAAAACATGTTACAGAACTTACAGTACTGAATCACTTGACCTGGAGTAAGACCAATCAAGCAGTAATTAACCAGAATCTCTTTAGAAGAAAAAAAAATTATCCTACATCACCTACAGCAAAGCTTGTGTTTGTATCCACTTAATGTGTGAAAAAGTGTTTTAGAAATACTGAGCTACAGTTAGTAATAATCAATAAATTATAAACTATAAGCTTACCTAAAGTTATTTTTGATGTTTTCCTAACCTGATTTATCTACAAAGTATTTAGGGAATTCATTATAATATTATAACAATATAGTGTTAGAGTAAATCCAAAAACAAAATACGTAAGTTAGGAGACACCTACATTAATATTTTACCTCAAACCAGGAATGGACTTTTGAAGCAGGTGTCGTGACTGTCCCCCACTTACTTACCAAAAATCACAGAACTAAAGAATAATTGAGATTTGAAAGGTTCTTTGAAGGTCCCCTAGTCCAGTCCCCTGCTCAGAGCAGGTCCATTTAGATAAGATTGGTAATGTCTTTGTCCAGTCAAGTTTTAAAAATCTCAAAAAATGGAGATCCCACAACCTTTCTGGGAAACCTGACCCAGTGACTGGCCACATTCATGGTCAGAAAAGTTTTTTGTTTTTATTGAGTTGAAATTTCCATCTTTCCAACCTCTACTTGTTGTCTTTTGCTCCAACATTGTGTGAAAGAGGCTGGTTCTATCTTGCCTACAACCTCCCAGTAGCTAGTCAGACAGCAATAAGATTCCTTCTGAGCCCTTTCTTCTCAAGGCTGAACAAACCTGTTTTTTTCATCCTGTCCTCATACATCATGTGTGCCAGCTGCCTCCATCACACTCACTCCAGCAAGGCAACATTTTTTTTGTATTGAAGAGACCAAAGGGGACACAGTAATTCAGAACTGGTATCAGAAGTGCTGAGCAGAGAAGAATCATTTGTCTTAACCTATTGGCTACACTCTTGCTAATACAGCTCAGCCTTCTTTGATGTCAAGGTGCACAGCTGATTTGTTTGACCTGGTGTCCAATTGGACCTCCAGGCCCTTCTCTGCAAAGCTGCTTTCTAGACAGTTGGGCCCCAGCCTGCACTGCTGGGAGGGAGGAACAGTTGCATTTGCCTTTATTGAGCTTCATAAAGTTCCTGTCATCCATTTCTCCAGCCTGTTGAAGTTCCTCTGAATGGCAGCCCTATCCTCCAGCATATCAGCTGCTCCCTCCAATTTGATGTCATTCGTAGGCTTGCTGTGAGTGCACTGTCCCATTGTACAGGCGATTTATAAAGACATTAAACAGCATTGATCCTTAAGGGACACCATTGCTTTGACAAGCTTGGAAATGGATTCCAGGAGTATTTGTTCTGTAATATTCCAGAGGCCTGAAGGCTGGCTGGCTGGCCTGTAGATCCTTGGTTTCTCTTTCTTGTCCTCTTTTCAGATGGGTACAAAATTTGTCTTTTTCCAGTCTGTACTATGCTCGCATCATGAAATAGCCTGAGAACATACGCTATGGATTATTTCTGGATGAAACCAGAACTTGTGCTTCAGGAGTACACCTAATATACTCCAGTTGCTAATGAGTCTTCAGTTCACAGGACCACAATAAAGCTATTTCAGATTAAAACCTCCAAAATGCACATAGTGTTGCACCTCCAGGCCCCCAGCATCAGATATTCCCTAAGCAGCTTGTGATTCATTATTTGCTTATATTAATTTGCTAGACACAAATTTGATTGTTCTTCTGCTACAAAAAAAAAATTAGTCAGGAAATTCTGAATTAAATAAATTGAATGAATTTGTGATAAAAGAAATAAGCATAACATCTTAAATGAATAATTTATTCCACACATTTAACATGTTATATGTATATGGTAAGTGCATTTATTAATAAAGTTTCAGCTGTATGAGTTAGAAACATATAACCGCAAGGAGATGGTCCATTGTGAGTACTATCGCTTGTTTGAGGATGATTGAGTATATTCATTGTATCATACAAGGTCACTGTAATTTCATTATAACGGTAACCTTTTTTTTATTTAAATTGCTATTGTTAATAGCACCAATTCTTCTTATTTCAACATGGAATTTTCAATTCAGGACAACAACGGCTATATTTCCTCACAATCAGTCTTAAAAAAAATAAATATTTTTTTGTTCTTTATTTATTGGGAACAAGCTTTTTGCTGTTTATTTCTTCTCCAGTTTATTTTTATTGATAAATAAGTGAAAAAGCAAGTAGAATTTCCAAATGTTGAGGCACCCATGAACAGTTTTGTTACATTGTGTGTCTGGATCTGTAGGGAGGCAAGAATTTTTCTGCACTCAATAATTCCTTATTTTCAGTTAATAGCCTGAGCTGTGTAAACTTTAATAGCAAACCTCAAATACTGTCTGATTAAAATGGTTCTAAAATTCTCTTTCTATGTTCAGATACCATGTCTGCATCCAAAGCGAATGACCCATTTGTTCTTATAGCCTAAGCTTTCCTGCTTATAGGTTAATCATATAAGATTGAGTAAATCTCGTCATCTACAATAATCTTGTAGAACTCAATTTTTTTTAGTCCTATGCCAATCTGCCAAAAAGGGTTAGTTCTTCTTAATTTTATAGGTATCTTGTGTTATCCTTAAAAAAGAATCATGACAGTTTACTATGCATTCAATCAGAGCCAGCAGAGTTATACTAATTGATTTGCTGTTTCAGGTCATAAAACATGAAATCCTGGGGTTTATTAGGACATTAAAATTCTTTTACTATTCTTTTCACATAGGAAATTCTTGAGGATTTAGGCCTTTTTAGGTATATTCTATAAACATTAGACTGGAGCAATTTTCCCGTGTCAATGGGTCCTCTGATCTAGCTTTATGTTACAAGGCATACTGATTGATTTAAAATAATTTCAGATTATTTAACTCTATGCAATACATCCTTAAGACAAGTGTGTTTCAATTTAAAGAAAACCTAGTCTCGATGATTTACATTAAACAACACTATGAAAACAAAATAAATAAGCTTTAAAAATCTGCATTAGTATGGCTAAATTTATGTACAGCTGTGCCATTAGAAACATATTACCTCTTAGGGGAAGGTAAAATTTGGAGACCTGTTGGCTGTGATAGGGAGAAAAGATTTCCTTCCAAGTATATATGTGTAAGTGGTTTGAGAAGTACATATTCAGGATTAGTAGTTAAAATGTTCCCTTGGATCTTGAGTTCATGTAATCCAGACCTTCAAACTCTACCTCCCCACTAAACTGAACCATTTCCAACCTCCAATCCTTTTCAACCTTACAGGCTGTACAACTCTAAGCACTTGATTTTTTTCCTCTACCTCTCCCCAACACGGTGGAAAATTCTGAAAACTGTTACAGGACAATATCCATTATTTAATTCTTTAACTGATAACTTTGAATGGCACTGTTTCCAACTCAGAAAATATTATGAGGCTTAAAAACACTTCAGAAACCTTTGATACTGTAAGCTAACAAGCTATTTTACAGCACTACACTCAAAATGCAGGCTAAAATTGGAAGTTGAGTGTGTACCCACTAGAAATGTATTCAGAACAGCCACCTCTGGGAAAAAAAAAACCAGGCACACCAGTGATAGTGGGATGTCAGAAAATCCTTAGGTTTAACTCAGCTGCAACTAAAGCCATTGATTATGATGCAAATGAAGCAGAGCCAATGCTAAGTATTTTCAGCCTTACCCTAGTGCCTTACTCTTTCAAATCTTGAGATAGTGAACACGTTGTACCAATAAACAGAGATGTTCTACCACACCTCAGTCAGAAGACCTGACTCGCGCACACTCTTTAATTTGAAGGGTCTCTTTGTCCGGAGACACTGGTAAATTAGATAGAAAAAATGTAAGATTTTTAGCTCTCCTTTCAGTAAACAGAACATGTAATTTTAGCAGCATAATTATAGAGAAGCTAAACAGGTGTCATGGTACCAGGCCAGGTCATCTGAAATATCTTTAAATGCTAACCAAAGCAAAGCAGAGAGAAGATCAAGGCTTAGCTTTCAAGTTACAATTATAAACACAAAATGAGTTCTTCTTAATTTTGTAGATACCAGGTCTGCATACAGCATTAGCCATTTTCCAGTACATTTCCATTAGTAATGTCTTTGCTGATTAGTTTTTTTCTAAATTAGCATGTTTATCCATTAGCATATCAATATTGCTGCCAACCACCCTCTTAATTTTTAGTTTTCTTGTTGCAACAAAAAAATTGCCAATAAAAGCAAGCTTTACTTGAAGCCTTAATTAAGTCTAGTACAATTCTTTTTTATTTCTTTTTTAAGCTTTTTTAATAATACTGCGTAATATTTACTCAGATTATAGATTAACTTTGCTTAATAACACCACTCACTTGAATAATCAAAAACTTAATATTTTGGTTTGGCACCAACGCAAAGTATAGTATTTTGCATAGTTTGGAGATTTTCTAATGAAAATCTTCCTTAAAAATCAGAAAGTCAATGTCATCATAGTCAAAATCGTTTTATATCAGTTCTGAAGTTCATCTTAAAAGGCAGTAACAGGTGAAGAAGAGACTGTTACACATAAACAGAGCAAGACCTATTCTGATCTCCTTTACACTGTCTTACAATGCCGCTCCCTCACTAACCTGCAGAGATGTTTCTGATCGGTCTTGCATGCGAGAGAAGGGCCAAGCCCAATTCTTCCAAAAGATAATTTTTGTTCATGTTCCTTTCTTTTTTGTATCAAACATAATTCTTTTCATTGCTTTGGTGTGTTCAATTATATTAATTTACAGTCAGTCACAGCAGAATAGCTAACACTGTTTAACAGAACTATACCGAGAGCTGGCTTGAATGTACAGCAATGCCAGCTTCTACTGTCGACACTGTTATTCAGGACAGATACTCTTGTCTGACATAATTAAATCTTGACGGTAATTATTTCTGCTGATTCCTGGTAGACTGCTGTTAAAGATATGCTTATCCACTTTCAAACACACTATCTTATTAAACTAAATGCATGCCAGTAATTACAAAGCTGCACTTTTTAAATTCGGGGGTTTCTAAGTCTTTTAAAAATGAGAAGATAAAGCTTTCCCTAAAAGGATCCCCTGTGTTTCAAAACCAGGAGAACTCAGACAGTGCCTGAAACTGCAACACCTGACAAGAGAAAAAGAGAGAAGGCATGTTTGTGTGTGCACAGCACAGGCTGTTGAGAAGTTTTTGTTTTATAACGCAGTAGGTCGATTTGTATTAACGTTGTATGAAAATGTTAATTCTCACTGTTTGTTGCCGTCTTCTTCAAATAAAAAGATCCCCTGAGCCATCTTGTTAATATATTTCATAAGCAATGGACATTAGTTATTTTATTTTGCTGTTTGACAGTGGGAGATGGGGACGCTTCAGATAATGCTCATGATGCTGAATCACTAATATTTCTTTTTACCTCATAAGGCTATCAAAACATGACAAAAAATAAGTAAGAAATAAAGTTCAGAACAGACATAGAAACCAAATACATTCTGAGTTATTTCTGAGAGTCCTAAGTTGGATGAGAAAAGTCAGATCAGATCTGCCTCAAATGTCTGAATATTTTTATTAAAGATTACCTTTAAACTTTCTCAGTATTCATATCTAAGAACATAAAATATTTTCACAATACAAGTACATTTACCATGAGCAAATGTTTAAACAAAAGAACTAGGAATTTTAATGAAGCACCCTCAGGAAAATGTTTAAACTTTGCCCTTAAGTTTACTTTGTTCACTAATAGGCTTCTATTTCTAGTACTGAGTAGGAAGGATAGGTTCAATGTGTTAATAAGAAAAAAGTAATAATATTTAATTAATTCTGGCTGAACACACATGGTTTAATATACTTGGCAATATCATTCTATCACATGATATGATAATTTAATGGAACTTTTTTATTTAAATTGCTGGCAAGTTTATGAAATTATAAAGCAAATAGGCCATGCACTTGGGTGTAATTGACTGTATAAATGTGTTTTATACTATACTGTTGGCAAATTAGCCAATCCCTGTCACAGAATCAATTATTATCTAGCTGTATTCTGCAAACACAATAGCAGAAATAGAGCATTTATAGAAAAAAAACCCACTACAATTGTTAATCTTACATTGTGCATCTTTAAGTCAGGCAATAAACATTCATACGCTGTATAATCATCTTACAATAATGCTGCTGCCAAATGAGTGCACATTTAAAGATTCCTTGTTGTTGAAGGAATTCCTTAACTGGAGGTTGTGTTTTTGTTTTTATTTGCCTTTTCCTCTTCAGATCAGTGAAGTGAGTAATATATATGTCAGTGACTCAAAAGATATAAGGCTTGACTGCATGACTGAAATTTCCAAAGCTACTTAAGGGACTTGGACACTCAGTTTCTCTTGGTGCTGCACTCCACTCCAGCCCCCTCCCCCCCCCCCAATGACAACTTTGATGATCTGAGTACTGCAGCAAAAATTACAAAATGTATTCTCCATGTTTTTAATGTAGGCTGTTGTTAAAGACATTGGTGGGGGATTCTGAATGTACTGGACATTTGAAATATTCCTTTCCAGTTCTCATAATAATATGATTGAAGTTATTTGTCTCTTTTGTATGTTTCCCTACAAGTAGGCCACATCTAAATTATAAGCAGTGTTTAACATAACAACTTCTTGGTGGTATGAAAATAGAAATGAACATGAACCTGCTATTCTAAGGAACTCGAAATCTGCTGTTCTTGAAGACTATAGCAAAAGCATAGTGGTTCTGAGCAAATAAAAGTCAGGAAGCCTGGACTGCCATGTCGCCAGCATTGCTCCCTGTTTCTACATCCCAGCTGTGCAAGGACTGGGATCAGCAGTTGTGTGGACTATATGAGCTGAGCAGCTACAAGGAGTTTCACAAGGCAGATGTAATGGTTCTTCTGTTCACTGGAAAGAAACTGAGTGCAAACCTGTAGGCAGATGGTCTGATTCTACTTATGAATGTTTCCACTTACCCATATGTGGGTTTTTACACTATGACGTGCACTGTAGCTACAAAGAGAAGGATGTTCACTGTCATCCAGGTGCACAGGACTGCAGCTCATGTAAACATCCTTCAACTAGCTCATGTACCAAAACAGTCCAGGTATTATAGAAGACTGCACAAGCCCACCAGAACACTGACAGGTTCTTGGCAGCTGAAGCCCACGCTGTTATGACTTCAAGACTACAGAGTCCCAGGCTACATGATTTAAAGCTTTCTCAGGGATGCCTGCACATACTTGTGAACAGATGCATTGTAGATATCCCCAGCACTCTTAATGACATGCAGAAAGCAAGTTGTTTAGAGCTTTGAAAGGCTCTGCAATTCTTTAACGTATCTTTACAGCACTTATGTGGGAAAAAACCACCATCCAGCTGAGAGTCATCAGAAATATTCTGTTGTTCTAGGGCCCCAAACTCAGCACTCCCAGTCTCAGCTCCATTATTTATCTAGACATTATTCTTTCCATGGAACAAAATTACTGATACCAATTTGAAAACAAATCTGCCAAAAGGGAAGGTATCAACCATGTGCTGCTGTCTCAGAATCAGCCCCACTGAGGACACTCATGAATATATTGTATATATTTCTTGTGAAAACAAACCACGATCCAGCTAGTAGCCCTCTTAGAACAGTAATGTTTCCTGTAGTTTTTAAGCAAAGTACTCACCTGCAAGTGTCCACTCCTGCAGGCCTCTTATTAAAGGCCTACATCAAGAACTTCCCTGACTTCAAGTGCTCTTGCATGTGATGTTCCCATTCAGATCGTGCTGGGTTCTAAGTTTTGGGCTCTGATCTGAACTCAGATCTGGAGTTTGGAGACAGTGTTTTGTTCTGGAGCCTACTCTCCATAGATGTTAAAGTTACAAGTCTGAGGAGAAATTCTGTCCAGGGCTTCTCAAAGAACAGCTATGAAAATAGTAGGTTTTGTTTTACTGAAAAACACTTTAGCAAAAAAGGATGAGACGAAGCAGAAAGGGGGAAAAAAATTGGAAGGTTTCTGTCAAAACCAGATTTTGTCAAATTTGTTCTTAGTCTTGTTCTACTTCCTTACTCTGTTTAGTTCCCTCTAATTCCTTCTGGTAAATATTTATCATCTTTATTTTATTCAATTTTAGTCCTCTTACTTGTTGGTGAGGTAATTTTGAACTCTCATTCCTGAAAATATAACTTTAAATGTAAGTAAAGGAAAAAATATATCATTTGGGAACCAGAAGCTATGGTCACACTAAATGTACAACTGAAGTTTTAGAAAGAGCTGTGCCAGTCACGATTACTGAAATGTAATCCTTTGGCTGTGATTCATTCTATACTCAGAATCTTGGGGATAATGGCAGCTCCCTGAACTATAATTTTTAAATTGCAGTATGGTTAGGACATCTTACAGAATAACTTGAAACAGAATCAAAAAAACATACCTTGGGAGTATTGGCAGGAAATATAAATGAGTGTGAGATCAGGGTACAAAAGATGCATGTAAATGTAAGACCTATATTTCAGATTTTTCTTCTGGGACACAGAAACAAGGTTTCTTTTAACAAATGAGTGAATTTAAAAAATCCTATTTTCCAATGTCACAGCGCATGTTTAAACCGGTTAAGAAAAAAACAACAAACACCCCACCCCCGCAAAAAAAACCAAACACCCAAACCACAAAATGATCACTGTTTCATTGGATAGAAAACAGGGAAGAAATTAATGTAAGGACTCGATGGCAATTACAGAGCTTGGACAAGAAATATTTCAAAGAAATGAAAAAGCAAAGAGAAGATCAGCAACCTCTTCAGAACGTGTTGTGAGCTGTTTTATAATGACATAATAATGCTGCCTCATTAGCCAACTGCTAGCCAGTACTTGGGGTTGTGTAGGTTTGTGTCCTCTAGGAGGAGAAACTGGTAAGTCAGGTGTATTCATTAGAGCAGTCTTGCTTATTTCTAAAAAAACATAGTTTCTCTGAGTGCAGTGCGAAAAAAAACCACAATAGGCATATCCTTGTTAACCACATGTAAGTCTGCTTCTCCAGCAACTTCTGTGTTCAAGAAGCTCTCTGTGCTCCATCCCAAGGCCATTCAGATAATTCAGAGATGGAAAGATTCAGACACGTACAGCCACTCTCTGTAATACTTCATTTAATAGACTGTACAGCCTTATTGAAAAAGCAATGAGACACTATCATTGATTCATTATTTCTATTATCTATTAACTGCATTACCCAAGACATAGTCCTAAGCAAGGACTTTGATCATGATCATTTACATAGAACTATCCTGCTTGTCTATAGAAAAATGCTTTCCTCTTGAAAAGGACAAAATTCAGGATATAACATGTGATGATAATCCAGAAGGAAGATTGCCAGATTTGTTTAAGCAGATAATTGGAATCTTACTCATCATAAAATACTTTTATAACTCTTGGTTTCATGTTCATGGTGGAAATAATTTTCAGCAAGAAGATGGTGAAAATTTAAAAAACTAAGGGGATGTAGGCAATTTTGGGGTGCATTTTCTGAATACGGTGTGTAGTTGAGAGATTTCTACCAGGAATGAAACACTCTTTCATAGAAGTGTTTCTATTAGATACTGAGATACAAAAAGTTGTCTTCCTTTGAAAGCTGGAAAAGAAAAAGAACTTAACACAATCTGGACATGCTATACATGTGAATGTTCAAGTTCAAATAGTTCATGTTGTATTTATGTTTCAATGATAAGGCAATCATCTATGAAATTCTGCTTTACTTTTTTTGTCTTTGAATGAGTGGGAGAGTTATAAATAAAATGTTGTTTAAGGAAGTGTATAAATAAATTGGTATAATTAGGTGTCATAATTAAGGTGCCCATTGCTGTTCCAGACACATTTACATAATTGTCAGTGCTAAAATGAAAATAATTGTTTGTCAGAATTGCTTCTGTTAAGGCTGATAGTTCCTTACTTTGTATAGTTTACTCTAACTATTTGTTTAGAAAATATTCTAAACTCTGAGCATAAAATGACTACACACAAGCTAAAATCTTCACAAGAGAACCAGTGAACAAAATTTACCACCTCGGAATTCAGAAAAAATATCTTGCCTGGTAGCTTGTAATACCTCTTTTGCGTAGTGGCCAAACTCTGTATGCTTTCAATGTCCTGTATGAGATTTGTTCATGATGTGCGAGTAACCGCTTTGCAAATCAGAAAGACCAAAACCTTCTTGTTCATAAGAAATTACAATTAAAGAAAAAACCTTTAGATTGGTTTTTTGTTTGTTTTCTTTTTTTGCAATTTGCTGTTAAGAGTTGAATTACTTGTGATATTCATGAACACCAGAGTACACTTGCACAAGTATCAAGAAGCAGAGAATTGAGTCTTGTGCCAGTTCATGTAATGCAGCTTTTAGACTACCGCCTTAGAGAAGGAACTCACATTTAGACTTAACCAGTATATGACAGTGTGTATTGTGAATACTTACAGTTTTATTGAGTAATAGACTAACCCAATATGTTAAGTGCAAATGTTTTTATCCAAAGAAGTGTCTTAGCAAAATTGTATTGTTTAGAGCTAAATGATTTTGTATTAGTATAAAGCAGTATTTGAGCGCAGCTGCAGTAATCTAAGATACTGGCACACGTGTAGGAATAACAGATTTTACAAACCCTCTAAGAACCTTTAGAAACAATGGAAGAAATTATTCATACAGTTGCTATGACTTTTATTGTCCTTAATGCTTCCACTTTTTACCTACTCTTACCCCTCAAAATTTCTCTTTTTCTCAAATCAGAAGATAAAATTCTCCAGAACAAAAGTAATGTTATATTGTGCATTTAAACAGGCAGTGCTCCCAGTTTTTAGCTATTGATATCAACCATGCGTCCAAAGCCATAATCAAAATACAATAAAAAATAGTCCTGTAGCTGTTGTAGTTTTATTAGGGAAGAAGTGATGGTTAAGGTAGTGTTCTGTTCCCTTCACTCTTAATACCATCTTCACTTCATATGGTAGAAGAAACTCTCCTTCAATATCAAAGTTAAATCCACACCTCTGTGCATAACCAAAGATTTATTTTCAAGTAGTCAGCAGACGAACAACGTAATTTACACTTACTTTATGTACACTATATTTATATATGTATATGCACATGTGTGTTTATTATTTGTATATGTGTATATTTAAAGAGATGGAAGTCTATTTACTTTTTTCCATTTCTTTCCTATAGTTGGTCCTAAGAAAACTGTTCTGCCTCTTCTTTCATAATGCAGGAATGAGTTTGACATGGGCAGTAACAAAAGAGAAATTCATCATGGTCTCCGTTTCTTCCATAATAGTGAAAAAGAGGGCCTTACTGAAGAAACATGCTTCCATTCTTTTAATGTTGTTTCTGTAAGAGTATCATTACATTTTCATCATTGAGAGTGGAGAATAAACAACCAAACTTTGATGAAGTTCGGCAAGCTCCTTTTCTCACATGAGCATAACAGTAAGTAACCTTTTAAAATGTAAACTGGCTATCTGACCAGGGAAAAATCTAAATACATACACTTGACCAAACTGCTTAGTGATTTTATTTTTCAATTAAACAATATAATTTCAACTTTTGAACATAATATTTACATTCTTTCCCATATTGTACAGCTGATCGACTTATAACAACGTCAGCGCTTTCATGAAAAGCCATCAAAGCTAATCTTGATTGACTAAGAATAGGGCTGACACCAAGCTCTTGAATATTCTGCTTCCATGAAAAGTCCGTCTAGCTTTGATAGCATTAGGTTTTCTGTGGAGTAGAAGATTATCATAATTTTAAACACCCAAACTAAACTAACTTGAAATTCTTTCGAGTGATAAGGGTCTTGCAGAAAAAAAGAGATGGCATAGGGAAAGAATTAATTCCAAGCACTCTCATGAACCATGCTTGCTAAGCCTTTCAGGCTGGTTTTATGCAAGCAGTTCTACCAGCCCTTCCAAATCACTTCTGCTATCAATTTAGGCCTAGATGGACCTACAGTTTTTATGGTGGAGATACTTCAGGTCTCAAATTTTGAAGGCACAGCACTAAAAACAATTGTCAGAAAAAAACATCTCCCAATATCCTTCTAGTGAGTGTTCTACCTGAGAGCCCTCTACAGAGAAGATTTTGCTTCTAGCTCTTTCATGCTCAAAATGGGCTTTCATCAGCAATTGGAAATGATCTTTTCCCATGAGGAAAGGAAAAGATGAGAGACAGAAAGTGTTTGGAAGGCAAACACAGTGTAACCTATTCTGTAGGTCTTGAAGGTAAGGAACACTCATGTGGATTTAATTGGAACTTGGACAAGAGGAAACCTAGACAGAATACTGTCATTTTGTCACACTAAACAATTTTAAAGTGAGAAAGAATGAATCTCTAGGGAAAAATCACAACCAAAAAGAAATCCATCTGAAAACCGGAGGATTATATTTTATAGCATGATCACAGACGTGCAGTCTGAAAGCATCTGGATGTCATAGAATCGTAGAATCATAGAATGGTTTAGGTTGGAAGGGACCTTGAAGATCATCGAGTTCCAACCCCCCTGCCATAGGCAGGGACACCTCCCACTAGACCAGGTTGCCCAACGCCACGTCCAGCCTGGCCTTGAACACCTCCAGGGACGGGGCCTCAACAACTTCTCTGGGCAGCCTGTTCCAGTGCCTTACCACCCTTAAAGTGAAAAACTTCTTCCTAATGTTTAATCTAAACCTGTCCTCTTCCAACTTAAAGCCATTCCCCCTCGTCCTATCACTACATGCCCTAGTAAAAAGTCCTTCCCCAGCTCTCCTGTAGGCCCCCTTTAGGTACTGGAAGGCC
This sequence comes from Pluvialis apricaria, assembly GCA_017639485.1. NCBI lineage: Eukaryota > Metazoa > Chordata > Aves > Charadriiformes > Charadriidae > Pluvialis > Pluvialis apricaria. Next base: position 41,749,940 of record CM030008.1, on the reverse strand, counting down.
ACAAAAAGATCTCCCCGGAGCCTTCTCTTCTCCAGGCTGAACAGCCCCAACTCTCTCAGCCTCTCCTCATAGGAGAGGTGCTCCAGCCCTCAGATCATCCTCGTGGCTCTCCTCTGGACGCGCTCCAGCAGGTCCATGTCCTTCTTATGTTGGGGACTCCAGACCTGGATGCAGTACTCCAGGTGGGGTCTCACGAGAGCGGAGTAGAGGGGCAGAATCCCCTCCCTTGACCTGCTGGCCACACATCTTTTGATGCAGCCCAGGATACAGTTGGCCTTCTGGGCTGCGATCGCACATTGTTGGCTCATGTTGAGCTTCTCGTCAATCAGCACCCCCAGGTCCTTCTCCACACGGCTGCTCTCCAGCCATTCCCCACCGAGCCTGTATGTGTGCTTGGGATTGCCCCGACCCAGATGTAGGACCTTGCACTTGGCCTTGTTGAACTGCATGAGGTTGGCTTGGGCCCACCTCTCCAGCCTGTCCAGGTCCCTCTGGATGGCATCCCTCCCCTCTAGCGTGTCTGCCTCGCCAAACAGCTTGGTATCATCATGTCATCTAATGCAAGGTCTCATTCAGAGCAAGATTATTGTCAACACTTGATCAGGTCAGCCATGGCTTTGCCTAGCTGAGTCTTGAAAAACTCCAAGGATGGAGACCCCATGGTCTTTGGGAAACCATTCCAGTTCCATGCCACCCACCTAGAGATTTTCCTAATGTCCAGTCAGAACCTTCCAAGCTGCAACACAAGACTCTTTCCCCTTGCTATACAATTTGTCAGTACCAGGAGTGGCTCCATTATCTTTATAATTCCTATTCAAGTAGCTGTAGGCTTCAGTTGGATCTCCGTTTTAGCAACTACTCCACCAGATTAAATAAGACCGCCTTTCCCAGTAGGTCATGTAGATGAGAACCTTAACTGTATTAAGATGCCTCTACTGGACCCTCTCCTGTTTCTTAACATCCTTCCTGAACCAGGGGAGCTATGACTGCACAGGTGCAGACTCACCAATATCTGAACTTCTGGACTTTTTTTAGCTATTTCTTTAAACCCAAAATCCATTTGGGGTGTCTTGACAACATGAAAGGCACTTCCAGTGAGTAATAAAAATAAGGTAGCCTTGTCTGCTTATCCCTTCATATATTTCTCCCTGATTTGAAACTTTATCTGTTTTGTTCTATAGACTTTGAACTTTTATTTCTCTTCCAGATGACTACTTCAAACAGTCACTGGGACAGAAAGAGGACAGTGCTTTCTGAGGTAGACATGTAAGGAATTACAGTAAATGGTATCATCAGAGGTCTTTGGTGCACAATAACAGAAGTCATGATGCGGTCTTTCTCCATTGCTCCTATTTGTGCCCAAGAAACTCAGCTAAGATTTTCTTCCCATAAAGTAATTCAACAGCTTCCTACAGTTTATAACCTTTCAGACAACATGAAATGCAGACTCTTTAAAGCAATACATTCATTTTACCTGAGCCTGAAGGATTGATGAAAGACTACAGAAAGCTACCAACATGGCCAGCAAAAATAGAATAGCTCCCACCAGAGTGAGAAAAAAAACCACAGTGACAATGCATCCACTTTGCAACAGCCATTACCATCAACAGAGAAACAAAAAAGAAGAGATTTTCCATTATCTTACATAATTTTAAGATTGGTAATAGCAGTGAACTTGATAAATTCACTTGAATATCAGTTTGCCTGATAATCTGGGTTGATGAGCGACCCCAGCTGCCATCACAGCAAGCTCTGCCCTGCCAGGGTCACTGATGTTTCTGCCCTGCCAGCTTTGTGGCAGCTCAACCCTCTGCTCATGGCTCCCCATCCCACAGGCAGTAACTGGCCCTCACAGCATCCTGGTTCCCCATGCTCATGGGAAAGCCTCCAAACTTTTGCAAAGGATTAAAAGCAGCTCTGAAAAACCTTCTAGATGAGACAGCGGTACTAGTAGGGATCTGTGGTATTCCTCCTGGGGGAAAGTTGTAAGAATTTTGCTGTGGAAAGTGAAAAGCCATGTCAGCATGAGGATGGTAATGTCAGTTTTGCTCCAAAGTCTCTCTCTTACCTCTGTTGAAGTATGTGAAATCACTTTTTCTTAAATTGTGGACCACTGAAAGCTAGAGACACAGTACAGACCTCCACAAAAATGAAGTTCTGACTTCCTTGTCCTTGTTTACCAGGGAAAACACCATGCTTTCGATTCTTTCTAAATATGTAACAGTAAGACTGTAAGTTCCCTGGGGCAGAAACACTCTTTCATTATGCTTTTGTATAGTACCTTGTAAAATGGGACCACACTCCTGTGTGGTCTGCAGGGAGTACTGTAACAAAATGAATAAGTAATGCTTCCAGAAAATACATCAAACAGACTAAGCTGCATCACCTACTGCACAGAACATCAAAACTGCTAAAAATGTCAACAGAATAAACTTGCACAATGCCCTGGCAGAAGGTAACATGGAAGCAAGCAGTACATCTTCCCAAAAATTGTTGGAAATGTGTAGTCTAAAGCATTGAAAATGGAATATTTTTAAAATATGTAACAAAAACTAAGGTGCAGCTTGTTGGTAGTTGATTATTAAATGGAGGAATATTAAAAATAGACATTTCTATGTGTGCAATTATTACAAGTATTAATCAAAATCTAAAGCTTGTAAATGCACTTCTATAAAATTAAATTTGAATGAACAAGTTATCTGTTGGTAGGCACTTAGGAATGTTCTCTAAATTATATCAATATTTCTTTAATTATGTTTAAGAAAGAGGTTACTACAAAAAAAAGTAGTCTGCAAGACCATCTTGGTCTATTTTTCCCATGTGAGTAATAAATCCTTCCTATTTGCCAACTCAGCCAACAGATATGCTTGATTGAGTCAGGAGAATTGATAGCCTCCTTGTAAAAATCTATTGCAGACCAGATCAGCATGTCCATAATCTCAGGGTTCTGCATCAACTCTTTTTCTTCCTCTGAAACGACCTGACTTCTGCATGAATCAGGCATTCTACCAGATTGGTAAACAGAACTTACATGTATATTTGTTTCTCTGTTTTCTCCAAATTATTGACTAATATCTAGCTTAAGGAAACGGCAGGAGACCTCTCCCCCCAAAAAAGACCAAACTGTGGTGATTTTTAAATTGCCATCAATCTCCTTTATGAAAGTACTAAACACTAGTAATTCAAACCTAGACTGTCTAGAACAGAAATACATCATCAGCACAACCCATATAATAAGCAACATGTTGTCTGAAGCAGTCAATAGTATCATAAATTACACCCAACTCATCCACTGCCACCCAAAAGCCCTCTCTGGCTGGAGGCTTCTACTTCAGTTCTCCTCCCTTTAATATTGCCTTCCCCAACTCTTTTACATATAGATGAAATTGCTCCCCAAAGGAAGTGGTGAGTGTTATGAGAAAGGGAAACTGATTTTTAAAAATAGGTAAGCCAAGATACCAAAAAAGAATAGCAAAATATTATATATCATTAATAGGGTCTACTATTGATAATATCCTTTAACTGGGAAAGCATAAAGTCCTATGCTACCCTGAAAGGGCAACCTCTGATGATGGGAAGTTATTGGCATTTTCAGCTGCGTTGGCTTTATCACATCTACTCTACTTAGTAAGTGTGACGGACACTTCATGTCAGGGATTTCGATGTCATTCAGGCTGATGGGGTTTAGAGATGATATATCTTTCTTGCTTCAGTTGGGAACAAAGTGTACAAAGAAATTGTGTGGTCACACTGTTCAAAGTTAAATGCAGACCAGAGAAAAAAAAGTTAATGTGCCTGACTGCAGTATTTGCTCTTAGCATGCAGTTGTAAGCTTTGAAAGTCCCGTTTAAGTATCTCTTTTTTAAGATAAATACCTATTAAGTAATGTATATGCACAAGCTGAAGTGTTAAATGGTTTGTTGAAACCTATTAGAGTACACAAGATGATAAACATAAATTATAGCTAATATACTGCACCAGTGATTTTTAAACATAAAAATTACTGACACTGTAAAAACACACTTGAGTCATCGTAGCAGCATAATAGCACTAATCCATGTTTATCCAACCGTGCACTTTTCAAAAACAACACAAACCTCTAATAAATGCTTTGGCTTCACCTTGACAACTTATATGGGTTATTGCCTCGTTCATGCCTGGATAACCATGTGTTATGACTTAAATGTTCTTTAATATCAATTTATGCCTTGAAGAAAAAGGATTGAATAACATAGTGTACATATGGTTCAATTTATTACAGCAAAACAATCATTTTAGTTTGAAGATATTTTCTCATGGTGCATATCATAGAAATCTTATTCAATAGAGCTCTCAATAAACCAGATTTTTTATGTCACAATAAATGAAACTAAGGCAGCTAATTGTTGCTAAGATTCTAAATAGAAGAGTCTATTTGGCTTTCTTGTCAATCAAGAAATAAATTCCTTAACACTTGTATTTCTGGATTCTAATGCCTCTAATTGGATTTTACACTATCTGATTAACGATGTAGTTTATAGACTACTGTAAAAAAAACCCTGATACTTAAAAATTGGAAGAGGAAATTGTGGGCTGTCAGCATTTATGGAAAAGGCCAAGACAACATTGAGTAATTTAGTGTTTTTGCAAAATGGCAACAAAAAGCATAAAACCTGGTCAACGATGCCTCATTTGTGGTACTCTTGTTGTGTGTCTGTGACACAAAAAAAGACCCTGGAGTGCTATTCTGAAGAATATTAAAATATGTAATAGTCTGCACTGAAAATGGATTGCAGTTTTAGGAAATTACAAAACCAAAAAGAAATCCAAATTTTAATTTAGAACCAAAAGCAATGTATAAGCTTAAAATTCAACCAACAGACTGGTGATAAATAAAACCCTTACAGAAACAGGTACAAGCACAAGGTAGAAAGAGTGCAGTAAATATTCCTTGTTACTTCTGCAGTACTCATTTTTACTTCCAGTCCCATTTTCATATACTTTCCACATTGTCAAAAGATGTTTATGATAATCTTTCAGACAAAAAAATCCTGTCATATATGAAGAAATAGCAGTCCTAGAACAACTTCGGCCACAGACATACAAGTATGTCTGCTGTCATGCAATCTCTATTTTAAGGTGAAGCAGACTGGCTATAAACTAATTCAAAACCATTATTATAGTAGAAGCAGCAATGGCTGTGAGCACTATAGTTCTTGTTATGATGAAGAGTTTCACAGTAGTCAGGTCCTAGACAACAACATATTGTGAAATATTCACCTTTAGGTCACAAGTTCTTGCATGCTATCTGTGCATATGTGGATTTAGCAAGCTTGGGGAAAAAGGTAGCTCAGTTATTTAGAGGAATCTAAACCTTCCATTTTTCCCACTTCAGAAAGAATCTTGGTACCCAATTTTGAATAGGACAATTATCAAAATGGGCAAGATTATAAAACTGCAATTTAAAGATGGAGAGTGTCAAAAAGAAGCAATGCCTCAGCTTATTCTGTAAGGAACAGGTTTGATTTCCAGGAGTTATGATGATGGGAAAATCTTATCCAAAACTAAAATACTGGACTATGCAGCTCTCAGTAATGAAGAGATCCACCTACTGCAGTAGAGCTAGATTAGATCCAAAGTTATTTTACTACTTGTATTGTTATTGCTATTAATATTGGGGTTTTATGTGATGTTACATAAGACTGTCAAGCTATAATGGATGGAAGAGGTTCTTTGGGAAGTGAGCAGGGGGAGTTGTCATTTACATAAGAGTGGTGGGAATACATGGAGTTTCGCCTAGGATGGATGAAGAGTCAACCTCAGTTTATGGGTTAGGACTAGTGAAGATGGGAGGAGAGGAGAGGAGAGGAGAGGAGAGGAGAGGAGAGGAGAGGAGAGGAGAGGAGAGGAGAGGAGAGGAGAGGAGAGGAGAGGAGAGGAGAGGAGAGGAGAGGAGAGGAGAGGAGAGGAGAGGAGAGGAGAGGAGAGGAGAGGAGAGGAGAGGAGAGGAGAGGAGAGGAGAGGAGAGGAGAGGAGAGGAGAGGAGAGGAGAGGAGAGGAGAGGAGAGGAGAGGAGAGGAGAGGAGAGGAGAGGAGAGGAGAGGAGAGAGTTGGAATGTATTTACAATCATGTAGTCCAACTGCCTGACCACTTCAAGCCTGACCAAAAGTCAAAGCATTAAGGACATTTAAGGACATTGTCCAAATGCCTCTTAAACACTGACAGGCATGGGGCATCAACCACCTCTCTAGGAAGCCTGTTCCACTGTTTGACCATCTTCTTGGCAAAGAAATGCTTCCTAATGTCCAGTCTAAACTTCCCCTGGCGCAGCTTTGGGCCATTCCCACACATCCTATCACTGGATACCAGGGAGAAGGGATCAGCAGCTCCATCTCCACTTCACCTCCTCAGGAAGATGTGGAGACTAATGAGGTTGTCTTTCAGTCTCCCTTTTTCTCCAAACTAGACCAACCCAGTGTTCTCAGCCGCTCCTCTCCTTAGTGGGCAGACCAATACAGGCAACACTGTGGTCAGTGTCCGCTACAGACCACCTGGTCAGGAGGAAGTAGATAAGATCTTCCTAAGACAACTGGAAGAAGCCTCATCTTCATGGGTCTTGATCCTCATGTGGAAATTTAACCACCCTGATATCTGCTGCAGGGGCAACACAGCAGGGCACAAGCAATCCAGGGGGATTTGGAGTGCATTGATAATAGCTGCCTGACAGAGGTCATTGAGGAGCTGACTACAGGACACGTTCTGCTGGACCTGATTGTTATAAACAAGGAGAGCTCATCAGGGATGTGAAGGTCTGGGACAGCCTTGGCTGCAGTGACAATGAGATGGTGGAGTTCAGCATCCTGAGAGGAAAGAGCAAAGCAAAAAGCATCACAACCCTGGATGTCAGGCAGGCAGATTTTGGCCTATTAACAGATTGTGTTGGAATAATACCATGGAATATGGTCTTGGAGAGAAGAGGGGTCCAGAAGAGCTAGTTGATTTTCAGGCATCTCCTCCTCTAAGCTCAAAAAAGGTCCATCTGTATATACAGGAAGTCAAGCAAAGGGATCAGGAGACCTGCATGGATAAACAAGGAGTTCCAAAAATAAAAGAAAGCATACAAGAGGTGGAAGTAGGCTCAGGTGACCCAGGAGGAATGTAGAGACATTGAGTGTGCAGCAACAGGGTTAGGAAAGCCAAAGCCTTGCTGGAGTTGAATCTGGAGAAGGATGTGTAGGGCAACAAGAAAATCTTCCGCAGGTATATCACCAGGAAAAGGAGGACTAGCGAAAACATGGGCCCGCTGCTGAATGAGGCAGGGAACCTGGTGACAAGTGTATGGAAAAGCCCGATAATGCTTTGCTAGAATTCTAGAGCAAGGTAGAGGAAGATCAGGTTAGGGAACATATAAACAGATTGGATGTACACAAGTCTATGGGACAAGATGTGATGTGCCCACAAGCACTGGGAGAGCTGGCAGATATCATTCCAAGTGCACTCTTGATTATCTTTGCAAGGTCAAGGCAACTGAGGGAGATTCCTGATGACTGGAAAAATGCAAATGTCACTCCTGTCACCAAGAAGCGCAAGAAGGGTGATTGAGGGAACTATGGGCCAGTCAGCCTCACCTGTATCCTTGGGAAAGTGACGGAGAAAAATCTCCTGGAATCCCCAAATTATTAATGACAATAAGATGATTTGGAGTAGTCAGCATGGATTTATGGTGGGGAAATCACGTCTGATTAATCTGATAGTCTTATACAATGAGACAACTCACTTGGTGAAGGAAGGAAAAGCAGCGATGTTTATCTTCACTTTAGCAAAGCATTCAACACTGTCTCCTATAACAGCATCTTCATAGACAAACTGATGGAGTATGAACTAGATAAAAGGACAGTGAAGAGAGCTGACAACTGCTTGAGCTCAGAGGGTTGTGATCATCTGGGACATATCCAACTTGAAGCCAGTGAGTAGTAGTGTACCCAAGCAGGCCAATGCTGTTTAATATCTTCATTAATGACCTGGATGATGGGGCAGAGTATACCCTCAGCAAGTTTGCAGATGATAGAATATTAGGAGGAGTGGTTGATAGATCAGGTGGCTGTGCTGCCTTTTGGAGGGACTGTGACAGGTTGGAGAAATGGTCAAACAGGAATCTCATTAATTTCAGCAGAAGGAAATGAAAAGTCTTGCAGCTAGGGAGGACCCCCATGCAATACATGCTGTGGGTCTACTGTAAAGCAGCTTTGCACAGGAGAACGGGTGGATCCTAGTGAACAAGGAGCTGAACACGAGCCAGCAATGTGCCCTGTGGCAAATGTGCCCAACAGCAACTTGGGCTGTGTGAGAGAGAACATTTCCAGCAGGTTGAGGGAGGTGATCCATCCCCTCTACACAGCACTGGTGAGGCCGCATCTGCAGTGCTGGATCCAGGCCTGGGATCCTCAGCGCAAGAGAGATGTGGACATAATGGAGAGAGTCAAATAAAAGGCCACAAAGATGATGAAGTGCTTGAAGCATATGGTGTACAAGGAGAAGCTGATGTAGCTGGAATTGTTTAGCCTGGAGAAGGCTCAGGAGGATCTTATCAATATATACAAATACCTGATGGGAGGGAGCAAAGAAGATTAAAGCACTTCATTGGCCTTCTCAGTAGTGCCCCATGAAAGGACGAGAAGCAACACACATAAATTAAAATACAGGAAATTCCATTTAAATATAAGAAAAACCATTTTTACTGTGAGTGTGATCAAGCACTGGAACAGGTTGCCCAGAGAAGTTGTGGAGCCTCTGCTTGGAGATATTTAAACCCAAACAGACACGGTCCTGAATAGCTTGCTATAGCTGACCCTGCTTTGAGCAGAAGCTTGTACTAGAGGAACTCCAGGTGTCCTTCACAACCTCTGTGTTTCTGTGGTTTTGTGATCCCGTGTTTCTGTGATTCTGTTTTTAATTAATTAGTTAGACTGCAGACTCATGCTTACTTAGAAGATTTACACCCTAGATTATTCACAAAGGGATTTAGAATGTGTCTAGTCTCTATCTAAACCTTCTATGCTTACATAGGTGTCTAAGAGTGAAGTTCCATATTTTAGGCTTTTCTCCCAAAGATCAGTATTTCTAGCCAAACCAGATTTTGTAATAGTACATTGTGGCATTACTGATTACAAAAGAGAGACAGCTACTGATTCTTCAACTTCACTTCCTGCAACAGATACATTTTCTGGATTTGCCATACTAGTAAAGAATGACTAGAAACAACACAAAATAGGTCAGCTACGGCAGATATGATTCTACAAGCAATATAAAATTAAACATGAGTATTTACATTTCCCTGTTACTTCCAGATGTACTGTCTGACAAGAACTGAGGCCATTAGAAAGAGCCAATAAAAATCACATACTCCTGATCATCCACTTTACAATGAATGGGTTTTTTTCTGCCTCAGAATAATGTCAAGGTTTTGGTTTTTTTTAAAAGTGTGTGTTTTGAGTATTAAGATAAAGGTAATAACTCCTGAAGATCTATAGTGAAAACTATAGTAATCTGACTTTGAAAAACAGAATAGACAGAAGGCAGGAAGAGGAACAATTAAGAATAACTGTATTACCAAAGCTTACAACTCTTGCTTAGAAGATTTTTGTCACGCTTCTACTTCTTTTTGTTGTGAATAGGGCAAGGGATGTCCTTATTGGACATTCAGTAATTCTTAGTTTTTCTAAACTGAGATAGAGATTAGATACAAATGAAGGAATAAACCAATCCTGAGAACTACGTAAATGGCTACAATATTATTATCAGTAGAAATCCATTATGCATTTCAGGTAAAGAACTTTTCTCTGAACTGAAAGACCAAAGAAAACCTTTATTTGCATGCCTAGCTCCAAGCAGCTCCTGAGCAAGGTCTACTTTGTTTTGGCAGTGCCTTGGAAACTTGATGTTGCCTCAGTGCAAACATTTGTGTTCGTTACTGTCTCAAGTCTCCTCCCAGACCTACCTCATATCCTCTTTTTCTTTTCTTGTCTCCTGCATGTGTGTATATCTTCATATTCATGGTGAGCTACTGTTCCTAGAAATATCAACCCTGAAGAAGTGGCATTTCCTTGAAATGACATCCTGCTTAAAAGCATAAGACAAGAGCATGGAACAGATCTAATCTGTATAGTTGCATGATTGAATGAACGATGACTGAAAAGCAAAGCAATGAAAAGCTGTCACCTTGCAAGGCAAGATAGAATCCTCTAGTAAAGGGTGCATACTGTGGTCAAAATGTGGCTTCAGAAATACTGGTGTGAACATATACAAGTACTGGTATAGAAGGAAAGAAATCTGATATGTTTGTGGAAATTGTCTTTACCGACAGTTTCATCAGTGGGTGTGTATTACCTTTAATGGGCTATTCATGTTATTTTAGCCAAAAGCTCAGGAAGATTTTCTTTCCTAAGAATTGTACAACACTTCTAGGAGTATTAGCTCTTCATTAGTATGGACCATTAAACCCAACTTCGCAAGTACTGGGTTATTTGAGCTAAGTTTTCAGGACTGTGGAAATACTAAAGCTGAGATAGAACACAGAGCTCCAAATTTCACTTATAGGTAAAGCAAAGGCCTTTGACATGGATGAACCCATCCAGTCATTCACATTCCTTGTTCATTGGCTAAATAGACATAAGTGCCTAAGAGTGAGATTTACAGCAACCAACACAGTGAATGACGAAACAGCTAAGCCCGGCTGTAAGTATCTTGACAGTTGAAGTCCTACAAATTTTCTCTTCCTGTGCTCTACCTGAAGCCATGACTCATGCAGGTGTCTACACTTCTTGAATGAGAATCCATCCAGCTGAAAATCTTCTTAAAGGTGGGAGAAGCCACTGCCAATTACTATTTCTGGGGTTTGGTTTTTGGGCTTTTTTTAAAGTGAAGGCTGTACTTTTGGCCACGCTTACCAATGTCTTTGTGTTCTAGGCAAGCACAAACATCAGCCAATGCCTTGGGCCTTTGATACACTTTAGTGTGAGAAAGATACTGAAATACTCCTGCTTGCAACAATGGAGTTATGTTTAGCAGCAACTATTTGCATGTGTCCTAGTAAATTTATTTTAACTGCTTTCAGCTGAAACAGATTATTACTTGGCTGGAGTTAGACACCTGTGTAAACATAGAAGTTTTACATAATGCTTAGACATGTTCTAAATCGCTTTGTGTAAGTATTCTAAGTGCAAGTAGGCACCATGACTAACTACTTGAAAACGGAATCACAGAAACGTGGTTACAAATCATGCAAACATATTTGGAGATCCTCTAGTACAAGCTTCTGCTCAAAGCTTGGGTTTCAATATCTCCAAGAATAGTGACTCCATAACTTATTTGGGCAACCTGTTCCAGTTTTGAATGTTTTGATTTGTTTTCACTCATAAACTTAACACTGAAGAATTGAGTCAAGGCCCTTATGAAGACCCTTTTGTTACGTCTCCATTATATTCCATCTTCATTTGAGATAGAACTACATGACAACAATCTCCAAAAGTAATATAATTTATGAGTCAATTCATTTTTTTTTTCTCTCCCTTTCTCAGAAATTCATCCAGTTTCTCTTATAGGAGATAGTATCAGGATACTTCACAATTTCACTGCATTTATCTTCACAGTATCCTTGAGCTATAAAAGAAGTATAATTACTCACGCTGTACAGAGAAATTAGGTGGACTCCCACAGTCATTCAAGAAGACTATGACAATGTAAGAAACAGGTTGGCTCTCTGAGCCTTGACAAGTATCTGAACCAAATGACTGCATTTTTTCTGCCTCCTTTTCCACATTCCACGTCTCAGCCGATTTATTTATTCCTTTTGGGAAGAGAAAGGAGGCAATCAGGAGCTCAATCTGAGAGATCAATGGGAATTCATGGAAGAAAAGAACACAAGGAAATAAGTAACTTGAAAGGAGCTTAAGTGAAAGGAAAAAAATAATTTCCTCATTTTAAGGAAAAAGTTCGATGCAGCATCAGGTAAGGAAGGATACAAAACAAGACAGAGTGCTGATGACTGGCTTTCTTTACTGAGAAGCTACTTTCTGTGGTCAGTCTTGGCTTGCTACATGACTGAGGAAAGGGAAATGACAATAAAGAGCATCATTTGCTTAGTGGTGAGCCAGATATATCAGCTACTGTGGGGTAGTGCACTTGTTATCAGACACTATTCTTCTTCCCTCACTTAATCCTGGGCTTCTAAGAACTAGAGTAAGTTCAATGACAGATATTGCTTCATATCTTTGCCTTGGTACCTGCAGTTTGCTTAAAGATATTATTTAATGACAGCTTGCCAGTCACAGTTTCACGTTCCTTGAAGTTCCTGATGTATTTTCTGTTAGTCCTACATTTTGCTGAGATCATAGATTTCTGTTTCTGCAAAAAAAAAAAAAAAAAAAAAAAAACCCAAACAACATTTTGTAGCCAGTCATTTTGTACCCTACAGTACTTAGAAATGTGGATGAATTTACAGGCTAAAGAGTAATATTAAAACAATACATAGAAAGTCATAATGAAAACAGGACTTTTTTTTTATATAAAGATTTTAACAGTATAGTGAAAGGTTGCTCTGTCACTGTCCCCTTTGAACTGTGGCATCTGTATAGTCATCCTTTTTCTCTTTAGAAAGGAAGACAGATCTGAAAACCAATTTTGAATTTTAGTGGAAGTTAAGATATGAATGAGAATGTTAACAAAGACTATATTAAAGTCTGCATTGCATGTTTAACAAAATTGTTTCAGAAGATTAAGACATTATTGTATCAATAATTTTTTTTATCCATTTATGCAAATATAAGAATTTGTTTGCTAGTATTTCTTAGTAGTTTATTTTTAAAAAATCCATATTCTTTTTCTCTGGGAAACTTGAACAGGAATTTTTGATACAAGAGGTGTTTATTATTTATTTAAAATTAAGGAATATCTCTCTCCAAAAATAGTTCCTGAAGTTGAACTTCACCCTAACATTCTTCAAAACAGCCATTCCCAACCTAGCAGGTAATATTCATGTGTGCCATAGTATAAAATGATTTATCGTTAAAAGACTAAACAACCCATGAGAGCTATGACCAAGTATATGATGAAGGAAGGAAAGAGCATTTCTGATGTGGTTGGTTACTTTTCAGCCTCGGAAATACAGCTTCCAATTTTTATTTTGAATATTTATTTAGAATGATATTTTCTCTGCTTTCCTTTACCAAAGATGGTCCAACAGCAGAAATACATGTCTACATGCAACCTCATTTCAACATAACACCATGCTGTAATCAAAATCTTTGCGCTTCTGATTTCTGCTTTTACTCTTTTAACTCCACTGCAAATGCATTTCTCACACAAAGACTTAACAAAACCAGTCCAGACAGACATGAATCAAAAGCACACTAGGTTTATCTGGGCCGAAACAGGTGTGTTACTCTAACTATCTACACCTGTTATATATGACAGAAGACATAAATTAAAAAAAGTCTGTTTGAATTCTTCTGCAGCTGCAGAGGATGTGGGACCAGATTCTGACAGGGAAAAAAAAGTAAAAGTTAAAATTAAAGACACACCAATTCAGGGGAGACTTTTCTGGTGATTTAGAGAGGCTATGTTACCTTAATACCATCTCTACTTTCAGGTCTGACTTGCTAGGACCCTACCTACATAGAATCTTCTGTTTGAATAAGTTCAATACAATTCTAAGTCTCACATTTTAGCTCCCTGACTAGTGGCATTATTCAGCAACACTCATTTCTGACACTAGGCAAACTCATCCACATCCACATCTCTAAATATTCTTTGAGAGTGGTCTGCCAGAGGGGTCTTCTCACAGGGCTACAGAGAAAAGCTATACTGCTCAAAGCCTATGTGTGAAAACCTATGCCTTAAAGCATGCAATTTCTTCTGTGCTATGAAGGAGCTACCTGGTTTTGCTGAACAGCCACACTGATAATAAGGAGATACAGCACAGCAAAGCACCATGAGAATGGCATCCAGCCTAGGAATATGGATCCTTTAGTGGTAGAATTTACTGGTACTGAACAGACAGCTACAGTTCTATACCACCTTGTGGTAAATAGAGGTTATTGCAGTATTGAAGAGTACATTTTCTTTAAATTGTTCAGAGCATCCATGTTCTGAGGCTGCTTATCCTCAGAACAGGTCCTTGACACTTGAGATGCTTGAAGAAAAACCTCAAATATAAAAATCAATTATGCTTTCACAGCTTTCTTCTTTGCTCTACCCTCTGCATCCAGTGACACACACAAATATAGCATTACTGAAAACACTTGAAAGGTCCAATACACCTACCCATGCAAAATCCATAGATTTTCCTCGGAGGGTGTCTGAACATTTAATGCAGTGGGATGAGTATATTATCAGTTCTGAAATATACCTTTATTTCATTATCACCAGGATAATCCTTGACCTTCCCTTGCTAGATTTTTTCTTATTCTCTTTGAGAATCAGAGTAAAAATGCAGAAGTGTCTTTTCCGCTGTTTTTATTTATTTATTTACTCTAAACTCTATAGAATACTTCTAAGCAAGAAATCTTCTAAGTTGGCACATAGGACTGCAACACATTTACTCACAAACCAAGTGTTTAAAAGAACATTTAAAATCAAGGAATGACTTCCCTGAAAGCGCAAGGGAACAAAGAGAGCAGTCAGTCGGGGTTTTGCTGGTTCCATGTTCAGAGCAATGGTGGGAACTGAGCCCACAGGGAACTCTGAAGGCTGGGCGGGAAGATTAACTGTCCATTACAATACTGTGTCAGCGTTTGTTTCTGTAAGTAGTAATTTTGTTTTGTGTTCATAAAGAATAGAAAGCGTATTTAAAATGGTTGCTTTGTTGTCTTGCTGTCTGGGGTAAACTTTAAGTCAACCACAAGGCTATTGAGTGTAAAGGGTTATAACAGAAAGATTGAAACAAATTTAATCATAATACTGCAGAACTACAAAGGAAATAATGTAGAATACCATATAGTATGAGAAGGCTGAGCGCTTCTGGGATGAATGATTTAGATGGATGAGAGACTCCTTAATGTTTGCTTATTCTTTTCCCAGAATGGGTGAGCTGTGAAATGGACTCAGAAATATGGGAAGTTAGGAATACGCAGTGTCAGAAGATCACTGACATTTAGACCACATTTTGCTGATGTGCAAAGTGTTACAGGGTACCAAAACGTAATGGGCCAAAATTTTTAGAAATCCCCAAACTAATTTAGTAATAATGAGCTGTGTTGTTTGATTGTGATTAAAACATTTTGTGATTTTCTTAGAATAAAGTTTAGTTGTACAGGAATAAGGATTAGCCCTTCCAAGGCAAAAATTTTTATTTTCTTTATATGTTTTATTTTCTCACTGTTAAATTAATACCTAGATGAGACTGAAAACTTGCTAGGTATGTTCTAGCCGTGCGGGGAAAAAAACCAAATCCCTCCTGAAAAGCATAAAAACTAAACACAAACAACTGTGTGTGATTTGGCATTTCAGTTAATGTCTACCAACATGCAAAAGCATTAATGTCATTTTTAAAAATTCACAGTAGATGTCTGTAGATTCTGGTTATCACAGATAAAAATCTGCTAACTGCCTTAGGCAGATGATCTGGCCTTGACAGGACTGGGTAAAAGACCATTTAGCCCAGTGTCCAATCAGACATTCTTTGAAGAAAAGTCTAAGAAACAGGACAAATAAGAGACTCCTTTCTTTAAAATAATCTGCTACCTTTTGGCAATCAGCCAGTTAGGGGTTCTGGATTTTTCAGTACATCATTATGTTTAGCAGCTTAAGATTTCTCTACCTTTCTCTAAGTTGTAAAGTAGCCTTTGGAAACTGTTTTACGTTTGACATCTAGAAGAACCTACAGCAATGAGTTCTCCAGTTTAATTACATACTCTCTGAAGAAGTACTTCTAAGGCTTGTTTTAAACTTGCCAGATGATCATTTCACAGAATCACAGAATGGTCAGGGTTGGAAGGGACCTCTGGAGATCATCTAAGTCCAACCCCCCTGCCACAGCTGGGACACCTACAGCACATTGCACAGGACGGTGTCCAGGTGGGTTTGGAATGTCTCCAGTGTGGGAGACTCCACCACCTCTCTGGGCAGCCTGTGCCACTGCTCTGCCACCCTCAAAGCAAAGAAGTTCCTCCTCATGTTAAGATGGAACTTCCTATGCTCAAGTTTCTGCCCGTTACCTCTTGTCCTATCACTGGGCACCACTGAAAAAAGACTCTTATCTACCTGGCACCCTCCCCTTAAGTATTTATAAGTATTGATAAGATCCCCCCTGAGTCTTGTTTTTTCTAGACTAAAAAGACCCAAGTCCCTCAGCCTTTCCTCATAAGAAAGATGCTCCACTCCCCTAATCATCTTTGTAGCCCTTTGCTGGACCCTCTCCAGCAGTTCCCTGTCCTTCTTGAACCGGGGAGCCCAGAACTGGACACAGTACTCCAGATGCGGCCTCACCAGGGCAGAGTAGAGGGGGAGGATGACCTCCCTCGACCTGCTGGCCACACTCTTCTTGATGCACTCCAGGATGCCATTGGCCTTCTTGGCCACCAGGGCACATTGCTGGCTCATGGTCATCCTGTTGTCCACCAGGACTCCCAGATCCCTTTCCACACAGCTGCTCTCCAGGAGGTCAGCCCCCAACCTGTACTGATGCATGGGGTTATTCCTCCCCAGATGCAGTACCCTACACTTGCCTTTGTTGAACTTCATCAGGTTTTTGTCTGCCCAAATCTCCAGCCTGTCCAGGTTGCACTGTATGGCAGCACAGCTTTCCAGCATGTCAGCCACCCCTCCCAGTTTTGTGTCATCAGCAAACTTGCTGATGGTACACTCTATCCTTTCATCCAGGTCATTGATGAATATATTGAACCGGACAGGTGCTGCAAAGTTCCTGTGTTATGAAAAGTAATTAATGTCTTTTCAGTATTCAACTTTTTTGATGCCATCCATATTTTTATCCCCCCACAGCTGCCACTTTTCCAAGCTGAAGAGGCCTAACCAAGTATCTCACCAAACAAAAGCTACATCATACCTGTAACCATTCTGTTGCATCTCGGTACCTCTTTAGCACACTTGTGAGTTTGGGCTGTTGTTGCATTGTTTGGACCATTCAAGGTGCATACCTAATACGCATTTGCATCATAAAAAATGGTGTTTCTTTTTTGTTTTCCATTTCTCTTAGAATAGTTTCTAACACTTTATTTAATTTTTTCACCCGAGCAAGGAGATATTGTTTGCTGAGAATGACATGAAGTTTTCTGAAGATTACTCACATATAAATGCCGTTAAAAATACCTAACACTTCTGTATGTTCCCATGGCTTACTTTTAATTATCTAGATTATAGCAGGTCCTAGGAATCCTTGCAATATGTTTCAGACTTTGGCCAGCGGCTCTACCTTTAGCAACTTTTGTAGTGTTTATTCTACTACAAATATGAGCATTAAATACTGCATTTGATGAAGTCTAGTACTGCTTTATGTTGCCTTTTCCCCTAAAAAATGTCTTCAAACAGTAAACTGGCTTTGGAGTACTAATCTTTTTGCCTATGTGATAAGAACTTAAGCTCGTAAGAGCTGGAAAACATCTAGAATATAACAGTCACAGGTGTCGATACAGTCAGTGTAATATAGGTAGCTATTAAATTTGAAAAGAAGCTTGCTTGATAAGCAAACTAATATAATTTTATAGGCTGAGTTTACACAGGAACAGTTGCAGTTGAGATGCATGCTGCCTGTTTTTTGCTGTCCTAATTATTTTATCTTTTCCACAGTATGGTTCCCTCTAGTGATTCTTGTAAGGAAAGAGGCTAACTGATCCCTTAATCCAGCTAACATTTTGCAAAAGAAGATCCAAATTAGTTTTGCTTACACCAGATGCTTTATGTGCAATTGGGTATCAGACAATGGTGGCTGAAATATGAAACAGGTAAATTCAATGATCTCCTTTGAAAGAAACTCTTACCTGGGGGAACTAATGCGAAATGAGTTGTTTGCATACTTGCTGCCACTCTGTAGTCCTGTCTCCTCCCCTTATGCAAACCAATGAATGTGTAAACTGATTGCCAGACATCCCCAGTGTCAGACTCAGTAACAAGAACTGCAATGGGTATTTGACGGAAGAGAAGGAAAACCAGATTTAGCAGACTGGTTACAGCAGGCAAATATGTTGGAAAAATGAACATATTATGCCTATAAGCTTGAATGTGCTATGGTAAAGGAAACATTTGCATGGGTAGCAGCTAACAGAGACAGCAGAAAGTACAGTTAGAAAAATATTCCAATAATTAGCTATGCCACTGACTTGCTGCATGCAAGTTATGCAACTTCTTACTGTGTTTCAGTTTAGAATGGTATAGCATTTGCTTACAGTACCATACAAAAGATTTGAATGTCTCGTTATTTATAAAAGATCATACACTTCTGTATTTAAAGAACTTACACATGAACATGTCCTGTGAATCACCACATGTATGGTGATTCGTCTAACTAGGGTAACCTGATCGCACCTTAAAGGAAATAAAACTGTTTAATGTATTGCTGCTTTTCAGGTTACTTATCTTATATATCTATATGTGTTTCCAAAAAGTACCTAAAATCTCAAATAAATGTTTTCATCATATCAACATTTTTGCTTTTTTTCCATCTTACAGAAATTCTGTATCATGAATGTGGGAGAGACAGGTCTGCACAACTTGGCTGATGCAGAGACCACTGTCCCCTAAAGATACCACATCCTTTGATCCAGCTGGAATTCCCTGGTGCACTTGGAAAGTTAGCAAAATCCAAGTACCATTCCCAGGCAGAAGTTTTCATGCAGCGACCCCGTTTTGAAGGATAAGAGGATTGAATAATATGACTGAAGCACTTCCATGCCAGTCACCCTCAGGATCAGAGAATAGTCTCTGGTGTATTCTAGTTACTATTATGCAGTCAGAGTCTATAGGAAAAAAAGAAGTGTAGCAAGAAAACAGCAATGTTACCCTAATTAAATTTTCAGTAAACATTTCCTAGGCATCCACAAATAGTCAGGATGTAACTACTCAGGAGACATGACTATGTCCCCCAAATAATCAGTAAAATACACCCTAGATATCTAGGACCACATCCCAAGTAACGTAGCCCATCTCAATGTCCTTCTCCAACTATTACCACAATTTCAGAGGCTTGTGAACACTGAGAACACTTTGGCATTCAATTCATTATTCTTATGAAACATAGTGAGTTTCATATGCTCAAGGCTGTCGCTAGAGTCATAACTAAAGCTCCAGCCAGAGCTCTGCTGATTACTTTGCTTCCCACGCTGCAGCGTTCCTGGACGCTGGAGAGAGTCATAAGTCCTGAGAGGCAGGAAGGTGGTAGATTTAATTCTTCTGCCTGTTTTATGCTCTTATTATTATAAATCTCCTACAAAGTGCTTTTCTTGCTAGAGTTATACTCCACAGGATCAGTTCCCTGATGGTCAAATCACCTCACCTCACCTTCATTGTCTGTCTCACATGATCCCATCTGCTGGAGGGCCTCCTGCCTTCACAACCTGAGATTTCTTTACTCTGGTCAACAAGCTGCCCACTGCTAAGTTGGCTGATAGATGCATCTTGCATCCAAAGGTGCACCTCATCTTCAAAATCTTCCTGCAGGCCTTTCTTCATCAGTTACAGCTGCCCTGCTCAACTCATCACACTTCAGCTAATAGCAGAGTCAAGTAGAAATGGTGAAAAAAACCAACACTTCAGCTTAGAGATGCCACAGGTCTGCTCTGTTATGAAACGGGAACAGGATGGGTTTTAATGATGAGTTGCTCACCAGAGGTGTAGGAGAAAGCACGGGGAAAGATACATGATTCCTGTGAAGAAAAGACAGACATAAAGAGGGAAAATCGAGAAGAGGGCTTTTTTTTCTTTGACTTGTAAGTACAGAGGAACAGGAGAGAGCAGGCCAGAAGTAGCACTTGTCCCCAGTGAGTGAACTGAGTGAACAGCTAGCTACCAGCAGTTACCTATAGACAATCTAACCACGGGACTCTGTGGTTAGATTGGGACCAGACGCTCACATCCCAGACTGAGCCCTGGAATCTGGCACATCTGTCACAGACCAGATGCTGAGATGTGCACGCTACTGTCACAGACACGGCATTCAGAATTTGGATTACATTCTGTTCCCAGTGCCTTGCATTTTGCTGGGAAACTAATGAAGATTTTGATGCATTCACAAAGGGCAACATTCCCAGGATCCTGGAGTCTGTCAACCTGCTAATGCCAAGGAATAACCTGGCTATATGCTGAAAGAAAGTGTGACAAAGATGACTGTGGCAATTTTTCTATGCATTTCAAGTGAAACTGTATGTTAACAATATGCTGAGGAGCAGATATGTCCTAGAAGGTCACAGGATCTCTGCATGGCTGTGACGTTCAACCTGGAGTGTTCAACATAGGCCTCAGCTGTGAGGCATAAAAATATAAAGCACACAGAGACAGGTTAATATTTCCACCCAGCTCCACTCGTTCATCTCCTCCAAACTGCAAATGGGGTGGGAATGCATCAGAACAAACATACCGGCTTGTTTCCAGGTTATGTCTCTAGCTTGCACACACCCCTTCTTGCCTCCTCATACTTCCTTCATTGGCTCTCCTTCCCCCTCACCACTAGAAAACAACTACCCTGCTAATCTTTTCCATGTCCTCGCTAGGTCCCCCTGCTATACACCATCAGTTCCCTTCTAAGCTATGCAGCCAACTGCCTTATACTAATCTACTTCAAATATCCTGTGGAAAATCTTTCTGTCATTATCTCTCACTTTCCTTTACTCAGATTGTTCACTTAGTCAGCCCACATGTATCTGGGGCTGCACTTGTACACAGATCAGTGAATGTCACTGATACTTCAGGACATTCAGCTCTTAACAGTGAGTCAACCAGGCAAAGCTAAAAAATGCAAAATCATAGCAGGATTTTGACAGCTGCAAAACAGAATCTGCACTACATGAGAGCTGGGCCCACACTGGATGTTTAAAATTTCAGGGATGAGTATAATGGTGATGCAAGAGCAATACCTTAGAACTTTCAGGCATCTGGATGTAGCTATCAGATGTAGTATAGACATCAAGTGAGTGGCGGAAGTAAAGGTGGAGAGAGAAAATACAAGACAAATCACTGAAGCCTCTCAGTTCAAGATTCCTAAATTAAGAGATAAATCTCAGTTTAATTGGTCTAAGTGGTGAACTAATAACACAGCATGGCACAGTGAGCAATACAGCACATTCATAGCCAATGTTTTCCAAGCATTTTCACAGGATTTTTTGTTGCGTCTTTTGTGCCTGTCTATCAAATTCTCTGATGTATGTGGTTTGGATATATGCAGTATCATTGCATTTCTGCTGTAGGCTGTTAGTTTTCCTTTATGGTGTTGAACAGCTACCATTGTCCTTCATAAAGATGAAAACATTTTTGTTATGGATAAAGTGAGTCCTGTTTAATCTGTACCTGTCAGAGAGAGATTTTGTGAGGCTTAATTTTGTTTATAAAGTACTTGGAGATCCTCAGATGAAAGGGACTCTAAACATAAACCATTATATTAAAAATGGTCTTATTTTAACATTCCAAAACAATGTTACTCAGTTGTACCACAGTAG
This sequence comes from Pluvialis apricaria, assembly GCA_017639485.1. Classification (NCBI taxonomy): domain Eukaryota; kingdom Metazoa; phylum Chordata; class Aves; order Charadriiformes; family Charadriidae; genus Pluvialis; species Pluvialis apricaria. Next base: position 41,728,304 of record CM030008.1, on the reverse strand, counting down.
AACCTGGAGACTCCAAGAAAAATCGTAGCTACTTTAAGTGTGGCACTTTAACAAGACATAGTAAGAGCTGGTCCATATATCTTAAGCACTTACGGTCTAAATAGGGTAAACAGACAAAGAGTGGATAAATGGATAGTGCTACAAGCACATGGCATAAGATAAGAATGCAGGTCAACAGAAAAAATGGAGACAGATCCCAGGCTTTGGAGCCTGGATCCACGGATCTCCTCAGTACAAAAATTCAATTTTCACTTTTGCAGGTTTTAAAGATTCAAGTAGTTTTTTAGTACGATAGTACAATAACAATTTACAGAGGCCACAACAGAAAACATTCCAGTCAGGTTCCTCCTCAAAGTTCTCTCCTGCAATTTATACTTTTTCTCCATATTCCACACAGATTACTATGCTAGAAAAAATAACATATTTCAAAGAGAAAAGCCTTGGAAATATTCTCAAATTTCACAGAACATTTAATAGAATTGTTTCTTCATGCATGCAATACTGTGGTAATTAATTATACTCAATCTTCTTTAAAAGATATTAAAAATTCTTAGCTCCTCCAATGTATTCTCTCCATGTTACCTATATATGATAAGCCTTGCAAACCTGGCCAGGGATATCTAAGGCTGAACTTTTTTCTCCTGTCTACTGTTGGAAAAAAGTTACCTCTATGAACCTATTGGACTGTCAAATACAATGACTAAAATGCAATCTTAAACAATCTCTGTTCAAAGAATGGTGTCTCCGTTCTTTATTATCATACATCATCACTTTTTCGGGTAGCCCTCTGGCAGCTGTGAACAAAGCTTTCCAGCCTCTTATCTATTTCAATGACAATAGGCTGAATCATCGCCATCTCTAGCTTTGGTTTCGTCACATGATAGATAATACAAGATTTTGCTAGAAAAATGCAGATTTTCCATCCTAATTTTTTAAATTTCTACTGTAAAGTTGAAAATAGCAAGTTTGGGATTTGGTTTTAGAATATTCCAATAACCATTGGAAAGTGGGTTTTTTTCTATGATTTATCTAAATAGGTGATACTAAGAAAGCCAACTGAACCCTCATTTAAATTATTTGGAAATAAGAATAGGCATGTGAGAAGACCACTTCTCATCAGGTTCTTCATGTTTCTAACTACAATTCAATGAATTGTAAGACAAAGCACAATTAAATCTTTCTATTTCTGTTGTGGTTTAGGCTATGTGTTTCTTTAAAATACTGATCTCATTGTAGACATCACATAGGCGAGGACAAATCATAAGATCACCTGCACTTGTGTTTTCTTGTACTTGGCCTGTGCTTTATACTTTCACCATTAAGGGAGTCTTTGAGGAGTTGAGAGAAGAATCTTTTTTTCTCAAATTGTTGAGGCCCTTGCACCAACTCATTCTGCAAAAGAAATTCTGAAATTTAAGTAAAAGCAACAACAAAAATTGAGGTACTTCATGCTTTGCAGAATGAAATTAATGACGTACTTCAAAGACTTTTTAATCCTTGCAGGCTCGTTGCTGCATAGGTGTCTATGAATCTGGGTAACCCTAAGTGTTTAAATGATACAGGGTATGGCTGAAGTTTAAATGGGAATTCTGGGATACTTTCTTTGTGGTCATTGTTCAACAGGAGAAAGGGATCGGGGCTTGAAGAGATCACTGAGACGGTACATGGAGCCTGTAGCAGTCCTGGTGCAGGTTTTTATACTGACCAAACATCTCTTCAGGTGACATGGAGTGTTTGTAATAACAATCTTGTTTTGCTCACGTCAGAGAATTTTTACTTAAGGCAATGGTTTCTAATGATTTTTCCTCCATTGTCTCTTCAGCATTAGATATATCCTTACTCTTTACAACTTGCTATGAGTACACAAGTTGAATGCCCTTACCAGTTTTTCTGTAGGATGTTTCAAAATAGGCAGCAGAGAAACTAGCACTGGGGTTGCAAATGCTATTATCCATCCTGAAGATGGCAATATGCAGAGGGCTTGGCAAACACCAGGGTGGTCAGGGCTGAGATAAGTTCAGATGCTACCCTCTTTGCCACTTGGACTGTCTCCTCCAAAAATATTCTGAGTACTTTATTTGAATTCGGTTTTATTACAGTCACTGCTATGGGGTCTAATGTATGTATTCAGAGTGTTCGGTAGCTATAGTTTGATCTGAATAACCCTACACTTCTGATTTCTAGCAAAAAGGAGTTGCATACAGAGCTCCTAATTGCAGTATGACTCCCTCCTAAATAAATTTTCACATTATGCCTTTTCCCATTTGTTAATTTGTTAATTTGACGCTGGACAAGACAAAACTAACACCTGATATTCTACAATGAGCCAGTAATGGGTACAGTTACTTGCTTTATTGTAGAAGTTGCAGATTGTGTCTTGTTCCTTTTCTTTGAGAAAAAGAATAGAAAAAACCAAAGAAAATGGACCATTTTGAATGAGAACAGGAAACGTAAACGTTCTTTATCAGAAAAGTTGAAAAAGGCCCACTTAAGATTTCTGAAGAGAACTGAGGCTCAACCTTGCATAAAAACACAGACAAGCACAAGATGAACGCACAGCCTTAACAGCCAAAGCCATTCCACAGCATCAAGCATAGTACACAGAAGTATGGATCCCAGCATTGGGATATATTGTGCCAAGAAGAAATAAGGATTTTATACAGGTGTTTGCTGGCACAAAAAAAAAATATTGCACCCCTAGTTCAACCCACCAAAACCTCACCTGGATAAGTCATAATATCCATACTCTAGTCTCCATACTAATTTTCTTTATAAATTAATTATTTAACACATCTGCCTTTTTAAAGAGGTTTTGTGGCCTCCACTTGCTCATTTGTGCAGAGGAAAAAAAACCATCATACTGAGATCTCAAGAGTTGCAGCAATTAGTAAAATGAGAAAGATGCTGTTCTAGGATTTTCAGGGACATTGTACTTCACAATCTTCAATTTTACAATTAGGATAACTTCAAATGTGTTTATAACCTTAAGAATGTCAACATGTTTCCATTATCTACTGTGTACATATTATTTTGAACCTACTTCACACAGCAGAATATTTTAATGTATTTATTTAGATTCTGATAAAGTGGTCCTTCAGACACTGTTAAGGACTTAAAGTCCTCATAGCAGTCTTGTACTGATAGGTATTTAAAAATACTGAAAAATCATTAAATGTTAAATAAGAACTTGCCTGTATTTTCATTGGTTCGTTAGCACTTTTTATTAAAAAAGACACACACACACTCAAAAAAAGAAAAAGATTACACATATAAAACTTACGAAGAGAAAACTAAAAGGCTAATGCTCTTCTGGCACTTAACAGTTCACCGGGGCATATTTTTGTATATTTCTTTAAAAAAGGAAGTAAAAGAATAGAGGAAAATAAACAGCTTAAAAGAAAAAGGGAGAATGAAATTTATTTTATCATACTTTGAAAATGATGGGCAGACATGATAGATGACAGCTCTTGTACATTCACTGTTTCTGTCCGATAGAAGGGTCAGCCTCAAAAAGTGACCTATTATGTAAGGATCTGAAAAATGGATCTCATGGGAGTCATGCCCTTTCACACTATTCTGAAAGTGCCCAACAACTAGTACCCAGTCTCTCCCTCCTCAGCTTTCAGATGACTTCAAAGTTGGTATGGCTGGCCCCAGGCAGGCATTCATTAAGCCATGCCTGTAAAACCGCTTGAAGTACAACTGTCTTCTGAAAAGGAATTATGTAAAAATAGCGTCTTGCTTACTCCTCATCTGCTCTCTTTTTGCACTTGGAGCCATGCTGTATACTCCTGAAACAAAACTCTTTTTTTTTTTTAAATGGTTTCATCACTAGCACACAAAGTAAAAAATGGGATTATGTTGAACAGTAGCAATGGTATTATGGCAGACAGTCACATGTGGGCAATTAATTCCATTGCCACTGTAATGCAGAGATCAGATATGCTGTAGCAGATACGACATGACCTTTGTAATTGTTTCAGTCATACGTTCTGTCTTCCAAATTCAGATACTAAGATCCTGCCTGCTTCTTGGTATACAGTTCCCAGGCCTGCAAGGGATTTTAATCTCATTGCCTGTCATCCCTTATTTCAAAAGGAGGGGAAGGAAATCACTGATTTATTGGGCCAATCTCTATGCATCTCCTGAAAGGGATAGGACAGAGGGAAGATTGCAAGCACACAGAAGAAAATAAAAACAAATCAAACATCTTCTTATTTGCAAACTGAGGAAATCGGATATGAGAATGAGAAAACATGTCACTACGCAACAGCAAGCTTTTAAGTCTTGAATCACAATATAGGTATCATATCACTTATATGTGTGATTTTAGACTCAAAAATCCAAAACATTGTCACAATTTTCTGTAATACAGTTCTATAAATGTTGAGCCAAGTGAATGATCTACTAGGAATAAGTTATTAAATGTATTTCTTAATTTGTTTGTTCAAAAAATCTTAAGCCTTTCTTTTATCTGAAATTATTATCCAGATTTTTTTGCAAAGAATTTTCCTTCTGTAGAGAGCAAAAATTGCACATTCTTGTGCATTTTGACAGAAATTTGTCAGATTCACATAAATAATAACACTTGTCAATATTTGTCTGTGCAGCAAGTAGCACAGTGGGAGGTGAAGAGAAACACAGTGGGAAAAGAGGGTGCTCACCTGATTCTTTTGGTATTAGCTTTTACTTGGCAGAACCAACACCAGTTGGGAGCTCACATAGAATAAAGTTATTTGTGGAAATTAAGTCATCTATAAGGGCAGTAGAAAGTGTCTTTTTCCAATTAACTCAAGTGCCATAGATTTTAAAACTTCATTTCAAATACAGAAATGTACCCGTGAAAACCCACAACTTGATGTTATGTAATATTTCAAAGGTGGTTTTTTTCTGTTCCTTATTAATTTGAAACGAATTACCAGCTTTCAAAGAATCACTTTTACACTGACAAAGCTGAAGTATCTACTGAAAATCTTAACAAAAAAAAGACACAATATCTTCTGACTGTTTCAGATATCTCCTTATGTAGACTGCTATGCAGGGTGATACTTGATTCATGCAAAACTTAAAGCCCATGAGTAATTCCATTCAGTTTATGGTATTACTCATACCCTTTAATGAAGATACACATTTAAGCATCTTGACTGCTGTTTAGAACATACAGGGTCAATTAGAGAATTAGGGACTTTTCATGTGGTCTGATCACCAACTTCCCCTGCTCCTCCCCTCCCCCCAAAGTCCATTTTTTGAGTCACAGAAGCCTCTTAGAATTTTGAACAACTCATAGGGAAAAAAAGTAGTAAAAGGCAAGACAGTGAATTTTAAAACCAAACCCTTGTATGTTGATGGACTACGTGGAAGATTATGCAGGATAGTGTAACAGGAAAAGAAAGCAAACTGACTTACCTTTTCCTAAAAAATCTACTCTGCCTTGCATCTGTGTGCCCAAGTCCCTCTGGAGTTTTAAGAATGTGATGCATAACTGATTTTAAAACTAAACCAAATTACCATGTCTTTTTCTGAATGTAATTTGAGTGCACACTTGTGTAAGTTTGGGGCTGCTTATTTTAAATGGCAAATGGAAGAGGGACCCATACTGACACCTAGAAACACCAAAGAAATCCCCTGGGAAAGGCCCAACATAGGTCATTACACCCACTGTCCCTCCATCTGGCTAAACAGAAGCAAGGAAGTTTTCTAGTCTGCCACCTAATTAATAAGAGCACAATTCCAGAATTCATTTGCAGCTCAGTACTAATGAGTATATATTGACAGCAAGAGTTTCTATTTTAGACATATTAGTGAATATAATTGTATTCCATTCTCAGTGATTGGCATTTTGGATCACACATCATGAAAGAGGGTGGAGATAAAGTTTTCCTCTCTGAAGAAATTCAGTGTTGGATACCAGGGTTCCACAATAACAGCCAAATCAAATTGTTGGAACTTAACACTGTGAAGCACTTTTCTTTCAAATCACTTGATAATTTTGAAAACCTGAATCCGTCTCTTACTATCTGTTTTTTAATCCATATGGAGCATCAGTCCAAGCTAAGATCAAGAATTAAAACTACTAAAGCACATTAGAAAGTCTTTGCACAAAAAGAAAGGACAAGAACTAAAGTTAATTCTTTTTAAAAAATAGTATCATTTTCGCTTTTTGTTTCTATAGGAATCCACATGTACAAGCTGTATTTTCCCACAGGTCTGTTAATATTTTCATTCTTTATTAACCTGGGATACACTTAGACCATGGAGTTTCTTAAGTTGCTTCTAAATATAAAATAATAAAAAGTGCTTGACAATAATTACATGCATTTTATATGAATAAATGAAGAAAATGCAAACATTCTGGTACTTTCAAATAAAGGGTCTTTACCAATTCTTGTGTTACAATAGTCCTTCTCTACTTTCATGTATTGTCTTCAGACATATCAACACTGAAGGACAGCGAAATAGCATTGCAACTTATGTAATGCTCACCAACAAGAATTTTAAATCCCTCACTAAAGGTGGTATTCTAGAGAATTACATCACATTACAGTGGAAAGAGATGTTAAATGCAAATGTCAACACGATATCCAGAGGCCCGTATAAACACCAGTGAGGGCAACATGAGGAATTTTGAAGGCAACAATTCTTTTCACACTAGTTTTCAGACTACCTTAAAAACCTAAGCCCTCTGATATGATGGAGCTATTATCTGTGATGAAGCATATGTGTGTATCACTTCACAAGTGGTAAAGTTGGACAAAATGACATATAAGACAGCTGAATATTTTAAAGCATATTCATGAAAGAAGATTAGTTAGGAAAACAGAATATATATGAGTTATCAGTAATAATATCCCTCCCGCTGACAATTTACAAATTTACATGTTAGTATACAGTGCCGGTCATTAAGGTCTTTAGAATTGCCGCTCACAAGTACTGTAATTAAATATCAAACTATTACCACAGTATTTTCCCTACTTTTCTGAGGTTAATTACATACAAATGGCAAATGTGAAGTTGTACAGATGTGACCACTGTAGTTGGAGATATACAGCACAATTCACAAATATGCACCTTTACCAGAAAGAAGTACACTTTTAAAAATAATTTGTTCTTACAGAGCTTCCAGAGTCTGTGACTGAGATCTGAGAGTGTTGCATTCTTGATTGTACATGTGTGCAGCAGGAAAGTTTCCAATGAATTTCCAATTCAAACACAAAGGTTGTGAGAAAAATGTCCTTATCACTTATCATGGTGGAACAGACAGATAAATCAGCTTGCCCTAAGCACAGACAAAATGGGCAATTGATTAGAGCAGCAAACTTCCGTGGAACATCCCAGCAAACACAGTGCCAGAACCTATGCTGCCTACAGCAGAGCCTGACATCAGGCATCAGCATCAGTCTGCAGCTGATGAGAAGGGGGTTGGTATGGTTAGGGCAGGGTCTAATTTTACTTTCAGCTAGTAAATCAATGTGTGGAACAGGTCCTTTGTAGTATGCCAAATTAGCTCGGTCTGCTCTCTTAAAGCTGGGATTTCCTGAAGCCAGTTCTAGTGTTATACAGTTTGTTACAATACGTGAAATCATAGCAAATAGTCACAAATAGATTTTTCATAGAATCATAGAATCCCAGGTTGGAAGGGACCTCAAGGATCATCTGGTCCAACCCTTCTTGGCAAAAACACAATCTAGACAAGATGGCCCAGCACCCTGTACAGCCAGCTGAATTTTAAAGGTGTCCAATGTTGGGGAATCCACCACTTCCCTGGGGAGATTATTCCAATGGCTGATTGTTCTCATTGTGAAAATTTTCCTCTTGTGTCCAATCGGAATCTCCCCAGGAATAACTTGTACCCATTACTCCTCTTCTTTTCCATGTGACTCCTTGTAAAAAGGGAATCTCCATCTTCTTTGTAGCCACACTTTAAATACTGGAATGTGGTGATAAAGTCTCCCCTAGCCTTCTTTTCTCAAGGCTGAACAAACCCAATGCTCTCAGCCTTTCTCATGTGGCGGGCTTCCCAGTCCTTTGATCATCTTTGTGGCCCTCCTCTGGACCCCCCTTAGCCTGTCTACATCTTTTTTGTATAGTGGGGACCAAAACTGAGCACAGTACTCCAGGTGTGGCCTGACAAATGCTGAGTAGAGTGGTATAATGACTTCTTTATCTCTGCTGGTGATGCCCTTGTAGATGCAACCCACCATCCTGTTGGCTGTCTTTGCCGCAGCAGCACACTGTTCACTCATATTGGGCATCTTGTCCACCAGGACCCCAGGTCCCTTTCTACAGAGCTGCTCCGCAGCCAGGCAGATCCCAGCCTGTGCTGCACTGCTGGATCATCTTTCCCCAGGTGTAAGACCTTACACTTGTCCTTGATGAACTTCATAAGGTTCTTAGTAGCCTGCTGTTCCAGCCTATCTAGGTCTTCCTGCAGGGTCGCTCTCCCTTCCAAACTGTCCACTTCCCCACTAAGTTCGGTATCACCAGCAAACTTCATCAGGGTACACTTGATCCCATCATCCAGATCACTCATGAATATCTTAAACAGCATTGGGCCCAGTATTGATCGCTGGGGGACCCCACTTGTGACAGGTTGCCAGCTATTTATTATCACCATCTGGGTGTGGCCTGTCAGCCAGTTCCCTACCCACCACACAGACCACTTGTCTAGACCATAATGCATCAGCATCTCTAGGAGGAGGCTGTGGGGAACTGTGTCAAAAGCCTTGGAGAAATCCAGGTAGACAATGTCCACCGCTTGCCCCTCAACAACCGAGCAGGTTACTTTGTCATAGAAGGCAATCAGGTTTGTTAAGCACTATTTGCCCTTGGTGAATCCATGCTGGCTTTTCCCAATTGCGTGCTTCATTTGACTTGTGATAGCCCTCAGGAGGATTTGTTCCATAACTTTCCCAGGGACTGAAGTAAGACTGATGGGCCTATAATTTCCTGGATCCTTCTTTAAACCCTTCTTGTAGATGGGGGTGACATAGCCTTCTTCCAGTCTTCTGGGACATTCCCTGATCTCCACAACCTCTCAAAGATTATGGAGAGCAGCCTCGCAACAATGTCAGCCAGCTCTCTTAACACCCTTGGGTGGATATTTTCAGGGCCACAGATTCGTAGGGGTCAAGTTCCTGTAATAGTTCACATACCAACTCTTCCTTCACTGGCAGTGGACCTGTGTTTGCATCAGCCTGGATTATTGTTCTCAGGGCCTGGGGCCCAACAGTGCTGGTAAAGACTAAGGTGAAGAAAGTATTGAGAACCTTTGCCTTTTCAGTTGCCAGTGACTAATTTACCTCTCCTGTTTAACAGAGGGCCAATATTGTCCTTCTGTTTCTGCTTGTTGTTTGTGTACCTGAAGAACCCTTTCTTGTAGTTTTTGACATCTCTGGCCAGTTTCAATTTGAGCTGAGCTTTTGCTTTTATAACTGCATCTCTGCATGCCCTGGCAATGCCCTTGTAGTTCTCAATGGGTTTTCATCCACTTTTCTCTCTCTGGTACATTTCTCTTTTAGTTTTGAGAAGCCTCAGAAGCTCACAGTTAAGCCAAGGGGTCTTTTGCTCTACCTAATTCCCTTACCTTCAAAGGGGATGAACTGTTTTTGTGCTTCCAGGAGAGTGTTCTTGAAAAACTTCCAGGACTCACTAGCTCCTTTATCCTCCATGAAAGCTTCCTATGGAAGCCTTCCCAGCTGAGCTCTGAGCGAGCTGAAGTTTGCTCTTCTAGAATCTAAAGCCTTTGTCTTTGTATTAACCTTCAGTGTGCTCAGTAGGATCCCAGACTCCACAGTATAGTGACCACTGCAGCCAAGGCTATTGCTAACGAAGATATTACAAAGCACATTTTCTTGGTTTGTGAGTAGCAAGTCCAGCAGTCCCTCGTTCCTGGTTGGCACGTCCAACACTTGTATAAGGAAGCAGTCCTCTACACGTTCCAGGAACTTGATGGATGACATGACCTGCTGTATTGTTCTTCCAACCAGTGTCTGGGTAGCTGAAGTCACCCATAAGAACCAGGTTCTGTTTACCCAAAGCTTGCTTAAGAGACCCACATAATACTTAGTTGGCCTTTTCATCTTGGTTTGGAGGTTGGTAGCAGATGCTTTTGTAAGATCCTTCTTGGAGATGACCCCTCTGATCTTGACCCCAGAGGCATTCAATAGGGCTTCCACAATCACCGTAGTTGACTTCTATACATCCAAGCTTTTTCTTAACATAGAGCGCGACTCCTCCTACTCTTCTTCCCTGCCTGTCTTTATGAAACAGCCTATACCCATCCATTGCGGTCCTCCAGTTATTTGAGTTGTCCTGCCATATTTCAGTTATTCCTATGATATCATAACTTTCTGACTGGGCGTGGAGCTCCAGTTCCTCCTGTTTGTTCCCCAGGCTGCATGCATTTTTCATTAAATTTAAGTCCTGATTCTGTCTTCTTGCTTACCTGTGTCCATACTTACCTGGAACTCTGTTCAGTACACAGACATCTACAGTCTCAATGAAACACTACAATTGAACATAATATTATACCCTCTAAGTTAAGCTTTTTCATAATCCCCCAATATATCATATCAAAACAACGATACTTGCACATGTAAGTAAGAGCATATTGCGGTATTTGATGATTTCATGACACATATGCCAGCATGAAAATACACCAATTTACATGCTATGAGACATTATGGTAAAGATAATCAAGGGTAGAGACATATGGATTCAACTAGCAATTCCCCTTCGATGCAGGTATTTTTTAGCAATATGAAGGCACATTAGTAGGTTAGAACTGATGTTCCCTATACTGAAGAGAATTTCAATCTACATGGCTAAAGAACAAACCTAATTTAGGTTTGCTAGGTCCAGAATTTGCTACCAAAAGAAAAAATAAAATTTGTTTGATGCAGCATGCCCCTTTTATCTTTAAAGTAAAGAAAGAAATCTTGACAGTCATAAAAGAAAATAACATTTTTAATTTGTAATTTATAAAATAACTGCAGGTATAGTTATTGATCTGAAATTTTTAAAATAAAATAGTTAAATTATATTTGTGTAGGAAAAATGAATCCCTATGAACTCAGCATTTTTAAAAAGCATTTTATCTCACTGTAAAAATAGTAGAAAATTTAGAAGAGAATACTGAAAGAAACAGCACTGGTGAAAGCTGCGGTTTGTAATTGCAAAGTTAATTATCTTTCCTAAACCATCAGTTGTCACTTAGATAGACCAGATTCTAGCAGGCTCTCAGGGGACTGACTTTATTTCATTCCTAATGGCTTGGGACCCACCATTTTGCTGTCTCTGAACATTTGGTCACTGAATGCACCATTTATGGAGTATTGTTTAATTAAGGACAAATTAAGAGAACTGTGCACAGAATTTAATTTCATATCCTGTGTAAATTCTTTTAAAGAGGGTACTAACTATAGGCATTATAACTTTTCATTATCTACTGCTTCTACAAGGTATTGACAATTTATTGTTTGCAACAGTTAAGAGTTTTGTTTACCCTTTGGGGAATTCTACTGGCACTGTAGTTTTTTGCCTCATCATTCCCTTAACCCCCTATATGCCACTTTCACTTTTTTGTGATGAGCCATATATTTGAAAATGCACTTTTTTTCACATGTGTTCAAATTTGCTTCCACAACAAAACAAAACAAGGCTAGAAGATAAGATGTACTATATACATGTGTGATCAACGGGAATTCCTATGGGACTAGCACAGACTACATTGTAGGCAGCCAAAATTCACTGAAACTCCTTATGCCGATGGCTCTGAACAGAAAGTGAGAATACACATAGAGCTAGAGTATTCATTGCTGTGCAAAACCTCCTAGTCTCTTCTTGGCAGAGACTCTTGCAGTTTGGATTCAGTTTCCATGAACTGGTTCTTCAGCTACTGCATGGGACCTGAGGAAGGTTACTTTTCCTTCTCCGTCATGCTCACCCAGTCCTTCTGCTTGAGCTTCATAATCAGTTTGGACTTTAATGCAGCACAATGGCTGGAATTTCACCAACATAAAGAAATTCACATTTATTGAAATCAACTATACGTTGTCTAGCTATATTTATATTTACTAACTATAAAATTATTGCATCTGGAGTGAAGAACCACATTATATTTTATAATCATAAAAGCATATAGTTTGAAAGCAGATATTGCTAGTCTTTGAAAGCAACAATCTGTCTCCAAAAAAGCAAAAACATGTTTCTAGAATATTTTAACAATCACAGAGATTCACACTCTGGAACAAAGGTATTCCAAACAGTACTGAGCACAGATTATACCCTGCAAAACTAATTCTAACCTCTAGATAGAGCACAAGCATGGAGCACAAGTACCTGTCAAACATGCTTGGTGCATTTTACAGAATGAGTAGAAGCACATACAAATGAAGGCTCCTATTAGCAAAGAGCTCTTATATGTGAGGTAGATACAGTTATCAAAGCTCAGAGATATCCACCGTCCTTACACCAAACCAGTGGCAATGCCCAATTTGTTTAGGAAGATTGTACAAGTATAACCTGAGATGTTAAGTCAGCAACAATAGTTACAGCTATGCAGAAAGGAAGACTGTGCTCTCATTCCACAGTAAGCAATCTCGGCTTCACTTCAAGATACCTGCTCTCACTTCAGGCTGTGGCTGCTTTGGCTGAAGAACTTTGATATTCACCCCATCTCTTTCCTCATACTTCTGGTACTTCCAAGAGCAGAACAGTAAATTGCAAAGTGGCAACAGCTGCAGGAAATACCAACCAGGCCCACCAGTAGACAAGTATTCCAAGTTAAATTGCTATCATTTCCATATTCCAAGAAAATGCCTTAACCACTGATCTAGGATTTGGATGTGGCAGAGGACAGCAGAGTCTGCTCTCTGTATAAACCTGTCCTAGTCTTTCACTCACTCCCTTAAAGGCATAAGATTCTTGATGTATACCAATAGTGCAAGTAAATTAGTATAGAATCCTAACAAATTTAATGCTGTTTCCACATCTTTACTTCCTAACCTATTTTTTATAATGGTGCCAAAGCTGATACTATAAATCCTTTGTATATATTTAAAAGCTCAGAGCATAAAGCATTGTTGTTGCTTTTTCTCTCCAGATATAGCTGCCTATTTCTGAGGAAACTGGATCTTCAAAATGTGTCTTAGTGGAGAATGAAGCATTTAATTTTTTTTAAGGAAGCTCATTTGTCTGCTTAGAAAAAGCATATGAAATTTCACTGCAAAAGCAATTATAAAACAAAATTAGCACTAAGAATGAAAGGACTATCTTAATGATGACTGTAGCATCACTGGCGTGACATTATAATACTGTAAGAATTACACAGCATCCAAAACCTGTCAAATGAGATTTAGGAATATAGTTCAGAAGTTATCCCCCATTGAGTTACTGTCCATAATCCTGATACAAATCCTGTAAAGTGTTCATGTGAGGTAGTCCATATGCTAAGGGTAGCATATCATTTCAAAGCTGTCAGTTTTAATTTCGGTTTTATTAATTTTCCCATAAGTCTACAGACATACATTTCAGAGGATATATATCAAGTAGATTGTATCCACACAAAGAAGCATAACATCTGTGGCTTATTCTGACATACTTCACCATGAAGAGTTCACACACTGGAAGGAATAAGTGTAAACACTATGTTTTGAGCAACAGGTCGGAAGATTTTGAAAACCTGGAGGACCAGAGATGAAGGACATGGGCATGAAGCATGGATTCAAGAGGAAAACATGGATTTTTGTGAGCATGCAGAGGGAGAACAAAGGAGACTGTATCTGAATAACAGGTCAGCCCCTGCTCCAGTTTTTCAGTCCTATGGTTACATTCTCTCCCTTAAAAAAACCTAGCACAGAGTTAGTTTAGCCCTCTGGCTGAAAAGGCAGCTATGACAACACTATCTGGAAAAAGAGAATCCCTGGATATCTTGGTAAAAGCCTGTCTGTGACTGACTGTGGTTTGTTCAAAGACAAATGATGTAGGAAAAGATAAATGAAGAACTGGCCCATACCTTGTCTTACAGTTCAAAGCAATCCAGTAAATATAAAAGTTTGCAGGAACCCATTGCCAGTTTTTTATTTTCCACTGTGATGGTTTGCAGAGGGTTGTCATCTGCTGCAGCAGGGTTGTGGGTACCTGAAGTAACCCAGGTAAAGCAAAATCAGTTCTCTTTCCACTACACTGCAATTTGCACTGTAAACATATCCCTAAGCCTTATATCTAAAGTGCATGAGTATGCACAGTCTCTGAACCCTGAATTTCCATATGTCCTTGGAGAAACAGCATGACAGATAAGCTGGGTTGATGGCTGATCCCATGTAGACCATCTATACTTTATCATACCTTTCCCATCTTTAATTCCCATACCAAAGACAAGGGAACTCAGACATAGGCTCAGTAGGTACATCTATACTGCCAAGTAAAATGGGGCAAGTGACTGCAAACTGGAATCTTGATTGTTCACACTGCTTAACTGCTCTCTCATCTTTGGCTGTGATGGACGTCACCTAGCTGCAGATATCATCCTGGACGTAGTGAATTCTCAGAACAGCTTCCAACAGGGGTATGATGACACTACCAGGTATGTTTCTCTCTACTCTACATTGTAAGCCACTTCTCCAAGTGTGCTTGGTTTTTCCCTCCCCAGCAATTCCATCCCCTCCCCCAAGAAAAAACAAACAAACAAACAAACAAAAAACCAAACTAACAAAACCACCAACCAAAAAAAACCCCAAAGTCATATATAAGGCCAGATCACAATGCAGGATATTATAAATGATAAAATTATAGAACCAGCCCCTACTCTGACTTAGATATTCTTCTCTATTTGTACTAACTTGGTAACACAAAAACTGAATAAAGGATCTTTTTCCATTAACATCACTTGGTTTCTCTTGGGCCTTTCTGACATGAAACACTGAAATAGCTTAATGGTAGAATCAAACTCATTTTTAGATATCAGTCAATATAACGGAGATGATTAGATCATGTCTAATGTAAGCTTGTTTTTAAAATTTGCTGGCACCACGGATTCAATTAACACAAATGTTTATATTTAGGTTAATACTGTATGAACAGTGTGGTATGTATAACACCACTGTAAAGTAAATTAATGTATTGAAGATAATTATGTTACAATGAAAATGGGTCTTGATAATTTACTAAAAATAACTGAGAGTAAATCTCTCTATCTTTTTCAAGAGCAATTCAAAGTCCAATGTTCTTTACTTTAATCTTTCCCGTCTTTCACTATCCCTCTGATAATTCTTCTTTCGAATGATTAAATAGTAACTATGTCTACATGTCAGCTCTCAGATTCCAGATGTGCCTTAGACCAACTTGCAACCACAAACATAAATCTCAAAACTTTAATCCAGTGGTTTAGCTCTAGATCGCTAGAAACACTGAGCTGGTGCTGAAGATTGAAGCGTTGGCTCTCCATTAGGTACCTTCTGGACTCTGCAGCTAAGATCCAAACCTTGGACATGGCATGATCATGGGAGAGTCAATCACATAAATAGCTGCTGTCATTTTGTTTCTCCCACCTATTGAGTCTTACTGCTTGCTTACAGCACTGCCCTCTCACTGTCTTTGCATCTACCAAGGTAGACAAGCACAGTGATAACAGCAATTGCAATTAACACAATTTTCTTTCAAGAAAATAAACATTTTGTGTTAATGATCTTGCAAACTACTTTCTCTAAAATTCTGTTATTTTCAAATAATTGGTACACATTCGATTTTTCCATCTTCTAAAAGACCATCAGAAAGACTTGTCAGCAATTTACTGCAGGCATACAGAGTTGGGTTCTTAACATGAGAAATCACCTGCCACAAACATTTGGACGCTTTGTCCCACAGTTCTGGCCCCATCACTTTAAAAAATATCTAAATAGGTGTAACCATCGTGAGACAGATTACATTTACATAACAATGATAAAGGTACTTCACAAGGATGATGGAGATCTTTCTCCCAGGTTCTACAACCCATCTTGTCCAAGGTACATCTTAGAATGCCAAACCTGTGAAGCAAAGAAAAGGACTGCTCTCTCATGACCTCCAGGAAAAAGATGACTTATGGTCTAGGCTTGAGATTCACAACTGAGAATCCCAAGTAAAAGAGGTGCCATTCTGCTTCTGAGATACAACTCAGCTATCTCTCCAAAGACTTAGGCCTTGAAATTTCATTCTTTCATTAACACTTGTAGCTTACAAACTGAAAGGGTTCTTCGTTCAGCACAAATGTTTCTACAGATCCCTCTCTAGATCCCGGTCTCCTCCTTCAACAGACGAACTACATTCTCAAATCTGAGTGGAAAGGCATCTCAGTTTAGCCTTGATGGTAAGAATCGTTCTGAGACTGAAGTCTTTCAATGGTATCTCAACCTAAAACTTGTTAATAAAAGAAAAAAATAAAAGCTAATTTCTCTTGTCATTTTTGTAGTGACAGTGTCTCCTTTACTGCAGAAATAGCTACAGTATAGCATTCTTTGAAACAAGTGGAGGTATAGAGGATTTTTAATCCAACTAAAACAACAGTTTAGCTGACTGTGTTCTCAGCCACAAACCATGGGAATCCTTCCCTACAGCTTGGCAGGTGTGATTTGGAGATAATTGCAGCAAAGGGAGGGGGCCATCACAAGCTTGTAATTCTCCTAGAGAGACTGCAGGTCTTTTTTTCCTTCTGTGTAACCTTGTATGATAATTAGTCCAATTCCACTTGTCTGCTAAAGTAGCTCTTACAGTTGGGTGTCTGTGGTTAATTGACACTGTTCTGGATTAGTGCAGGTTCTGCACTAGTCACAAGGAACAGGCAGAAATAATTGTTAATGTTGAAAACTAAATCTGGATTCACTACAATATCAGCATTTTGCTTCAAAGATTTGCTGAATGGTCAATCTGATTGCTATCCTTTTCAAGGAGTTCAGATGTGTTGGAAGTTTTAAATTGAAAATGTCTTCTCATGAAGAAATATAGATTTACATACTGGAAAATTTAAAGCAGAACTGAAAAATAGAGTGAAAAAAAGATTTTTTTCCCATAATCTCTTGACTGTGATAAATAAAGATGCGATAAATAAAGATATTATAAAATAGTCAGGGTGACCTTGGCAGTTTAGTGCAAAAACTTGCTTTCAGCATTCATTACATGGATTTGGAAGCAAAGATCTATCACCAATAGCCCTAAATATGTCCACAGCTTGAGAATGAAGTTGAATCTTAGATACAGATCCTGTAACTAACCATCTGGATATTAGTTCCCCAGTTTTGCAAAGAACTTTAGCAGGTGCCTAAATTTATATTTTAAGTATTCATGGACAAAAAGTTAAGAATGTTCGTAGGAACCTTGGCTGAACTGCTGGTTGCATATCCAGACAATAAATCTATTTATAGACACATGCATATATAGGCCATATGACACCAACAATCCATATTGTATATGCTAACTCAGCTGAAGGCTTCTCAGCAGTGTAGGCAGAATCAGTTTTATGGAAGCAGCAATATGGGTCACAGCAGATGGGAGAAAGAGGCTAAAAAGATTCAGTGGAGGCTTCAGCGGACAGAACAGATGGGTTGTAGGGGGAGAGAATGGGGTTTCTGGAGTAAGACTGGAGCTAGCAACTCAGAGGTCAATGAAGGTCCATGATATTCTGGGTGCAGTGATTGAGAAGGCTAAAAAGTCTGGAGAAGCTAAGTGAGGCTTTAGTGGGGCTGTGGATCAGGGTAATGACAGCTCTTCTCCTCTCCTTCTGCTGTTCTGAG
This sequence comes from Pluvialis apricaria, assembly GCA_017639485.1. Taxonomy (NCBI): domain Eukaryota; kingdom Metazoa; phylum Chordata; class Aves; order Charadriiformes; family Charadriidae; genus Pluvialis; species Pluvialis apricaria. The sequence goes on along the minus strand of CM030008.1, from coordinate 41,710,539 downwards.
AGCTTGCCCCTTTTCATGGGTAATCTTCTTCCTCACTTTCCTGAAGCACAGGACTTCCACCTGCCACCCTTTGCTTGTCACCCATGGACCTATCTTCATCTACTACCAGTTCCCTGATAGGAAGGCCTGCAGTATCCTGTCCTCCCACAGAGGCCAGGCCTGCTTCTACTGGGATAAGCAGCAGCAGAACATTGAAAAGGATAGGTATCAGAGGGAGTTTTGCTCCTACACCTTCCTGAAGGAAAGACAGACAGAAAAGTGACTATCATTTCTCGAAGGAGCTGCACATCCCCAGGTTACATCCTGTCTATACGCTCAGTGTTAGCCACAGTGGGAGAGGAAGATGGCTGTATAAAGCAGGAAACAAAGACCTGCTGTTCAGCCTAGAAAGCCAGGCCCCAATGATTGGCATAGATGAAGCATACAGTCTGCTGCCATAAGCTGATGCCTACCTTGTCTTTTGGCTTAATACAACTCCGTATGTGAGTGTGAGTGTTGTGTATATATACATATGTGTGTATAGATATAGTTTAATCCAAGAAATAATGATAAAAACACAATAATGAGCTTCCAAGTATTATCAAGCCTATTAAGCTCCAAATAGTTCATTGAGGACCAATTTCTAAGTGCTAAATAGTACAGCTAGATTTTGCTTTTATGCAAAAATCAATGCAAACACATGAATCATTGAGAAGCGTGCTGCAGCCTTCCAAAGTCAGTTTCTAATTAGCAATCCATTGATCCAAATAGTTAGTACTACAAATAACACAGGGAAAAAAGTGTTCTACTAAGTGTATGGAAAAAAGAGTCAATTTTTTTGCTCTTTACAATTAATTTTAATTCTTTCCAGAATCGAGGAAAGTGCCAAAGGTTTGCATCCTTAACACTATTTTCCATGTTCAGCAATTTTCCTCATTTCATTCTTTCCCATCAGTTAGAAAACGTACTCAGACTGTGCATAAGAATAAACCTAATAAAGAAAATAGATGAGGGAAAACTAAGCTTTGCAGGAATGTTTTTCTTTCTACAAGACTTCTCTCCCTCTTGGAAGAGAGGAATTGACCTAGCCTGTATTATCCCACTACAACAATGTACATTTGTCCTGTTGTTTTGGTAGATATTTAGGATGGTGAAAAACTGACATCAGACTGGAATCAAAACTAACAAAAGCTTAGACTTTAAAAGGTTTTATTTATTTTGTGCTCAGTATAAAACATTTTAGTATGTGTAAAGCCTTTGCAGATGACTGTAAGTAACTTGCAGAAATGTTTGGCTGTGTCCTATAGGAAGCTAGGGTCCATTGCATTTAAAAGCCATAGGAACGTCTTCCAAAAGTAAAGGAGATCGCAGATTTCACCATGGATATTATTTCAATATAAGAAGGGAAATCCTAAGAACTTCTCTGGTTGAGATCCACTTTTCAGACTTTCTGCCCTTTCTGCGAAAACAAGAGGGTATTTTAAGGCTGAACTGAGTCCTACAAAATGGCTGAAGACAGTCAACATAAAGTTAAATATTCCATAGTAGCAGCTCTGTAGGTCTTGCACTTTTTCTGGTTAAAGAATGAGTGGTCCATTGGTTAAAGTTGAGGTCTGCTGCAAAAGAACCGTTATTCAGTCTGTCTTCAGTGATCTACAGGGCCTGCATTTGGTACTGTGTATTTGGTATTGTTCAACGCAAGAACTTTATTTACCTTCAAATGTCAAATCATGTAAAGGCTTAAAAGTAATTGCTATATTTTAGAGTAAATTGATCTATTTTAAAAATGCATTAAAACTGTGGGTTGCATTTTGTAAAGAAAGCCAGTCTTAACTTCAGTATTCACAGAAAAGCATATAATGGTGCTATCTGAACAACAGCATTAATATCAAAACTCAATGAAACACATCATTTAAATGAAAGTATGAGATATCCTTTTAATTTATGACTTCAATATGTGCAGAAAAAAGCTGGAATTCCCCTTTTTATTAGTATCCACACATTCAGCTATTTGTTTAGGGAAAAAAAAAGGCTTATTTGGGAATCTTGGTGGAGTATTTCCACCAAAGTACTGATCTTATCAGAACCAAAATATTCATCATTAGAAAACCTCTTGTAACACAGCTCTTAGACACTGAACACAATAAATAGGGTCCACAAACTAAATTTCTGTGTTGAAATTCGAAAAAACCCACAGAAATCCTTGGAAAAACATAGTTTGGTATTAAATTCCAAGACATATGGCACAATTCCTGCACACCCTGGCATCCCTCTTTAGCTCTATGTAACTTTTCTGATGATGAAACTAATAACTGTATGAAAACAGTTTTTATTTGCTGCTGGTAAAAATCAGGATTTTAAGTACTTTATGACACATATTTATAAAATTATTATTGCTCTGAAAAAATCTTGTTTATATAGAAGACAATAAAGGAAAAAGAAATTTGTCCCTCTGTTTTCACTTCAACTTATACATCCTCAAAGACAGAAAAGTGAGGTGCAATGAAAGAAAGAAAAAGAGTGGCGTCACCAGCTCGAGAACAGGTAGGACACTAGAGAGATAATTAGTATACAGTCACTCAGATGTTCCAGCAGTCTGATTCAGGAGTGATGAAAACACAGCCTGTTTCTGTATTTAGGGATCATCAGAAAAATCATCAGACCTATTAATGTGTATAATTCAAAAACATTTGTAAATTTTCTCTGTATTGTAAACCAGGTATGTATGTAACATTTCTTTCTGTATCCACCTTCCACTCAATGACAATATAGAAAAATGTCCTGTGTGTCCCTGTTTCCTATAAAATCTACCAAGGCAATATGCTTAAGTTTTCAGTTTACTTCCCCCACTTATTTTGATACAGCATCACCTAACCTTCTGACGTGCCTACAGGATTCATGTATGCTTTTTGATATGCAGGAAGGCAAAGCAGAAACTGTTTTAGGAAGCAGCCTGTTGGTCTAATGAGATATTTTGTATCAGGATGCTTCCAAGCCAAACACTAGGTTGACATTTCTATTGAAACACATCATTTGTATTTGGTTTCCTCAACTATGAACTGTAAGATTTGAGGCACAGACGCAATTAGCCCTGAAAATCTGCCCAGTGAGTAGCATCCTTATGAATTCTCTAGGAGCCATTAGCGTCTTCTGGTAGTAGAATTGCAGTGGCCACCTTTCAAAGCTCAGCATTTGCCCAGTATTGTCAAGCAACTATCTACCATCAAGTGATGAAAGCAACAGGAATCAAAAGCTTTAATTTCCTGAAATGTAAAGGAAAACATTTCAAATCTCTAAGCAATGGCTATTCCTTTTTTTAAACACGCAGAGAAGTGTGAGAATCTCAATCACTAAACAAATTGTCAGTGTCATCACGTCCAACAGTGTGTGGATACTTGTTTACTTATATAATATATTTGCGCCCATTGTGCCTTTAAGTATTGTGTATGTCTCTCATCTCCCGACTTCCCCAAAAAAACTGATACTGGGCAAGACTTTGAACTGAGCTTTAGAGGTGGCAGCTAGAAGCCAGTGACAGCTGACCCACGTGAAGTCAAGTGAACTTGCTGTGTGTCTTAAATGTTATTTCAGCAGTAATTCAGAAAAGCAATCTGTAGTTTCTTCAGCTACATCTAAACCCCATGTCTCCTGGTTCTCAGGCAACTGTTCTAGTCCCAAGACTACTGTACAAAATGTGAGTAACTAATATTTCCATTGTTTGAAAAGACACGGAGCCATAGTGAAATCACAGAGCACACCATTGGCATTCAAGTCCATGAGAGAGTGCTGCAAACCCTGAACTTACACAGCTACACACCACGGCAGAGCAGGGAGAGGTTTCTGTGAGTATAATGTTGTTCTAGGCACACTTGTTCCCTGAACATTCCTTCCACATGGGCTTAGCTGTCTGCACTTTGATGTGCAGGGTGTTGTAATCTCACTTCTGGGTCAACTGAAACTCCATTTACTGTAAAGAAATTATGCTGAATTCTGCTCCCGGACACCTCAACTTTATTCAATTTTCTAAATTTCTTTGTCGATTGGGCCTTAATATATATATGAATGTCCTAAAGTTCCACCGAACTTCGGTGACTTTATTCTTACATATATATGTGTTTCCCCACTAAACATAAAAAATGAACAGTATTAATCCACTTGGAGAATATGTCTCACAGGAAAAAACATTTTTTTCTTGTTTAGAAAGTAAAAAAAGATAAAAAATTCTATTAATAAATAATGCAAGGCCAAATAGATGCACATGTGCCTGATCCAAAACACATTAATTTTCTATTGAACGTTTAACAGGAAAACAAAGACAATGACTTCAAGTGTAAATAAAAAAAAAAAACCAACCAAAAACCTAAACATAGTTTTCTTCAGAGACATTTAAACATTAAGATCAAAGAAACTGCCTCATACTCCTACTAAATTACAGGGATCCAAGACTGTTTTGCAAGCACAATATTCACAATGGAATTTCCAATACTTTTTTTGCCCTGACTCAATGCTCTAAGCAGCTCGTTATTTCAAGTCTTAGCTGCAGAGAAGTTATCCGAGAGTTGGGCTGGCATTGATAATACATTAAAAAGCTTAGAAGCACATTACTACAGCACCTACTTATAGTAAGATATTTGCAACACAAAACAAATAAAACTTTTAAAGCATTCCTGACTTTGACAACTTTAGCCACCCAAAGCTGAGAAGAAAAGAAAAAAAGAAAATCTTGTCATAAAAATAATATTCTTAAATGTCTCATGAAGAAGAGACTTAGCATTATACCTTCCCCTGCGCTACTGCAGTCACAAAGGAGTAGAAGCAATCAGCTCAGAAGTGGGGAAATGCAAGTTGTAGTATATGCTTTGTTTCTCAAACCTAAGGAAGCATGGTAACAGTTGTAGAGAAAGTTAATATTCTCTCTCCAACTCAGGTAATGAAGAAATAGTGCTGTCCTTTAATAGAAGAATTAGCCAAAAATCCTCAAAGTGTCAGTGTGTTTTTAATGATTGAATGCTCTGCACAGTACAATCTTTCTTAAATTTGTATTGTCTATGTATCCAGACAAACTACTTCTGTGCTTGCAATAAGTATATACATCTTGTAACATATTTTCCTGGGATTATACTTTTGATTGAAAAGCAATACTCAACAAGATGTTGGGAGTACACAGAAAAAAAAGAGAGATCCAAGAATTTTCCGTAATTCAGTTCAACCCAAACAAAACTAAGTTTTTCAAAATGTTTAAATATAATAAAAAGGCTTGAAGCCATTATATAAGAGGCGCCCCTAAAATACTAATATTTGATCAGTGAAACCAGGAGTAGTGGAGATATTTTCTTTTGTTCTTGTAAAATTTCAGTGGACAAAACCTCTAGGACTCTGTAAAAGCCAAGTGTTTGCTAGTCTTATTTATTTCTTTTACAGTTTGACTAGGCAATTATCTATGTATTTTACATGAGCCCATCAAGAAATTTAATTTTTGCCTTCACGGTCAGTAGAAATTAATAGGACAGGAACATCCACAGTTGTTCTGCACTCATGTCTGCAGCATTCTTGGCCTTACATGGGTCTAGATTAAGCTACCATTTGGAAGATTTTCTTTACAGCCATAAGGGCTAGAAGCATTTATCTGAAAATGCAGTTTCTGTAGAGGTTGATAACAGGGTAGCAAGAGTTGTCCTCAGTCCGCAGATGTGCTATTAGCATTAGTGTTACCAGTTACATCTAAACTATACCCTGGCTGGGTGGTCGGTCAGAATTACAAAGAGGCCAGGACCACCATGTGGTGTGCTGCAGGGCACAAGTGTTCTGGTGTTTATATACACCCATTGTGATGCAGAGAAGAAAAGGTAAATGTAAAGTGGAGGTCTTACAGTCAAGGTATTTCGAGAAGAAACACGGAAATGATTATACATTGGTAAGACCTTTTCTGGAATACCATATACAACTATGCCCACTAAGATAAAGTAGAAGAAGCTCAAACTACAAATGATACAGGAAACAGCTATGTAATAAGCAAGAAATGTGTGAGAATGCTAAAAAGGGTTTCTTTGCTTATCCTAACAAAACAAAGGCTGAGATAGGTGTATAAGCTGCCATCAGTAAATATAGCAGTGGCAAACACTTAGGGTGAGTGCTAAAATTGATGTTGTTGGAAGAATAAGTTTTGCCCAGGAGTAAATTCTTCTGGTAATTAAAAGACATTTCACAGGGTTACAGGAAGGAGCACCTGGAACAATCCTTCAAGTAGAGCAATGATATCAAAAATGTATTTGATAGATCTCGATCCTTTTATTAAGGCATTATGTGATGCATTCCCTCTGATAGCAGGGAAGTGGTCCCAGTGCCTCAACTTTCCTTCCTTTCTGCCTCTACCTTTTCTTTTTAATTTCATTCAGCTGAAATGTACACCAACAGCCCAAATAACAGCTGAACAGCTGCGTTTGCCACTGCCACTGCCTCTTCAGCAGTCTTGCGTATAGAGCAAAACAAAAATAATGGAGACAGTTATTACAACACAAAAGTTAAAATAAAGGTAGTGTTGTTCTGTTACTAAAAAACCTGACAAATGAAACACTACATCAAATGACAGCCAGGACGTAGTTGACCTTTATGTAGTTATACTATATCTTTGAAAGTGCATATATATACATTTTTATGTGTATTATAGATTTGTGCATTATATATATGTGCATTATATATGCACACAAGATTTCAGTAAGCATCAGTTGGCAAATCTATTTAGCTATTCAAGTTGATTTTATCTCACAATGTTGATTTCTCACATTTATTTCTACTCACTGTGCATAGAATTGACTGCATTATGCCAATGTTTGCCATTTTAACTATTTCTAAAGGTTACCAACTACGTAATCATCTGACATGAAAAAGTACTTGCATTTCACCCCCTAAGAAACTGAGTCATTGGTACCGCCTTCCGCTGTAAACTATAAGTAAAAAACACCCCTCCAAATGTACATGTTAGAGAAAAAAAAATCAACGGGATCTGCCATTCTTCTTCATTTGTATATCAAAGAGCTGTGAAGATGTTACTCCCTTTTGGTTGCAAGACGGTGCTCATATGCCCTTCTGCAAAAACTTCACAGAAACATCCTGACCTCTTCAGATGCTTTTTGTTTAAATGTTTTCAGTTGAATAATGAAAGCCAAAGGCTTATGATGCATCTCCTAATTAAGACAAACAGCATTCATTTCCATTTTTAAATGCTATGTATTATTTTGCTTCCATCTTTCTTCTTTTTTGCTTTTCACTGTATCCCAACCATCAAATGTAAGACTTCTGATTCCCCTGCAAACAAAGGCCTGCACAGCTGTTACTTTGCAACAAGCACATTGTGGGCCCCATCCAAAGCTCATTGAAGTCACAGTCTTTCAATTGACTTCAAAAGGCTTTGGATAGACTCCTTTTTTAAGCTATATCTTAATCTGTGATGCATTTTTAAAGCTGAAAAACCTTTAATGCACTGATGTTTCTGCAGTTTATTATAAAAGAAGATACAAGAAAGATGTGCAAACAAAAAAATGAACGGAGTTAACTTTGCATGAAGTGTTAATACGAAATGTACTCTTATGATACTACTGCTAACTACTTTTAATATCCTAATAATGTATTGTTGCTCTATGACAATACAGAATAATTTTAATTCCCATTCATAAGGACTCCAATTATAATCTAATTCAGCCCAGATTAACTATGCTTTGATGGCACTTTCCTTATAATAAAAAATAGCCTACGATAATGTGTTGCAAATATCGTTTCAATGCTAATAAGAGGCAGTTTAACAGCCTAGAGAAGTTCGTTCAGACTACCTTTTCATTGCAGTGATAAACAGTACATAAAGCACCTCAATCACATATTTAATTTAAAAAAATGAAGTTGTAAGATACAATTTAGTCAAACTACTGTTAACTTCACTTTAGGTATCCTACTCTTTCAATAAGCAAATTTGTAATTTTGCTGCTTCTACACAACTGTGAGAGTTGAAATCAGTGTTAGCAGTGTCACTACAGATGCATCTGCTTCATATAATAATTTCATTGCTATGAAAAACTACAGTAGCCTGCATTGTTTAAAACTGCAGCAGCTGTACATAGGACATTTTAGTTCATTACTGCTTCACCCGAGCTTTGCACTGAAAATGATTCAGTAAACTTTCGTGACAGTTTTCGATTTTTACTGTCTCTTACAACACTCTCTTATTGCCTTAAGTTGTTTTCTTGCAATAAATGTAAAATGATACCGAGATACATTGCTTATGCCAGCTGAAGATTTGATCCAAAAGCTGATTCTGACATCAAGGCCCTGGCACAAGGACAAATCACAAAACTAAATAAAAAATCAGAATAAAGATGTCTGCTGAAGGTTTCAATCTCAATGAAATCACTAAGTCATTCCCTTTCACTAGAGTGCAAGGATTACAATACCTATAATCTTTAATAATTTCTAGTTAACGTACTTTTCATACATTTGAAAAATAGCAATTATATTCCAACTTTTATGTGTTTTTTTTAATTGTTATTCAAGAGGAAACTCATGAATGAGCGAAATCTTCTGACTGATACATAGCAGTGACAACCAGAATTTCATTTCATGAAAAATGCTGTCAGTTTGGATTTTGTATTCCAGAGCAAACAAAAAAGGGGAAAAAGGCAATTCCTCTGAAATTCCTTTATGCAAACAAGACTGACCAGAAAGTACCTAGTTATGACTGACAGCTGTGATTAAAAGGACCCACATGGAAGTTTGATCTGTTTTATATCAAGCAGAGACTAGTGCATTGGTCTCCCTTATCCCCAGGTAGCCTGGATAACTAACTGCAGGGACAAAATCTCCTCTAAGAAGCTCTTCTGTTAGTTTTCAGAAAGAAATATTGTTTAAACCAGATTAACTCTATAACAGTTGTAAAGCGGGCCTGAAAATTCTCCAAGATACAGAGGACCTAGATCTGAATTCCCCTTCAGAATCAGAGCTGTGGAGCAGGATTTGCGACTTATATCTTCTCTGAAAAGCATCTTAACCGTTCCAGTTAAAATGAATGGGTTCTCTCTGACACCACAAATTCTGCCATTGACAGAGGAACTCTATTTAAACATACTTAAATATACTACTCTTTGCTTTAGATGACCCAAACCAATCCAAACACAAACAAAACTGTTTCAGATGAAAAACTCCCAGTTGTGTCTTGGAATCAGCCTATGATATGGTCAAGGTACATTTACACATCTGTTCTTAATAATAGCTCTAATACCTTAATATGTACAAATCACTCTATTGAAATTATCACATTTTGAATAAACATTGGGTTTGCTTAATCTTTTTGGATTGTTGATTATCGCTCTTACTTTTTGAGCACTTTACTTTCTTAATGATTTTACTGAAATGAAATATTTCAATTTTCTCCAAATTTGAATTGAATTAGCGATTTTAATTGGGTTTTTTTGCCAATGGTATGAATCTAATCCATTTTGAAAGGAAAATGGGGATACTAACAAACCAGATTTTAAAATAATGGAATAAAGGAGTTTATTTATGCTAAAAATTATGAAGTATATCCCTTTGGTTACTGTCATTTTCAAAGTCCTTTTAGTATCGGGAATCAGACTTTTCAAATTAATTACCCACTGATGACAAAAGAGAGAACAAAAGCCTTCTGGGTGTTGGTTACTACACCCCAGCTCCAGGAAGGCAGAGGGTTATACAGCTGACCAGCAGATGGAGACACAGTATTCTTCTTGCACGCTAAGTCGCAGCTCGAGGTCCAGGTAGTCTTAACGTTCTACTGATTGTGACTTTGCAATTCATCAGTTTAACAGGTTAGCTCAATCTAAACCCAAATCCATCTTCTGTTTTTTTCTCAACCATACATTTTTCTGGATTGTAGCTATTACTGCTCTAAATACTCTCTAATTACTTTGATAGTGGCAGTTTTGATTTTAAGCATAAATTTGTAGATATATTTGTATAACAATGAACTAGATAAATGTTTTACTACTTTATCATCTTTCTATGATTAACAACTTCTCAAAAACGTCAGAAATTTTTGTAAATCAATTAATCTACGTGAGTTCCATACTAATGGAGTTACATTTCCTAGACTCTCACTTGCTCATGTTTTTGAGTGCAAGTTATAAGTTCAAATGCTTGGAGGTTTTGCTCAGCTGAACACGACCAAATAGCTTTATTTGTATATCCCAAACGAATATTTGGAACTACATTTGGTGCAAGAAAACCCACCCATTCCAGTTCAAAATTCAACTTCTCTCAATACTCTTTAACTTCAATTTTTTTTCACAAATATTCCCATCCATAAATTCGATTATTTTAATGTTCACTGAAAACATGAGTTTAAAAATTGATTAATTGAAACAATTTTTTTAAATGAACAGTGGAAAGATAGATTTTCTGTGGGGTACAACCATGAAGAATCTTGAAAAATTCATCAACAAGCTCTGAACCCTGTGCCTCCAGATATTCAACACAGAGTTTTATCAGTTGTGTTAAATAGCATCAGCATTATCTCTGATTCCCTTGGCTCCAGAGAAACACACAGCCTAGTCATTCTCTCAAAAGAGAGAAACCAACCAAAGACTGGCAGGTATATTCCAAAGATAAGTTGTAAACGGTGCATCAACTACTCTAGACACTTGGTGTCTAGTGTCTAGACACTAGGATATCATGCCCCTTTTTGTTAGAGCTGCCATACGGAAATTGTGACTTAACTTACATGCTAAATTCTGGAGAACAGCAAGAATGTTTTCTCAAGCATGATACTAAGCCAGAGCAAATAACCAAGATGGAAGAGAAGAGAAATAAAACACAGTTTACTGTTATGCAATGAATCTGCCATGACCGTTCCTCTTATAGTTGGCACAAAACAGCTCAGCTGGGAGGAGGTTTGAGAAAAGTCAGAAAACAGATATTATCCATCATGTTTCCATGAGTTGGTATAATATCAACTACAAAGCGACATGGGATTTAATGTTGTTAGCTCTTGCAGAGTCCTCCTACAACACATAGCCTAGAAACAGAAAATGAAGTCACCATGAGCTCTGGAGTCCACAGCAGGTCTAAAAGCTATGATAAATTCTGTAACACTGGAAGCTCAGTTGTCTTTGTTTCTCATGATTCTTCACAAAAAATATCTCCGTTATTCTGATAGGAGGATTGAAAGGAAGCTAAAATCGTACACAAGACAGGTGAACATCTCGATTACCTTGCCACAGGCTCATGCACACAATTCCTCTCTCCTCCCATTTCTCAAAAGCCATAGGTTTTCTTATGAAAGGAAACTTTACCTTTTGACCAGCTCTGTTCTTGAAATCCATGGGCCAACATCTGATTTGCTACAGCTTAGTGGCAGTTTAGGAATCTACTGGCTGTATCAACAATATTAAGTAGTATGGCACAACAGGAGCAAAGTACAGTTGGTGCTGAGGACCTGACATCCACACCACATTAATTTCAGAGGGGCTTTTGGAATAGCTCCAGTCTGGTCCACATGCTGAACACCAATTAGCAGTTAAAGTGTATTGGGCGTACTCCTAGGCAACATCTTCCACTTAAGTTTTACCCAAAAGGAATCCTGTTTATGTACTCTGGGCCACCTAGCAGTGTGAAACAAAGCAAGTTAAATTGGTCAACGAGGACATTCATTTCAGCAGTGCTCTCCTAATCTGAACTAGAACACTAATGTAGTTGCAGTCACTGGTTACTTACACTGTCAAGAGAGGGATTATTGTTAATGTTAAAATTCTAAAAGAATGAATAGAGAAAAAGTTTTCACCTAAATTAATGTATCTGTTTCAGAAGGAGAGTAAAGAAATTTGTATAGGTGTGCAGACATATAATCTTTTAGCAACGTCTCAACTAAGGAGGTCTAGCACACCCATGATTCAAGGCAAAATAGAGAGCAAACATTTTTTGCTGCTGTTACCAAAATCAGTCCCATTTTAGTCAGGTTGAAAGTTACATACATGTGTTCAGCAGAGACTTAGAAGAACTTCATAGTTTATATTCTCAAGGACTTTCCCTCAGTATAGTCTGGCATGAATGACAATATGGACAAGGGATGTGGAAATGAATTGTGAAAAAACTACTAGGAAACATGCAGAAAACTGGGCTGAAAGCTAGCGGGAATGGAAGAGTGAGAAAGAAATGGAAGCAGGGGTTAAGGAAAGAATACTGAGATTCACTGAACAAATAAACTGTGACTAGAAGCCACAAGAAGCCAATGGAAGAACAAAAGACAAGGCTGGAAAAGGGACAGGGTGGTAGGAATGAGGCAGACTACAAAACACTCTTTACTTCTCTCGTTTCTACCTGAACATATAACCCATCTATACAAAGTTCAAGTGTTGTTTTTCAGTGACACAAAGCTATAGTCTTTTTGGATAGCAAATGATTCTGTGCACCCGTGTCTCCTAAAAGCACCAGAGACTCAGGGAGCAACTTATAGAGAACATTATTTTACATAGAAACAGTGTATGGCTTGCAGTTTCTGCAATTTTTTAAAAAACTTGTCAGGAGATTGAAGATAAAGAATAAGGTATTCTCTATCCTACTTGTGTAGCTCTCTCTGAAAAAATTCAATCTGTTTTCTTTGAAATTAATGGCAACTTTGGGTAGCCTAGACTGTTCTAGTTTTCTTTGGAGGAATGGCATGTGCGTAGTACTTGCTTTATATTGGATAAATACAGGATTCAAAGTTGTTTACTTTTGTTACTTCATTGAAACTTTGCTAATAATAACAACAACTCAATAATGTTCAGTAGTGGATATATTTGTTCACAAAATGAACGCAGGTGGATTTTCTTCTATTAATATTGAAAACATTATTTCATCCAGGTCATTATCAATCATTGAATGACTTCATGTCCTGATAGATCATAACAATAGACATTCCACTTTTACTACCATCATATTCTAAGACATTATATTATTATCATCATCATCATCATATCATTATCATTATAATTTAATAATAGTGGTTGTAGTTATTATTATTTTGTTGTTATTGTTGTTGTTGTTGTTATTGTTATTATTATTATTATCCTAATTGAAAAAATGAGAACCATTGCCAACTACCACATTTTGGCTCTTCAACAGATCCTGAGGAGTACTGAAGTGTAATAGGAACTATGTTTTTTATATACTGCATATTTTCATTTTAGCTTCAGTCCTAAAATATCATCTGGTTCCTGACTTCAAATATCTATGCCAATGACTGCTTCTTCATTAAATTCTCTACACATAAAAAGAGAAAAAAGGTAGTATAAGAGCTATGACACTGTTCAGGTCATCCATGAATTCTCTAATGGTAGGGAAACCTCAAAAAACTAGCTGTTGTTGGAGTGGAACAAATCAGACTTAAAGGGCTGGTGAATCTGATTTTACATTTGCTGCATTTTGCCTTCAGCAAATACTACTGAACAAATCCTTTTTCCCCCCAAAGGGATGGCTAGAGCTGGTTTTGGTTTGAATCTATGTCAATATTTTTACTTCAGACAAATAAAAGTGATTAAGCTATGGTTTGAATAAGTTTGTCAAATCAGTCTTAAATAACAAAATTAATTCTGAGTTAATCAAGCAAACGTGAAAATAGAGATAGCAATAACTTCTCACTTTCTTAACATTTCAGGTATCTTTTTAGTTTTTTAAAAACACAAGGAAAGTGAGCTTTGTTGCAGCAGTTTCAGCATGGAGTACATATGTATTTATGTTTAAGTTTTAACTCTTTAGAAAGGGTTAATGGCGAACATTATGAGCAGTGATGTTTAAGAAAGTGATATAAGTTAACCTTTATAACTGTCAGCACAGAGGCATTCCTTGTTCTGTGGTCACACTTCAGTTACAATAAAACATGCTTATGGAACACATAGTCAAAACTTGTTGTCAATTATTTAGTATTCCCATAAACCATTAGATGGTCAAAAATATCTTTAATTGATTCCATCTCTACCTACACTACTTATTATTTATTAGTATAACAAACTTCTCCATGGGAACAGCTAATTGTACCTCCCTAGTGGCCACTTCAAGTGGAATAAGCATTGCACAGTGCTGTCTAAGATACTGCTGAAAGGTCTTCAGCATTTGGGATTTGATTAAAACTGTATTACATGTACACATCAGCAACCATTGCTAAAACAAAGCACTAATTTAAAAAATCCTTCTGCTATACTGCTTAACACAATTGGAAAGCCTTGCATGCATGGAAAGAGGAGGGTGGGAGAGTCTGCTATCTCTTTTTTTTCCCACTCAGACAATCATTTTGTAATAGAAATAATATAGCATTCTCTTGTACAATGGGAAAGAAAAGTGTGAACCCTACCAGCTGCACTGTGGGAGAGACCTTTTCCTCTGACATATATGTAGCACAGCTAGCTACTGCTGTCTAAGCTGCATGTTTTTGTTTCCTGTTTGTTTTTTTTTTTAAAGACATAATTGTTAATCTGTTCTATAGTAGAAAAGACAGATGTTATGGAAATAGTAAGCCACACTGTATTTAGATTGTTCTGTGACAAGACATTCCATAAGCAATGCTTCACAAAGGAAGATGTGGACAATAAAACATCCATTTTGAGACATGCAGGTGAGTTGTAAGTATTACTGAACAATATCAACATAATAGCATTGCAAGCATATTATAACATTTAATTAAAGTCTTCAAAACACTATGTAAGAGGCAGCAAACAATTTGTACAGACCAAGATTTTACAAATGTACATTAAGTTAATCATTAGGTTAAAATTTAACAAAAAAATGAGCAGGTATTCTTTTCACTTAAAATAATTTGTGTTCTTTTGCCACACTCGAGACCCTTTGTTGAAATGAACAATCTGTGAAAAACTCCAAAGATGATACAACTCAAAATACAGCCGGCTGATTCAGATTACTCTTACCTAGTTCTTTTTTTTTTTTTTTTTGCTTTAAGCCAAATGCCATATCTGGATGTGATCTTTCAGGCAACTGTTAGGAGACACATTTCAAAAACTGGATTCCCACCCTGCAGAAAGGAGACTTACATTCCTTTCTGATGCCCAGACTACATGTCTGAAAGTGGATTTAGACTATAAGTGCTGCACTGGGTTTAGGTCATAGGAAGAGCAAACCGAGGAAACCGTCTTATCCAGAATAGTATTATGAATTTGTTCAGAATGGTCATGGATAACAAGGTCAGTTTAAATGACCTTAAGTGCATAAGTAGAGTGTCAGGAGTCTTAAAGGTAAAAATAAACTCTGGCAAAATAATGATGAACTTTGAAGCAAAAACACCACCACTGTTGCAATTGGAGGTGCGATGCCCTAAGCCAGATGTTGACCACTGACCAGGGTACATTACGTCTATACAGTCCTTTAATTCAAATTGCCTTCCATTTGAAATTTCCCGCTTTATAATTTAGAATAACTTTTTGCTTTTCTGTTCTTATCTTTTCTCTTTCCAGTATTTAGGAGGAGAGAATAAAATACTGATACATTTTATTAATCTCCAAAAATAAAAACATTTATGAAAAAGCAAATTTTTGATAAATATTTTTCTTGTGAAATTAAGGATTTTGTAAACACTTTTTTCTATTTTCCTTCAGTAGTAAACTAGAACTAAAGCTGCCAGGACCTATCAGACATTAAAAGTAAGTAATGTGGAGCGAAGAAGAGATTAAAAATGAAAAAAAAATCAAGTTAGAGGCACTAGCAGACAAATCAGATGAGTTACCAGGTGTGGTGGACAAACACTACTGAAGCAGAAGTAAAAGCAAAACATCAAGTTTTAGAGAGAAGAGGGAAACAAAAGTTATATAACAGTCATCAGCATGAAGTGACAGGAATAACGAAGTGTTATTTTTGAGAAAGAAATGTCTTACTTTTTGCACATGCGCTTAAATGCGGTGTTTTGGTGCAAACATTTGTTCCATATGTTAGGTGAATGGCCTGTATTTCAAATATATTTCAAACAGTCAAGACCTGCAAAATTGGAGAGTTAGATTCTCAGCTGTTATAAACTGGCACAGCTTCACTGGAGACAGTGGTGTTTCCCTTTTGGAGGGTGTGGCTCTTAATATTCATGGCACAATGTTGCTCACCAAGACTGCAATAGGTATCTAACGTGCACCACTTGCCACTCAGCTGTGATTGCATTAACTGCCTATCTCTAGCCTAAGTGCAGGAAGGATCATAGAGTGGCAAATGCTGAGACTGTAATGGTTTGCACAGTAAGAGATTTAGAATCTGATTCACATGGAATCATTGCTAATACCAGTGGAATAAAACTGGAATGAAATGTGATGTCACCGATTGTCCTTGTAGCTCCTCTCTCTGACAGGGAAAGCTGGCGTACCTGGGAGGTGATGACTGATATTTTATGCTACCTACACATCCAGGTAGAGTTTCTGCTTATGTGCAGGTCAGCCTCACTGGATTTACACTGTGGAGTTGCTCTGCACATGCATAAGCCTACTACACAGCACATTTGCAGTAGGGATGTCCATACACAGTATCAACCATTTTGCATTGGTTGTGGAGTATCCTTCAAATTGTGTGCCCCAGCCACATCAGATCACTTCCTGAGGTGACAGAGGCCAATCCCCACTGTAGCAAACAGTTTTCAGGGGACATTACAAAAGGAAAAGGTTCTTATCTTAGTATTGCTAACACAGCTTTAAATGTAATTTTAGGACTATTATTCCACTTTATGCCTTTCACCATTTTTAGAAGAACATGGGGCATTTAGGTCATTCCAATAGCTTATTTTCTGCAAAATCTTCCAGCCTAATGTTGATCCAACTTATTTTCCTGTGTATAAGAGGCACTAGGTTATAACACATACCTCCATGCCCTAGTGCCCATACCTGTTGCTGTTCTCCTGATTTCTCCAGTAAGATCACTGGCAGCAGTGAATAGGAATGATGCATAAGACACATCTTAATTTATTTTTACCCACTATAATGGGTGGATAGCTTGCGTCAATACAAATCTGAAATAACTTTCTGATGCTTTTTAATTCTTACTCTTTGTGGGTTTTATCTACAACCCTTCTATTAGCTTCCAAAAATGTGTGAGATATGCAAAAGCCTTTTAACAGAATTGTTTTTGAATGACAGTCAGTGTTTTTCAACATTTTTAGTAATCACTTTTACTCACTGTTTTATTTCAAAATCTGTTAAAATCTGCTGGTTTATTTCAATCATTTTTCTCTCAAGAGAAGGAGGAGCTGAAACACTGCTTTGTAATTGATCCCACTATTACTGCTAAGAACATTGTTTTGACAACAGCAGACTGACTCCACCAATACTTACTGGATGATCTTTGCCACATCTTTTAGTTACCATATGACTAAGGCAATAAAAGTACGATATTAATATATGCCTCCACCATAGATGTTTTATGAGGTATAATTTTATTAGCTTGCTGTAAAAGTAGAACTAATCAAAAAGATCAGAATGTTCATCCTATAAAACTCCAGCATCTCAATGTGTATTTTAACCCTGTCGATATAACAATAAACTACAAATACACAAACATTTTATGAAAACAGACAATTTGTCAGATTCAAGATGCTCATAAACCAATGTGCTTTCCAGTGAGAATGGAACAAAAGAATCGCTGAAAAGGCATCTCTGAAAGTGATAGCTTTAGAACTAGAGAGAAAATGTTCTCTTCATCTTGACAAGAAATCTAAAAATAGAAATTTCTCTAGATTATTCCTTCACCAAACAAACTTGTTTTCTTGACCTATCACTTAAAAACTCTCCCATATAGCCTGAAAAATGCAACTTTGCGTGTTCTAAATACCTAATAATAGGGGAAGGCCTCTGTAAAACCCAGGCAAACCACTTGATTTTGTACAGATTAACATATCTGGCTCAATCATAATGGTAGAAATATGGAAACCCAGAGGGAATTGTACTGCTGTTATTAGGACTCGCTATAAATAAAATATGAAGCATATATTCCAAGAACAAATCTCCATTATGATTACAAAGAGGGATCTAAATGAAGAGAGAATTCTCTTGCTTACAGAGTATAGTGAAACAGAAAATTGTTGTAAACAAAAAGCTTTACCAATATAACTTTTTCTGAAAATGTTAATGAATTTTAGAATAGAATATTGTTGTCTGTCTTGAAAGACCCACCCTCAATCGATGCCCCAGTTAGTCTCTGTATTAATGTACCCCAACATGTGTTTTTATAAGGATCATAATACATAAAGAATAAAATAAGAACTGATTAAGAAAAAAAAAAAGGAAAATAACACGAAAAAACATGCAACCCAGAAGTTAGCAAAACTAACTGGAAGAGAAGCAGGGAAATGAGGATTTTCAAAATACACATAAGTCTGCTTAAAAGCTGTAGCTGTAAGTCCTTCTTGGGTTTAGAAGACTAGCTACTAACACAACACACTGAAAAAGTACAAGAGATAAGCACTATATTCACTAGTAACAAATTAGCTAAAGACAGAGTAAAAATAACAAATTTCAATAAAGAATCTCAAATGTATGAATCAATGACAATCAATTTTTTTTAGTAAAGAATCTGGATTTTTTAAAACTAAAGACTGATTTTTTAATATATGGGAATACTTCTATTTATTATACTGTACTATTAGTAATGTTAAACAAATTGAAACCAATCTTTTTGATAGAACTTCTTAGCTATTCCTCAATAAAAATACCTAAATCAAAAACTCACTAGTAAAACTGTCTAAAAAAAGAAACCAGATTTCCCAAATCATGGTACTTTCTAAGACACTTTTCAACTTTCTCTGCCCAGTGTCCTCTTCTGTCTCAGCAATAAAATATTGTGCCTTATCAAATTAGAGACCTAGTTATGACCAAGACAAATCAGACACATATGGAAAGCCCCTTCAAACAAGGACATTTCCTTCTGCTTATTCCTGCCTCTCAGTGTTAGCAGAGTCTCCAAGGGTTTCCAACTCCCTACCAACATCCTTTCCCTTCTCTGGGCAACTTCAGAGAAGTAAACACATTCTTCTCCATATTCTAAGAAGCATGAGAAAGAGCTGAGTTTCCATTTTTTCCTAATCCAAAATTTCTCATTTAATTAATTTTGTGCTTCCCAGCCTAGCCTGGGGTCAGATTATGCATCCATTTAATCCGTAAACCAGTTTTCATCTGCCAGTCATTGGTTTGTCACTTTTGCCTCATCACACCAGTGCATCTCCTCAGCTTCTTTTATCACCTGGAAATTGGATACAGCATGACTTAAAATCTTCTCATTCACATGACAGGATAAATCAACACAGTTTTTTCACATAAGCACCCTTTCCTTAATAACACCTTAAAATCCCCTACAAAGAGAGAAAACAGAGATGAGGTGACCTTAGATGAAGAATCCCATGAGTGAGACAGGAGTTGTCTATCTTTCCATTCTTTACATGGCACAGCACAGAGGCACATTCATCCTAATGGGTATGTTGAACACTGTCACTCCAAACACAGGAGAACAATAATAATTACTGATACTAATTAAAGTAAGAAACATATAGTGTGGGCTAGGTTGAAAATTGCTCATCAATAAAATCAGAAAAAAATAGTGCTAGCATATTTCTTGTATATATATTAAATACACAAATAAGTCTATAAAGATGTAATGATGAGTTTCATATTAAGCTAGGGCTTTTTAACGACTTCAGAGTTCCGTTAGCATGTTCAAATGTTTAATGGAGAGCTTACTGCTACTCAATTCTTAATCACTTTAAAATATTGCTATCTTTTCCTTACATTTAGGCTTTGATATTATTCTTTAAATGAAAAATCAATCCGTGAAGTTCTGCTTTTGTTTGTGTTTCTGTTGTTTTGGGAGGAAGTAATTCCTGGATGATAAGCTGATATTATAACATCCATCACAGTTTTTGATATGACAAAGTTACAAACACCGACCAACAGAAAGCACTTCCCGTTTTTTAGCCGTCAATTCTAGAAGATAACATCTAAAAGGATTTCACAGATATGTCTCATTTTTACCCTGAGGCATCAGTTCATATTTCAGAAATTATCTACTTCAGAGAATTCAGTTATCCCACTGTTATGGTGCAGAATGTAAAACGGAGTACCCATAATTTTCCATTTTGGGAAATCTTACCCTTTTAAAACAATGATCATAAAAGAACATCAAAAATGTACTGATGTAAAAATGCTTATACATGTGTATATACACATAGTTGTATATATGCATACACATACGTATTCCTCTCAAAGACTGAAGCTTACAGTCCATGCCTTCTCCTTAATTGTGATCTACAATGAAAATGTTTTCGTTCTGGAGATGACCATGACTGCCTCATTTCACTGACCTACAGGGAGCTCAGTTGGCTTAATAGCTGCAGAGAAGCAAAGGGAGTGTGGACATTTCAGTGCCCATTGTTTCTTTGCAACTCAGCTGTGAGGAGTAACAAGACCAAACTTTCTCCCATTGAAAACAAGCCATATATCTATAGATAACTTGTCTAACTGATGGCTTCTAGCAAATATACAAAAATATAATAAACAAGACAATTAAACTACAGAGAGCACTGGTGAAACTGGGTACAGATCTATCGCTTGTCTGTAACAACTGTTATCTCACATCCATCCATCTATCCATCCATTCATCCATCCACCCATGCCCACAAATGATATAGCTCACACATACTTTAGTTGATTCAGCAGATTTTGGTAGATAATATAATTCAGTCAGACTTGGAGCCATAAGGACAAATTGTCTTCTTCATTTAAAAGAACGCTATCCAAACAATGTTGGTTAACAACGTTAACCAAATGAGGCACAGTAACAATAGGCCAAAAACTACACTTTCATCTACTTCTGGACAAATACTACTTCTGTTTCTTAGCTGCCCCAAATGTATCCAGGAATACAACTGTGAAGACTTCCACACTAACCTGTTATAACTCTGTTATAAAATAATACTGGTAACATTCTGCCAGTTCTATACTTGTGTTCACCTCTATGCCTGCCACGAGGAGGAGGAAGAATAAAACAAAAATTTAGAGGAGAAAAAGCATAAAGGTACAACAAATTACTAGCAACAACTCCCTACCTGCTTCCTTCAGAACACTTTTTGACTGCTAGAACCTACCCGTACTGGAAAAGAGAATGTTTATTATTCATTTCTACATGAAGTAATGACTGTATTTTCTTTTAGAAGGTTTAAGATCAGTGGTTAGCCAGCTAAGCATGTTTATTAATTAGTCTGCTGAGGTGATTTTCTCTTTTTGCAAGCAGCAGTGGGGTCCAGCTAGAGAAAGGCTGATCGAGTAAATTATTGACTTACTGACAGTATTCACAAGTTAGAGTTCCTTAAAAGCAGACACTCTGCTCATACTTTCTTCTGCTGTATTTAAGCGTATTTTCTAAAAACTGTGTGTTGATTCCAGAGTCATTGTTACCCATCTACCACCTTTATCACAATGACAGAGACAGCTCCAGCCATGCTGTGAACGGGAGCAGTGACAGAAATGTAGTTGCAACTGAGTTGAGTGACACAGTGCATGAACTATACCAGTGGTGCTATTGGGAGCGGCTGTGACTGGCTTATCCACCCTAAGTAAATCTGCCCCTGGGTAATCCTTTATTCTGTGCCTGGCAAGCAGGATCCTGCGCAGTAACTTTTTACAGAATCCTGAGAGTGTGAGGTACGTTTAAGGAAGATGTTTGTTTGATTTTATCATCATTGAACAACATGTGCTCTCCCAACCCCGCTGGCTTTAGGAAGGACTTTTTATTGAGTAAGGTTCTACTCACTGTGAGTAAAGGCAACAGAATCTGATCCAAAGGGATTTAAGCAAACTTGTGGTTTTTCTTATTGTTCGAGTCATGTTTTTACTGCTTTCCCTTTTAACATTAGG
Organism: Pluvialis apricaria; assembly: GCA_017639485.1. Lineage (NCBI taxonomy): Eukaryota > Metazoa > Chordata > Aves > Charadriiformes > Charadriidae > Pluvialis > Pluvialis apricaria. The sequence goes on along the minus strand of CM030008.1, from coordinate 41,688,682 downwards.
TTTAAGTTCAAGTGTCATTTCCAAAGAAATAGCTATGATAATCTGTGGTAAACTGATTAATAGCACTTACGCAAATTTCAATGACCACAAAGTTGTGAATGTGTCTGAGTGATCTACTTCTTATAAAGTAAATGAGTCTTCTTTCACATGTTTAATAATACTCAGAATTCTCTTCTCCTCCTCTTCCTCTCCACATTCACTCTGAAGTCCTTTCCTTGTCATTTGTTGTTGTTGTGGCAAAGTTATTTTTTTCTTCACTATTTCCACTCACCCACAGTTAATCATTTATGGTCTTTTCCACTGCAAACATGTAGAAAACACGTAAAAAGGAAGCCTGTTATCACACAATCAGCAACTCCGATTACAGCTTGATCAGAACTGACATCACTGTGGTTTCATTAGTGATATTAGATAAGTGCAATCTATTTTCAATCTCTTTTTTTTTTTTCTTTTGCAATGTCAAAAAAGACACCCTTCCCCAACTGGTTCTGCTTGACAGTGACAGGACTGCATAAAGGACTCCTTTCACTTATCATCTCAAGACCATTTTACATGCCAAACAAATCAAATCTACACATCTCTCACCATCTTTATCAACCTGCCCAGACAAAGGGTCGGAAGCATTACAACCTTTGACTTGTAACTTATTTTTCTCTCTTTACAGCCTAGAGCAACTCTTAAAATGTGGAGGATGTACGTGCAAACAAGCAAGTTTTGCAATATAAGTACTGGGGCAGAGAAATTCTCCCACTGACAAGATCTGCCAATGCAGAAAATGTTCTCCCCCTTGAGTTTCGTGTTACATGTTCTATCCTAGGTTTGGCAGGTATCATACTTAAAGCAATCTTTGCAGGAAAAATAAAATAGGTACTTATCCCAGGAGGTTTTTATTGTCTTTTTAATATTTTTATTTTGTTATCTCTACAATTCCAAGAAGTGAATGAGTCAAAGTGCTCTCAAGCGGGGAATCTGGGATCCCTTAGGAAAATAGCTTTTGCCTAGTGAAACTAGCATCATTAAATTTAAGTTATCTATTTTTCATTATATAGTGCTTCTACAGCACTGTCAAAAACAAATGGACCAGACCCTGGCCACAAATACAATTCTTCAAATTTGCCTTTTTTTACGAATTTTTTTCTCCTGTTGACATTGGTGAAAACTGATGCTGTCCTTTGTTTCAGTAAGAGTCTGGGTTTTTTCCTCAGATGTTTCCAGCTAGACTGAATCAGGAACATACTTCCACAGAATCACAAGAAGCGAGGCATTCTTCTTGAGAGGAACCTGAGAAAATCCAGAGATCCTGGCAGAGCCAAGGAAGATGAAACTTCATGATCGTCTTAGGGCAGGACCTGGGGGAAGTTTTTTTAAAGCTGTATGGGTGCTTAAGAATGCACCTACCAGAATGTTTGGATAGTGAATGTAACAATTCAATATTTGGTGGTTAAATGAAGTTATTGTTTGCCATAAGCCGGGAATACAGATCAGGAGAATAAACATTCTGTGTATTGAGCGGTTTCTCATCTCTCCCCCTAGGTATTTTCTACTGGTCCCTGTCAGAGACAGGATATGGGATTAGATGGAGCAGGTATAAACTAGTGTGGTAGCTCTTCCGGACTTAGTCCACTTGGACTCCAAAGTTCAACATCACAAGGAAGGGTATTTGTAGCTGCTGCAAAATCGTACCCTGAAGTTATACCTTAGAGACCCAGAATTAAAAAGAGGATGGATGTTCTTGTACCAAACTGCCTGGGAAGTCAATAGGATCCCAAGATAAGTCCAATTTACATATGCAAGTGGTCATGTACTAGGCAGTCAACCTCATCTATACACTGTTAAGCAAAAAAACTTTGGAAAAGAAGATAGGCTGGATGTGAGGTAACATTAAGTTTTCATATGTATCATTTGGCTTGATATTCACAGTGAATAGTATGTTAAATCTTTCATCTGAGCTATATTTGTTCTACAAAGAAAAGAGGGAGGGAAAATTTCTTCTTTCCATAAAAGGAAGGAAAGGAAGCTAGAGAAGGTGAAACATTGATTCTGGATGAATATAGAATTCAGTCACATATGCAAATGATTTAGAGATAGGGGAATATTCAGTCTGGGTAGGTAGCAGCATGCAGAGAAGCAGCCCTCCTCCACAACAGCTCTAAAGCAAAACAACAAAACACAGTTCAGCTCCTCTTGCCTTGAAAAGGAGAAAGGCCATCTGGAGATTTACCACGAGTATATCTTTTTCTTCAAATTGAGGGACTTGAAATACCAAAAGAGATGAAGAAAGAAAGTATCGAATTCAAAAGGCAGAGTGAAATCTAGTAATGGCAAACACTGCAGCACCAAATAAGCACTGGTCAAAGTCAAGACAGCAACACCGAGTTCTCTGCATGGAGGCAAGCCAAGAGCCCCTCTGCAGTCCCATTAACTTTAAAATCTCAGCTGGATATACCACCTGTGCAGACATTGCAGCTCTCCCTTACTCATATATGTATGTTTCCATGATCACCTCCTTTCATTTACCTATAACCTCTATTCTCATACAGACACACCTATTCTTTGATCTTCATTCAGGTCTTTCCCCCACTCACATACACTTCTCATTAGCACAGACAAGATGCATCTGACTAGAGGAAGGGTTTCTGTCTGAAATGGGAGTTCAGCTATGTGAAGGAAGAGGCTGGGTCTTTGAGAGAGGAGGCGATTAACATTTTTTTAACAATACAGTAGCTTTGGGAAACAGATACATGTCTGAGTGGGGGAGGAGGTGGGAACAGTTAAGTAGGGAGAGCTACAAAGATATTTTCATACAGATGAAGATAAACACAGTAAAACCATTAAAGTCTAATTTTGGAAAAACTTCTTAGAAGCCATTCCCGGCTAATTATTCTCCAGTAATAAATGAATAGAATAGTAAATGTTATTAGAATAATTTACTATTCATCAAGAATAATAAATGAATAGAATAATTCATTATTCCCACATCCTTGTTCTTTGCAAGCTCTGGCAAGCTAACTAGGGCACCAGGAGGAGTGTCTGAGGAAGAACAGGGATACAATGCACACAAAACTTGGAAAAGAGGCTTTAATTTTAGGTGAAAAGTTCACGTATCCAACAGCGTTTTGTAACCGTGCTACTGACATGAACTATCATTTGAGCCATGTGCATCTTACCATACTCTGGAAAACCTATTTCACTCGTTATTGCATATAGGTCCAAAATTATAGAATAGGATGTGATCCTTTCATACAGGTAGTATTTTTTGCAAAATTATTTCATTCTTTCCTGGTCATACTTTTGTTAGCATAAACAGGTTAAGCAAACTGATTTGGTATCAGCACAAGTAACAGAAATCAAAATTAATATAGCCTACATCCGATTCTCTTGCCCAGTTTGCTGGCTCCCCATATTTTATACAGATATATAATGTATGTATTTTGTGTTTTCATCCATATAATACACCAAAAGACTTTCTTCCACTAAACAACATACAAATTCTTTCTTCTTTCACGTGATCCTCAAACAACTTTCTCTGCATCACAGGCACATTTATCTCCATAGATTCACCATGTGCTCTCTCCCAGAGCTCCATTTGCTTCATGCTCCATTTGCTAAGCATGCTACTCTCCACCAGCAGCCAAAGGTCATGGTATAATCATATCAACTGAACTTGCTTAGAACATAGAGTCATAGAATTGTCTATGGTACGATTTAGACCTTTAAGGGACCTTTAAGATCATCGAGTCTGACCGTCAACCTGACACTGCCAAAACCACCACTAAACCATGTCCCAAAGCACCATGTCTACACATCTATGGATGTCATGGGGATTCACAACAGTAAGCATAAGTTTCTAGATCTTTCCATTCAGAAATACTTAACAAGTAAGAGCCATGACAGTGTCCTTATTAAGGCCTATATTCTGCTTTTGGCAGGCTTTTGTACCAGTAGATGCTTCTTCTGACAGACCAGTTTATTAGATGAGATCAAGGCTTCTAGGGTTTCTCAAGGCATCACAGTAAATCCATTTAAAAAATAATAATAAAAAAAAGATAGCCCAGAAACATACAGTGAAAGGACTTTTTTTTTCAGATGTGGGAAAAAAGTCTCCTTTCATACTAGGTTAGTCTTGCATATTACAGAAGGGTAAAACAGTAAACTGATGGTTGATCAGCTTAGGGTAAGGCACTAACATCCTTATAACCTTGGGCAAGTTATTTAGTCCTTCTATGACTCAGCTTCTAAGATGTAAAATAGAAAAAATCTTCCTTTATCTTTCTGCCTATCTTCCTTTTTTGCCCTCAGTTTAAACTTCAAGTTCAGCGGGTTCAGGACTATCTCTTAATATGCATCTTGTAAATGGACAGTCTCTCAGGGGTTCTGCAATGAGCATAGCTCACTTCTGTCCCGGGATGTGTCTGTGTTTTGCAATCTGTTTTACATAGCAGGTAAGCATCAGCTTTGCTCCATTCTCAGACCTCTCGAGACTATGGAAAGACATGATAAGAAAACCTAAGATAATTGATATGCATGGATGGCTTTAAAAGAAGATGATTAACTCATGTTTATAATATACATTGATCATTTAAAAAAAAAAAAAAAGGGTTGGGACTCAGAGAGCAAGCTTCCATCATAATTCTGCTGTAACCATATACGTTTGGTGATATTGCAGTGTTCTAAAGTCCTATCTCACTTTTTGCTGTGCATCAGTTTTTGTAACTCTACTGAAGATTTAAACTCAGAGAAAATCCCACATCCTCTCTGAAAATTTAACACAAAATAGTCATTCAAAGAAAATCTTTGAGATGCTGTGGCATAAGCCACTATTTTTGGACCATCCTGGCCAAGCCAGGCATCTGGCTATAGCAACTGTAAAAGGAGAGACAGGAGAAAGATGTAAAGAGGAGGCTGACATTATCAAAGAGAATTTCTAAAACAATACTTGAAATGCATGTGAGACGGAACAATGTTTTTCCAGTGATCATGAGATGAGAACCTATTCAAGTGCTTTAGGTACATATAGCTAAGAAGGGCTGTTTCTTATGAATGTTATACACAAATTCTGAAATCTAGAGAGATGTTCACAAAACTTCTTAACACATGAGCTCAAGTTTGTCCCAGCTATAAAAATTGGGTCTTTTTATAGTGGGGTGTATCATTTTTACTGGGTTTTGCAAAGAAACTGGAACGCCTAACTTACAGAATTTTTCCGATTTTAAGAAATGTTCCTATTCTAAACCAGTATGAAAAAAGTTGATTTGATAACATGATCTGAAACACCAAAACCATTTCATATTTGTCAAAATATTTTGCTTATCCCTCTCATTTAAAAAAAAAAAGTTAACATTTTTACTCTAAAATGTCATTTTATCTCAGGCTCCTTAATAACCTTGTATTTTTAAAATGTAAATATGGGATGTGTCAGTATTTTATTCTTTAAAAATTTTGAATCAGGAAAGTGTCTAAGCAGACTGTTTTGTAGTTTGTTTTTGTGAATCATCACCTTTTGGTAAAAACAAAGTTGGTCAAAAAATTTCCTATGAATTGAACTGTTTAGCTAACTTCCCTTATCTTTTCTGCGCCGTCTGACCTATATTTTTATTCTGTGCTTCACAGAACTTTGTGCTTAAGGGTAGACTGATAATCTACTTGATGCTATCCCTAATTTTCTCACTGCAGGGAGCTAAAATTTGACGATGTTTTCTCTTACTTTAACGGTATTTAAATACCTTCTGAGATAAAGGGAGCGGGTAAGAAGGCTGAGGAGAAGTTTCTTGTAGCATGACTCTGTCTTGGCATATTCAAAAACTTCCATAATAGTTTTTATTACACTCCTAAACACTTGAAAATAGTAGGGAATATAAAATAAGGACAAAAACTAAGGAACATCTAATGTATTTAAGTTGATCTCATCTAGATCAAGATTCTCCCAGCTAAAAAAAGAACTGCTGATATGAACATAATAATTAACCATCACCAGAAAGTATGAGAAAATGAAAGTGTCTCGCACTGTCCCTGGGGGAAGGCAAACTTAGAGGCGATAGACAAAAAGAGGCAAGGTATGAAGTATGCCAGAGGTGTGGAATGCCTGCAGGTGCACTTCATAGAGCCGTTACACCTGGGAAGGCAATTCTCATAATTTTCTTCTTGGAATGAGTCTCAACAAATTTGTGACTAAAAGTACGCACAAACTGTGTGGCAGAGAGTGGGAAATTCCAACTTTGGCAGCTGATGGTCAGTTGCTACAAACTGAGTATGGTGCACATGAGTATTTTTACTTAATGAGTAGCTGAAGCCTGAATGCAAAAACTAAGGCTCAGGGCTGACTCCTGTTTTTGTTAACTCAAGTTCCAGTACCAAAAATGTTACCACTCACTGTTTTATGAGTTTGGTTCTGAACACACAGGGATGAAATGCACCTTTTTTTTGTTGCCATTTAACATGAACATGCCATTTCTACTTTTCTTTCTTCTCTTTTTTCATTTTAATAGAGGTATATTTTGTAGTCCTCAAGTCTGTGAGCAGTAAAAAAATAAGCACTATACCAACTTGTTTATCACAGCTATCAGTGCACTTGTTTGCGTGAGATTTCCTGTGTTAACAGAAAGGAAACATACTAATAATAGATGGCAAATACATGTTTTTGAATTTGTGCAACTGGGCTTACTATTTATATTTTGTACAAATTAAGTTACTGTGCGCTTGGAAAGAAAACACTGAGAATTCCAAATCTAAAGTGAAACAATGTGCCTGTCACTAAAGACAGCTTTTCACCAACATCTAAATTTCATTAAAGACACAGAGAACACATTTAGACACCTGCAATTACAAGATAAAAATCCATTAGCTTTGAGTAAAGGTCAAAGATGTGCTTCAATAACTTCAGAGGAAAATGTCTTAAAATAAACTTGCACTTTAAAAGCAATAACAACAAAATAAGGTAAAATAACTTTAGGAATTATTTCAAGCTGCTGATTGGGAATCTAGCAGTCTTTTTTTCTTCCCTAATATCTCTGTACACTCACCACCAAAAGCAGCTTATTTCCCAAACACATGCAACAGTCTCCCTACTAAATGTTCCTAATAAATATTTATTCAAGTGCCATAGGTTTATTTATTTTATGTGATTATAAACATTTTTCAAGTAAATCTTTTGTAAAAGTGCTCAAGTCTAATAATTTGTATGAGGTTACATTTTGACATTTAACCTTAAATTTAGCCACATGAAAGGATTAACATCACACCTATACTGCTTTCAGTACATAGCAGAAGAACACTTTCCACTTGAAAGTCACCTTGATCCAAACGTTAGCAGCCTTCTACTCCACACCTCAGATATTATTTAACAATGCCTCCACAACCCTTTGCCACTTAGCTTTTCGCTTCCATTACCAAATTCCCTAATGATTACTTCGCTTCCCGTTAGGCTTAACTGGACGTTTGATCTTCCGCTCATAGGAAGGACTATCCCAATACAGGCTGAAAACGTACTGTTATTCAGCTGCAGTTGGCCATCCAAGGATTTCATTATGTTCAAGGGAGAATCTGGGAGTAAACTATCCTTCTTAACTGATCTCTTCTAACCAAATACTTCCAAAGCTAAATCAATGACAGCTAAGTCAAAAGTCATTGTAAGATTCTATGCTAATTATCTGAGAAATAAATAATTAATTAATTAAATAAAATTTTCTCAGACTGGAAAAATACCTTAAGCCAGATTTTCTATTTTAGACATGAATGCCTCATGCATTCTTGCAAATATATGATATATGCATGCAAATCAGATCTTTACATCTGCCTACTTCAGGGTGTAGATATTTGTCTATATATGTGCAAATAAGTATCCATGACTAACACTGAAAAACAAGTAAATTAAAAAGACATCCATGTCCTTAAATGTGAAATGAATTCTTTTATATATGTTATCTCCTGTATTTTGGGCAATACTAAAAGCTGATTTGTGGATTTTAACCTGGAACTGAGGATAGATTGTGGGAAATACCTAAGTCTGGTTTTGTTGTTGAGACTCTAGACCATGTGAGCAAGGTGAATCTTGACAGCCTTGTGCAAGACAGAATTCAAATCTCTGGGACCAGACTGAAAAACAAATTCACCAACAAGCAAATAAATAAAAAGTAGACTCCCTCTGTGTGAATTGTATCAAATTCTTTTCTGGCTGGAATTCTTAGCTGAAAAGTGTGAGGCAATATATGTAGCCATCATAAAAATGGTCAGTAGAACTACTCAGAAAATAGTTTATTTTTTCATAAATATTCAAGTTTTCAGAATTTTTTGAGACAAGTCTTTTCACAAAATCTTAATGAAAATTCTGATAAAAACTAAAGCCTAAAATGGCAATAGAAAAAGAGTCTGTACGTGACAGGTGAGTGGACAGACCTGCACACAAGGCTATGGAATCAGTCTTTCATTTTCCCCAATAATTGTTTATACTAAGTATATCACCTACTAATACCAAGCAAATTGCTGCCCAGCAAAAATCTCTTTATAGGGACAATTTCTGCTTTCTTTAAGGTTTTCCCAGCCAGTCAAGACATCACCAATGGGGACTAAGTACTTCTGTTAAGTTTCTGAGGAAAAGGAAGAAAACACTCTTTCCTCTTTAAAAGTGGAGTCTGGACAGTGGAAATAGCAAAGATTATTTCCAGAGTACTCAGTAGCCTTTCATGCCATGACAGTCTTCTATTGCTGTCTGCTTCTGCTCTCCTCTCAGTAGTCTCTTAGCCCAGAAGAAATGACAGTGAAAAGGTAATAGAAATTAAAATCAATTCTCAAAACATCTGAATAGTAAAAATGGCTTTTGAACAGCAATACAGATAGAAAGAATGCTTCTGAGATCTATCTAATTGTGGTAAAGGCTTTTTAATGAGAAATAGTATGTCTCTGTGCTGCTTCATAATTCACTGTGCCATTCTAGATGCCTCTATAGCTTAAGTACAATAAAATTTTAGTAGGATTTTGAACACTCCCTAAGTTAACAGGTAAGTCGATTTAATGCCATAAAAAGAGATGTAACTCTAGAGATTTTAAATAATTTAATCAGGTGTAACCATTTCTTCTAAAGTTCTATGATATTTTCTATCATGCTAAAAAGCACTACAGCGTATCCAAACATGTGGCTACAGGCAGCAGCAACGACTGAATTCATTTCGTGTGCCTGTTGCTGAACAGTAAAGTAATTCTGCACAAGCCAACACAGGCTTTAGAAACTACATAAACCTCCGTACTGATCAAAAACTGCTCAGATTTGGCTTTTGTGAATCTACTGTAGCAAAACCACGTGATTTTGATGGGAAAGGGAATACTTTCTTTTTTATATAAGTTTTTAGACTACTTTTAGGCTAAAATAGTAATTTGTTTATACTCTCACGCCTATGGCTGAAAGTTTGCCATTGATTTGCCATTGATTCACAGGCTGAGAGAGGTGGGGTTCAGCCTGGAGAAAAGGCGGCTCCAGGAGGACCTTACAGCAGCCTTCCAGTACCTAAAGGGGGCCTACAGGAAAGATGAGGAGGGACTCTTTATCAGGGTGTGTTGTGATAGGGCAAGGGTTAACGGTTTTAAACTGGAAGAGGGTAGATTTAGACTAGATATTAGGAAGAAATTCTTTACTGTGAGGGTGGTGAGACACTGGACCAGGTGGCCCAGAGAAGCTGTGGATGCTCCATCCCTGGAAGTGTTCAAAGTCAGGTTGGATGGGGCTTTGAGTCACTTGATCTTGTGAAAGATGTCCCTGCCCATGGCAGGGGGGTTGCAAATAGATGATCTTCAAGGTCTGTTCCAACCCAAACTATTCTATGCTTCTACGCTTCTGTGATTCTAACTAGAGATCACAGATTTTCCACAATCTCTTATGGGTACATAGGGACCATCCTGAATGTCGAGAAAAAAGCATACACATTAATTTGAATTTGGAGGGAAAAAAAACGTGATCAGATTCACCCTGCCCCCTTTTGATGGAACTACCATAAGCTCCTTTAGCAGTTGCCTGCCTTTGGTGGTGGACAATAAACAAATAAGACTCTGAGACTATTTTTCCATTTGCCCTGAAATATGTTTTGCAGTAGGCAAGAGTTATCTATCACCAGTGCTGCTCTAGTCCTTAGGCCATACTCATTGTTCAAGGCTCACTAAATACAGATCAGTTTAGGGTTTTTTTTTCTCAAATGAAATGAGTTTGTGTTTATTTTGTATTCTATTGTGCACCCTCCTACATGCCCACCCACTATTTACCCCATGTGGTAACACAGCGGAAAAACAAGGTTTGCTGTTGTCCTGGGAGTTTATTTTATGTTATTGCTAGTTTGCATTTTATTAACTGGGGCCCAGGGGAGAAATGACATTGCCAATATTTGTGATTTTTTTGTAAGTTTTACAACATTTAGCCCTTGTATTTTGTGAAGAAAAAAAAAAAAAAAACCACCAGAAAAAAAGACCTTGGGAAGCATAAAATCTCAAATACCAGAAGGTTAGTCTAAAAGAATACATATGCATGCTTATACACAAATAGACATATTGCTTTTAAAAATCATGCCACTTTTTAGCTGATCTCATTATTTAAAAGCCTGATTTGTGATTTTGAACACTTGCGGTTGGCAATATGAGGTAGTTTTGCAGAAATTGCCTGTGTTTTATGTCCTTCCAGTGGGGATAAAATAGAGTAGAAGGATACATAATTTGCATAAAATGGGAACATGCAGTAAAGTTAATCTGAATCCTTTTAGAAATCTAATTTTTTTCCTTATTTTCCTTATTATTCATTGTTTGCTTCTGTACTAATAGATTCTTGCCTTTTATTTGCAGCCTAAATGAAGACAGGATATTAAAGTAATCTTCCCAGAAACCCAATCCTTCAAAAAAATTTCACTGGTTGCTTTGAGTTGCTCCAACTTTCCTATTCTTATTCAAGCTTGGAAAACTCCAAAGTCTTCTAGGTTTACTGAGCACTAAAAACTCATTATCTATATTGAATTAAAGTTAACATTGCCTTTGAAAGGTTACTATACATTGAACAGAATGGTGGATAGCCATATTTTACTCATACTGTTACCCATTCAGTTTCACATTTAGAGTTTTCTGCCTTTACCTCAACATGTTACCTTAATTACTTTTGATGAAACAATTTTCCAGCTGCAGTTGTTTTGCTTCTTTAAAGAAAGGGGTTTTGATTGGCATTTGTAAAGGAAGGTAAATTTCAAACAATATTTAAAGAGAGAAAATGTCTGTTATGTAACTAAAAAATCTAAAAATGGAAACAGTTTTTAGTTATTAATATGGAATTTTTAGAGCATGAAACAAATGGATCCTATCATGCATGAATCAGTATGAACTACTGAACATACCTTTTTATTCATTCCTGCATAAATATTCTGTGACTGATTATGATTTCTAGTGAATTAAAGAAAAAAAAATCAAATGGCTATAGAAATAGAAAAGGATACCTGGATCTACTGGTAAGTTTTATGTTTATTGTCATGACATGCCTTGACAGCAATGAGATGGGAGTAAGGGACAATTGATACTGATCTAGTGGTACTGTGGCTTGGTAAAAAAACCTACAAATTTGAAAACACCTAGATAGCACCATTTGTACCTTCTAGAAGACTTTCCTGTGTCTGTTTTGATGCTGTTTACTCATATTCACATTTGTAAGTTTTGTCCTGATCACTGAAGTAATGAGAAAGTAAATCTATCAGGATGAGCCCAATGTACTTAATACCAGCAGCACAGAGCGAAGTGTAACACATCCACTGAGTGTATTTATGAGACACGTCTACACTGTTCTGTCAGCTTTGTCTTGAGAGCCATGATCATCCTTAGAAATAAGCAAAGTGAAAGTGCCCCAAGGTGAAGGGATTCTGTCTGTATCTATGCTGCTTGACCTAGGCACGAGTTGCTTCAGACATGCTGATTATTCCACAAGACTTTCTAGCACCCCTGAGAAATCTCAGGTAGCCCTTGAGTTGTGCTCCACTTGTGATCCTTCAGGCTGTTTGCCATAAGGAATTCTGTCTGCCTCTCACCATTATCTACCAGCTTTTCTGATTATCAGGAAAATGTGGGAAGGAGGCAGAGAACATGAATCCAGACCCCTAGGCTATTAGCCTTCTCCAGTTTCCAAAGAGCTGTCTATACCTGTATCTGGCAGCATACAATAAAACGGCATAACAAGTACCTGCCTCACAGGCTTAGCCTGCCTGAATCCTTGATGGAACATGATGGCCTTTCCCACTGGAGACAGGACAACCAACGTATCCCACAGTCACCCTCCATCACTCCCTACCTGAACATCCTCTTGAAGAAAGCTTTGCAGTTGGCCTTAGAATAGCGGAGCCCATGGGCCCTCAGCAGGGCCTGAAGAGATGGAAAACCCTCATGGAGCTTTTCCGTGGAGGAAAAAAGTGTGAATTTGGAGCAAAGGTACCTGCAAGAGCACCAAGTCAGGAGATAAGCTGCAGGTTGTGGGAAATTGTGCCAGCATGGCAACTCGGAGCTGTACAAGAGGGGGGAATAGGCAAGTGGGTTGGACAACATGGGACAAGGTGACGAGCAGGGTCCATGTGGCACTGTATCTCAACTATAAATGACTGCTCTTCTTTCCCAGCACATCCCTGGTTTTGGATGCAAGCTGCAGGCAGGCCTCTTACCAGTTCAGAAGTGACGCACATGAGCACGCCCCTGCTGGGTTTTGGGAAAGGCTGGGTGCCAGGCCCAGGCTGAGCCCACACACCACAGGCCTGTGGTCACCCACCACCAAGAGACAAAATGGCCGCCGGCCTGGGGAGGGGCGCGGCGCTGCTGAGAGGAGATCTGTCACTGGCTGGTGGCAGACCACGCGTCAGGGGAGGTGTTGCCAGGCGGAACAGCGTCGCTTGGCAACGTGGGGCAGGGGAGGACGAGGGTGAGGAGGGCAAGGAGAGCCCGCTGCCCCTCAAGGCCGAAGGAAAGGGGAATGGAGCCGCCAGAACTGTGCGGGTCTGTCTGCACGGAGGTCCCCTCCTGGCTCTGGCTGTGGTCAGTCACACTCGTAGACTGTCCCCATGGACTCTCAGGCAGTGTGGGTGGAGGCCATCCTGCCCAGCACATAGGGTGACAATACCAGCAGCCAAGTAAATTTCCACTGTAGGCATTTTTATGCGGCACTGTATGCTTCCAGGGGTACTGAGCCATGGAGAAACCCACATGGCTCTGTGGGGAAGGTGGTGGCAGCCTCAGGCAGGGGCCTGGCCAGGGAAAGGGTGAGGACAGTGCTTCCCCACTGCACCTCAGCCACGTGGCTCTGAAAACGCCCCTCAGGACCACCCCGAGACCAAGGGGAGGTGGGCAGCCAGGCAGCTTGGCATCAGCGGGCAGCCTGTGGAGTGATCTTACAAGACAACCACAGAAATCAAGGTATTAAGACTAGTAATCTGGAGGCGTTCATTTTTTGTGAGTATGCACAGACATTGTGCGTACGTAAAGAGAAGACATCTTTCCGTGGTGTGTAAAAAGCAAAGTAGCAAGTATATAGAACAGTACACGAAGTTTCCTTATTCCTTTACCCACTGAAAACTTTACATATGTAACACTGTATGGTGTATATGCTTGCAAAGCATATATTTACATCATTAGTCATTCACAGAATAATGAATTAATTAAAATCAGAGTATTTCTGATTTCAAGATGAAGCAGTCCTGTTTGTGTTTTTTGTTTAAAGGGAAATGCATAGGTCAGACATTATATCTGGGATTAACATTAGTCTCTTAGTTTCACACATAGATTAAAATCTTAAAACTCTGTGGCTAAATCTCACTACCTCAAAAAAAAGGTATAGAAATCTCCTTTATCCGGTCTCATTTGTCCTTCACTGCTTGTGATGAATATCCTACAGTCATCTGCAGAGCATCTCGCACTGCCAAAAAAATTCAGACCTGGAACTTTCTATTGTTATACCTCTGTTAAAAAACATAGAAGTGGAAGCAGAAGAGAAAAAGGTGCTGAGGAGCAGCACAGAGGAGCTTTCGACTGGTAGTTCCATGAAACACTCCTATGAAAAGTTATGCCAGGCTCGAAAATAGTCGTTAACACTTTTCCACCACTACGAGTAAAAGGAAGCACCCGTCATCTATATATTCCTACAGCAAGGAAAGTGTGGCACATGCATAGCTTGACACAGCTCCACACAAAAACTCTTACACTGTCAACCACTCTGGCTGTGACACCACGCCACTGGTTTTTTTTCAAACCTTCTGTAGGGAAAGATAGTTTTCTCTAGTGTAGCATATTAACATGGATACAGTAGCCATCAATTCTTCTGTACAGGCTGAACTCTTGCAAATGAGCAGCTCATGAAAAATAAAACTCTGCCAAACGAAGAAATCTGGCAGCATACTAAATAAAATGTAGTATAGCTTTGCTGCAAATCAAAGAAATGCAATTGCTAATAAAACCGTAAAAGGAACACTCTTCTAGCAGTATGCAGATCAAGCCTAGAGAAGGAAAAAGATAGATAGGAAATGAGTAGAAGAGTTGGTTTCTCTTGGCTTATGATCAGGGTATTTCAAGAAACGTTTTCTTTCCTGAAAGTCAAGAAGAAGAAAAAAGATGGAGACAGTTCAGGCAAGGCTTTTATAGCTCGCTTGCTCTGAAAGCACATGAGACATTAGGCTGTTGCTGTCTTGAAATAGCTAGATGAACCCAACACTTTTTTCCGTTGACCTGGTGGTTATCTCAGCTGGCTACCCTAGAATAAAGTATCTTCTCTCTTCTAGCATTTTGCTGTGAGGTAACCAATTTATTGTTGCCACATCTTTTTTTGGTGAAGACAACATAGCCCAATATTGTATGTGTGAATGGTATGAGTCTTCACATCTGTGTCTAGGTGGATTTAACGCATTAGTAGTAGGTTAAGTAGTAGGTTAGGAAGAATAAGTTGAGTTTTGCTTCCAAAATACGTGCTTAATCGCCTGTTTCTGAAACAAACTTTATTTTATTAACTGATTTAAATAAAATCAAGTTTTTAAAATCTCATTGGGACCTAAGTGTTAAAGACTTTCCAAAATTGAATTACTTTAAGTGTTCATATGTGGAATTAGTTGGAGAACTTCAGGATATATTATGCTACATCTTCTTGTTAGAGGTCTGTTATCCAATAAAAATCAGATATTCTTATCTAGCATGAAAGATGATACTGCCTTATATCATGTTTTCCTTTGGTTTCCATGTATTTATCTTCTCCTTCAAATTCTAATCTGAATTCATTAATACTATCAAGGAAAAAATTACAGATTTATGTATTTCCCTGAATCAGCTTTTTCACCATTCCTAAGTATAAGCATTGCATTTGTCATCCTTTCAATTTATTATCACTAGCTTGGTAATATTTACTAAGGGTTGTTGTTACCACACACATGATTGTATGGGGGTGTGTGTCAGTATCAAGGGATAGACGTTACGTGCTTCTCTCAACTGGAGTTCAGTAACCTCCTGAAGTTCCCAGTTCTGATTTCCCTATCTTTATTCTAACTATTAATCTTGCCTTTAGTCCTGATGGTTAAAGTCATCATCCTAACTTAAAACAAAGCACTCCTTGCATTTCTGGAGCCAAATCTAGATGGTACGCTGTCTTTAACCCCAATTCCTGACCTTGCAGCCCATCTTTCCTTTCCCTGTTCTCATCTGCTTTGTATAAACTGAAGAACTTTTTTTGCCTGAAGATTCTGCCTTTGAGGCAGATAAAGATCCAAACCACCGCAGAAAGCTTTGTAATGAATGCCAACACCTTGAACTACACTCAGGAACTAATTAGCAGTTGATGTAGTAACAAGTCAAGAAGCTGTTAATTCACACTAAAAAAAAGTCAAGTCTACCTGGGTAATTCATTGTCAACACACTCATTTAGACAGGTGTTTACAACTGGCACGCACATATAGTACATGTGTACACACACTGCTGTCATGGACTGTGTATATACACACGCTTAAGTGATACTATCTCACTAAAGTACAACAAAGTGTAATTTCTTGAGTAGAACTTTCCCTGGTTTAAGAAAACAGCACTTACTTTCCTGGGAAAGATGTACAGACGATGGACCTATTAATTGTTAGGATCCAGCAGGGATGACTGCTTGTATGTCCTTGAGGAACACTCTAACTACGGTAGGTCACAAATCCGGTTTACATCTCTCTTTCCAGCAACCAAAAGGAGTCAGTCTTCCCTCATGTCTCTTTGAGAAGAGATCCTCTCCGTGAGCAATGCATGCCAAATGATATGGAGATAATACATAACAGGATTTGCTGCATTAGTATAAAAAATTGAGATTGGTCATGTCTTCTCATGACACTCCCAGTAGGTTATGCAGGTTCACTGTGCTGTAGTGTTTTACTTACAGCAATGTTACTGCTTATAATTTCAGCTAAAGCACAGCAATACTTTTTAATAGGTCCTGTGCGCTGCAGTTGGGCACCCCAAGGTGCCCTGCTCTGCTGCCATGCTCCCTGGTGCTCCATGGACCCTGGGAGTTTCTATGTACTGAACTCTGAATTCCTTTCAGAAAGTAATGCAATTGCGTGGCTTAGAATCAAGACAGATCTTTCCCATGATTCTTTTTACTTCATCAGTCTTAGCACCATTTTCAAAGAGCTGCTAAGTAGCATGGAGAGACCACCGGTGAATGTCACAGTCTCCTTGAACAAATATAAACAAATTGCCACCGGCAAATCTGTAGTCAAATGATGGCCTGTACCTCAGGGCACTTTACAAGATCACTGAAAGCACATCGTTCCTCCTCCTACATATTTTCTTCAAGTAAATGTACTGCATGGTATATTGCTTTCAGACTCAGCCAGCAAAATCTGACTAGTGCTGCAGGTAATCAGTCTCAGATCTTCAGGACGTCAAAAGCCAATTTCCTAGAAATGTGCTGAGTTCCTCTTGGAGTGGTAGCGACAGAAATCTGCATATGAGTTCCCCTTAGCATGAAGAATGGAAACCTTTCAAAAAATATTTTGCTGCTTATCAGTAGCTAGTCTGGTGCTTAGTTTGGTGCAGGCAGACAAATCATCACATTTTTTTAGTGACAACAAACACAGTTCTGAAGAAGATACTATCCTCCTACAGCATAAAACGCGGCACAGAGACAGACGTAGGTCCACACATAGGTAACTATGAATGCATTTGTATAGTTAGGATTATATAATTATGCTGTAACCACTGATGCAACACAGACTTTTTCTTTTTAACTTCCATCCCTTGTAATTCACAGATACATAAAAGGTGATGATCCATGATACTGCAAGGCTTGATTAATCAGTACTAGGTTACTGGTCACATGGTGGTTCTAGAAAGGTTCTCCATAGAGGATCTCTATAAGGTCTTTTTTTTTTTAATTGTATTTGAGAAATGGAATTTCTGATGTGATGGCAGCAACAATAAGGCATTGTTCTTTCCCCTAGTCATCCTGAAGATGCAAATTATCTTTTGCAACCTTGGTTCATGAAGCATTTGCTGGACACTTGCACAGGTAAGAACATCTATATCAGGGTAAACACCCTGTTTCTGACAAGTCTGGGTGCACATATTCTGGTATAAGAACAAGACAAAACTGCAGCACTACTTCCTCTTGCAGCTCAGGAATGTCTTCATGCTAGAAAACTTTCAGTGGAGTCTTATTACATGCATTTGTCCAGTTGCCTTTTGAAATCCTGTAATATTTTAACATCCACAATGTTCTATGCCAAGGAGTTTCACAATTTAAATATACACCGTGTGAAAAAGTATCTCCACTTGATTTGATTTCAATCTGTTATCTGCATAGGAATAAAGAAGGTCTTTACACCCCAAGTGGCAATGGAATAAAAATAGTGTATTTGAAAGATTTAGAAATAGAAGGAAGAAACTGAAGCTAGAAGTGAAAAAGAAGAATTTTTCTGTTGTGATATGAATTTGCTTTTCTTTTAACTACTATGATAGGACCAAAGGAGAAATGTTTTTGCATGGATTGGAGCAATAAATAAGCATCCGCTAAGCATTTCCCCTAGATGTTTTACTTGGCATATTACAGCCCAGCTGGAACTATTCTGCTTGCTGGAGAATGACCAGGTATAGGGTTTACATATGGCACCACGATACGATTTCAGGCACGACCGTTGTACAAACAGGCATAGCATGGTGGGGTGAACACCCTATGCTGGAATCATATAAGGAGCTCCCGGCTCAACTTATTAGATGGATTAGAACATTTTCAGAGCAGTATAGGGCACTCAGGTAAGGAAAGGGCTACCCCAGTATCCAATAAAGTTATGTGGAAAAACCTGGGAGGCTTAGACATCTGTTAGTTGTTCTATGATAAGTGTATTTCCCTTTTCACTTTGCAGCAGGTCAGTCCAGCTCACATCTCAGTAAACCTATTTGCACACTTGTTTTAGTACCTTGCACTAAAATACCGTAAGATTTGCCAACAAATAAGCATTCAAAGTGAAGAGAAAGCTCTTTAACATGAGAGGACTCCAGCTAACTTGCCTCATATATGAAATGTGCAGTGCTTGCTGCAAATACGAAGTGTACAATGGACCTTGCGAGCCAGGACTTAATTATTCTGTTTTGTTCCCATTGAGAATCTGACACACAGATTTTCTGTAAAAACAAGTAGGAAGGTCTATGGCTTTCATCCTTGCTAGACAGTAATTCCCTGTTTCACTCCAAAAATTAAAAAATAAAAAGTAGTATATGTAGAAGAGTTTATTTGTCTATTAGGCTACCTGTATACTGGGTCAATACAATATTCCCTTTGTATGTGTTAGCATCATTTGTTTCCTTTGTTGATACAATGATTTTGTTATTTTTGCTGTCAGTAGCAGGGGTGATAATGGATTTGTTATTCATGGAATTATCTATCTATGACTGGGAAGCAGACCTGACTGTAGCACTCGTATTTCTATAATATATCTGTAATTATGCATTCGGGAAATTTGACAGCAAAATGTCAAAACAAAAGCAGATTTGCTCTGTTGAAGGTACTTGAAGACAAACAGCGTTACATCAGAAGCTTGTATCTGGTTCAGACAGGCTATTTACTGCAACAAAAAAATAGCCTTTCAAATTACTTTCAGCCTTCCATACCTCAGGTTAAAAGGCTACTATGGTGCTCTGCCACTTACTTACAAGTAGAGTAGGGGGCAAAGATGAACAGGAGTCACCAAAACAGTTAAAGGAAATGATCACTTCATAAACCTGATTTCCTGTAGCTTTGAAAAGTGAGGGTTTCCTTCAGTAGCATTTAATAGTTACAGCTGAGTACATCTCCTTCTTCACAGGCATTGCTAACACCCATGTGAGGCATTATTGATTTTCACACAAGAGAATGTCTGCGTGCTTGTTGGAGCTACAGTAGTGCTCACAGGAGGCTGCACCAAGCTCCAAAAAGCAGCAGTGACAAAATCCCTTTTCCTTTGCGAGGGACAATATATTCCTATCCCTTACCCTCCAATACCTACAGTCTGACAGCTTCATACATTGATGTTTATGAATCACCGAACACACAGTGGGAGTTAATTCTATGAAAAAATTAGAAGGTGATACATTTCAGATTATGGTTGAAAGTAGAGTTTAATTGTTTACCTCAGAGGAAGTTAACACCATAAGAGTTTTGAACACCAAAAGAGTTTTGATCACCACAAGACTTTAGGTTTAATGCATTAATTTTTTCAAAAAGATACCATTTCAATACTGTTATTTGCAATGAGTGTAACAAAATTGCAATTAGCACTAACATCAAGCTGAATCTTTTGCTAGAATCTCTTACATAAGTGGTAAGAAAAGACTGACAGGGAAATTAGGGTTTCTTGCTACAGACGCAGGTGTGACTTCTGTACCTGCATTGAAGGTTTCCATCAGACCCATGTGTAAAGAGACATCTGAGCATTCAGTCTGGAAAATCTATGGTGGCTGTCACACAGCACTCCCTCTCTTCACCTTCTTAATTCTTATTTTGCTTTTGACAGTTGGTAAGTCATCTTTTTAATGGCTCACCACAGTTTTAATGCACAACTTCAGACCAAATTGTTTGAAACCATGACTTAATTCATGGAATCTATTAAAAAATGTGTTGACAGCCTTCATTCCAGGAAGAAAATGTTAATTACTTGTATCACAGTAGCACTCAAGATTCAGGCCATATTGCCCTAGATTATAGATATGCATAGTTCTTGTATCTGACTGTTTTTTTCTCAAAATGGAATTGACTGATGTGAAGTATTGCCACACTTATTTTGCACACTACATTGCTAGCTGTTATTATTGTATGGGCGAGGAATGCTGTCACAGGCATGTTAAGTGAACTATCTAAGGTCACAGAGAGGTCTGTGACAGAGCAATCACTTATGGCCGTGTCTCCTGAGCCTTTCTCTGGCACAATAAGAATCACCTTTCCTGAGGACATAGTGTCCACATGATAGTAGATAAAGCATATGATGGAGAAACATGACTTAAAATCTGGCCGTTCCTGCCTGATGTTTTGTATTCTGAAGCTCAATTTTGAGACATCCTTGGCTTTGGGTCTCAGAAAAAAATACTCTGTAAGTCCACCAACCCCAAAATGCTTCTAACTGGGCATTTCAAATCTGGGGCACCCAGATCAGTGGCTGTTTGTGAACATTTGCTCTTGCAACTGTGATTTGACCTATATAAGAGAGTAATTCAGAAAATGTCTGGAGTCTTGTTTTGTTCAACAGATCTGTAACTGATATGGGCTAATGAAATATCATTCACCATAGTTCCTAGCCAGATTCACAACAACTTCTTGGTCCATCTGTTCACTGAAGACACAGCATTTTACATATCTCTTTGTACCCATATTTGTAAAGTCTGTATTTAACTTCCTCCACTATATTTATGGTTCTTTCTCAGTCAGAAATACAGAAACAAGTGAATTCAAGAAATAGAAAAAAATATAGATTGGGTACAATAAGAACATAAATACCCATCTCAAAAAAACCCCAAACCAGCATACTTGAATCTTTACTGAATAATCTTTTTCTATTCAAAAATACATATTTATGTGAATTCACTGCAGAGTTCTTGCTTTTCTACCAATAACGAACCACAAATAGCTAAAGTGAACACCACATGAATAACGAATAGGCTAAATATTAATCATTCAAAATATTCACTAAGTACTTAGAATTTTTAACTACTTTAAAAGAACGACAACTTTGTCTGCTAATGATGTCTTAAGCAAAAAGGAAATGAAATGAATAAGTAAGGATTTTATTTTATTCAACTTCTGCGGTTGGTTATTACCAAGCTTTTACATATACATTTTTCTTACAGGTACTGGTTACGTGTTGGAACAATAATGACATTTTTTAAACATGCTGGTCACTTATTCCCTAGAATTTCTGATTAATAACTTGTGTTTCTGTGCTTATAAGATATAGATAAAGGCAAGGACTCTTTAAGTCAGTTTTTTCCTAACAATACCATTTAGTGTATATATAAATGAAGACATTTAAGAAAATGTCCCAAGTCATAAACATTGAGGTTTTTTATTGGTTGAAAGGATCTGCATGAAAGAGTTAAGTTTGTCTTGAGCACTGGTGCTGTTTTCTTTTATTGTCTTAACTGCCAGGAAATGAAGCTTGATTATAAAAGACTGATGGAAAAAATAAGTTAAAGCAGCCCACGTTTCATTTATGAATTTTTAAATAGAGATATGCACAGGTAACTTTTTTTATACCTGACCAGTCTGTATAGAAAGTGTGTATATATATTTACTCACAATAAAAAAAAATTTGAATCCTCAAAGTTGTAGTGTCCCACTGATTTACTTTTCTTTCTTTTTTGAGTAATAGGCTGTTGGTGAAAAGGGGTTAAATACAGTTTCTAAATGAAAAAGTGTTTTATTGTGTCAAGTGTCAGGAAGTGAGTAGAGGTGCAGAGGAAAGAGAGAGCGAGAGAATAAGATCGTTAGAGCTGATACCATGAAGTGTAACATAAATTCAGAGATGACAGAGCAGGTGAGGTCTTTGAAATGCAGCCATCACAATAACGTCGCCTACAGCTGAGAATCCACAGAAGAAGAAAAAGAAAGAAGGAAAAAAAAAAGGAAAAAAAAAGAAAGAAAAGAAAGAGAGAAAAAAAAAGAAGGGGAAGAGAAAAGAAGAAAAAACATAACCACAATGCAAATGCGATCTAAATACAGAGCAACAGACTTTACTATATGGAACCTACCGAAAAGAAAATTTCAAAAAATCCTTTCTAGTAAGCACTGCGTAAAATAGTAAGGATATCATGCAGACCTTCCATAGGAAGTATGTAGTTTCTCTTTAGCAAGTAACTTTCTTGCAATGCCAGATTCTATCTTATAAAATCAAATTAGAAACATAAATTGCATGAACATTTGGCCCTACACATATTGTTACTTTGACTGTTCCTTTTATCTTGTCAGATACCACAAACTTTGACAAGTTTATTTGTGCTCACTGTGATAAATTCTCTAGTAGTGCACATAAGTGTACATATTTGCCCCAGTAGAAAAATGTTATCTTATACCAGACACACTTTTTTTTTTTCATGTAAAGTTTCTTCATGGCTATCCAAAGAAAAGATCACAGGAAATTTTCCTTCTATTCTTTTCTCCTACTACCACAGTATTTCACCTCATAGGCAACACGTTACTCTTCTTAACCGTCTCAGCTACGTGCATCCCATTGGTTTTGCTGCCTGAGGGCAAAATCCTGCAGTCAGGATTACTCAGACAAAGCTTGCATTGAAATGAATAGGAGTATTACTCACATAAGGCTAAAAGCCCCTTGTCTGGTTATGCAAAGAAGTGATATACAAGGTGGGCCAAGTTTTCAGCTGGTATAAATCAGTGTAGCTCCACTACAACTGAACAGAATTGGCATGCTTCAGCCAAGGAAGTGGTACTACATATGCTGCACTTTCATACTATAAAGGAGGTATTTGTTACATCAGGAAACAGGGTTGATGCTACAGCGGCCTTGTCAATTAAAAAAAAAAAAAAAGAAACTTAAACAAAAAACCTACTCCACAACGTTAGGACTCCTTCGGTCCAAACATCGCATCTAGTTATGATGAGAGAACAAACCATATTTCATCAAAGAGCAAACTTTGCAGGGCTCATACAAGATTCATTCCTGTTTACTTTACATGTCAGATTCCTAGCGATTTCTGTTGCTGTTAATGTACTAGGAGCTGTGTTGCATCTTATGAAATCTATTTAAGTTTCAGAGTTGGGAAGAGGAGGACTACAAACTTTTCGGGCAAAGTATTAGAAAGAAAGGCATGAGAAGTCAGTGTGAAAAATGAGCACTATCTAGAATAACAGACAGTATGTCAGACTGGTAAAGAAAAGAAGCAAGGCACGCTGACAAAATCAAAAAGGAAAAAAAAAGACTTTTCAAATTCAAACATTTACTTGCTGCCAAGTATTCTGAAACTAAAACAGTTTTAAAAATTTGCCAAAATAAGAAGCTACTTGTCACACTTCGGTAATTTATATACCATTTGCTTAGATGAGAAAGTTAACATGGGACGGTGCTCTAATAATTAACATTGAACTTGTCATGTGTAAGCAATTACTTCCCTATCACCTTTTTCTATGCCACAGGCATATGTCTTATGCTTACCTATAATGGAAAACAAGGACAAAGAGCTAAAGAATATTTTTTAAAATACAGATATTTTCTAGAGTGTAGAATTTCTACCCAACTGACTGTTTTCCAAACAGACATGATGAAAACAAGCCTCTTTAATTATTCTGTAAGACCAAATTGAAGCTGACTGCTGCAGAAGATATCGGTGTGAGGCTTCAAGAAGAGCAGTGCAGTAAATTCTAGTTTGCTTTCATTGATGGCTACTACTGACAAAGTATCCGCATTTGGGAAAGGTATTTTGGGAAGGCGTTCTTTTGTCCTGAAATCTATGCACCCTGATGAACCAGTTGGCCATTTAACATGTTTTCAAAGAGCTTTTTTAAAGTAGATATACCAACTGATGATATTTTAGACTTCTCTCTACACACTACTCACCCAATATTTATGATACTGTTCTTTTCACAGCTATTAACAGATAAAATTTATTGCTTTGAGCAGGAGAGGCTGGACTAAATGATCTGTACAAGTCTCTTCCAACCTCAACTATTCTGTAATTCTGTGATCTTTTCAAAGGAATAGCACTGTTCTTTTTAGTACTCTCTGTTTCAGGAAAAAGTTCAGCTCAGTTTTAAATGGTCTAAACTCCACCTTTGCTCTTACATACACTGTTTTTTAATAGTGAGGTGTCTTTGACAGCATGGAGTGAGCTTGTGAGCTTTTTATTTTTATAGTGCTTGCACTACTGCATTTGACTTGGCAGGGGAAAACCCCAGAATAATGGGGGGGATTCTTGGACTTGAAATCCATGCCCTGATTATTTTATTTCCGTTGTTATAAATTGTATTTCTATTGTATTCTACTTCAACCTGTATTCTTACTTGTATCCTGCTATTTTGTAGTCTGTGTGACTTCTACAGTAAACAACACTACTTCTGTGATGTGTTTTCTTCTCCTTGGCCAAGAATAGGTCCAATGAAGTCGCAAGCAACTTCTCAAATTCTGGTAGAACAAATGGGGAAAAAGGTTCCCAGTCTTCCTTAATTACCCAGCTAAATCTGTGTCTTGCATATCACCAGGTTGCATCTTTTCCACTGCTCTTATCTGTGCCAGTTTTTTCTAATATACAGCATTTAGATCTGACGTATGGCAGGAGTGGCCGTTTTGGTTCTGTAGTGGCAAGGGACTACTTAGTGATAATAGAGTGCATTAGATAAGTACACAGAAAAAGCAAAGGCTTGATCCCAGATTAAAAGGATAACAAGACAGTTTAGTTTAAGAAGTTTTATTTCATAGACAGAGTGCTGGCCTTTATGCAGGATATAAAGAATGTCTCACAGCAAGGAGGGACTACCCTACATAACAGATTTGCCCTCAGTACCCAGGTCTCTGAGTACAACTACCTTCTGTGGACTTTGTGTGAAAAGCAGCTCAGCAGGAAGACAATACAGCTCTTGCTGTTTCGTGATTTCTCACCAGAATTGGAGCAACGATTCTTATTTCCTAGTGTCCACTGAGCTCATCACCTACCTGCTCCTCTCTGTGACCTCATTTGTAGCAAATCTCAGCTAAATCAGAGAGCATTCCTATGCAGCCCAGGCAGCATCATGGAGCAGGAACTTATATGGGCAATAACCATTCTTGGCTACCTGCAAGCACGTCTTCCTCTTTACAAAGGAGCTGGATGCTGCGGTGCTGGGTACCACTGACACTGGTGCTTCAGCTTGAATCACACAGATTAAAGCAAGGGATATTCACAAAATTAGTTAAATATTTTCAGTAATTGCAGAAATGGATAAAATAGTGAATGAGAAGGAAATAGATAACAGCCCTCTAGAGTGTTTTATAACTTGACTAAAGGTATCATGGATAGCGGGGACTTTACAGGCTGTCAGCATTAACATTAGCAGTTTTTAACCATGACCTGAGCTCTGACAAGCTGTTTCCACACTGTCAGTCTCTCTGCTTGAGCTGGCAAGTCATATATAGTAAAACTGTCCAGACTTTATCTGTGCAGTTACTTAAAAAGCCTATCTGGTGCACTTGCCTGTCCCACCAGCACGAAGAGAGCCTGGAAAAGTCTGAGTGACCTGTTAATCTGAGCAATCTTATTGGATAGTTAAAAACAAAACATCAACATGCATCACCAGGTTGGCTTGAGAATCCTCACTGCCTTTCTATTTCAGCAGATTTTTTAGAAAATACCTCACTGCTGCTTAGTGCAGGCATCGATTAAAATATTTATTAAAGAATTAAATAAAAGGAATTTTCCCACCTAGCCACTCAAATGTTCATTCAAAAAATTCGTTGAGTAGAAGGTACTAATGGTTTAGGGATACATATACTCTTGATTTTAAATATCATCTGGCCTTTTTGCTATGCCTGTAAATCCAGTAGCAATTCTTAAATCCTAGCCGTGGGCATGTTTGCTGGCCAGAATGGGATGACAGCAACTGTGCATCTGGAACTGCACAGGAAGGAGACCGGAGTGTGTAGGATCACAAGTGAGTTGCAGCATGGCAATCTTGCCAGGTCCCCAATCTGGACAGCAGACTAGACAACAGGGAACTCAGTTGCTCCTCAGTCTGGATACAACAAATAATGCTTAAATACTTTTACAAATCCTGAACTCACTCTATTGTGCCAGGTTATATTTGAGTAAATTCCTTCCTTGCTTCTTTAACCAAAAGAGGTACTGCATTTCCTAAAAGATCCTAGATTTTCATTAAGAATAAAATTATATTTAGAATTTCTAGCAGCACAAACCTCTGTCTGAACAGTATTAACGAAGTTTATAATTTCATATGGAAAAGCTGGAAGGGTCAGACTTAGAGGTGAAGATTCTTGATTATAACTAAACCAAAATGCCTGCTTAAGATGATATCAAAATAATCAACACTAAGTATTTATTTCCTTCTCAATAGCTGGACCTTAGAGGGCTCAAGCTAGAAACCTGACATTTTCCTTCTAGGTATGTATGATACCATCATTCTCAAGCAGAGTTCTTACTATTGTGTATACAAACCTTTTCCTATGCATAAAAGCACCCATCCCTTTATCCAGCCACTCCTTAACCCCTCGGCATGTAGCCCCTCTCTCCACTTGAAGAACTGATGCATTAAGCCACCTGCAAAGTCATTACCCACTCTGACAGGCTAGTGGTAAAGAAGTACCACAATGCACTGAGACAAGGACGGTTTACTTGCCTTCCCCATTTAAAGAAATAAATCCGATATAGATTATTAAGTAGACAGACTGCGCATACCTGTAGAGCACTGAAAGCAATCCTGAAGCCCTTGGATCTATAGGCAATAATAATGAGATGCTTACTTTCTTGAAGTCTGCGGACTAAATAAATGTGTGAGTGTAAACCTGATGCTGAGAACCACACATATGAATTTCTACAGGATGATTACTACATACATACATCGAACAATAGAGAAAAAACTTTGGAGCACAAAATTTTAAAAGCAGAAATAATAACTCATGTACTAAAGTTACGATGTTCTTTTGGTTTTCTTGCTTTCTAGGAGACTTTCTAAATAGAAAAACTTCTGCTCTCTCGTGCAGTGCCTTTACATTAAGTCTCCACCAAAACAAAACAAAACAAAACAAAAACTCCAATGAGAAATCAGAAGCAGATGCTTATAGAAGGGAAAAGTTAGGCAAATATATGTTGGGGGGGCATCTGTAAAATTCTATTGTCTACAATATTGGTTTAGCACTGCTGGAGACTTTCATCTGCCCAAACACCTTTATCAGGGGGAAACATCAGATAATCCTCAGTGTTGGTAAAATTTTGAATATTAGGTCAGCTGCACAGCAAGTTCCTTCCTCTGTGATATTGGTGTGGGAATCTGAGGTCATGGGTTCTGTGGTAGTACATACTTTCATGGGTTTTGCAGGGGCAAAAGATATTTTCCTTTTATACCTCCCCAATACAAGTCCTGTTCCATCTCACAATGGAAGAGTTGGAAGCTTTCTTTTCTTTGAGCCTTGATGAAACAAAATAATCTTGGAAGTGATGTTTTCTAAGCTCTAAGGTTCTTTTGCTACAATCCCGAATCAGTCCAAAGCAATCTAAAATGAAAGCCAAATAAGTTGCTAGTGACATTTCAGTTGCAGATATAAAAAGATAGAATCTGATCCTCCACCTATAAAAACCTGAACGGTCCGCATTGAATTTAATTGAAGTAATGGATTAAATGCAATTTTTTAAATTAAAACAGGTTTCTCTCATTCTCGTTTCAATAATGTTATTTAATTGTGAATCTGAAAGGGATTTCTTTTCTCTCATATGTAGTGGATTCATGGCATTTTTTGGTAAGTTGTTTGTTTTGTTTTGTCCAAATGGTTGATGAGGACCGTCAGATCCTAAGATCTTCTAATGGACCTCCTATGCTGAGACACAAGATGTCAGCTGTTCTCATGTCTGAATTTCCTGTGTAAAACAGGTAAACTCTGATTATTATATTTGGACAGCATTGTCTGAAATGTAATGCTTTGAAAGTCATTTTGAATGTGTAAAAGTAAAGTATAGAATTGCCAAATTATAAACCACTAATTATTATCTAATAGTTAAATGGCAAAACAATATCACTGGATCTAAAAGCACTAGCCCAAAATATTGGATCTTGATTTTCAGTTCCTAAATCTAAACAGAATTTAAAAGTTAGAAACTATCTTTATCTATCTGTGGACTGGAAGGCTAAATCAAATCATCCATGAAACAAAACCTCCTGAAATACAATTCCATCTGCAA
Organism: Pluvialis apricaria; assembly: GCA_017639485.1. Lineage (NCBI taxonomy): Eukaryota > Metazoa > Chordata > Aves > Charadriiformes > Charadriidae > Pluvialis > Pluvialis apricaria. Next base: position 41,660,317 of record CM030008.1, on the reverse strand, counting down.
ACTTCAGGGTTCCCTCTGAATGTGAAAATCTAACGTTGAACTCTGTATGTATGTACAGTGGATGCAACAAAAGAAATGACAAATGAACCATTTGAAGGAACCACGCAGAAACTGGCTGGAGCAGATATTCAGACTACTCTTGAGGTATGCGTGCTGTTACCTCTGAAAGGTAAGGTACTAATTATCGTAAATGTCTGTGTCCTCAGCCACCCAAACAGCAGAGCAAGCAATTGATAAATCAACTAATCCCATGTGTCTTCACATGGAGAATTATTGGCAAGGGAATGTAATACATGTAAGATTTGTTTTTGTTTTTTATTTTTTGTATAGTTTATATGTAAATCTAGTCAGATTCAAGAAGCAATTTTTTATTAGTTTTACTCTGCTTTTAATTAATTTTTTCCTAGGATTACTTTTGTATGTGTAACTTTTTACTGTGCACCCTTAAGGAAAAGAAATACAGTGACCTTGAGAGGAAAGCACTTGAGGTTTTTAGATCCTAAGGTTCCTTCTCGGTGTCATTCCAGAGTTAGTACAAAGGTCCCTTTTCAGAGACGGTTGTTCAGCCACCAGAGTGCTGTGAGACAGTGAAGCCAAAAGATCACAGAAAAAAACAACAGCTGATACTGGAACTGGTCACAGCAAACTTCACGCAGGGGAGGTCATTGTTCTGAGGAGTGTCAACTGGCAAACACTTTGAAATCTGCATTTGCTGCTTTGCAAGAAATTTCTTCACAAAATGTTCTTTGCCAGAGGTTAAGGAAAGGGGACGAACAAAATTTGTATTACAGGCCAACTTCGTCAACTTGTGAACAGAATGGCAGCAACAGGCCAGCAAACTTCTGTACCCTGCATACTGCTTTCCAAGTGAAGGACAGTAATTAGCTGAAAAATGCAAGGTTGCTGAGCTTTTCTTTAACATTTCTGAATTTATTTATAGTGAAGAAGTGTGTGTTCTAAATCTCAGTAGTGGCTTATATTAATGAGGGTTCCTCTAATCTTTTCCATGCTGGAAATAAGGTGTTAATAGTTCTAAAATGAAATAGTACCTAAAACACAACTCAGTCATTTTCCTCATAGTTCAAAGTTATTTGCATAAGATATATCACCCTTTGCAAATATTTACTTTGCTATAGCCAAAGACACTGCAAATTATATGTGATGGGTTTGAACTCCCGTCTTTCACACTTGTCTTTGAGTTTGTGTCTTTCACTCTTGCTGGGTTTCAGAAAGATGAAGAGAGAAAAATAATTTCTTTCTCGAATAAGATCCAACGTGGACTTCAAAGTGAAAGACCTGAATTCTACCTATAAAATTTGATTACAGCCTGATTAAAAAGATGGGGGGAAAAAAGGAGCTGTATTCATGGGCTCATTACAGGCACAAAAAGGGGATGCTCGTACAGACCATAGAGAATTTAAAAGATTTATTTATGATGTATTACTGTAATTTTTAATTTAGACATGCAAATTTTTTAATTTGCACTGACTGCTTTGCCTTAATGGTTTTGATTAATACTTGGAGGTAGTGTTTGTGAAAGAGATTTATACTGTGATTCATCTGCAAAATAATCAAATCATTACCAGCTAATGACAAAGCTGTGAAAAATGATATAGATATTGTGTAACTCCCAGCTATTGCAGTGCACGTGAAGGTACCCAGTACTTCCAGCAAATGTGGACTAGTGTTAATAACTGCTCAGAAGTTTGCTCTAGGTCCCTTCTAATTTGGTAACAAAAACCATTGATCTTAATAAAGCTGTCTGATAAAAGTAGCAGTGATTAACATCCCTGAACCCTACATTCTAGTGAACATGCCAAGGTTGGAGACACCCCTTCTCTTGACCCAGAAAGGAAAACCCCATAGAAATTTCTACCTATCTCTGCGTCTAACTTCAGTACTCACAAACCATAAAGTCTTGTGATGGACAGGAGAGTCCTCGACAACAACAGGAGTAGATAATGTCTGTGGCTTTCATTATTAAAAAAAAATAATATTGCCTGTAGCTTTCCAAGCATTTTGCAATTATATCTTTCTTGTTCCTACCATGGAATTCTCCCTTCATTTTCTTTTCTGCGGAATATTTTACTGTAAGACTAATGAAAGAATCACTGGGCTGCTAATATACAATATTTTTTGCAGCACAAGTGCATATTCACAGATGTACATGCATAAACACTCATGCACACAAAGTCCAGAGTTTTAGAACTGTCTTTGGCTGGAGGCAATTTCAAAGCAACCCCATACAATTAGCCAGGAAGATATTCTTTTGCTTGACTTCAAGCTACTTTTTATGGATTTATAGCAGATTTTCCTTTTTTTTTAAAAAAAAAAGATTTTCCAAAAGAGTAGATGAATCAGAACTTTCTGCTGAAAAACAGGAAAAAAAAAAAAACAGGAAGAGAAACTAGTTGCTTACCAACTTGTGAATTTACACCTCTAGACCAATCTAGATCAACAGATGTAAACTAGAGTAGATCTATTAAAAACAGTAAAGCTATATGGCTTTAAACCAGCCACAAATATGGTCCCATTGGCTCCGTGGATCTAAGGATGTAGTTTCACCTCAACACTTCAATTCAATTCAACTGCATGTTACTGCCTCTCTCCTTCCACTTTCCAAAGCATACCTTACTGATATTTCACTTGTATTCAGTGCTGATTCAGTTCAGTTCACTGATCTGACAGAAAAATAACGCATTAAAAAAAAAATTACAGTTAGTTTACTGATGTGACTCACTCTTCAGCTGCGCAATTGCTATGGTTGAGGCAAGGGAAGTCAGGAGCATGTGGGTGGGGAGGGCAGCAGACTGCCCTTTGGGCAGCAACCTTGTTGTTAAATCAGGTCAAGCAATAAAGTCCTCTTTATTACTCCATGGCGTATGGTGGGATCTCAAGCCAAATGCAAGTCCCACAGAACGCATCCACATTCTCTAAGCTCTCATTTTCTAAGATGAGCCACTGTCAGAGCTCTTCATGATCGTAAATCTATCCTCTGATTTTTCTTGCTGCGTGATTCATGCTTTCTATCTGCCTTTCCACAACAGCCTCTAAAACTTCAACAGCCGGCTTATGGATTAACAGTAACATCTTCTTTTCTGCCAAACTCTCCTATAAAAATGCTTGGTTGTCTGATACAGTGATTCAGCTATTATCACTTGAATATCAAAACCTAGCCAACTCCCTGCCTTGGAGGAATGCCAGTCTGTGGTGTATACACTCAGCTTTTGGATCCCATGAGTTTGTACAACCTATATACCCTTTTCTGAGCACAAGCTTCAAGTGTCTGAGTTCACATATCAGCTTAGAGAACTGATGGGTGAGCAAACTCAAGCCTGACCTACTGCCAGTCAAATAAATTCTTCCTTAATGGGCAGGGTTCAAACCAAAGCCAGTCCTACACCAGAGCTGACTTTTCCCATCTGGAGAAGCAGTCTAGAGGGTGAGCCAAATTCTAACTATGAGTAGCCAGGAAAGTTGAGCTTAAATGTAACCTTAAATCTAAATTAACGTGATGGAATAGAAGTGTCTACTGAGTCCCTGAACTCCTTCTATTGAACTAGACCTATGCCACACTCAAAAGGGCTTCTCTCTAAAGCATGCTCTCAACTGGGAGCAGCAGTTCTCGCCACTTTACCATTGAGCTTAAAACTCCACAGCTCTTCTTTCCTCAATGCCCTTTGCAGTCCCCCAGCTGTTTATTCATTCTGCCTCAGCTTTTGCATTACTGCAGTTGCTCCTACTCTGTCACTGTTCTGGGTAAGAAGAATTCTGCAGAAACAGAGACTTGGGGGTAAAGTGGGGTAAATGAAAGCAGGAGGCAACCTGAGATTTAAAAAACATCTACACAAACATGTCAAGGAAAAATATGCCTGTTCCACATAAACTCGCAGTGACACAATGTGAGTTACCTTAGGAACTGCCTAGATGGTGCTGTGTGGTGGCTCGCTGGCTGTGTGCTGCTGTATCTGCTCAGCTCTTGTTCCTGAGATGTCTTGGAGTGGAAAACTGTGAGTAAAATTGTGTCACCCCTCATTCTGCGTTACTTATCTGTGCTACCAAACAATTAATAAGGTCTAATTTTAAGTATTCATCGCATTGTTAATTAATACTTTCACTGAGGTCAATGTAATGTCCTGCACTTACTAAAAAAGCATTCATTTTCTCTCCTGAAAAAAGGGCTAGCCTAAAATTACTGATCTGTGACTTCATGAAACGCACTGGTTTCAATACCTAGAAGTGATTCAGTCCAGAGCACTGCATGCACTGATTTTTTAGCCCAGCCGACCTGCAATAAAAAAGAATATTGAGATGCAAATTCATATAGAGCTGGGGCTATATCTGCAAAGAGATTTGACAAATGCTAAATGTTGCAAATATTCCAATACCTAACTTGTAGACACTGTGTTACAAAGTTATGCAGCCTGGCTTGTCTTGCTTGCATAGAGAGAATTTGGCACCTATGAACAGGATTTACAGAAGCCAACAAGCTAAGCACAGAGCTGCTGAAACAAATGCTGACAGAAAGAAGGATTTGGGCTGCACCCTTCAAACCCGAGCTAATTCTCTCTGGTTGGGTTTCCTGACCCTTCTGGAAATAAAGATCTAAGCAAAGTGCATTTACACACTTACTCATGGCATAAAATTTAGGCACAATTATAAATTCAGTAGCTTGAAGTTAGGTGCCTACTAAATTCAGGTTGGCAAGCACCTGAGCTTTAAGTTTTAAGAATCTCAGTCTATGTCACTTTTGAAGTTATTCTCAATGATATCCATAAGAAAGCTCCTGCAGTCTGCCCTAATTTAAAACCCAGAGAATAGAGTGGAGTCCTTTAAATCCAACCACTACTTTATTATTCAAGAAAAAATAGTGCTTAAAATATATAACATAATATACACATTTTAATAATTAATTATGTGAATTACAGTTTCTTTAGCCAAACATTTTACAGCATTTGGTTATGTAACCATTTCTTGGGAGATTTTTCTACTGGTAAATACTTCATATATCAGGAAATCTTAAAATGAATTCAATTTTCATCTTTACTACAGTAGTCTCTATCATGTATCCACCATTAAAAATAAAGAGAAGAGAATTCATCCCAATGATATATTGCTAGGGTGTAGCCTCGGGCTAAGACACTTGTAAAGTTTTGAAGAGGGTAGAGAATTATTGATCTAAGGTGGTCAAGTTTAGTGAATCTTATTTGTTTTTCTGAAAAAGAAAAACTTTTTCCTCCAAACACAGCTGCTTTCATTAGCCTCTTCTTTGCATAGCAATTTGACTTGTCATTACTGATTTCTCCTTTAAAAGATCTCCTTTAAAAGATTTATGGTTTACTCCCTTATCTCTAGTCATGCCCACAGTTGGACACGCACACATGTATACGTAAAATGCAGTGCTTTTACCCTTGATATAGATTAATTTGACATATTAAATGGGGTTTCACGGTTTTAAAAATATTTTATCTGCATCCAGTGTGCTTTATATGTTAAAAAAAAAAAAACAAACAACCCAACAATTAAGAAATACAGCCTTCTGATTTTAGGAGTAAAATATTCAAATTGTGCAAGACTTGAAGACAGTTATACTGGAACAGCTAGGAGGTAGCTACAGAAGCCAGTAAGAGTTGCAAGTATCCAATGGGCTTCATTAAGCAAGGCACTTGCAAGACATGAATACAGCATTTATGTGGCAGGGTGATAGCGGCAAGGGACCAGAAATGAATTGTATCTTCTTTAACATAATCATATAGGTATGAACAATTCATTCCATACCGTTGCAACTGGATGGAGCTTCAGTCTGTCTAAAATCTCCCTATTTGTTAACATTATGTCATTTTACAATTTGAATAAGAGATTTCAAACATTTCTGCTAAATATGACCAGGCAGATCATAATGAGTTTATACCATTGATACGCAAAATCCACTGGTTTCAGTCTACATGTGGATGAGTGAATCTGTGTGGCAGATTTGTTTCTCATAGTTCACTAATCTCCTTTTGAGTCTGTGAGAAGCCAAAATTCAGTTTGAAACTTAGACTTTTCTCGGATCCATTGTAAAACCACTAATTTACAAATGATTCACTCTGAGAATGACCAGTTCTGAGTCGTGAAAGTCTAACTGTCTTCGGGTAAAAATTATGTTGGAAATCTGAGACAGAAAAAAAATACCATGAAAAATTTGCATATATCTTTAGTGGTTTTTCCAACATGTGTGAAACCCCAATCAGTTTAGTTTTGGTTTTCACTACCAAAAGAAAAAAAAAAAAAAAAGAGATAGAGACATCGTACAATTTCACTTTAAAACTGAAGGAAAAGTTTTATAATAAATTAACAAACACTTTCTAAAGCCTCTTTTTCTTTTTTTTTTTCTTTCCAGAAGTACATGTCCTATATTATTGTAGCTGTTTTGAATCTGTCTAGAGGAGCTGCATATTGTTGATATGCTGATATGAAAGTTCTGAAGAAAATTTCAACACAGCAGGTCACTACTGCTACCAGCACAACTGCAGCATCACAGTGCTAAGGCGTTTACAGGCCCACAAAACCTGAAGCACCAGCATTTTGTAGAAATCCAGTACTTGTCAGACACAACCACACAGCCAAGGCTTCATTTGGAAGGTTTCACATAACCTCTATGCCACATGTCACCAGGCTCCATAAGCCACCAAAACTTCGTTGCATGCTCCAACAAACTTGTAACTAAACACTAGTTTACAGAAGTGGGAAGTCCTGCAAGAGGAGGACAGGAGAAGCTCTCTCCAACAGCAAATTGCTGAGATTGCAAATAAATCATATCTAAACTTCAGAGAAAGGCAAAAGATAGGCTACGTATTCCTGCCAACCTGACTGTGCTGGGGCTGGGGAAGGAAAGGGGACAAGTTCTGCCTAGGAAGTTGTTTCCTTGTCACTTTGAGAAAGCAGTAGAAACTCTGAAATATAGTATGCCTGCAATATGAGGAGGATGCACACAAACTGCAGTCCAGTCTTATGTCAGTCTCCTTCAGTTACACCACCACACTGGATATCCAAAACCTTGTATTGCAGTTTCCTGTTCCAGAGATTCACCTTCTTAAGCACACAAACTCTTCCATAAGTTACCATATTCAAGTAATTTTGGTTCTTCACATTGCTATTGTGTGGAAAAAAATTACTCCAAGAGTCGTGAGAACCCTTCTGCTAATATCCACTCTATATTTACTCATAATAATTTTGGAACCATTGCTCTTATGCCACTCTTACCTTTTCAGTTAAATAGCTGTTCTTTTTCCTTAACACTTACTCCTGAATATATTTTGAAGAATCATCCTATCCCCTCTCAACCTTTGTTTGTCTAGGTTTAACAAACCATCTCATTTAATCTCTCTTCATGAGATAAATTCTCCATTCCTATAAGCATACTAGCAGTCTTTCTCTGCTTCCGTTTTAAGGTCATCTTTTATGAACACGAGTGACCAGAACTTTATATAAATTAAAAGGCACCTTGACAATGCTTTAAACAATGAGTTGACAAGAAAATGCCTTAGATGATAGTGCATCTTACAATTATAATGGACTTTACAGTTATAATAGACTTTCAAAGTGGCCCTGCATGGCAACTGATAGTCATCATCCAGGAAAACTAGGATGTCTATATTTCTTTTCCATTATCTTCAACTGATAAATAAACATTATATTCAAGTGAAAAAATCTAGTTATTGGTCCTTAAATCTCTGGATTTGCAGTTTGTGCTATTAAATTTCACCTCATCTCATCAGTTGCATCAAGAAAATCATCTGGTTCTCCTTGCCTGGTGATCCAATCTTTTCTTAAGGTGATGCTTCCCCATTTTACATTACCTGTACATCCCACAAATACACATGAACTTTTTACTCCTATATCTCCTGTATCACTAATCAATATGTTAAATGGGATCATTCCTGAGACCAACCATGAAAAACATTTGTGACAGTCTCTCCTCTTGGCAGTTCTTTATTCTTCTCACAGTTCTCCTGCAAAAATAATTACTATCTTCAAGAATAAACTTCAATCCATTGTCATTGTCTAAGAAATCTATTACCTAATTAAAAAAGATACTGGGTTTATCTAAGATGATCTACCTTTGTGAAACCAATGTTGTAATTAACTTGTATTCAATTTCTCCTCATGTTCTTTCCTTTAAAATCTGTTCTAAGACTGTATACTGCTGAAATCCTGTTTAGAAGTCTGTAATTGCCTGGATCACCCTTTTGCTTCATTTTTTAGGTACAGGTACTGTATTGGGTGTTCTCAATCTTTGCATAGGAGCTGTAAATACTCATATTAAAAAATTATTGGTACTAGGCTTGTAGATGCTGTCAGTATAAAGACTGGATATTGTCCCAATAATCTGATTCTGAAGTATAGAAACGTAATTTTTGTGGTTGTTTGGATATAATTTCTGTTGCTCTACCCTCATTTTCTTTAGCTACCTTTTGTTGTTGTTGATTGAAATTTTTCAAAGCAATCATGCAGATCTGGAAACTCTTCAACTTCAGAAGGCTTTTGGAAGGTATCATTGAGTTTGTCATATTTAATAGAGTAGTGAAAAAAAACTTCATGTCACTAAACTTCACCCTGCTCTTGCAGAAAGAGATTGGGAAACTTGAAAACCTTAGAACCATTGCTTAAGAAGGCAAGAAAACATTTAACCTCCAGAACTGGGTCTATTGTAATAGAGAATTACAAACATGAAAAAAATTCAAATGATGGAACACCTCCTGATCTTCATGGCCTTAGAGGAGCCATCAAATGACAAGTTTCTAGGCAGGCCCACAGCTTGAACCTGTGGCTGAATTTGGAAAGAAAAAACAGTTGTGGTGCATAGGCATGGAGAAGAGAAGTGATCTATCATTATCCTTTTTAGTCACCACTTTTACTGAAAGGTGATGAAAAATATTCAATACTTGATCCAGTCCTTGGTTAGCAAGGAAGAAAGACGATCCATCTTCCTTGACACCCCACCATCAGTGTATAGAAGAAACAGTTCCTCACAGTTTTTATTTATACGTTAACAAACTTCAGCCATTTATTTTCTGCTGTAATTCAGAAGCACTTGAGAACAACTTAAGTTGATTTCTATAGAGGCTGGTATTTTGAAGATGAACAAACATCTTAAAGAGTAAGGAGTTTACAAATGGTAAACTCTTTGTTCATCCTAAGAATTCTGTACTCTTCTCTCCAGTTTTTCCACTTATCTTTAACAACATCATTGCCCCTTTGCATTAAAATAATTCCATGTCTGATAATGATCCTCAGTATTCAAATTCTCAAGCCCTGAATCCAACTCCTCAATCTATTAACTAACCTTCCTATGTATCTCAAACTCACCTTTATAAAACCCCAAGCTTTGATTACGGCCTTTATTATTCTAGAAGTTACACACCTCACAACCACTGACAAATCTACCTTTTGAATTCCTCTATAACAGGGGAAAATACGATCACCGTTTTACAGGAAGAAGATAAGGTAAAGTTAGCGGTTTGCCTACAGGATCCATGGCTGAAGCAAGAACCAAACCCCATTCCTAAAAGTGTCATATGTGTGATAATTCTCATTCAAATTTGATGTGAACATGGGATAAAGGTATGCACTGGGCACAACAGTAGTCACCGGTGTACAAAATATAAACCTTAACCTACTAAGTTTCTTTTAATTGTACCCCACCCATTAGTTCAAGGTACATTTTTCTTCTTGATTCCCTGTGCCTCTTTAACAAATATCATTTTTACCTGCTTACGCAATCTGGAGCAACTTGAGACTTCAGGGTGTATGCTAAACGCTTCAAAAAACACGTATGTTCAAATCAGAATGTGATATAAATGAAAGCATGCTGATACAGTTGCTGATGTATTTTGTTTCTGTCTCTATTTCTTGCATAATACCAGTGCTTGGGCTCCCCTCGGTTCTTTGGAAGGTATAGTCCCTTGGGGCCATGGAGATAACAACAGCAAACCCAAACCACCTGGAGACAGCATCTAGTTGATGATTAACCCAATGGTGAATCAGAATGTTTGAAACAGAAACAAGAAAACAGCAGGAAATAACTTGCACTGTATGGCTGGGAAACTGGAGTGAAATCCCAGCCCCATCAAAGTTAATGCTTAATGCAGAAATTCATTCTTGATATTTATGATCTTTCCTGAATAGCTCTAATGTCATTTATTTCACTTATGACAAAGTTTGAGATGAGAAAGTGATATGGGACAGTGTATCAGTTAACATAATAGTCATGCACATACCTGTTTGCTTCTGCGTACTTGTGTTTGTTGGAAATTTATAAAGATTCTTTTTTGCGATAATAGGAATAAGAAACCTGTAGAAACTTACCTCTTCTTCCTTTAATGCTGACTCGAGGTTTTTTTTTTTCTTGGAATAGCTACACAAACTGAACAACCAAGGTGGGAGAACAATAAAATTACTCATTGTGGCTTTATTTATTGCAAAAGCACCAAACAAGAAACCACTGTCAATCAAATCTTAATATCTGTTGCTAGGAGAATAAATTAGGAGAAGCTTACAGCAGTCAGACTCCGAGGATGTTCCCCTGGTGTGGACACCGAGAGCATGCTCAGTGGAATCCACCTGGCTTCATCAGAGCTGGCAATCTTCCATATCGCCATCAGGGAGTCATTTGGATCCAGGTTTCTGCTATTTGAGCTGAGGAGGGGGCGGAGATGGGGTGGAAGGTCAGAGTCTGAGTGGGCTCACGAATCATGGCTAAATATTCTTGGTGGGTGCCAACTTTTAAGAGCCCTGAAGAGCCTCCATGGACAACACCCATGGAGCTGGAGTCTCCACTGAGCGGGGCCCCAGATAATTTTTGGTTTGTGTGTTTGCAATATTTTCTTATCTGTGTTTGATCTTATTCACGCTAGCAAAGTTATGTATTTAAAGGAGACCTGAGACTTGGGGGGGAAGGAGGGGGCGTGTCTTTGGATTTTTTTGGAAGAAACAAATACATAACAACCCTAGGAAGAAGTCTATATGGGGGAGGAGAGCAAGAGGAAGTAACATGGGAACTTCTGGTATTCTCTATTGTTATCTTGATGATATGGGCTTTGTCAAGCCTGAAGTTAAGAATCCATCAGGCTCCCTCTGAGCACAGCCTTAAATTGAAGCACAGTTGTGCTTCACTGTAAAGTCACTGGGACTACTCATGATGATCCACATAAATTAGGCATGTGTCTAAATGTGATGCGGGACTATGAAAATTCCATTTAGAAAATACCAGGAGGTTTTGGAGGACGTTAATAAGTGAAATCTTTGCCTTTTTTTTTAATTTTTTTTAATGAAGTCACTGTGCTACTTTTGTAACGTTATAAAGCTTTCTTGATTGGACGTCTCTGGCAAAACTCTGGGGGGAAAAAAAATCCTTCAAGGCAGCAGCATACTAGGTAATGTCAAATTAAAACTAAACAAACAAAGACCTTCAGTACAAAAAAAAAAAAAAAAAAAACCATAGCAAACCAAACCACATTTCTCCCCATTTCAAGGGAAAATTTCTTTCTTTTTTTTTCACTGAAACTATTAAATAAATATGCTTGTATTTTACAAGTGTGCTTGCTGCAAAAAGTGCAATCTATTTGTACAGCAGAGAGAATGAAGGACTTACTGCTTAAAGGCACAAAAAGGGTGTGTAATAGGATTCTGGCATCTTCCCAGACAGCTTGCAGACAAATTCAGAGACGAACAGAGAAGTATCCTTTTTGAAGTATATTTGGCCAAGGTCTCATTCACAAACAGATAAAACCAACACATTTCTGCATGATAAGGGTCAACAGAATAGCGTATTAGTTTGAGAAGAGAACCCATCTGCAATTTTCTTATATAAAAATATACGAGGACACAACAGGAAAGCTGTCAGCATGACAGTTGGAGGATTCTGCCAAGGAGCCAGATGCTAGTGTCAGAAGAACATGTTCCACAGCTTGGCATCTGGGTTCTCTCATTGCCCTCCAAGAAGGAAGAAAAGGAGGAGTGATAAGATATGCCTAAATGAATAAAACTACAAGCAATTCCACCATCACCCCCAACATGCTCAAATCACTACTTCTTTTAGAAAATCCTCAGCTACATGTTCTCCTACATCTTTTAAATTAAAATGGAAGGTGATAAATTTAACCCACTTATGTTTTAGTATGTTTAAAAAGCATTCACAGTTCTGAATACATAAGTCTCACATGATTTTAACTGCTCGTGCGTGTAGCTGTGAAATTTATTTTATTATTTTGTGTTGGTTTTCCACAATTTTGCTACAGAATAGATTTCAAGCTCAATTTTTAGCCCATGTCATTCTTGGGAAGTGGAGGATATAATACTGCATTTATAGTTGAGAGCTAAGAATAATTACAACTTTGTTCTTTCTGTGAATAGTTACTAACTGAGAAAAGCTCAGAAATATCTAGGGCAAAATGCTAAGGGTCAGTTTAAGACCCAACAAGTTCATGAAGCACCATAGGGAATCACCTCGTAAAGGGATGTGTGTAGGAAAGAAAACACAGTTCTTAAGATAGCTTTGAGAAAGCCACAGTTGCCATACAGCCCCCTTAACGATTCTGGTCATGGAGTAGCAAGGCTAAGGCTGTGTTCATAGTCCCAGGTCCTTTAGTCACATCCCCTTGCTATGGGCAATTAAGTGAGCCATAGCTTTGTAGCCATGTTCCTTTCCTGAGTCTATCACCATGATGCCTGAAAGTGCCAGCCTTGACTCGATTCTCAGGTGCTGCTGGATCTCTGCCTTTCTTCTGCTGATCAACTCTGATTAAGGAGGATGGAGTGGTCCCCTCCAGGAAGCTGGTTGGATCCCATGTGTAAAGCTTTAAAAATGAAGAACAAACTCCTGATGTTTTTGAGATCTCTGTGAAAAGAGACCAGAAGACAGGGTTCGTGCACTTTCACCTGTCTTGCAAAATAAACTGGCCACTCTGAGCTGACAGAAGATTTTTAAGGTGAGACATTTCAGAATTGCAAGTGGCATTTTGCCCCACACCTTACTCTGGATAGGTGTGTTGTAGCCACCACTTGCACTGCTCTTCTAGAGGGCATGGGACTGGTTTCCACCTAGGACTATTCATAATTTAGATAAAGCAGCAGATTATTGATCCCTCTCCGCACTTATTTAAAAGCACTTTAAGTCACCTCCAGTACCAGTCCATCCCCAGAACATTGAGGCAGAGGGAATGAGGCAGAAATACTGTCATTTACAAGAAGTTTAATTCCCTCTCCATGCAATAATGCCTGGCATATCTGCTGGTATTTCTTTTCAAAAGCAATGACCGAGCCCTTTCAGGTACCATTCTTCTTACCTCTCTTTCAACACAGCACCTACAGAAATGATGAGTGGAAATGCTTTTTCAAGTAACAGAGGGGAATTCAGGAAACAGTATTGCAAGCTCCATCCCAAGTTGTCTTGTTGTTAACAGACTGCCAGAGGAGTCTGTTATAATTCACTGTCGGGACAGAAGGAGAAGAAAAGCAAACTATCACTGCTTCTATATTACCTACTCTTTGGATGCATGATAAAATATGCACTTAGGATAAAAACTTATGGTGCTTGACCCCCCAATTAAGAAAGTGCTATCCATACAAACATAGTCAAAGAATTATTTAAAATCGAAGCCTATATCTGAGAAGCAAATATCTGTATTTGTTTTGCTTAAGTGACTTCAGGAATGCATTTGCTCCACTCAGAAATCAAAAGGTGATTTTAGTCACTGTCTATACTTTCAAATCCATTCGAGATCTGAAAATCAAACTGTTCTTGCTGCCTCTTCTATCAGCGCCGGCAATAAAGCGTCTGCTGTTAAAACCGCTCTGACAATGGGATGTGGGACACGCGGTAAAAGAGATTTCAGCTCAGTCTTCTACGGCTGCCACTGCCTCAGCAGAGCTCACAACACAGTAGGAAAACTTACTTTCAATCAAGTCAGAGGATACGGTGCAAAGGCACATATGGGAAACAGACAAGGAAAAGGTCCGTTTCTGCAATAACACTTTCCTATTTTAATTTAATTTTCTGGTCCAAACTTGGGATACATTAGGTTCTTAGTCTTACTGATGGGACATAGAGCTGAGTTTAACTCATTTCCAGAGACATTATGTTTCCTAATCTCCTAAGTGACTCTGAAGGAAAAAAACCTGAAAATTCAGATCAGCCAGAGCTGACCCCAAAATTAACCTTTTCCTGCTGAAAGCAGAAATAAATTTGATCCAAAAAGGAGGAAAATCTTGGTTACTCGTTGCTTCCATTGTCATGTTTGATAGAATGGGATATATTCAAAAGATGTTACCAAGTCCATTTTTTATTTTAATCTCCTTTTTCATTTTATGAAGTGGAAAATTATCTGACCTTGTCAAGCCAAGGCTGTTTAACTCTAGTTTAGTTTACCACGAGGACAGGAAAAATGTTGATCCTGACACGTCTTGGAAAGACATCAATAAGAAGAAATCTAGATCCATCAACTTTTATTATTACATGATGGCTAGGACAACATAGTGAAAGAAAACTTTTTCACTCAGAATATGCAGTAGAAAGATCTGGTGCAAATGACAAAACAGCAAGAGGCTAGAAATGTATACGAAGTGGTGTTCCTCTGATCAAAGTTTGAGGGCATTTGTCATCAAAATACTGAGATCCTTATTGGATTGATCTGACACGGAGAACTCTGCATGACCCTAAACATTAACGGATCCTCAAACAAAAGCAGACCAAAGCAGGAATGGGATGGCCTAGGGGAAGTTAATAACCAGGTACCGTTTTGTTTTCAACAAAGTATTAGGCCTATGTTTCTTGATTCCCTGCTATATCATTCCAAAGCTTCTTCCCAAAATTCCCAGAAAAAAAATCTTACCTGTAGCCTGAGCAGAACTCTGAGGGACTGTGCAAGCGTCATGGTGGTGCTGGTGGACATGAAACGCTGCTCTGGGGAGCCAGGGTAGCTGGACTGTGGAGCCCAGGTTACACTCAAGGGCACAGGCAAGAGGTCTGATTCCAGGCTAAAGTGCTAGAGTCGCAGACTAGCAATCTGCTCTCCACAGTCCAGACCAGTGAGAAAAGAGGTCCTGAGATATCGAGCAGTGCCCATAAAAGGCTACGGTACCCCTAAGCTGGGATACTTTGCGCTCTGAGGTCTGATCCAGGAATGAAAGCATTCTGAACCAACCTAAAATGATGTTTTTCTCAAGACCTGTTGTGCTAAAACAAAAATCAAGAGGACTGAAAATCTCATAAGACTTCCAAACCATCCAGTAGTGCCAAAGAGTTCTGCTGACATACAATGAAGTTCACAGCAGCAGACCACCCTGGCTTTTCCGGTGCTTCACTCAAATTTCAAAATCTTTCCAAGGCCTGTCCATGACACCCGTGATTTATTTGTTTCTATCTGCAGCAGTGCTGTATATTTTATGTGATAAGTTATGGGGAAATCCATTCAAAAAGGAAAGTTTTAAATTCCAGTGCAGAGTTTCTTTGTTAGTTTCAAACTGCCAAGAAATGAGCAACGAGAAAAAGGGAGTAGGAGTGCTGTGCCTGCTTCGTGCTTTTTATGCCACTTTGATTCACGAGAGGCAAACTTCAGTGTATGTTTAAAGTCTTTAAAGATTTATATCATTAACGAAACAAGGATTTTTACAATCAGTGAACATTTGTTTAGTTTCCCCCTCGCCTCCTCCCTCCCTACCCGACCCCCCAACCAGCACACACAATTTTAGGAGAATATTTTGTTGGCTATAATTAAACTATGTGTGTTAATTAGGATTAGATTTTAAATGCACTGCTTGGGAAGTAGAAAAAATACAGGATCTGAATGAGCCCAAATTGAGATGACACTTGAATTTTCACAGATGTTTCCATAATCCTAATTTCAAATTGATTGTACTTCCTGAACAGTGAGAAGCCATTTTCAGTTATTTATTCAGATATGAACTACTTTTTCAGTGGGTAGAAAATATCCAGTCCCATAGTTAACTCCTTAAAATAAACGGATATCAAAGAAGATTCTGACTAGCAATAAGAAGGCAGTTCCACAAAACTGAAGAGTATCCGTATCAGAAGAAAGACATCTCTAAGGGTGTGCAGAATCTCTGGTCCATAAAGATTATTGCTGTTGCTGTTGGAGGACACAGTAGGTTGATCCATGGCACCATTACGTGCCACCATATATTTACACTCCTGCGCTTGCAGTGGAGATCTGTAGAATCTATCATACAAAGCCAATGCAACCTGGCTCTGCACCAGAAAAACCTAAATTATTCATCATGAAACCAAGTAGAGCCTGAGGGCTACTTTGACTTAATGGCAGCTGGCAATGGCCCCAAGGGACTAAAATAGCAGCCATTAACCCATGTGCCCAGTTGGTATTTTTTCCTTCTCTTTTATCAAAATCTCTAAACCAGTGTCAGGGAGGGTTGGCATCTCACCCTCTACAGACACGATCTCCTCTTGGCTGGCAGCTGCTAGAGTCTACTGGAGGAATGGCATGGCACAAGAATGGCATGCTACACGACCAAATTCAGCACAATAACTTCATTCACAATGGTACTATTGGCTTGGTAACATTGGACCCAGATTTACAAACTGGCTGCAGAAAGGGGCTTATCACTATCATTAATGTATGTCCTTCTGGTCTGACCAAGCCTTAGAATTCTTGCTGAAGGAATTCATGTAATTTAGAGCCCAATCCAACCTGATTTGGGAATAGTCCTAAATGATGTAACTCATAGTTTGTTCCTGGCCACATCTGTGGTACAGAATGTTCCAAAAACATCAGAAAGGATATGTCTGAGCAAGTTATTCATTTTCTTTCTAAAAATTTCTAAAAGAATTAATAACTTTTAGCAGTGAGTGGGGCCGGGCTTGTGCAGGCAGTTTTCATACAAGCTTCCCCACACTGCTGTGCCAGTGATCTGTAACATAAAACTAAGTAACTGAAAATTAATCTCTCTTTTCACAAAAAAAATTTATCTATTCCTTTTTTCCTGTTGTAATCTTTATTCCTATTTTATTCTCCCACTTCATCACCCATTATACAGCAATGCTTGATCTAATGCGAATAACTGGGGTGAATTCCACCAATTTGTGAATATGGAACACGATAACAAAATAGCATGACTCTGACTCTGGCACAACTACTTATTCTTATGTGTGGTGGTTTTATGTTTCTTTATTATATGATGAGCATTTTCTTACAAATTTAAGTCATGCCATTCTGCTTTTACACTCAGGGTACACAAACACAGACCAGGGAAGCTCTGAGTAATGACAAAAGCCAAAGATGGGGCATTGGAACCACATACTACAAATAACATGCTGCGCAAAAATACCAACTATTTTCAAGAAGAAAGGACAGAAGGAAAGTCCTGTGTGGATCAGCTGGCCCTTGAGGCAACTGTTTACTTCTGGAGCAAAATCAAGGAGACCTAATATGAGTCATAGATCCATACTGCCTTTGGGTTTGCATTTGCAGAGCCAAGCAGCTTGAGTCAGTTGCATGCATATCGCCTTCAAGGCAAACCAGCCCTAAATCTGTACCTGAATTGCCTGGGAAACTTCTGCCTCTCTCCTGACTCAAATCAGACTGAGAGGCAAAAGTAGATGCTGGGAACAGGCAACGAATTCGACATCAAGTATGAGTCTGAACGCCAGGTTAATGTAAAGCCAAAGTGCAGCACCTGTTGCAGGGCTGCAAAACAGGACCTTGTAAAATAGGCATATACTTAGTAATAGCGAGTAGCTGCAATAAAAATAACGTGGATATATTTTTCGTCACTCTCATAGCTTCTTCTTATCATTAAGAACACAGGCAGCTTTTTCTAGTTTGCCTGGGAGCAATGATTCAACCTAGAATAATGAAGACAAGAAACTCTTTAGCAAATGCCATCATCCTCTGTTCACCATCATCAGCAAAAATGACACCTTTGACTCCCATACAATTGATTAAAGTTTAAGTCCATAAAAGCTGCCCTCACATCACATTTAGTGTTACTTATTTCACTAAATGTCAGATTAACTGGTAATTAGTTCAATAGAATTACTTAATATTATTACTTCATATAAAATGCTCCATAACTTTTCTGCACATGAACGCATGTGATTTACACCAAAATCATTACATGTCAATACTTTGGTGCATCAGTATAAAATCAAGATGCCATACAGTGTATTCAGCTAAAACGCAATCCCTTTCGTTGATTCCTCCTCTTCTGTTTTTCTGCGTATGCACTTCAATATTTCTGAGAATTTGAGGCTAACTGTATCTGTGGTCTGAACGCTGCCTAAAATAGACATCTTCAGACGCAGTTCTAGCAATGCAAGCAGTAATAACAACAAAATAGGTTTCAGTGCTCCTATAATTGTAAACAGAAAGGCTCTATCCTGCCTTACGCAGCCAACCTGTACTGACTGCAGTGGGAGTTACATGAAACCGAGGTCAGAATTTGGTCTACAGTTAAGGAAGCAGTGCCAGCAAACTGTTTCCACTGAAAAGTCAAAACAAGTTTATCAACTAAACAAAGTGGATTTCCTGAAAACGACAACAGGTATAGGTGTAATTTCAAGAGCAACTTGAGGGTTTCATCAGGCCTCTCTTTTTTCTCTCTCTGTCTTTTGAGAAACAACTCGTTTTATCAGAAACTGCATGTGTGTGCTTGTATGTGTGAACATACAGTCACTACAAAAGTGAAGTGGTAACCAACCTGAGGTTTTTCTCTTTGGCTTCCTGGCTGTGTAAGCCTTTTTTTCTTTTATTACTGTAATTATGAAATTATGGGAGGGAGCGGTATGTTGACCATTATACGCAGGACTGTTACCACAAAACTTTATCAGTAGTTTTTCACGTACATGAGCGTAAATAACTATAAATGCTCAGCACACATATGCACACACAGATTATAGTGCTGTAGTGTACCTGTATGCCTGTGTATGCACACACACACACGCACACAGACGCACACACAGAGCGGTATGCACACATACTTACAAATATATTGTGCTTTTGCTGTGGTAACTGCAAATAGCTTGATGTAGTTGTACAGCTGTTTGTGTTAGGCTGTATTCAATGATACTGAATAAACACATGGCCAAAGCGAAATAATTAAAAATTTTTACACACACGGGTCTGTTGGTGGCTTTATTCAGAAAATGCAGTCCGCTGTTTGATAGGTAAAGGCTGTAAATACTCTAAAAATACAAATTTTATAAACCATTTTTAAATCTTTTAGTGAAAGATGGTCTATATTGTGAAGCACTGGTATTGCTTCTAACCTCTTCATTTACTGAGCCACCTCTGAGGTTAAAAATACTCAACCCATCCCTTAAATGACAAGTTCATATCTGTTATTGCTTAACAACACAGTAAAATGCATACTTACATTGCAGATTAACCTAACAGATTGATACCTCAAAGCAAGGTTTTTGGTTGGTCTGTCATGTCTATATCTGCCTGACAAACAGTTCCAGGAAGGTTGTATGTATTTAACAGACCTTACTGAGAAGTTGTTCTTGGTGCCATAAATTTCTTCTTTTAGAAAAAGTAGATTTTTTTTTTGCTAAAATTAACAAATCAGGAAGTTGCTGACTTTCTGGAAACTTCAGTTGATAAGAATAAATCTACGAAAAGAAAAACAGTAGTTTAGTTTGAAAAAAAATGTCCACTTTCACAGAAAAAGGAGTTTTGGCAGATACCGCACTTTTCATGTGAAGGTAAAGTCACAGTCTAACACCTGACCTAAATACCTTGCTTACATATTAAACAAGTGTCTTGGAGGAACAAGTCTCATGATACTTTGCATAGTTTCACGGAGAGTGACAAAATGGAAGAATCCAAATTTGAATCCTTATCATTGCCTTCTTGGAGCACCAGCAAAACTGCTCTTCAGCACCCAGCTCTGCTCCCGCTCCTGTTCCCTGGTCCAACCTCTGCCCCCCAGCCCTTCCTTCCCCGTCCGCCTGTCCTGCCCAGCAAAGCCAAACAGCGTCTGCTCCCTAAGGTTGCTCGATACACAAAGATACCCGAGTGAATTTTATCCCTAGGACTACATGGCAGAACCTTTGGCAGAACACGGCAGAACATTGTCAAATGTGCCAAATAAGGCTTCAGTTTGGTTTTATCAAGGAAAACCAGGGAATGCTGAAACTTTGCCTTTTCTCTAAAGCCAGATGACGCATGAGCATTGTTGGGTGTGTGTTAGTGTTTGTCATGCGGCATCCTCTCTTGTTCACAGAGTCCTCTCCATTCGTTGGTCACAACGTTGTGGGGTGATTGTTAAGTTCGCAGCATGCACTTTTAATTGCCTGGCTTCGGTCAGCTGAAGTCAGATTCTTAAAGTTAATCATGGTTTCCTGGAAAAATGTAGCATTAATTTTAAATGCAAATTATTGAAATGTACAACTAGTAATTCATATTTTCTAATTAATAAATATTCTGTGCATGATGCATTAGTAACGCCATTAAATATTTATCTATAGATGGAGATACTGTGAATTATAATAAACTGTAAAAGGATTCTGTTAGCTTTTTTTAAAGATAAATAAAATTGAAACTGTGATCAATATAATGAATACATGATGTTAAAATTCCTCTTTCCTCACAAAACCGTATCTGTTGATGTGTTTTATGAACAAATCTCATAAAAATGTTAGCAATATTTAAAAACAAAATATGTTAAATAAAAATAAAATCTACTATGGAAAGTAAATTTAAATATTTAATGATATAATTAAGTCTTATTAATGTAATGTTCTTTATTTTTTCAGATTAAAAATTCACAAGAATTGTCATCCTCTTTCATCTTAATCAGATGGTATGTTTGTCATAATTATTTGTTATGTATTTTCATTAACATTTGATGAATATTAACTTTGCGAAATAGAACAATCTTGTTCCTGAACAAATCGGCTGGAGGAATGTAAGGCCAAGCACCCCGTGCCTTTGCTGCCATGCCGCTGAGGTGGCAGAGACAGGGGGATTCTCACCAGCTTTGAGGACTTTTGCATCCGGTCCATTGCCAGGTGCTCCTTCACGCATGAAGGTGAGTACGGTAAGTTTGGGTCCTCACGTCTGACTTGCGTTTCTGGTCATCTGGGTCAGACTCTCAGCTATAGCAAACTGATGTTGCTTCAAAATTACCCCAGTTCAGAGAGGGTGAAACTCCATGAAGTCTCTCCTCGGTCATCCTCTCCTCTTGCTGCCTCTCCCCGTGTGCCTCTTCAGAGTCCATCTCACCATCTAGCCTGCAGGTACAGCTCCAACAAGCGCAGGACAGGTTCAGCAGAAGCTACGTGGGACCTCCAAAAAGGCTTCAGGACTAACTTTCCCCGCTTTCCAAGTCTGCTGAGCATTACTCGCCCAGAAAATGATTGCGTACAGACAGCGTCCAGGCCCTGAGCTGCGTACACTGCCCCTGCAGGGGTGGGGATGACCAGAGATGGTAAAGACAGTGGAAAATGAGATCCTGTCTCCTGAGGGCCCTATTTACTTTCTGGGTCTTTTATCTTGCACCACTCACGCCATTGGGACCACATGTCCAGTAACACACCACTCACCATGGGAAGGGTTTTGATCAAATGGTGGCCTTTGCATTATTTCAACATGTTAATTTTAACATGGTGCTGAGACATTTACACATATGCACACAAGCTTGTTACTTACCTTAGCAAAGCCACTGTTGTATCATCCTGTGACTGTTAACAGGCATCTCTAAGACAGCATAAAAATACTTTGAGTTGAACAAAGAGAAAGCTAAAATATTATCAGAGACTGGGAACACAGACAGCCAGTCCTACATCCCACCAATATTGTTTACACAAAACCGTGGCATCAGATCATTTTTAAAGACTTGATTTTGTCTCCTTTTTAATTATGAAGGATAAAATAAAATTGAGTGACTGAAAGGAATAAATAGATAATGAAGTATCAGGAATTTTTTATATAGAAGCTCCTTATTAAAATGACTGTTTCCTTCAACTGCTTAATTTAATTTCTCTAAAGCAGGTTTTTACTTGTTCTGCTCATACTAATGTACAGGTATCAGATGTGTTAATATGACACCTCATGGGTCACACCCTGAGCTTGAAGAACCACTTTAACCTCTTCATTGCCCTGTGGACATAGCTTGCGTCTCCTCCCATGGGGCTGCTCACCCTGACCTACGGAGGTGTGACTTGCTGTAAAAGGATGCATTAGCAATCAGGAGGCACCACAGGATTCCTCTGCCCTCTTTTCCCTCTGCACCACTCCATGGGATACTTCTCCACAGCTCTGACCGCTGTCAAAAACAAGGGAGGTGATCATGGTTATCTTTGTCAGGCCAAAACTAAAGCATGACCTCGTTAACCTGTTGCCATTGCTTTGTGCAGTGTCCATTTAAGCTAATGGAGATTAGGCATTGCACAGCTTTTTAAAGATGGAGAAAATGCTCGTTTCCCCTTCAACAAATCTCTCTCTGACAGACACAAACACTATGCAAATATTCACAATATTTTCAAGAACTCACCAAGCACTGAAATGATCTGTATCCTAGTGAAAGAGCCAATTATCCGAGGACTTGTTTTACAGTATGATTAGGGCTGGAAACAAGTTTTATCTGAAGACTTGAAAAAAAAAAACAGAGGCAGAGGCAACAGGGAGTCAGAGACAGGGGCGTGACTGGGGTCACAGATGGGACAGATTTTAGAAAGCACGGGCAAGGGGGTGAGCAGCAGTGAGGAAGAAGTGGGGGACCAGGACAGGGCACATAATGTTGGCAAAGCAGCAGACTATGAAAGGATCAGAGGGAGGGGAGATAGAGTGGGAGGAGGGTTGCTCACATAAACTTGTTATGTTATCCACACATGCCCACAGCGCAGCAGACTCACAGGATGAAGGGAAGCAGTGACTTACAGGTAAACTTCAGGAGAAAAAAGTAATACTCTTGTTATCTTAATAGCCACTTTACGGTAAAAATATCTTCACTGGCCTCCTTCCAGTTATGATGTTTGGGTACTACACAGACATTTGTGAGCAGAAACAATAAACTGCCTGACTTTGTTTCCCTTTACATTCATTTGAAGGCATCTATCCACTGTGTACTGTTTAGAGCAAGCAGGTAAGTGTCGAGGGACTAGAGTTCAACTCGAAGTTTAAGCCGTTGGCCCACTACATGATATGGAACAAGAAAACCAGGGAGGTGGCAAACTCCCCTCACTCCCCCAGCATTACCTTGTTGTGCCTCGGTGCCTCTTGCTTCCTCTGATGGGAACAGCAAGCATTTGGTGGGATGCTCTCAGACAGAGGAGAAAAAGATGCTTAAACTTTGGAAGGATAATTGTCTTTCTGTTTATTATATGTAGGTGCAATGGCTTCACAGGCATGTTTGAGCATTTTTTGCAATTAGGTTCAGAAACAGTCTTTTGACTCATCAGACCTCTGAAGATAGAAGCTGGTAATTTCATGTGGACAGAGCATGCACCTGCCAGGGGTGGGATCACAGATCTCTCTCTCTGTAGTTGTTGAATTTCAGCAGTAATTGCCTTTTCCATTCCACCTTCCCTTTGAAAACTTGCAGGTTTTATTAACATAAAAAAGCCTTAGGAAATTTTGTGGGCTGTATTTTATGGAGAATTCTGACACAAGATAAGGATCTCTTCCAGCAGTTAACACCTTCTCAGAGTCTGTTGAGACACATGAACAAAAAAGGCAATCCTCACAATGGCTCAATCCCTTTTAATCACTTTAACCCAAAACCAAAACAGTAAAACAGATCTATAGGTAACTAAATGCTTGGGATCCTGTGGACTTTAGTTAAGGAATCCTTGTGTTTTTATCAAAACCTTACTCTCAGGAAAACGTGTCAAACCTCCAACATATTGCTTTAAGCCTTCAGTGGAATTGAGTGGAAGGGACTTTTTTATTTTCCAACTCCAATCACACCCTCAAGATGAGTTTCAAAACCAGAAGGAGCCACAAAGACGGTGGAAGAATGAGCTGGGGAGCACACTCACACTGAGTATCAATTCCTTGGCTTTCCTGTTCAGAAGACATAAGGCGTAGAGGGAGAGAGGAGGACAGAGTCCACTTCTTCCGTGACGTAGACTTGGTCTTATACCTGTGTCGTTGATTCATCCTTCCTGCTCTGAACCAAACATAGCCCGGAACCCTAAGCCAGCCCTTATTTACAGTAAGCCTGTTGCTGCCCCTGAAGCTTCACCATGAAATTTTCTTTACAAGGGAGGGGAATTAGGAAAAGACCTCTCTATTTCTTCTTCCTCCTAGCACAGAGATTGTGTAAAGAGCAGCTACACTTCCCTTCAGCTTTTGTCCTTAAAAGAAAATTTAAAAATACGGCAGAAAGTAGGCTGGCTATTCCTACGGGCTGTCTAGCAAAGCTGGCCAGCAGCAGAAGAGAAATATACAGCACTGTCTATTTTCCCAGTGAAAGTGAGGACTCGGGGGAAATGTCTCCTGGAGGTTTTTGTAGTATTGCAGCCCCAATGTACCTCCAACAACGCAACAAGATATAATCTAATCTACAGTTAACGATCAGTGAGGTAATTAGAGAAAAAGACAGACTAAAAGAGAGGAACACAAGTATATTCCCAGGCTTTAGATGTCATCTTTGGTGGGTATTATTCTCCCTTTGACACCTCTTAGATCACCCATTGACATTAAAAGGAGCCATGCCCATCCACTAGTTACTAACAGAGTCCATTATATGATTATATTTCAGAGATAAATGTTATTGATTAAAGGTACAGAAGAAACAATAATCGCATTTTAGCTGAGTCATTTTGCTAGCACTTCATCTGTAATTTTATTATCACCTCACCAAAAGGCAACAAAGATGCTTGAGTTAATGAAAAGCTTAAGGTGTGTCAAGCAAATTAATAAGAAAGAGAATTCAGAGGAGAACAATGCCTTTATTGAGGCGTAAAATGCCAGAGTCACAAAATTACTTAATTGCTACAGCCAGCTCAGTTTCTAGTGCCAGTAGCAGTGAAGGAGTTAATACTTGGGTGCTAATCAGACAGAGAATTTCTTTGTGACATGAAGTGCTTGTAGATAAGCAGTAATATGCCTTGTTTTACAGGTTTTCTGTAGCTGGGGCAGGGTCCCTTGTTGCACAGCATATATTGAGAAAGATGGATACACAGAACAGGGGTAATAGCTTTCCATGTCACAGCAATATAAAACAGACGGGTTTTATAAACTGGAAACATGTTTTTAATAGTAGTTCTATACAAGAAATATCTCTGTGAAAACAATAATATAGATGGGAATTTTTTTTTCCTTTTCCTAACCAGAGGTAAAAAGGAAAGCCAAGCAACCCACATAAATCTATTGTCAAGCCTCACGGGAAACCCCATAGGTGAATTATGAGTCATAATAAGAATTATTTGTTGTACTACTGTATGCAATCAATCAGCAATTCAGACATAGAAGACTTTTACCCTCTGTCTCTATCAGATAAACCCCATAACCCTTTCAGAGGACTTTAAACCAGATGTAAATTGATGTGAAGCATGAGCAACTCCTAATACAGCCACATTCAGAGCGACGCTTCTCCTCCTTCAGGGGTTCTCAACCTTCTTCCACTCGGAATATCAAAGCTACCAAAATAGAAAATAAAAAAATACAAGGTTTATCTTCCCATGCTCCCAGCTGCACAGCCTGATAGTTCCTGGACAGGTGGAAAATCCTGGCAGAGGAGTGTAGAAGAAGCTGGGGGCTTATGAGAGATGTGATGTCCTAGAGAATAGTGAATGGCAAGGTTTTTCAATGAAGTGCTGCTGAGGAGACAAGATACTGGTAATGTGTGTGTGTATTCACCTCTCCTGAAGCCACACAGGCTTTCAAATGAAATATGAAGTGGAGGAAATATTCTGCAGAGCGAATAGTGGAGTAAGAGTGGAAATGCAGACAACATAAGGAAACATAATTCTTAATTTTCCCTCTATCCCTTGCTTGTCCCAGAGTCTCCCAGATGTTGAACAGTCTGATCATTCGGATATTATAGACATTTTTATGCAATGCTTCAGAATGCCAAAGTTGAGACTCTGTATCTCCTCTTCAAGGAGAGCATATTAGACGAGTATCTCTGCTCCTACATATCAATTTATACTTTTTCTACAGAAACCCCACAACAATTTTTGTCGTGGTCTTCTACAGCAGATGGGAAGACCTAGAAAACACTGAAAAAGCAAGTGATTACATGAACAACAAAATCCATTAAGTCTGGCTCTTTACGGGTTTGAGTTTTGAGATTATCTAAACAAAAAGTGTGCTCTGTCCTAAACAGAGGGACTACTAAGACCGCTATCCGGGCTCTGATTCATAGCCCTGAGATCTCTGCATTTTGGGTAAATGTGTGTGAAATTTGTCAAAGGACTCTGCACCACAGATGCAATGTCCTCCACATATCCCCCAGGGAAGCACCTCCGACCACAGCAGCAATCTCACAAAGAACCTTCCCCAGTTCATCCCCAAGGGCAATTTCATAGCCCACAAATTCCACAACCGTCTGATCACATTTGCATTTTTCCAGCTTGGCAAACAGGTTATTATGGTGGAGGCATTTGAGGACAAGTTGAACATGCCAACTGTTGTTTCTGGGTTCCCAAAATAAATGTGGGTGTCATCCAGACATGCTGCTACATCCTAGTCTAACATCTTCCTCTGAATGTTGTAAATAAAATGCTGGAATGTTGCTAGAGCATTAGAAAGGCAAGGAATAGGACAGGATTTACCTGTACCAGCTGCAAAAAGAGATCTGCTCTCAGCACCCTGTCAGATGAGTTTATGCTCCCTGAAAAGGCATGTTTGTTCAAGAGCTTTAAATAGTTTATTAATGAGATGCAGAGGCTACTAGCTCTCAACTGTGGTTAGAGCAGGGCTTAGTCACCTACACAAAGCTGCATGAGGCCAGAGCTTTATTTGACAAAGTCATGGCCATCCACTTAAGGCATCAAAAGGTGGGAATTCCTTGGCAATCCTTTAACTGATGTAGTGCCACACATCCCCAGCTTCTGGGTCAGACAGAAAATATCTTCTAGGACCAAAGGAATCACTGCTTCAGACCAGAGGTTAACAGGTGGAGTATGGCATCTGCACTTTTCTATCAAAGGTATCACAAACACTCTTTAATATTTCACAGGCAGCAAGTCTGTCATCAGCTTGTCGCTCCAGTGTGGGGCACCAGTGATCACAGAAAACTCAGTTTGTTGTGGCCTCTTATGAGGGAGTCCAAGTCTCTCAAATATGATGGTCAAACTAAATCCAACAGCAATATTCTGAACTAAATCAGATTCTGTGGAAAGACCAGTGGATGAACCCAAAATTGCTGGGCATGATGGGGCAATACACAGAATGTATCAATTCAAACTGAAGTGATTTACTATGGCTTTGAATGGTGAATCACGAAATACAGGCCTTAACATTAATAGGCATGAGCAGAATGAAGAGCCGTCAGTTGATTCTATTGCGCGCTTGAACTGAAGACAGGATAGCATAGTTTAGACAAGTGAAATCCAGAATTCAATCTAGATTCATTAAGGTCCTGGATACTTTGAGGTTTGCCATCAACCAAGTCTAGGTGTCTGGGCAGAGCAAGGTTTGCGAAATGAAGAATCATCAGCAAAGGGTACTTTGACTGGAAATCAACCTTTTCTCTCATAGCAGAATTAGTTGCCACCAGTCAATCACAGATACTGTGCAACAGGACCTACAAGGGTTTACTGTTTACCCAGTGGGTGGCACTCCATTAATCTGAATCATGGCAGTTGGGTGAGTTAGGGAGTCAATGTACTGGTCAAAAATTACAGTAATCCTCTTTCAGACAACTGACTGCGACTGTCAGTGAAATTACACCAGCTTGCATCACATGTGCAGAATGAGACAAACTTTAACTGAAGAAAGAAGATTTATTCAAACGACAAAACAAAACAACAAAAAAAAGATAGAGTATGCTGAAGATGAGCAAATTCACAATCATTCACGTACCTCATACCCGTCACCTGCCTTCCCGTTCCTAGATGTCCTGATCTCAGACCATGGCCCGTAATCTGAAAAAGCTACAAAGAACCCCATTTCTTTCAGAACTCCCAGCACTTCAAGACTAGCAAAAATGAAGATACAAAGTTGTAGTGACAACCTGAGATAAGCCAGTAGACAAGTCAGCACAAAAAAGAACAGTGAGATGAGGTTACTGTTCCCACAGATGGACCTTCTCTTGATTATAGACAACAGGATCTTCCCCCAAGTCTGCAAATATTGAACCCCAGGCAAAAATTTCCCTTCAGCTGTTTCCCTCACCACCTCCTCCTTAATTACCTCTGTAAATACAGGTCCAGGTAAAGGCCATTTGAGGCACTGGCATCCACTTACAAAACAGAGGCTACCACTAGCTTCCCAGGACAGCGCGCAAGCCCTGCTGGAAAAGAAGGTCAAAGGTATGGTGCCCACTGGTCCCGCATCCTCACTGGTGCCCACTGGATCCCTCAAAGGTACAGCATCCTTTTTTGACTCACCACACTTTCCTGTCCTCTGCCTCTGAGCCATAGAAACAAGCCATGCCCCTTCTCTCCGTGTCACCTCTCCATGTCACCGCTCAGGAAAGGCACACTTTGCTGGGTAGTGCTGCAGGCTCCACTACCCACCAGAAGAGCCTGCTCCACAGTGCCAATTTGGGCCAGGGCCTACCCCCGTCCAGGTCTACTTTCTAACCAGCTTGGTGGCTCTGCTTTGGCTGGCATTTTACCCTTTTCTCTCTTACACCCTTGGCAATGTCGTATTTGGGGCCCAAAGTGAGAAACTGGTCTGAAGGAAAAGGCCTGTTCTTGCACGCGGAGCTGCCCCTGCATGTGAATGCTCGCGCCAAACTGCCAGCGTGGGGCTACGAGACTGGCATTTCTTACAGCTAACCCATCGCTTCAGCAATACCTAAATTAGTACACCACGGAGGCAAATGTACACTCAGCCCTGACCCAAGCAGTGGTTCCGACTCCCAGCTAACACAACCCCATGTTTCTAATAAAAACTGCCAAGAAGAGGACAAAGCTGAAGCTCATTCCCTGTGAATTTTATCATGCAGTAGCAGCCAAAAAGCGTATGAAGATGGCATTCCTGTTACCAGCCTTAGCTGAATTCAGGGAGGTAAACCAGGGGTGAAATGTTTCATTATGCCACCAAAAGCCCAATCTATTCTGCAGCAATATATTTTTATTAATAAGTTTAAATTCAGATCCCCCCTTTTTGAGGGCACTCCTACTGGGCTGTCCTGTGGTGCTGAATTATTCTGTAAACATGTTTTTAAATAGTCTGTTCCCTCTCCATTACCACCTCTTCCTTACTCTTGGGACTAAAGGATCTTTTCTCTGACATTTTAAAGCATTAAAACAGCTCGAGGGCTAAAGAAAACATTTTTCATGTAATCTTTGAAAAGTTTAGTTGTCAAGGAGACCAAGACCTTAGCGACCAGGTATGGGGGCCTATCCAGCACGCTAACATGCTTGTGAAAGAAGGTGTAAGGATGCCAGTATACCTGGAGGCAAACATGCTTAGTATTTCAAGAGGGTCTTGCTTCCTGACATACCTTTTATTACACAACTAAACAGTGACTCAGATTTCCTTCTCTTTGGATGGTATCATCTAGTGAGTAAAAACATGGTTAAAAGACCTTACTTGGATGATATATTGCCTCAATAAATCACCGGATTGAGGTATGCTCTGGAAATGTCATTTGCAGACTGACACTTTCCAAGGAAGATCACGTCCAAGAGCATATTTGATGTAATTGCAGAATAAATGACAGTCAGCAAGTAACAAACTGGAAAGGCGTTCTCCTAACTCCAGGCAAAAGGGACACTATCAAATGAGTCTCTCTCTCTGATATTACTTCTCTTGCCAGGATAGGGGAACGTCACATGATGCACAGGCTGAGAGAGAGGGAGACAGATGCTTGACATTTTCAATTTGTACAAAATTTTGTTTGCAAATTTTAAGTCTGTCCTTAGTCTGTTTTCTAGCACTGGGACCTAGAGAAGGGGATAGCCTTTCCCAGGAGAAAATGGTGTGCTTCCACGAGATTAACCACTAAGCCAAAATATTTGCAAATATTATAAAAATATATTAAAGCAGAAGCATTTGAAGTCTGAAAGAGCCATGGAATTGCACCTTAAATACACTTAACATTTAATAAAACATTATACATAACAAATACGAGTAAGAACTGATTTGTCATAAAATGTGTTGCTAAACACGTGCAAGACACGTTGCTATAAACCTCAGGAACTCCTAGAGATCAGTGTCAGAACCAGTATTAGTCAACATCTTTCTCAATGATCTGGAGAATGCAGTGTGTGGATAATCACAAGGCTTTTTTTCAGTCAAATGCCACACTGTCAGTAAGGAACTCCAAAAGCCACACTGAGTAAGTGCGCACAACACTCGGGGGCCGGTGAGCTTCCATGTGGATCACTGTGAAGTAACATATCAAGGGAAAAATAACCTAAACTTTGCTTGCCTGATGCCGTACTCAGAGCAGATAGTTTCCATTCATGGAAACGCTATTGGAGTCATCAATAACAGCTCTTTGAAATTCTGAGTTAAGTTTGCAACACCAGCCACAAAATGTTGGGTGTTGTTAGGAAAAATAGTCACAGCAAAACAAAGAAAATAATTTTGCCACGAGGGACAGCTTGCTCCACCCATATTTTAAGTGTGTTTGCAGTTCTGGTCTGTGCATCTTAAGACAGAATAGAGCAGTAGACAGACTAGAATTAGAAAAGAACCCACAGAGAAGAGCAACTAAAGTAATTGAGGGGGTGTACCAGTAACTTTACAAAGAAAGGAGAAAGGGTTGTGACTCCAGTTTGAAAGAATATGGCTGAAAGGAATATTACTGAGATTCACAAAATCATGAAGGTGGTAGATCAGGGTTAGCACAGAATTGCCCTTCACCAAGGCCTGCAGTGTTGAACCAGAGAACACATAGTGAAAATAGCAGGAAATGGGCTTAAAACCAGTGGAAAGAAGTACTTTCTTATAC
This sequence comes from Pluvialis apricaria, assembly GCA_017639485.1. Classification (NCBI taxonomy): domain Eukaryota; kingdom Metazoa; phylum Chordata; class Aves; order Charadriiformes; family Charadriidae; genus Pluvialis; species Pluvialis apricaria. The sequence goes on along the minus strand of CM030008.1, from coordinate 41,629,279 downwards.
AGGGGGTGGTGAACTTCTGGAACCTGTTGTTACAGGAGGCAGATTTTATCAGAGATATGCAAGTTCATGGGTAACAGATCCATCAGCAGATACAAAAATGGATCAGGCAGGGATGTATCCCCTAAAATCCCCGATCCAATGATCACAGTCACTTGGGAACATGACACACTGCAGAGAGAGGCCAGGCTCACGTGCTTCTCTGAGCAATATCTCCTGCCATTGCTGGAAACGGAGTCTTGCGCTAGATGGGCCGCTTTTCTGTTCTCACAGGGCATTTCTGTCTTCTTTCAATTTTACGCATTGCAGGTCGTAAGCAATCTTTTGTGTATTGTCCATTTTATCATCTCCCTAGAGGACCATATAACGGTCTTTGCATCGTGCCAAATATGGAAGTACTTCTCGGACTTTCAGATGTCCCATTGCAACTCAGCCACCCAAAGAAAACACATTTTGCAGAGGGAGGGTGGCCAGCGAATGTGCCTGTGAAACCCCGTGCTGCCCAAGGGCAGTGACAGAACAGCCAAGGACCACAGAGCAGTCAAGGACTCTGACATGGACTATGTCGAATGCAGTCTTATTAAACGGGTAAGCTTCTACCCAAATAGCTGTGGCATGCTACATCCCAGCATGGGTTGCAAAGCTGTCAAAGTTTAGTGTATACTTTGAGTACTGTCTGAAAAGCAGATTCGTGCTCGGCGTGCAATTAACCAATCTCACACACTCAGGAGAGATACTGTGTTTATTCAGGCCTGGGTACTAGGTGGATTTTCTACAAATCAAGCACACCTTAAGCCAGTTTCCTGGTCATGTTTATACACAAAAATTACAAGGTATCCCACTCCCAGTTACAACGATTGGTTAGTAATTTACATATAGTTATAATATCTGCTGTGTCGTTCTCTTCAGTCACTGCGCTTGTGTGGGGGAAGAGTTTTCACCTGGGCAAGGGTCTTCTTGACCTGTGGGTGTGTTTTTTAGTATTATAATGAAGGTAGTTCACTTCAGGATACCTTAAAAGTAAGTCCTGTTGCCAAGTTGTCCAGCTGGATCTTTATCTTACTAGGTTGTCACATAACTCATCCTATACACAATCAATCCCAGATGTTAAGGTCCAGAGGATAGGAACTTCAAACAACGCAGCATTCTGTTCATTACCAGTTAATTAAAGCTAGAGGGACATCAAACAGCACAATGTCCCATTCATTATTAGTTTCATTATTAGTTAACTAAGACTATCATTAATAATACTAACAGCATTATTAGTTAACTAAGACTATCATTAATAATACTAACATAAGTTAACTTATTAGGTCAGGATGACTTCTGTCAGTGGGAGCTGAGTATTTACTTGATACAATTTAGTGAACCATTAAAAAGAACTAACTCACTGAGCTGCAAAAAAGAACGCTCTAAAGCTTTCTCACTTTGGGTTTTTTTTTAAGTTTTTAGCCTTTTTCCTCCACATCATTTATAGCATCCTCTTTGAGGCCTGAAAATCATTTTTTCTCTCGACATTGGTATTTTCCCAGGTGTGTTAAATGGACATGAAATGACCACCACCATATTTGCTTAACAACTAGAAATTCAACCTGTGAAGTGCATTACCATGCTAAAGCATCCCTGTTTGTGTACCAGCATCGATTGATGCCATCATAACACAAAGTGAAAACTCTTCACTATTTGCTATGCACAGAACTGCAAGGAAACACAAACCAACACTGCCGCAGGGAGGGTTCTACAAGGACACTGGCGAGTCTTCAAAGGTATTTGTATATTTTTTGAAGGCACGCACAAATACAGAACGAAGAGAATACGGAATCTATATGAGGAATATATGACACAAAAAAATGACAAATTATTAAACACCATACTACCATGTGCTATTTGAAATATTATTATTTTCTTTTTTTTTTTTCTCGGCTTGCTTAGTGCATTTCTCCTAAGGAAGTCCAAATGTATTTTCCAACTTATTGGTCCATTGTTCAGGGATATAGTTTTAGGTGTACTTTAAAGATGAAAAAATCACAGACTGCAGCATGTTGCTACCCTGCATGAGTGCTAATAAAATGCCTACCTAGCAACAACTTCTTGTTTGAATAAAATCACTCTTCTACGTACAGCATAGCCTTGCAACCAGCATGCTTGTCACATCATGCCTAGCAGCAGTGGCCTGGAATAAATACGAAGAAAACTTTGACACAGCAAAGAACACAAACACCAATACTGGTGCATTTTTCATTAAAAGAGACACTTCCAGGAAGAGGAGAGGCGTATGGTGAGTAAGCTTAACTCATGGTAAGATGAAGAAAGACTAGCTGCTTCTAATGCAAGGAAAGAGCATTTCTTAGATGAAAAGCTCTTCGGGGTTGCATGGATTCCCTGAAGTATGTTGAACAACCACGGTCTCAACTCTCAGTCATCTGGTCGGTAATGCTCCAATCTTCTAATGCTTCCTAGTTACTTAATATTTCTACATCAATACCTACACCTCAGCTTCCCAATAGGCAGCTTTCATGCTACGGTTTTGAAGTAATGGCGGATAATAGAGTTGTCCACCTTCTGCTGAAGAATCACATTTTCAAAAGCATTGAGTTAGCTTGCATTTGTCTTGATTTTCCTTTTATTTTAAGTACTTTTAACTACTGCCTTTCATTCAAAGCTTTAGGGTATCAGCTAAAGCAGGTCTAGCTCTATCAATTGTTTTGAGGGACCATTAGTTGCCTGCATTGTGTCCAAATAGCAATGGCAACTTCTTTTTGCGAGCAAGAGATGGCTGGATCTCCATTTTTGTTGAAAAGTTTTGATTGTTTCTTACTCATTTGCTAATTGGTCTTCATATTGGCAGTGAGAGAGGAAGGACAAAACAAGGTTAAATGATGGTAGAGAACTGTCCTTCATAACAATTGCATTACACCTTTGTTCAATAACGCAGAAGTTGATCAAGCCAAGCTCCGTAGCACTTTGTAGTCAGTCAAAGGATTTCCCACTGGAAATTTTATATTTTTTAGCCTTACGAATTCATGCTTCTTGCATCTCCACCAGTGCATTCATCAAGTGCGTTTTACTCAAAAAGTGAACACAGAAATCTCAAAAATTTCCTCTAAAAATTAAAGAACTCTCTCACAACCTATTTTTATGAGTAATTGACTTTTTCATGCAATGCCCCATCTCTTTCACCTCCTGTCCAGTGAGCAGTCTAGCAGAGATCACTTTGACTAATACATTCATTTTGTGTTGAAATGCGCATGCTTTTTTTAAAAGGAAAAAAAGATTACATTTATGGCTTTTATATTAGCTTATCATTATTTTATCATAGCAGCAAATTGAGAAAAGTGCTACTTAAATTTTAAAGTTATGGGTTAAGGAGAAAACCTAGAACACACACACACGCACAGCACTTGTTCCTTACTGAGCTGACATGACCTTCCCCAGGAATAAGGACTGTGCACATGAGTAGAAGTGAGGAAGGACGGGGCAAGTAAAGCTCTTTTAAAATAAAGAATAGGTTTCTACTATAGTTGACATTCCCAATCTTCTTACAAGGATAAAAAATGATATTTCAATCACATCTCTGTTTAATTTTCCCCTCCATTTGGAGGACTAAAAGTGATATTGTTTTTTGATCCTTACTAATTATTCTCTTTTTTTTCCTAGCCCCAAATCAATTGAAGCATCATAGCAGTTTTCAAATTAATTATTAGATTTCTTTCCCCTGACTCATTTCAGACACTTTTATTAGAAAAGTGATTGACATATTAACACCATTAATTACTTATTTGACCCATTAATTTTGTGTATCTGCACAGACCTAATTGAAACAGCCTACACTGAATCTAGGATCTCATTTTACCAATCGAAAATTAATTTTTGGATACTCTTGACTGCTGAGTCTGTGTGATGGTGAAAAACACTGTTCCCACCTCACACATCTGTTTAATATTCCCACTCCTCTTTCTCAGTCCCAAAAAGACCTTCAGACTCTGCCCCTGAAAGATTCCTATGAGCTTCGTTTTCTTCCCTCAATAAACAAGACTATCTCAATAGGCCTCCATAAACGACAGTTCCCGTTCATTTGACATAATTTGCCTTTCCACCATCAAGCTAAATTTCTTCAATAGACTCTTAATTATTCTAAACCCATTATCTAATGCTATTATAAATGTTTAAATAATATTTGATATAATCCTGGTCCCACTGAAGTTAATGGGAATATTGCGGTTGCCTTAATTAAGATCAAGATAAAATTTATATTGTTTAATTTGTCACATATTACTGTTGGGTAAAAACAACCTAGTTAGTATTCAGAGGTACTAAACAGACCCAGCTCCCAGACTAGAACTGGCAGGGCCTCAACACTTCTCAGGAGAAGTCCGGGAGCCTGCGCTGCACTGTGGGCGGGTGGGGAAGGGAGCAGTCGCAGGGTCGTGCACTGTGCTGCGTAGCGGCAGCCCCAGAAGGCTTCCCGCGCTCTGGGATGCTCGTAGCCTTTAAATGGAGCGCTTGAGTCAGGATTCGTCAAACAGAGAAGTGAGAAAACAGAGAAAAAGCCTTCCCCGATGTGAGAACAAACCAGATACGTTTTTCCAAATTATTTGATCAAAAATCTGGACAATTTTAAGTGAAACATTTCAAAAAATCTTTGGCAAAAAACGCTGTGTGCATTGATCAGATGTAGTTCAAAAAGAAATACACCTTTTAAAACAGAAACTAAACATTATTGATATGAAGATTTTTGGCTGGTGACCATTTAGCTCCTATTAGAATTTAGAAAATAAATTGCAAGCTTTTTTCAGACTACCAACAAAATCCATGGTTATTCTTATACTGTGAATAAAGCAAATCAATTCAAAAAAAAGGGACAGCTAAACTACCCTTTAGATTTACTTACATTTTTTTAATGTTTTCTACAGGTCTAACATTATATTCTGTTATCTCATACAATGCTAACTTTAGAAGACAGAACTAAGCAGCAGATTAATTTGTGACATCTTTGTTATGTTCACGGCCAACATGTGATCACACCTACATTATAAAATCTCACAGTGCGCTACTTCCAGACTTCTGTGAAGTTCCCTTACTGGAAGGTCTGGCTTACCGGAGCGATACGTTCCACGGAGATATCCAAAATTCCTGCTGAGACCTGGGTTCTGTTTCCCCTCACTGAGGAAAGTCCCCCAGCCACTTCCCTGTTTGTTCACAGCTGTACTCATCTTGGCAGGCTGCTGCCTTTTAGCACTATAATCAATAAAGGCTGCCCAGGAGGCTGTTTTACCTCCTGTTTTGGGGAGAGAAAGAGAAAAGCGACACATAACACACCACCACTGCTTCAGAAGGAAGAGGGGCAGAATGGGCTATTGAAAGGAAGCACAACTCCAACAGCTCCAAGTGCCGGGCATTTATTCCCAACTCCTCCCAGTTTCACCCTGTCCCCTTCTCACTGTTTGTAACCTATTTCTAACCCTGTCACCTCCTACAAGCCTGAAAGAAAGCTGAGCCCCAGCTTCTTCCCAGGAGCCGAGGGGAGACGGTATTGAGACACTGAACACAAGGTCCCTTATCACTGCAGCATGTCTGGATACAATGAGCACAGCAGCAAAGTCTGAAATGCAGGAAGAAAGGTCATAGGTGATTTCATTTTAAAATACACGTGCAAACAGAGAGGACCTAATTCCCCAGCGGGCTCATTTGCTGGGATTTCAACATGTATCTAGAGCTACCAGGTTGAAGCCCTGATAATGAGTTTCTGGCTATCAGAGCTGGGAATCCTAAAAATACAGTGCCTCAAATCCTTAAGCACTCTGGATATTTTTTATTAAGGCTCTGATCCATCCAGCCCTTCAGCTCCTTATGAGTGTGCACACGTTGCTCTGCCTCCTCTTTCTAGATTGCTGGAAGTATCTCGCCAGTGAGCAGTATCTCTCCATTGAATTCAGAAGTAAGGTTGTTTTGTCACAGAGCTGACATAGGATGTCCTGCAGGTGGATGCACTAAGAGGCTCCTTTCTGTCTCCTTTTCATTGATTCACAATATCCCACGATGCAAAGAAAGCATCTGAAAGCCAACCCTACATCACCGAGGAAGATGCTTGGAAGCCCTCCAAGAGCTCCCAAACAATACTGCTGGCTTTTACTGCCCCTTGTTCAAGCCAAAGGTGAAATGTCTTCAGGCTGGTCCCTAAAAATAGACTTCAAGACCAATGCCAGATTTCTGAATGATTGGTAGGATCTTCTAGTCTTAACTTTCTGCATGACCACAGAGGTAGAAGCTCATTCTGCAGTTCAGGCCCGCACTTTACATTTGAGGTCCCATTTGTTTTTTAATTGGGAGGATTCTGCCATACTGCATTGCCCCATGGTATTCTATTCCACTGTAACATATACTCAGTAATTAACATTCACTGCCCAAATCAACCTATTACAGTTGCTTACATTAGTCCTAAACATAAGTGTAGCAAACAAATCAATGAGAGGTTTGTGTCCCTTTGCTAAACAACTGGTGTCTTTGACAGTAACTAATGACAATGCTACATTTCATCATCTTCCTAATCTTGTGGTTATATAACTCTCCTCTAGCCTGGTATTTATTTGTATTGGAAGAGAATAGCAAATGCATACTACAAAGTGCCTACTACAAAGCAATACTTGTATATAAAAGCACTTTCAGGCATTTATAATATTTACTGTAGGTCATCAAATATATCCCCTGCTGTGAAAGAGCGTCTTTGTTGTTCTTAGGCTCTTCTTCTACTTATTTCATCTTCCACAAAGAGAAATACCCTTATCTGTGCTTACCCACTCTAACACAAACTGTAATCTTCAGCTTTTATCTGTATTGTTCTTGGGGAAAAATACATCATTCCATATGAGCAGAGATAAATCCAAGTAAAATATGTTACAAATGCATTAATCTACAGCAGTACAGCTCTTAAACATGTTTTGGGCAGGTTTCAAATTTCTGCATTGTTTGTCAGAGCCATAAACAGTGTACAGTGTTGCAAAAAGCTTGATATGGAATGGGGTTTTAATTTACTTCTTTAAAAAGAAGCACATAAATAGGTATGTTCTTAATGCTGTCAATTTCCTGCCATGACACTTTAAAGAAAACTCTGAGTAAAGCAAAACCTGACTGAAAGATAGCACTGCTTGGGCTCTCCAACTGCAAATGAGCATCCAGAAAGCTCACGTCTTGAAGCTACAAAAGATTATCCTTTATTCTTCATCTCTCCCTGCCCTTTGGAAATGCTAACCTACTCTACACAAAAACTGTGCATATCCTGCCTGGTGGAAAGCATCACCAAACACCTCCAAAGGGTTTTCCTCTGTGCTTCTTGGTGGTCGCTATTTTTAAATGCTATCGCATTACACTTCCACAGTTGAGCTCATACGTAGGATCCGATTTTGCGTTCAAAAACTCAGCTCAGCAAAAACAGAGACTAAAAACTCTGTCTATTCCACACATATTGCTCCCAACTGCCACTTCACGACTCTTAAACTGAGAGCTAAACCAATCTCTCAGTGAGATTAACTCAGGTTGCTTTAAGTTCAGCTGCTTGTCATCAGCCTACACGGACAGCTGAGTGTCTTGGGACAGGAGGATGTACTGGCCATGAGCAGAGCTGCAGCAGTTCTCAGCACCAAGCAAGACCAGAACTGGTGGGATCCATCAGTCTGGGCTTTGCTGGCTTACCACCATCAGACCACAGCCATGGACTGGGCTGCATGACAAATAATTAAATAGTATTTTATTTAGTATTTTGTTATTTAAAGGAAGCAAGGATGCAAAGCCAAAAACAAGAGTATGGGAAGTTCTTCATCCTAAAGTTTCAAGCATGTTCATGGAGAAAATGTACTTTTTAAAGTCCTCAGGTTTTTGTAGGGTGTTTAAAGAACTGTTGAGCTCTTTTCAGAATTATTCAGATTGTGGGCTGTGAATATTTTGCAATTTTGGAAGTAAGGTCATTATTTTAGGTATCTATAATCTACGAACACAGCTTAAAGCACCCTCTTTGAAAAGTGTAGGTTGGAGAAGGGGGGGTTGAAGGGAGGAATGAAGGTTTCTTGACAGCTGTGTGGACATGAACTTTTCATTGGGCATCCACCTGTTTGTCATTTTTCTGAACTTTCAGTAACTTTTCAAAACTTTTTTTTATTTGACCTTAAAAAAAAATCATAGCAGATTATAAACAAACCAATAAGTTTGTACGGTGTTTGCATTATTAATAAAAGAAGCATCACCTCAGTGGCTGTTTGTCTAATGAAAACACATGTACTATAAATAATGGAAAGAAGGACATCTCCTGCCCTCAAACAAATAAAGCTTACTTTCTAACTTACAGAGTCTACTGAAAGACAAGAAGCTACATGCAGAGTTTATTCTCAAGAGTTTACTGTGGGCAATTAATCAATATCAGGGAAAAGGTCTTACCTGAGAGGGGCTTCTTGCGCCATAGAAATCCATCATGTCTTCCTATCCTGAAAGGTACAAAGAGATGGTGAAAGAGGAGGGGGAAGGGTGCCAGACCTGCTATTGGAAAGACAGTCCAAGGTAGATAGGAGCTTACACAGCTGTAAAAGCAGGTCCGAGAGGAGACAACCTGGACCTACTTCACACATGCACTCAACCCGCATGCGTGCAGGAACTCTAACACAGGATACATCAGGCAACACTGTGCACTCATAGCTACCCCAGCACATCCCAAACATGCCCAGCTTGCTGCACGCACAAAGACTGATCTACAACTACTCAGTGAGTCAGTTCATCACATCTACTGTTTGTGATCTATGCGAAGACATAGCTAGTTTTCTGCGAGTCCACAACTTGAACCGAAGCCTAGCAGAGTGAAAGGTCACCACCCAGGTCAGTAGGCAATAGATAACCACAGAAAGATAGCAGCTCTACTGCCAGCACTGGTAGAGCTGATAGACCTGAATTCCTACCTGGATACTTGAAGAAGCGCTATTTCAGCTATATCTGGAGTTATTACGCTACATATTACTAAAACCAGAAACAGGAAGGTGTGCCTATGCTTAATCGTACAAGACGCTGAGCAGTCTAGTCTTAAATCAGATGTGACTGTAACATTTTAGTGGTCTACAAACAGGAGTCTCTTTAAAAGGATTAAACCCTTCCTTAACACCACAGCTAAGCATGTTCAAAAAAGGCAAGGTTCACAGCAAGAGTTCTTTAATTGATGTAGAGAGTATATTAGCAAATAAGGCAAGCTTTTAATTGCAATTTCACAAACATCTAATAACATAAAGAGAGTACTACATAGCAAAATAACAGTGCTGCTATGATACTATTAATCGTTATGTTCGTTTTTCTTGAAAAAAGAGCAGCATTCTGCCTCAGATTCATTATCTTGGTATCATAGTGATGGTAACTCATTCAAGTCATGTCCTTACTTTGATGGCTATGGAAGCACATCCGTTTTGTTATAAAAGTGAAACATTAAATTCTTCCAGTACTTTCTTTTTCTTTTTAAGCATACAATGGACTAAATTCTGACCTTGGTTACACCCGCGTAACTTCAGAATTCTATGAATCAAACTAACAGCAAAACAGGACCTACTTTGTGAGCCTAATTCTGCATGTGTTTAATTGAGCTAACCAAGCAGGATAAGGTTTTGTGTACAAAGGAATTTTGTATTTGTTTTTATTGTAAAAACACTTTTTTTCCATCTCCGCCTCACTCCTTTAAAAAAGAAATAAAGACGAAGCAAGCAGGAACAATGCTAATTACATTTTGTAAGCAGTTTAAGAATGGGCAGGAGGATGGGGAGGCATGGAAAACAGGCCCCTGCAGAAAATGTGTGGAGGGTGCAAACAAAGTTCTCCTGAGATGGATAGAAGTTTCTGTTTCACAGGCTTCCAAATGAATGGTTCAGATGTTGTGAACACAATGGATAGTAATGATGATTACTTTTGCCAATGCCTATGGTGATGTTATAAGCTAATTATATTAGTCATTTACGCAAAGGCAAGATGCCTTTGATAGCTACTATTTGGAGCAACAATTCAGCATGGTGAGTCACTTTTAAGTCACTCTTAGAGCCAGACTCCCATTCCACTTACACCCAAATGAGTCTTCAGCAACTTCATTGAACAGCAGCTTTACTCTATCCAAAACTCCCATTCTGGCTATTTTTTTCTATATACGTTACTTTTTATTTTTCACAGATCACTTTGAGTTTAATCACCTAATCCACACTTTGTGGGATTACATTACTGCACATATATCTTCTATATAGATACAGATACAGATACAGATACAGATACAGATACAGATACAGATACAGATATAGATATAGCTTCTATATCTGAAGATACTTGATGTCCATAAAAGGGATTAGTCTCCATTTAGCTTTATCTATTTTGACATTTACTACCCTGGTACTTTGGAGCCATTAATTTCTCAATAAATGATAAGGAATCCACATGTATTACTCAGTGGGGAATACAGGCACCAAAATACCATTTTTATCACTGAAAAAATTTCTCCTTTAAATCCCTCTTGAGAAGTACAACTAAGCACCAGATTTTCATGAAAATCTAGAAGTGCCCATCTTATTAACAAACCAGGGTCATGCCCACAAACGTCACCAAATTCCCACAGGGTATGAACAGCTTTTCAGAGACAGAAAAGGGAAAATTAAAGTTAATTCCAGATTATTTTAAAGAACTTGTCCCCAGGGGTTTCTAGGTGTTCCTGTCCAAAACGTCTCCTGTATCATTAGAGGAAGACAGATTTGGCAACCAGTGACCTATTTTAATATTCCAAGTTATGTTCTCTTCTGTAGTTCAAGATCCACTTGTTAAGAGTGAGACTGTGAGAACATTTGAGCCTCCAGTTTTTGCACCCATTGACCCCAAAATGGTCAAGACTCAGAGCAGCCAACCAACCATTCTAATATGGCTCCTTGCAGAGATGCTTACCAAGGCCTCTGCCAGCAAAGCTCTGCTCTGTCATAGCATCCCAATAAGCTGACTATGTCCCACCATGCTAACACAGCCTTATTATCCCCCGTGCAATCCTTCTGTTGGGAAGTGGAGGGCAGCCAATGCAGGAGACATCCAGCAGCTTTGTGCTAGCAAGTAAATCTCCAGTAGAGAAGTCCATTCTTTTATGGTGGTAGGCCCTTACTCAAGACAGGAGCCTTTCCTCTAGGTCCATAAGTTCACAGGTCTACAGGCCCACAAGTGTCAAAAACATCTTCTCAATCTAACATAATTCATGGCTGCAAAGGCAGTAAAGTGAGATTCCTGAGCCCTGCCAAGTTACTGTAGCTTAAAAGTCAATAAGATGAATTGCAATCTTTGTGCCCATTTCAAGAGCTGCACCACATACCACACATTGCTCTGGTTTTGACTGATTGGTCTTCCTAAGGCTAAATGCTCCAGAGCCTGCCCAGCCAGGAGCTCAGATTTATCCGTCCTCAATTTCTTAGCAAGTAAAGCCTGATTTCTGCCCTTCAGGTCATCTGGGATTCTTTATGTGTTCATGAATCTGATTTCTCAATAACTGTACTATAGTTTTTAGTTGCAGAGAAAATAAAATTGCATCCATGATGAATTTTCTTTGTTTTCAGTTTCTCTCCCCACCTCTGACATCTTAATCCATATTAACCCAAAGCTTTCAAACTTTGCATGCATGACAACTATTGTGACTAGAATCCCATCAAGTTTTTATTAATAGCCACCGAATAATTAAATGTGATATTATGGGGAAGATCAGAGCTGTCATCATTGTTAATAGAAAGTAGAAAGCCTGCGGGATTTTCAGAGAATTGTGTCAGGACTTCCCCAGACTCAGGTCACTTGAGGCTTGTATTTCTGTGCATCAGGAAGGTCTCCAGTAAGAAGAAACAGCAATTCACATGACAAGGATCCAAGAAATAAAATTCAGAAATCATTCTTGGTCTCTGTTCGCTTCTATGAGTCAGTAATTCTTACTAGTTACATTTATTGTATATTTCCACTTCATAAATCATTGAAATTGTTTTCAAGCACAAAATTGGAGGAGGCACTGTTATGGATACAATTTCTACTAATTCTTATACTAGCTAATTCCAAGCACCCTGCAAGTCTCATCAGCAAGAAAATGCTTGTATTTATATATACGATATTCACAAAAAGTATATTAGTTTTTACAATACAATTTATTTCAAACTTAGTAATTGTCACGATCACTGACCACACAATTCCCTTTACTTCATGGGACCCCTCACTGTCCTTTTTCCAGCATTCAGATCGGCCCTGGTGCTGCTGCTACTTTTTTTCCCTCGAGGGGTCAAGTTCATTGTCTGATTCCTTTGAACTTTGGCTGATGCCAGGTGTTTAGAGGTGGATGAATAGCAACAATAGCATAACACACATTTCGTGAAGAAATGACTTTTTGAAGGTCAGTTCCAGGAGCTTGAGTTTGAAATGCTATGTGAGTGAATACAGATTATAGGAGAGGACTTGATTCTTGACCTATGGGCTTTTTGTGCTTGCTAATTTTGAAAGACACTTTAAAGCCTCTCCTGGAGGATCCTTCTTATTTGTAGTATCTTTTATCTAAAAAAGCATTTGATGTCATTTTTGCTTCAGAGAAATCACTTTTTGAGTTTGAAAGTGGGAAGAAGATTCCTCTGCTGGACTGCTTTGTTGCTGGGTCTTTGTGACTTCCTTAACTTTCAAACACTAACTGTTCATATTTATAAACCTTGTCTGCTGGACAAGAGTGTTAGGTGTTTTTTGAGTAGCCATTATGCTGTGAAATCCTACCTGACACTTGCCCAGATAACACTGGCACCCAGCTGTGTAGCTGCAGTTTGAGCTACATCAACATTCAAAATTCAGTCTTTTCAAAGTTTGTCAAGACTTCGGTTAGTTACAAACCGTTTCCTTCACAAATACTATATACCCAGTGTAGAAGTTACTTCTTGCAATATGTTGGTATTTCTGTTGTTTGTGTTTTGTCAAATCAGTAATGTAGAAATGGAAGAGAAAAAGTAAAATGCAGAACAAAACATAAAATGATATAAAATATTCCATTTTCATCCTCTCAGTTTGGCAGCAAAGGTAACATGCTAATTGGCACAAAGATGGAGTAATGAGAAATCACAAAGATTATCTGTGTGATCCACTTCCTAATACAAATTGTTTAACATCTTATTAGGGTTTACTATTTTTGAGGTAAATTATTCTGAAAGCAAAGTGTACAAAAACTCATGAGGGCCACGTTGTTATGGAATCTGAATGGGGAACTGCAAGTCAAGTTCAGCCCTGTTCAAGTGGAGTTCAGGGTGCTTTTTTTTTTTTGGTTAGGAAAGGCTGTCTACACGATCATGTTATCTTTCCTTCCCTTCTCCCAAATAACTTCGGAACTCATTGTCCTACCTCGATCCAACCTGAAATGCTAAAGGTAACTATGTTTCTGTATAACTCGTGAGAATTTGAAGTGGAAGGAGAGTAGGGACAATGTTAGTGTCCCTACTAAGGGAAAGCGCAGTTTGGCTCCTCACCCTCCGTTTGGCTGGCCGGGCAGCATTCACCTTGCCCTGCGGCTTCCCTGCACCTACGGGATGATGTCACATGGGAAGGGAGAGAGATTAATTCAGTTCAGGGATTAAGAAACAAAAGCAGTAGATCTCATTAGCTCTGCTGCTCTTGAAACAACAACCCCTCCTCCCTCCCGCCACCACTATGCCAGTCAGCTTTTCTTTCAATATATAATAATATTAATCCTTTACAGTTCTCAATTCTAACTGGCAAGTCCTAAATTCTCTGATATTGAGGACGGTTTGTGATTTTTTTTTTTCACTCTTGCTCTGATAAAGAGTTGCTCACTTAAGTAGTCTCATTAACCCCATTATTCATGTAAGCCACCTGCTGTTTGCTTGAGCAAAGAATGCATAAAAGTGAGCAAGAGCTTTGGGAAAAGTAAAATTTCTACTTATACAGTTCACACGCCCAGTGCTGCATATATTGTTAACAATGGCACTACAAACACTTCCCATAAAAGAACATTTGGGACCAGATCCCTAGCTTTTTAACTCAATAAGAGTCTGATTTCAACAGAATTTTGGATCAGGGCCATAAAAAGCAAACTACTTATAGAATCTAGCCTTTTACAAAATGAACGATTGCTAGTAGGTGTATCACCAACCTTCAGTATTTTAACACCACACCCTGACATATGCGATTATTCATTATTCTGTGGGAAAAAGACCTTTATATGTAAATCCTGGGAATACAGCAGATTAAAATCAGGTAGTGTACTTAAACACATTTGTAATAATTAATAAAAAATTACAAACAGGTGAGAGAGGATAACTGCCTCTGAAACATTTATTCTACTAGTAATTTTATTACCATTGAATTCTTGCCAGCCAGGAAACACCTAGAGGCTCATGTTTCACACCCAGTATTGCAGAGGTGAAAAGGTAGAACATTCTGCCTTAACAAGTATGCAAAGAGCAACTTCAAGCGGAAACAAGTTTAGCACCCAGCTCTTACTGGCTCAGCCACAGAGAAACTCTCCATAATAACTCGCTTGGTTGCGCAGCTTCTGCGAGATTGTGAGCTTCTGCTACAGATCTTGGCTGAGGGGAGGCATGCGGCATGCACGCACGCTCCCCAAATCCACTTGCCCTATGAAGGTTTCCACTAACTGGCTACTTTTTCCACCTGATTCGCTGATATTGTTAAAAAAAAAAAAAAAAAAGTATATCACAAGTTTATATTTGAAGAGAGCTAGCTAAAGAGCTACATTATAATCATGCAGGGTACAAACTACGTCTTTTCTAAACCAGCAACAAAACACTGTAGTGGAATAATTATTCATCTCTTAAAGAATAAATCCTTCTGTTGTAATATACTATACAACCCAGAGGCACAGTGATCTCTCCAGATGACAGTAATTCTCACTATCCTTATCAAAAATGACAGTTGTTCCTTTGAAGCAGATTGCCATGGTAAGGCACTAGCTGAAAAGCCAGTTTTGTTCTGTCACGATAGGAACCTATCCCAACTCTGCGTACGCTAACATCTTCCTTCTGTGAAAGCAAATAGAATAAATCTTTTCCATTTCTCCCAGATACCTGTACTTCTGTTCATTGTATGTGAAGTTGACTGGAAATCTAGATACACAGAATAGAGACACAAGGTTGATTTAAACAAAGGGAGCACTGAAATACTCACTCGGCTTCAGCCAGATCCCTCCTTCACCTGCAACTATCGGGTCTTAGACATGCCTTTATTTACTATCCAGAATGATCCCTATTTAGGAATTCCAAATAAGCATCCATTAGGTATTTGTTCATTAATGTTGACACATGTATTTCTTCAGTACATGTTCTGTAATGGTGACAGAAAAAAATGTGTACCCATAAAGTCATTAAATGCACGCAAAACATTTCTGTATTGTGCCTGACATCATTTCTGCCACGAGGAAGAACTGGGGTTTGGGTTTTGCTTTTTAAATACAAGGCCAAAACATTGGCTTTAATGCAGATAAAAATATTGGCACCGGTATTGACATTACTGCAGCTAGTACCACATAATCCTCCTGCCCAGAGTACTGGCACAGATGCAAGTAGATACACCTTGAAAGGAACTGGTTACAGACTGAAGTCTGTCCGATTTGGCCCAGGAAGAACAAGGTTTAAAATAAGCGCTAGCAAAATGGCATTTTGAATGCCAGTCTGCATCATCTAGCTCTGCAGACTGCTCTCGTATTCTTTCCCTGGGCAAAATGAAAAAGTGGAAAATGAACATGCTCTTGGGTATGATATATTCTCATAATGATCATAGTCAAAGCATAGGAACTCGACACAGTTAACAGGGAGAAGGAAAACCTTCTATTAAACCTATGGTAGCATGGAAAAAAACAGATGTTTTGGGCACATGAAACCCTCTTAAGATAGAAATAGAAGCTTTATATTTACATTATGCTTATAATTGTTCAGGCAGAGACTGGGAGCAATACCGTGCTTCTGAGGTGACCAGTAACACCACAGTGAGCACAGCCCTGTCGTAATCCAAAGGCTCACATTCTTCAGAAAGGTTTAAGGATTCACACACAATCATGAATTAAAAATAATTAAATAAATAAGCCTATTCACAAATAATTCATAGAATAGGGAAAGACAAACTAATAATAAGACTCTGTAAGGTATATACACGGGTGGGAGAGAGCGAATTCATCTAGCTGCATGCGTATATTCATTACGTCACTCAGATTTCATTTGTGTCAGGAAGAAAGGAGGAGTCTTATCCCCTATCATCTTGCACATGATAAGATCATTTTCATCTGTGCAAAGCGAACATGGGTTCTTACTCCACCAGAATTCTGCATTCCCATTTAAGCATTTTACATCTACCACACACTGGTCTAACTGACCAGGCATATTATCACCTCAGGCATATTGTCAGCCTGCACATGGAGCTAGCCATGATTAGCTAAAAGATATAGTTGAAATTATTTTTATAAATAGGAAATGCGTAGCAGGGGTGTGGGGGGAGAATGGTGGCTTATGATAATAAAGGCGGTTTAGTATTATATATATATATAGGGAAAATTTATACTTTGTTATAATTTGTTAGCACTCTGGACACATCATTTTTCATCATGTACTTTGAATGAGAGAAAGATACACTTTATAAGAATCCTCCATGCTTATATTATAGCATCATTCTCTCTTAATAGCCTTCTGGCTATCCACATGCTTCATAGTAGAAATTATCTGCCAAAATCACTTAATGTTGAAGATATCATGGGACTGCAGGAAAAAGTCCACATTATAGTTTGTCTTCATTTCTTCTTCAATTTCTTTATTTTTCCATCAATCACAATAGTTGATTCCTTAATAGTGCCCTTGAGAATCCCTACCATGAAAGCAGAAAGTCCACAGACTCTCTCTCAGTCAGATGTTTCAAGCGTACTCTGAGGATCTTGTAAATCTTCTCTAATACAGAATGGATCATTCAGGTCTCAAAATGTTTAATATAATCTCTCCTCCAGTCAGCCTAAGGGACCGCAATCCTCAGAGTTGCAGCCCTTCCCCTAATTTCCTGAGGTTTTGAAAATATCAAGGCTAATCTTAGATTCACATAAGTTTTTTTTTTTTAAATAAATTGCTTGACCTTTGTGTTTTACAGATATTCTGACTGATTACAAGGAAAGTTTGTCACCATTTTTTTTTTCCTTGGGATATTCATGGTCTTTCCTGCCACTGTCATCCAGAAGCAGCTTTTAAGACTTGTGAAAATCTATAGCTATTGCTGATCTGACCTCAAACCATTCTGCAGCTACAGATTATCTGCAGCTACAGCAGCTACAAGTTCCCTCTTGGCTGCATGCTGGGAGAGGAAATTTCTTCTCTCATAATCTGCAAGAATCACCACAATAATAGATCAGTAGTAAGAATAATACCCAACTCCTGTGAAATGCTTTTTATTAACTGCTTTCATGGAGTTTTACAAAGGTGAGGAAATATTACTGACATTTTTAATGGGAAAACTCAAGCACTGGGCAATACTATGTATTCAAGGTCATCCAGAAGGTGAAGGACAGAGCTGGAAATAGAGACTTGGCTTTCTAAGGCCACACATAGGATACTAACCTTATTAACATGAGCCAGTGTTGTTCTGTAGATTAACCAATCAATGAAATACTTTTTCCATTTTCCATTTTAATACTGGCTCTGACACCTAGTCCCTCTAATAGCCTTGGTTAAACCACTGAGAGAGGAATCACGTTAAATAGGCTAATGTCAAGGGGTTTTTATCCACACATGCAATTTAGGCTTTAATAATTTGCTTCCTGACTCTTATACTTGCACAAGGATACACATATTTAATAACTGACTTCTTAAATTGTGTAACTTACACTGACAAGTCCTGATTGATGCAATCTGTAGATTTGCACCCATAACAGAATTTAAGGTGCAAAAACAAGTCTTCCACCTTCCCAGATCTAAATATGCATACACAGAGCTACCCTTCAGAAATATGACCTGAGGTGAGGCCAGATGATACATGATAGTTGCCCGTAAGCCTCTAAAACTCCATCTTATTTTAAATTGCCATTTAAGTACCCTAAAATAGGACCAAACATCCACAGACCACATTATGAATAACGTAATTCAGCTAAATCTGCAAGGAGGTTGGAGGAATTATCTCCTTGACCCAAGACGCAAAACTGGTCCTCTATTGGCTGAAAACCAGTCAGTTACCTCTACAAAGAATACAAATAAGTTTTACAAGCATTTCACAATATTAAGGCCTAAGCAGGGTCTTTCAACAGTTTTCAGTGTCACTTCAATATTATTCTGTCACACCATTGTGTTCCAGCAACAGATACTTGTGCACACGGAGCATACGTGACTCAGCAAAGCATTTCCCCAGATTTCAGTGCAATCAGCCTCTGATGGAGACAGGCCCTTGATTATGCACCCAGCAGCTGTGAGTACTGTCACACCACTGATCCTTAGGAAGCATGTCTGCAACATGCTATCAATTCCAGGAAGGGTCACACGTGATTTTTGCCTTTTCAGATGCCTTGCTACAATAGGCAGAAGGCAGAAAGATAAGGGCTATTAGAAGACAATCTGTAATTTTGCCCGGCATTTACTCTACAAACACTATCTGAAGGTCATGGGATAATCTAAAGACTCTCTCAATTAGAACAACTTCCCTACTCAAAGTTGTAAGAACACTGCTAATATTTCCTGAAACTCTCATCAACTTTTCTCATTACTGTCCCTACTCTACTGTCAGTATTGAGCTTGAAAGTGAAGAGAGTGTTCTTCTACCGACAGCATTTCTAACATGGCCATTACGGTTGCATTTCTAGGTATTAGAAAAGGTTTGGATCTTTCCTTACATTTCTTGGTTAGATATGATGGAACTGATGGACTGACTGTAGGAAGCCTTGCAGCTATTTTGTCTTAATGAACATACCTTGGGACATATTATTTTCAAGGGGTACATCCCCTTGATTTCCTATTCTTGACATATTTGGTAGAGTTACTTGAGAAGTAGGAGGTAGCCTCCCAAAATTTCAAATATAGTTTATCCCTTTTATAAGAAAGGTTTTAAATATAAATACAGAAATAAACACCTATGTGAAAAACACAGACTGTGAAAGGAGAAATATCTTTAGCAGGAGTAGATTTTGCAAGTGTTCCTAATTCTATTACATTACAGCCAAAGTTACTAAGCCATCATTCTGCAAAGGTGTAACACCTAGTGTGAGTGTCACGGAGAACCGTGAAGTTGCCTCATACAGTATAGCACCATTACAGAAACACCTGTGTTAAAAATAACTTCAAGCTTATCTACTCTGAAGTATTCCTTAACCTTTAAAATGTTTCCTTTCTTACCTGGTGCTTTCATACTTGCATTATGTTCCAGACCACAGCTGTGACAGCAAAAGCATCATCTTCTTTTTCCTATTCTTCTGACAAAGGATAGTACTTCTTGTTAGTGACAAATAATTGCATCTACACCTGTAACACACGCAGAAATGTGGCGAGTTGGGATGAAAAAATCCACAGAGCAACATCTATTCATTTTGTGTCTGCCTCCTTGTCCTCACCTGCGGTGTGGCTGCCATGACCCTCTCCCACAAGTGGCACCATGTTGGTCTGTAGCAGTAAGGCCCCCAGCTCGGGGGGGGGGGGTCACCCACTTCCACCCCAGTATCCTACAACACTGCTGGGGTGGAACAGCAAGCCCAACGTAAGTCCCAGCATTGCTTCTAAAGAGGGGAGTGAAGTGTTTCCAAAGAGGGGTGAGGAAAAGTATGATAGAATTGAGCTAAATAAACTTAAAAATATCTGACCATCACACAGGTCCTTGGTGACCAGAATAGACGCAATCTATCTGCTACAGCTCATGCAGGAGCACAAACGAACAAGATTCTCCTTGCAATGGTCATCATCAGAGCCTCCTCTTCTGGGAGGGAACTGTCAACCAGCAAAACTCATACATCTGACTTTTACATAGCCTTCTTCACCCAACTCAGTATAGCAGCAGACATTTGAGAGGTAAGTGAAGAGTGTTGAAAAAGAGTGGAGTCCTTCCACCGATTCACAGCTGCAAAATGCAATGAATTTGGGGCAAGTAAGGCAGCAGGCTGAGGCAGCTTCAGAACCACAAAGCTTTTTACTTTTCACCCTTGTCCCAGTGGTTGTTAACGCACAGTAGAGCCTGTCCTACAAAAGGCTTTCTTTCTGTATAATACAGTATTTCTTTGCAGAATCAATAACACCCCAGACCAAAGAAAAACCACCAACAGTCTCCTTCCCAGGAATAGCACATTCTTGATTCTCATTCACTACTTTATCCGCCAGCTGTTTTAACTGATTAGTCAAAGGCACACTCCTTGTTGACATCAAATGTGTGGCAAAAACAAGTGTATAAATGAATAATTATTTCCAACACTTGCAATGAGATTAAGCGCTTATTGGATTAGGAAAATAACAGGATTTAATGGGGTCATTTATGCTGCGACTCTAGTATAAAAATGTACAGTGCATGCATACATATCAGATTACTATCTCTACAGTCCATCTAGCCATAATCATTTAAATATTTTATCTATCCAGCACTAATACATTTCTGGTCCCTTCCTTTTTAATACACTGCAGGTGAGTGTCCTTGGGCATCTCTGTAGTGAACACGTGACACAGTTATTATTGCCATTAGTGAACAAGCATTTTTCAGCATGAGCTAATTTTGGTATCTTATGACTTTCCTAGAGCTGGTACGTGCCTTTTAAGCCTCAGGCACGTACGACAAATGCCTCTCACTGCTTCTCCCTCTGTTTGTTGCTGGAGTCATCACAAGCTCTACCAGTCTTCACCGCAGTGTCCCTACAGCTTCCTGGGAAAAAGAAAGGAACAGGAAAGGATGATCTGGTGAACCCACATATGTACCATTGTATTGGTTGTGTTTGGCAAGGTTTTGGTGGCAGGAGGGCTGTAGGGGTGACCTCTGCCAGAAGAGGCTGGGGGCTGCCCCATGCTGGACACAGCCAGCTCCAGCGAGCTTCCCAATGGACACACCACAGGACACAGCTGAGCCCATCAGGGGAGTCTGTGGTGCCTCTGTAAAAATATAATTAGGAAAAGGTAGAAAACACTGGACAGGTAGAGGAGGAGGGGAAAAAAAGAGAAAAAACAGAGGAAACACCAAGGTCAGAGGAGGAGGAAGAGGATCTTCAGGCACCAGAGCAGATATTCCCCAGCAGCCCGAGGAGAGGACCACACCAGAGCAGATGGATACTGTTGAAGGAACTGCAGCTCATGGACAGCCCACACTGGAACAGGTTTTTTCCAGAAGGATTGCAGCTCGTGGAGAGGACCCGCACTGGGGCAGGGGAAAAGTGTGAGAAGGAAGTAGCAGCAGAGAGGAACTGCTGTGTATTGACTGTAACCTGCATTCCCCATCCTCCCCACAACACTCGGTGGGGCAGTGAGAGGCGTCGGGAATGAAGGAGTGAACTTGAGCCTGGGAAAGGGGAAAGGAAATGTGTTGTTTTAATGTTTGTATTCTTGTTTCTCAGTACGCAAATCTCTTTAAACTGGCAACAAATTAAATTAATTTTCCCCAGTCCGATGTGTTTGGCTGATGATGGTAACTGGTAAGTGATCTCCCTGCCCTTACCTCGACCCACAAGCTTTCTCATTCTTGTTTTTTTCTTATTTTCCCCTTCTCCTGCTGAGGAGAGGGAGTGCAGCTGGGTGGGCATTTGGCTGTTAGCCACGAGTAACCTATCACACCATTTGCAAATTCTGGATTGATTTTTTTCAGACGCTATGATCTACAGATGACTTTATGGTGTAGCGTGTGTCTCTGTTTTCCAAACCAGTTCGAAAAAGAATGATCTTGAGTATCTGTTCCTTACTGGCAAGATCAGTACGGACATCTGAATGGTAGAACAATAAGCTGCTTTTCATCAGTCTAGATTGCAGAGCAATGAACTTCCTGAAGCCACCTTGATCTGGGGTTGATCAGGACAGTCAAAAGCCAGATGGTGCTGGAAACTGTAGGAGGATCAGAATAAAAAGAAATGTGCACAAAAAAAAAAGTCTGTCTGAATCCCAAAGAATACTCACAAATACAGAAGCAATCAAGACAGAGAATAGCTGTAGGTATTTCTCTATTTTGAATGACTCTATCTTTTGACTTGTCTAAACCAAAGGAAGCTTAATTTACATGCCATCTGCACTCTGCCTTCTCTATGCTTAATCTGATACGTGTCCATTAAAAAGATGTACCTGGCTGCTTAAACTCCTGGAAAACAAGCACTAGTATCAGATGTAGGACTCCGATTATAAGTGACAGAACACCAGCCTTTTTTCCACAAATAGAGTTAAATTAGAGTCAGTAACTAAAGTTGTGTGATTGTTGATGCTTCCATTCACAGGACATTCAGACAAAATGAAAAATGTTGAGCAAATCTAAGATTTTTTAATAACTTTTTAAAATGCACAAAATATTTAACTTAACCTGAAACAGAAATTTCATTGTGATTTTGAGTTTCTTTACTTTTTAAAAATACATTTCAAGGAAAATTGAACACGTATAGTACATGCAAACCAGAAAATGATACTATTTATTTTAAAGTATTGCAATAAAAAAACCCAAAACCCTATGTTTTCCAATTTATTTTCAGGAGCTTAAGGAAAGTTACTTTTTGTTTGGTTGGTTTTGACAAGTAACTTGATAAAATTAAATCAAATTCTCAGAGTTGTTTGGTACTGCTGAATCTGCCTTCTTCATATATATGAAAAATACATACACTGTATCAGATGAAAAATATTGACAGACTCTACCTGGAGCCAGACACACTCCACCTGGAGTGTTAAAGCTCTGGAGCTGCCACTAGGGAGAAGTCTGGGGAAGGCTGAGGGATGGAGCAGTGCTTCTTATTGATCCCAGTAAAGTTGCTTAGGTCTTTGAATACCAGACAAAGCTATAAAGCATATAACAAAACTAAATAAACAAAAGAACAAATATGCCCTTTGATGTCCTTTTATTTAGGTAAAGCTTCCAACAAAGTAAAAAATACTGTAACTTACCTCCTTGGAAAGTGAATGTATAATTTAATATATATTTCTCATATTTTTTTGAGCTTTGTGAACAAAGCAAAAAGCCTAGCCAAGAGAGACAGACAACATAGCGTGACAAACCAATCACCTCAAATCTGGATTCGACAGGTACAGTCAATTGAAGAGCAACCATATTTTCACCAAAACCATCTTCCCCTCTTATTGCTACAGATGACACACCTCTCACATTTGAACTGTCACAAAGCCTGAGGCTCTGTGAAGGCAACATGTAAAGACTGGACGCTGCTCAGAAGCAGACTTAGCTTTAAGAAAAGGAATCATATAAAGTCTAGGAAATAACTCTCATCCTGAGAGTTGAGTGTGTATCTAAATACCTCACTGTGGGTTCACAGCAAATTCCTGTCTCTCGCACGTTTAACAAGTGTCATGTCCACGTGGTTAGACTGACCCCAGAGGTGGTCTACAGGAGGTACTGAACTCTCATTTAGCAGCCTGACTTTTCCGCAGAGAGAATGGGAGCAGTTTTGGGGGTAAAAAGGCATGGCTGACTCGGATCACCAGATGACCATATTATTGCAAGGAAATGGCGGTGAAGGAGGAGGAAAAAAGGATGCACATCCTCGCCCATACAAAAACCCTAAAACCTGCTGTCATATTTGAGGGAGGGAGGAAGACAGGCAGCAACACCTCTAAGAGCTCACAGCCAGAATGGGTGGAGGAGGAAAGAGGTGGCAGAGGTGGAGTGGCTTCTGTGTTTTAGCAAAGAAGAAAGGGAGAATAACCTTGCCACAGCCCGCTGTATGTGGGACAGGGCAGGAAGGAATCTGGGAAAGCAGGACACACATCATTTGCCCACCCAGCACCCAGAAATCCAGCAGAAATCCTGACCTTCAAGGTAAGAATCCTGCCCTTCAAGTGGGATCCTGCCCCTGTATCTGCCAAGGATGGAACACGCTGAACCAGGACATGAGCTTCTTTGGGCTAACTCTATGGGCCTACTTACTTCTCGTCTTATCCTCTGTGGTTTGGGATTTTGCTTGCACTGACTGCAGTCAGTGCTGAACACCACACCTCATCTATGCTAGCTGTAACCGTGACTGGATCAAGCCCAACTACTTCTGAAAGTTTTGCATCTTTCCTTACCAAACACAAGAAGCTTCATTTTGTGAAAGCCCAGTATCTTTCTCATTTGTGATTTTGCTGGTAAAATATGGTGTTCATCACAAAATATCATGTAGCCAAAGTCAATAGGGATATTTCGCACGCTTTCATGAACTTCTCCCGTATAAAGTGATATGAGGTTTTCTGGCTATCAGTACATACTATGAAGCTATATAAAGCCCACAATCAGTTTTCCTTAGGAAAGGAACACAGTTAAGGAAACCGGTCTCCTACTGATGGAAGGCAAAATTGCAGGGCTCTCAGGACCAAGTGAAGCCACCAAGGTGCCAAGCTCATGGAACATCTCCCATGTCCATGATGTGAAATGCTTTCCCTCCCACCATACTCTCCCACTGATAAACCCCCAACGCACATTTGTGAACAAAGTCAGTCCTATGCTCTTCAGTGAGTTCTCCTGAGACCAAACGGATTCCATTGCTGCTGGGGTTTCCTAAGAATATTTGTTCTTCTTTTTTTTTCCGTAGGAATTGTGTCTTGGACTTTTTGTACTTGCTCAGGTACTCTGTATAGGAAACAGATACAGATATGCAAATCTGCTTACCCCGTTCATCCCCAAAAATCTTACCACATCCACCTTGTCACTGACTGAATAAACCGACTGAATTTCCCCCATCTCGGGGTCAGATCAGAAGAGGAACAGCTTATCTGATACTCTGTTCCATATCATCATGCTGGACAGTACTCAGGTGCCACCCTCCTAATTTGCATTTGAGGAGAAAATCATTGTTATCTAAAAGGAGGCAATGTGTTCTCAGTAGTGTGCAAACATTGGTTCAAATACTCTAGGTCTGTGATTTAATCCAAATACATTCTTTAGATTGTATTGTCAAATCTTTTCCCTTTTCCTTTTTAAAATCAAAAATATAAAATGTTATCATAGTGTGAATTGTTTTAACCAAGAAATTAGATTCGTGGACAGAAGTTGGGAAATCCGTAGTTGTGGTTTCTGCAAATAAATGGCAGCAAGATATGCCATAAAAAAAAAACAGTGTTTGATAGATAATGTTGTATGCTCTTTCAGTACACACATTCAAATAACAATGAAGTAAAATAACTTAAGGGGTTTGTGTTCAGTTTTAACCCTGTTCACATGTGCAGCTGCTGTGCAAAGCTAGATGTCTAAACTTTTGTGAAAATTTGAGGTAAATTCACTAGGTGTTATTCTACTTATGTACTCACCACACACACAGATGTGTACATACACTCACTCCTATCTACATCAGTGACCAAAGCTGAAAATAAAACTGGTTTTCATGTTGTCTGTGCCTGTATCACAGTGATGTTGCAAAGATGGGACTTCCCAGCTTACAACTGCCTTATTTACGAGGATTCCTGAGCTCAGCATGGAATTTCTACTTTTCAACTTTCTTTTTGTTCCAATAAATATGTGAAAACAAACAAACCATGGATGATTCAAAATAATTTGATCTAACTTTTACTTCTTCTGTATCTTTACTCTTTTCCTATTTGAAGACTCTTGCCATATATTCCTAGTTCTTTTCTCACTATCCTCTACGGAGGTCCTCGCATCTGTCCTCTCCCAAATGTTTCCTATGTTTTTAATCGGATCATCCATGCAGAGACATAGATGTGATCACATACTGCATTCCTCATCAGAGGATTTTGAAGACATCACCATCACCCACACAACAGCGTCTTCCTTTCCCAGAACACCTCCTCTCAGATCCCTACAGATGGGCCCAGTCTCAGGCTTCCTTTGAACACCTCTATCCTTCCTCACAACTCATCCTTGTTTTCAAAAATGCTCTCTTCCCTCTGTGGATAAGGGATGCGTTTCTATTTACAGTAATCCACGTATATTTGGTGGCCAAAATTCGCAAGTATCATTCAAGTATCCAGGCTTGAAACAGCTAATCTCAAGAAAGTTGATTTAGATCAAAGCAGCCTCTCTGCTGAAAAAGACATCACACCATCACTTCATTTCCTCTGCTGGCTTCCTGTTGAAGACAAGGTCATATTCAAGATTTTAGCCTGTATTTTCAAATCCACATATATGACTAGTCTGAATTATGCATGGGATTGCTTTGTCCTCTGCAATCATGACACTTTGCATCAGCTACTCTCCAGATGTGAACAAAGTGTCTCAGTGCAGAAACGTGTTAGTGCAGGAGACAGAACTTGGCCGGCAGCTGGTGTGCATAGCTAGAAAGGAATTCACGTCCGGTATGCGCAGGAGGACCACAGACTCATCACCTCAAACACAACATATATCCCACCACATATCCCACAGCATACATCCCACTGCATATCCCTAACACAACACTTCACAACAAAACAGTCTGAAACCAAAGCAAGCCAGAAGATGGATGGACAAATAGAGATCTTTGCAAGTTTAAGTGGCAGGCTAAAACCATGAGTTGCTTTATTCACAAAGCTTTAACAAATATACCCAAAACCTATCGTTAGGTTGCTTAAACCACTGGCCCAATGTACGTCATGCATACATTTTGTCATGCAGATAGTGTCCACGATGCCCACAAGGGCACACACCTATAGGCCAGCCACAGATCAAACACACCAGTGTGACACCGAATGAATCCCCATCCCACTGTGCTCATTGAAAGTGCTTATTTATATGCTGACTACTTCTATGACTGAAAGCAGGTGGGATCTGGACATAGATTTGCACAGTTTGCTTAAAACCTCTTACGCAGGTTTTAACTTGTGTCTTAATTCCTGGTTTCATATTCATTTTTCACTAGCTTGAACATAAGAGCAAAAAAAATATGAGTCAGTCAGTAAGAGTATGTTCCTTCATAACTAGGAGCTCGGATTTCAGACACAGGATCTGCTTTGGCTTTTGTATAGCTTGAACAAATTTACATTAAGTGACAAGTGATGTCATACAGCTGAAGGACATAAATGTCAATATGTGATGTATGGTTTATATAGTCACAGGCTCAAAAAACAACTGTAGTAGAGAAACCGGAGTGATTATTTTTTCAATACCTCAGAGAATCTTCAGCCCCCATTTATCTCGGCAGGTGCTGCCTACGCTCTGCACTTTTCAGAATCAGGCACCTATAGCGCTACTGCTGTAAGGACAGAGACACAATCTGAGCAGGTTCCGCCTTCAGATATGGGAGGATTTACTCGAAATGTTTGTGAACAAACTGGCTTGTATATTTTCTGCCTTCAAGAAATGTATGAAGCAACCAGTAAGAATGTATAAATGACTCGCTTCTCAACAGCTGTGGGACTCTGTAGCATCCTTCATGCATTTAGAGGTTGGAAGCTGTATGTGTTACCAGGTAAGTCCATCACGACCCAGTCTGCATGGCGTCAGAGCTGGAGGTTCAGAAACCATCAGGAAAATGGAGGTTTGCTGTTCGTGCTGGGCTGCATTACCTTTACGGTATCATTTCCACCAATGTGTGTGAGGTGAGGTCTCTCTCAGCTCTTCGTAGCCTTTTCCACTCCAGTCCCCAGTTCCAGCCTCACAGAGAGCGGTCTGTGAGGCCCACAAGAGAGGAAAACAGTGGGTTGATCATAAGTCCCTCCACCTCCATGGAAAGGGGTGAACCTAAATGGAAAGTCTGTCTTCGCTGTCGATATGGTGTGCACAGTTCGTCCTTGAGATAAGACTTTAAATTATGACTGAGGGCTCCCACTCACACAAGCGCCTCCAGCTTCAGCCTTCCATGCTCACAGCCGCCTGGCAGGCTATGGCCCTTTGAGATCACCTCAGACAAAACACACCAACATAAAACTGGTTTCTGCCCTGAACCACATTACGACAATTTCTCCAAACAATGATTTTGCCAAACTCAATTGAAAAAAAAAAGACCTTTTGTTTTAAAGTGCATCCAGTACCTTCCTTAATGTTCTATCCAAAGCAGGGATGTGTTACAGAGTGGGTTTTGAAGACTATTTTCTGACCTCTAAGTTAAATTAGCACTTTTAATACAACCAAAGCAGCAATGTGGCCCTGGAAACCCTGTATTTGTGCAGGGAAGGTAAGACTGCTAAGAGAAAGACCAAAAAAATCCCCTAAATACCACCAGTATGCAAAATGGTATGAAACTATAACAAAAATACAGCTATTTAAGGGAATAGGACATTAATATGACTGGGTGCATAAAGAAAACCGAAACACATGCATATCAATTTGATGTTTAACCTCTTGGAAATCAGTTAAATCAACAGAGTGGCTGAACTATTAGTCTAAAACAAAGTGTTAACCACTTCAAATGCACAAATAGGCAGATTCTGATAATGGAGCTGCTTCTCTGGTCCAGAGTTTCTTGCCATACTCTATGCTTCAGGGTTGCTTGAGCAAAGTGAACTGATACAGTGGGAATAGGAATGCTTAATCTCAAAGGCAGCTGTATTTTTAAATATATTTTTTAGCACTTCGTGATGTATTTGCCTGTGTCAGGAGACTTAAATATTTAAACAGGGTGACAAAGTTCATTTCAACCTCAATGACAGTCAAACCCCCTGACATCCCCCTTTTGTAATGTGAGGAGAATTTTCTTCATAGCAATAGCCAACCTCAAAGGAGCAAGGGACACACACACGCACACACACACACCCCAAACTCCTGTTCCAACTTTTAAAGCCCTGAAAGCAATGCTTCTCTCACCTTTACCCGCTCAGCCACCCCACCCATTTCCTACCCATAGCCATTTATTTTTCAAACTGAGCTGCAAGCACATTCGCCGTGGAAAACCAGCTGCCCACTTCATCGCTTAACCTCCAGGCGAGAGGAGGCTAGCGGCAATTAAGTGACCTCCCAGGGGACCGGGCGCTCATCAGGCCGATCTCAGGCCTCCATCTTCCCGGGGCGGCTCGGGCTGCCTTTTCTCTTTCCCCAGCACAGCTTTTCAGGTCTGCCGGAGGGGTGTGTCTGTCCTCCGGCAGACCCGGGGATGAGCAAGCGCCTTTAAAATGTGACAGAACAAGAAACACGGATTTGTTTTCTCACCCGGCGCGGCCTTGCCGGGCTGTCAGCGGGCGCCGGGTCACACACCCACGCACACACCACACCACCACCACCCCCCCAGGGAGCCATCTTGTGGTCCGCCAGGGGAACGGCAAGCGGCGGGGCCCGGTCGGCACCGCGGGCTCCTGGGCGCCCCCGCCACCCCCTGCTCGCCGTCCCCCCCGCTCCTCGCCGTCCCGAGGAGACGGGATAAATCCATCCCCAGTTTGGCTTTTCCGTGTACCCGCTCGGTGCTCGCCATCGTCTCCCCCCCGGCCTACCCCGCTGTCAAGCGCGCACCGGGAGTTTGGCAAGGGCCAGAGGCAACAGCAGCGCTGGTGCAAGTTAGCGCGTTGGCCTTTCTCGCTGAAACGCTGAGGGGAAGGCAGAGCCGTGTGGCAGAAAACGCTTTTACTCGGATGGGGAAAAGATAAGGGTGTCCCTCAGATAAAGTGCGTGGCTCGTATTTCTGGCAGTGTCACCAAGCTCTCCCAAGCCCCATTGCCCGGGTATGAGTGGCCAGCCCAGCCCAGCCCAAACCACGACACCCATCCTTATGTCGCCCCTTATTTTAAATTCCCTGTGCCAGAGGCACCCGCCGCAGGGGTGAGCACCTACGGCCATCCCAGGTTGGCTGCACGGGGGCACGGCATTGGGGAAAGCTCCCCTTCGCCTTTCTGACACTGGGGGAAGGAGTAGCCTTGGCTTAGGAAAGACCGTTCAGAGGAAAGGAAAAGGTATTTGTTAAGTGAAATACGGTTTATGCTGAATAATACAAGGGTACAAAACAGGTAGTGCATTTTGCATGGGGAGTTAGTAGCAACCACGCTGACAAATATTAACTGTAAGGGGAAATAACACCTCAAGAATGGCTCAGTCTAAAAGAGTTTAATCTGTTGAAAGGGCTTACTTTGGGGTTTTTTTCTTGTTGGGTTTTCTTTTTTTTTTTACCAGTAACAAGCAGCGGGTGCGTGGAGGGGCTGAGGGGAACAGGGCAGGAAGAGAAGCACCTGGAGCTCCCCTCCTGCTGTTTCTCTCTGCTCGAAATAGGGGCCGGCGTGCAAACCCCCGAGCAGCCTGCGGAAAGGAAACGGAAACCAACCCGCTCCCGAGCGCACCTGAGTGCTTGCAGCCCCGTTCTTCACGCGGTGAATCAAAAAGCACAAGGAAATGGGAAAATGGGAAAATCATGCCCTGTGCTCTTCCAGAACACTGCAGTCCAGTACCCTGCCAGACTGGCTTTTCCAGCACCAGGGTGTAAAAGATGGCTTCCTACACATGGCACAGCTAACACAGGAGTCCCGCAGACCCTGTGTCTTCACACAGGAGCATGACTGAAGCTGCTGATTACCCACTGTTTTGACATTTATGTCCACCTTGGCCTCTTCTTCCTCCTTCCTCCTTAGCTTCTTCCTTCCATAATCAGCCAAAATGAACGTGGTCTTCCAGACAGTGGACAAGATTTTAATTATGTCTACTGGGAAATGAAAGTCACTGCCTCCCCACTGTGCAGCCATGGGAGTGAGGAGGGAGCAGAAGCTGCCTACCAGGGACTTCAGCTTCCAGTGTAATCAGGGAGAAGGCAAAGAAATTAAGTTTCTCCTTCCCTGTCCACTTTCAACTTGCCCCATGCAACAGCCGGTGTGGCTAAACAAAAACAAAAGGATCTTGTTATTCCAACATATTACTCTAGAAACAAAGCAAGTCTGACGTGTTCATACTTCTCCCATACTGCAAACCATACTGGTTTAAAGACGATATCAGTCTCTGCCCCTCCATCATCCTCGTGCAAGTGTTGGTGGAGCTGCTTAGTAAAGCCACGACAGAAACAGCCCAGCCTGAAGAAATGCTTTGAAAACAAAAAAAGAGTGATTGTCCACAAAATATTTGTATCCATTGCGTTACCTCATGGAGCTGTTGGATTAAGCAGAAAGACAGCAGTCTTCAGCCAGCTTTCCCAAGACAAAATGTCGGCTAGTCTCCACCATTGCTGAACTGTCAGAGTCACGGTGAATAGGAAAAATGTTCCTATCATTCCTGTGTGTGATACAGAGACATGGGCTTCAAGTCCCTGCTTGGTGGCTCTCAGGGAGTCCTACAAGCCTCATGGAGCCTCAGCCCGCCACCTGCAAAAAGCAGCTTCCCTGCCTGAGACAGCAAGTAACTAAAAGATTGTGACACACTCTGACATAGTCAAGATGGAGCCCATAAAAGCACTGGAGCTAGAAATTCCCCTGCCACCCTCAGGCAAAGGGTTCTGGGGAGGATTTCTGGCTCTGAGGGATGGCGACCACCCAGGCCGGCACAGCAAGCTGGCACAGGGCAGCTACGTCAGCGTGGCACTGTGCCCAGCTCGTCAGCTCTTCCGAGAGAGTTTCCTCACTGCCCTGGGTCATGTCTTTCTCACAAAGATTTTACAGGGATGTCATAACCATACATCCTCCCATATGCACAGTTAAGAATTGGAGCTTTCCTAACCCCACATAATTATTAACATGAGAGCAATTAGATAGAATATCAAATAGCTTGTTATTAAAAGACCAGTGAAGAACATAAAAATCTACCAATTGGCACAAGAAATCTTGATTCCAGAATACTAAAACCCATAACTTGTGGAGTGTTTAGCTTATATCAAATGATGTATGTGCTACGGGATGTATTTTTCAAATTCCACCTGTCCTGTGCTATGTGTGAACAGTACAATTCATCATGTAGGTCTCCAGGTAAAGGGAAAGTGATACCTAGTGTGGCTGGCTTTTGTCTAATCCCACATTTTTATGATCAGACCTTAGAATATTATTTTAAGTTCAGCTAAAACATTAATTGGAGATTCTGATTTATAGCTGATTTTTTTCCTCATTGAACTGATAAAGTAAGCTATAATGAGAACTTTCTGGATGATAGATGTCATTCTCCTGAGCGATGCTATTAGCACTTGTCCGGTTTCAGGAATATATACTAAAGAAAAAAAAGACACACTTATGGCTTGGTGTAATTATATAGCCGTTCAGAGTAAAAGAAGTATTTAAGAGAACACAGCTTCATAAAGCTATGTTTATCTCCTTTTAATTTCTATTACTTTTTCCAAGTCTGTCAGCTTTACATATAATTTTACATTTTGTCAAATGAAGTTGATAACACTAATTTCACAGAAATAAAGGCCAACATTCATAAACTACAATAACAAGCCAACACATGCCTGCGTCTGTGAATGGGAAGGGGGATAAGAAAAAGGCCTTGTTTTGGTAGGCAAACAAATTTCAGTTTGCATTTCACAAGGGATTATCATTAGTCTTGAGCAAACTCAATGTCTGTGAACACCTTACGTTATTCTTATGGTCCACAAGTTTTGCAGAGCTAGCTTGACTTTGCAGACTTCTCTCTGGTGTAATTTAAACCTTTTTTTTTTTTGAGTAAGAATTAGGACTGTACTGTAACTTTGCAGGTAGGAAAAAACTCACAGCTACCTAATGTGCCAGATTTATGGATTTACACGGTGCTGTACCTTAAATAGTGGTTGGGTCAAATTCTAGGTTAAGTCGGTATGATTTATGCTTTCTTTAGCCCAAAAGTATTTTACACTGTCTTGGCTCTCTTTTAGTGTACTTAAATACCTTCAGACTTACTTAATTACCCAGAATCATTTTGATTCACAATCATTGACTAATGCGTGAGTTACATTCTTGTCCCTTCACATGAATCCTCTGCCCTTAGTCTATTTTACTATAAAAAGCTTTGACAACAGTATGGTGTGATTCACGGGATGTGCTGTTGTTACTGTAATGAACTCCTAGTGAATAGTACAAATATTAAAGAATTGTTACTCTGTTGTAGGAATCAGTTACAATTCTTTTTTTGTTTTTTTTTTTTTTGCAAGCAATGGTGGGGTTTGCAGCTCTGTTCATAACACATTTCTTTGAAAGTGAAGACATACAAAAAACTTCTGGCAGGAAGTTACTTTCCCATTGAAAGTTACTACAGCCCATCTGTGGGGAGAGATATTTTCATTTAATAAAAAAAGGTCTAAAAGAAAAAGAGATACTGTAAATAAACAAAACAAAAACACTATTTCATTGTAGTATCCATGGCCACAGATGATCCAAAATTTGGGGGAAACTGTCCTTAACTGGCATGAACAATGTAAATCAAGGCAGAAGCACAAGCCTAACGTATACCAGCCACTGTTTGTAAAAGTGAAAAGAAAATTAGCACATTGAGAAAGGAAAAACACATCTTTGGTGTCAGCCTTTCTGCAGACTTCTCTGTAGCTGTAACAGTTGCTCTCCCCATATTCCAGAGAGGTGTGATGGACAACGAGGAATGGGAGAGTGCCTGGAATAAGTGGTGCATCTGTTTGAAGCTGCAGGCAGCAGCTGGGCTGGGTTCAAATGAGTTCGTTGATGGTAATTCTTGAAATGACTTATTCTTGGTGGTGTACTTTGATTAACTCTTTGAAAAAAGTTACATTTAGATTTCATGAGGCAGGAACTGACAGTCATTCTGCAATAGCGTGGAAGTTCATAGTTTACTCAGCTAAAGCTTGCATGCTGGTGTATTTTAGAAATGTTGGTCACCTCAGTACTTGAGAATCCATTCTTGCTGGATTCTCTTAGTTCTCTGGAACGGAAATTAATTGCATAGTTTCAGGGTTTGAATTTCACTTATTATTCGTCGTATTCGTAGAACCATGATCTGAGCAAGGTCTCCACTGTGCATTTAAGAACAGTTATGAACTCGCAACAGGCTGTCCCTGACCCAGCAAACTCCTCTAGTTTGCTGAGCGCTAGCAGTTTAAACCACACACTGACAAATTCAAAGGATAGGGTCTTTGTCTTGAGGAACGGACGCAACTGATCCAAAGCCCTCTGATGCCAAGGGAAGACCCTTACTGACCTCAGTAGACTACGGATCAAGCTGTAGTTTCAGACATGCCAGAATAAAAGAGGGCAATGAAAAACAGGAATGGTCATTAGTACCGTAACCTTAATACAGCATATTAAACCTTTTTGGATGCATGGTGTAAAATCATTAAAAACACATTTCTACACATAGGTGTTCAGGGTCAAATTTTAGTCACGGTTGCTGAAGAACTATAACCACTAGAAAAGATACAGGGCATAATCTTATCTGCAAGAAATCAAGAAGCTGCTTGCAACAGCATGTGTCAGAGAAGACCTTGTTAGTTTTATGAGGAAGAGAAGTGATGCACTCGGTAGCTGCTCAGTCACAGTCAGGTTTTTCCTTGACCAGACTGCATCTATATTCTCACCTCTACCTGCATCCTGTATTACTTGGGCTGTACACATTTTTGTTGGTGTTAAACTCACATTCCCAAAGGCCTGTTCTATGCATTGTGAAACTAAGGTTGCTTACATGTCTTTTCCACTGTCTTTTGGGAACGTAGGAAGGGAATAATATTCTTTCCATGATATGCCACATGCCCACATCCCTGTGTTGTCAGTGGTAGTAAATGCAGATCATGTAGCGCAAAGTAGCTGCCACAAGAGAACATGAATCCGGTTGAGCCACTTATATCATGCTATGCTGGAAATGTCAGACAGTGTATCTATATATATATATAAGCGTATACTATAGCAATAGGAACCAGAACAGCTCTAGCTGGTTTTGTTGCTATTGTGATAATGTTGCTAGCTTGTGAAAGTTATTATGGGAAAACTCTCTCTGAGCAATTTTTGTGGTGAATCACAACCACTAGGTTTGGAAAATGATTAGGTGATGTAGATCAGCATTTCTCAGCATCGCAGTGGCCAGTAATACCGTTGCAACATTTAATTACCAACATTCATTTCCACTTATGTGAGGAAGGAATCAAAGAAAATGGGGGTAAACAAATAATAAAGAAATATTCACAGTTGAGTCTAATTAAATTAAAAGTGCGGTAGTGGTACAACACAAGGAAGTCCTTGGTTTTTCCAAAAAATAATTTTTAGGCTCTCTGTTGATTTAAAGAAGCTGAAAAACTGTAAGCTCAGAAATACTTGCAGAAAGTTAAGCAAATGCCTGAATTTTTGCATGCTTGAGAGGAGCTGCTTAGTTGTCAAAATTAACTGATAGTCTGCCTTTTAAAAGTAATGAACTATGTGCACATTTACACGTTCTTTTCGTGGAGAAACACAGCATCATCTTCCTGTGAATCCCTGTTTGCTGCAAGAAGTTTCAAGTGTCATCAGCAATTGATAAAATCAAAGTTTCTCCAATGTTTTGCAGCTTAATATAAAGCCATCCTACAGGATCTTTAAATGCCAACAAGTTTGTTA
This sequence comes from Pluvialis apricaria, assembly GCA_017639485.1. Classification (NCBI taxonomy): domain Eukaryota; kingdom Metazoa; phylum Chordata; class Aves; order Charadriiformes; family Charadriidae; genus Pluvialis; species Pluvialis apricaria. Next base: position 41,593,808 of record CM030008.1, on the reverse strand, counting down.
TTTCTTCTGCAGGGAATAAATTTTGTGCTGTTCCTTTCTGAAAAGTTCTTTCTCTCCTGTGCTTCCTGTAAGCAGTGGTAGTAAAAGTACTTTAGGTACCCAAAGTGATGTATGCAATTTAAAAGAAACAACCTACTAGGAAAAAAAGGCAGTTTAACAGGCAGCGGTTTGTGCCCACTATGTGCGAAAAAACAGGATCCATAAGCAGATATTTTCCGCTGTTTCACAGGTGGCTTGTTCTCTGATGCTCATCACTGTTGCTGTACATGTTGTTGGTTAAGCCATTCTTATGAGTTTTACTGTAAAATTTCTCCTCCAAATGTCTGTGAAGGGCAAATAGTGATTAAATCAGTACCTTTGAGAAGTGGAAACCCTGAGGCCACATCAAAATTAGTCTTGGTGACCAATACCTGACGACTCAGATTAAACTATGTTTTTCTGAGAACCACATTGCAGAGCAACAGAAAAGAGAAGGCTTTTCATTCCTCCTTGTTCTTATGGCTAAAAGTTATAGAGAAAAAATGAGTTACAGTGTGATGAGCCGGCTACCTTGTGATTCATTCCCACTAACCAGAGAAAAACTTTATCTGACCTTGTGGATGTGTGGGGAGAGCTGTGAAAAAGCACATACCGCTTGTGGTAGAGACTGCATTCTGACTGCAAAAAGGTTAATGAAAGTAGAGCCCAGGCTCTTACCTGCCCTCCCTGGTTAGTCCAGCTGGTCATTTTATGAAAAGGAGCCCTTGTTTTGGACTAGAAGGGTTTTGGTGCAAAAAAATATTAGGGAGGGATGCAGGTTGTCATTAAATGATACAGAGGAGTTGGCAGTGAAGAAACTTTCTGTTTCCTTCTTCCCACTCCCCACTTCACAGTTTGCCTCCCCCGGTTGTGCCGACACAACTGGATGTTGGGCTGTGAGATAAACCAGATCCCTGAAATGATCCAAGTGAAAATAACCCTTCTGACTGTCTTATGACTGAAGTACTATTCTTGCAGAGCTCTTGGAAGCCAATTTTAATGCTTATTTTGTTTAAAATACGTAAGACGAAAGTGATAAGTGAAGTCTTATCAGAAAAAGACTACTGTTAAGCGTTATAAAGCAGTGCATCATGCCTTTTTCAATTCATAGATTTTTTACGTCTGGAAGGGACTAAACATTATGAAGATGATTTCAGGTTCATGGAGAATAAATGAATCAAGTTTTGAGTAAGAAGTAAAAATTGACACCCTAAACTTACAACTGTATTGGCAGGATACCTAAAAATGCAAGACTGCTTATTTTAAAAAGAGAAAGAGAGTAAGGGCTACCCTTAACAACAAGAAAACATGCAAGACCAAGCATAAGTTTTTGAAAGATAAATTTATCCCACTCGCATATTACTGCTGCTTGCTAAAGCTGTCTCTACCTAGTTTAAATAGATTGTTGAAAAAAACTGCTAAATAATAGAAATGAAAAAGTGTGCATTACATACAAGTGAAGCAGGGAATGAGAGAATAAGCAGATTACCTAATAATCAATGTCTGTCTAAACGCTTGGCAGGGATAACTCTAAAAGCCACTGCTCAATGTCATGCAAAAGAGAAGAGATGGAAGGGCATGGGACAGCTCCTTCAATAAAATGACAGTAGCATTTTGGTTGCTAAATTATTAGTATAACGTGCACTGTATTGTAATTCTGCTACTTTCACAAAACGCGTATTATGCTATTTATGCTAAAACACTTTCTTAAAGAATTGTCCATGAAAGACAAGGTGATCAGATGTTAGCAGAAAAAAATCATTAGAAGTTCACCCTTGTCGGTGCCCTGATAGAAAGTGTAGTCTCAGAAGGAGTTATGACCCTTAACCTGAATATTGCAACTTTCTGCTTTCAGTCTAGCGTAGTTTCCTGGATTAGAGAGCACAGTTACAAAACACTTATTCAAGGAAATTTCATTTTGATTCCTGCAGCTGGGGAAGCTTCAGCATCATGTTCTCATCTGCTTCTCCATTCCACTTACTTACTTGGACAGCTTTCTCTCCTCGAGTTGAAGCAACCTTTCATTGGCATGGTTCCAACCATCTCTTTCTTTTGTCTTCATCGCTATAAGATGGCGTGGTATAGTATTAGCCTGTTTACGTTTTAGAGCCTCTCCTCCCACACGGTAGGTAGCTGGAACTTCTTTGGCTACAGAAAATTAGTGGTGAGAGAAGCGCCACCATTTTCTGGAGAGATTTTAGAAGAAAAGTGAAAGATGCTCTGTATCTTTCAAGATAGAAAATAAGCCCAGATTTACTGAACCCTTATAGATTGCAGGAAATTTTATAAGTCTACCAGAGCTTAGAATAAAAGAGGAGCAGAGAAGAGCTTATCTACGATGCAATATAGTAACTAAAATGCTTCACTGTTTAAGATTATGACAGTTCATCCTTTCCTGGAACAGAAATATAACTTTTGAAAATGTTACTGCCATTTGAAAATCATTTATTGCTGAGCTTTAATAATAACTTGTTCTTTAGGGTGTCATTTTACTATTTGCATATTCATTAGGGTCTTGTTCTCAGCCATAACTTCTAAGACCTAATCTAACACGAACAAAATAATATTTAAATCAAAAAAATTTTTGAACTGAGATTAGAGCACTTGTATCTTCTGCAAACTCTTTGCCTCGGTGCCAGGTAGTCTATTTCTCCTTCTGACGTGAATACGCACATGGTTTTACTAAGCTCTATGTGGCAGATACCTTGGCAGTATTTCTTTCCCACATCCATACTTATCAAAAAACTTTACAAAATGATAATATAATCTGAAATGTTGGGAACAAAACATCAAATAAAGGGGCAATTTACAAAGGGTCAATTTTCATTTCAGTTTACTGGTGGACTTTATTTTTTTTTAGGTGTTGAATTTTAACACCTGTTATTTTAACCTGGGTTCCAGGCCCTTTGTGGCCATTGCTACAGTTTGGAGAAAGATGAGGACAGTGAAAGACTGGATGAAAAAGAAGATTTACACTTCTTTTTCCCTCGTTAGCTACATCCATGTAATTATAGCAAAGCGCTGAGTGGGTACCACTTTGCCATGCACCTGAAGCATTTTTTGCTTGACAGTGCACTGATAGTTTAGTAACACAGCTCCTACTGTGACTGACAGTTGGTTTTGGACTAAATCACATAAAATTGAATAGAAGATGGTAACTATTGGCTAGTTCAGCCAAAGTCTATTTGGCAGAGTGTATTAACGTCCATGAAGCTCTGCATTATTGCACAGCTCCATGCGATGCTGCTGTCTGCAGCACAGGTTTACCCTTAGCTTGGCTACTAAGAGTAGCCAAAGGCAGTGCTGTAGAAAAGCAGAGAATCACTGGAAAAGTTTTCTTTAGCTGCAATGAAGATTATACGTGCACCTAACACATCAATATGGCAGATGACCTGACAGAACCGGTGATTTAAACAATTCAGTCTTCTTAGGAAAGTTGTTCCTGGGGCAAAAGCTCAAACCCCAGATCACTCAAAAGAAAATTATTCTAGAACATCGTTTCTATAGTTAAGACCTTGGGAAGAAAAAATGACTAAATTGAGACTGTTACTTTTACACTCTTATCTGTTTTATTTAGTATTTCCAAGAGCCAGTTCAGTGCCATCTGAATCTGTAAATTACTGAAATGGAAAGCATTTAAGTCTGTTGATTGGAAAAGAAGCGAATACTGTATTTCTGTTGAAGAAGCCAAATCTGAAGGTGATCCAAGAAATTGCATTAATGTAAGCTTCAGCCCAGAATCACAGATGAGGCTAGACATCAATCACCAGGGAGAGAAGACAAAATAAAACAAGAATGAGAAGAGATTGGATGGAAACATGGTATAAGTCCTGCCATCTGACCTCCACCAGCAGAGCCCAGCATTGATGGGAGCTCCTGCATGAGCTTTCCAAACCAAGTTTGCGCTCTTCCCAAGGGTGCCTGGACTGCAAGATTAGGGCTCCCAGCTGATCTGCTCAGACCCCAGGGAGAGAGGAGATGGTCATACCACCTATATTGTCATACCACCCCTTGTCCTGTTGTGATAGGACAAGGGGTAATGGCTTTACACTAAAAGAGAGAAGATTTAGATTAGGTATAAGGAAGAAATTTTTTTCCAGTAAGTGTGTTGAAACACTGGAACAGGTTGCCCAGAGAGGTGGTAGATGCCCCATCTCTGGAAACATTCAAGGTCAGGTTGGACGGGGCTCTGAGCAACCTGATCTGTTGAAGATGTCCCTGCTCCTTGCAGGGGGTTTGGACTAGATGACCTTTAAATGTCCCTTCCAACCCAAACTATTCTATGATTCTGTTCTATATAGACATGCTTTACTACAGGCATCTAGACCAGTTGCAGTTCGAGGTAATGAAAAGTAGGAACCCAGGATTCAATTACTTTGTTCAGAATTAAGCATCAAGTGCTTGGAATAATTTAGGGTAGCCAAGTTATTAGCCCAAGGCTGACAGGTATAACACAGGCACTACAGGAGAGCTGTGCCCTTCTGCTGCAGCAGCTGCAGGCCAGGCAGGTGACACAGGGGTATCTCAAACGGCGCTAGACTCTTATGTTCAGGCAGCTGATCTGAGAGCCTAATTTCTCTGTATAGCCCACAGGAAGATGTAGGCATCTGTGTCAGTTAGTTCAGGGCACTGGAGTTAGACAACATGATTACAGCCCTCTGAAAGCATTTACAGAGGCAGGTGGCCTTGCCTGTTCACCTTTGCAAACACACATCCGCTCCTCAGTGGTAGTGACCTGTCACCCCTGCCATCAAGACTGAAATGGGATTGAGCCTACCGTTGGGGAATGGTGTGGATCTTTTCCCTCTGCTATCACCTGTCCTTCCCCAGGAGGGAACTTTATTGAAGTGAGACAATGACAAAGCTTTGCCTAATGCTGAAGCCTGCAGCTTCGGCCTGTCTTAATCCAGGCTCTTGTCCCTCACCTCTCCTGCTTGGCTTCTCTCTGACTGCCTAATCAATTCACACAGGGTGGACGAGAGATTCGTGCAGAGAGGTGGGGAAAATCCTACCCTTGAAAAAATGCTAGGATGGTGAAAAGGGGACATCTGTTGTACATGGCGTCTGGCAGGTTCAAACATCCGATTTGAATGAAGCAAAATCAGGGCTTGCATCATGGGTGTCTATCTTCCATGTGAGCGTCCTAGTAACCTCTAGGTTGCTGGCTTTTTCAGAGTCGCCTCAGAACACTTGTTTCATCCTGATACAAAGAGGGAAATTTCTGAATTTTTGGCAGGATAGTAAAACCACCCAGTTACAGTCTCAAGGCATGCACCCTCTCTCCATGGGAGGTGAGCAATCACGCTCCACGCTGTTCCCTCGGGTACTGGCCCGGCTCCACGGGCTGATAAGGAGGGATAATAGGTCTGTGGCCCCACCTCCTTCCTTTGCCTTTTTGACATCCTGCTCCCCAAATCTGAGTGACAACAAAGGCTAGTGCCGTAGTTCTGGGGCTGCCTAGGACACCCACAAGGCAGCCTGTCAGGTCCTGCACGGATGCCAGGGCTCGGCTGGGAGCAGATCCTCCACAACACAAACAGCTTTGGAGACTCAAAAGCACTCGCTTTCGTTTCCAGCCACTGGCAGCATCACCCTGGGTTACCTGAATTACTCCGGGGTCCAAAGTTTCCTTCCTACCCTTGCCATCCCTATCCTGCGTGACATATCCCCTACGGGTACCGGCCAGACCTCACCTGTTGGAAGGGTAGGATGGAGGGGGAAATTAAACAGACGTTGAGAAGGCTCACGCAAAGCGGAAAGATAATGAGTGCTCCAGCCAGTGCTGGCAATCGCTGCGCAAACTTCCCCGCGCAGCGCTGCCAATGTAGCTCGCTCCTGACTGCGACACACCTGCTTGCTGAGAGCTGTGCTGCTCCGTGCCAGGGCTGCCCACCGCACCGACTGCCTGTCACTGCGCAGCTCCGCAACAGTCCCTGCGGCGGAGGGGAATCAAACAACCCCATTCACTCCACTTTTGCATGCAAAGAGCCAAATTTAGACCTATAGCTCTCGCTCCTGGTGTGGTAACCCAGCCTTCACGTCCTTACCGCGTGTATACGTGCTGTACACCAAACCAGGAAGTCACACTTTTCTGTCCGTAGAATCCTCTATGTGATTTGCAGAACATCACTGAGCTCATTTGAGGAGAATTCATTGCTGGAAAATGATTTTCAGTGAATGTTTTATTAATCAGCACATGCCAAATCATATCTGCAGGAAAAAAAATAGAAATACTAAAAGAAACCCAAACAACAACAAAAAAAATAGAACAATTATTGCTTGAAGATTCTGATTGCCTATAAATTATAACTCTATTCAGCTCCATGACAATTTATGTTTTCATTTATGAAACCATTCTTGTTATTAACTTTCAATCTTGTTTACTGGGGAAAGTAGGAATACACCAAGCAGGCAAATCATTTTAAACCATGTCTTGAAAACCTAGGGTTATGGCACACGGGACACATTTATTACCACTGCTTTAGAGCACATGAGAAGTTTAAAATGGGGCCCTATTTCATAAGCCAGGGATTGGTTAGGACAAGGCAACTTACCATGACCGCAGTTCCTAATGTAAAAGTGTCAATGTACTTGGTATATTCATAATGTGTTTATTCTCATTATAGTTTTCAATTTGTCAGTGTTTTACTGGCATGTAACCACAGAGCATAGACTGCTATTGCTGGTTAACCTTGTTATTGCAGACAAGTTACAAGTCCTGACAAGAGTTTGATAACTGTGCCTACTTATTTTAAGCCATACATGAGGAAAGGGTAGGAGGTTCAAAGTGAGTTATGCTTTCCTGTGTGAGTCCCCATATGATCACTCAAAGTTACTGTAAATATAAAAGCAGAAGTGCCTGATTGCCATTTTGTCACTATGACACTAGGCGAGAAGGTAATCAAAAACCAGAATCAAACATGAGGCTGAAGTTACAAAAGTGTAAAACCCTGGAGCCTCAATCCTCTAAAGCAAATGGGTGGATTTAGTCACCTGTACAGGTGTTTGCAGGATGGAGGACTCATTCACTTGCAAATAATCTTTCCTGGAATCTGTATCCAAGAAGAAACAGTGACCAAACAGGTAAAGAGTGGAAATTACTATTTCTTATGGAAAAAATATTCTTTTCTCCTCCTCCTCCTGTTTCTCTAGACATGTTTACTGCTTATTCATCTGCCTCAGCGCCTTGTTATATCCTGTTGTAGACTTTGATTATAAACTTGCTGGGTCAGAATAATCTTTTTCCTATTAATTTAACAAAAACAAAACAGCTTGCGAAAAATACCCATCATCCAGCCCTGATCCTTGACTAAGGCCACGTATCACTACTGGAATGTAAATATAATCTTACTACTTGACCAAATGCCCCACAGCAGTTAAATAATAAATATACAGTTGTGGAGAAAAAAAAAGAAATTAAACGTTTAGACAGTTCCTGGATGCGATTTCACAGATCATGGTAAATCAGCTAACGCTCCTACAGCTTCCCTGAAAGAGACACCTAAATAAAATTGTTTTGATATTCAGATATGTTGGCCATGTGCTGTTCCTTAAAAGTGAGGATCGTGGACATGCAGTCCTACAATTAAAAGATGCCCTTCCTATTTACATTTTGTCTTCTACATTAGAAAAACACCAAAGACTGACAAAAAAAATAAAATAATAAAAACCATGAGAAAAGGTAAAAAAATAAAGGAATAGTCATCGATCTTTAACAAGCATCTGCCAGTGGCCATTTGCACATCAATTCTGATTGTTGTCCTGCTGTGGAGAGAAGTGGTGCTGCCCTGCGTATACCTTTGGTTTGAGCAGAACTTCCTTATCATTAAGGTCCATTAGTGTTCATTAGTGCCCTACAACATGAGCAGCCGACATATGGGAGGCAGAGCAGAGAGAGGCAGGATTCTGTTCCCAAATAGCACCTGATGCAGCTTGGAAATCCTGCTTCTTCAGTCTAGGAACACGCTGTCTCTGAAAAGGCAGTATTTTGCACATTACTTTGTATAAATGGAAGTCCCTTTTACCAGAAAGTTAAAAAAAAAAAAAAGACAACTAAAAAAAAACGAGCAGCTAAACTCAGGGAGTTGTGGAGCTGCTGTAAAATTAAGAAAATCCTTTTCTCATTCATCTTTTAATGTTCCCTCAAATTAGATGGAGAGGAAAGATAGTTACTGGCTTCACCCTCACTCTTCTCCACCCTATCATTTAACCACAGAAAAGACTGATTTATAACAACAGTAACTTCTGTATTATCAGACATCTACAAGTTTTTCAGTCTGCAATTTTAACTTGCATAAATAGATACTGCAGACTTAACATGCTTCAAAAAGTTAGAACCATTTTAATGAACTACTTCTAATGTGACTACACTTCTGAGAACATGCAGTTCTTTCAAATGTGTTTCCAAGTGAAATAATGCTTCTGAGATTTATTATTACACATATTTTTTCCTGAAAATACAGTAGAATTATGCTTTAATTATTCTTAAGTATTTGAGAGCTAGTTATTTTCTTCTTTGACATCTGTTTTGACCCAAGCTTAGTTTAAAAAAAAAAAAAAAATTAAATGCAAAACAGTCCATTTCTGCATTTGTTGTTTGCAGTCGTATGGATTTTCTGCATTAGGATGCTCCACCTCAGAGTAGAAATTTCCTACATCTTTTCATAAAACTTCAAGATGGAACACCTATTCTTCTGGTAAAATGTTTGTTTAGAAAAACCTCCTCTTTTAGTACAAGCTCGGTGGTGCCAATTTTGCCACCTTGGTAAATATTTATAGATGAGTCACAAGCCTCTGAACAAAAGCGTTGGACTGGGAGCCTGACTGAAGCGCTGATAGTAATACGCATATTCATGTTTCACTTGCTGACCTTGTATCTGCTACTTTTATGGGAAAATCAAATGCTTTTCATTATTACATTCAATTTCTGGCCTATATTTCAAGCCACATCTAAACTCTGCTTGAGGCTCATGCTGATGTGTAAACAGAACGTTTCTTTATGAATCATACAGAGATGTCAGCACCATGGGTCTTGGGTAAAGTTCACGAACTTGATAAACCTAAACCTTAAGGGACTTTTTGTTGGGTCTGTGAGAGCGAAATGGCACATTTAAATCGATTCTCTTTATATCCAGTGCAGAAAGGAGACTTATTTTTATACTCTGATACACCTTCATATCAGGAGGTGAAACATCAAGAGTAATAAGGAATAAAGGGAGTCACGGACATTCCACCAAAACACATATACTTCACTGTACACGAGATGCCATGCCAGGGTTAATCCCATTTTTAGCTCCATGGCTGGCAGTCCATGGGGACTGTGGTGTCTCCACACAGATGTTACGTAGACAGCCTGTGTAACTGTCATTGGGCCAGTAGATTTAGATGGCAACATACCGTTTTGGAAAAACATTGGAGTCTAATTAAGGTTGGGTTTGTTTTTTTTTTAAAATGAAGTGACAAGGAGAACTTAAGAACTGACATGAATAGCGTGAGGCCCATCACCATGTGATCCTTGCCCACCTACTTCACTCCAGTCATTCCCCACGCTGAAAATGCAGGCTAAGTCTGCTTAGCCTGTTTCATCTCAGCATCAAAACAGGATTTGGACCAACAAGGTTCTCTGAAACAAACAAACAAAAAAAAGTAGTAGAGTCTCAGTTGCAATCCTCATATTGCTCTTCAGGAGGCCAAGATCATTGCACGTACACCAACCCCAATCCTCTCAATGCAACTGGAGACCCAGAGAGGTCAGGCACATCTCTGCAAATGAATGTTGGGGACATGAATCCCAACAGAAGCTGCATTCAGAAAATAAGCCAGCTACAGAAATGCAGGAAATATGCGGGAAGGAAGAGACTTTTCCCTAAGTCATTCAAGGTAAAACCACAGCAGGTATTATCTTGCAGGTCTGTGCACTACCCAGACTTTTCAGGTGTCAGAATGATATACTTCCCTTACTTACAGCAGAACAAAAAGAAACAATATTTAAAACAAAGAAAAGTGTTTATTCCATCTTTTTTCCCCAGGTTTTAGATTTGGAAAGATGTGGCAGAGAAACCCTAAAGTTAAGGGAAAACAAGACAAGGGAAATCATGGCTAAATGATTTACATTCTTACTATTACAGTTACAATGGTTGATGAACTATGGGCAGGTTCCTCATAATAAGGTGGGACCTATAGGACACGACAGAGAAGGGTTTGAGTGGACAGTAACACAAGTGTTACAGAGTAAAAAGATGAGTTATATTCCCGTCAGCGTGCGACCTGCTGACATGGTTTTAAACAGCACTACTCTTACTTAAAATGAATGTTAAAACACAGTAATTAGCCTGGATTGTAGCATAGCTCGTTTTCCTAGCATTAACAATCAGGATTGCAGGAAGAAAAACTGAAAAACAGAAACTAAGTGCAAGACAATGTGGGAATACCTCCACGGTTTGTGGACAGACTGCCCCATTTATTGCAAAGGCATTAACTGTGACATCCTCTTGTGGTGTTTGAAAGGGTAAAAAGATTATTACCCTTAGCAATATCAGAGTTAAAAAAGCGTGCAAGAACAAGCTGATTATCAGGATCAGCACAAATATATTATTTTCCTGACTGAAAATAGTTGAAAGCAATAAGAATGAGTATCTGGTGCCAAAAAAATAGGAATAACATCACTCCAGCATGGGATTCATCAGCCAGCTCTCAAATTTGAGTCCAAACATTACTGACAATTCTTAAAAAAAAAGTTCAGTAACAATTTTTTAGAAAATTCAAATGCTTCTTCAGTTACTGTTTGCATCCAGATCACAAAGAAGAAGTATCAGAACACGAAGGGAAAGGTCTGGCAGTCCCGCTGAGCAAGATGAAAACACAACAAGAGCTAGAAGACTCACGAAAACAAACAACCCCTCCCAACCCTGCTTTTTTGGTGGGTGTTTTTTTTCTGCATTTCCCCAAACAAGAAATTAGGAAGAGTGTTCATGTATTGAGGAAATTATCCCTTCAGGATTTGAGGGGCTCTTCTCAGTACTGATTATTAGAACATTATTTATTCCTACTTGCTGAGGGTGTCCTCTCAAACTGACTGAAATCAAAGGCACATGAAGGCAAACTTCCCCTCCCGCCCCGTTTTCTGGGGCAGCTGTGGAGGGCGGTAAGAGCCTGTGGTGGCAGGAGACCAGCCAATCCCCGGTGGTGCCTACACCCACTGTGTAGCTGTCAGGGGCGAGCGAAGGTCCCAGGAGGTTGCACAGATGTCTCCACCATCCTGGTGCCTGGGCCACCGAGATCCATATCCCGACTGTGCGTGTTGCCGAGCCCTGGACTAGCCGGGATGGCCAGGCAGCAGCTCGTCACCGTTGTCCGCAGAGAGGAGAGATGGAGGGAGATGCCTGAGCAGTTCCCGGGGCGAGATCTGAGAGAGGAGCAGGGGCTGGGGCTCTGGAGGCAGACAGAGGCACAGGTGTCCACAGCCGGAGTGCCGGAGGGAGGGTCACCTCGCCAGCGTGGGCCCAGATGGCACCGCACATGGCTCTCCCCTTGCCGGAGCCGTGTCCACTGAGGCAGCACCTAAGGTCACAGCCAGGCTTGGCAGAGACCTTACAGAGCTCCCTCTCCCCCCGCAGCCGCTTGGATTTGGAAGGCCGGTGGGTTTGGAAATGACAAGCTGCTCTCCCCTGATCCAGGGAGGACTACCTGGTGACCTTCCAGAAGACAGTGCGCACCAGCCTTTGCCCTGGGATGGGCGACCTGCCTGCTCCAGGCAGAAAAAAAGAAATAGCAAAACAAAGCACAGTGGTGCCCCTCCACCTATCCCAAACTACAGGCACAAGGTCAGTCGTTCCTCGCCTGGGAAGCCACCACAGCATTGTTTGACTTGTGATATGTACCCAAAGTAGCCAAGAAACGTCCGACTTGGGGTCATGGTGGCAGTGCTCACCAGCCAGGCGCTGCGCACCAGGCAAGGAGTTAACACTGGTGCTTGTCAAGGGTCCTTGGCCAGTAGGTATGGCACCTCATCGGCCTGTTTTGATGCTCCCAACAGAACTAGTGCTTTCTACCTCATGCTTGAACATTATATTCCTCCTCCCTGCCTTTCCCAGCCATGTGGGTGGCCTGCAAAACGTATGCCTTAGATCATATTGGTGGGCAGGGCCTCAGGTGCTGGACCACGCATGGGACCAAGTGCTAGAGGGGCTTTGCCAGGGATACCACAGCGACTGTGGGAGTGGGGACAAGTCCAACAACGCCGCACACAGTATGTGCCAGGGATGAGATTGGGACACTCCAGGGATACCGTAAGGGTTCCTCTGTCATGAGGATAGGACGAGAGTCAGAGGAGATGATCCTGCCTGGGTCACATCATTAAGGAAGCCTTCAGAGTGACATAGAGTGGCAGGACAGTCAAACTCCTGCCCAGGACCACAAACTCCAGGAGTCTTGTGACTTACACATAGTTTTTGTGGTTTTTTTTTAACAAGTTCCAAGAGCAGGAAAACATGACCTAAATATAATGAATACAGTTACAACTATACATCACTCAGCCTGAAGCAAGAGAGAGGGTGGACTGCGCTATGCATCTCAGTAAAGTATTAATATAATAGGAGGTGCAGCAGCTCAGCTAATAAAACATTCCTCGCTCTCACCCTTGAGTTTAATTTGTTGTTGAGGCACACACCAAAGGTTGAGCATTTCAGCTCATTTAAGGAGTTATGACCCAGCACTGTAGCGGGGCTACCGTATTCCAAAAGACTGAACATTGCTGTTAATCACAGCTTCCCAGCAGATCCAGAGAGGGAACACCATAAAATTGTTTAGTAAACAGTGCATCTGCATTGAATAAAGACAAAAGCTCAATTTGAAATATTTGAAAGTAACTTTTAAATGAAAAGGAAAGGCGTGAATTCTTATTACACATTCCCACAAAAGCCTTTTCTGCTGCTATTATGGTGCACCTTCTTGGGATAAGTGTGTGGTTTACAGCTTCTACATTACAATGTATAACTTTTAGCACTCACACTTTATGCTGTAACACATGCACAGACACTTCTTTTTTTTCCTCGATCTTCTTTTGGATATGATTTCTTAAGGCTTGTCTACACGGGGGAAGTTAAGCAGCATAGCAATTCTGGGATAACTACTCTGTGATAGCTCCCTCTGGACACTTCATTGCAATAAAAAAAAGACTTTATTCGGGAATAATTACTCTGCATTGTGAGTGGAATAATTATTCTAGAATAAAAATCAGCCTAATTCCAAGATCAAGTGCATACACCCATTCGGGAGTTTTTGTCTGTTTGTTTGGGGTTTGGGTTTTTTACCCCAGGATATGAATACTGTACGAGAATAGCTGGAACTTTTTTTTGCCCCCTGGAATGTCTATGTTAGGCCACTTTTCGTTATAGATAAAGTTATGGTATCGAGTTAAAGAAAATGTCTGTCACCTGGATTTTTGGTAGTTGGAAGTGCAGTTTTTCTCAGTCCAAAATGTTTGTGTTGGCCGCCCTTAACAGGCTGATGGGCCTTTCCTTGACATGGTTTTTCCATTCCTTGGTAACAGGGGACTTGTCCTCCTCAGCATATTCTTCAGATAAGAAATCTGTAGCTGGAAGCCAAAGTGTTACAGATATTATTTTGTGGTATCATGCTGGAAAGAATTTTCTTTTTTGTACATCTCTAGCAAACGAGAGCAATTGTCTCTGCCCCATAAATCCAGAAGAGTCAAATCGTGACTGGCAAACTCTTATCTAATAGCGTTTTGTCTCTCCTTTCTCCCTAAGTACAACTGGCTATTTTTTTTTTAAGCAGTTAGGTAATAGACAAAGATCAGAGAAGGCCATGATGGCTTGCCTGTTAAGCAAAGCTGAAATAGCTCTCCACCTGGCCAAGATGCAAGCCAACCACAGGCATCTCTCCTGGTCTTTTATCACTGATCTTTCTCCAAGTTCACTCAAGCATCCCTTACCTCCTGTATTTATGACCTCTCCTGCCTTTGTATTTTAACTGGCTCTGCTCTCAGGCTGTGGGTGGAGTGAAATGTGTAAAACCACCTGCCCATGATGCTGTGTTTCCATTCAGCTTCAGGAAAAAAGGTTTATTCAGTAATTAAAAACTCTTTTTTGCTTTTAGATGTGTCTAAGCGTTTCTAGCAGAAACATAAGTCACGCAAACAAATCCATTCCTCATTCATCTTGCTGGCCCGCCTTTCCCTTTTAAAGACATGTAATTCTGTCTGAAGGTGATCTTCAGGGTCCTTAGTCCTTTCATAATATGGCCTTTCATTTCCCTCCTTACCCTTTAGCATTTTTAAGGAGATCTGGCAGCAAAGGCTGTTTCTGATACAGAATGTGTTCATGATACTAATACTGCTTAATGAATAGTCCAGTGAAGAAGTTTAAAGCATCACATGAACCATAAGGAGTTAAATTCAACTGGCTTCAATATGAATCAGCTTTATGTGCAGATAAATTGCCAGGCAAAGAGAGAACTGCAAATGTTGCTCCTGATTCTGTGTACACCAGCATTTTTGGTAATTTTTAAACATTCTATATTATCTTTTAAACAACAGATGGTGTTAATAAAATTATAAACCACACCCCATAAAATGCCAAACAGCAATAGCATTTTCCACGGAAATAATACAAGGTATAATATTTCCACATTTATGAAAAGCTGAGCATGAAAAACATTCACATTGCAAAAGATAAGAACCAAAATACTCCTTTTCATTTCTTGTTAATGCAGCTTCAGCATTTTAATTAGTATCAATTACTGCAAATAGAGTTTTGGATGTGTTTTAACTTGTTCAAAAGTTTCAAAAAAGAAAGTTTTTAATTTTTTTGTCTTAGTCTCTCTCACTGCAAGTTCAGATGTGTAATGCGAAAAAAAAAGGATCTACTTTAAGAAATGGAGTTTGCTTTGAATCAGTTAAAATGAAAGAGATGGATGACATGTTAAGTTTTCTGTGAGCTCTGAGTATTAAATTACTTAATAAAGAAAAGTTAAATTTGGCAACGCTGGGTAAGTAATCAGAAAATAATGAAAACACTCTTAAATAGGTGACAAGTCAAAGCTCTATCAAGGGCCAATTCTTACTCCAGGAAAACTCACGTTAACTGTGATCGAAGTGAGAGCTTTTGGTACTTCCACAGATGGAAAAGAATACAGACTAGTTAATGTAGAGATCTTTATTCTCCTGGCATTTTTCAAAAGTTTATAAACTAGATGGAAACAGACTGGCTTTCCCCTTCAGACTAAACTCGCAGTCTGAATATCACTCCAGGAGAACACTACAGTAGTTTCTCAGCTACAGCATGGAGACATATGGACAAAACAAGTGTCTTCTATACACGCAGGAGAATGCCACCAAGCCTGTCATCATTTGGGTCATTCAGCACTTCCTCTGCCTATTTTGAGCCCAGCCTGCTGCTTTATCGCGTTATGCTGGAGGGAGAATCTGTTTCTTCTCTCCTCCATCTATCTTTTTGATATTCACAGGGCAATACTCTTCCCCCCGCCCAAGAAGCCCAACAATCATGGCAGCTCAGCTACTTAAAGCAATGAAAGCGAAGTGTGTTTGCTAGAGAGCCGGGCAAGAAGTCTGGTATTGAGGATCTGAGCGTAGCTAGACTGCAGCACAATGAAGTGTGAACCCAGTCAGACTCTGCACTTAATTATGGAAAGTAGTGATTATGCAGGATGAAAGTCCCGTCTCAGCCAACTGCTGCCAGGTCTACCTGTCTTAAGGTGTTCCAGCAAGGTGTGTGGCTAAATCTTCATAGCTCCACCCTCCTTTCGCAGTCTCCTGTGGCATGTGTGCGTCTTCATTTTATAGTCTTCAGGGCTAGTCCTCTGAGTGCAGTTTATATGAGTCAAGAGACTCACGCTGGCGTTACCGAGATCAGAATCTTGCCATTTGTATGTCTGAGCACATATTCTCCTTGAAACAAGTTTGTGGTAGTATATTCAGGAATGTTTCGCACTCGGGTTCAGATCTGGTTCCAGCTGGAGTTCCCTTGTAATGTTCCAAATCTCATTAAGTTAATGAGAGATTTTTTTTCCCTGCAATTTCAACGGGATTCCCTGTTTCTGTGCCCACATCCTCAGCTCAGCCTTGCCCACGGGAAGCCAGGGCGAGTGTCGGGAACAAGAGGTCACGCTCCATCCCTGCTCCTCCCTTTGCGGCAGGACACTGACCGGGGCTGTCAGGGCAGACGTGCCAGAGGTGACCGGTAGCCGCTCTCGCCTGCCTCCCTCATGCCTTGCCTTTCCCTCTTCCCTGGTTTTCTCTGTGCTTTGGTATGGTCAGAGATTCGGAATTGGAGCTCAGAAAGTTGCGCAAGAAAGAAAAATTAAACAGGAACTGTGTGTGTTACCAAACTTGGGGAGTGTACACGGACATTACAGTGATGGGCAACGGTGTGACCACCACCCATAGGTCAAGTTCAATCATTTAACAGGTGCTTTTTTCCTTTCCAAGTATATCATCAAATTGATCTGTCACATTTGGCTGCCTTGCTGACCATCCCAAAAAAAGAGATTGCAGACAGCAAGGAGTGCCCTCAGATGAACTGAGGGATGGCTGGAAAGCTTGCACAGCTGGTGACAAAGCTCACTTATTTTCATGGAAACAAGACTGCAGCAATCAGGACAGTCAAACCAGTACCTTTAATGAGAACTAGATTCACCCACACAAACAAGTTGTATGGACTCAGAGATACATATCTTCTCATATCCAAATCATATACTTCCTATTAGCACTACAATTATTATACAGACTCACTAAGAGAAGACAATCTTCCTAAATATTTATTTTGTGTTGATAGAATTGCTTACAAAACCTCTCTCTCATTCTGAGAATCTTTTACAAGACTCCCTTGTTCCCAAGTTCATTATAGCTACTTATATTATTACTGTAAATCTTTCTAATGCCTCAAATGTTTGGCTCTGAAGAACATTTTTATAATGAGGGTGGGGCAATGCAAAACTTTTCCTCTCCTAATTCATTGCTAAATTGTATTTGCAAGTTCAAATGCCAGAGTGATGAAATCACAATATTATTCATTGGATTTTGTTTGATTATTTGGTAGTGTTGTAGGGAACGTATCTATAAAACAACATGAAAAGCAAAGCAACAGAGCTTTAGGGGTTTTCCGGAACTTCTCTTCCGCACACATCAATTTTACTGTATGACTGTCCTGAAAGATTTATGCTTTGTGTTTTGAGGGCCAGGTTTTAAATGGCTTCACAGAATAAAAATATTAAAATTTAAATGCAACTTTAAAAATGTGTGTTGGACCTTTGGGCCTTCTGAAGAGGTCAAGTTCAAGACACTTATAAAAAGACCATTCCCAGAGAGCCTGCATGGGAAAGCCTATTAACATTACTGCTTTCCCTTTATTTCCCCTTTGATCATAAAATAAGGTTATGGGTGGCAAAAGCTGTAATGGTGGGAAGATCCCAAATAGGATAGTATGATTTAATCTGCTGAATATAAAAAAACCCAAACCACCAACAACAATATGGTGGGTTACCAAGCAAGACTATGACTACAAAGTGCCTTGCTAAGGAGAAACAATAACGAAAAAAAACACACGAAAAAAGCCCTGTGCAAGTCCACAAGAGGAATTAAATTTAAAAAAAAAAAAAAGAAGAAAGACCATTTTCATTCTACTTCTTCTTTAATTAAATCTCATTTTGTTCATATGACAAAAAACATAACAACTATTATTTAAAGAGTTCCTAAATCCTAAGTAAAAATAAAGAAGTTCCACATCTAGCATAAGAAATAACAAAGGACAATTATCTGTTCATGCTAGGGACGTGCCTCTAAATCTCTGTATTCCATATGGAGAATATCGAAGCCCTCCTTTTCCTAACTTCTGTAGGCCTAATAGTGACAGTGACTGATTTAAGGGAAGAGAGGGAGAATATACAAGTCTGCATGAGCACTTCTGGGCTCATTTTCATCCAAAAAAACTGGGTTTTAACTTGTTATATATATTTTATTCTAAAAGCTGGGGGCTTTTTCTCAATTTTACTGTACGAGGTAAAAATTGGCAAATACTATGTGAACAGTCTTCCATTCCTGCTAAGGCCATTTTTCACTATGTGGGTATCAAAAGGTCCCTAGCACCATCTGGACTCAAGCTCATTGATTTTAAATAGTCCCATATAAATAAAAGCAAAATTTGGCTCTGAACACCTCTAGCAGAAAACTCTGTTATTGTCATGAATATCTTAAGTGTAATCGTTTTTCTTTTAATTAACATTCTAAAGAGAAGAGGAAGTTGGAAATCCAGATAAATCTGTTATGAGTCAATTAAGAAGCCAGGATTAGCATATGCAATCAAGATGGGTGCAGCAAGATTTCATGGAAGAGTTCATGAGGAAGCAACCAGGATGTATCATTTGCATGGGCAACCTCCTTGGTTTGTGTTCTTCTCAACCTCAGTATTGTTGACTTGACTCACTGCATGAATATTGCCAAGCAGTAGCAAACCACGATTTCATTTTCCTGCTTGCACGGATACAACTTACCTCGACGTGTGATTTTTAAAAAGACAAACCGTACGAACTATGACAAACAGTAGTGGTCCTTTTCTTCTTTCTGCAGATATCCTTTTTTATGAAATCTCTTTCTAAACCCCAGTTGTATAAATATCATCAGTAGATACTGCAGACTGCCCTACTCTTCCTTGATCAGATAGATCATATGGAATACCCCTCAGGGACTAGAAGTGGGATACTTCACACATAGGTCACCTGAGCTGGTGAAGCCTTTATCAGGGGGTGACTGATTAGTGGGAGATATAAAAGGAGTTGATGAACTCGCACCAGTTACTATCAAGATGAGTATTTCTATTCTAAAGCCAATGTCAAATTTACAAGAGAATGTAGCTTTTATTGTGTGTGTAGTAAAACAAAACAATAGATGAGCTTTATGGGTACAAAGCCTGAAACCTTTAACGTTTCTGAGCTGATTATCATAGAGTCGGGTCATCATGGAGAATCTTGAAAGTCCACTATCCATGGTGTATCTTTTCTACAAATAAACTGAAGGCGTGAGCCTCCTGGGATGAAAAGCTAATGTTTTCCTAACTTCACGTTTCACAGAAAGAAGAATTCAAGGCTTTTAAAATATGATACTCAACGGAAATAAAGGTAACTTAATATATATCTGTGATCTCAATTCTCCTGAAAAAAGCCATGGTGCTGCAGAACAATACAAATTTAGCACAACTGCTGAAGGACAGTCACTACTGAACTCATTTCCAACATATGGCATGATTTTGCTTAGATCTACAGATTGAGGAAGTTTGTTGAAAACCAAACAATTGTTCATAAATCTTAAGCCTCAGTTACTATGGTTCATGGGAAGCTGTACACCTAATGCCAGTTAAGACGACTATTTGTTTTGTAATGACTAGAACAAGAGTATACAACATGAAGAAATACGAAAAACTGAATTTCAGCCACCAAAGATTAAGCTGTGTTAGGAGAAGTTCATGTCTGCTTTTGCTGAATTTCATATTCAGTAGTTATGATAGGCTGTGTACATCACCATTTTTCCATATATTGACCAAGATTTATATTGATATTAGTTTAACACAAGTTGTGATCCCTTCAAATTCAGCAAAGAAAATTATACTGCTTCACAAATGTACTTTCCTAATTCGAAGTTTCCTGAAACAAAATACAATACTGGGGTTTTTTATTTTTTAAAACATGCTGCACAACTACAACTATTTCAATGACTACGAAAGATGGCATGGCCCTGACATTGCAGTAAAGACATCACTATAATCATGGCAATGATAAGCCCTTATTTTAAGACAGAAACTTCAAAGTTTCAAAAGGAACACACCTACTGGACCTTTTTTTCTCTTGCTGAATCTTGCTCCATTGTATTTCCATACATCATAGTCACTGTAAAAGGAAAAAAAAAAGAGTCGGGAACCCTGCACATCAGAAATGTTCTACAGGGACTACATTTTTGGAGGGTGTAAATACATTAGAATATATCAATGTATATGAACAAATTAGGGTAGAAGGGTGTGTTTCAGATGCTTTTCAATGTGTGTACACTATTAAAATCTGTCTGAGATCTGTTTGGAGAAAGCAACAATTATATTTCTTATTAAAGAATATGCAATTACAGCCCTCTTTACACTTCCTGCTTCCTTCAACAATGAAGACCTGTCTGCACTGAAGATTATAAAGTCCTGCACTGTTTCACTAGGTCACCAGACTAAACAGGCCAATCCACTTTCACGGCAATTTATTCCAGATTTTCTCTTTTGGGCCAACTTCTTTTATAATAAAACTGGGCCTAGCTGGAGATTTACAGCATTGTCACTGCTGTCATTGCAGGAGAGTTAGTCACTGTAAAATTAGATAGAACGCTGTTTAAACTTAAACACCAAAAACTTTTGTGAGGTCCCTAAGGTATTATTCTCATGTCTATTTTCCTTAAAATCTTCATCAGGCACTGAAAAATATGATCTTCAGAATTTCCAGTTTTCCACAAAAGTTACCACAGCCATAGCTGGTGCAAACGCTTTATGTACTAAACCATTATTTCAGTTCCTTTTTGTTTATGGTATTTGTCTGTCATCAGAAAAACCAGAAAGTCTACAGTTCAGATTTCTCAGGATCATAAATGGTTTGATTAAACTACAGATGTTAATTAAGACCCAAATCTGTATCTTCATGCATAGCCAGAATAACCAGCTTGTTAGCTAGGGAAAGCTCATGATATTTAGAATATTCCATATTGTAGGATGCAGATCACAAGTGGAAGTGTTCCAGGGCAGCTTTGTAACCTCGTCTTCAGTTGTATCAAGCAGGTTTGAGGAAGGAAACATGCATGAGACAGACCGTCTGAACAGTGCCCATACATCCTATATGTGGCAAAAGCAGCCAGTTATGCGGTGACAGGGGAAATCTGTGCACTGGACTGCTGTCATGTTGTTAATTTTTTTTTGAGGAATATATTGTCCCCTGATTTTGGACGTTTGCAAGTAGCTAGAATGAAATAATTTTAAAGGAGAAATAAGCACCTTTGAATATGATTACACTTTCCCCCCTAAAAAAAAGTCAAAATTTTAGTATGTATTTTCATTTTAATTTAGTTAAATTCCATAAAAATATAATTCTAACTTTGTATCCCACAGGCCTCAAACCAATATAAGTGTCTAGCCATGCTAGCCATTACAGCTTCTAATGGGAAACACTTACAGTGAGAATTTTCATTATAAACAATATGCAATCCAACAGTGTCCTGTGCTGTGCTTTGCGATACAAAATAAAAATGGACCAGCAAATCTACTGAGAGAACAGTTACCAGCAGATACTAAGTATTGGTGTTAATATGAAACCAACTGTTATGGAAAGATGGAAACTGATTTATAAGGCTTATGGCTTAATCCTATAAAGGATTCTGGTGCTTCAAAAACTTTGGTGCTCCAACGTCAAATTTTTCGGCCCATGGTCCTCCTACCAGATATCCAGAATCATGTTTTAAAAGCACAACTTTACTGCGGTGTACACGGAGCCTGGAAAACAGCCAGCACAGCATGCCTTGACCTCAACATAAGCTGACTGGAATTAACCAGGGAAAAAATGAGGTTTGTCCCAAATCTAAAATCCTGCCTCCCTCTAAAGCCAGGGCTCTACCTGAGGGTTACCTCTAAAGACAGGGCTCTACCCAGGGCTGTCTGAGAGATGCCTCCATCCACTCAATATCTACACCCTGATTCTTTTTATGAAAATTGGTTCCTGTGATCTTTCCTTCAAAACTTATGTTTTATTAAAACATAGCTGGAGGAGAAGCTGGCTTCCCATCTCCCTCTATATAACAACTCTGTGATTAGAGCACTCACGTAATCATGGGATTCATCTCTCCTGCCCTGAAAGGCCCCAGTTCACAACTCCTCTCACCCCAGGGAGGACTCTGACCATCAGGCTGATGGTTATTTTAGAAAAGGCAGTCTCGACCCTTCTGCTGAAACAGTGCCCTTGAGCACAAACAAATTCAAGATTCCTTAGATCATAATCTAATGTTTAGGTTATTCCCAGGGCTGGGACACACACAAGAGTTTTCTCGGGATTATTTCTGTCTTTGCTATATTAAATTGTTGTGGAATACATGCAATATCCCCCCCCCAAAAAAAAAAAAAACAAAAAAAAAACCCCACACTCCCCAAAAAAACCCCAAAACCAAATCAAAATGTCCTGGGAGTGAGTGCCATCATTACCACTGTGACTTTGCTGCATTTTTTCAAGAAGCCAGTCATGTCAGGGAGTCTGAGGCACGCTCCAGGAATGGCCAGGAGGTCAAGCTGACCAGGACACTTGGGTGGAGGAATGTCGTGGTCCCAGGGTCCAGAGGACTTGGCCACGAGCAGTCCTGAGAGGCCGCTTGGGAGTCCCAGGTGGAAAAGGAACTAACTCCAAGGCATGAATCATGAGAGGCAAACACAGTGCTTTGAGGTTTAGGCAACTGCTTAGCAGAGGTTTTCTAAATCACACCTGTTTGTTCACATGCTTAAATTCCACCCGAGTCCCACACTTCCCACCATCCAGACCCTCTTTATAGACTGAAACACAAGTATTGAGAGAGACGCCTTTGTGCTCACCAAAATGTCTTTTTATTTATGAAAGAAGCAGCAGCAGTTGCCCAGGACAGTTCACATTGAAAGCATTGAGTTGTCACCTTCACAGCATAATCCTTGTCACAGCTCAGCTGACAGATTGGTTACCCAAAGTATGGTGCACCTATGGCTGGGAACCATATTGCGAGGCTTAGGGCTTTACACTAAAACTGCCCTGTCTGGAGATAAACCCCGAAGGAAGAATTGTGAGCAAATCCTATTTTCACTTCACAATATTCCTGAGGTGAAAATGTAATTTTGCAGAAGTAAAATGCTTATTTTGACATTGTGACTAATGTCTTCCACTCCATGACAGAAACATTAGCGGAAGGCCTCACTAACTAGATGTGGTAAACTCCAGACCAAAGACACATTGCTTTTAAACTTCCTTATTCTGGGCATGTTCTGTTTAGGCCTTTACAAAATCTCTACGTTTCTAACAACAAGATGTACTTGTGACTCTAAACAGCTCAGTGGTGAGCTGTTTATATTATCACCTATAGCAGGAAAAGCCTTTCCACTGGACTTACCAGGAATACAAGAAAAAAAAAAGGTGATCTTTTATTTCTTCTTTTTTCATAAGCCTATTTACTAAGATCTAGTGGCACACCTTGTAACTCCTAGTTAGGTATTCAGAAAAGCAACATGACTATAAGTTAAATATAATTTGAGAAATATATGCCATATTTGATAAAAAATGCATGTAGTCAGAATCATATGATGATTTAATTTGCATAGATGTAAAACCTGAATTTATTATACACAACCTATATTCGTAAAAGTAGACAGTCACCTGGTTTCTCTTCACTGGTTTAATCTGGCAGTCCCTCACTAGAGGCAACAGAATTTTTAAGAGCAGCCAAGATGAACCAGACACCAAGGGGAAGGAGAAAAGAAGAACAGACAATGTGCACGGAAAGTGGTTCACACAAATATTAATACAGCTCCTTCAGTCCTTTCAAAAATGATCATTTTAGACTGACAGAAGATGGAGAGGGCAGTCAGGCAAAACAGAAGTGAGTTTAATGCCATTGATGCACCTGTAAAAAGTTGATCTTCTTTTCCGTAAAACAGAATTTTTAAGAGGAAATGTGCAGGATGCAGTTTACTTTTTTAGGTAATCAAAAGATCTCCTGTAACAGAGATGTGGAGCAGAAAGTAGTTACCATCTTGGAGAGAAGCGGAATGGCCTGAGGTACCGTGTAGCATCAGGGCCTGGAAACATGAGCCTTCAATGAATGACTGGAGGAAACTTAAGTCAGACTGGAGACAGCCAGGTGAATTTATCATTGATGTGATGCCCATTTCAGTGAATAAATTTTCAGCAAAGACATTCAGGTAGTGAGGTAGCATAGGCCTAAGCTCAGGAGATTGGTGTCTTACCAACAAGAGTAGAATAATCAGCAGCCACATTCAGAAAAAGTCATCTGAGTATCTTCCACTGAGCCACCCGTGAGATGAAACATCAGACAAAGTTATGGTACAGCTGATAATGGCTGCTTGCATTTAAAATATGCACAGAAGGCCACTCCAGCAGTTGTATTTTTTCACGCCATTTTCATCTACGACAGATAATGCTGATACTGGTTGGAACATAGTTAGTCAAACCAAGTCTTAACATTTCATCAAGCTGCTGAGACACCTATGTGTAGACCACACTAGTAAGCAGGTTTTCTTGCTATGTTTCACAAGTACGAACATACAAATAGATTATAAAATTTAGGCTGCTGGTTTTGTATGTCAAGAGGGGAAAAAGACTCAAATGTTATTTTCAGTTTCTGATATGCTTAAAACAAACCATGAAGAAAGCACGCAATCAGAAGAAGTGCTAGGTGGCATGGAGTGTTTTTCACTGCTGTAGCCATATACTACAAGCTGGAAATAAACCATACTCAATAAGGTAAATATTACTTGGGAACAACATAAGTATCTGAGCATTACTGAGAGTTCTGTTGATCATCTGCAATTTCAGGCTGAAGATGGCCTTCTCTATCAACCACTGGCCAACATAACTCAAGTATGCACACATTCATGCAGCATTTCTTAATAATGAACATTTCATTTCAGGCTCCAGCTAACATCAGATACAGAAAAAAAAAATCACCCCACATGTATTTATTTGGTTCCTGGATCTATGTGGATGCTTTTAACCCCACTCCACTCCTCGCTCTGCTTCACTTCCCACCCCTCTCTACTCATGTCTAAACATAAAGATATTTACATGTCTGAAAGGAACTGGAAAGCATCTGTGATATTTCCCAGAGGATCTGATAGCTCTTCTCACACAAAAGCATATTTCCACATCATTATGTCACAGTTGCGCTTCAGCAAGGGGCACCTCAGGAAGGGCCTCTGACATAGCTTCAGTTAGCAGGTTCACCACTTTCACTACCTCACTTGAAATATTTGAACAGAAATATTTTCAATTAATACTGTCCTTCACTTGCATCGGTTATGTCTGTAGTCCTTATAGTATGGGTCATTAATAAGATGGTCTTTGAATAAATGTACTTTTACACATTGTTCCAAGTCCCTAAAACTCATGGGACTCTGAAATCATGTGGATTTCTGGTGTTCCTTGGCAGGCTCTAAATCCGCAAATTCGTGAGTGGCTGTGTTACTGTGATTCATATGCCACTTTCATTTTTGGCAGGTAATGCTAATGGTATTGGAGAATGATTATTTGAATGAGATCTGCACCCACCACCCTCAAATCAGGACTCTAAAAAAGCTCAGAACAGAGCTTTCAGCATAAATACATAAAAATATATGTGAACACTTATTCTGTATATGGTTTGACTGTACAATTCCAGCCATCAGGGATGAGCAGGACTTTCTACAGTTCCTGTAGAAGGTTGGGCAAGCAAACATCTGGGGGTGGACATTGAGGAAGAGGAAACATCTACGTGTCAGTAATAGGAAAGCTGTACTGTACACCTGTTTTTTAGGCATGCCATCTGCGCTCAGTCACACCATAATATAGCTTTGATGACATGCCACAGCTAAAGGGCAGGCAATATACAGCTTGCTTCGGTGACATGAACGACACGACTTGGTAAAACTCACTGCTTAACGACATAAATCATAACTCTCAAGCACAGTATATGGTTGTCCTGTACGTTTTTCAATGTTTAGACCCATGCCAAGTATTTTGATGCTGAAAGCACTGAAGGAGCATTATGGTGAAAACTGAAGCGCGCTAGGTAAGCTATAGCACCTTATCTATACTAATGCTGGACTTCTCAGTATATTTTGTTGGCCTGTGACTACACCGTAACATCCAGCGAACACTGTTTACAGTAACCTGCTAATGAGCAATTCTGTTCCCATTACTGCTCACAATCTCATATTAAATGTTTCTTGTTTCCAAAGTAAACTGCCCTATCTAGTTGAAAGGTATCACCACGTTTTTTAAAAAGCTGGATAAATCTTATGTTTAGAAAAGGAAGTATGATGTAAAAAAAAAAGTGTTTGTATTTTCACTAATATACAGAAATGATAAAAAGCAAGGTTTCTTTTTCTAAAGAAAATTATTTTCTAAAGAAGCATTTTCCATAATGCACTTGAGGATCTTTAACAGGGAGATTGGTCTAAATTCAGTTCCAGTCCTGGATCTACTCTTAAATCCATGGGTGGCCTCAGGCAAATGTGTTAATTTTCCTGTTTCTGTTTCCCTGCCTTTAAAGTGGGGATAACGCAACTAACCCAAATAGCTTAGCTGCAATTTACAAGAATGAGTAACTTGATTATTAGATTTCTGAGACATGAAACATGATTATTATTAGGATTCACTGACCAGGCGGTCAGAAGAGTGTGATACAAATAAAGGAGATGTGTCTTTGACAATAGAAGGATGCCAGTTAGTCAGTCAGTCCTTCTGAGTAGCTGTGCGAGGAGGCAGCTCTAGGGAGCGGACAGTTGGACTCGTAAAAGTGAGAATGCCCCCTTCGTACTGACTTCCTATTTATTACCCCATGGTACCTGAAGACCATAAAGAGCTAAGTCCTCTCTGAGAAACGAACAGGTCCAAAGCACTACAAGAAATCAGCTGCAGGCAAATACATTTTTATCTGTGTAAAAGAGCTAGATGTTATTTTCTAGTGGAAATGTCAGAATTGATTAAAGACTGAGCATTTCTGTTTAAAATGAGAGAGTAGTGGATGATACGTTTTAAAGGGAGAAAAAGTCAGAAGCCTGATAACATGGAGATAACGGGGTAAATTAATTTCTGGTGTTGCTGCAGTAATTGGTACTCAGCATATTGGGTCCCAATTTACACCACTGTACACAGTATACATAGGAGTGCCTTTTAATAACTATGACAAAAATACTCTCCCCACTGGCAAGGTCAATATTATTAATTGTTATTCCTATTATTAACCTTTGGTCTTGTGTATCCTCCACGGATTAATGATTATTCAATAACTGTGCTACAAGGTTGCACTTTCTAATAGCAATTAATAGAAGGGCGTACCACCGGTTAACTGGGAAAAGCATTGACGTATCAACTTCATGGTCTTGGTCTTGTTTCCGAGACGTGCACAGGTGCCTACACGGATTGTACCTGTCAATTCCCAGAGCTGAAAGAGGAAATCTGCCTCAAAGTCAAAACAAACAAAAAACGGAGATCAGGCTGACATCCAGGGTCCCCTCTCTTCTCAGTCTCCTAGGGAATAAGAAACAGCCGCAGCTTTCAGGGAAACCTGCGCTCATTGCCAGGTTCACTCTCCAGGAACTCCGCTTCCAAATCCTGCATCAGCGGAGATGGGAAAGAAGGTCTTAAAAACAAAAGAAGAGGGAACAAGTCCCTCCCCACGGAGAAGTTACACGAATAAAGGCAATTCTCCAACAGCGTTACCGAGGAGCACATGGTGCCAGGTGAAACACCCGGCGAGAGAACCGGGGGTGATGCGCGGCGGGACCCGGCCCCGACGGGGCAGCGGGGCGGCAGGCGCGGCGGGCGGGCACCGACCCCGGGGAGGGGCGGGGGGGGGATGCCTGCCCTCCCCCCGGGCATCCTCCTCCCGCGGAGGCCGCCAGCGCGGCCGCGGAGCTGCTGCCTCAGCCGCCTTACATCGCTGGTGGCCGTGGGGGGCCGCCGCTGCGAGTAGCGGCGGGGGGGGGGGGGGGGGGGGGCGCGGGGGCAGGTGTGGAAATAAAGGAGCGGGGGAAGGATGGAGGGAAGGGGGAAAGCGGGGAGGGGGGGGGGCGCGGTGCCCGGGGAATGCAACGCTGGGGTGTGGGGGTGTCGGCAGGGATGGACACGGACACACGGACACACAAACGCCCCCCCCCCCCCCCCCCCGGGGCACTTCCAGCAGGTCAACCCCACCGCCACGCGGGGCCGGGAGCGGGCGGAGAGGAGGAGACGCGACACACACACACACACACACACACACACACCCACCCCCGCACACACACAGAGCCGCCGCGCTGCAGCCGCCGCTCGGGGGGCGGTGTGTGTGTGTGTCCCCCACCCGCCGCAGCCCCCCGCCGCCGCGCAGCGGGCGCGGAGCGGGCGGCGGAGCAGGGCGCGGACACACACACACACACACACACAGACACACACACACACACAACCCCCGTGGTGTCCGTCCCGCCCGTGTCCCCCCCCCCCCCCCCCCCCCCCTCCCCGGCCGCAGCCGCCCTCCCGCCGCCGCGCTGCCCCGACGGCACCGCCGCCCCCTCCCCGGGGGCAGCGCGCACCTCCCCGCCCGGAGGGGCCGTGCGAGGCAGCGGGCGGGGGGGGGGGGGGGGGGGAGGAGGTGGTGGTGTGCGCGGGCACACACACAGACAGACACACAGACACACAGAGGCAGGGCTGCCCCACGCCGGTACCTTGCTGCCCTGGTGTTTTCCGTCCGGGCTCCTCCTTGCTGAGGCAGCTCGGGAGCGGAGCCGAGCGGGCGGGGGGGGGGGGGGGGGGGGGGGGGGGAGTTGTGTGTGTGCGTGTGTGTGTGTGCGTGTGTGTGTGTGCATGCGTGTGTGTGCGAGAGAGAGCGAGAGCGAGAGAGACTCTCCCCCCTCCCCCTCCTCCTCCTCGCTCTCCTTCCTTTAAACGCCCACTCCTGATGGGTGAAAAGACAACTTGAACTTCAGTGCAATTAACTTCGCCGGCGCCTCGGAAGCCGGAGGTGTCGCCGGCCTCGCCCGCCGCGCTCCCATGAGTGAGTCGGTCCCGCTCCTTCGGCGTCGCTCCTCGGGGACGGGGGACGGGGGACGGGAGTGAGGGGTACGGGGCCGGGGACGCGGGGGGGGCACCCGCCGTGGTGATTTACGGTGCCGACCCGGGGAGGGCGGCGGGGGGGAGGAGGCGCGGGGCGGGGGGTTCCGCTCGGCGCTGCCGCTGCCGGAGGCTGCCGGCCCCGGCACGGGCACACACCTGCCGCCGCTGGCCCCGCTCCGCTCCCCTGCCCGCCGCCGCCGCCTCACCCGCCGCCGCCACGGGGGGAGCGGGGGGCGGAGGGGGGGGGGGGTGGGGGGGTGGGGGAGGGAGGGCCGCGCAGAGGGGGGAAGGAAAAAAAAAAAAAAAAACAAAACCAACCCAAAAACCTGAAAGTTTGGCAAACTTCTTCCCCCGGCCCCGCGCGCCTCCCGGCAGCGGCGGGGCGCTGGGCGGCGGCACCCCCGACGGCGGGGGGAAGCGGCGGGTGGGGGGGGGGGGGGAGTGAGGGGCGCGGAAGGGAGGGGGGGGGGGAGGTCGTGGGGGGGCGCTTCCGCGGGGCGCGGGGCTTGCGCGGGCGGCCGCGGGGAGCGGGCGCGGGGCCGCGCACCCCCGAGCGGCGGCGGCGGCGGCGGATCGCCCCGCCGGGGGCGCGCCCGTGGCGGTGAGTAGCACGTCCCCGTCCGTCCCCATCCGTCCGTCCGTCCGTCCGTCCCCCAACCTCCCACCGCCAGCCGGCACGACCCGGCCGCTGCCGCTGTCACGGGGAGCAGTGCCAGGAACTCGCCTCTGTGCTCCAGGATTTTATTTTTGATTTTTTTTTCTCATTTTTTTTTTTATTTTATTTTTTTTTTAATTTTTTTTTTTCCCGCTGCGTCTCCAAACCCGCCACCCGAGGTTTTGCTCAAACCGTCGTCCTTTTGTCGCCGTCCCCTCTGGGTGGCCCGGCGGAGCGCTCCCGACAGGCACCTGCCCGGTCCGGAGTTTCCCCCTGCCGGTCTCCGGGCTGCTCTCGACTGCGAGAGAAACTTCGCTAAAATGCAAGTTTGATGAAATACTTCGCAGCAGCCCCTAAGCCGAAATGAGTTTGAACTGAGGAGAGCTCTCCGCTGGTTTTAGGCAGTCCGACGGAGCCCAGCGCTACTCTGAAAATAATTCCCCAATTCAGATGCAGAGGCTCCAGGGCGTTATGATCCCGTAGTGCCCTTTCATTCTGGTCCATGGTACTTGGGTGAGAGTTAGCAGCCATCCCTTTATTTCTACTTTATGTGATTTTGGTACCGTGCATTCGTATATTTGTCTGCTGTAGTCTGCTGGCAAACATTAGCATTCAAGCTTACATTTTTGACAAATGTGCAGACAGGAATAGCATGAATAGGCATCTTAAATATTAACAACCTAAGCATCTGTTGTGAAACAAATTTAATATATTTACTCTGTTTTTCTCACATTGTTAGAAAAGGTTACAATAAGTGTAAAATTTCAGCTGTAGTTAGCACAAGGAATGCTTGGATATTTCACTATCTCTTCAAGCGTTTAACACAATCACCAGATAGAAATGTGTCAAATCAGGCGCACTATTCAAAAACAACTTGAAACAGTAAGCTTAGAGTGTAAAGACATGAATGTAGGATGTTCTCTGCAATTTGTGTCTTCTAATTACTCCGCAGCACTATTTGTAGAATTTTAGAGTGCTCTTTTCAGTCCCATATTCCTATATGCTCTCTAATACATACACTCAATTTCTAATTCATGTTTCTATTTGAGATTGTTATTGGTATTACCTCGCTTTTCAAGTCAAAGCAATGGTTTGCACAGAAATGTGTAATAATGTAGAGTAGGTAACACAACGACCAGGCAGAAAATGTAACGTGTTCACATATAAGCGTGCGTCTAAACAGACAGCACACACGCACACATAATGAGGCAATAGAAGAGAAATTAAAATCACTGGCTAGTATGCTATGTATGCCCACTCTTGAATAGAAACAGCTAGGGGAAAAGAAACAACTGACTCCAAGGAATTCCTCCGTCCCTGGAATAAAACTGTTCTGAGCAGAACAAGAGCACAGAAGAGTGAAGTCTCCAAAAAGGCTGTGGAGTTATTTCAGGAATCAGTGCATTCCTTCCCTTTTTCCCACAAGTTCAAATATGTAATAAATAAGTCCTTTGTATGCAAAAGAGTTTACTGGAACAAAAAATATTTAAATGGAATGCTTTTTGTGTGTACACTTTGAGAAACTGGCCGCTTCCTTTTTATATTCTTTGTTCTTGATACTTTAAATAGGAAAGTAACTCTCGCAGTTTCTCCTCTCCTGTTATTTTAGCGAGACGCGTGAATCCTAACCTGCTGCTGCGCGCTCCCGAGAAAGCAGCGCCCAGCAGACAAGAGTCGATCCGTAACTCGCTCGTGGGACGGTGCTGCTGTGGCAAAATGAGGGGCAGAGAGGGTCTGCCGCCATAGCCCGGCTTTCTAGGGGAGCAGGGCGCCTTTTTGCTTCGCAGCGTAGGCCCAGCGGGTCGGCTGGGGAGCATCTGCCCTCTTGTTGCTGTGGTTCCCAAGGCAGGGCAGGCAGCGCCAGCCCTGCCTGCAGCTCTGCCTGCCAGCATCCCACGGGCACCTACACCTTCAGTCCTGCCGGGAACACGGGCGCATCCACCCCTTCAGCACAAAAACCTCGCTAGAGTAGGAAAGTCCTGAATAAGCACTAACTCATCCCACATTTCGGGTTTGGGATAGAGAGGGGGTTTCAATGTGTGCGGCTGCTGTTTAGAAGATGATCAGCTGAAGTCTGGTGTTCTTGGAAAAAAAAACAACCCACCAACCAACCCGAATCTTTTAATTGTATAAGCTACTCAATTTTTGGAGGTATTGTCACCTTTTTATTGTCAGCTATTTTTTTAGTCTAAGCATTGTCAGAGAAATTTGAAGTCCTTCCTAAGGTTTCCAGCTGTATTTGGCAAAAAAAAAAAAAATCGCAGAGATTATTTTATTAATCAAATAGTTTGCAATATATAGAAAAAATATATTGAAAGTAGATTTCTGAATTAAAACTGGAGGAAATATGACTTCTGAAATGTTTCAGTCATATTTCTAGGATCTACGCTATTTTAACATAGATACTACTGAAGCGTTTTATTCCCTCCTTGTATATAACTGCCATTGCTCTCTCTAGATATATTTAATATATATCCAATGAAGCCACAAACTTTCCTTCTACAACAGTTTAAACACATCTGGAACATTTTACTTTCTTATAATTTATGTTAATAGATGTAGAGTGTATATACAATCTTCTCAGAAATCATTGCTTTTTTCCAAAGGGGAATTTTTTTACTTTCAGTCAGGGAATATATTTATAAGAACAAAATAACTCAAAGTATAGGCAATTCTATATATCATTTTATTTTCTGTTATATTAGGTTGATTATATAAAGCTTTCATTTAGAGCCATGGGATGATGAAATTACATAGGAGTGATTGGCTTTTGTTTTTTCAAATGGATCAAGTTGAGGGCTGCAAAAATGAATGGTTTTGGTAAAGTTCTTTGAGTACGTAATATTTTTCATAGAATTCTGACAAATTAATTTAATAGAAAAGCCACAAGTCTCTTAGCACAGGAGGCTATATTTTCAGGTAAAATGGAAGTTCTGCTTTTGCCATTATAGGCATCAGGCTTCAGTAATCTGCTCCTCTTGTGGAATGAACACTTTCTACTTAAAGCTATCATGCACCTACTGTTTATTTACGCTGCATTAAACTGACAGCACGGCAATCAGAGGAAAAATATGGCTTACTTTCCTGAAGTAAACACCAGTTTATAGGTTAGTGCATGTATTTATATTCCTGTCGCCACTAAATAATGGCTGTCTCCATTTTAATATCTACCTGTGGCGTTATCCAGGGCAGCTGGCTCTTCCTTGTTTAAAACGAGGAAAAAAGGAATTGGGGTGAGGAAGAAAAGAAAGTTTTGTTATCATTCCACTCCAAGAGGAACTTAATAGAAAAGTGATTCGGTATTCCTTTCTGTGGCATGCAGAAGCCAGTTTTAAAGACATAGTATTCAGTTTCACTTGGTGTATTTGAATTGCATCTCAAACAGGGAAAACAGAATTCCTTAACAGTATTTGTCTATCCAAGTCACTGAAATTGTATATTCAGGCAACGGCAGATTAAGGGCAGAAGCATTTTATTAATAACTGAAAGCACATATGTGTGTGTGATGAAAAATGTTCTGCAAATCTGTCACTATGCAATCAAGTGCATTTTTTAAACTTTAGTTGTCACAAAGTTGCTACTGATTCTAAAAAAAAAAAAAGTAAAACAGTTTGACGGTTAACGAGTAACTTACAGTTCTTATTGCTTGCTATACTGAGTTTTTGCAACTTTATAAAAACCATATTAGAAAACCCTTTCGATGTTACTTGGACTTGATGTTATCTTGGACTAATGCGTCCAAGTAGCTGGCATTTGAACTGAAGATAACTGCAGTCAGAATAACCCACAGTTTGCAGAAAGCTTCCCTAAATTCTCTGATGGAGGATTCCATTAATAACCTCTACCCGAGAGGTCCATTTTTCACTCAGATTCTGAAACTGTTAGATTTAACATTAAGTTAGCTTGTGTGTCAGTTCCCATGTGAGTGGTATCATGAACTC
Source organism: Pluvialis apricaria (assembly GCA_017639485.1). Lineage (NCBI taxonomy): Eukaryota > Metazoa > Chordata > Aves > Charadriiformes > Charadriidae > Pluvialis > Pluvialis apricaria. The sequence continues at coordinate 41,560,325 of CM030008.1, read as the reverse complement.
TCAACAGCCCTGACCACAACTTGTAACTGTTACTTCAAAAAGGATATACTATAGTGTTCCCTTCAAAAATGTAGGTGTTTTTGAACGTTTGCCGTCCTGTGGCATCTAAGCCTACCACAGTCATCACCAACACTTCATTACTTAATTGACGTCCGTTTTGTTGCTTTGCAAGCGTCGGCTTTCTAATGGTTTCTGCACTGCATTGCTCTCAGTAAGTATAAACCTCGACAGAGATTAATTTTAAAGAGAGTTGCCAGTACTGATTTTGTTCGTATGCTCTGATCTGGTCCTCGTGCCTTCTACCTGCTGTAATCTACCCTTAATCTCTGTAATCTGGTGCAGTATAGTAGGAATGGCATAGTAATAGTAGAGTGCAGTGGTAGAGCGTAGTAACACACCTCAGGCACTGTCTGAATTGTAAATATCTCCTTTTAAACTTGCTGGGCCTGACTTTCCTCCCATGCTCACTGATGTAGCACTGCAGAGGTCGGTAGACCTTCGTTTTCACAGTTCTGGTAGGGGATCGGTGTTAGGTGTACAGACGGGCCGAGGGACACGCTCACACTTAGTATTTATGCCCGGGTCACCTTCTAGCTATTTATTTAGAATACCAATACGCAGCCATCTCTTCGGAAATCAATTTTCCTGGGAGACTGCATGCATTTGTGTATGCCGGGATTAGGACAGGCTGCAAGAAGGCTTCCTTTTGCCGCAGCGTAGGCTAGCTCCTCTCTCTGAGCTGTTGTGGAGCATGGTTGGGAACACGGCTCCACAGCTGTAGGTTCACAAGAGTTAGTTAGCTCTCGCCGCCTTGTACTCTTCTGTTGTGAACTGCTGGTTAGATAGGCAGAGGAGTCTGCTCGCCTGCAGATGGACCTCAGTCACCCCAGCTGCACCTGGGTGCAGAACATCAGGATGGGCCACGTCTATCAGCTGTGTTGGCCTTGCATAACTCCCAGCAACTATCTGCTCTATCTCTTTCCCTTGGCACCTTATATGACATGATATGACCCGAGGAGATGAGGGAGGTGCTTTAAACCTCGAGTGCATCTCATCTTCCCAGGATCCTGCTCTGACAGGATTTATTTGGCCAGCAGCAATCATTTGTGTGTCATTCCACTTGCTGTTCGCTAGAAGAAGTGGTGATGCACTCGCATCGCGTATACCTGGAGGAGCGTCTCGTAATCTTTTCTGGTGTCTGGAGTCCCGGTTCTGGTTTCAGCCCTGATAAAAATGTGTCATCTTGGGTAAATAACTGCCCATGCCGTGTTTGCAGTCCTTAATGCTGTTAGCCTGGTTTTGAAAACACTCAGCACTCGCAACTTCGTGTGAAAGAGGAGGAAGCTGCAGCACACAATCCCTCTATGAATGCGGCCTTAACATGCCCCTGGTTTATTTACCCAGCTATAAAATTAGTAATATATACGTTTCGTAGAACACTGAAGGATTAATTAATTCTTTATATTTGTAAATCAGTCCTAGAGTGGAAAACATTGCACAGCACAAGTGCAAAGAATTGCTGCTCTGAACTCAAACCCACATGCAAAGGTACGACAAAGGTACTTCCTTTTCAGCAGCTGCACATAGAATGTATGTCTGTGTGTAACAGCCAGGTAATTAAAAACATTTGCAATGAACAGGATGAAAATTCTAAGTATCACACACGCCCTGTATTCCCAATTCTAATATATTAAATAAAAGACAGAAAGAGAGGAGGGGGGAGAGAGTCTGACAGAGTGTGCGTGCACGCAAACTCACAGAAGGGCCAAAGGCAAAAAAATGAAGCGGAGAGGAATCGCAGAGTGAGTTTTCAAATGTTTATAATCAAAGATTAAATTAATATTTTTGTGGAGAGCCGTATGAGAAAGATTTTAAATCATTAACGCTTTTCATCATAGGTGGGCTTCCTTGATAAATGTAAGAAGTCTCGAGAATAATTAAAGGCATCTTAAAACTTAAAAAATGACAGTTTTAGCTTCTAAGGATTCGTTGTAGTATAATAATACTGTATGCTTCTTAGTGTTACTTCTGCACTAGACATTTAATTACAGTCTTTGTGAGACATGTTATCTGTATAGTAACCAGTGCATAAAAAGAATGATATATACTTTTACATACAAGCTCTTGCTTGCCAGCTTTCTTTTTAAGGTTATAGATTAAGATCTCCAATCCAGAATGTTCATGTCTTCAATGAAAACAACTTAATTTTATACCATTTTCAGGAGGAATGGGGCATTTATTGTAACAGTGTTTCCTCTGTAGTTAACACTTCTTTTTGCAATAATACTTGAACTGTTGTTTAGCAGGGTTGGGGTTTTTTCTGTTCAAGGGCCCAAACTCAGCGTTACTTTGCTTGTTCAAAAGATAGATGGATTTTAGAATACCAAATGACAAAACGTGTTTAAGTTGTATATTGAGAAGTAAGATTTAAAAAAAAATAAATCGGAGTAGCGTGGTAGGTTTTTCACATGTACGGTTTAATGTTTAGAGGAAATTTGGAGCTTGCCTTTCCCATGTCAGATACTGAATATTGTCTGAAACGTTCTGGATAATGTGAATTTACAGGATTTGTAACCTGGTCTGCACATTGCTGTGGGAAAGTGAGTACGTTTGCACGGAAGATCAGGTGCATAAAATAAGAGTTTTTCTTTTGATACATCTCCAGATTCCTATAGTTGTGCAGGTTGTGAAAAGTGCTCCTCCACATACTGAACTTCCCACAGTTCCCCCTGTTTTGCACTGTGGTCAGTGCCGGACGAGGCAGAATGGGAACCGCATCCAACCATTTTAGAGCAGAGCTTTTCAATCGATCATATGCACGTCCTCTTTCGGGTTTTGTTTTTCATTTCTTAACTAGCAGTATTGTGCAGGAACAGTACAATATTAGTGTTGAGCCCCTAGTTTTGGTATGCTTTGTAAGAAAATCTCACAGTAAAATCAATCAATCAAAATCAATCTCTCTACCATTGACTGTATTTTATTGACTTTCTTTTTCTTCCTTTTTTTCTTTGCTTGACTCGCTGAATGCTTTAAGTCTTTTGGCCATTCCTGAAGAATTTTGTTATAATCTTTTTAAGATAAAGGATGTAACAATCTTATAATAACATATTTATATTTGAAACTTGTGATTCCGCTACTTTATTTGGACTGCATGTCCTACGAGAAACTGGCTTCTGCATTGCCACTTAAAATGACAGTTAGGATACTCATAGGTGTCATCATTATTTTCTAGGCGTTCCAGATGAATTTTATAGGTACCATGCAAGAAAACTGAACCAGCAGAATTTTTTTACATGTGTGGCATGATGACAGATGCGCCTTAAGAAGCATTATACTGTCTGATAAATTGCATTTCCAAGCAGTATTTCATATAGGTTCTGTCTCTTTAAAAATGCAGTCTCCTCTATTTGCCCTATTAATTGTTGATATGTTGCCATCCACGAGACAAAAATTAGAGCTGTAATTAAATAATCATGTGATGCTCCTTAGTGCCAGTGAGAGCAAACTCATTTTTCCAGGCCCTGATGGTCACTGATTATTGTATTACTACTGGCTTGCTTTATTTTTTTTTAATGGCTCTATATTGCTGGGTTACCTAACCACTGCCCTTCTTTTCAAAATTAAAGGAATTGAAGAACATTAAGTCACTTAATTGGCCAGCGGTCTGTGGGGACACAAAGTAGTCGTACCTTCTCTGCTTTTTGGTCACTCAGTTGGTTCTACCGGGAGAACTACATCAGTGGTGTGGTTGCGTGCCATTTAATTTACACTGGTGTTTTGGCTGGGATGGATGCATATAGGGAATGCCAGGAGAATTACAAAAGGAGCAGGGTATTAAAATTCAGAAATGATTAAAATTGAAATAAAAGGATGCTGCTTCTTTGCCAGTACTCTGGCAGTCATAATGACACATAGAGATTAGTTTCCACCTTCATCTTTTCCTTCTTTCTCATTTCCTCTTGTTTATTGTTGACACATTTTCCTTATGTCTCTGCTTCTCAGTGCTTTTTTTCACTGTTACATGTTCCTACTTTTTCTCTTTCCTTAAGCATGGAGAAGCTTACTTAACCTTATTATAACAATAACAGAATAGGTTATTAATATTTAATATGCACATGATTAAAATTTCTCTCTTAAACATAGGTCAGCTCTATTATTAACTGACATGTTATTTTTCATTAAAAAATTTTTATTCTGCCCTTACGGTTTCTCAAACACCCTTTACTTTGGTGGTGATTTAACACATAATGTTTAGAAAACTGTGTTAGGCTAGTGAAAAAAAAGAACTTACCAGTCATGGATAATCAATTATGCATGAATTCAGATATAACAGATGGAAACTGGTGAGTTAAAGTTTCTCTTTAGCTTCGTGATTTTTTTTGTTTTGTTTTTGTGACACCTGTCTCTTATGTATAGATAAACATCTAACATAGCATACTGCTTTTCATGCATCTTTGTGTTTTTTGCTTTTTGGGTTTGGGCTTTTTTTGTTTCTTTTTAGTTTTGTCGGTGTGGCATAAACTCATTTTCCCCTGTTTCTAACTTACCATTTTTAATTTGTTTGTCCGCTGGCATTTCTATACTGCCTTCCCTTTCTAGGGCTAAACTGTCCTGTGATGCAGCCGGCATTTAATCTTCTAACAAAGTACACAATGTCGTTTCACCCTAAAATTGTGTCAGCACAATATTTTAAATTGTATGAGTTCATTTCTGCCTTCAGCTGCTCATGGCCTATAGTGTTAGGACATTAAAGCAACAGGGTAGACTGTGGCTGTGCATATGTATTCATGTATGCATATATGCACATTCTTGTGATTGTGATACTTATATAGGCGTTCCCTCCAAAGGCATTAATTAAATTTCTTTCAATCATTTGGCAATGAAACAGATTGCTTTACTGCTTTTTATTGAAAAGTTCAGTATGGACTGGGTGTAATATTTCTTTTGGTCATGGAAGGATTTTCACAGACCTAAATCAGGCAAAAAAAGGCGATAACCCTCTGTGATATGCCCACAGCAACAACCAATTGGTATGAAGTACAAGGAGACCTAAATATATTTTCTTTTTCTTTTTACACACACAAAAAGACCACCAAACCTGGAAGAGCTTTAAGCATGGGCTTGGATGTGAGATGACAGGGGTTTTGTTTAGTTCGTTGGTGGCAGTGTATTGAGGGACTCTGGTATTTGAAGGTGTCCTGTGTTTCAGAAGCATGGGGGTAAGTTGATGTGGACATTACTTTTCTGTGACTGCAATAATTTGGAGCATTTCTTCACCTGGCTCCACCCACTTTTGAAGCGGCACATTTTCAGAAGTGGTGCAGAGAGATTTTCCATCTGTACACCTAGAAAAGAAAAATAAGTTGAGAGAATGCACCGCAGCTTTTTCACGAGCAGAGTATCTCAGAATTTCTCGTGAGCGCCTTACCAACATTTCTGAAGAAAAAAATCTAATACAGGAAGGAGTTTGTAGTATAACCTGCCAGAAACAAATTATATAGAAGAGGTCCTGAGGAAATGAACACGGGCGCTGTGAAAATAATTAGTTTCAAATGTTATTTTTTCTATCACAGCTGAAGCTCTGCTAGGAAACTTCATGTCCATGCCTCAGTTTCTTCTTACTCAGCTACTCTTGTGTCAACATAACATACAAACTTTTCCCCCCAATTTGTGTATTTAATGCGGGAACTAATTTTTACACACTTATTCAGGCCTTTCCTTCTAGTGCTTGCATGAGTATAAATGAACTATTGTAAATATTAACCTCATTTTGCCATAAAAATATTGTATTCTAGTGAGTTCCCAACTGCTGTTCTCCATCTCAGTTTGTTTCCATTGTAGCCACTTAGCAGGAAATCTAGAAATGTAGTTGTTTTAGCAAATAAATACTTGAATATGCTTTTGTTAATTTCTCTTTTTTTGCTGCTTTTCTAAATCAGGACAAGTATTTTGAACATTTACGGGGGGTAACATTTTGAAGTGACTTGTTTTTTGCCTTATGTTGTTTGCATTTAAACTAAGCGTACTCTGACACATGTACAAATGACCTTTATCTTAGTGACACCGCATATGCTGAACCTTTTTTTATGTTAGCGCCTGAATATTAACCGGTACCTTATTCCTTAAAAGAGCTGTGAATATTAACAGCTAATTGTTCCTAAAAGAACTGTGAAAAAACTCATTCATTTAGTCTTTGTTATTGTGGAATCATCCGAGTTTGAGATTGGAATGAGCCCTAGAAGAAAAAGCAAATTCGGCCAAAACCACCAACTTTCAATTTGTTTTACACCAAAACCACACATTTTGCATGTATTTTATGTACAATGAATATTGACTCCTGTCAAGCTTGGCCGTAATTAGATGCACAGTTTTACTTAAAAGGTTTTGAACCTTAGAAAAAGTGTAGCAGAACCTGGGCAGAGTTCTGAGTTAACAATGAAACTGGAAACAGGACATTTCATGTGGTTTTGGGTTTCATAATGAAAGTTTGACATAGTTCAAGTCATCAATCAGTTCTAACCATTTCCTTAGACTTAAACTCTTCCATGTTTTCAATTTTTATCAGTAGATTTTATTCATGCTATCAGGTCAGAGAAAAAGATGATTGCTGGTCCCATTGATGAAGTATTCCGATGTAACAAGTCACTGCGGTTTGAGCTCAAGAAGCGCGAGCATCGAAGCTCTAGCTACTAATGCTTGAATAATCCTTCTGTAGTGCTAACCGCAAGGGTTCAGGCTGTTCTCTACCATAATGTGCAGCTTTGCTTGGGCTGTGTGAAATTCATCCTCACCCAGAATTGTTGGGTTAAACTCCTGTATTCTGAAAAGCATCCCTTTTCTGACTGGGAGAGAAATGCAGTGGTTGGCGGGAAGAGAAGCAGAATCGGCCAACAACACTGCAAAACATTTTGGAGATAACTTGGTGTTACTTTGATTTTAACAAGTAGAAGTAACTGGAGCTCTACTGATTTGTGTGTCTGGGGGTCATGGTTTACATACTATTAAGTTAACAGAGCTTCTATGCAGACACATCCCTAAAGTAACTTCTTATCAACCAACTCTTCTTTCAGGTAACAGTTATATGCCCGTCTCATGCCTAGGAGTTATCTAGTGCTGTGATGATAAGGGTTTTAACAGGAACCACTCCTTTTTCACCTCCCCATGTCCCACATTTAACATCTTCACAAGAGAGGCCTAAAAATTATACCTCTGGGGAGAAAACTGGGACTTGCTGAACTTAAGAGATAGGTAACTTGGCTGATCCTAAGATGCCAGCTTTACCCCTTTCTTCCAGCTGCCTAATTGCATTAAGTATTATTATATAAACTTCTATTACCTTTTTTTTTGTTTGTTCTTTTTTGTGGAAGCAGTTGGCTGTAGCTGCCACATGGAAATTACGAGCATGACTCATCAAGGATCTAGTCTACTGTTACGGATGGAAGAGGATATAGTCCACAAAATGCCTTTTTTTTTTTTTAAGCTTTTTATTTGAAGTAGTTCTGAAATCTGTAGTCATAAAAATACTAGCCTCTATTAAATAACACATAGATAGTGTTTGTGGAAGTTGCAATGCTAATACACTTAGGAAGTGAACTCAGCTTGTCCACATAACAGGGAGAGACTGTGCAACTACAGCGTAAGATTTATGTGATTAATCCATTAATATTCATTGCTGTGATCTTTTATGGGAAGGTGGACACCTGTCTATTACAATTGCCACCAGCTAGGATTTCTTGTGGCAGCCAGAGGTGAAAGACTATTCTCATTAGTGGTCACGTTCAGCCTTCACTTCATCAAGCCAAACAGTTTTGTTGGGTTTTACTCCATAATTTTCTTCCAGCGTTTTGCCTCTCGGGGACTCATCTGGCACCGAGGGGCGAACTGAAATGACTGTCGGGGCCACACGAGCGAGTGTATGTGTGTACTTCAGCTGTACAAGCATCTTAGTCAAAACAGACGTACAGCTATGAAAGGAACTTAGGCGAAATGGTGCAGTAGTTTGACGAAAAGTAACTTGTTTTAGCTGAGACCACCGCATTTTGCATATTCTCATTCAACTCTACTTTTAAAAGAAGATTCCGTGATTGAAATACACTGCAGAAAATGTTTGCAGGAGTAAATGAGCTTCGTCACAGAGGCAATCAATAGGGAGATGTCTGTTTGTATATGATTTTACATATCTACAAGCTAGCTGAGACATCCAACTACAAAATGCTGCACCATGGGACACTGTGTAGATATCTGATACTTTCCAAGGGATTTGGGGTCCGTAAACTAATGAATGCGCTACATGTAGCCATATATGTAGGTTTTTCACCTCTGACGAATATGGTAAGGATAATTTACTGCACTTAATAAGCAATTAAGTGCAGTTCAATACAGCTGACTATTGTAAGTTAAATATTCATTTTACGTAACTGTTTCAGGACATCGTGTGTGAGAGAACACAAACGAGCAGAAATTGCTCATGCAAAATGTGAGAGGGGACAACAGCTTGTGTGCGATGCCTTTCAGTGCTATGAATTTAATTTCATAGCACTTTTGCTTTTTGACAGGCATCCTATCCAGGCTGGGGCAGGTTGCAGTCAAAAAAAAATCTAGGTTGGTATGTAACTTCGGGAGTTCAGCGTGGGGGATGTCGCAGAGTGCTGTGATTCACGTCGGCGCGCATCGGGTTCTTGGGTCGTACGTAAACTGAGATTGCCGCAGTCAGATTGGTTTGAGCGGTGTCAGGCAAGTATTGTCGTTCAGGGCAAAACAGAGGGGAAGTCAGTCCGAGGAGGCTGAAAAACAACCGCGAGCAGAGGTGCAAAACCTTGTAGGGCCGCGGGGACAGTTTCCGCACCGCAGCGGCGGCTGCACCCAGGCTTGCACAGATAGACGTGGGACGGGACAGCGGGGCGCATCCTTCCCTTTGACCCAAGCTTCTGGCTAACCCGTGCGGCCATTAGGCACAAGCCCACCGGGGAGCCATCCACCTTTTGGCCGTAGGTGGTTTACCTTCAGAAAGCCACAGATTGGCATTTTCATTGCCTTGCCGTCTGGCAGTTACCGCCAGCCGTAGATGCGCGTGCGCATCACCCCTTGCAGCGGGGAAAAACGCCTTCAAATCCCCACCGAGGCGAGTTTCCTGGCAGTCCCGCTGCCGCTGTGCAGCTCGGCATCACCCGCAGCGCGGGGCTGGTGCTTACCAGTTACCCGAACGGCCGCGGAGTTGTCAGAAGTACGTGCGTATAAAACCCAATCAGCCTCATCTCCCCAAAGAAATCTGATAAAAAGAGAATACGCGGCCATGCTGGTTTTGCTCGGCTGCCAGGTCATTTCTGTTTGCGTTGCACTAGAGCCAAGCCTCAAGATTTGGGCCCGTATTTCCTAATTTGTTTTGAACACGAAAAGATTGGAAGAGAGACCTTAGGAGGCACCGAGGCAGCAATGCCACACTGGAGAATTCGTTTTGTTTTGCAGCTACTGGGGCTGCTGCTCGAGAGTTAACTCACCGCGGGGTTGAAAAAACGCCGCCCAACTTTTTAAAGTATTTGTCTTATTTCAACACAACCTAGTGCAAAATGCGTTTATATATCATAAACACAGAGCAACAACATTATTAAGGATTAATAAGCTTTATTAAGCATATATTTGTCTGCTTTATGTTGACTAGAAGCTATGAAAAATGTGATGTTACTATTGCCGCGTGTTTAAATGATTGCCTGCATATGTATCCATGACAATATCTATTCATCTTCTGTTCTTTATATATGTTTTTATTATAAATATCTTCATTCTAGTGGAACATTTTAATATCAAAGTTGACACAGTGAAGTGCAAATTTGAATAGGTCAAACGCAAGTCAGATATCCGCATCTTGAATTTATTCCAAGTAGTTTGGTATCGATAAGAGAAATCTGATCGTTGTCTATATATGTCAAGACGCAGCAGCCTTCCGTAATTCCTGCTTTCCAGCCAAAGCAGCGCCTTCCACGATCAGCCTTCCAACTCCGTACTAAAGACTTTACCAGGCGTAAGGGGCGCACGGGAATTAAGATTAATCCATGTTGTAGGGAGTTTACAAGGTTCGGTACATATATGCAGTTTCAAGAAGAGTTGTTTTCCATAATCATTTATCTCAAGCATAGGAAGCATATGCACGATTATATAATTAACAGAATATTTGTTTGTCAGTGTTTGGTTAGTGTGCATAATAATATCATTATTAGGCCTTCTGTGCTCCTGTATTATCAGATTGTTATCTCCCTGCTCCTTTAATTCACTGTCTCTGCTTTTTAGATTAATCACTTTGTTTTAATCTGAACATTTTAAGGGTTTTTTTGACCATGAAGGGAATGGTTTGTGAACCACCAAAGCAAAAGTTATTTCAGAACAGATTTTAATCTTTTGTTGTTGTTATTGTCATATCTGGTAATCATTTTTTAAGGTGGTGTTTTAGTCCCCAATCTTGTTCCAAATCATATTTTTAAATATCTGCTCTATTCTAATCAGCTCTGCATCTCCTAAATTATCTTCACTGTCCTTTTCCTCCATCATACTGCAGGCAACACAGCGCCAGCTGAAAGTCTCGCATCTTTCGTGATTTTCTCCTTTAGCGGTCAGTCTTGCTCACTGCTAAAGTTTACCCTATCAGACTTTCCTGAAAAGGATGAAAAATGGTAACACTGTTGAATTTTGAAAGTTTGAATTCAACTAGTTAACCCCGTTTTTCCTCCAGGTATTCAAACACATTGGGAAATAATAATTCTCTTTTTTTCTCATTTTGTTTTGGTTATTTTTTTTAGAGGGACTGAGTAATAATCTATCTTGTTGGAAAAAAATTGGTTTCCGAATAAACAACCCACTAGTCAGTTATCCCTTGATCGTATGTTATGGCAGACGTCATCTACTTTTTCCCTTGTTTTTCTTTGTGAAACGTGCTTCTTGGGGTTGGTTTTTGGGTTTTTTTTTCCCTTTTCAGCACTCTTGGTAACAATCTCGGTAACCTTTTTCAGGACATGCAGTATATGTACAACTTTTCACGTCTCCTGTGTTCCACTTCCACTCACGCCACTTTCAATAATCGCATTATGTAAAAGCGCACTCCCTATTCGAGCATGGCATTTCTTTTCTCCTGCGATTATAATCTATTTTGCACGTTGCCAAATATGATAAAATATTGCCTGGATTTCACCCGATTACCGTTTTCTTTTTGCTGCATGTCCTGGGTGCCGTTTGTGCTCATTTCAGTTAAATGTCAGCTTGTTTCTTTACCTGGCCTGGATGCATTCCCCTTGGGTTTCTAGTAAGTAAGATACGAGTAGTGATAATTCTGCTCTTCCTGAGTTTATTGATTCGCCTTTCCTTTGCTCGGAGGCCGGGCTATTTTGGGTATTCCAGAATTGGGATTGGCCTCCCCGCTTCCCTACTTTTGCTGCTGCTGCTTCAAGTTTGTAGGTGCAGTTCTGTATGGAGGGTTTGGGGTTGGTTTTTTTTTTGGTTGATTTTGGGGTGGTTGTTTTTGTTTTTTGAAGTCACTACCCTAAACACGTTGGCCGTGTGTCCGCCCGCGCAATAATTCACGTTTGCTTCAGTCGATGATGCAACTTTTCCTTTTAGACACAGTATACTCAAACACTATGCCGTTTTATCAATACCGAGGTTTAATTTTTCCCCTTATCTCGCGCGGCTTGTACAAACTTGTTGCTTTCAAGTTTGTCGAGTTGGGTGACTTCCCCCCACCCCCACCCCCCCGAAAGTGCATTGTGGGAAAAAAAGTTATGTCTGTCTCCCAGTTATTTATTTTGTCAATACGTTACCACCTTTCAGCTTTTTGGGGGGTTTGTTTTTTTTTTTTTTTCCCCTCCCCACCTTTCACGGGCGGCGCTTCCTCCGGCTCCGCCGGCGACGATGCGGGGAAGAGTTTTGTGCCGTCCCGCGTGGCGGTGGGCGGTTATGACCGGGCCGTGACGTAGCGCCCTTTACCTGGGCTACGTCGCGGGATGCTTTTCCCACCGCCTCACCCCATCGCCTGCGGATGCCGCCCCCCCCGCCGAAGGGGCACTGTCCCCCTCACCCAACCTTTTCCCACCTCTTAAAAAAAAAAAAGCGCCTGGTGCTTTTTTCTCACCGCGGCCGCTACCAACGGGGGGGGGGGGGGGGGGGAGAAAAAATAAAACTGACGGCCCCCCCCCGGGGGCTGCCCCCACCTGCGGCTGCGCAGCCTTCCCCCCCCCCCCCCCCCCCCGCCCGCAAACACCGCCGTTGTGCACCTGCCCGGGCCGCGCAGCCTCCGCGCCGAGGGGCGGGGGCTGCGCAGACAGCGCCGGCAGGATATTGTTCAGCCTTCACACCCCCCCCCCGCCCCTCCTCCTCTTTCTTCCCCCTCCCCAAAACACCACGCTCCCGCCGGCTCGCCCCCTCCAGCCGCAACTCCCCCCCCCCCCCCCCCCCCTTCCCCGCCCGGCCATTCATCTGCCCGCCGGCGTTGCGCGCAAGGAGCGCGCTGGCTGCGCGGCGCGGCGCGGCGCGGCGGGGCATTGTGCGCGGCGCAGAGGCAGGGCCGGCTCACCCGCACCCAGCCGGCTGCAAATTCGTGCGCGCCCGGAAGCCGCACGCCCTCTTCCCGGCCCCCCCCCCTCTCGGCCCCCCCCCTCTCCCCGCTCACCTACCGCCGGCGGCCGCCCCCCACACACACACACACACCCCCTCCGCGGCCCGGCGCCCCCTCCTCACTGCGGTCCCCCTCTGCCACCTCTCTTCTCCCGATAACCCCCCCCCTTCCCTCGGCCTCCCCTCCCCCACGCCTCTCTCCTTCACCACCACCTCCTCCTCCTCCTCCTCCTCCTCCTCCTCTGCCACTTTCTCTCTCTCTCTCTCTCTCTCTCTCTCTCCCAGGACGCGTCGGATGATCCGGGGCCGCCGGGGAAGGGCTCTCCGGGCAGCCCAGCAGGGAGGTTGCGTCCTCCTGCCGGTTAGGGCTGTTTAAAAAAAAAAAAAAAAAAAAAATAAAAAAAAAAAAACAGAAAAAGGGAAAAAAAAAAAAAAGCCGGGGGCCTCGGTGTTATTTTGTATTAAAATGAGGAGGAGGAAGAAGAAGCGGCGGCGGCGGCGGCAGCAGCGGCAGCGAGCGGTAGCGGAGAGGAGGCTGTGAGCAGGGGACGGCGGCGGCAGCGGCGGGAGGAGGAGTAGTGATGAGTCAACTAATAATTTAATGGGGACAGAAACAGAGAGAGAGGGAGAGAGGAGGAGGAGGAGGTGGTGGGGGGGGGGGAGAGAGAGACAGAGAGAAGAGAGAGAGCGAGCGCAGAGCAAGGCAGCTCCGTCCGGGGACACAGACATACACACACACACACACACACACACATATATCCATGTAACATCCAGCAACAACCACCAAACCGGCCTAAATAACAACCATACTCGGCCAGCCAGGGGAAACGAGAATTAAAAAAAAAAAAAAAAAAAAAGCGAGAGAGACAAAAAAAAAAAAGCAAAGCCTACCATTATTATTATTTTTCAATTATTATTGGGTTTGGGGTTTTTTTTTGGTTTTTCTTTTTGCTGGCTTGGTTTTTGTTGTTGGTGTTGGCTTTTTGCAACCTTCCTATTTTATATTTTTTTTACCCTTTCTTGCGAGTAACTCTTCTCGGAGTTCCCAGATTTTTTTTTTTGATTTTTTTTTTTTTAATTTTTTATCTTTGCAGAAGCAGAACCAGGTTTTTTTTTAATTGGCATTTTTTTCTTAATAGAGAGGGTTGGGGTTTGTTTTGTTTCTTTTTTTTTTTTTTTCAATTATAATTTCTCCCGGTTTTGGACTCGGAGGGAGCGAAACCTCGTCACTTTTTGTAGTGGTGGTGGTGTGCCTTGTTGTGTGTGTTTCCTTCCTCCCCCTCTGTTCTTTCTCTCCCTCCCCTCCTCTCGCTCCCTCTCTCCCCCCTCACTCCCACGACAGCCCCCGGTAAATGAGAGGAGACAGGTCCTCTCTGCCTTTTTTTTTTTTTTTTTTTTCCCACCCCCCTTCTCCTCCCCGGACCGCAAAGGCGAGATTAAAAGTGGCATTTTAGTGCCTTTTCCTGCAATTTTCTCTACACTTTTTTTTTTTTTTTAATCTCCAGTAGCGATCTCTGGGGCTGAGGTTTCCGCAGAAAGTTTGGGGGCTGTTACGGTGTGTATTTTTGCGGAGGGGGAGGGGAGCGGGCTCCTTCTGTGTGTGCTGCTCCTCTGGGTGCCTATTGGAGAATAATAGTGTAAGTGACAACCTAGAAGTAGACTTTCTGCTCTTCACACTGGATAGAAAAGCTGCCTTTTTTTTTTTTTGCTTTGCCTTTTTTTTTTTTTTAATAACCCCCTTTCTCACTTGCTCCTGTACGCATTGGTTTTATTTTTGAAAAGCTAGCTAGACTTAAGTCACCCTCCACCTCAATTTAGACCTGCTACTTTATTTTTTATTTTTTTTTAAATTATTATTACGAATTCCTCGTTTGGAGCGTTACACTTGTCTGATCAATTTGATCTTCAGCTCCTTCCTCCGTTGCTAACCCTCGAAAACTGGCTCTCTCAAAAGACATTTAATCTGTAATTTTTTATTTTTTAATTTTTTTTTTTATTTTTTTTGTCCATTGCCATTTTTGCTCATGGCTACTCTCTTTCTCGCTATCTGTTTTTGCCCCTCCCCGCCTAGAGGAAAATAGCAACAAGAAAAAAAAAAAGAGAAAATAAGAGAATATTAGGGGAAGTAGTCCTCAGGTCTGCTGCCCCCCCCCCCCCTCCCCCCCCTCCCCCCTTCCAAAAAGGGGGGGACCTAGAAAACATCAGTCTTGAACTTCTTCCTCTTCAAGAGCTCGGGCTGCAAAGGAAACCTCCTTTGTTTTTGTTATTTATATGCTGTCAAGTTTTGAAGTGGTGAGTTTCGGGTCGGTTTTGCTAATTTCACTCAGAAAACTGCAGTGTTTCTGTTTCTAGATAAGTACTTTGCTTCTTTGTCTCTTTAAAAGGTCACAGGGAAAGCTTGGCCTGGATTGTAAGAGCCATATGGAACGGATAAGTGCGGAGCCTCTCTCAAATGTGATTATGGGTTTTTATGGGGGAGGGAGGGAAGAGGAGGGGAAAGGCATGGGGAGGGGGCCGATTCCGGAGGAGAGAAAGAAATAATATAATACCGGCGGCGTTACATCGCGACAAAAGGAGATACCGCACCGACGCTCATTCAGAAATTGCGCGGTGTGCCCGTACGCGTACGCTGTCGCTGGGAAAAAACGGTGCCTTGCAATCGTGCTCGTCTCTCGGTGCCTGTGATGAAAACTTGTAGTTGTGAAAGATGCCTGAATGCGAAACCCGGGGAAACTCTTGGCCTGGAACCGGCGGAGACGATAGTTTCTTCCCTGCAACCCTCTCTCCCTGGGCAGGCCACGCTGGTTGTTGCTCATCACTATTCCAAACTGAGGTTTCAGTGAACTTTAGCCTTGGGCATGGAGTTTAAATGAGTAAATTAGGTGTTTTATGTGCATGTAATTTTGCTTTGTAACATAAAGCTTTTTACAAGATGACTAAGCGGTGAAAGGATGCCGATGGGTGGGTATTCTCAGGCCAAGCGAAAATGACCCATTTGGTGTTTTGGTTGTAGTCAGTGTATTAACTAAACTGCGATCTATCACTTTTATTCACTGTACATGATGTAGTGCGAATCTGACTCATGATGACTAGATACTTTTTGTAGCAAAGAACCTCGGTGCCTTAGAGTACTTCTGAAGTTGCCAAAAGTGACAAGGATTTTCTTGTTTCAGGCTGCTTCTCTTTATTTATTTTTTTTTTAAACCCCCCCCCCGCCCCCTTTATTTTTTCTTTTTTGTTAATCCTCTTATTCTTGAGAGAGACCAGTCTCAGAAAAGCAGCCCTATAGTATGTTAGCATCGTCAGAAACATCGGAAGATGTTAACGGTTTGAGTCTGTAATTCTTTGCTTAGGTTGCAGTTAACACAGTAAAAAAAAAAAAAAAAATATTTTGAAAAAGTGGCTAAAATAGGCACGTTTACTGTTAATGAGACACACGACCTAAAACAGATGGGATCAAGACAAATGGTAAATCTTAGCCTGTCACCTTACAGCATAAGGAAAAATAACGATTTTCTGAACTTCAGCTATTCAGTGGCATTCTTGAGGTTGCTTGTAAATGTTCAGATTAATATATTACCTCTTACTTCACCATATCGGGAAAAGCAGCACAGTGTTCAAACAAGAAAAAAAAAATAGTTTACAGAATTATCATTGGCATATATACCAACAACATGGAAGTATAAAAAAAAATAATCCCAAGATGTTTAGGCTTTAATAGCTTTACTATGAAATGTGCAGAAAATGTATTGAATTACTAGGCAACTGAAAGAAAGTAGCAATTATCAGATTCACACCAGTCTTTCTAAATATGACTTCCCCAGTATTAGTATTTCTACTTGCTAATGTAAATACTAGTTCATAAATAATGTCTAGTCACCTGTCCTTAGTGATTATATTATATACATAACGTAATTGTCAGTATAGTCACACCTTTCTCAGTCAGGGAAAGGTAGGGTAAAATACCTAACAATCACAACAGTATTGATGAATGAAATCATAACCAGAAAGATGTCTTTGTACTCAGCAACTGATTTTTTTTTTTTTTAATATATATATGTATATATGTATACTTGGCAAAACAGATTCAGATGAGTGACAAAAATCCTCAAAACTTACTCCGTTATGTTCTAGGCTTGGGAGATTTTTAGTGATTTAACTGGAATTGTTATTCATGGACGGAGGTTCCAAAAGTTTATAAAAAGGGAAATATAAGCATGCTAACATATACCTGTTCTTAATTTGCTATTGAAATTACTTCTGGTTTTTGGTTTCAAATAGCTGTGCCAGCATGTAATTTAGCATCACCCAGGGTTGGGTTTTGTTGTTTTGGGTTTTTTTTTATATTTAAGGGCTTGAAAAGTACTGTAGAAATTGTAGGTTTTTTTCCAGCGTTATGTTTTGTGAGACACTACCTTCTCAGTTATTTTTCTTAAATCAATAAACTACTCCATTTAACACTTAAAGCCTAACATCTGAAAAATTTCATATGCATGTTTTGAACTTTGCAAAAGTTGATAAACTCTGTGTATAATATTGGTTGGGAAACTCAAAAGCAACCATCTCCCGTCACTGCTTTCCGAAGTTAAATGTTGAATTCTCTCCCAACTTTTGTTTTCAAGGGGGGGAGGAATTGTAAATGGACAATATTCTACATCTCTAATAAATCTGTTGCTCCCTCAACTAAAGTTTAACTTTAATCTCTCTATTGTTGTGCACCCATTTTTTTTTTTTTTTTAATCAAGTAGATCGAGAAATGTTTCACTAGAATCTTTGTCTCTCTCAACGCAATAAAAACACCTGGGATTAATAACAAACCTTTCTGTGAGATTTGTAACAATAGCTGTGTTGGAGCACATACCTTGACAGTCATCATCATTTATGTGAGCCTTAGTCTCTCTCAGATTTAGTAGACTGTCTCTGAAGGGTTTTTGTTTTTTTTAAAAGGAGTACTCTAGTTGGCTTTTGGAAAATAATTCCACCAGATTATGATGCGATCTCTCTGTAAACTGGGGTATGAGGTCATTTTTGGAGAATAAATTTGTTTGTTTTAAAAAAGGCATCTTCTTTCCAGTTAAAATAGTTATTTATCCTTCTTTATGAGCTTACGATACATATATCTCTCTCTCTGTACATGTGCAGGCTGTGTCCATATACATATGCGCACACGTGTACAACATATATATTTTTTTTTTTTGAATCATGGCAGGTGATCTTTAGAGGCGGGACTGAGTATGGATCATTTGAACGAGGCAACTCAGGGGAAAGAACATTCAGAAATGTCTAACAATGTAAGCGATCCGAAGGGTCCACCAGCCAAAATTGCGCGCTTGGAACAGAATGGGAGCCCATTAGGAAGAGGAAGACTTGGAAGTACAGGAACTAAAATGCAAGGAGTGCCTTTAAAACACTCTGGACACCTGATGAAAACTAATATTAGAAAAGGTAACACTTTTGATAATTCTGCAATAGAGAAATATGATTTATGATATTTGGGGGGGAAAGCATACTTTTGCAGACTACTTCATTTATATTTCAGGATTAAATCTCCATTCTAAAATACTATATATATTCCCAACTCTGATATAAATCACATTTGGGAAATGTAAGCTTCATGCTTGGGTGGAGCATCTTGCTTTACAGGGTGGAGTCTGATTTTTGTTAAGGTAAAGGCTAGCTGCCCTGATTAAAGCAAATTCCTACATTGCGATAGAAGTAATATAATGCATTAATTCTTTGAGTAAGCGTTGGGCTAAGAAACGCAAAAATATGTAAGAGTAAATACCGAACCCCCAAAACAAATTCTCGCCTTTCCTCTTAATGATGGTCCAAGCTTGGAAGGGCAGCAGTATTTCCATAACAGTTGCAAGTTGGTTTAAAGGAGAGAGTGTAAATCTTTAGGTATCACATTGGAGAAGTCATTTATGATGTCAATCTTCGCAGTTTATTTTCTTAAGTACAATTCATTATTGAACAATGAACAACTTGGGTGTCATATTTTTCAGTGGCTGGTTTGCTGTAATTAGACATTTACACAAGGAAAAGGCACATTTAGAATCGTTGATGTTTGTGTATGGATGGCTTTTGTTTGCATTGAAAATACTTCTAATGGACAATAATCTATAAATTTTGCTTATCAAAATGTGCAAGTCTTTTTGACCACGTCCTGCAGGTTTGCTAATTTAAATCAAAATATGCTGCATGTAATTTGGCATTTGTTTTAAAACAGCCTCGACTTTTCTGAGTATAATCGGTGTATGTTTATAATCCATATTTCTCTTGCATTTGCTAAGCAAAGTGCAAAATGCAACCAAGACTCTTAAACGCACAAAGTTAGAAGGCAGAGGAATTTCATTGTGTCTGATGCATAACATTTGTCGTACAATCATTTATTTTTTCCTCGGTTTGGCGAAAACAAAGAATATATTGATCCTGAAATGAACAGACACAGCAGTCCGTATTGTTAGATCTTTATCTATTAAAAATGGAAAAACAGCACTTCAGCAAATTCTTTGGCCTCTGCTCATGATTACCCTATTTATTGATTGTTTGCCAAGAATGTATGCATCTTAAGAAAGCCAGGGTAAGAGCATTAAAAATATAATTTATTACGGCTTTTCAAGCAGAGTGCATTAATATTGTACAGTGAAGCAGTGGGGCTATATAAAAAGGACTTTCTGACGCCTGCAAACATATAAGTTCCATAAATTCCTAAATAGGAGATTTCGGCTGTCTCTGGTATTATGTGATATTTGCACAGCAAACTTTAATGCCAGGACAGTTTTAGACAAGGATTCTACAGACTTCGCTGCTCCTTATGGCAGACGTGCTGTTTACACAGACTCGTAAACCTTCAGCAAAAGCTCTAACACTGCCTTCAGGTTTAAATCATGCTGTATTTTTAGCAGCGAGCACTGACCAATGCTCTCCCCTTTAATACTAGAAGGTTATGAAGTTGCTGCACTTGGAGGTCTTGCCAAGTACTAGCAGGAGTGATCAGCCAGCTGAGATTGTGCTCTCCTGTATAACATTTTTCACATTAACAGAAGGACACTAGTGACAGTTTGCTAAAAGATTTAGTGGCTTGATTTGTAGTCAGATGATACCTGTGTCGCGCTACCCGGATCCACCTCTGATAATCTAATCTACACTGTACATCAGAATTTGGCCAGGAGGTTCTCCGGGCTTGTTTAAAGTACCCCGTTTTTCAGAACGCTGCACCTCACGAAGCCTGGCAGAAAGTGTGCTGACGTGCAGCGAAGTACCTGTGCCTTGCTAGTTTTGTGTCTGATCAGAGCTTAATTTGTAGGAACTGATAAGGGGAAAAATAAATACAGCTTTAGCTGTCTTCGGGTGTATCTGCACTATTTGTTAAAATGAAGCTTTGTTTACATTTTATCTTCACGTATTAACAGTGAAACTACTTAAGAATTTTGAGCCCTTACTCTGAGTCAGACGGTAGTAGGTCAAACATCAATTGTGAGAGCCTGGAAGCCGGGGGAAAAAAAAAAAAACCACTACCTTTTTGCAGATGAAGCGTGTGTGTGTGTTTTAGAAAGCTCTCCACAGCTTAATTAAAACCAATGAAGAAATCGCCAATTTGCACATACTGCTTTTGCTTTGGTCTTCTCCCCCTTCCTGACCAGTCTCACTTAGATTTTTTTTTTTTTTTTTAAAAAAGACAAAAAAAAAAAAAAAAGAGCTCCTTCCTGCACTACATAAATATTGGCAAGCTTTTAGTCTTGTCTTTCATGCTGAGCCTATTGGGCAAACTGGAGTGAGTTTGTGAGCTTTTCCAAGCGAGCCTGAAGGGGTTTGTTTGCCAGAGATTGACTCTCTGGCGAACAGATGTAGTTTAAATATACGTGCTTAAGAGGTATCTTTTTTATTGTGATTTCTTGCTATACGTTAGAGCACAAATCAACAGACGCGGTCTGAAAGCGTGTATCTGTTGTCAAGAGTAAATCTTTCTTTTCAACTGTGGTGTGTCTGGTGCACCTTAGCAGATCAGGAGGTTTCCGTAAGTCTAGAGGGCAGTGGTTATAGAGGCATTAACATTGTAGGACTAATTGGAGTTCCTGGGTGCCCTGTTAAAATAACCCTTGTCATCATTTATGCTAAAGATGATACCCCTCTGGCAGGCTGCCACAAGACAGTTCTGTACATCTGCTTTTAACCCTTTTGCTTTCTGTCATTAAGAGATCCTAACCTGCGCTGCTGGAGACAGCGGGACAGGACCGGGGTCTAAACACGCAGGTCCGAGGTCGTCGTGTCACCCACGTCCGTCTGGGAGGCCGGGAGGGATTTTCACAAAGTCCAGAAATCTGATTGCCGGGGGAGACTTTGTCCCTCAAAACAGCTTAGGTCATTCGTTACTTCTCTCTTGTCAAAAGGGAGGAAAAAAAATTTAAAAAAAAAAAAAATGCAAAGGCGAAAGGGAAGAAGGTTGCTTGCTTAATATTCTATGCAGCATAGGGAAGGGGTTTGTCGTATGATGCTACGAAACTAGAAATTAGTAATTACTTTCAGGCATACCAAAATAGCAATGAATACCAGAAATGTCGAATGTAAAGTGCAGGAGGCAACAAAAAAAAACCACCCCAAACTGCAGGTACGCTTCTTAAAACGGCATTGAAATCATGATTTGTTTCTTAAAGATGCCAGTGAAAGTAGTGCTCAAGTGCACTCGATGAATGAAGCACGAATTAGTGTTAACTTTTGCCTTGTTTCCTTGTGTACTCTTTTCAGAGCGAATGTATAACACGCAAGGTGATTTGTTGTGGATGTTGAAGGCAATTAAATATTTTTGGCAGGACTAAGAAAGTTTTAATGTTAACGAAGAAAATTATGTAGCTGGTACTAAAATGGCTTACAGTGAAGACATCTGCAGTATGTATTTAGGTTCTCATGCTGCCTGCTACTCACAACAAATCAGGCAGGACAGAGAGAATCAACTTCTCTTCAGTCAACCTTGTTATTTCTATAGAAGGCAATTCTTTAATCTGTATCCGATCAAGCGAGGTAAATTTGCATTTCTGCTTTTCAGAGAGAGGTAGGTTTTACAGAACTTTCTCTTTTTTTGGGGGGGAGGGCGAGGGGAAAGGACTTAGGGAATATGTTTATCAAATATTTGTGATGATTCTTGATGCCTCCTCTGCCTGTTCGTACAGGTTTTATTTACATAACGCTGTATAGACCCACCTACTCTACTATAACTCAAGTTTAATATGCTAAATTTAATTTTTTTTGATAGGAAGTATGCTTCCAGTTTTCTGTGTAGTGGAACATTATGAAAATGCCATTGAGTATGATTCTAAGGAGGAGCATGCAGAATTTGTGTTGGTGAGGAAGGATATGCTTTTCAACCAACTGATTGAAATGGCATTGCTATCACTTGGATATTCTCACAGCTCTGCTGCCCAAGCAAAAGGTAAATAAGATTATGAAATTGTACGATGAATTATGTTTGTTTGTGGGGTCTTGGGGGAGGGGCAGGATTTCTCTCAGGAATGCAATGCAGGTTTTACATCTTAAACTTCTTGCAGATTCTGTCTCTCTGGGTTGTTTTTTTTTCCCCTTAATGTATTTTTGTTTAGTTAGTCCACGTTTTGTTCATGGGGAATGTGGAGGTAGATTCTTTTTTTTTGTTGTTGTTGTTTAAAGAAAAAAAAAGACTTCAACTGAATCATTAGTATGCTTATTGACCTTAATAATCTGCTCCACTGAGGATCCACAAGGAAGTGTAAAGCATATTTGAGCAGATGGACTGTTGAGAGTCAACTTGCATTTATGACTGAACATCCAGCTCTATTTCTTTTATTTTGTTCCTGATGGTTTTATAGACTGCAAAGTATTCTATTTTATTTTTTTGTACTCAGTCCTTGCATTGCAAAATCCTTTCTAGTTTATTAAGAGGAATGCTAACTATTATATCATGTCCTATTGAATTCATGGGAAGTTAGGAAAATACACTTCTATACATATTAAAAAATCCCTACTGTAATGCATTTGTATAATTTCATAATATAGATAAAGCATATCCTTGGTGGTGTGTGGGTGGGGGTTTTTGGGGAGGGTGTTCTTTTGTTTTGCCAGATTTAAGAGGCTAGAAACAAAGGTGGTGATCTTGTTAAAATCAGATATTTCTTTTGCCCTTAGGAATTAACAGGTAAATTACTTCTTTTCAATTTTTCTTGCCCTTCTTGCCCACTCCCCCTCTCCTCAAAAAACAAAAATCCCGCAGGGCTTATCCAGGTTGGGAAGTGGAATCCGGTTCCACTCTCCTATGTGACAGATGCCCCTGATGCTACAGTAGCAGACATGCTGCAAGACGTGTATCATGTGGTCACACTGAAAATCCAGTTACACAGGTAAATTGCATACCAATTCTGGGACGTGAACTGTTACTTGTCCGCTCTTACTGTTAATATTGCTTGTATTTAATTCCCACTGTGCTGTGTGCTCAAAGTACAAAGGCTTATCTAAATTCCTTTTTAGTTACTCCAGTTCTTCTTTAACTTACAGTATACTATTGCGGAAAACTTTTATAGCTCTGATACATAGATTTTCTTTGGATATCTCATTAAAACTATATTGCATTTTAGTCAATTAAATGATGCATTACAAGAAGGCATTTTACATAAAGTTTACTTAAGAGAAAAATATTTTTGCATATCATGAACAGTACCATCTGTGTGCATTTTGTAAAAGAATGACTTGCTCACACTTATTGTTGCTGTCTAGGTTCTTAAATTTCATGGTAACAAAAAAGAAAAAAATGGTTAATATATTAATGCTTTTCATGATCAGTCGTGAGAAAGCATTACACCTTAAATTGTTTTACCAAGCGCATCAGAGCAGGAAGGTAGAAGTAACATGAAAAAATAGTCGCCACATGCAGCTGATGTATAATTCATGCATCAATACAGCAGATGTGTTGTATAAAGTAATTAACTAATCGGAACAATCAGGAGACCGAGAGCAATCTCCAGATGCATCTGCTTGATGCGCAAAATGAAATCTGTCTGTCTTAAAGGAATGTTCTGCAGCAGGATGCAATCTTGTAATAATCCCTTTTCTAATCTGTGTTTCAAATAGTTGCCCTAAACTAGAAGACTTGCCTCCTGAACAATGGTCTCACACAACAGTAAGAAATGCTCTGAAGGACTTACTGAAGGATATGAACCAGAGTTCATTGGCCAAGGAATGTCCCCTTTCACAGGTACTTAGCATAACATGTAATAAATAATAAAGCACTATAGGCAGCGCTGATGTGAGATTTGAGATTTCTACAGACTGTAGCAAGTAGTACCCGTGGCGTGAATCTGCCAAAAATGCAAATTCATTTGACCACTTCATGATCTTTATAAATACGCCTGATTCATTTTGAACGTAGCCTTACAACGTTTCCCATGGGGAGTCGTGAAAGGTTGTTTACACCACACTGAAATTGTCTCACAGCAAACTGGGTTTTAACTGGTTTTTGTCTTCAAGTCTTTGAACTGCTTTGATGTAACTACTTTTTTTCAAGCACATGTGTTCAAGATGTTAAAAGGCTCTTTACTTACTGCTGTCAAAAGTACTATTGAATCTGAATGCTTGTTAGATAACCTACAGTAGTTTTAAATGCTAATTCATAAAATGAGACAGTCTTTGGCATGCTATATGAGAAGGGAATAAAGAATAAAGCTCTTTGGATGATGTGTTGTTGTTGCAAACAACCAAAGGAAAATCAGCCATTTATTAGTTCTAATCAAAATATACCTAAACAAAAATGAAACCTCAGTTTATGCATTGCAAAGTATTGAGCTGATGCTTTCCTCAAGCCTTAGTCGTATTGTTCCTTTTTGCCATTCTTTTTGTCATTCTTCTGTCAAATTACTGTGAAGGCGCAACTTATTCTTCTATGCAGTATGGTGTCCAATGATGCTGTGGTGGGAACATCACATTAATTTTTACCTTTTAAATTTTAAAATGTGTTTTGTTGTGGTGCAGTGGAGACAAATTCAGTATACAAATAAATGATGCTAGTTGTGGTAGGGAGGGGAAAAAAGAAATTAAGGAAGTCAAGGTATTTTTATGGGGATTTTATTTCTCTTGCTCAGAATATTGGAGTCTTTGTCTCTGAAAGACTTCAGTTAATCTATAGAGGACCACTCTCTTTCTCTGTCTGTCTTTCCAGCGGATATATCAGCAGGCTGTTTTCCCATCATTTTTTTTCCCCTATGGTTAGATTGTTTTCAGTGATGTGGCTCCAATATAGGAAGTTTTGAAGTGGAAATAATCAAAATTATCTTCACTGGTTGCAAACCATTCCAGTAATGTGTCTGCAAAGTTATCTTGTACGTACCTACTAAAAAGCATGTGAGTTCTTGCACTGCTGCCTTATGGAAGCTGCAGATAATTTGGGATTTTTCTGCTTTTTAATCTATCTAATAGTGCTAGTTTTTACTTGATACTGATAGAAAACAAGTAAATTCTACTGAGATGGAATATTTCATTTCTATTTTGGACACTGTGTTTCACATAGCAGCTTCTGTATGTATGTAGATGATGCAATGATAAAGCAGAAAAAAAGTTTTCAAAAGGAATACTTCACTAGAGACGGTATCATGGTACTGGGGACAATTCATTAATTACACTCTCTTAAAAAGTTGTTTTTAAACTATACTGAATTTTTATATAATAATTTTAATGGACAAAACCCATCTTGCCTAATAACAGCTCTTGAAGTTAGCACTTGAGATGACCAAAGCCCCAGATTACAGAACTCTGATTTGGGGCTGTTTGCTTACTTTTTTGCATTTCTTTATTTGTAAAAGAATATACTTAAAGCTGGGAGCTTCTTCCTGTTGTTAAAAGCACGCTTATTACTTTTGTCGTCTCTGTTCTCACCAGCGCTGCAGTAGTTGGGTTGGAAGAATTTAAATAGCTTCTGCTTTTCTTTTTTTCTTTAAAGACCAAATCATGTTAAGCTTAAAATACGTTTGTTTATTCTTAACTTTTGGAAAAACAAGCTGTTACAGCGGTTGATCGAGAGCCCAACCAGTCAGTCTAAATCTTCCCATTTCCCTTTGGGAGCTTGAGGCAGGACGCGTTGATCTGACGGTGTCCTTTTCACACGACTAAATTGATCCGAATGCTTCCCATGTTTGCCTAACTAATAACTCATTGTGTATCGCTGCTATGGAAAGGACACTGATTTAAGAGTTGCCTGTGTTTTGTTAAACATCTTAAATTTGGAGAATTGCCCTGCGGTGGTGCGCTGCGGCAACGGAGGTGACAAGTAGGAGCAAGGCGGAGGTTAGGAGGCAATGTTTCCTTAGAGGGTCCATCAAAATGCCAGCATGGGAGACTCTTCTGAGAGCAGAGAAGTGGTCTCTCCCTTTATGTACTTCCACGGGCATAGGTAATGCCATATGAAGTGCTTCATCACAAATGCAAGCTAATGCAGTGACACCGTACCATAACTTATTAACACTGTTATGGATATAATTTATTAACCACGGAAAAATGACTCAAAGTGGAAACGAGAGTAGTTATCGTTTTCTGTCACTGTCATTAGCAGTGCTCTATTTTGTGTAGGTATGGAAGGATTTGTTGCAAGGCATTTAAGTTGCCGTGCTCAATGCGTGGCATCTCCGAAGCCCCATTTAAGCATGGAAAACTGAGAATCATCATCCTCACTTAGAATTTACTGTATTTTCTTAATTAATCTTGCATTTTGTGTATTAAGAAATTGCTCATATTTATTCGGAATACTGACTTTCTATGTACTGCAAAAAAATACCAAGGAAACTATTCTTGTAGCGCAGGTATATTTAATGGCTTGAAAGTACGTGAGCAAACAAACTTTTAGATCCTGTTTGTCTTAAGTTTTCAAGACTATAATTAACAGCATCATCTACTTGAGCAGGTTTTCTTTTTTTTCCTTTTGCCGTTCGCTTTCTTGTCCAACTGAAACCTTGTGGTGTGCAGGTATGAACTCTTCATGCCTTCCTCAGTAAAATACCACTGTAACTCTTGCTCTCATTAGCAGAGTTGAATACACGGTCTCTTTTGAAGCTACTGTAATTGTCTCACTCTGTGATTGCTGTTGCCACCTCTGAAGACCAGGTTTATCATTCGCTATATGAGCCCGCATTGCGGGGAATGCCTGTTGACATGACTTGGAGTTCTCAGGACGGACCGGAGCAAACGCATGGCTCTGAAATGCTGTGGAATTGCAAGCATCTGTCCAGAGGTTTAGTCTCAAATTCTTGGTATTGAGCAGGCAAGGTAAAAGGGCGCTGCAAATTTCACATGGAAAAGCTAAGCCTGTTCTGAATTATGCGCTGCAGCGTGTATTTTCGTGCTTTACCTTGGGTTTGCAGATTTTATTGCTAGAGACTAGCAGCATACGCAGATGCTGGGTGAAAGACTTCTTGCATTTGATATGCGATACTATTTCTGCTTCCTCTCCAGACCCCTTTTGATGGGGAAGGCAACTTGGAATTTAATCTAGGGCTAAATTTTGGGCCATCGTGTGCATTGAGTGGCCTAGATCTCATTTCCCTGCTGTTTTGGCTCTTCAGTCTCCAAAGGGTTGTAAAGAAATTGTTCTACCATCAGTTCTTATTTCCAACCCCTTGCACAGAAGCTCTACTGTACCTTAGTCTGTTGGGAGCTGTTCTGAAGTGATCAGGCAGGCCTGTTGCATTCGTTTATTTATTTATTTAATGTTAATTCTTCCATCTCTCTACTCAGCCTTAGTCCTAGCATTTTCATACTGTGTTTTCAGTTTTGCTCTATTTTGGTTTTTAGAGCAGAAGTCTCTTATTACTTCCACAGTTAAAATAACTGAAATACTACAGACCATATTTACACTGATATTAATAAGGGTTTATTTTGCTTTGTCCCTATCAACTTACTCTCTCTCTCTCTCGCTCTTTATGTATATGTATAGTTAGATAAGCTTTTATGAGGGACAGGAGTGCAACATAGGCTATTTGCCCAAGCAGAGGCTGGAAATTCTTTTGATAATTCTGGAACAAACTTATTGTGTGCTTTTGAACATTCAGATGTACCCCTTATCTTGAGTTACTGTAACCTTTTCCATGAAATGAAGATAACAAGTCACCTACCAAACGAAGAGATTGTAGAGATTAATTAGTATCTGGGCACTGCTTTGAAAATATGGCAGTGATCAAATGACATTGACTTTCCCACTGGTATTATCTCACCTGATTGTTTTTTTTCTACACAAAGATTTTGTAAATGATTGTTGGTAGTATTTGCAAACAAGCTTTGGTTTTTAAATATTTTTTTTCCCACTTTATCAAACCACTGCAAAAGCACTTCTGAGGCGAAGTATTAATTCTTTCTCTTCCCCCATAGTATAGCTGGCCTCTCTCTCAGGACAAGTGATAGCCAGTGCATTATAGATGAGAAAATCCTGGCCTGATGTATAGTAGAATCTCATGGTTTATTATGTTTTAAAATATTTTGTAGGGGACATGCAGTATTCCCATGGAATATATCCAGAGTCTGTGATACTTAACGGACATAGTGATTTACATGCATTGTATTATTATTTTGAATTTTTTGGAAGATACTTGCGTGCGTACCCACACACCCCCAACTCTGTAATGTCTTTTGCATAATTTTGCTCTTGATGCCGAGGGAATGGCATTTTTTTCAGTTAGAGGGCTATACGCTTGCATTCTGTAAAACGTATGCGCGCACAGAACAAGTGCTGGTATGCTACTGGAGTCTGAATAGTTTTGCACTTGTGATAAATATAGCTATTCTGACTGCATTTTGATCAAACTTCCTTGCTGTAGTGAATAATTGTCTGCCGCTGACACGGGCACGATCTAGATCGCATACTTCCCTTTTTGTTCAAACATCCTGCCCTGAATTTGCGTGCTGTTTGATGCAGACATCGTGCAGAGACGCCGGGCAGAAAGCTTGCTCAGAACATCGGTGTTTCTTAGTTCACCTGGTCTGGAGGCACCTGGCCATCCTAGCAAAATAAGCAATGTAACAGAAGTCCTCTCGCATCCCCTCGCTGCTGTTCAAAAACACCCCACTCCTCCAAAAACCCAACCAAAAAAAGTTGCATTTGCTAAAATTAAAATTTCCAAACCTATAAATAACCAAGGAACGAGCTATTAAGGGTTGCCAAAATAACATACGTTTTATGAGCACTTTTTAATTCATGCTTGACACAACTGAAAGGTGTTTTTTGCCCTCCCCTTTCAGTTTTACCTGCCTAGACCTGAGATCAAGTCCTTGGGTTTCTTTGTTGCTTGTGATTCTCTCCTCTCCTCCTCCTCCTCCTCCCCCCCTCCCCCAATAATTAATAACCTCAGTAAGGAATGCAGCTCTTTTTTCTACTTTAGAAGTTACTGTACTTTAGATTTTAAAGATGTCATTAATTATTTCAGGGAAGTAAATCCTTGAGGGCCTGGGCTCAGGTTTTGGCAGGCAAGGGCCTTTCAGCCCACCCCTCCGTTGCTCGAGAGCGTTCACTCTGATGTCTCTTCAAGCTGCTGTGATACCTGGGTTTTGTTTAAACATTTTCAGTTAACTGTTCAAATTTGTGCCCGTGATTTTTTAGTCATCCAGACAGAACGGGCAGTACGGAGCCTGTTGCTGGCAGGATGGGGAAGGTGACATACGGGCGTTGGTAGAGCTGTGTGAGGACGTTCGCAGGGTTCTCAACCTTTCAATTGCCTGATCTTTTGATCACTGATTTATATTCTTTAGAGGCATCTAAACACTCTCAGTGCTAAAGCTATGTCAGCCTGCCTACAATTGTTTTATCTGGGCAGCACCCTATTAAAGGAGGAAAAAAATATAGCTTTTCTTTTTTCTTCTGCTTCTTCATTAGAATTAATTGTAATGAGGATGTCAAAGGACTTTTCCAAAACAGTTATGGGGCCTGGGCTTATTGTGGGGAGGAGGGGAACGTACCTTGTTTCTCAAATAAATGTGGTTTCTGACTTCAGAGAACTCTGTAAGATGTCAGCATGTCCCTTAGTGTCTGTGCTGTCGCGAGGTCTTGTGTTTCTGCTTCTGAAAGAGTGGAGAAGAGACCAATGGAGGGATGGTGCTAGTGTTGATTTATTTTATGTTTGGTTTGGGTTTTTTTTTTTTACACTCCTAAAGTGAGCTGTATGGAGATACAAGCAGCTGTCTTCTGCTAGGCTCTCCTGCGAACAAAGTACAAAACTCATGCTTTTTAAGGCAATAACATTTTTGGGACTGCGCTCCCCACTTTGTGTGCTTACCACTCAGGATTGTATCTCAGCAGTTCTGAGAACTGTGTCATGTGAACGATTATCTGCATCATATGGACTTCAAGTTTTAGGGAAGTGGCAGAATAAAAAAGGAACACAGCACGTTTTCTTCTGATATGTTTTCCTTCTAAAATGTGCATGTGTTGTAGAACTGAGCCCTACTTGACTTCTGTTTTCACTCAGTGGTCCTGAGAACGGTATATAGAATAACTTGCATTTTAAATACTTGCGGTTATGTTCTTCTTGTTATATATATAACCGTGCTTTTTTTTTTTCTTTTTACATTTAGTGTGTTAAGAGGCAGTCAAGTAATGCACTGCTACAAAATTCTGTATTCATTCATTCATGCTTCTCGCATACTACTTAATGCAGTCACGGCCGAGTGTGAACCCTGATTTATTTATTTTTTTCCATAACTTTATTAGAGGGTTAACAAGCCACTCCTCCAGTGTTCTTTAAAGCAAGATTGCAAATAAGGCTTTTTTTTTTTTTAACTTCTTATTGGCAAATTGTTGGCTGTAGAGTACTGCACAAGTATAAACAACATGAGAGATCCTTTAACATAACATGAGAGAGCCTTTAGTCGCTTTGCTCCCTAGCTTTGGAACTCATTGCCAATTGAAGCAAGGAAAGCTCTGGCTGTTGGGACTTTTAAATCTAGACTTAAAAGTTATTTGTTCTGTTTAGCATTTTTAAAATGATTCTATTAGGAATTGTATGTGCTTCAGTTTTAATTTTAACTCATAATGATTGTAAAGCACCCTGGGATGCTTGCATGAAGGGCGCTACAGAAACCCAAGATTGTATTGTACTGTGTTGTAATGTATTGTATTATTACATGGTGCTGGAGTTGGACCACGGACAATTCATATAGAAAGCGTTTGAATACTTAGCTAAAGATAAGGAGTGTGTGTGTGGGGGGGGTACTATCTCTTCTTGCTTCTTTTCCCCCTTTTCTGTCAGTTATTTTATTAAACTAAATTAACATGGCAGTTATTCCCTAAGAAATGCCAGCATAATTTACTGCTGCAAAGGGGCTCAAAATGTAAACCAGATGATAAACTAAAAATAAAAAAGTCCACATTAAGATTTAATTGCACTTCCCTTTCTATATTGCGTTCTTATGTAAAATACATTACAAAACAGTACTTTCTTTATCACTTCCTTCACTTTTAACTGAATTTCATTAACAATAAAGAAATATATTGTCTCTGTTTCAGTAACGTCACTTGACAGTTAATCCCTTAACTTGATGTACATGTCTTTAAGATTTTTTTTTTTAATTTTTTTTTTTTCCCTAAAGAACATGATCGCACTGACTGGAGCCAAGTATTGCACAATCATGTGATTTGCAAGTTTCCCAGCTCGCAGCTTTGCCAGTGCAGGTCAATTCACACCTGCCACACTTATGCCATTCTGGTCCTCATGTTGCTTTTCCTCGGTGATTGTCAGAGGTAGAGAGAGTTGTGCGTGTGCCTCCTTCCTTTCCCCCCCCCGCCTTTCCTCTCCAAATGTGTGGTAAACCTTGTGCATTGGAAGTGTCTGCTCAGGAATTAAATGGAGTTTAATTTCTGTCCATTAGGAAGCTGCTATCCACATCGCCAATTAAGCCTTCTATTTAAAGGGCGAGGAGATACGTATGTCTACATCTTAATCACTGCTGCGACTGGTTTGCAGAGACCTTCCCTGACTGGTTCAGTTATTGCTAGCAGTGGTGGGAGGCACAGAGATCAGTGTGGTTATAAAAACCTACCCAAAAGCTGAGCAAATTCTGTAGGTGCCGTAGCGTCACTGTCAGCAGATTTAAAGCTGAGGTATGCCTGTGTTAGGGGACGCAGGGGTGTAGGCATAAAGATGCGTCTGGAGAAAATTACTTGAATTGGTAATCATCCTTTACCTGACGGGAATGAAAGCAAAGCGGGGCCCACTTATTGAGAGGCAACGCTAAGAGACGAACACCTCTCACCTTGTCAGACCAGACTCATTGCAGGTCTTCGCTCTAATCATAACTTAGAAGAAAAGAGATGCATTTCTCAAACAGACCCTGAGCAAAACTATCAAAGCCTGCTTCCTTCCCTCCTGCCTTTTTTTTTTTTTTCCCTTTTTTTAATTAATAATTAGGTTCTTCCTATTTATTGCCAAGAAACATGGTAGGAAGACCTAAGGCAAGGGTGAGCTTTGTCTCTCTTTCCTTGGACACTTCTTTAAGAGCAGCACAAACAGTATCAGATTCCCCTGGTGCCTTGCAGCAGTGATCAGAGGACAGGTTTTTCAGGACAGCAGCAACCTCAGACCTGCCTCACTCCAAGCCGCAGAATAAAGTACTCAAAAGGGAAAACTTCTGTTCCCCAGGGGTGGGAACACATGAAAGGTTCTCTCCTCCTATACACCTGTCTCTTAATTATTTTTATTTTGTTTTTTAAGTACCAAGATTTCCTACACTGAGAGTTGCAGTTCTTTCGTAAGCTTGAAAAGGGGAGGCGGGGTGTGTGTATGCGCTAAAGCATAAGCTGTGCCTGGCTGTGGCCACCTTTCCAAAGGATTTGATAGTTTTTAGCAAACTGTTGTGGAGAAGGAAGGGGTTTGTGATGATGAAAAACTGAGGGGCGTGCGAAAGACACTAGTGTCAGTGGCCTTTGTAGAGATGGACAGGAGATTTCAGCTCCCTAAGTTTACCTAGTGCGTTTGTATTTGAATCAGTGTATCTAGACTCTCTTAGAATTGTGGGGGGGTTGTGTGTCTGTGTGTGTTTATATACACACACATCTATATGTATCACAATAAAATCCCACCAAAGTATACTTGCCAGCTAGTATGTCCCCAAGCTCTTAAAGCTGTGTTCCTTATTCTGCACTTTTTGTATGGAGGAGCTTTGTGT
The DNA here is from genome assembly GCA_017639485.1 of Pluvialis apricaria. Taxonomy (NCBI): domain Eukaryota; kingdom Metazoa; phylum Chordata; class Aves; order Charadriiformes; family Charadriidae; genus Pluvialis; species Pluvialis apricaria. Next base: position 41,527,568 of record CM030008.1, on the reverse strand, counting down.
GCTAAACTTAATCTAGCTACATTTTTTAAATTTATATATTTTAATATCAGGGGTAACTAGGAAAAATTTTTTAATAACTAGACCCTCAATGTGCGTGTGCATATTCCACATGGAAAGCTAGCTTCAATGTTTCTTTTTCAAGATACCTTCATTGAATCTTGCATCTTTTTATGAATTCTTTAGAGCATCTATACTTTTCACAAACTCTTGTCAGTGAAAGGCAGCAACACGGAGGCGAAACTAGTATCTTGGCTAACATAGCTGCTTAAAATGTCACCTTCATATGATTTGACTTAGCAGAAGTTTAGAATCCATAGCAAAATTCATGCTATAACTCATTTTTTCTCCTGACAAATTTTTACATTTTTCTGAGGACAGAAAGTAGTTTGTTCATGTACTTTCAGCAGCATAAATATCCTCATAGAATTCAGGTCTATATGATTAAGAATAATCAAATGTACAGGTGGCTCATAAAGAGGCACATGGCCTGAAACAATAAATCTGACACTTAACCATTTAAACAAAGGATAGGCAAGGGATGCTACTTTTGGCACTAGAGGGGTATTTAAGCAAGCAATCAGAGGCATGAGAGATGCACTGACTAGGAGCAGAAATCAATGAAATTCAACCTAAAAGCTAGTCATACTTTAAAAAAAAAAAAAAAAGGGTATATATGTAGTGAAAGAGATTACCATGGGATGTGGTAAAAGATCCAGCACAAGAAGTCTTCAGATCAATATCAGATGTTTGCCCTAACTCAGCCACAGGTAACTTGGCTGAATTCAGAAATTGCTAGATGAACATCTAGTGTCTCTTTTTATATAGAGTCCAAATAGATGCTCAAAATGGTCCCTTTTGGCTTTAAAAATCTGTGAAAACTTGTGTAGAAAAAGGAAAAGAGATCAAAGAAGGGGCTTATCCTAAACACCAAAAGAAATTCAGCAAGACAACTGTTAGTGCTACCGAGTCTGATGACTTCTTGTCTGGACATTGTGCCTTAGGGCTCAACTTCATGCCAGACATCTGATGCTTTGCCTAGCAGAACACTGGAATCCGAGAAGAGACTTGCTGAAAATCATGTCCTATTTCCCAGCAAGGAAATCTTAACGTGGTGGATAATGCTAAGCAATTTTGAAGAGCCTTTTACAAAAACTGTAGTGAAAACAACCATTGCGGCTGGTTGAAGATAGAACAATTATCAACATCCCTATCAGGAGAATGTATATACTTGAATTTTTGTGGAAAAGTTTTATATGGCCAAAGCTGAATTCAGTGCATTAATAGGTCTAAAACGTCCCCTATCACACAAAGCATTTGCATTAGAATAGCATGTGCATTACGGTTAGCATTTCCAGATAGGAAACAAGTCAGAAGTGTTCTGACCTGGCTGGAACCGAGTGGTTGGAAATAAAAGCAATCTGCCAGAGAGGAAGGCTGAGGTGCCTCTTACTCCAGATTTTCGCCAGATGAGTCTGTGAGATCTCCAAGGCCCCACCTACCCCAACCTTTATCCTTGTACAAGAAATGCTGGTTTGCCCTGTCCACATCTGTTGTTGTATGATCTGGATTGTCCTCCTGGGCTCCAGCTTCCTCTAGTCTTGTTCCTTGTGTCCTGAGGAGAAGAGGTGAGCGTAGGCGTGCAGGCTTCACGTAGTGCATCGCCTAGCGTAGGAGCAGCAGCAACCTGGAGAGGGAAATGGTTGGGGCTGAGGACCCCATCTCCACGTTACGGGACTGGGAAGGAGGGATGGAGCTTACCCTGGCATGATCCAGCTCTGGTCCTGTGGACTTGAAGTCCATCTGCAATTGGAGCACAGCGTCTGAATTTAGCTTCATCCAGCAGAAGTTCTGCCTGTGCGCCTCGAGATGGCTTTGTGGTGGGCACAGAAGTAGGAGCAATGGGGAGAGCCCTTGAAAATGTGCATTCCCAGTTCAAGCTAAAAGAGCAGTTTAAAGCAATCTACTTACTTCATAAAAGCTTTTTCAAGCAGATTCCTGACTGAAATGGATAGCGCTTTCCTTACCCGTGGCGCTCTCTGGTTTCAGAGCTCTTCTGGTAAAGGCACTTGCGGAATCAAAATCTTAAGGTGTAAGAGTTCACCCCTCAAAATATGGGACCATTTTCATGCCATGAAGTAAACCAAGAATTATTAATTATTGATTATTTTGCATTTTATATTTTATCCAGGTTGATTTTAGGAAGTGTTTAGCCAGGACTTTTACTACTAAGTACCTGCCATTTACAAATCGCATGCAATAAAAATCAGGATTCTTAAAAAGATTCATGTTAGACATCTGACAGTGAAGACAAAAATGTCTTATGTCTCGTTATCTTTTATAGGTTGAGGTTGTGACTTCTTTTTCTTTCTTTTTTTTTAAATCTGAGGCACTATGCCATAGAGCTTGTAAAGCAGTTACGAAGTTCTTCAAATCTGAATTAACATTTCCCACCTACCTATCTTTCTCTCTTTTAAGCTTTTAACCTTTGTAGATATAAGACTAGTATCTTGGGAAGCAGCTTTTTATTTGAGCTTTATTTATATCCGTCAGTGGGAGATGCTCGGAAAACATTGGGAGAATGCTGCTCTGTCATGCAGCAACTGGGAATTTACATTACAAAATGGTAAAAATAGTGCAAGGATCAGTTCCTTCAGATGCTGAATCCTCATTTCTGATTTTAAAATCTTCTCGTGTGTGGGTATATTTCTATACATACATAAATATACACGTATATATAAGTATATATGATTGGGGTTCTTTTTGGTTTGTATCTGCCCTTGTTACAGTCAATGTCGCTTTACGTTTATGTTAATGTGTACATTTCTAATACTTAAAGACAACATAAGGCAGAAAAGGAGGAAGAGATAATTTAGGCTAGACAAGGATAAGAGAAAGGAGGAAAGAACGTGCTCATGTATTGGAAGAAAACCTTGTGCCATCATTTTAAATCTGCCTTTAAGCAGTTTTAACTTATATGACCAGCATTTGCCATGCAGATCCTTACTTCTCCTGACCGTGGCAACAGTATGGAGGTCAGATAGCCATCCAAGTGCAATGCCAAAGGCACAAACAAAAGTTTTTTTCTTCTCTGTCCATCTGTGGGTTTTTCCCTTATCCTACGTGTTTATAGGGCATATGACAACAAATTCCATTACGTTACTTGCTATAGTTCAAGGTAATGGACCAAGGAATTTAACATAATTCTTCACAAGCAGTTAAACTGGCCATTTTATGATTCCTTGTCCAAGAAACAGCTAGTGGCTGGATAAATTTGGTCTGCTTTTATTCGGAGTGGCAGATGATAATTCTCTGCCATACCAGAACACTAGAAACAACACTTTGCCCTGATTGGGTTTTTGCAGTATGTGGGCTGGCGTAGACTCAGGCAGGCTAAAATCTTTTGATTTGGGGATAATCTTGTGTTATCTGGTCGGGGCTTGAATGTTCCCTTCTCATTTGAAAAATGTTAATGTAGAGCCTCCTGAGAAGTAAGCGCTCCTAAGAGTTTGGCTTGTATTAAAACTGATTGTGATTTCTACGCAGACAAAAGCCACCGATAGTGGCTAGGATCAGGGAAACAAAGTTCCTCTGTTCTTTACGAAAAGATCTTTCCCCCACCCACCAAATCTTTAAGTTCTGTTCTGCAACTTCATCACTATTCAGACTAGGTCTAGGGACAAAGGCTTGTAGCTTTTCTCTTTTTTCCCCCTTTCTTTTTTTTTTTCTTTTTTTTTTTTTTAAGGCATGTTAGAGTTGCAGCATTGGAACATGCTACCCTGCTGGTATCTAGGGATGTAAAGTGGAGGATTTATGGAAGAGAAAATAGAGTAGGGCCTTAAAAGTTTGTCTTTAAAAAATGGAGCCAGTAGTTTGACAGATTGTTCAGTAAATGTTCATTTTATTGAGAATTATAAAAAAGGTGCTTAACGCCTCTGTGCCATTAATATAATACATTAAAAGGTTACTGTCAAGATTAGTGTTTCAGCTCTGAAAATTGACTGTAGGGTTTATGGGCAGCACTGCTCATATTCTGCTTGGAAGATGAGGTACCTTCTACTTACCACTTGACAAAACCATTATGTTGTTACAAGGCTTTCTATTGAAAAAAAACTTGAGAAATAGTAAAACGTAAATAAAATCTTATTTGAAAAGCGAGAGAATAGTTCCTGTTTGTCTTATAGCCAGATTTAGCAGATGCGGGTTTGAATGTAAAACAGTTGTGAAAATAGCCAGTGTCAAACTAGTGCAAAATTAAACTTGTGGGGTGTTCTGTTTTCAGTGTCTGTTATTGTTGAAGTACTCCATTTCAAAAGCATGCATTCCTTCCTACAGAAAAAAAAATCGGATTCCTTAGTTGAAATTAATTAGCATTCAGAAACCAGATAGCATGTTTTTGGGTATTCATGAGATCTCTGTTTGAAAAAATGTTTTTAACTTGTAGAAATGTGTTGCAACACACAGATGGGAAGAAAAAGAAAAAAAAAATCTCTTTAGCAAGCACTGTGTGTAAAAGGAATATTACATTTTGCACGCTCCTGATTACCCTGTGTAAACAGTTTTTGACATCTGTCTTTATAGTTTTCGAGGAGAGGAAGACTTTGTTAAAAGAACCATTTTTATACAGCAGTCACCATTTCAGTCTTGCTTTACCTGTATTATGAAAGCAGATGGTCTGCATGTCTTTTGAATATTTATAACTATCAAAAACAATCTCTTGCTATTCACCCTTAGGCTTATGAGATGTCAGGACTGTTCTGGTTGAAAAAAAATCATCTTGGGTGTTTACAGAAAGAGGATTACATTAAGCTGAAATGACTATACATTTTCCAGTTTAATATTTGTCCATCAGCTGTTTAATCGTATTTAGATAATTGTGTAAATAAGTTGTTGCAGCCCTTGCCCCTTCCACTGAGCAGGCTTGAAGCTTTAAACACCGATGAATGAGTTGCAGAAAAGCTTGGATTTTTTTTTTTTTTTTTTTTTTTTTTTCCTAGTTAAACAACCTGGAAGGCCCAAATAAGTTTTGGTTACAATGCTTCTTTTGAGGGAAATGTTTCATTTGCAAAGGAATCCCCGATACCTAATTCAGCCGAGTTGTTTTAGGAAGCTGCTGTGTCAGTTACTCTCCGCTAAGTCTGTTAGTATGTATTTGTTCTGTGTAAATACCGCAGCCCAACTACCCCTTCATGAGGCATGAAAACAACCTCATTCTGCCCATATAAAAATAATTTTAAGGTTATTTAGGGAAAGTTTTGGGACTGTGGGGGTTAAAAGCTTTTTTGACTGGAAGCTGAGCAATCACTGATAACAGATTTTGCTGTGGTTGGTTGATTTGGCAGAAAAGCATGAACAGTTTTGGTTTAGATGATTGAATTAACCTGATTAACATTGTTTTTGTTGTTTTGCGAAAAGGACAACAGTATACTTTTAGCGATGATCGAACAATACTTCACCTGGTTGGAGAGCAGCGTGAGAGGCAGTGACTCAGAGGTGCCTCCTCCCTGGTAGCACCTGCAGTGATGGCTGCAGCGACCGGCCGGCACGAAGGGCTCCTGTCCTTCCCGTGTCTTGCAGGACACACCTTGCATTAGATTCTGGCACCACGCGAAAGGTGTCTGGTGCTACCGTTTTATCACATTTTACTTGATGGGCATGTGAAAAGAGTTCCGGTTGACATGTAAGATCTTTCCCTAGGGAGTTCCCCAACTTCTTTCAGAAATGATGCTGCCTGGTTTTCAAAACTCTGGTATTTAATCTTCCCAAGAGAATGGGATTTGGTTCAAATGACGCTGGGTGAACCTCAGCTGAACTTCAGAACGAATTCTACCCCTACCTCCACACAGTTGTTGGATGCTTAATTATAATTAACTTATTTGGCTAAAAAAAGAGCACTTGGGCTGCAGCAGATGGTATCATTCCAGAATAGTGGGATTTCTGTGAAAGTGGCACCATTTCAGATGAGATCTCCCGATTCTCAGAACAGGACTGCAAGGGGGGGGGGTGTGGATGGGCTGTGAGTGGAGAGAGGGGAAAGAGGGAAATTTGGGATCTTGAGGTCTCGCAACTTACTTTCAAGGATAGACTTCCAGAAGATATGTTAAGAGTGTGGATCTGTGACCAGTTTTTGCGTTCTATCAATTTTCTTTGCGACGTGTGAAAAAGAAATCAGGTGATGAGTGATGCATGTGATGCATCTGAATATTTGTATGCTATGTTTATATTCGTCATCCTTGTACATGGAAAGCGTCTGCCTCTGTGCCTCACAGATAAGGAAAGCTTATGTACAGTAGTACCTGAATATGACGTGTTTCAAATACAATCATTTTCATTTTGATTATTGATAAGTATAAGCCAAGACACGGGGAGCTCCTCATGTGTAATGACCTGGGAAATAAGAAGAGCTTCAGTATGCCTCTGGTCTAGATCGTGGATCTCTGAAGACCACTGACTCACAGGGTTAATCTTCAGGTTTAGGCCCTAAGCATAGTGGGCATTTGTATATATAGATTGCTGCTAAAACATACAGGAATTCTAAAGCAATAGGAATTTCTATAGCAAAGTGCCTCTCTCTGCACTGACGTGACTGCAGGTTTGATGACAACATAATAAATAAAGTATAGAAACAATGAAATTCAATGTTGTCAAGTTATTTTCTGAGTTAACAAGGTAGTAATATTTTATCTGGCTTGTAAAATTTTGCCTTCAGTGAATTAGTAAATAAATCATTGATTCCTCCTGATGAGGATTCTTAGCGTAGGTAATATCACTTGAATGTTTGCATGAAGTGTTCTCGAAGAAAAAGCAGGATAATCTTCATTTTGAAATGTGTTGATAATGTCTGTGGGGTTTTTTTTAATCAACTTTGAAGAACTGGAGCAAAATCCCAATATTAGCCATCAGAGCCTGAAATTCACGTTGTGTCAAAGAAGCTAAAATTCCTGGCAGTGTTATTTAAACGGACCAGTCCCCTATTTGGTTGTAAAAGAAAGTAACTGCATTAAATTTATTCCTGAAGAAGCAGGGGATGCCACAAACTACTATGTCATTGGCTTATCTTCTTTGTAAAATGACATGGAAGGGAGGACTAGAAAATCCTAGACAAACGTCTTCATCAATAGTAGGTAATTTACTAAAACTATTATTAATATACATGTTTTCATGCTTACTAAAGTTATTTGGGCAGGAGAAGACATCTGAAAGGGGCAAAGTAAGATGAGAGAAACCCACCTCAGAGCCTAAATGACATCCACAAAATGCGCACAAGCTAATATGGGATGGTGGCCCACTACGTCTGCAGTAATGCGCATTTTGTACATGCAGATCTGCAGGTTTTGCATGTGCAGTGACTGTGCCTTCATATAATTTACTAGTTCAGATCCAAAGGACTTTTTAAATCACGCCTTATGTATCACGTGCCTGTGTTTAAAATGGTTTAATCTGTAAAGGAGCTTAAACAATAATTTTGTAAGTATTAGACATTAATGATACTGCTGTTATATTGGAAATAGAAATTGGGTTCAGCTGAGCTTGGTTCAGGTCATTCAAGCTAGAGTTGCAGTAGTCTATTAAGATTTCATTCTCCTTTTATACCACTGACAAAAGGCTTCTAGCTAATTTCAGAAATGCCAGATTAATATCAAGGGATGGTAAGAATTTTGGTGATTCAGAGAAACATTAAAATAGCTGCCTGGTGAGTAGAGGGTATCCACATTTGGCATAAATAATACTGCCTCACTCTAGCAGTTCTGAGCCTCCACAAATAGCATGTTACTGAGTAATAAGTTAGAAAATGGTTATAATAAACTTCACTAAGATCAATAATCAAGATTTTACGTAGAAGCTGAACTAGCCTTATGAGGAAGACTTATGGTAATATTTATCACATTTTTACTCCAAATTCTTTCTTCCAGTGGTTATTGCAGTTTGTGTAACAAAGGGTTGATGCTGTACATCGATTTTATGATGGCACAAATATAGCTAAATGTTACATGCTGAATAGCGAAGAAACATAATAATCAGGGCTTTGTCTTCTTGACTGTCATTGTTTTCTCAATATGCTGGACAATTCCTGTAGTTAAGCTAAAAGTAACTACTTTCCACATAGAAATCTTAAGGGTGGCAAAGTTCAGTCTACTGAAATTACATTTGCTAATTCTGTTGTTCATACATCATATACTGAGTGTAATTTTCAAGTTGGAGCATTATCTCATTTTGCAAGGCTTAGTCTTAATTGATTTTGTAAAAGAATGTACTGGAACTGAAAGTTTTATGCATTGTAAATTCCACTATTTTAAAATTGGTCAAAACTGAGCAGAAGGTAAATTTCTCACTGTAGCTATCTGATATCTCGAGAACCTTTGAGAAAAAATCATCTCTATCATCCTTTAGTCTATTTTACAGCTAATATTCGGTTACAGAATTAGACATGACAATGAGAGCTTTTCATAAGGCTGTTTCTGAAAATCACTTAAAATACCCTGTTTAGGAAAAGCAAGTCTGGGTTCGTTTTGGGTTGTTACAGGCATATTTATTCTACTATAAAGCCCCTTATTTTATCCTACTAATAGGACATTCAGATATACTTTCACCATACGGTTTTCTGGGATCTGCCCTGTGGTAAGTGGCACACAGGGAATGGGCATGGATGAGTTGGGGCATTGCTTGCATTTCTGGAGTCCGTGTAGGATTTGTATGCCTGTAAACTTGTGTGGGTGCCTGAAGGGTCAATCAAATTTAAAAGCAGAAGTAATATGAACAAAATGCACTTTCAAGATTAGTATCTTCCATCCAGAGCCCATCCCATTGCCTGATGTTTCTCGGTCGATAACTTTGTTCTTCCCTTAGTACATCTGCTTTTTTTGTTCCCATCTACAATATACCTTAGTTTGTTTTTATGCTCAATTAATGAGTTTTTTAAAAGGCTTTGGACGATAGGATTAAAAATGCAATATGGTTCTCAAACGCTAAAAATATAATGGTTTTAACAATTGAAATAATTTGTGCTTTGACTTGTACTGCTCTGTATTACAGATCATTTTTTTTCTTCTCCCCTTTTCACACAGAGTATGATTTCTTCCATTGTGAACAGCACTTACTATGCAAATGTCTCAGCAGCAAAATGTCAGGAATTTGGAAGGTGGTATAAACATTTCAAGAAGGCAAAAGATATGATGGGTAAGCAAAAAAAAAAAATTTGCCGTGATGGTGGATACATACCATTATGTGTCACATTGAGGTCTGTCACAGTCATATAAGAAGCCAGGTCCCTTCATGATAAGTTTAGGATGCTTTTGATGAGTAGATGTAGAAAGTACATATATAGTGAAAGAATTCATTTAAATAAATATTTGCTATTGAAACAGCCAAACTGTCTTGGGTTGCCAGAGATGTAAAGCTGTCATTCTGTAAATCTAGAGATCTTCTACCACCCAGAATAATTGTTTAAAAAACCTGTTCCTGGAACTGTGACGGACTGATTTTTTTAATGTATGTATTTTTTTCTTGCTCTGGCTAATGTATATTTAAAGAAACAGGGATCTATAACTATCACTGCCTTCCAACAAAAATGCTATAATTTTATAAACTCATATTTTTCTCTAACTTTGGGACCCTGATTTCAATTCATTTTAACAAATAGTTGTTGTGACAATTGTTTGCTTGTTGTAGTAACCACAAGTAAATTACTGGAGAAAAAAAATCCATCAGTGGGACATATTAATTCTGTAATACCTTTTATCTTTTTGTGTTGTCCCTTTTTAAAACTACTTCCTAAACCTGTTAACATAATTCTGAACACTTTATGTCAGAAAATTTCTACGTAGTTTTCAACAGAATGAAGAAATGGGACCTCAATTTGAATTGAATTTTGAGCTTGACTTAGCTTTCAGTACTTGAAGCAAAATCATTCATCTACCAAAACGGGTTCCTTGCCTTTTATAGCTTAAGGCTGTAATGAAGACAATGCATCACTTTTGTGATAATTGCTTGAATTACTATTCCAAGTGAATGGCCCACTTGGGTTGATCTCTACTTTCCGCTAGTGAAAAAAGGCGCTTCTTTCCTTTATCTACTTTGTACCTTCTGTGCAACATTGAACCCTTCTTCTGAGACCACCGAAGTCGGTGGCAAGACTTTGCTTGGTTTCAGGTGGTCCGTGTGCGAGGCAGCAGAGCGCCCGCACTGGAGGGAGAGACCTTTCTGCAGCATCCTCTCCCACCTCCATTGCTGCAGCTCTCCTGCATGGGGCAACCCCTGCGAAATTTGCCTAAGGTGATCTCCCAAGACAGGTTCACCATCATGTGCTGAGGGACCGATCCAGGCTATGGGCACCAGACGTCTCTGCAGAAGAACCCTCTTTCTTTTTTTTTTTTTTTTTTCTTTTAAATTTCTGCCCATGGTAGGACAGAGGGTGAAGGCAGGGCTGTGGGTGGGAGTCCAGGTGCTGGTTTCTTCTTCCAGCTCTCATCCCTGTGGAGGAAAGGGTGGTCTTGCACCAAATGGCTGTTAGTTAGTGAAGACCGTAATTACCATGAAAAGCTCAGTTTGCCTCTTTTTTAAAAATAAGCTTTACTAATACAAGAAAAAAATTTGCTACAACACTTTCGTGAAGATACTGGAGTTTTGGTTTTTAAATAAAGTGTATTTTCTTAAAGCTATTTCCAGACCAGCATTGCTAAAGCTCTAGAGCTGAGATTGTTTAAAATGAAAAAAGTGACATACGTTGATAAAAAGGAGACTCCTTTACATCAGCCTAGAGTTATTTTATATTGTCTTATCATGCGCAAGAGGGGAGCTGGAAGAACTCTTGTAGTTTAAAAAAACTGTGTGGTTAATTAAAAAGGAGGGTGTGTCAAGGCAGATGAGTTAATATAAGAAAAAAAATCAACCATGTTGCAAGTCACTGAAAAAAAGCATGCATACATGGTTGCAAGATAAAGCAGCCCATCTGTGTAATTTACATAAATTATACTAGTTCCTAGCAGTCCCATACAATTGATGCAGCATCTAGGAATTAGCAGAGCATGGGGAGGTCCACACCCCACCCTGCTCGTTACAGATTTCCCGTGGCTGGGAACTGCAGATGTCATCGTGGGGATGCCACGGGAGGAACAAAACCAGTCACTGGGGACTTCTCTCTCTGGTCGGGGTGTGCTTTCCCGTACCGGCCCTCCTTACCCTTTGCGCAGATGCGCTTACTGTTTCACCCGCATCTTCTGCAGTGCACAGCGTGGTTTCCCGTCTTCTCATCTTTGCCCCCTCTCTGGTGGCTTGCTGCCTTGACTGAAGTCCCCTGCGTCCATCGCCGCGGGGACATGCTCAGCAGCAGCACGCTCCCGCTTGGGCTGCGTTGCGCCTTTGCGAAGCTCTCAGGAAGTTACTCCTTCGCCATACGTGGTTTCCAGCACGTGGGTTTGCCTCTGATGGTTCCTCTGAGGGCCTGGTGACAATGATGGGCGGTTTGTTGGATGTGTTTTTAAAAAAAAAATTCAGTACGCCATTATTTGTAGGTAAATTTGGAAGGCAGATAGCCACAACAGTGGTGTTACGGGCCTGCTGCTCTAGGCTGGAGAGTACAGTAAGCTTGAACCTGAATGCGCCATTTTATATTTATTTCTTTTTATTCGCACGTCTTGCGAGGAGCGTGAAGTTTGTGATTTTCAGTCTTATGTTGGCTTTTTCAATGTTTCTTTTCCACCGTAGTTGAGATGGATAGCCTTTCTGAACTATCCCAGCAAGGTGCCAACCATGTCAACTTCGGTCAGCAGCCGGTCCCAGGGAACACAGCCGAACAGCCTCCATCCCCTGTTCAGCTTTCTCATGGTAGTCAACCATCAGTTCGGACCCCGCTTCCAAACCTGCACCCTGGACTTGTATCTACTCCCATTAGCCCTCAGCTGGTAAATCAGCAGCTGGTAATGGCCCAGTTGCTGAACCAGCAGTATGCAGTGAACAGACTTCTAGCCCAGCAGTCCTTAAACCAACAGTACTTGAACCACCCTCCTCCTGTCAGTAGATCCATGAACAAGCCGTTGGAGCAGCAGGTCTCAACAAACACAGAGGTGTCTTCCGAAATCTACCAGTGGGTCCGTGACGAACTGAAACGAGCAGGAATCTCACAGGCAGTATTTGCACGCGTGGCTTTTAACCGAACTCAGGTCAGTGGTCTTTTTTTTTAAAAAAATCTTCTTTCTAGTTCCTTCTTTCTCTCTCTGTTTAGTGTAATTACCACCTTTTAAGTCTCTCTCCTCATTTCTGCCTGGTCACTTAGCTCCTGTGAAGGAACCGCGCTTCCTCGCAGGACCAGTGTCCGTGTTGATACAGTGCAGAAATGTTCAGTGATTGGTTTGTGGTAATACCCACTGTTCTTACAGACACCTTGGTTCCTCTCCGGTTGTGATGGTTCATGACTATCTTAATCTTCCCTGGAAAGGACATATACAGCTTTATGCAGAACCATCCACAAAGTCACCCAACAGATTGCCTTTTGGGTTGCAAAGGTGTACCCGTACTGACCACGTGCATGCACTGAACTGTCTTCTTTCACAGGTGTACCTGAGATGGTCTTTTATTCTTGTTTGCGTTTATTTTTTATTATTTTCTAGTGAAAGGCTTAATAACATCTTTTCAGGCTTCTGAAAAGATTAAAAAATAAAAGCTTTATTTTTAGATCATCTACTCTTTTCATTTATTTTTGTAGTTTGTTGCAAAAACAGTAGTTGCTGAGATTGCTGGTGTCCACGTCAGAACATATACTTCAGCTCTTCAATGCAGAAAAAACTAGCCCTAGCGAAGCTGATAAGTAACACTAAAATGTGTTATTTTTTACACCTGTTTTAGAAGCTAACCCTGTTATAATTTATTCTGCTCTATGAATTTAACTTAATGCCATGTTGCATGGAATTTAATCAAGCAGAAATTATGGAAGAAATGTCAGTATGTCCAAATCAAATAATAACATCTCAAAATTTTAGAAGTCTGTTTTAACAGAAAATACAATAAGATTTTTTTAAAAGGAAATATTTACAAAAGACGTAGGTAAACTTGCTTTGATTCCACATTTTTAAACTTAAGGAACAAGGATTTGTCCATTGTAGATTATAGTAAATAAATAATAATTTGGGCTTCTCTTGAAATGTTGATGTTTCTCCCTGCATAGCTTAGAGAATAAAAATTCTGTTTTAAATGCACTGGTACCAGGTTTAAATCAGCATGTCATTTGTAATTGTTCTGAATTATTATTGCCTTAAAAATTTTTACATCCTCCTTTAGCTAAACGAAAGAAGAGTCATGGTGTGAATTCTCTGTAGAGCTCTGTGTGTGTGTGTGTGTGTCTTTCCTCTTAACAGCAGAGGAGGTTTTCAAGATCTGGGTCTTTCATACCAAATTTCATGGGATACGTGAGCTCATGCAAGGATTACCTACGTAAGTTAGGTTCAGGTGGTGTCAGTTGTTATATTTACAAATAAGTGAAGTAGAGGTTTGTTTAATACAACGTTTAATATTTTAACTATTGATACTATAAAGTATTGAAATAATAATAGTAACTTCAAGTTACCGTGGTTTGCAGCTGCCATCTTACCTGGGCAAAAAGCCAAGCAAATAATTCAGAAAATAAATAGTTTATTAGATATTTACTTCTTTCTCAGACTTGCCTAAAAGCAGCTTGTTTTCTCTCAGCTTCCTCCCCGCTCCAAAGTCATTTGTTCATTTTTTGTCAGCTAGTTTTGCATACAGCTTTTGGTCTTTATCATTTGTGTATAAACAGTATTTGTTACCTTGAAATACAAGGACAATTGGTTCTGGCGGGACATTGAATTTATATGACAGTGTAAGAAGATGCTCTTGAGAAGTGATGAATGTAACTGTAGAACCAGACTTTTAGGGCAAATACTGATTCCTTTTTACTATATATTTTTCTTACTAAAAATGTTATTAAATATTTGTTGAAAGTTCAATTCTTTCACAGGCGTTGTGGTTAACCAGCTTGGTAAAATTTGTTCAAAGTGACCCAAAACTGTGAGGAAACCCCAAAATGAATGTTGAAAACAAATCCAGTGAAGAGATATGAAATATATATGTAATATGTTTTGGCAATTATCAACCAAACCTACTTGAAAGAACACAAAGTAGTATCCCTCTATCATACAAATTGTGTTAGCTAGTCAAATTAGTATTTGCGGTTGGCTACGTAAGATTTTGCAGTATTTGTTATGTATTGTGGCAAACGTAGGGAACAGAAAGGAAAAATACTTGGAGCCTAGGCAGTATTAGCCTTAGTGTTGCCAAGAAATATCTTGGCATACTTTTATTGTGAAATGAAGCCCCATTGAAATCCAGAGGAGTTTGTTGTAGGCCTTGTTGTTCACTTTTCCAAAACTCAAAAATTGTTAATTGTACCCACAGTAACAGCTATGTTTGAGTATAAATACAAGTAGAGGTACCGTTCATTGTTATAAGAAAACATTTAAATTTGTTTTGCTTGCTGTACTTCAGAATTTATCTTAGGTTATTCAAGGATATATCACATTTAACTAAAATTAGGGCAGCACTTCAATAACTGGGGTTATTTAAATGTTATTTTCTAATATTGATGTACTATCTTTTGTCCTTTTTTTTTTTTTTTTTGGCTAGAGCAAGTGAAAATGCTTGTTTAAATTTATCTACTGCTTTCTGAGATAAAAAGCTAACTCAGGCTTACCACTGACATTTTTGAAACTGTCATAAGCATATTTGAGCCGTGTCCAGGGACCATATCATGCCATCAGTTTCTGAAGGCAGAAGATCTCACTGAAATCGGTTAGGAGTTCTGCGTAAAAAAACCCTGATGTTGAGATACGGTCTCCAATGAGGGGAGAGATCTGCTTTCAGTGTAAAAGTTAAGGAAGGAAGTGAACTATAAACTAAGAGTAATTTAGCTTAATGTTTTGGCAATAAAAATGGACTTTGGTTGAATTGGCTGAAGATGTTGGCACCTCTTGTTTTACAGACTCGTGCTCTACAGCATGAATACAGAATTTGGTGGGGGGGTTGGGTGGGGAAAAGGGGGTAATTCAACACTTTTCCAAGGATTTTTGATTTGGGGGGAAAAATGTTGACTAGAAATATTTCTGCTTCCTCCCAGCCCAAAGGAAAGAATTTGGTAAAATTACTTCTGAAAACTGGGGTGTCTTTTTTTTTTTTTTTTTTTTTATTCAGTTATCTATTTATAAGGCAGGAAAAAACCCTCAGCCACACGTCAGAAAATTTAAAGGGTGTTCTTAGTATCTTCTTGGATAACTCCCCCCCTACCCTTGACTTCAAAATGGCAATTTCAAAAATGTGTAGTGCTCAGGAACGTGCTTTGGGAAGTTTAATCAAAGAGGAGTCCAGGAGGCTATAACTTGAATGAAAATTAGCGTCTACACAGGCACAATAGAACAAGTGTTGTAGGGAGCAGAAGTGGTTTCGGAGGATGGAGCACCTCTCCCCACAAGAAATTTGCCAGTGGTCCTTCTAGGAAGGCTTCAGGGGGTCTGAAGTGTTACTTTGTCCTTCCGCGGTTGCGATTCCAGCTCGCTGGCTGCAAAGAAACAGATTGAATCCTGTTAGCACCCCTTTGTAGTGCACCATGGAAAAGTTTGTTGAGTCAGGGTTTGTGCTAGCAGACCGGCGTTTCACCTCAAGCATGGCTACCAAATGTGCGTTACCACTCTCTGTTTGCTCGAGTAATTTCAGTAAATCGAGCTGGTTGTGTTTCGGTTGCTGTTCGGCCGAGTTAATGAGCGTAGTATTTTTTCCAGCTGATGTCAGTGCACTGTGCAGACACCTCCTCTCTCTTGAAAGAGCGAGTTTGTTATTTTCCTGCGCTTTGCTGGCCAGAAAGTGGTGTTGGTGATGGGCTCGCTGGCCCGGGTGGCACTGAGCAGTGGCGGGGGGGTGACGGTGCCGATGCATCGGGGCAGCCCTGCATGGCATGGTGCCCCACGCCAGCCTCTGCCACAGCATCCCTGTCAGCAGGGAGGCTCAGCCCGCCCCTGCACGTTTGCAGTTAAACTGGGAGGCTCTCTACTCTGTCTCATTCTTCTCGAGAGAGCTGGAGGCAGAGCATCAGCCACCTTCGGAGCCCGAAACAAATAAACAAACTCCTCTGCCATTTCTGTCCTGCCTTTGTAAATGTAAACACGGGTCAGGAAGCGGAAAGCTCGGGCTCCCGCAACCCCAGAATGTCAAGTCTGACATTCGACTTGAAGGCGTAGCTGAACCTGGTGCATGGCAGGGTGACATGTACGTAACTGCGCGAGCAAGGAGTTGTGTTAGTCATGGTTGTGGTTGGAACTGTAACTGGGGGCTGCCCGTCTCTCTCGGTGTGCACTTTCAACCAGAACATTTGCTGCACGAACCCGGGTGCTGCTGTACGGAGGTGACCTCTCGGCTCCATCCTCGCAGAAGGAGGGGGAAGTGCTTTCTTTGCTGCTTTTGCCGTGTCTGACTATTGTAATTTTTCTTCTTCCCACCAGTGAGAGTTTTTCATCTCAAGGGTTTAGAGTACTTCTTAGTGTTTCTGCCAGATGCCTTTTTGCTCCCCCTCCTTTCTACTTCACCCCCATGCTTGTTTAAAATATTAGCTGCCGGCATGCGTTGCCTTTCGTTCATGTATAATGCCTTTTCTCGTTTGAGAAAACTTCTGTGTATTTAGGACTGTGCTCATGCTAATTCTGGGCAATTGCTATTTCAAGGGAGAACACTTGGATGCAGTAAACGGCTCAGTGTAATTTTAAAACAAAATCTAAGTTTACACTAACCACCTTCTCAGGCACTTTTTTTTTTTCTTCCGCTTTGTCTTTGGCACACTTTATTTTCCAGTAAAATGAAAAATGAAGATGGATTATTCAAAATTGATAACAGTAATGGACCATCATGTAATGTTTTATTGAATTTGAGTTCTGTAAATTATGTGGTAGAGAGAAATTTGCCTGCTTAAGTATAACAGAAATTGCCACTGTATTCATATAATTCTTCGTAGTGTAATTTAAGAAAAAGCACACTATCCATATCACTATTGAATAAAAGGTAAAAAGGTGCTATTACACTATCATGACAGCTCTCCTCTTGCTACTAAGCGACATAGATAAATGTGTCTGCTTATAACTTACTTGGCAGGGATCCAGGCTTGTGGGTGGAGCTTGCGGATAATCTTCCACCTGGACATGGGATGGGAGCACCCCGCAACGGAGAGGGAAGAGTGTTCAGGGATGTTCCGCGTGTTTTGGGGAGGTTTGGGCAAATTGCATTTTTTCTTCTGGGAGCTTTGAAGTTCTATCAGGCTGATAAAATCTATTTGAATCAGTGATTACGTTCAAAGAGGAGACAAACTGGGGGCCAGACAGGCACTGTTTTTGTTCATATTGGCAGACGCTTTCGTTTATCTCCATTTTTAAAGAATTCATAATTAGCTTTTGAAAGCTCTGATAATATTTATTGAACATTTTTGTGCAATTAGTAATGAATTATACTTGTGATGACACGTAAACTTTCTTTTTTTCAATGGAACCTGGTAACATTTTAAGAAAATGCATTTCCAGTGCAAAAAGAATACAAGGGAGGAAGAGTGAGGATGGTACCGAGCCTGACGGTGTTTATAATCTCTATACAAAACAGCATTTAGCTTTTAAGCAGCCTGCAGTACAGTATCAGGAGATCACACCAAGACTTGTATCTTGGCACGCCAGTTCAAGCCTGGGAAAAGGAGCAGTAAATCTCTGCGCGTCAGCATGGGGCAGGATGTGAGGGCTGGTGTTCTCTTTCTAGGATTTTCCCGTCTTGTCTGACAAGCTTTTGCTGAAGTTCTGTCCTCAGAAAATTGAAGCGGTAGTAACGAAGTAATACGTGAAACAGGCAAGCTGTATTGTAATACTTTTCCTGCACCTGGTACTACACCTTTTTTTTCATGTTATTTCCTCACATATTCCGACCTTTCCGTTCAGAGCTCTTAGAAGCAAACACCTCCCGCCTCCTTGCCTTCTTCCCGCTCTCTCATCTCCCGTCCTCTGCTCTGCTCCTAGCTCGTGCGAAGAGCTGTGGCACTCATAGGGGAAGGGGAGGGGAATGACTACTTAATGGCATTTCTAATCACCAAGAGGTGTCCTGCAGCAATGGTTATACTGAGAAACGCAGGAGAAATACAAAAAGCAATTTTCTTTGTTTACTTATTTCACTGGGGGGGGGGAAAGTTGTACAAGAAAAACAGCCTTTTCTGCCTTTTTTTTAACTGCTCACTATGTGGCAAAGGCTTGTATGAGCAAATATTTTCTATTATGGGCTAAAGTATTTTTCAAGGACGTTTCCTGTGGCTGACGGTGGGCGGGCTGTTAGTAAGGAGTCTCTTCTTCTGCCAATGATCAGTCCACTTCAGTTTAGTTTTTCTTTCTTCTTTCTAATCCTGGTCCGGAGTTTTCAGCACAGTAGCAGTCAGAAATCACACGTGTTTCCACCTCCATCATACATGCTGTGCTGTGCAGACAGCTTTGCCTTGTCTCCAGTGGTACAAAATCATTTTTGCCTCCCGTGGAGGATGGGTTGTGTAACCCTACCACCGAGAAACAATAGTAACTGTGGTTTGAGTACCTAGAAGTAGAAAAAAAATTCTAGACAAGAATTTAATTTCCATATTTGCTAATAAGTAAATTTATTATTAGACTAATCATTAAGAAAAATTTTAAAACTTATACTCCACCCAAGTGCCACCTTTGTGCGTAACTCTTTTATTTACCTTCGGAGTAGTTTCCGCCTGGATACCAGAAAAGAGGAGGGATGAAGAATAGCGATAAGAAAGTATCCTCCAGGATGATTATTTTTTTTAATCCTCTTCCAAATTCTTTTTCATGCTTTGTGCTGGAAAGGCTGTTAGTGTTTTCTCTCCCATTTCCCTCTTATGTGTGCAGGCACAGACAGGGTCGTGAGGACCACGCTGGCCCCAGTGTAGTGGCTAGCACCTCCATCCTCATCGCCCCCGGAGAAGTGGAGGGGCGATGGGGCAAATGCAGATCTCAGAGCCGCACTGGTGGGCTCTGACCATGCCAGCGCACATCTGCCTGAGAGCACTGGCTTTGCAGCAGCACCTTCGTAAGGGGCCTTTGCCCGATGGGATAGGACTTTTGAGAGAGGTGACAACGTCCATAGGTGCTGTGAGCATCAGACTTCTCTACAGAGGCGGCTGATGCTTGGGCCGTAGCTTTCTGTTGCACTGCCTTAGGAACGGTTATCTTCAGTCAGGATTGCCTCTCTTTAGCTTTTTTATTGCCTGCCTCCCTCCCTTCATTCACCCCTCCATTATTCCAAATAACTCACAACAGTTCTTTAGGAAAAGAAACATCAGGTTGTGTTATTTCTTTAAAATCATAGCTGTGTTCCCCTGTTACATTAGCAATAAAAGCCTCTCATAGCAGCCCTCTCCTTGTCCCAGCATGGCAGCAGCATTTATTCTAAAAAGAAGTTCAGATTTGCTTTTACAAAAGTTAGTTTTCTTATCACCACCTTGTTACTTCCAAGACAGTGGAGCATTTTGTATGCCTGACGTATTTAAAAGGAGAATTTGGCAGGGGGGGGAGATTTCGAGAACCTGTTGACATTAAAGTTCTAGTTGCACTCACAAGTTCATAAATATTTCATCTTTTAGAGTAATTAGGGGTCCCAGACCGCCAGGCTTGCTCCATTGCTGAGAACCGAGATGAAATGATAACGTAGGAAACCCAGCGTGGTCGGTACAAGCCGCTGGCAGCACGCTGTCGTCTGCAGCCTGCCCATGGCTGGCTCGCTGCTACAGATGCCCTGTATGCTGTTTTGCTCTCGTTCCCCGGTGGTCACCTTTATTTATCGTTGACCACTCTGAAAGTGGACTCATGAAATGGCACCTGCGCAGCAGGTTTTCAGATAAATAGCCCAGGCGATGGACTGGGTGAGGATTAGGGATGTCCTGGGGAGGAGGAGGGTGAAGCAGTGGGAGCATCCAACTGTGAGTTTCCTCACTTGTTAAATTTCAATATACAACTCCAAACAAAATATTGACTTATAAAAAATGTGAAGTTGAGTCAGTTAAGCAGTACTTTAGGAACGTTGCGAATTTATCGTCTCAGATGAGTTGTGAAATACCACTTCCTTTCAAAGAGCTGTTCAAGTCGCTAGAAATGTGGAAAGCCATTTTTTTAGGTTGGCTACGCATTTTGTCTGGGAAGCCTGAGAACACCTTGGTGTCATGCCTCTGGACTATCTGTATTTCACATATTCTTAACGTATTGTGATTGTCGACTGTGAAAGATTTCATGGCAAGTGAAGCCAGTAAAAGGAAGGAGACCTATTAGGCAGATGCAGTTTATGTTGTATGTAAAGCAGATCCCTAATAAAATTAAGGGTACAATTGAGGCTCTCTTCTCTGCTACCTAAAATGCCATTAATATATTCCTACGTTGAGTGAATAGTGCATTTGCTGCTCTTGTTCTCAGCCCAGTGGAGAGAAGAGGACTGATAAGGAGTGGGTTTGCAGAGCATGGTTTTATAGGCGCTCACTTAGACTAACTCTCCAGTGTGGTTTTTTTTTTTTCTTCCCTCCCTACAGGGCTTGCTCTCAGAAATCCTCCGAAAGGAAGAGGATCCCAAGACTGCCTCGCAGTCCTTACTGGTAAACCTTCGGGCTATGCAGAACTTCTTGCAGCTGCCAGAAGCAGAACGAGATCGAATTTACCAGGACGAAAGGGAAAGGAGCTTGAACGCAGCCTCTGCCATGGGCCCCGCACCTCTCATAAGCACACCGCCTAGCCGGCCTCCACAAGTAAACCACTCTCTCTGTCTTTGAGATTTGCTCGGTGTGTTTTCTCACTGTCCTGCTGGGTGGTAACCTTCCTTGAAAAGAGGAAGGCTTTTACTGTTGCGTTTTTTAAACGCTCATAGAATCATTACTTGCAGTGCATGTCACAAATCAGATTTAAGAAATATAATGGATAATAGTAGCACTTTATTACTACCTATTTTCTAGTTTTAAGATAAATTCTATCCATTATGGCCCCTACAGAGTTTTTTGCTCATTTTATTGAGGTACGAGCTTTACTGGGCCTGGACCATGCTGGCTTTCAGCTGTCTCTTTTTCCTATAATTTTCAGGTGTTGGTTTTAATGTTAGAGGTTCAAATAGGGATTTTGAAGGATTTGGACCACTAAACTGAGTGGGAATTAAAGCAGGAGTACATTGTATTGTCTTAAAAATTATCTTCCAGAAAACAAGCAGATAAAACTAAAGGGATAGGGGAAAGAAGACTGCATCCCAAAATGCTGGGCGCACTTTCACCAGGTCCAGCTACTGACAACTGGATAACATAACAGACTTGCTATATCCATCGCTCTGAAAGACTGGGATATGTTCATTAAAGGTTCATTTAGTCTTTGTTCAAATGAAACTCCTATTGATTTCTGTAAAGCCTAGTGGCACTATTAGTTTAATTCTCCCAAAATGATAAAGTTTGATAGAGTGGGATCCAGAAGTTCAATGGTTGAGTCCTTGTGTCTGTCAGGGAAACTCTGATGCTGCTTTTAGGGTACCTGAGAAATACAGGTGTGAGCCATAGGAATGCGTAGGATTTCCACAAAGAAGAGATACGGCTGAACGAAACACTCCAAAAATAGCATACCTTTTCTGAAATACTCTGCATTGCTGTGGCTCAATGTTGTACCTACGCAAGGATAAAACAAACTGATCTATAGATACGTGGGAATTGTGCAGTATATGCAGTCCAGATTTTCTGTACAACGCAAGGCTTTGGGATTGTGGGAATTTTGTGATGGTTGAGTATATAAACACAGAGCAGTTTTTTACTAACCAGGTCAGGCATGTGCCTATGACTATACTCCGTACCCATTCTGAATGCTGTAAATTCCTCCAGGTTATTTTTCTAATTTTCCTGCAGCTAATGGATGCTAAGGACCAGACTGAAGTAATGAATAACAAAATTGCAGGAAAAGGGAGGACAGAAGATCACTTTGACCTGCTGCAGTACTTTTCACAGGAAGAGAAAAAAATTTTAGCAGAAAGAACAGACTGTGCTAATGGTCTAGTTTTGTTATCATTAACTGAGTTTAGTCTGTGAAATCCACTACAGATACTCTTCAAGATAAAGGATGAGAATTTGTTTACATAGTAATGCTTTAGAGGGAAATAGTTAAATATAGATAACTGTGTTTAAAATAATATTTGAGTTTGCTTTAATATCTGTACCTGCTCCCACAGCCCAGGTAATTCAGAGCAAAGGCTAACCCTCCTTCTTAACTTATCTCTTTCTGCCAAGGTAATGTCTCACTCTGTCTCAAGTGGTCTTGGGCAATTTCACAGCTAAAGAACAAAGTTAATTACAGGACCTTCCAGAAGGATGTCGAGTCAGAGGTAGTCCTTGTATTGGTTTTAATTCACACTTTAAACTGTATAAATCCCTTGCAGCCAGAAAGAAATTGAGACTTAGGGGTTTTCTTAACTGACAAAACATACTAAAAGTCCAAATTTAGGGGTCAGAGAGGGGGGAATCTATCTGTCTCTACTGTGCTCTTGTTCATAATTATGTTTCATTTTTTTAGTGGGAGTCAGGAGTATAGTTAACCTAATCACGACAGCTCAAAGTGGAAACAGCGTACGGTTTTGTTTTAATCCTTTTCAAAAGGAAAACAGGATAACAAGGAAACCTTATAGACTAATGCATGAGGTCTACAGAACAAAACAGTTATTTTACCTGTTATATTGTTCTCTGCCATTCAGCAAAACATACACACTTTACCTAGTGGATGGGCTGAGGATGTAGAAACCTCTGAGTTGGGATTCTGTGCAACCTTTTTACATGTTGCCAGAGTTACCCACCAATAAACACATGTAGCACTTGCCACCTGCTACTAAGTGTGAGCCCTAAATTTGAAAATTGAAATATCAGTGTTGGTAACATAAGTTCAATACTTAAGGCTAGAAATAATAATGAAATTATTCTAGTTGTTGCACTTGCAAGCATAACTTCACAAATAGTAGCAGAAATAAATTATAGTCAGGATACTGCAAAATTATTAATGCAAACTACTACTCTGATACCCCCCCCCAAATGCCCACAGTTTATTGAACATTTGATACTAAGGAAATAAAACTACTAGTGTCCCTACTTCTAAATTTATAAAAGCAATTATTTAAAGTTCCCTATACGGGAATACAGCATGTTTTTCTAGCTTAGCTGTGAGCTTCTTGGATAGCTATTGAAAGGCAAAACAGACCGTTTATCCTGACAACAGAATTTACACAAGAGCCAACATATTTAATATTAAATCTTTAGACCAGTGTAACATTTTAAACAATTAAACTATGAAACCATGAAAAATGGGAGCTAATATGCCACACATGAAGGTTTATTTTGCAATTGCAAGTTATCAGTTTCGGAAGGATGTGAAAATAAACATCCTGAAAAGGATCTATTTTGCATTTTTGTGTTGCCAACTGGTGGCCAGACAGTAGAGCAGATTTAACCATTTAGCAGCTGAGCCGTGTTCTGTGTGAATTTTGCATACTGTTGCATGCAAAAACGGAAAGCGTGACCTTGGAGGTCTGATAGGATAGTAGGAACTCACCAAGCATAAACCCTGGTGCCTGAGTTAGAAGGAACTGTGTTGAATTTATCTCATTTTTACAGCATTCTTACTAGTTGCTACTTGAGCTAATGTATCTGGATTGTTTCCAATTCTTTTTTGAAATCCTTTAAGAAGCTCTTTGTCCCCCTTACTTCTCCCTTTCTCTCTGACTTAAACAAAAAAGCAAAATCTTACTCTTTTTTTTTTAATTGAAATCATTAGCCTCTAATGCATGAGCTTTTGGGATACGTGTATAGCCCTCTAAGCTGGTCAAGTTGTAAAAGTCTGCTACTGTCTTCCACACTGGTGGACTGAGTGCAAGGAGACGGCGTACACAAGAATTTTTCCCTTGGACATTGTTCATCTTGCCACCTCCTGGGGCAGAAGCCTGTCTGTCAGGCTCTTTCCTGGGGCGGTGGAGTTTATAAATACTGGCATCTCCATCAGGTAGGTGTTGCATGGAGATACAGTTTAACCTCTCCAGCCTAGAAGGAAGAAAAAAAGGTCCTTTCATTTTCTATTTCTTTTATTATTATTTTTCCCCACTTCAACACCTTCATCTTGCAGATCACCCCACAGAGGTCCTTTCTGGGTATCCCTTAGTCAAGTTCAGAGGATGAGTTTATTGCACGTTGTGGGGATGCTTCAGAGGATGCAGAGTGTGGAGCTATGTTCCGGATGGATGGAGTTCCCCAGGGAGGTGCTAGGGATGGCTTCTCCCTCTCATTGGGGCAGTTAGGGGGGCTGGGAGGAGGAGGACTCCCCCCTCCTTAGTACAGCTTGGGGGGAGGATGGAGACAAGTGACCCAAGTTACAGATGTTCTTTTCCAAAATACTCTGGTTAAAGCTCGTTAGCCATTCTGCAGTTATGAACACTTCCTTCTCAGGACAAGTAATTTCAGTTTCAGCAGAGCTGAGGAAGAAATCCTCACCACCCATATTCCCCAGAGAAAATTTGTGCTAACTCTTGGGGCCAATCATCATCCTATGTAAAAACAGAGTACATGTAGCACCAAGAGCAGAATATAATTTTAACAAGGCAATGTTTTAGGAACTATCCACAGATCGTGCCTGAGTCATGGTTCTGGGTGCTCAGTTGACAAAAACCTTCATTTTCATAAATATAATCCTGGCCTCCCTCTGACTACAGATAAATTACAGTTCCTTCATGCTAAGGCAGCTTCAGCTTGGGTCCCAGAGATAGGATGTCACTCTTGAAAGACTGGTCTTGAGGAAGACACTGCTTTGCTGATGTGTGAGGACCAGTGAACCTCCATTGCAGGGAACTCTGGGTAACACCAGCTCCCATGAAACTTGGCGGTGGAGCCCTGGAGTTCCAATGCACGCACGCGCCCTTTGTCACCACCAGCAAAATTTTTATTTTTAAGCCTGCAAAATTTGAGATTTAAGTTGATAGTCTTTGTGCCAAGTTGCATTTTAATGAAAGTGAAAACGAACAAAATAATAAATGCAACCCTCTCACCCCCCCACGAAAACCACCATGGAGGAGAGTTAATGGAAACCCTGACACTTAACTATAACTGCACTTCCAGGCGCCACGGTAATAATGGAGTAGTAAACCTTGTCCTGATAAAAGCTGTTCTGAAAGCAACAGCATTTATTGTACCTCCTGTGCTATTTGCAGAGCAGAACTGAAAAGTAGTTTGTTTTGCCTGGAATGAACTACTTTATGAATTTTAATGTACGATGTAATATTAAAAGCTAAACCAGGATTAAAGAAGATTTTTGTTCCCAAGCTAAAATGGTACTTATGAGAATGTGTTATAAAAGATTTTTTTGTTTCGGTTTCGATGGGGAAGAAATGAGCTTCCATGTTTGTGAAAACCTCTTCAGATTGGTTATTCCTTCTATAACAACCTGTCCTTTGTTTAGGAAAATTGAATTAATCCAGAACTTGGTGCTGTTGTAATCAGTCTTATTTGATGAGAAGATATCCGGGCAGGCCAGGAGGGGATGGATGTGGGGTTTTTTTTTCCCAGGTCTTTCTAAATGACTAAATTGATTGTTGATAGGAAGAAGGCCAAACGAGTTTCTGATTCTCAGTGTGTTATGTTTGTAAAATAATGCTCCCCTGTTCAGTTAGTGTTTGCAAAATTTGGTTACTTTGAGAAAAAAAAAAAAAAAAAAATTAGCTGATCTGTGGTTTCTTTCCTAAACAGAAAATGTGGCTGTAAGTGTGGGTGTGGTGAGAGGTTGTGCTTAAGTGTGGATGAGATGAGAGATTAGGTTTTGTTTTGTTTTTCTCTCCAAAATGAATACTTTTTCCACCTCCTCTCCCAAGTCCTGAAGTTGCATTGTTGGGGGCTTTTTTGTTTTCTGTTGGGTTTCTTGAGGAGGAGGGTGTTTTTTCAACCCAGCTTCAAACAGCCTCTGTCTTGAACTCGATTCTAAATTCAACACAACAGCCTAGATGCTTGCTATGTATAAATTATGAAACAGTTTTATGTATGGATATTCTCCAAGAGGTTAATTAGCATTATTGCATAGAACTCATCAGACCAGAGCAGACCAATGGTCCATCTAGTCCAGCCACGGTCTATACCTGATCTTTGAAGAGAAATTGTTAAGAGGTGGGAGAAGAATTTTTATACTTGGCCAGTGATGTAAATTGGAGAGGGAGAGGGTATGGCTGTGAACAACATCGCTTGATAATCCCCAGACCCATCCTTTTATGACTTTAAGACTTTCATTCTCCTGAAGCTCTTTGGGCTAATGTGGCATTTTGATGCAGATATTAGCGTTTTCTGTTGTTCACTTCCTAATTCAATATCAACAGAAGGCATAGGAGTCGTATTTTTATTTTTTTAACTTCAGTGACGTAATAGATGCTGTTGAGTTTGTTGGACCTGCGTAAAGACAGATGTGATTTGCCAACCAGAATGAGGATTTTCAGTAATTCCCTTGGGTTAAGTGCATATCCATATTAAATTGGGCATTGAAAAGTGTGGACCACGATGCACAATTTAAATTATGTCTCCAGTGTGGTATGTGAGTCTTGGTTTTTGATGATCTGGGTGTTCACAGCTCAGTTAAGTAGTCTGTGAAGTGCTGCTACAACATGAAGCTGTCTTTTGAAGCTGCGTAGCAATCAAAAAGGCAGTGTGCTTACAGAAAAGAGACATTTCCATCAGGATCACAAGAGCAAAATGTTTCCTTCCCAAAAGATACCATGGACTTGTGTATCCTAGCTGAACACCTTCGTCTTCTCGTCCTCCCCTCAGGACCCTCAAAGATTAGTTACAGGTCAGAAATATTTCTTTGAGAAGGACTGAAATCACTTTGCCAAAATTTGAACCCAAGTCCAAGAAGGTGTGTTGACAAAGCCATCACTTTCTCATTTTCTAATTTAGTTTAGCCTGATTTTTCCATGCAAGCAGAGAAGCCTGTCGCCAGTTGTATATTTAACATTCACATTGAGTGTCCAGTTGTATTTTTAACATCCCCATTGTTACCTTTTTGTGAATCCTTTTCATTTAAGGGTTATAAAATTGCCACTGATTTTGTAATTTGCAAATGATTTCACTGTATGGTGTTCAGGAGATCCACCTGCTCTTGCGGCCCCGTGCTGCTTTGACCAGTGTGAGGCATGCATTTTCCCACTCTGCAGTGGGAAGAAAGGAGGTTCATGGCACTGCTCCTCACGCTGCCCACTGCCACGTGCCTCAAATGTTTCTTAGCAGCCATCGGCCCAGGCTTGGCCATTCTCTACTGCGGTGTCAGCTGTAAAACATCACACTGCAGAAAAGGAAACACCTCACTGTCCAGGTCACGGCTGCAAAGTGCCAGTTGTTTTCAGATGAAAGCGAATCACGTGATGAACTGTATGCCACATTTTGGGATTTTTCTCCATTTCCCTTCTCCTTTAGGACTCCTGTGTTCAGACACCAGAAAGTGCCAGTGCCTGCTAGAAGGAGGCAAGTGGAAGTGTGCGTGGACACCTTGTTCTTGCTGGGGCTTCGCCCCTTGCAGCTAAGGGGCATGTGTTAGCTCAGTTCCTGAAAAGCCCAATAGACAAATCAGGCTCAGCAAAAGTGGCATGCAGTCCCAGTTCCTAGGCTAGATTATTTTATCTTAAAAGCACTATGGAGGATAGTTAACACAAATTGAGCGTGATGTTTCTAGGAAAAAATGGACTGATGATTTGCCTAAGTACATCTTTCACCCAAACCCTTTGACTCTCATATCGTGAGACCAATGACATGAAAGCTCATAGAGAGTGAGATTAGATGAATTACTGTGTTGTCATGATTTCCCTTTGAACCTCAAGGGACTTTAGAGCACAGGAAGATGCTGACTTGCACTGGATTAAACTGATAGTGAAAGTGTGGGTTTAGACACATACTTAAGAGTAGGCTGAATCACCCTCTGGAAGTGCCAAGCTCTGTCCATTAGATTTAGAGGTAGTCTGAATGACCAACTTAGACTAGATATGCAACTTCTGCGTGGCTGAATTAATTCAGCTCTCAACAACTTCCATATGAACCAGTAGGTTTGAATCGGAAGTCTAAAGGTTTGATTTTGCATCTTCACCTTGTGGGTTCTTGGCAGAAATCCAGTCTTTCCTTTCCTCTGGTCCGCTTTAGGATTAGTGGTCCATTAGGTTCACTAATCTTCGGCATGCACTGCAAGAGTAGATGCTAAACAAAGACCTTGTCCTTAACTGTGGAGAGTATTGTAGGATAAGCTGAGTACCTGTTGATTTTTTTTGTACCTCTCAACTGATATTGCAGAAACTGCTTTGTAACCTTGGTGGGATGAGTCTTGGTGTTGAAACATCACTTCCATCATTTCCAGAGGATGAAGGGAAGGATAGTCTTCTGCACATCGTGTCACAACTGGTGTATTTTTTGTTGTTTTCCTTAACGCTGCAGATACAGCATAGAGGTGGTAGTATGATCATTCTGTCTTGTTTTCATGTGGGTTTTTTTTAACCTGGACTGCAAGAAAAATAAATATTTTTTATATGTAAGTGAAGTACAACTAGAATTAATGCTTTTAAGAAAACCTTATCTTGATTTCATGAGTGAGTGGTTAAAATATGCGTTATTCTAAATTATTGCTTTTTTAAAAACCAGCTTAAGAATTAAACAGATAATATTTTAGAAAGTTAAATCTAGAGCCATTGCGTTTCCACATTATCATGCGTTTGAGTGTACTGGACATAAGGTATGAATCAAGATATATCTGTCAGGTTTTTATTTCATTAGAGAGTCTTTTATGACGCAGTTACAATTTTGTCTTAATTTGCATGGGGCAAAAAAATCATGTAAGGATTCACAAGTTTCTATGAGAATGTTTGACAGGTTTCCACCTGATTTGTTTTATGACATTGAAATTCACGGTGGTCAGTTAACGATAACTCATATTTCAGATGCATTCACCTGTTACAATATGCTGAATTTTCTTGTTTCCCAGTTGCTTGAGCCATGGACAACTTATAATGTTAAGTCTCTGAAAAGCTGAAAGAATATCAGAGCAAAATTGAATAAAAGGAATAAAATGGAAAGGGGGACTACTTGGGGAGGGAAAAAGAGGAAAATAACTTTTTCATAATGAAAAATGTCTCATAAAATATATTTTCTAGGTCAAAACTGCTACTATTGCTACAGAGAGGAATGGAAAAACAGAAAATAATTCCATGAACATTAATGCTTCCATTTACGATGAGATTCAGCAGGAAATGAAGAGAGCTAAGGTGTCTCAAGCACTGTTTGCAAAGGTTGCGGCAACCAAAAGCCAGGTAAAGTTCCCAGGGCGCAACAGCCTCCCTGTCCTGCGGGATTTTTAGCCCCCTCTGATTTTGGTCTGTGTCTGTGTGAGTTCCAACGAGCAGCTGTCTTAGCATGCCAGCCGGGTACCGCAGCCTGGAGCTCCTTGCTGAGTCCAAAGGTAACCCCTGGTTGCCCTTGGCTGGGCAGGGATGAGAAGTGGCTTCCCGAGACGCATCCCTCCCTCTTCCCCGCCAGCGAGATGCCTTCGCTGCGCACCCGTGGGTCTTGCATGGCTCCGAAAGCATCAGGTTCATCAGTTCCTAGCTGGCGTGGATGTGGCAAAAGCTGTGTGCGAGCTGTATGTGTTGCGGCTGAATTAATCTCGAGGTTTGCAATTACACGCGCTGTAACGAGGAGCGCTGGGGTTGGGCTTTTTTGTGAAAATATTTAATCAGAAACAGGCCTGGGTGCAGCAGACCCGCTGGTGAGGCTGTGCACGGGAGGTGGGGTAGCACCGTCTGCGTCAAAAACGAAAAAAAACCCCAACAAATTACGGTTATACAAGTTACATCTGAGAAAACAGGTGTGATCTTTGTGGCGTATGATGGCTGCTTGGTTACCTGCATATGTGCATACATATATATATTGCATATTCAGTTTTAAGCCTTTGTTGTGCGGTTCCCTGTTCTGTTTCCTTCAACTGAAGAATTTCTGTCAAGTTTAGTGGCAAGAGAGGGAAATCAGCAAGCACTTCTTGGGTGTGATTATCGTAAGTGACATGTCGTCTGAGAAAGATCACCGGAGTATGCAAAAGCATTGATTTAAGTGAGAATGTACTCAAGAAGCAAGTAAAGGCAAAACATGTAGAAAAATGGGAAGGACTAGAACCACGGTTATACTAATGCTCGAAAGAAATAGTAAAAAAAATGCTTGCGATGTGTAATTTTCACGTTAGATTAAATGTTAAGTCCACTTAGTCACTATTCCTTTATTTTTCTAAAATTGCTTCATAGAAAAATACAGCATCTTCCAGGGAAAGCTGATAATGATCAGTTAGACCAATGTTTCTTGGCCTGTCAGCATTTTAGTGCTGGTTTTCTTTTTAACAGTCTTTAACTTTTGACTTCTGCGTTGTTCACGTTTTGGAGTTTACTCCATTTCATTGTACAGGAAGGATGTTGTCTCTTAAGTTATATGCTGTAAGGAGCGTTTAAAGGGATATTTTGAAAATGTTATATCAAAATGATTAAACTCAAGCTGTGGACTGTAAAAATTACAGCTTTATAGGCCACATGCCTGCCTACCCTTCAATCACTGTCAAAGTGATAATTTCTACAATAATATGTTTCTTTTATTGTGGGATTCTAAACACCAAGTGCTGTTTAAACATTAAACTGAATTGTTTATGTTAGTGCTGTACTCAGTGTGTCATACATCAGGCCACTATAATCTCCCATGGAATGTAAAAATTCTGTCATGAATCATGGCTTGTATATCAGAAATTACTGTAATTTTGATTGGAAATTACAGGGCTCTTGAAATGTTTCTAATCAAGATAGAATGTTACAGCAGCTTCCAACCTGTGTGCTCCTCAGATGTCTTTATTTACATGTCAAGACTTGGGGTTAGAGGACTGTCCATTTTCTACACCTTCCCCTTTCCATCGCAGTTCTCCACAAAACTGAGGTCTGAAACCAGTCTACTGGTTCACATAATTTTGATCTGATCTTGTTTATGTGATAGCGTACTTATTTAAGTGTGTAGTCTTAAAATTTCTAGGTGGGACAGCCCTTCCAATGCTGACTTTAAAAGGAACGGGTAATCAACGTGAAGCACAAAAGCTTCCAGGGGATGAGGTGCATTTTTTTAGAATATTGGCATAAAATTTAGATTCTTGTACAAACTTTGCTACCGAGTATAGAAAGCAAACACCACCAAACGCATAGTTCTCTTTCCTTTTATTGTGGAGATTATGCCTGTATTCTCAGAGGTTATTTTTCTCCCAGATCTAAGTAATGCAATGTTAATTTATGTATTAAGCAAGGTTTCAGGCCTGTAGTTAGCCAAAGTGCCATTTGTAGTAGAAATCTGCTTCCCAGAAGTAACCTCTTAGGTAAACTGACTGTGTTTCGTCTTCTCTAACCAGTTGGTCAGCCAATCAGTAAGTTTTAAATATGCAGCAAAGCCACATACATTAAAGGAGATAATCTGTCCTGTAAAAAATTCCTCATTGGAGCTTGTCAGTGGTACAGAGAAATGTTTCTTGGGGCAAAGAAGTCTCCCTTGCACAAAAAAGAGGCTTGTTCAGACATACTCTTTAAGAGAACCTCTCTTGAGAGAGGTCCACTGTTGGGTTTTTTTTCCATTTGGGGATACTGGTTTCCCTGCTCAGAACTGGAAATCCTGGGATCATCATTCCCAGTTATAGTGAAAAGCCTGGAGGACATATGTTAGAAAATGATGCGTTGGTTAACAGTTTTGGTTTTAAACATCACAAAAAATGAACTTTGCTGTTCTTATCTTATTTTGGATATAAAAACTTGATTTAACTGCGGAGTGTGGTCTGGAGTTACGGTACAAAACAGTATGTGACCCTCTGCCAGAGGAAAAAGATAGTTGCTTGCTGGAGGGCCTTTTTATTTATTTCTGTTTTTTTTAAGGAACTGATTTGGGTCAACGTTAGATTGGGTGTCGAAGCAACCAGCATCTGCAAGGTGGCTGGGCTTGCCTGAGCCAGGAGACTGCAGATAATGTTCTGCTGACTAGAGCACTTTGTGCAGAAGAGCTATTAAACGATGCGCTACAGAAGTTTCTATTTAGGTGGCGCCGAGGTAAAAAACGAGCATCTTCCCTTGCGCTGTGTTAGTGCCTTTGGCAAGAGTTGCCTGATTGATGGAGGACCGCATACGGACCTGATGCTCAACGAACCAGCTGGCTACGGGGGCTCGGTGCGGCAGAGATCACAGCGCAGGGCGAGAAAGGGGTGATGGGAGCAGGAAGAGATTGCAGTGATATTAGAGAGATCGTGCTCTGGCATAGGTGAGTGATGATTTGCGTACTTGTAGTTTCACGGCACACTTTGCTGGCGGCTTGTTGGCTTTCCCAACGAAAAGGGACTGTCTGGCACATGGGTTTGAACAAGTTTGGGGAGTTAGCTAGACGATTCCTTCAAATGTTGAATCCTTTTCCTGTATAGGAATGTATGCATTCTGTATATTTTTAAAGTTTCTGTGTTTTTAAGGATTGGTATATTATCTGTAGAATAAATTCAATTCTGTTAAGTTCAAAATACATACTTTAGAAGCTACTATAGGTTATACTGAGGAGCTAAGGAAGATATTATAATTCAAATTGCTTGAATACGTGTATCTTTGGGGAGTTTTAGAACTGTAATTGGCAAAACACCTAATGTCAGTATTTAAAATCTTACGTTTTTATTGCAAGTTGTCTGCCTAATAGACCTACGTATTTTTTTGTTAGATTACGTTCAAAAGAGAGAAGAAGCATGCAAAAGGGAGACAGAAAGGTTTACCAAGTGCTTTGTGTCTTCTCCCAGGTTGTTGGTTTTTAGTGGTAGAACAGCAATTCTAACAATATTGTTTACTAAAATTTAATCAGAACACCTGAATAAGTCAAAAATGGAAAGAATCCACACATATATAAATTTGTGTGGTATACATTACTTTTACAATTTAATCATATTGGGTTTTTATTTAATTTATAACCTGACAGTCTGATTCAAGTAATTATGAAAGCACATTCTTAATTTCATTATTTCAAACAAAAAAAAAGTTGATTTGTGTAATGATCATTAAGGCATCATGGTTCAGTAACTGTGCATTGGTTACAATGTTTTCATGTGGGAGCCAGGGATGAGGTTTTTTTCTTGATGGTGACAGATGCCGAAATCTAATTTTAATCCATAAAAACAGACAAACAAACAAACAAAAAAAACCCCAAACCTAAGAGCCCCGAGAGATAAGGCAAGTAGAGACTTGCAGTGCTTCTGTACGTTCGCTGTGTTTTGAGAAGTTACATTTATGTTAATGGCTTATCCTGAAAAGCTGTAGCCTGCACGTGCTAGTATGAAGCAGGGAAGAAGGCAAAACTTTGCTGAAAATCACCTCATATTGCTAAAGCTTTCTCAAATTTAGGAAGCTACAGTTTGCAAAAACTGAAGTAATATCAACTTCTGTACCCCTGAGAGTCTCATCCACTACAGTGTAAGGCAGTTAGCCTGCATTATTATACCTAAGTATGTTTTACTTTATTATACAATAAATAGGTAAAATGGATACTCTTCTGCAGCGGCAATCCTGCCGATTGCTGTGTATGGCCAGGTCGGTGCCGAGTGCCCTCCCTTCTTACTCAATA
The DNA here is from genome assembly GCA_017639485.1 of Pluvialis apricaria. Lineage (NCBI taxonomy): Eukaryota > Metazoa > Chordata > Aves > Charadriiformes > Charadriidae > Pluvialis > Pluvialis apricaria. The sequence goes on along the minus strand of CM030008.1, from coordinate 41,493,844 downwards.
GAAATGCCTGTATGTTGAAGGCGAAACACTCGGCTCTCGCAGCATCATGCCCCGACTTTAATTTTAGAATAAAACTAATGGAGTACTACCCATACCTCCAGAAACCTCATCTCATTACAGAGAGCTTTGACCCGTTACTTCTGAGCTGTTGCATTGTGTTGCCCAATTTCCTGTCCTTCTGTCCCCGTCCTTCTCTTTGGTTAGGCAGTTAGCCCCTTGGAAATGGAGTAGCTTCGCATGCGAAGCGTGGAGGTAAAATCAGTGGTTCAGACTATGCCAGAGCATCTGGAGCCATCAGGCGAGTATGGTCTGAGCAGCCTGGTCTAGTGGGAGGTGTCCCTGCCCATGGCAGGGGCATTGGAATTAGATGGTCTTCAGGGTCCCTTCCAACCCAAACAGTTCTATGATTCTATATTGTGCAGAGGTATTTTGTTAGAAGCGTTCGACTTTTTGCCTTAGTGTGCACCTGGAGTGTCCTCCTCCGAAAGGCTGCATGGGGAGGCGCGCAGGGTAGGCGTTAGGCAGAGAGCATCTAACGCTCGTGAGTAGATGGGAAGGAGTTAAATGGGAAGGGAATGCTAAACATTGGCACTAAAATTGCTTTTGGCATGCAAATACCATGCTTTTCCTGACATAAATATTTTCAGAATAGGCCATTAGAGTTCAGGTATATAAAACCCTGCTTTTACTGGAAATTTTAATGTTGTAGTAAACCCGGAGATTTATAGTGAAAAATTGATGTCTGTTATCTCACTTTTATCTTTTTAACCAGCAGTTTTATAAATGCTATATCTTTGATCTGGCTTTTTCCATCTAGAGGCTAAGCTATATACTCTAATAGGAAAGTCATTTTTAAACAGCTTCCCACACTGAACAAGCACGGTATTGTGGATCTGGCACGAAGATGTAACATGCCATTACCGCAGATATAGAACAATCTATTCAACTATTTTTCAGAGGAGGGGGGAAAAGAAACCTTTTTAGCACCAAGAGTAACCCTCTGGTAACAATGTGGCTTTAAGAAGAGGGGTGGGTGTCTTGAAATTTTATTTCCAAAGCTGTTTCTTAAAAATTAGTTGCAAAGCTGTTTCCTCAGGGCGCTGGACCTCGGGCTGCCCTGGCAGGGTCCAGCCTGGGGGGCACGAGGGGGCTCAGTCCTTCGCCCCATCACCCCATGTCTCTGTCAAGTCCTCTCCCGCCTTTGTCTCCCTCAGAGCGGCTGAGTCACTTCCTGGGCTTAAGTCTTGGCTTAAAAACCTTCTTTGCCCTCCCCAATCCCCCCCCCCCCCCCTCGGCGTACAATGGATTCTCTGTGGAGCGGGGAGACACGAGGTAGAAACAGAACGTGCTCCGAGGTCTGCCATTGTTTCACGGGTCCACCTGGAAATGAACCCCTCGCCCTCGTGGGAAGGCGAGATACAGTGGTTAGAAAACATCAGCTGCAGAAGCACACCACACAAGAACCTCTACTTTTTAAATTTTTTTTTTTGTTATTATTTTTATTTATTTATTTTCCTCCCTCCGCTAGCCGGGAGTGATTGCTGTGGCAGTTGAAGAGGTGCCATGAGCAGCAGGAGTCGGGTCAGGATCGAGTGTCAGTGGGGATGGGAGAGGAAGAGTGTGAACTGAGAAAGCAAGATGGGCTTCTGCGCATGATCAAGAGTTGCCCCATAAAGCGGCGTGTCATTCAGTGAAACTGTGAAACTTGGCAGATAGAGCCGATTTGTTTCTTTCACAAAATATCGTGTTGCAGAGTCATGGCGTGTTCTTGTCTTGCCTAGGTCAGAGGGAAAGAGATTTCCATGTTTCTATTGCAAGAACAAAACGAATGCCTAGAGCACTCCAGGTCCTTCCTCTGTCCCATGTCTTAATTTCTTATGTGACATCTCTTCGCAGAAGTAAAGGTTAAAGCCTCAGAAAATTTCTTTAGGAATTTTTTTTTTAATTCTTTCTCAGAAAGGGAGTAGAAAAAATGAGTTCAGTTCACTCATTTATGGCTCGATCTTGGTAGACGTGGAGAGGGGCCGGCACTGATCCTGGCTGTATCCTGCATTATTGGTATGACCTTGGTGGAGTGGGTTGACTTCAGTGAGTCTTGAGTTCCTGCTAGTAAAAAAGAGAGAGCAACTTCTTGAATCGACAAAAATGCACTGAAGAGAAACCGCCTTAAAATCTCCGAGGTGGTTCATATCAGCGTGCAATTGCCCATGGAAATCTGCATAGAGGGGGGAAAAAAAAAAAGGCATTAAGACCTGAAATAGTTCAAGCCAAAGAAAAGGGTACAGAATGGAAAATACTTAACTGGTAAGAGGATTATATTGACCTCTTCAAACAGCTTCTTGGGGCCAGGCAGCCCTTTCAACACGTAAGGCAAAGGCTGGATTTGTTGACACACCGATGAAGAAGTGTGTTTCCTGAGCGGGCTTTACACGGGGGGTCAAATCGGCTCCGACTAGAGGTTCCCAGCCAGGCGGGTGGCAGCTCGAGCTGTTTCAGCGCCACTTACGATCCGCGCAGAGGCCATTTAAAGAACTGGTAGCAGCTTGGGGAAACGCTGTATATTTGAGCCCTAAGGAGAGGTTCCCTGGAGGGATGCGGTGCGCACCTGCCCTGGGTTGGTCGGGAGTTAATGCGTAACGCCGGCACGGCCACAGCCTGCGGCGCATCCCGGGGAGGCGCTGGGGCTGGGACCGCTGAGCGCCTGGCAGGATGCGGCCCCGCAGGTGGCCAGAAACGGCAAAGGGGGGTTCTTGGTTAGGTGTTTTTTGTCTGGTGGAAGGAGCACGCGTGTGTGGGAGAAGCTAGGAGAAGTACAAGTTTAAGTCATTAAATGTACAAATGAGAAAAGAGAGCCAAGTAGAGAAAGCTCTTTACAAAATACGAAATTCTGTTAAAGCAGCAAGACGGCACAACATAAGGAATGTTTGGTACATGTTATTGAAACTGAAAAATCAGAGTATGGAATGAATTGTAATTTAGCATAATCCATAATTTTACAGTTTTCATTTTGAATTATTTATCTTATATCATTTGATTAAAGATAAAACTGGGTGACAAGATCTTGAACATCTCTGCATGTCTTAATGACAAATGAAAAAAGTCCTCATTATAACTTCACCATTTTAAAATTTTTATTTGTATTGTTTCCGTATAGCTGCCTTTTATTTTTAAAGCATATTTCAGATACGCATTGTGTACACGCGATTCCATAACCCATCAGGCTTCAGTGTTGCCTCAGTACCTCTGATTCAGTAAATCAGATCATAGGCAGCATGCTGTCATATAATAAGGTGTCTGATCCTTATTACCAGTTTGTTGATGCACAGACTCCTTCAAATTGACCATTGCAACACATGGTTTCCCCTGAAACTAGCTGTGATAATTAGCGTGGCTCTAATGAGACAGAATGTCACTGATCTTGTGCTGAACTGTCGAGTATCGACGCTACGGATGGGAACTGTCAAAGCTTGCCATCTGTGACAGAGCTTGGCATATTCCATTTGCAAGGTAGAGCATGCTCAATAGACTGTTTTTAAACAAATGGTCCATTTCTTGATTAGGGCTCTGTGTTCTGTTACCGTGGAAGACTTTATATCGTAGTGAAACTTTTTTCTTTTTTTTTTTTTTCCTATTTTTTGCTGGGGTAAGCTCGTTAGGAAATGAAAACGTTACTAATTCTCAAACTGGTGCCTTCAGTCTTCTGTTAGGTTTTTGGGGAGAGGTGTGGGGGAGCTGACCACGTATTTGTTGTTCTTCCTTCCCCCGGTTATCTTAACGTAGTTCTTCTAAGGCTAGCAGTTCCACAGGGCTTTAATCTGCCTTTTTTTTTTTTTTTTTTTTTTTTTTGTAGCAGCGAGGGATAGGGACAGCGTAGTTTTGAAGGCTAGAGGAACGAAAATTAAAAAGTCTTAGGTGCCACGCAGCGGGAGCACGTGCGCCTGGGATGAGAGATTGAATCGGTGAGGAGAGCCGGGCGCCCAGGCTCCCGAGAGCGGCCCTGCAAAACACAGTGCAAAAAGTCCAGCGCTGCTTATCATTCCAAAATATGCTTTGTTGCTTTTTATTTCCTCCTTCTCTGGCAGACCACACAGGGCTTGTTCTGAAGAACATTTTCACTAATCTGATCAGGCAGCCAAATACGCCGGGAAAACTGCTTTAATGATCCCACTAATTACCTCAAGTCAATATGAACTGTATTATTAGACTGAGGGAAAATATTCCATTAGGTCTCCCCCTTGGGAGTTTCTCCGCTTTGTGATGTCACCGAAGCCTTCGCCCTCTCGCTTGTAATTAATTTTATTTACACACGCAGGCACGCACAAGGTCACACCTGCACAACCGGAGCTGGCCAGGGAGCTAGTGGCACTCAGGCTTAATCAGATCTGTCATAATTACCATTCTGCATGTTTCTGACACACGCTGTGAAATATTTCAATTTAACTGCCGCTACCAGCACAACCAGATGTAGTGTGAGTGTGGCTGCATTGGAAATATTATTCCTCAGGATAAACTCTCTCCTCCTCCTTTTTCCTCCCACCCCCTCTCCCTTTTACAGCTAATGTGGCACAGAAGCTGATGTATCCTGTAAATCTTGAATGCAGCGCTAGATTGATAACAGCAGATTAGACAGTTTAACCACAAACAGCTTGTTCATTTTTCACAAATGAAAACCACATGTGGTGTAACTAAAATTTCAGGCTCTTTTTTTTTTTTTCTTTTTTTCCTCCCCCCCCTCCTCTTTGGTTGTTGTTTCCTTTTGTGTGTGCATGCGTGTGTGTGAAGGTCTGCCTTTCACTGTAAAGGAGCGAAATAAAAGAGTAAACATATAGGGGGAAAGAGACGCTGCCGTCTTCAGAGATTATTTCTCCATGACCTTTATTAAAAACCTTCCTTGCTTTGGCAAAGAAATCGGATATCACACGAGGGTTTTGTCTCTCACTCTGAGACTTTCTAATCTCTGGGTTTTATGCCCACTTATTAAAGAAGTCATCCTACTGTGATGTTTTTCAAAATAACGTGCCAACAAACACCTCGCTTTAAGAAGAGCTTCTAACCAAAAATGTAGTCTTCGCTGCTACATGAATTTAGCAGAAATAAAATTTTCTGCCAAAGTTTTTCACCATAAATTTTGTCCCTTTGCTAACTCTTCCTTCTACCACTTCCTTTGGGGAAAAGGTTCTTTTTTTAAAAAAGTCCTCAAAGTGTCTAGAATTTTGTCAAATGGAAAATTGATATTTTTTTTTTATTAAAACATTCCAATATTTCTTATGAAAACAGATATGGTTAGTTTTTAGGAAATGAAATGTTGTCTGTAAATTGTTTTGCTTTTTGCGTAAATGAATTTTTCGGTTAAATTGTTCAACTTGCCCTAATTAAACAGCCTTCAGTACTTAATACCATCTACTCCTTAGTAGATCACTGTTGGCTGCTTTTCCTATACAGAGAAAAAATTAATGCAGTTTTGGTAGAAAGTTTTCATTATAAGGCTCTAAAACAATTCTTACAGCAAGGAAAAAAAAAAACGTAAGTGTGCAGAATGCAACTGAGCAGATTCCCCAAAAGCTGTTGCAGGTATTGTCAGGCGAGAGGAACGGTGCAGTGCATCTGATAGAAATTCATCAAATCTAATCTGTAATAAGGCTTCCAGGGGAGGTTTAAAAAAAAAAAAAAAAGTAGCTTTAGTAAGAGATTGTTTTATCCATTGCCAGTGATTTGTGATGCAGTGGCAATATCTAAAGCGTGGGAGATGGGGAACTGAGACTCGGTGCTCAAAGTGAATCAGAAGAAGGTGAGCGGGCTAGTTTCGAAAGCCACCGAAGGCACAGTTTGTAGCAGAAAATTTGGCTACATAGATGGCCCCCCAGACTGCAGCAGAGAGTGGTGAAGACCCATGCTCGTACCGCTTGGCCAGCAGTTGCCAACTGCGTTACTAGTCCCCTAGAGCTGGGCTGGAGTAGGTCAGCGTAGGTGCGCCATCAGTGTCCCTCAGTGCACGGCAGTGCCACCTCCGTTACTGACTCCCCTGGGGTTGGTGCAGACCCCGAATAAAGGGGAAACCTCATCCCGGAGGTGCAGCCGGCGCCCTGGAGGTGCTACGGCTGCAGATGTCTCAAAAATGAGTCTGGAATAAGGCGAAGAGGAGGGCAGGAAGGGATCGTGTTGGAAGAGATAATGCTGAAATGAACCATCAGGATTCTTGCGAGGGTCCGGAAATCCAGGCCTCATTTCTTCGCAAAACTATTCGAAAAATGTCATGCAGTCGGGAAGCGCTGGACTGCCAGAAGAAAAAAAAGCGCGGCACCCTCTCCCACCTCCTTTTAGTCTTTATTTTCAGTTTTTCCTTCCTAGGTAGAGGTGTTTCAGTTCCTACACTCCAGATGCGTGAATCAGCTCTTCCCCAGGCAGCACCTGCTGTCTGCCTGACAAGAGGTGCTGTTTCTGGCAGGATGGATTTTCTTAATCTCTCTTCCCGCGTTCTGTATCCTCACCTTCTGTTTTGTTTTTCTCTCGCCACCTTCACTAATTCCTCTCGTTATATCTCTCCCCTTAGCCCTCCTTTGACTTTTTCCCCCACCCTGTTCCTCTCCCATATATACCCACAGCATCCACTCTCGCTCCGTCTGCCCCTCTCTCCTGTCCCGCTGCTGTCCCCTGTATTGCCAGACCTGCACCCAGGACATCCCACCCCAGGTGCATCCCCCCCGTACCCCGTTGCTTTGCACAAGCACCGGCTTGCGCGTGGGGCGCGGGGTGGGCACCCCAAGCCCTTGGGCGCTTCGCTGGGTGATGGGCAGCCACGGGCTGGTCGCCAGCACTGCCGGCTTCGTGGGGGAAACATCGTTCTTTTCCCTGCATGGCGGCGCGGTTTTAGCTGGGAAAAGAGCCGCGTTCTTGATTTCTCGGGTTTCTCATGCCTGCTGTGGGCAGATCGCTGATTCGGGAAGCTTTTGAGGATTCAGTGTATCGGTGTTTTAACGTGAAGAAACTAAAAGCACTGTAAGAAAAAAAAAGAAAAAAGAAAGGGAGAAGTCTGAGCGAGCTGTAGGAGAGTTAATGACGTACGGAAATGAAAACAAAGCTGTAGTGCCGGAGCCGAGAGGGAGGCTGAGGAGTTAGCGAGCAGCCCGTGGTTCCCGGCAGTGGGGGAAGCAGGGTACCGAGTAAACAGCGCAGAAAACAAAAGCGAGCTCAACCCGTAACTAAACAGGAAATGACAGGGTAAAATTCCTCCTGAAAAACCGAGAGCCGCTGAACACGTTGCTGCAAAGAATAAAGGCATCTTATGCAAACACAAATGTACAGTAACGGTCCGAGAAGCGGTTTGTTAAAGGAGTGACCGATTACAGTTCAGGTAAAGGGTTGCTGGGCAAAGGAAGGCGTAGGAAATAATAGATGTGTATTTTCTCCCTTAACGTTAAGCCAGATAACTCAAAACACACAACACCTGAAAGAACGTTACAGGATTTCTCGGTGTGAGGTGAGAAAGGAGACAAATGTTTTGTTCCAGATAATTTTTAGTTTCACTGTTCCTAATAATTTCTCATTGTGTCTTTTTTTTTTTTTTTTATTTTCTTCAAATTTAACCCCTAAGTCAAACTTCAGCTTTTTGGTCACGAATTGCCCCAAATGGTTGGCATATAATGAATAGGCTAGGGCAAGCATGCAGCTAGCTAAGTGGGGAAAAATTCCAGTTTGCAAATATTTACCTAATTCCAAATCTGCCAGATTTTATCTGAAAACACATTGTTATTCAGTGGCCATCTCATTTTTATTCCTGTGCAGTGTCACGTTCCCTTAATTCAGGATGGCATTTGAGTTTTCAGGCTCTTTGTAAAGTGAAGGTGTTGGGACTGAGTGGTCCTTAGCAGAATTCCCTTAAGTTTTGGACCCCGACTGAGCAAGATTTGCGCGCATACCAGTTACATCTGTGGGTTTTCTTAGGTGACGAGGTATTTTGCTGAGCCTGGTGCTTAGCATCTCTAGTATATGTAACATGCAAGAGAAGGCTCTACAGATACAGGAACTTTCCACTGCTTGTATAAAAACAGTTATTTTTTTTTAAAAAGCAACGAAGGGCTTAAATGAGTTGCTTTGTAGTTTTGCTTTGGGGCAGCTAGTTTGCGTCACCTCTGAGAAATCAATTGCTACTCTTATTTAATATGAGGAGAGAGTCTTAACTAAAGGCATTGATCCTTTTCACCTGGGGAAGGGGGATGGGATGGAGGGATCAGGGCAGGAAGAAGCGTGCCTGCTCCATGCAGTGCCTGATTTAAGGGCAGAAGCTGGTGCCGAAGCTGCTGCCTGGAAATACGGCTGGGGCTGCGGCTCAGCTTGGCCGGCGAGGAAAAGTCTAATGCTAAGCGCTGCTCTCTCTAGGAGCTTTTTCCCTTGTGGCTGTTCTCATCCCCATCCTGATGGCAAACTACCTGAGAACACTCTGGTGTTGGTTCCCACCCAGGAGGGAGAAACCTGATCTCTCCAGCTTCCCTTTTGATCCGGCTTTCCTATTCTTTTAAGTCTGTGCCCCAAGCAATCACGCTACAAGTATTTTAGCTTTCTAAGGGGTTCACTGCCTTTATTTTTCTATGAGTGAGATCCACGCTTCTGGCTGCTCCCTTCTCATTTGCTGGGAGGCGTCTGTCTTTCACAGGTGTGGATTTTAAAGATTTTTTTTTTTTTTTAAACTGCATTGAGGTAATGGACGTTATTAATTTTCTGACTGTTTCTGTGGTTAACAAAATCTGGAGGAAAGTTAGGGAAAAGTTTCTTTTCAATTTCCTTAAGACTCCCCTCGCCCTTGGCATGATCAGAGCATTGAGTGTTCTTCACTATGAAACTGCGAGTCACAGAAGCCAGCTGAACTGCAAGAGACAAGTTAAAAGAAATTTTCTCAGAATATTTAAATGTCTAATTCAAGTCTATATGAAAACGTTTAGGCCGTAAAAATGTGAAGGGATGTCTGAGAATGGATTTGAGCTGGGTATGTTTTGGAATGATGTCGCTTGTTGGAACATCTTGTCAGCTGAACTGAATTTACAATGAATTCCAAATATCTATGAGCCTGTGATTCCTCAGTGTGTGGTAGATCTTCCCCCGATCCAAAATGAATTCTGGAAAGAAAAAACATATGACAAGAAACCACAGATTTAAATTACTCCTTCTGGGAAATTATAATCTTTTTTTTTTTTTTTTTACAAAAAAAAAATCTAACAACGTGATTACACATCTTAAGTAATTACGGAAGAGACACTTTGGCCTTACGGCCTTTTTACTGGAGCTCTTTCCCCCAAAGCAAATGTTAAACTTCTGTAAGCAATGTAATAATAAACATTTGCCGTTCACTTGTAAATTGATAGTAGTAAAAAAGATTTTTAAAATTGCCAGGCTCTTTCTATTAAAGACTCTTGTCTAACTAAACTGCAGATATAGCTGCCATACAAAAATTGATTGCATGTTTAAGAATAAATAAATATGGGCTATTAAGGGTCGTGGTTTGATTTTTAGGGTTGTATTTACTTTCAAGGGAAGCATCGGTATTGCAGTGAAATCAGTACTTCTCTCTACTTAAATAAAAGATAAAGGGCCGTATATTACCAGTCACCCTCTGTGAAACCCACTGACCCATTTTATATGCCAGTACTATAAAAGGTAATGTACCAGACTAAGACTGACTTATTTAATAATTAGCAGTTGTTTTTTCGTGTTTAGATTTTTTTTTTTTTTTAATGGGTGAGTCCATTTTTGTCACGTGTGTCTCATGGTTACAATGTCAATGGAATCGTGTGTGTGAAAGAGGAAGGATCTGGAGTAGAGGAAGGCAGAATAAAGCTTCACCCACTGGTTTTTTGCATTTATTACTTTCCCCCCTTCTTTTTACATATGAATGTAGTTGCATTTTATGTAAGATTTTCAAAGGCATGCATATTAGGTTTTTGATTAGGGCTTGTGCCTATCTATCATTGCTAGGCAATTGAAGGCAATACTGTGAAGAAGATGCATTTGAACAAGGGAAAGGAAAGGTGGAGGAGGCTGCGAGCAGGGAAACCAAGCTTGGGAGAAGCCCTTCATTTAGATTATTCAATTCCCTCTGCACTCGACTAAAAAGTAATGATACTTACGTTTTCAGTCAGTTTTAGAGTTATGGGTTAGGTTCTCTCTTTCCATGAGCTGGCGGTATGTCTCACGTGCTCATACACAGGGAACATACCCACCGGTTTTGATCCAGCCTCAGACCTTAATCCGATGAGTTTTTCAGTAGCGCTGGCTCTTGGCCACTCACCGGGGCTCCGGGTGGAAGGAGAGGTCTAACAGGACAGACCAGGCTGTGGCAGCAGGGCCACAGCTCTCCCGGTCATTTTGTTTCTGTACTTGTTTGCTGCTTGTCATTGAATTTCAGAAGTTGCTTTAGCAAGTTTCCTTTTCCTGTTTATTTGTTTGGATGTTTACAAGAATAGAAATACGTATTTAATTTTTAAGTGCTGCAGCTAGAGAGGAGAAAAGGCAGAGAGAGGAAGGGACATTAGGAACCCTTTTCCTCTAAAGTATCACCAAAAAATTGCAGTGAAACAATGTCGGTACCACTGCTAGCTGTTTGGTCATTTGTTTTTTCACAACGCAGGGAAGAGGTGGAGGTAACATCCAGACAGATGGTGTAGCTGAATAATAGGTTGGATGAGAAATTTAAGGAAATGGCATAATCTGTTTCAGTATTCTTCAAAGGAAGTTTTTCCTGCTAGTGAAGTTTACCTTTCTTCTGAAAAGCCCTATGAGGTTGTGGGGTTTTCAGTTTGTTTGTTTTGCTAAATCTCGTCTATTATGATGGCAGATACAGATTTACTTAAAATTCACATCTGGCTTCCCCTTTCAATGTTTTAGTAATGAAAGACAGTAAAATAGATAAACCAGAAATATCTGGAGATAAAGGACAGCTTCAGGTTTCAAACTTTCTCTGATTTAGGGGAATGCTCAAAGGCAAAGCCTGAAACTTAAGGCTGATTAGTGTAAATAAAATACTAAGGCAACCATCTTTCTGGGGACGTTTATTATCACTGTAGGCCACATCTCAAGAAGGGGCATTTATATTCTGGTATCTCTACTCATCTTCTGGAACAGGCTGAAAACCAGCTTTTTCTTCTTGAATTAAAGATAGACAGTTTTGTGAGGAAAAGTAAGGAAAACCCAAAGTATTGAACATTCACAGCAGTTTTTAAATTGATCAAAAATATGTGCCTCACAGAAGTCAGTGCTTAAAATTACTTTAAAATATAAGCTAAACTGAAAAGATTTTCACTAACAAATGTGTTGGTCAGTTTCAAAAACTACTAAGTCCAGTGGATTATTAGTTTTCCTAAAATTTTATAAAAATATCCAATGGTCTTTCTTTTAATAGACTTCAGTTCTTCTTTGAAGCGTTTAGGTCTGTTCAGCTTTGCCTAGGAGATAACCAGGACAATTTACGTATTTTAGGAAAGATAAACCTTCAGTCAGAATAAATTTTCCTGCGGTCAGGAAATTCCAGAACATTTAAGGCTAAAAAGGACCGCTCTCGTCATCTAGGCCCGTTCCCATGTCTGAACCCACAGGTATTTCACCTAGAAAGAAGTCAGATTTAAGTCATCTCAGTCTGAAAATGAATTTTGAATTAAATGCTCTGTTCTTACCCTGCGGTGGGTGTTCCCTGCTGTATTTTTCCGTATAATAGAAATGTAACGCAAACAGCATTTCCCAGATAAATTAAAGCAGCGTCCATTGTTACTTATTTGTCGTATTTGTTTGTACTGAAGTGACATTTATTTTGCTTCTCAATGCCATGTGCATGAGCTTACTGATTCAGAACTCCCTGAATTTTCGATCCTGTTGTGTGAGAAATCTCAGTTGAAGGGTTTAATGTGTTTTCCAATCAATGTGTGGGGGGAATTTGGCCTTATCAATTTAAAAGCTGGAGATCCTTTCATTGCATTATGGAAGAATCTTCTCTAAGCAGAGATTATTCTTAAGAACTTCATAACATTTAAAGGTTAATATGTTAGGTAAAGAACAATATCTTAAGACAAACATTTTTATTACAGGACATGAAGGGATAGTTCTGATTAAATTACATGATTATTTGAATGGGAAAGAAGACAAAGTGCATCATTTCTTGCCCTCAACTTTAATGCCTTTAATCAAATAATGACCTTCTGGAAATAGTTAATTTTAAGCATTTGGAAAGATCAATACCACTTTGCCACCAAAAAATGGCCCAGATGATGAAATTTGATGTATTTAAAGTACCATTTCACCCTTTTAACCTAGTAAATAATTTAAAATGCTTTCAGTACTCCTTTGCTACCATTATGTATCTCGTTCAAACTATTATGACTTTTCCAAAAGCAACCTTTCTGTGCAATGAGCAGCTTACAAGTTTAATACTAAAGACTAAGACTATATGCATATACCGTAGTGGTGATGTCAGCCTTTTTTCTTCTCTTCTATACGTGGATTCTGTTTTGAAATGAAGTGGAAATATCTATGATGAAAGCAGCCACTTGGAACAAAAATGAGATTTGAAAAGCAAGTTGGATGGCTTTTGAAGGGGAAAAAGTCAATATTTAAAGTTTAGTCCATGAGTTCTTTCCTTTGTTTTGTCTATAAGCTTTTGTGTTAAAGGTGAAGGATTTGGGTTGCTCAGACAATTAAGAGCCCATTTTACCAAGTGTAATTTCATATCTGTGTTCTATAAACTGGAGTGCCTTCAGCATTGTAAATAAAAAAAAATTGCCCTCTATTAGCATGTTTGTGGGCAGATTAAAAACAGTCTTCATTAGCATAAGTAACACTTACAGATTCTTTTAAAAGTAGAAAATTATTTGCTGAATGATAAATTGCTAGCTTTATAGTTAGTTGCTGAAAATGCGCTCATTCAAAATGCCTACTTTAGTTTAGTCTACAATACTCAATTTTTTTGAGTTGGAAGTACTGTTTAATGGATTATGTACTTAGTCTTTGTTCACAGTAGATGCTGAAATGCAATTCACACTTACTGCTAAAATGTTTGTATCAAATACCTCCCTATTTAGACTGATTTCTTTTAATACCATATATTTTTATTATACTATATGCCCCAGAGAATGATACAAAAAAGTCTTAGATATACTACACCAAAGAAAAATTGTTCGTATCTTAGCATTGATACTCTAAAATGTTTTGCCTTCTTAGATTCAAATTACAGCTCTTGTAAAAAACGTTGGAGTCTTTGTTAGTTTTTGCATAAGAAATACTCATCATTTGGCAAATTATTATCACTGTAACAAATTCACCAAACAGAAGAGGTCAGTTGCTCCACCTTGAAGCCCTTTCTTCCCAGACTAGATGTGTTTGTTGCTGATTTGGAAAGCTTTGCCTAGAGAACATATTTCATGATTGTAATGCCTACCCTCTTTGATCTAGTCAGGGTTGGTATTTACACCTTAAGTGCAGATTTCAATTATCTTTTTTTTTCCCCCCCTTTTAATGAGAAAGTATACCAGAATGCAAGAATAGTTTGTTAGAAACTCTGTGTGAAAGAGCAGAAGATTTACATAAACATAGCATGGGTCAGACTGAATAAAATAGCATTTGGATACATAGATAAAATGCATAGATGCTTTCTTTAAAATAAGCATGCTCATGGGTCTTGTGGAGTCTAATGTTTGGCAGTTATCCTCTTTGCGCTTTTCCTGCAATAGTTTGGCAGTTCGGCTTTCGCAGGTTTTTTTCCTCTAATGTCTTATGTTTCTTTACTAAATCCCTATCAGAAAACCAGACAGAAGACTCTTATTTATTTTAAATATCTTAGGTTTAGCATCTTTTTTTTTCACCATTTTCTTGCTTACTGTAGCAAGACCTTTGCAGATGGTACTTGGTTACTTGAAAGTGCATAACAGTATTTTCTTTGTAGCAGATGGATTTAAGACTTTTAGTTCCCAATAAATGTAGGTTTACAATACATAACTTTACAGGATTTGTGTTGTATATAACAGGTTTGAACATATTATCTCAGAATTCATCTGCATGGCATTTTCAGCTTATCCAGGGCCCATGCCAGTATTTTAAGTAATAGGGAGAGCATAGTGATTGATAGCAGCTAAAGGCGTGATTTTGAATAGAAACAAAGGTTTTAGAACAGAAGGTGTCAAATTAAACTTTGTCAGTTTGAAAAGTAGTAACATCCTGAAAGTTCTCCAAACATATTTACATGTGGCTAATGTTTATATTTTGCTTTGTACTCTCTTTATATTCAGTGTAATGTTGCCTGGCAAATTTACTCTGTTTTAAAATCAAGGTTGTTCCCAATGTCATTTCAGAGTTTTGGGGGGTTTGCCTTGCTTCATAGATATATCAGCTTAATTATTTTAAGGCTGTTTTTTTAACGAGGTACTCTATACGCTGTATAAATCGGTTGTGATTTAATCTGAGATATAAATATTTCCTTATTATTTTGCGGTCCTTTCCACTTCCTGTAAGACAAAAAAAACCCCAAACCAGTGGCCCAGGCCCTCCTTCAGAATAAACTGTTGGAACTAGACTGAAATTGCTCTAGGCTTAAATGAGTATAAGAGGAGAAAAATCAGCCTTGTTGCGTTCACTTGTAAATTCAACTGCATTAACTACAGCAATTCATACAGCTTTAGATCAAATGGAAACAAAATGTACGAATTTTACAGAACTTAAAATTCACCATTAGAAAAGTCTGTATGATTACTTTTTCTAAAATTTACAAAAGCATTTCATACATTCTCATTTAGCTAGCTTTTATGAATGAGCTTTATGTTGTATACAGAATTCTGATCCTGAAACTGAACAAAATGCTTAAGGTTTTGTTGGTTTGTTTCGGACCAAAAGAAAGCATATTGGTATAAAGTTTTTAGCCTCTTAACAAAGTAAGCCCCTACAGCCTCTGTTATTGCCCATTCACTATGTCTTCTGAGAATATTTGTGAAATCAACTTTCATAAGTATTTTCGGAAATAAACCATGAAGACTAAAAAATTGTTTCTATCCCTGTCATTTTAGAAGAATTCAGTTGGTTGTTTTCATGTAGCCCATCACGTTTCATCAGAGCATGTCTACTTTAAAAACGTGACAAACCCAGTGGAAAAGAGACATATTGGTAAAAGAGCAGCCTATTCTGTGTACCGTGTCAGAAGCATCTGATTGCAGTATCTCAAAATCACTGCTTCCCCCAAAGGCTAGCAAAGACATGCTTCAGGTTACAATCCATCAAGTAATTTTTAGATAAGGAATTAGAAGTATTATTTCAGTGCAAAAGTTGGTAGAAAAATACTGGAAATATAATGTTAGCCATTGGTAATTAATAAAAATAAAGTCTGATCTAGTAAATATAGAAACAGACAAGACAGCAAGGGGAGAAGCAATTTCTTAGTTAACAAAAACTGTTGCTGTGAAATACCTTTAATCAGCATAAAATGTAATTGCTTAGGAATTCTTTTTACTACTGGACATTTAAAAAGAGTTTCTACTATCTTTTTTCAAAAAAAAAAAAAAATCTGTGATTTATGTGGTCATCGTACAAAATCTGTGCAGCTTCTAAAGGTGTGGTGCAATTTCTTTTCCAGTCTGTCTGTATACCTTAGGGAGGTGTCATGGGAAGGGACAGGTTGTCTTGCCTTTGTTTTAACTTTCACCGCACTGCTGTGACAGTGAGCTCTGCTCTCTGTTTCACCACCATTAGAAAGAGGACCAACAGTTGAAACGTGAAGCAATGCAGACTCCAGACAACCAAAGACCAATTCTTATGCTTTGGGGCGGGCTGTTTGGTTTTGATTAAAAATTTTATAACTGCATTTCAGTTAAAAGATCTAGATTTGTTTCTCTTCAGCATCTTCTCTCCTCCATCCCCAACTAATTACCTGTGCGTTCTGATGGCACCTCTTTTAACTCACTGCAGAAAACTGATACTGTTGTTGAGCATAATCCCGCACGTATCCTCGTGGAAGCAAGGTGGGCAGAGAACTGCAAGCAACATGTAGATTTTGTTAGGGGCAGGGAGAGTTTGTACATTAACCTGCTAACACATCCCAGGGTGCCTTACCATGGGGAGGGAGAATCCACAGACCCTCCCTACTGTTTTAAAAATGTGCCGTGCGATTCCAGCTGGGACAGGCTGTATGTTACGTGCTCTGTGTGAAGGTGTTTGGCCACATTTCCCAGTCAGCTTGCTAAACCCTGGGGCAATACTGGGCATCCACCCTTAGCGTACGGTCAAGGAATGGGGTGCGCTCCATCCACGGGGTGCTGCCACCCTCTCCCCTCCCTCCCTAGCACACTTAGCGAACACCCGCTGGATTTTGGTCCCATTTAAATTTTTTGCTTTCTCAGCTCTACTGCCACCATCTCTCGAACATTTGTCATTTTGATTATTTCTGTTTCTCGGGGGCATTTTCTCCTGTGTCATTTGTTCAGTTTTCCACTTATATCCAGGAGAATGTACTTCAAATTTTTATACACACCTCACTAAATATTTTCGTATACAATATGAATGCATTAAGATTATTTGTTTACTTTCGCCTGCTCCTATCATGGCAATATTTTTACACTGCATTTATTAAGTGTTAGCTAAAGATATGAATGTCTTCAAGAAAATGCATATCTATATTGTATCTGTGTACCTATTGTATCTAGTAGTAAACTAGTCTGGATAAACCATTTTTCAACTACCAGTACATATAAAAAGGATCTAAAAGCTACTGTACATTTGTATTATTTGTTGATTCAATAAAATGTCACATTATCTTTCCTACAGCATTAAGAAATAAAATTGCATGGACCTAGTTTTGAAAACAGATACTTGAAGCTAAAAGAAAGGAAGTGTGCATGTTTTATACATGTAATATTTTGTTTCTAAATTTTAATATACCAAAAAATTGCTGCTGATGCACACTGTGCTCACTAGAGTATTTGCACTCTTCTTTTACAACTACCAGTGCACAATTCAGAAAAGAATCCTCAATTAAATTTTAAGAAGATGTAGGAAAACAATTGTTAAATTGTCAAGATGAACTTGTGTGTCTCTTTTAGAAGCAAATTAGCAACCGCTGCAGTTCTTGCAGAGGATTCTGTTGCTGATTTTGTAGTATGTATCCCAAAACCGTGTCTGAGTTAGAGTAGGTAAGCTCTTCGGCAACTTGCTGTTCTGTGATGTGGAAATGGTATAGAGGGTATATCAGAAGCTTGAACGCGTCTTGCTCCCTCTCAAGCCCTAATAGTGTACATAAAACTGGGGCACTGTTTTTTTTCTGGGTCTATGAGAAAAATCCTGAAAAAGATAATCATCTGTCACTTGAATTAAGTTCACCTGCAGAGGTACCTCGTACTTGTAGTAGATAGGAAGAACATACTACTTGACTGCACCTAGTCAAAGGATTCCCGTCTTTTGAAAGGAAATTAGGGAGCTCCTCTACTGCTGCGAGTTACGTGAGGCAGCCCTAGAGTCAAGGCAGATACTTGAAGTGCTTTCTTGTTTTGAGTATTAGCACCAGGATTTTAAAAATCGCTCAGCAGACAATCTACAGGCTTCTGAAACGCGGTGTCGATGCTCTCGGATGGGTGTAGCCTCGCGTGAAAGAAAATGGGCAGCAGGGAGAATATACTGGTGCCAGTAAAACCGCCGTCCTGCGGAAGGGAGCGCCTGAGGGTTCTGCCTTCATCAGCCGGTTTGTTTCTGAGCAAACAGACCAGCGCTGTGGTGCGGGACCAAGGGGAAGGTGCTTTCCGAAACTCTGGCGGTTGGCGCGGGTCTGCGAAAGAGCACGGCCACCTCTCGGTGTGTTGGTGTTTGCTGTAAGCCCAGCCTGTACAGTGAAAGCCCTTTCTTACCGGGGGAGAGCGTGGGAGAATGCCAGTGCCTCTAAAGTACACGTTTTTTGCCCCTCGGGAAGCGAGGAAAAAAACTAATGTTTTGCTGGTGTTATCTTCAAGGGGTGGCTCTGTGAGCTGTTACGTTGGAAAGAAGATCCCTCACCAGAGAACAGGACCCTCTGGGAGAATCTCTCCATGATCCGAAGGTTCCTCAGTCTTCCTCAGCCTGAACGCGATGCCATTTATGAACAAGAAAGCAATGCAGTTCATCACCATGGTGACAGGCCTTCCCACATTATCCATGTGCCAGCAGAACAGATTCAGGTTAGTTTACCTTGGCCAATCCCGCAGAGCGCTAAGTAAATAAAGCTTTAAACGGAGCAAAGGAAATTAGTGTTTCTTTCCTCCCGGCCAGGCTAAATGCAGGTCTCCCGGTACGAGATAAGAGCGCGCTGCCGTCCGCCACCAGAGTTCAAAGGCGAGCGTGCGACCACCCACGGTTTTTGTTTCCCGTCGGTGTTTTTTTTTCGCAAGCGTGCGTGGCGGCGGTGGCGCAGCGGCAGCTGCGTGCCGGGCAGGGCCGGCCGCCGCGCTGGCGTGTCCCTGGCTAGGCAGGCGTCAGGACCAACAGGGCAGAGGTGTCTGGCACCGGCTGTCAAGCGCCTTGCCAGCGGAGCGGGAGGACCTTGTTGGGCTGCTGTTCGAAAGCGAAGCTCGAACCCCCAACAGCGGCGACTCGCCCCGGGTAGGAGTGAAGGGAAGGGGATTCCTCATCCCGCTTCAACCCCAGTCGAGACTGGGGCGAGTCAATGTTTGTTTGTTTTTCCTTCAGAGCCCCTCTCCCACCACCCTTGGGAAAGGAGAGCATAGAGGCGCTTTCTTACCAGGCCTGCTGACCGCTGGACCTTGGCTGGGTGCTGCTCCCCAGGTGAGCTGGCACGAGGGCACCGTGTCAGGGAGAGAGAGGAGGGGATGCAGGACCCACGCCACGGGGCTTGCCAACAGCCGCCCTCCGCTCCGGGGCAGCCCCGGCGGTGCCCCCCTCCATGGGCACCACGAACCGGGAGGGCGGCTGGCTGTTTCGCTTAAATACTTGTAGACCAGGTAGACAGCGCGGACTGCTGTCTCCCTGAGCTGGGGACTCTTTAATCCCTTCTCGTGAAAGACCTGAGGTCAGCCTTTTAACTGCTTCCTCGTAAAGGGCAGATATTACCCCATGCGTTCCCAACCTCAGCTGAGACTCAGCGTATCGTTTGTATTACCTATACGGCAAAATATTTACAAAGCTAGGAAGGATGGAGTTATCTCGCAGCCAGAAACAACACGAGTGTATATTAAAGATAAAGCAAACTGAATAAGACAATCCCTTAGGATATCAAGTACTAAAATAATTGTGAAAGCCTGGAAACTTGCTGTTTGATTTAGCAAAAAGAGAGAGAAAGATCTATATTAAGTAATAAAACAGCACTTGTTTGGAAATGTACATTGTTTTTAATAAAATCGCTTCTTAAGGGGATAAAAGGAGAAGCTTATGCACAGTATAAGCATTCAACCACTATGCCACTTACTTAGATTTTCTTGCCTTGTTGATAAAAGTTGTGTGTTTGATCTCGCAAATATTATTCACATAAGCAGTTGCATTGTAATCTCTTAATATGACTTGTAAGAGTAAGGATTGGGAGATTGGGCCTGAGTTTTGTCTCTGCTCTTCTACATAGTAATTGTTGTAGATGCATAAATACGTAGCTCAGACACAAGTTTTCAAACTGTATGTACAAAGCCTCCAGTCTTGTAAGAATTTAATGTGCTGGGAGTAGTCTTGTGTCTCTTTGGGATTGGAGCCTTGAATGGGACTACTCACAGACTATAAAACATGAAAGGACGTGAATAGGGATGAGGCAAGAGCCCTAATTCCGCTAGCATTTGTGCCAGATCTTAGAATAAGATGATCACTTAAAGCAGTGGCTTCTAAACCGGGTGTTGAGACCCATGCGAAGTCTCTACGACCACGAGTGGCACTGCAAAGCGGGCAGAATTGTAAGTCCTCCAGTATTTATACTCTTCGTGCAGTATTTTGTGCTTCTTAGGGTCTGCAAGCGAGCTGCAACTGAAAGCTTGGGAACCACTACTGACACACAAAAAATTGTTGAGGGGAGACTCGCAAAGGGAAATGAAATGTAGTGATAGCAACTGCTTGTTTTGCTGCTGTTGTTTTTTAATAATAACTGGTGGTTTGTACCATATGACAAGAAATTTGCTGATCCAAAATATCTTACTAACCAGTGCTTCCTGTGCTGTGAAGCAAAAGAATTGTCAACAAAAACAGTAGCTGATAAATTTACTTTTGATTTTAAACATGATCTTATAGTGTACTGTACTCAGTGCTGGATGAGAAAAACATTTCTGTCCCTAGGGCTCAGTGCCTCACCTTTTAAGAATGTTTCTGAATCCATGCTTGCAAAACTTCATTTCAAGCTCTTGTTAATTATTTACATCATGATTTGCTTTATCTTATTCTTCTGATGTGCATACTGGCTCATTTTTATTGCCTGAGTTTTTGGAATGCAGCATGTTCCCTTCTAATAATAATAGTGCAACTTATTTAGAGCTTTGCATCTTAGGGCTTTATAAATATTAACTAAATAATCCCCAGCACAAACACAGAAGCAGGTAAATGTGTTTGTTCCCTGTTTATACGTTGGGATACTTGAGCACCGGCAAGACAGACCCTCTCCGAGACCAAAGGCAAGAGAGGTCAGAGCCAGAAGGGGAAATACAGATTTCCTACCTCCAGATCTCTTTGTCCTTGCCGAGGCTGGGTTTGACAGCGTGACGTTAGGCACTTCCAGCTAACGCAGGCTGTCGTAACGTTTGCGAGTTTGACGAGACTTCAGTGCACGCTAAGGTCAGAGCAGCAGAGGGATATTTCCGCACTTAGCTAAAACGCTCTCCTCCTCCCTGATCCCCCCGGTCCCTCAGTCTAGCTGTTGCTGGAGATTTGCAGCCCTTGTTTTTGGGCGGCAGCTGCCGCTGCTGGCAGAGCTCCTGCGCGTTTGCCCTCATCTGGCACTTTTCTCACTTCGTCCTTGCTACAGTTCTGGCTAAGCTGGTCAAGTTAATCCTATACTATGTCACCTACTTAGCATTTTGTCTTGTCTGCACTTGACTCGTGGAGCGTGTTCATTAAAATTTGTCAGCTAAACCGCACCGATGTCACGTCATCGGCGCTTTCAGTCAAACAAAGCCGGAGTGTTCCTTCCACCTCGTTGTCCGTATCCCACCGTCCCCTTATCCCCAGTCTCTGCTCACGCACATACAGACACATGCAAAGTATGCCGAGTTACTAACTCATATTTTAATTCTGGTTCAGCAATAATGGGCCTTTTTTTTTCCTTTTTTCTTTCTTTTTTTTTTTTTCTCTTTTTTGTTCTTTAAACTTACCAAGCCTCTGTTTATAGCTTTGCAATTCCCCCCCCGCCCCGGATTTTCTTGGTAGCACAAAATATGAACAAGAATACGTGTACAAAAAAAAATGCTGTGCTTTGTCTTGCAGCAGCAGCAGCAGCAGCAACAGCAACAACAGCAGCAGCAACAGCAACCAGGTCCCAGACTACCCCCAAGGCAACCGACAGTAGCATCACCAGCTGAATCTGAGGATGAAAATCGTCAGAAACCCCGACCGCGAACAAAGATTTCTGTTGAAGCCCTAGGGATCCTACAGAGTTTCATACAAGACGTAGGCCTGTATCCAGATGAAGAAGCAATCCAGACTCTCTCCGCTCAGCTTGACCTGCCCAAGTACACCATTATCAAGTTCTTTCAGAACCAGCGATACTATCTCAAGCACCATGGGAAGCTGAAGGACAATTCTGGATTGGAGGTGGATGTCGCAGAGTACAAGGAGGAAGAGTTGCTCAAGGATTTAGAAGACAGCATCCAAGACAAAAACGCAAACACGCTTTTTTCAGTTAAACTAGAAGAAGAGTTATCGGTAGAAGGGAACACAGAAATTAATGCTGAATTGAAAGACTGATCTAAAAGTATTATTTTCTTTCAACAGTGCCACTGGTATTTACTAATGAAATGAAAATTCCATCTTGCGTTCTGTCAAAAACCTTTATTATTCATTGTTTGGCCAATGAATCTTCCAAAACTTGCACAAAAGTTGAAAAAAGGATAATGCAGACTGCACTAAATGTTTTACTCTGTTTTACAAACTGCTTCGCAGCAACAGATGAAGCGTTGAGGATTGTTTGATATTAATTTGTGTTCACTGGATACACTGTGAGTGTACCCAATAAGCATGATACCAGTGATTTTGATTCTGGAGCCTTCAGACAAGCATTACAACTTTTGTGATTTACTGTTTTTCGTTTCTGTTTTGTTCTTGTTTTTTAATTATTACTGTAGCACTCCACACTTGATCTTTGGAAACTCACATTTATTTAAAAAAATAAAATAAAAAGAGTTTGTTACTCTTGTTCTATTGTATGTTACAAAAGAACTATAGACTGTGGAATGCAGTTTAAAGATAACATATGCCAACAAATGCCTTGTATTATATGGCACTGCCGTAATTCAGATTTGTTTTCTTTTGGAAATAAAGGTCACTGTATTTTTTTTCCATTCTCATTGTTACATGGTTTTAAAGAAAATGAAAAAGAAAATGTGAAACACAATTTAGTCCTCATTATTTATTTGTAGATCCTGCAGCATCATGTTGTAATTAATTTTTTTGGAAGTTTCCGTTAAATGTAATATTGCTTCTCTTGTTATCATACTGATTTTTTTTTCTATTTATAAATGTATTTTGATGGGCAGTAAAACAAAGTGTCTTAAAAGTTTTAAATAGAGAAAATGTGCTTTACACAGTTGCCTATAAAAAGTGCTCTATGTTATCCAAGCAATTCATACTATAAGCTTCACTCTTATTGTTGTATGCAATTTTTACTATCATGCAAATAAGCTTAGGTAAATAAAACTAATAGATCACCTTAGAAACTTATGCAATTAATGTGAAAATAATTGATGTTTGCAATGTGTCTTCCTTTGGTTTACAATCAATTTTAAAGCTACAGCTGTATAAATTTTCTGTATAAAGGTGTATTTCTTTTTTATGAGTTTATTGCTATGAAAACACCAGTTATTTTGTTACAGCTGGCTGTTTTTATAAGTGTATCACAATTTTCTTTATGCAGAAATGTTCTGACTAGGAGTGGTTATTGACTGTAACTACACAATTAAAATTGTTTGTATGGTATGATACGGCAGGGTTTGTCTGCGTATGTGTATATCTGGGAGGAATAACTTGTTCTTAGTGCACATTGTACCTTCTTGCCACCACTTTGAAAATGACATTTCAATTGTTCTACTTTAAAATCACAGGCACATTTTTTTAATGACCTTCTTAAAATTTGAATTTAGATAACATACTTCAAAAAGAAACACAGTTTGGTTATGAAAATCATAACCTGTCTTTTCTTGGTTTAAAAACTTGCCTGCCCAACAGAGATAGCAGGATATTATTGAGTCAAAAGGCTATCAGGCATAAACATATTTACAGTTCCTGGCAGTAATGCACTTATAATGGATACAGCTGGTTTTATTTTACACTAGAATTATGCTAACACTATTCCTTGCACTAATGTATAAACATTAAAAAAAACACAAAGTCACAAAGTAAATGGGAAAGATGGGCTTTGCACATAGCATTCCCCTTCTAAGCAAGATTATTTTTAATGATCACTAATAAGGTTCCTGATAAAGCCGTAACAACTGGTGAGCTCTGAATTTATGCAAGGCTCATGTCTAGGCTAGCGAGAAGTCTGCAGCTGAAAGTTGTGAAGTACACCCCATCGTTCTCTTTTCCTAGGAGAGAAATCATTTACGCTCAGTGCAATTCAGGATTTGAATTCAGTGCAGCTCTTCTAAAATGACTAAAACTTTGCAAAACTCAGGATGAGTTTCAAAGGCACAAATGACTCTTAGGTTGCAGCAAATTCCTTTCTTCTTTTAGCTCCATTAAGTTCTTCAAGAAGGTGCGTACGAGGCAGCAAAGCAGTTTTTCATTCTGCATGTTTAAAACTGTCGCGGGTGCTGCAGCGCCCTTGGGGTTCTTTGAGCAGCTCCCAGGTGCGGCACCTCTTGGCTGCTCCCAGGACCGTGTTGGGGCTGCAGCATGATTTGGGCTTGGATTGCAGTCCTGTTGAAAGAAAAGAGCCTCAGTACCACTCTGGGAGGGAAACAAGCCTTAGGAGGGACACGGATGTGTAATTTGGCATTGCGGTCCAAGGGAAGAACAGTTATCTCTGCCCTCGCTTGAGGGACTTGTAGTAGCTAGAAAGCTATTGACAGCCAAAGCTGTGCTGGTTGCAAAAGGGCAAAACCTAAGTGTAGTCCAGGGAAGCCACTGTGGTGGTTGTTGGATTTCTTCACTTATTTCAAATGGGATCATTGCCT
Source organism: Pluvialis apricaria (assembly GCA_017639485.1). Lineage (NCBI taxonomy): Eukaryota > Metazoa > Chordata > Aves > Charadriiformes > Charadriidae > Pluvialis > Pluvialis apricaria. Next base: position 41,469,548 of record CM030008.1, on the reverse strand, counting down.
TGTAGAGCCACACAGCCACTCGGAGCTGGAACAGAACCCAGTTCCCAACCGTGGGACAGGATGAAATGTAGCCCAGGCAAGGTGAGCTGATTTGATGTGCAGGACAATACCACTGGCACCCTTGGGCTGGCTGAAGTGCCAAGTGACCATTACAATAGGTCTGCTTAAGTTAAAAAAAAAAAAAAACCACCAAACTTTTAAGCTAATACGCGTGCATATGCAGGGTAAAAGGGAAAACAAAGCAAAGACTTTCTTGGAATATACCTCTCTTCACGCTAAAAGCTAATACAGGCAGCACTCCTAATACCAAGAAACAGGGCAACAAGTCCAACACCCTGTAAAAGCGTAAGAGGAAATGTTTATAAAATTGTCTTTGCTATTTTGAAAGCAATTTCCTTTTCTTTTATCCTTTCAAGTTTTATGGGTGCTGATGTAGAGGCCACGTGTGCTTGCAGATGGTTATTATAGCTGTTTCTTTTCCATTATTTTCATTTTTCTTTCTCCTAGCCTAGCTGAGGTTATCTTCCAAGTAGTTCAACCTCTGTAGTCACATATTGCCCGCACAGAGGTTTGAATCAGTGCATTTTTGTGTCCCAGTGGGGGGCCTGCAAGTACAGTCTTTTAACTTGGCCTAAGTGACCAAAAGCCTTTTTGTTAAATCCTCAGCAGCATTTTCAAAGGTGATATGAGTATTAAGGAACCCAACTTTATGTGGATGCGAGAGATTTATAGTGTTAGGAGTTAAGGTACTACAAGCTTATGCCACCTTGACTCATGGAGCAGTTAGACTACCTAGAAAATTACTCTATGTCCTCGTCTGTTCCTTTTTCTCATCATTTGGTGTAATCCTACAAAAAAAAAAAAACAAACCAAACTTTCCATTTTTGCAAAGATTAAGACTTCAGTAACAAAGAACACAAATTGAGACATCAAAACACTATTAGTTGCGAGGTTGTTAGTAAAACTCACTGAGTAGGACTTCACTGAGAGTGTATGAAATTAGTATTTCATATATACTTAGGGAAGTATGAAGAAAGAATATTGCTTACTAGGAATAAAATTTAAGCTGCGAAGAAAGCCAAATGCCTAAAAAAGGGGGAACTGTGCTGGGTGGGGATGGCAGGACTTATTTTTTGCTGTAAAACTGAAGTTAAGCATTCACCATGTTTTATGGTGTTTACCATAAAAAGTGGAGTATTTTTACTCCCTGCTGATTCCCATTAATCTATATTTAACTGACAAGATTTATGTGTATATGCTAGAGCCCCCAGTGTGTGTTTTTCAAGCCTGAAAGAAAACCAAAGAGGCTCCAGATTCCAAGAAGTCCAAGGCCTGGGGACAGTCTCAAGCCCCAGTCACATATACAAAGGTTGCTTATCATTATAAAGACTCTCTACCCTAAAATGCAGGATTTAGACTTGTGGTTTGTATAGCTACTTTAAATGGGTCAGATGACACAGAAAAAAACCATCCAGGTTTTAAAGTAAATTATTCTGCTTAATTTTTTCTTTAAGTTGGGAAGGTACAGCGAATAGAGAAAGAAGGGAAGGTTCCCCCAAACCAGTGGTTTTGTTTCACTGATTTACTGAGTCGGTACTTTGGTTGCGCATTGGGAAAGCAATTGTGCTGGGAAAGCACCAAACGTTGCTAAGTTCATTTGCCAAAGCAAATGCCCCATACGTTAAGAGCAGTGTGAATTAGGTACCACAGAAGACCTACTTGAGCATCAAGTACTAGCAAGTCTGCTTAACTTATTGAACTTGTGCTTTGATGTCGGGTACATTGCAGAGACAAAAGGTATTTTGATTTTTACATAATGATTTATGTTGCGATTTGAATAACAGTCCCATAGCAAAGCAGGGATATAAATACACTCCCAGGCCCTTTTTTGCACACAGATGTAATTTTAGTTTGCTCTCCTCACAGTGCCTTGTGTCCACACAGTCTTTTACTACAACAAATGAGCTAATAATTCAAACTGCACTTCTCCTTGGGGCAGGAGTAGCGTTACTTGGCAGCGAGTTTGTTTGCTTTCGGGTTCATACGGGAGCCTTCCCGACCACTCTGCCGCTGGCAGTCCTCCCACCACCCCACGCCGCATTGTTTCGCAGGAGCCTGGCCCCAGCACCCTTCCTGCTCTGGGTCATCTTGCCCAAATGTCATCTCTCCTGGTTACATGCCAGCACTTAGGTAGATGAGCCACAATTTAATATGAGGCAGCGAGGACTGTATATGTCTGATATCAGCTACCCTTTATCGTCTCCATTCACGCCGTGAGCCCTGCGGAGTTGCTAGAAAAGGCCGCTTGCATCGGAAAGAGTGTGCCCCCCGGAGCAAAGCCCCCAGCGGGCAAGTAGTGTCTGAGCTGATGGCGTAGAGGGGGCAAGGGGACATGCATCCCAGAAGGGAGCAAAAAAAGGAAAGAGGAAGGTGCCAGAGAAAGATGGGAGCATCAGTGTAGCTACCCCTGCATGGAAGAACGGTCTCCGTTTGGTAGCCGTGCTACAGTGATACCCAGAAATACTTCAAGGTGCTGCCAAGACTCCATGGAAAATGTCCCTGAGCTGAAATGTACGATGGTCTCCAACCACGGGCTTTTTTGCCTTGGCAGGCAATATCTAGGGTAACACAAAAGCCTCCTCAGCTGTCTGTGGCAAAAAAGGTCCCCTAACAGTTTGTCCTCTGGTACTGCCCCAGTGTGTAGGACATGCAGGATTCTTTTCATCAGCTGCAGACTGACAGCTACCATGGCAGATGCAGTTAGGACTCTCTTTTCAGATTACTTGCTTACCCACACAATATGCTAAAGCAACACCCAGGCTGTAAAACCTCTCTCATTTTCCTCCAGGATCACATCCAACCACAAGCAGCACGTTTGCAGCCTCGAACCTACTTTTCTGAGCTGTCTCATACAGCCTGGCTCCTCCTTGGACCAGATGTGCCACAGGAGTTAGTTAGAAAAATCAAATGTGTAGTATGGCCCAGCTGTTTATCACAGTGGAAGAGAACAGGAAAAAAAATTATTACCTCTGTGAGCACACAGAGCTGTATAAGCACGCACAGTTCTGAAGTTTTGGGGCAAATAAGTTGCCCTAAGAGGCTTCAGAGACAGATTTCATGCTGTTAGAGTCACCTCAAAGCATCGGTCACAATGATTTGTAACTGTTAGGGCCAGAAAAATTCATGCAGAGTCCTACTAACTTTGGGGGGGAGGGGGTTCTCCCAGAACAGAATTTAAAGCAAAGAGCGCTCTGATTTTTTTATCTGCATTACAAAATAAACAGCCCTTGCAGGATCAGCCTTGCAGGTGTTGTTGCCTTTCCACATCCGCATTAAAGCAGGATACCGTCCTGGTAATTCGCAGCACTGTCCACAGCTGTGTGTTCCTTCTTGCCCCATCTCAAGGGGGCATGTGACATGCCCCAAAATGGCTTAGTTCTTCTTTACTCTCCCATCATCAACCTAAACACGGCCCTTCATCTGCAGTCAATATTTTTACCTGGGCAATGCAATTTAGAAAACAACTTACCTTAAAGCAAACCACTTCAGGGAAAGGTAGACAAGGATGTCCTTTCAAAAATGTAGGAAAAGTGATTCTTTATCATTATCGGCATGACAGCTTGGACTGGGAAATAAGTACAGGTGTTGTTGTTGGCTTGCCTTTGTAGGCAAAATGCTATATCCCCAGCCTAATAAGGATTTAATATCAGCTGAGAGACTGAAGGAGACAGAAAAGGAGGAAAGGTGAGAAGAAATATCTAGATAAAAACTTACTGGAGGATTGCAAGACTAGTTTAAATTGAAGGAGACCTGAGTTAACCACCATGAAAAACTAAATGAGGGGCATTTGTGGTTCACATGCTGGATGTCCTGCAAAAATGCAGAAAGAATGAGCAGCTCCAGAGTTGTTTCAGAGGAAAGATTGAGTAGAGGAGGCTTGCAAAAAGGTAGTGGCATATTGCTTCTTCAGCAAATACCTGCAAAATCCTAAACGGTGCATGGAAGGTGAATACAGAAAGAAAATTCAAAATTTCTTGCAACACAACTAGAGGCAATGTTTGAAATTATCGGCTAGCAGGATTAAAAAATGGAAAAAGGGAGCAGTTTTCCATACATTTAACTGCAGAACTCACTGCTATACACACCCATTCATATCAAAAGCACAAATGGCTCAAAAAAAAGTTCAAAGAATTTGTGAAAGCAAAGGGTTGATCTGACCTTCTTTTAAAGAGGCCGAGGACTGCTTTCCACTCTGTAGTGCCGGACAACATGTGAAGATTACGCTATACTGTTTTTTCCTGTGACCCAGTGGTGGTATCCATGTGGACAGTGTCCAGCATCCAGCCAGGGATGCAGCTGCTTTGAGTCCTCCGCAGTCACAAGTGAGACGAATTGGAGTGAGCTGAAATTTGCATTGTGTTCTTGGTCATGTTTGTGTGCTTTATTGCCTATCTTGTTCATAACCAGATTTTAAAACAACCAATCTGAATAATTTTGTTGAGGAGCAGGTCACCTCATATTTACAAAACATTCCCTCCCACACATGCCAGCATAAAAATTTATACCCAAATCATTTTGGTCATTGCCATGGTACCAGTGCAGACACTATCACAACTATGCTCTAACTGCAGCAAAAGTAAAAGTAAGGCTCCTTTGACCTGGTTCACCTGCAAAACTGGGCCATTTTTTATCATGTGGTACCACCTTTCTTTCAGCCTCCCCTGTGCACATCCCACTTCCATTCAGGTTTAGATGACCTGTTCCTTTGTGTTCTTCAAAAGCCCACTGGAAAGGTTCACACCAGGGAAAGATAAGTGAGGGCTTCCAGGGTGATTGAAAAATAAAAATAGGTGTATATATTTGCATCATCCCCGCAGGAGACGTCGCTCCCAAGCTTTTTAGGGTGCGTTATGGCATGGCTGGGAGAAGAATCATGGGAATGTACTGGCGTGAGCCCAGGTGCCCTCCAGTTGTCACCGGGCTTTCTGCAACACACTCTGGGGAGCCACGAGCAGAGGGACGGTCGCTGCAGCTGGGGGTACCTCCCCAGGGCGCCGCGTGGCACATGAGCACAACACCGCTTGCGAGCGCACTGTTGGACAAAAAAAAAGCACCGTGGGAAAGCAGATCAAAGCAATGTGATTGCATTTCACGTTTGATACAGCTCATTCCTGAAGCCAGGGTGAATAGCCTAATCCAATGTATCATTCCTGTGCAGGCAGACCCTCGGGCTGGCATGGTGTCCCGTGGAGCACTGCTCCAGCGTGCAGCATCTGCCACCGTCTGCCCTAGGGCTTGGCTTCAGACTGCCCTCCTCCTTTCCACCTCCTTTTGGGAGATGCTTTGCACAAACTTTGAAGGCCAAAACCCAGACTGTTCAGGCCCTTCAGGGCATTTATTCCCCTGCCACTTCCTGCACTACCTGATCTTTGATCCAAACTCCTGACCTTTAAATATTCAAAGGGGCAGATTTCCAGTGATTTAGCTTCAATTTTGCATGCTCTTATTTTTGCAAATACAAGTCTATCTGCTTACCCATTGTCTCCTCTGTTTAATCAATACGTCAGCTGTTGATCACAACCAGTGCCAGACAGCTAGTAGATGGGACAATTATTCTCACAAGGACTTTTAAGTCCAGACTTTTAACCCACCGGGTCCAGCATGGAGCAGCTGCAAGAGCTCTGAGTAGCAGCTGCCCCTTTCCTACTGCAGCTGCTGAGCAGCTCTCCTGATGGTCACTGGCTACTTTGCTAGGGCAAGAGGAAAAACTACTTTCTTTCTAGGCATCATAATATAAAGGCTTAATTCACTACTGCTCTAAGAATGGAGGTGAAACGCCACAGCCAGCTCCCACCCAGTGTGGTCATGATGTAGAGTAGCCTGGGGCAGCTCTACCTTGCACCCAGCCAGCAAATGAGTAAGAGGCACAAGACACGACAGGAAAGATTTCTGCCTGTCGGTTTTCACACCTAAGCTGGTTGTTTTAAGAGGCATTGGGGCAGATATTCCTGCAACTTAAAGACACCTGCGGCAGTCTCAGACTCAGGATCCTACAGCTCCTGGCTTCCAACTTATCTGCTGAGCAAGGGTGGATGGCAGGTTGTTTCAGACCTGCCTCCTGAACTTCACCGTCTGCCTTGGGGCATGGCTTCACCAAACCCACTGGAGTAATGTCAAGATGAAAAACAAAGCAAACGTGCCACATGTCATAAATAGTTATTCTGCTGAGGAGGATCAAGCAATTTGATACCAACCTTCATCCTTTCCAAGACATACTCCTGGCCACTGGCTGTACTGCTTCACCTCACTTCCCAAGGATAAGATTGTGTTTGGGCAAAAAAGTCTGTGGCCAACACATTGGATCAGCCACCTGAGCCCTCAGTTCTGCTGTGGCCCTGCAGAGGTCACAGGCCACCAAGCAAAACCTGAAACAGTCTTTGTGTTGCTTTGTGTTGGAATAGGCCTTATATTCACCTGGCACTGAGAATGGGCCCCAAAAAATTTGATTTAAGGCCCTACTACCCCACACCTCTTTGGTTTTGCGGCAAGCACTGCTCATCAGTATCAAACCATCTGTATCACTGTAACTTCACCGGCTATGAAGTTGTAGCTGCGAAGTGTTCCTGCTGCTAGTAAGAAGTTGTTTGCAGAATGCAAGATGAGCAGCTGTAACTGCAGTTTTCTGTCTGGCCATGCAGTCTTTTATCCACTTCTCCAGCACTGGGGTCTGGCAGGTAGGCTGGAGAGCAGTCCCAACATCAAGCAAATTCCCTCCTTCTGCTGATTTCTCCTTCCTGGGCTCTGCCAGAGCCCGACTCATGTGATTCCTCACGGGAAAGCAAAACACAAAGTGAATTCATAGCTGCACCCCCAGTCCTTGCACCACACCCAAATGTGAGATATAGGGCTGGCTATAGGGGCAGGAAATTGTTTCAGGGGATTTGTGCTGACTTCTCCCAAATGCTCACATCCAGCTGTGTAACCTGGAGTTATATCAAGGCACTTTGATACCCCATGGAGAGATCCCTTCCACCGGGCTGATGAGAGGGTCCTTCAGCACGACCTAATGATCCAGTCCGCTGGGGCTGTATATCAGCATGTTAATGGCCCACCAGTGAAGGTGTGCCAGGAGAACAGCATCAGGGACAAGTAAGGAACAGTGCAGGGGAGAAAACATGTGAATGGAAAGGATTGCATTGATATTGAAAAAATGAAAGAAGCAATAAAAAGAGGATGGAAAAAATGAAATAAAAGGCAAATACATGACTGAAATATATACTGACAGCAGTAAAATATGCCCCTCCCCATCTATACGCATTTTATTTCAGTATTTCCTCCCATGTCTCACAAAGATTTGTCAGTTTTTCACTGAGCAGGTAGAAACCAAATAGAAGCTATTTCCTCCCCAGTGAAGGGAGTGTTTTAAACTTTGATGGACTTGGATTCTTCTAAGTTCTTTTTTATTATTATTCTTTCTTTTGGGCTCATAAGCATGATGTTTATTTCATCCGTGCATGGGAAGAGGGGGAGGAATGGGTAGGCTTGACTTGTGCTAACTGTTGGCAACAGTTTTTTATTTTTTTGCAACATGCACCCAAGTATCATGAGACTGAGTAAAATATAAATAAATATGCTCTTTGGAAGCCACATACATCTTTATGGCCTACAATACCTTCAAATCATGGAAAAACACATGTTTGTTTGTTTGTTTTTTTAAAAAAAAGATTTTGGTGGCAATGCTACCTCCCATTGCTGTAAACAAGGTCAGGAGGCCAAAATTAGTCTGGCCTGTTTTGCACAAAATAGTCAACAACTTAAGATGTTTTTGCAATAATCAGAAAATTATTGACCGGTGTCAACACCCCCTTTCTGATAAACTGTTGAAATGTTAATATTCTTGGCAAAATTGTTTTTGCTCTAATTACTGTATCCATCTGCTCTATAAGATTGATTATACTGTGAGAATGTTTGTTCTCTTGTCTCCTGCAATGATGGGCCTCTCCTTGGCGCAGAAATAGTCCTGCCTCATCTTTACACAGAGACGAATGTGCAACAGAAATCAAACCAACACTCAGCCCCTGGAAAGCCAAATAAAGATTTCCTTGAAGGACTTAATACAATAGATAGTAACTGGCTCTTGGACGGACTGTCCCCTGGAAAACTATTGCCCTGGCCCAGATGAAAATAGCTGGCCTTCATCCAGCACAGGTTATCAGTGACCACAAAGGCCACCAAAAACCTGGAAGCCCACAAATGCTGGCATATCAGCAGCATTACTGATTCAGCTGAGAAGTTTGGCTAGTTGGCAACGCCGGGCCCCCTCTGCACCAGCTCCTTGGCAATGAGCAGACGAGTTGTCCAAGGAGCAGAGTGTTTCCTGTCCTACCTTCCACCAGCACCTGCAAAGGCTAATGTTACCTGGATTGGACTGGTTATTTTTGGAGCCAACAGATAATATATGTGCTATCTGTGGCATGTGCCAAAAAAGACTGGGTATAAAGTGATGTCTGGTATTAATCATTATTAAGGCTGATTAAAACAAAACAAAACAAAACAAAACACATCAAAACCCCCATACATTTTCTGATGAAAAAAGAAATGTCAGTGGAAAAAGAATTGTTTTATTAGAAAAACATTGGTTTCCCATGGCAAGTCTAGGAGAAATTCAAAATTGCATTTCATTTTGAACAGGTATTTGAAAATACGTGCACAAAAAAGTCACGCAAACTAAAAAGAAAAATAATTTTCTTTGAGCATTCTTGCACAGCAGTTGAACTTTTTTATTGGGAAATGATGCTTTTCTCACACACACAAAATCAAATTTGGCAAAAGCATTTATTTCAGAAATACAATTTTCAGTAAAAAAAAAGAAAAGTGGCTATTCTTTTCCAGATACTGAACTGCATAGTCGTGTCTAAAGCATTCAAAAGCCATTGAGACTCAGGCTGAGATTGCTTTCAGCTTTTTCATTTTAAAAAAGATTTAGGGTCTTTGTAAAAATCTTCCAAGTTCTTGACTCCATAGGGTGCACTCAGTGCATATGCTTATCCTTGCAGAAAAAAGCTTAAAGGCTAGAAACTTCCAAAAAGGAAGAAGGACTTTCTAGACATTGAAGGGATAGCTTTTTCACAGTTTAAAATTTGTAACATATGAGCACATACAACTTTTCCTGAACTGTAATGCAGCCTAAAGAGCATCTGCTGGATCTTCATTCGCACCTTTGTGTCAACCCTTTATGTGTGCCGGCAGGGAGTATTAAGTTGTACTTAGTTAACACAGGCTGTTTCCAGTGCCTCAGCTAATGTAACATGCAGGAACACTTTCAGAAGAGTTTAGGAAAGAAGGGGGAGAAGACTAACAAAAATATTGTTACTAGATTTATTGGAGATAGCGTAGGAGAATGAGATTTTTAAGAGAAATTCCTCCTCAGAAAAAGATTTTGTATGCCTGCTTGCTTAGTGTGCTATTACAGTACTTAGTGATTCTTTTTTTTTTTTTACACTTGAGAAAAGTTTCAGTGGGGAGAGGGTGACTGCAGTCCAGCCTCAGCATAAAACCTCTCTCTTGTCTTCTTCTGGGCTTACCTTCTCCTCCTGCTTTTTGCAGCAGTTCCCAACCTTAAGAAGACCCAGCAGGCCATGTTTCTGGTACCGTTGCCCAGAGCAAGAGAAATGCAGGAGGACTTTTTGTAGGAGGAATGTAGTAGAAGTTTCTCCAGTCTTCTTGCTCCAATTAGTTTCTCAGGCCTGGGTATCAAGCACCCAAGACATTCATTCTGCCAGCACTTCCACAAGGCCCTTGTGTCCAGTGACCACCATTCAAAGGACTTTCCACTTGGAAAAGACAGGTTTTCACTATTGCCAAAGCCAGCGAGTGACAAAATCCCTTTCCAAATGAGCAAAGTTGTAGTTAGGTAACTGGGAGATGTAAGCCCAGGGTAACTTCTGTTGAAATCAGTAGGGATTTCCAAACAGAATTTTAGCTGACAACTACTTTAAAATTATTTTTCAAAATCTTTTTCAAGCTTTTTTTTCATTTGGTTAGTCATACCAACCCTAAAAAGCCAGATAGATAGGATTCTAGCAAACCTCATGGGAAATCTATCATGGAAAGAAAGCATGAGCATAAAGACCTCTAAATCTCAGAAAGAAGAAGGATTGAAAGTTACAATCTTTACCTTGGACAAATAAAAATACCTCAGAAAAGGACACTAACAGTGAAGACCCCACGCTCCACAAAGAGCCGCTGGGAAATCCAGAAGTCCAAAGAGAAATTAGGGTTTCTCTAAACATTAACTACTATGGTTACTCCTTATGCAGGGACCTGAGCACTTTCTCGTTGTCCCCTGCACAAAATACATGGAGGACTGCAGCGACTGAATTAGGCTTGATAATTTCCTGCCTGCCTGCAGACTCAGACTGACATCCTGACGTTGTCCTACACTGGAGAACTATTTTAAAAGCTGCCTTTACAGGCACACTGGATGTAATGCAGTTTTATTTTTAAATGAAATCTTTGATTATGGAGAACAATCCCATGGCTAGGGATACATGCTACAGAACCACAGAGTCTGTGGGGGACCATGCTTATCGCTGCAAAATCACCTTCTCAACTGTTCAACATTGCTGCCGTGTCATGTTACAGTAATAACTGCAGATGAAGAGCTTTTAATTCATTGATAAAAGCAGAAGGCTGGAGTAGCTGGCTAGCTGTAATGAAGCTTATTATTCTGCAGCTAATTTGCCGATTATATTAGAGTTTTATTTCTGAACACTTGTACCAGAAGACAGCATTATCAACACAACATCTAAACATAGAAGGTCCTGGGAAGAATGTTAATGAGCTATCACCTACCTCTGCAAAGGTCCCCATTATTAATAGCAAGTATCCTAACTACAGATCAAAAACTCTCCCTGAAGAGGGTGCAACCTGTGTAAAATATGATTACTCATTTGGAACATAACCAGAAAGTAATGGCTAAGTCATGTCTCATTTAAAACATTGTGGTTTCTTTAAAGGTGGCAAGTGGACAAGGGCTCAGATGAAGCACCCTGGTCCAACAGTGGGATTCCCACACATCCCCAGCAGCCCCAGCCATGGGCTGAAGCCTGATTCTGAGAGAAAAGCTACATTTAAGGAGCACTCTGCTCCTCCCTATCCTCTGCCTTCTTTAATTCTGCAGCTTCCTTATCTCACTGTCTGGAGACCAGGAGCCTCTGAAGACTAATGAAACACGAGATCTGCTCCTTTCTCCTACCCCTACCACTAAGATCCCCCAAAAGCCTGAAAGAGGACACTGGCACACCTCTTTCTGTGCCAGGGAATAAAAGCAATGTCACGAAAGACAGGTGGGTAAAGAGGAATCGAGGATGTGACGTCTGGATATCAACACATCACTAAGATCCAAGCAGACCTTCAGTCAATCACATACCTTGGTGTCTTCCTGGAAATATTGGGCCTGGTTTTTGTTTTCCTAAAATTCCTTCAAAATTTCATTGAGAAAAGGAATTCTTCATGTCCTCTTGCTTTGCTCTCGCCAGTGTCCTGCCATCTCCAGCCACAGGTCCAGGTCCTTCTGAGTGGTCGTGAGAACATAACATCATGCTAAAACAGTGTCTCCTTGGACCCCCTTGCAGGAAAAACCATGCCACTGAGCTTCCTTGTGCCCTAGGAGTGAGGAAGAGCAAGCATTGATTGCTCTAGTTGTTTGGAAATTTTGTAAATATATCTACTTATTACTAAGCTTATGAGAAAGTCATATATCGAGTTAGTTTTTGGCAGGTTCAAGCTAGACCAAAGCACAGCGGAGATTGCTGTAGGATATACTTTGGTTTTGTATGTAGCAACACCGTAGTTCAGAGAGGTTATTTATCCTAATCCACAGAAACCCATAATTGCTTTGCAAGCTCACTGACTGTTCAAGGGAATTACAAGCCTGAGAGTTTCTCTCCTCTGTTGTGTCCAGCCAGAAAAATTGATCTTCTACTAAGAAGAAAAAAGAAAAAAAAAAAAAGAGAAAATGCAACAAAACTCGTTTTCCTTAAAACACAATACAAAGTACTCAGCAGTAGGTATAGCAGGTACAGTCTCTTTCTCTTTCCTATTCATTAAAATATTGCTGTCAAAAAACTTGCTTTCATTTCCTAGTGGCAGTGTTCTCTGGTTGTTAAAATCAGTTTAAAACTGCAGTTCATGACTGATTTGTAAAAGCACTAATTGCTGGAGATACTAATGTCAAACTGGTATAGTTGACATCAGATAGACGTCCCCTGTCCCCAGAGACAAAGCTGTGGCAAGCCGAGGGTGAGCATGGTTATCCTGTGGGCTTGCCAGCCCACCAACTAGCCCAGAGGGGCTGTGGACAGGGGTCATGTGGCTATCAGGGCTGGCTGTCGGGGGGGGTCCAAAGCTGGTCTTGCCCTTCTCTTTGGGCAGTCTTCCAGCTGGCCTTTGCCATGCTAGGGGCTACCTGGAGCCACGAGCAAGACTGAAGAGAGCTTCCAGCCTAGCCACCTCAGTCATGAGATTTACTTTAATCTGACCCTTGTTTTTTTCCAAAAAGGGACATTTGGGGGTCAGTTCAGCTCTAAACTGTGCTGTCTGTGCTCCAGCACATGCTGATTAGCCATGAAACACCGGGCTGCCAAGCACAGCAGGCACACTGAATGCCAAGCAGCTTTCCAGGGCAATGCCTGAGCCGCATCGGCCCCGATCCCACATCGGGGTGCAGAGTTCCCGCATCCCAGGACAGGACACTGCCCGCACGCCCACAGAGGGGAGAGGCTTACCTCTGTGGGAGACGGGGAGCTAACACGCGGGATCCACAGCCTTTGCAGAAGGGACAGAAATGGCCTGTAAAACAGCCGAGGAGATGGACAGCGATGGGAAATTCCCCTCCCCGAGCAAATGTCAATGCACCAGCACGACCTCCTCTGCATATAGGATATTTTGTCTATTAGAGACCAATCCACATAGCCACAGGCAATCTACACTCCTTAGGGAAACAGAAGGTTGCCTACTTAGACTTATTAGGATGGTAAATGGCTGAGCAGCTGGATGAACAGGCAAAAATAAACTACCTGATATTCTTCCAAGTGGTATGCAGAAACCAGCCCCATTTCTCTTCAGTGCTCTTAGCTTTGCAAGGCCAAAGGGATTTAGATGCTTAACGTTCAGGACTTAAAAATACAAATCAACAAAATGTAAACAGGCAGTTTTGAGAATCTGTGTCTTAGGAGTCACAGTCCCCTGATTTTCCATTAGACTTTCGAAAACAGAGGTGCTATGGTCTGGCAAGGTCAAGCAGAATTACCGAGACATTTTGAAGAAGGTCACATTCACAATGACCTGGCATGTAAACAGCAAGAGAGAATATAGGACTCACCCCCAAAACCTGGTAAAATCTGGGCAGATCACAAAACCCTTCCTAACAAAATCTACTTGAGTAAGGAAAAAAATTCCACTGCTCAAATCACAGAAATCTGGGCAGGACAGGGCATTAGATATCAACCACAGCTAATAGAAGAATCACCCTTGTGTAATGTGCCATTCACCCAACTGTGACAAAATTTTAAGGATTTATCCATATAAAATAGCACCGGCTCACATTACTGTATAGTTATTTTTTTCTGGTTTTTTTTTCATCAAAACAGTGTTTCAACAAACCACTTTTTCTGGTATTGATGGCTTTGTGTAGAGCTTTTCTCTAGAGTAATTACAAATGTTTTGGAGCAGAGCATTATGTATGAATAGTTGAAATAGTTTATTCTTGTAATTGTGCATTACCTTGAACTCATGTCTCACAGGTTCCTTCTATACTGTGGAATCAGTCACTATTGATTTCCTTTTCTATCATTTCAATGCTTCTTCTTTTTTTTTCCTTGAAAGAAAGAAATTCTACACAGTAGTATACGCTGTAGTTTACTGTGCATCTTTCTTTATACTGGTAGGAGGCTGAGAAAGACGCTATTTGATTGTCAGTCCAGCTCTAAAGTCTCTTATTCTGTGGTCCTTGAGCATGGAGGCCAACATTTTCCAGCAGACTGTGTAATGTTAGGCATTTGAATCCATATCTATACACGTAAATAAAGTTAGCCCTCCTTTTCAGAGGACTCTCAGATCCCATCAGTGGGAGTTTTTATGGACAGAAGACTGAATAAGCATTGCAGGATTTAATTAGTACTATTACCCAAAGGAGTGCTTTAAAGATGGCTATATCAGAGGACGCTGATACAGTTCAGCAGATAACTGTTCTTTTCTCTGTGTATAAGCTTTCAGTGATGCTTAAGAGAGGAGAATATTCTTCCTTAAAAATTAAGTTCAGCTATGCACTGCCTGAAGTAGTATTTATTCGATTAACATGTCATGCATCCAGGATGTCAATTTAAAAAAAAAAAAAAAAAGAATCATAGAAAACTAGAGTCAGAGTAAGAAAACTGTGTCTCTTCAGAGCTATGCCTAACTGCTGACTTGGTAGAAGAACAATCAAGGACAGTTTAAAAACACCTTTAGGAGTTATATGTAGCACAAACCCACATAGCTTCTCAAAAGGAAAGGCATAGTGCACTTGTCCATGAGAGATCTCATCACACATATCCTTGAAAAAGGAGGAAGTCTGAAGTCAAAAACCACCACATAATTTACGACCATCTTCAGCTGGTGCCTCAGCTGGTGTAAATCAGTATAGCTCTGCTTGTTTGGATGGAGTGACACTGATTTACACAGGCTGTATTGGACTGCTGTGCAAATGTGCTTCTTACATACCTAAAGAAAAAAAAAAGCTAAAAAAAATAAGGGGGCGGGAGGGGAAGGTTTCTAGACCCATAGCAGAAAATGAGCCAGGAAATCTGTACCTGTGTTTCCTATATGAACACATAGGTATTTTACTGCTTAACAGCCCCAAAATAAAAGTCTGAAATTTCAATTTAGAAAGTGCCACAATGACATTTTAAAATATTTGTATAACAGAGTTAAATTGCATGCATATATATTCCCGTAATGGCTGGGGGTATCTGTCTTCATGCAACTAATGAGTTCAGTTGGACATTATGAACTTACACTCTTGATCTTGCTACATTCTTAGTTTTTACTGCATTATATATTTACTTGTAGTGAGGCTATGAAGCCTGATGCCTGGATGTCTGTCTGTGAATGGGTCAGGTATTACATTGCTCATAAACTGAATAAAATAAATAATCTGAACAGATAAGCCCTAACAAATAGTAGGATGGCTCCAGCCCAGCTTTATGGAGAATAAGGTTTGGTGCAGTGGGTTTTCTTCCCTCAGAAAAAAACAAAACAAAACAAAACAAAAACCAAGACATGTAGAACAGGCATTTAAAAAGAATTAAAGTAGTGATAAAGAACAAAAAAAGAACAGAATATGTGTCATTTCATGTTCAAGAAAAGAAATTTGAGCTTATAAAGGTTAAGAAGAAGTTACAAAAGGGAATCTTTTAGGGTCCCAAAAGGACATCACTCAAAGTCCAAAGACCTGTCAGGAGAAATGCAAGAAACACTGAAAAACAGCTGAATTAATTTTGCATTGAATTCAGTATTTCTTGTCCTGACCATAGTAAAGAGGGCGGTACTTGGGAAACATCCTGCAAAGTGTACAGCTTATTTATTTACGTGAATTTTTCTTCATGAAAGGTTGCACCAGAAAAAAACAGCACAGCAGAAGTCCTTGGAGGAGGTACTCGGTCTTTGTGGTGAGCCCATGGGAGGATGGGCTCTTGCAGGGGCAGTGGCAGAGCAGGGCAGTGAACGTCCCTTGCCAGGATGAGTCAGGGACAGAGGACGAGGAAGGTAGGGGGGCTGCTCACCACAGAAGCTTCTCACCCTTCGGTGTGGGGTACGTGTCCAGGATCAAAATCTGTGCAGTGACCTGCAAAGACCAGGTGTGGTTTGTGGACCCCCAGAGCTGCTTCTCTCCAGGCACATTCAGAGAGAGTTTGAGCTGGTTTAAAGGCAGTGATTTTCTAATTATGCTAAATCTCACACCTTACCGGTAGCTCAGCCAGTGGGATCATTCCTCAGTTCCTACAGATTTAGTCATTTGCTCATACTCACTTCACTCACGTCTCACATTACGGCCATGCTTGTTCATCAGGTCTGGATCTCTCTATGCACTGAGTTCATGAGAGAAAAATACATCAGGAAAAACAGCCAACAGAAGAATACAGAGGTTTACACTGAAAAATTTGATCAGTCCTACTTACATTTTCAAATTTTTATAAGTTTTGAGGAGTTGGACTAGACTGAAGTGCCTTGCACATGATGAAGTGTGAATGGCAATGAGAGTCTGGTTAAGAATGAGGAAACCAATTTGAGTAGAAGGCAATTGAATGGGGAGTAATTTGGGGGTCTTCCTGACTCGGGCATAAACACAGTCGTGGGGAAAACTCCTGTAGAAGTGAAGCCGGTAACTACTGCAGCCGTAACTAGTGACTGCAGCGTGTCTGCATGTGTGGAAAAGACAGATGAAAGATTTAGTAGATAAATGGCAAAACAGGTGACATGAGTTCTGATTCTGACTTATGGAAATTGATACCTCCGCTGAAGTACAACCTGTTCTCCAAATCCTGACATTAAGATGAATAGCAGCCAAACGGCAACCTCTAGCATTTGATATTTGCGAGAGCTCAAATATTGATTGCACTACTTATTAATGAGTTTCATTCATAATAAATACATGGTATGTTTGCACAGAGGAGGTGTTTTCTACGGGAGGCATTACATGCTGTATTAAACAATGAATAATTTCTTAATCTTAAATGTGAGTAAACAGCAGGATAGTAAGTGTCATGGTTATAGGCAATTTCAGGAAGGTGCAAGTGTAGCAAGTGCTCCAGCACACCTGATGAGGCATCTCTCACTCCAAATGAAGATTTTCTTGATAGCAATCACTATGAGAGGTGTTAGGGGTTAGAAATTACTGTCATCATTTATAACAGGTAAAGGGTTTTCCTTATTTAGTACTAAATTCCATGTTGTTTCATTGTAACTTTGTGACTTTATTTATTATTGTAATTTTCTGTGTTGCCCTCTTACTTACAGTATAGTTACTTCTACAACATCTGGTCTTAGCTAAAACCCCATTTTATTGTTCTCCATTTAGATCTATTTCAAAGAAAGTGTTTCCTTCATAAGACAGCTGACACATTTGAAATTCAGAGAAAATAATGTATCATAAAACTGGCGCAGAATGGACTTTTTAAAAATGGATGTTTAACATTACATTTCATAAGGACTGTATTCCCCAAATTGCTGGTCAAGTTGCCATTTACTGTAATGAAAGAGAAGATGAGGTCTTATGTTTAGGAACTGAAACTTCAGAGCCCTCAGCATTCCCTCGTTTTTTCTCTATGTTTTTTTCACTACCATTGCTAGGTGTTTAATTTCTATGATCAGCTTTTGATATAAGAGGCAAAAATGGTAAATACGGATAAGCAGACCATCTAACCAACAATAAAAATGGTCACTGTTTTATATCGAACATGTAATTTTTCTTGCACAAACGTTCTCTCAGAATACAGATTGTTGTGACTGGGCTACTTGAAAAATTTAGTGTAAAACTACTGCAGAATATTTTCTTTCCTTCACAGCTAATACCAACAGGCCTCTGTTTGCATAGGTCTCCAGGGGTCCATGCCAAGATTCACTGAAAGAAAAAGGAATTCAGCCAACATGGATATATCTACACTGTCCTGCCAGCTTGATGCTGCAGCTCAGACTCTCCACCTGCCCAGCCTGCCTAACTCCTTGGCTGAGACAAGCCAACCTTGTGCCTGGGGAAACCTCAACCCCGGCCAGGACAGAAAATGGGGCTGAGCTGAAACATCAGCCATGACCATGCAGTGGGGCAGGTACAACTCTTTCAAACTATGTGGAGGAGCCACTCCTGCCTGCAGATGGGCACAGCTAAGAGTACAGAGCTCAACAGAGCTGATCCACTCCCCGCTGCTGAGGGAGGAAGGCTTATATCCTGAATATTAGTGCCTAATGGAATAAACAGATAAAAATCTCCCAAGGTTTGATTGGTGATATGATTCACAGAACAAATGGTGGACTGTTAAAGTACGTGCAGAATACCTGTAATAATGTCACATTTTACCGTTACCGTAGGCACTCTCTTTCCCTACCAAATTTCCCATCAAATACTAGCAAAAAGAATTGTTCTCAAGAGGAAAAGACAGCAACTCTCACACTCATGACTGGAGCACTACTGTCTAGGTCTTGGGCACACAAGCATTAGGCTTTATCTGCAAAGTGGCAGCTTCAAAGTTACATCGTTGGCTCCAGTGCAGATCCACTGAGACCCTGAACTCTTTTATTAGCTTCTTGACAGTGGTGGCAGGCTCTTGGATAGGAGCAGCATCACTTACTTTTGAGAAACAACATATGGTACTTAGAATCCAGTGGTTGCCAGCTTTTGATGTAATTAGCCATGATCCCTGAACATCTGCACTCATCAGTTAGCCTTTAAGTTGGTGATCTATTGTTCTGCATTGGAATTGAGATTACTCTTTCTTTGGGCATGCTTCCTTCAAGAACGCTTAATATCTTTAGTAAAAGTTGTTAGCTTCAAAACCCAATGCGTACTCTGTAGGCTGAAATCCTATTATAGATTATCACCTCGTCACACTTGAAAAGTTCTCCCGAGACTGGAAAAAGGCAAGTGCTTAAAAGGCACTGTAGGACAGTGAAGGACCACAATACATGGTGGTACTGTCAAGACAGAAATACCCTCCTCAGAATAACCATGTTTACTAAATCATATTTGTAGCCTGATATTGTCAGACTTACTGTTATGCATATGCATTAGGTAATCCAGTAGATTTATAATAGGGAAAATGGAGTTTAAAAATACTAGTCAGGAGAGCCGAGAAGATGAAAATATTTCAAAATTTTGCTAGAGCTTTTCTTTAGAATTTTGAATTGTCAGAGTGATAGCCTTACAAGCTGAACAAAGAAGAATCATTTATTCAGTGACTATTTTTTTTTCTTTTTGAATTGCAAAAACAAACTAACAAAGTATTTGTGACCAATTATAACCTTGGATTACCAGATGGATTGAAAGAGACAGTAAGGCAAGAGAGAGAAACCATTAGTTAAACAAGTAATCTCATGGAAGCCATATGGGCTGTTTAGGCAATTAGGATTATTCATAGAAGAAGGGACTTAAAGAGTCTTTCAGAAAGTCCATTATCTTTGATAGCAAGGTTACACTGGGCAATGTGAACTATCTGGAAGAGAAATGATGCTGGAAGAAAAACTGAAAGAAATAAGAAGTCCCAGGAATAACAATTACATCTAGAATAGCAAGATCAAATGGTGAATGAACTGATAAATAGTTTCCCTGGCCATAGAGTTCTAGCAAATAGTATTAATTAATCCTGGGGCAGCAGAGAGAGAAAGGAAAATGTCGGGGTTATGAATACTGGGTAAATACCAGCAAGGAACCACTCATTTTTGCTAGTTCTATATTTCTAGTACTTATACACATAACTATAGGACATCTAATGTGGGTGAAGGAGACTGTTAATACTTAAGATTGTCAAGCTTAGTGAAAATAATAGTTCAGCTCCTCACTAAATAAAAGAAGGTTACCCTGTATTCTATATCATATTTTCTTAATGGAAGTTGAAGTCTTCCCTCCATGTTTTACACCCTGGCAGAATTTCTCTGCAGCTCCTGCAAGGTAACAAAGATGCATTGAATTTTGCAATGAAGCTCTATACTCAGGCTAAACATACCACTTAAGTGTCACCTGGAAGTTACACACTGGATAATATACCTCGAAGATAAAAAGATGATCTCAGAACAGCCCAAAGACTGATA
This sequence comes from Pluvialis apricaria, assembly GCA_017639485.1. NCBI lineage: Eukaryota > Metazoa > Chordata > Aves > Charadriiformes > Charadriidae > Pluvialis > Pluvialis apricaria. The sequence goes on along the minus strand of CM030008.1, from coordinate 41,449,706 downwards.
CAGAATGAGCTTGCTGAACTACCAGCACAGTCAGTCCTACTGGTTTGACCAACAGTTGTCAGGCCTTTTTAGGGAACTCCCAGCAGGATTATCTTTCATCAACACATTACACCACCCCTAACAGGTTTAAAGTCCTATCCTGATTCACAGTGGAAGCTCATTATGAAGCACAAACCCTGCACACTGTCTAGTTTCAAGATTAAAATCCTTCCATATGTGAGGGATGAAAACTTCTTCCTCTCTGAGAAGTTTTTCAGGAGGAGGCAGGTTTCTTCAGGTGAAGAAATTGTTGGACTGTGTAATGAGGCCCTGCAAAGTGGCATTCAGCAAGAATCAGGTTAAGATAACCTCAAATGACAAGCAAGAAGAGAATGTTTATTTTCCCTAATTTGCCGTGGCTTTGCTATACTTGGCTGCGACACAAAGAATTGAGCTCTGATGAGCATTGCAAGAAGAGAAGATGATTGTTTTACCAGCTTGAAAGAGAGGGGGATCTGGGGAATTCATTCTTATTTATATTATTATGAAGATCTTTTGTTTTTTGGCCTGAGAGTAAAAGGACCAAAGGACATTTAAAGCCTGCACTTTTTCCTGCAGCATTTTCATCAGCTGACACAAAGCTGGCCAATTTATTGCTCTGACTGACAGCAGCTGATCAAGTGTTCCCACAGCCACTATCACAGTGTGAAACATTGGGTTCAAAATGGTGATGGGTTCATTTGCTGTAATTCTAAATGGGACAGAGCCCAAAACCAGGATCCCAGCTCCCTTGAACTCGAGCTGTTCAAAATTCAGATCCATATCAAAATCTTACTGCTCAGGCCCATCACTACTTAATTTACCAAGGCTGTTACTGGCACAGCACTTCATTCTGGCTGTCTTCACTAGCCCTCACGTGGCAGCCACAATAAATTATGCAGCTGGGAATGCAATAGCATCTGAAGCGATTGACCCGTGCAAGGATAGTGGTATTGCTCACATCGCTGTGATGGAGTCCCATGCCAGGCAGAGGAGCTCTACCCTCCGCCAAGGGGACCAGAGGTTGATCCCCTACTCTCCTGCATGCGAGTAAATCTGGCCTATTTGGCGAATGCTGCCTCCCTCCTGTTCTGTAGCAATAGCACTGGGTACCATTGACTATGTCCCGACGAGATTTCCCTTAAGCAGGTCTGCTTCCAACTTTCTTAAGAAACCCTGCTAATGAGCTGTCCATAGGAGGACTTCTATAGGAGCTTAAGTCCCTGTAGTGAATCCTTCAGTTTAACTTGCTTGTGTACTTGCTGGAGGCCCAGATGCAGATTCAATAGCTGATGTCATCAGTATTTCTACTTCCAAAGCAGGCAGTGTAGTGAAATGCGACTGTGACTACCTGAACTTAAAGCCCACAGGATGGCTGGTTTGGTTGAGACTCAGGAGATCCATGACAAATATGGCAATAGTGGGTTAGAAATGGGAACCAAAGGAGTCAGCAGAGTGTGCATCATGGCTGTTAGACATGCAGCAGTAAAGGCATGTCCTTAAGCACTGAGCAGCCCCTGAACCATTTCTTTATCCTGGCTTTTATGAGAGCAGACCCCACTGCAATGACCCAGATGTCATGCTGTGCTGCATGCTCTGCAGCCTAAGCTCCTCAGGAGCTGAAACCAGCATGGGATCTCCCTGCCCTGGGACTAACCTGAGCTTCCTTCCATGTGGGCACTGCACGGCTTCAGCAACTGCAATCACACACAGCTGTTGCCAGCTGACAAAGCCCTCCACAGCTGGGGACGACTCTGCCCTCCTCACCGTGGCCCTACGGTTAAGTGCTCTCAAGCTGCTGTTCTTTCTTCCTCAAACATAAAAACTTTCCAAAGGAGCAAAGAGGGACAAACTACGAGTTCCTGGCTTAGCTCCAGAGCTTACACAGAGCTGCTGGCTAGCAGATAAGAAAATGACCTCCTCCCTGCAAAGGGAGTATCAGAGCAGCTGGGTTACCTGTGAGATGTGGAGCTTTCCCTCCTTCAGACAAAAGTGCTTCACACCCTGCCCTCAGAGCAGGTTACCTCCACGCAGAGCTTCCCGAGGGACTGACACTGAACAGCATGGTCTGTGCTAATGCCAATAACTAGTTTGCACCTTGCTTTCTGTCTGAAGCATCAAGTATTCACCATAAGTGCTGAGCTACATATGGTGCAAGGTATACATTATTCCACTGGCAGCCGTTATATGACACTGTAAGTAAAATAAAGTAACAGGTAGATATATTTTTCTTGTTAATCACAAACCTAATTTTCTATTAAAATGTATGAGATGACAAAATCTCAACAAACTCTTTAAAGCTATTACTAGAGGATAAAGTATTCCACCAAAGTATTAATATTAACATCATTAAAAGAGTTTTATCAAGTGTGCCTTTATCTCCAGATTGCAAACAATAGCAGCCTGAAGGAGAGATATGCCCTTGAGTATTGTGGTATGAAAACCAACAGCAGTTTTAGAGCCACATAAAGTCTTCTTGTGGCTTCAAAATTAGGGGAAAAAATTCTTGGAGCCACAATTATAAGAAGTAATAGAGTAAATGAATCTATTTTTCATCACCTTGGGCTCTGAAAAGAAAACATTTGAGAATTATATTGATAAGAGAAAGAGCGGAGATATTCAAATGCATTTAATGTTGTTTTAATTGATTAAACTAGATCAGAAACATTTGAAAATGCATAAAGAAGCTGTTTCTGCATAAATATTCAAAATATATCTGGTTCAGAAGATAGGTGCTGCTTTGTACACGTAAGTGATACAAGATATCTTATCTTCCATAAATCCAATAATGTCTTAGAGTCCAGAAGATTAAGAGTCTTAAATTTTTAGGGTGCATTTTTTGACCAGTCATTTGTTAATGTCGCAGCACTGTCTCTTCCTCCTTTGGAGAGGGAGTGCTTCTGGCAGTCCAGCACTTCAGAAAAGGGATCTGACAGAAGGGAAGACAAGGAAAGATTTTGGTTCTACTGTGGCAACCCAGGGCGGGTTTGTCCAAAAGTCTGGTGGTGCCAGTGGGTTACAGACCAAAGCACATGAAAGCCTGGACAAATCCCCGAACCTCTATTTGGGACAAATATATCTCCTTCCTAGCATCTGATTTTCAAGAGGGATTGATGCCATTTCACCTCTGAGGATAAGGGCTCAGTTTTCAAAAACGCTAAGCCATTGTCTCGCTGATGCCAAGAGCACACTGTTTGGTGTCCCTAGCGCTCAGATCCCACAACACGTGTGTAGAATAGCCCGCAACAGCCCCAGCGCTCATTCCCAGGCCCTGGCAGTCCTGTGCTAACTGCCCAGAAGCAATTCTTCTCCCTTTTGCTGCGATCAGTTTTTTTATAAATACCGACAGTGGGGTATTTCAACAGATTTACAGAAGGGGTCTTATGGGGAGGAAGGGATGGTCTGAGGGAGAGGACAGAGGTAACCAAAAGCCAGTCCAGTGGAGGGCCTGTACCAATATCAGAATTCCCAATCTTGGCAAGGTCCCTTTAAAATGTTTCTTTGTTTCATGATCATAAACTCAAAATAGTCCCCTTTGCCACATCACTGTAACACTGCTCTGAGATGAGGAAAATACAAGAATATTGTACTGTAGATGTCTGTCTCCCAGCTGCATTGAGTGATGAGGCTCTCTCTTCCCTGTATGTTCATAAGAGGTAATTTCTTCTAGAGTCTCTCCATAAAAAACTCCTTACAGGGAGCCCACCATTAATCTTGAGCACAGTAAGTATTAGCCAACATGGTAAAAAGAACATTAAAAAAAATCTTGTCCCTAAGCTGCGGAAGCCTAAATAATGACAGTAATAGCATAATCTCACTCTCACACACAAAGTTGTTAACTGACAAAAATAGAGTTCATGCAAAGCAGAGTACACAATCAGAGCAGAAAAGCACAACTTTCTTCACTAATTCCCAAATAAATAACACCGAATATATTGCTTTTAAGTGGTTCATTTATTTTAAAGAAATACTTCTAAAAGAAGTGTTCCAATGACAGACCATGAAGAGCACTTTATAAAAGGAGATTAATTATATCCTGAAAGTTACAAGTGTCATTGAGTAAGAGGACTGCTGTATAAAATACCAATATACCATCCTACTCAGCCACCCATTCGGGCTAGGCCTGATCCTGAATTTCCAGCTGAGAACTGGAATTATTTAGCAATTATTTAGCTGAGCATAAATATTTAGAGACAGTTTCTGCTAACAAATCTTGCCTCTAGGAGCCAGGCCCATAACAATATTCTTGGCACTAGTTTTCCACATATAAATCAACCCCCTAACTTCACACCTTCCTTATTTCATTTTTACAATTTTGTAGAATACCCAGTCTGGTTTATTTATGTGGCGCTGCATCTAGGATTCTCTATACGATGGCTGTTATTAGATCTAATTCTGGCTACATTGCCACCATTAAAAGCAGCCCTACAGTATTAAAACAAGAGACAGGGGAAATAGGATCCTTAGTAGCAGTGGTGAAAAAAAAAATAAAAATGTTTTTTCTAGCTGAGGAAAGCACAAACAAAATATCCTCCTTCCCCCTGAGTTCTGCCACAAATCTCTGCATCACTTCCCTCTATTCTATATATAGATAGAAACCAGTCAGTCCACTGATTCACCTCGGGGGACCGGCAAAGTGTAGGGGGAACTAAATCTGGTAATTTAGGTGCTTATCAAGCATGTGGACAGGGAAGGACTGACTCCGGCTGGAGCAAGCAGAAAGCAGCTGGGGCCCGGCGGCTACCCCTGCCCTCTGAGATTTGCCTTTTCGAAAAGCAAGCCCAGTGAAAACAGCTCAACATTTGCAGCTCCAGATGAATCACGTTATAAGGAAATGGTAACTGAAGAAGTCTCTTAAGCCAGGACAAAGATTTCCTGCCTGAAGTGGCCCAGGGGGATCTGCTGGTGGTGAGGGTGGAGGGTCAGCGTGGTCTGAAACGGACCCGCAACCAGCCTGCCTCCCTCCCTCTGCCACTGTGATGGGTTTACTGGAGCAAAATTACAGCAATTCAGCTAAGACGGGACATGAAAATACTCCCCACTACTTAAGCTCACTTTAAACGCATCATTGATGGCACAATATTTTTTTCTGTTAAGCTGTACAGAACAAAAATTCAGGGCATCCTGCAAGTTATCCCTTGCATCTGCTGCAACCTGGACATTTTCTTCCTCTGTGGAAAAGCACCTTTTTATGACAGCAATTCTACAGTGCTCCAAAGAAAATCGGGTATTTGCCTTGCTTTTTTTTTTGTTTTGCACTTTTTAGACACAAATGGAGCATATCACAAGCCCACTACTGCAGTTTTCTAGAGGGGGGTGTGAAGCCTACAAGAAGAAACGACCTTTGAGGATGAGTTGTTTAACTCCAAGGGGTGTGTGTTGAACAGACCAGGAGAACACCAGCCCCAGGCACCAGCCTATTCCTGATGTGGAACAGCGCTTCCTTCCGTACCACAAAAACAAGTCATTTAAAAATATGACTCTTCAGACCTTTCCAAGGCTATGCAACGTATTAGGGAGAGAAAGAAGCAAAAAAGACCCCAAGCCAGCCTCTTCTGCATGTGCTTTGTTGAAACGGCTGTTTCACACTGCTATAGCCTGAACCTTGCAGTTCTAGCATACTTTAGTTTGATGGAAACGTGCCCCAACAAAGAGCTTACCAGTTTTCAACTCTAAATGCAGAGGGAAAAGTAGCAATAGCAGCAGCACCACAGCTGAGTTCTCTATAGATGGTAAATAAATCATGGGAACAACAATCCCCAATTTCACATTAATTGTTTGGAAATCTCTACAACATCAAACATTTTGTTAAAAATCTAGAAAAAAATCAGCATGGCTCTTTTGTTGTTTTTGTTGTTGTTTTGCTTTAAAATGATTTGTTCTAAATACAGCTTAACATGCAGATGACTGGTTTGAGACTAGTGTTTCTTCAAGACAGAAAAAAAACCACAGTAATAGTTTGTATGGGGATGTCAGCAGAGAGGCTATTTAATAACAGAGGTACCTGGAAGAACACTTGGCGCTTGAACGTGGATGGGGAGAGCCAGGACTTGGGGCAGTCCAACAAATTTGCCTCTATTGGCATCAATTTGGGCAAAAGCACTTTTCAAATCAGAGTGGAATAGTCCCTCACTGATTGTAAGGCATTGGAGGACAAAAGCTAAAACAAATCTGAAATTCCTCAAAAAAGGCTCAAAGAAGTTAATGACTTGCTAGGATTTTTTTTTTCCTTTGCAAGTGTGACATTCAGAAAGGAAAAGTCAACCCAAACACAGTTTCTTAAGAACCGCTGTCTCTGCTCATGTTGCACTTTGACATATACAGCCTGATATTGCACTTGTCCTCCTTTTTTTTTTTTGTTTGGTTGATTTATTTGCAATTCAAACCCATATCTAATTACTGCCCAGTAACAACATTTCCTTTTTTACAGAGCAATTGCTTTCCATATTTTTGCTTTCCATTGAATTTCAATGTTCTGGATCACTTGCCTCTATTGTTCTATCTGAGCTACTGTTTTTCCCCACACTGAATCCCTTTATGCTGTTTTTGCCGATGCTTCTAGCCTCTCTATAGCCTATTGTAATTTTTCTATCTTCACTCAGATTTGCAACTTCTTTTGACTTTGTATCATCTGACCATGAATTACATTAGCATACTATTTCTTTCCTCTTCCAAATTTGATGACTAACACCAGCTCCTTTGTGTTGAAAACAAAGAAGTAGTTAAAATATAACTCTTCAACATGTTGATGAAAGCTATCACAGGATTTCCCTAATTTATTCCTAGCAACTACCTGGCCCATACTAATAGGTTCACCTAAAAGGTAGACTTTTATAGTCCAATCCTTCCCCAATGCTTTGCAAAAGAAAAACGCCGGCAAAATAAGTAAACAAACTCATCACTTGTCTTTACAGTTCTGACTTTTGCCCTGAACTCTTGCCATGTTCCTCATTTTAACCTTTCTGGCTAAATTCTTAATGGTGACGTGGAAATGAAAAAGAAAGCAAATTGCACTGGAGTCTGTAGTGCTGAGTCACTGCTCTCCTCCCACTCCTTTCAGCTGCGCCTGTTCCAGAAAGATGGCTTCAAAACCAGCCTCTGGGGGTTGGTAATTATGGGAGATGTGGCAACGGGACTTGGGGACAGGAGTGATAGTAAAGGCTTTTTTGGGGGGTGGGGGAGGTTTTCCGTAGTTATTAAGGATTCTAAAATAAACTGAATATTCCTGTCAAGTGAAGAATTCCGGCCAAATTTTCTTGCAATATATAGCATTTTAGGTATCTAGTAAGATGAGAAGGGATTGTGGGTTACTTAAATCCCAGAAGGAAAATACTGAGATCAAAGTTACTACATCTGGGAAATACTTTTTCAGAGAAATTGAGCATAAAACAAATGATTTACTAGTGATCCTTAGCTTAAGTTGCTTTTAGTGCAAACAGCCATATTGTATTAAGGGAGCTTTTGGTATGACTGTAAGATGTGAGTTTATAACTGTGCTGAAATTGAGCTGCATTTTAAATCTTTATGAGATAGTATTAAAGATTCACTGATATCAGAATATCTACCATCTGGGCTATTCTCTAGTAGTTGGGAAATGGCTATTTCTTGGAGCCTCCAGGTCTATTTTAACCTGCCATCAGCTGTAACACCTGTTCCCCAGACCATTTTGTGGGCACTAATGTCCTTTCCTCCTCTCATGGTGTCGCACAGGCAGAAATGAATGAAATTCAGACATCGTGTTCTCCTGCAGGTTTAACATGTTCCTCAAAGCTCCTTGCTTCTACTCTAGCAGCAAATCCCAAAGTTAATGCAGCCAACTCCACAATACCAACACTTGTTTCGGAACATATCCCATAAGTAACAAAGGTGTTTAGAAAAAATACCTCTGATTAATAAAAATTTTTCCTTCACTCCCAGTCTGCCTGCAAACCAGTTGGTGACATGAGCCAACTGTGTCTTGGCTGCCCGCTGCATCCAATAATGTATGGCCCCACTGTGGGTAAGGGACTGTAATTCACTTGCGGGACTCTGCCGATGTCAGACAGCGCCTGAGCGGTTTATGAACAGCAGCAGAGCCTTGAGAGTGAATTACGGCCCTGCATTCACTCCTAGGACATCTGTTGTTGTTCAATATAGAGTATACTTTCTGTAAATTAAAAAAAAAATAAACAACCACGCTACTTCTTCACCCCATCTTCAGTTTCCAAAAAAAATCTTTTTCTTTTTTTTGCCCTTTATTTGAAACCAAGCGGATCCACAAGAAACCTGAGATTTGTCGTGGAATTTTCTTGCCAAAGTAACCATTACCATTTTAATCTTATTCGAGACCATCTTTTCAAGATTATGGTAGCCGTGTTACACAGGTAAAAGGATGGTTTCTCTTTCACGCTTTTGTACGCATAACCACTGACTCTACAAAGCCAAATTCTAATTAAATCAGTTTAAAGCCATTGTTGTTTGAGAGTTATCAATTCTGATCAATTTGCTTGTTTTTTGCCTCATCTGAACATAAAAGCCCCTTGTGATGTTGCTTTAATTCTATTTCCATAGTAGGTTCAGTTGCACTGGGGCAAATCTGAAGTAAACTGGTGCATCTTGTTTCGGTGCCAATACAAGTGACTCAAATCCTTGGAGTTATTCCAGTTTTTCAGACTTTGGCCCAGAGAAGCTAGTTACAGCATGTGACATCAAAGAGGCGTTTGTGAAAAACTTTGTTAAATGTTCTATTTGCGAACATTTCTGTCCATGTGTCATGTTTTCTGTAGGTTTCCCCCCTCCTCCTATTTTATTACTAGGGACATTTGCCTGAAAACAGACTATTTGTTACTTAGCAAGTTCATTTGCTCCTGCTGCTTATTCCTCACTTGAAGTCACTCCTGTGATTGTGGCATCATAATTAGTTGCTCTGGAGATGATTATGATGTCACAGAGGACTGTGTGTTATATGGCTGCAAGTGATGAATAAGCAGCAGGAGCAGATGATCTCTCAAGCAATAAAGACCACGTCTTTATGAAAATATCCCTGGAAACAGAAAGGCTGAAATTCTATATTAAAGCAATGGAATAGTTTGTAGTATGTCAACACTTTCCACAAAACAGCATTGTTTCTTTTGTTGGGTTTTTTGGGCTTTGGTGTTTTTTTTTGGAGGGGAAGGGTTACACCCTTTTTATCAGCTACATGCATCACTTTAAAAGAACTTTTGAAATATTTGGCCTTCACTTGTCCTTAGTGAATTACAGACAGAGTAAGCAAGTTATATCTATCAATAAAGGCGTGATGTATTATCCATAAAATAGCACATACACTTCTGATGGTCAGTGACACCCTTTCCCACCTCAGCCATCACAGGAAACAGTAGATTAGGTGGGCAGTGACACACAACTTAAATGCCACTGCTGTCCTGCTCCGGCAAGGAGGGTCTTTGCCAAAGGGGTGTCCCACAGGCCAGGGGAGGCAGGATCCCCACACACGTTGCCCTGTGCCTACAGCGGAGGCTCCCCCTTCCTCAGACAGAAAACTGCCTCCCTACCAGGCACTTCTTGACATGTCAGCCTTCTCCCGAAATCTCCCTGCTGGCACAGTGCCCTCACCTTCAGAGCTCTTCTCGGGTCTGCTCAGGGTCGAGGAAGTAGTTCATCTCTCTCCTTTCCCTTTTTAACCTGTTTTATTCTCACCTCTACCTTCTTCCCAGCTGCCTGCAATGGACAGGAGGCAAAACCAAGGAAGACTGAGTGCAGGTCAATTACATAACAGTAACTTGCATAAGGCCTAAAAAAGAGACATTTCTAAGAAGCGTAGCTGAAGGTTGCATGCCACCTTGCTTTCTTTCTATTCACTTGGTTTTGACCCGCCTGCATGCTACAGTTACCTTCTCTAATCCTCTGAAACCCATAGGTATAATTGCCAGATAAAACCTTATCTCTATCCCACCTCCACACCGCTTTCAGTCTTTCCAAATATCAAAGCTAATGAATTAAGCATTCCTAAAAAAGAAGGCTTTAATTTATTGTTTCATACATTCAGTGTTGCTCTTTTTATCTGATTGGTTAATCTAACTTAATCTAGTGGGACAAAAAAAATCTGCTCGGCGCCACAAAATACAAGAGAATGCTTTTCCTACTCTGACTACAAAGCTTGGTGTTTAATTGTACAAATATTTGTGGGTTTGGCTAAGGTGAGCACTAATTTGTTATTTTAGCAAAAAGCTTCAAATAATTTAGAATGTGCTAAGAAAATATTCACTGCCTTTTTGCAAACAGCAACGTGCTAAATGTTTAAGAGAAACTACCACGCTACTGAAAAGACTTTGCAAGTAGATGCTTGCAAAAAAAAAAAAAAAAAGAAAAAAAAAAGGCAAAATTTTTAGTGGTTATTTTCTTATTTTCTGGAATGTTGAAAAATACAGCCTGCAAGAACCTGCCTTGTGGGCAAACATTCTCACTATGTCCCTAGTTATTTATTTTAATTAGTGTTTTGGGCTTTTTTAACCTCTGACGAGGGTTTTTGTTTCGGAGGGCTTTGCCCTTCTAGTCTTCAAGAAGAAAAGAGCCTGCTGTTGCTAAAATAAAAAGGCAGTGATTGAGGATCTGTACAGTCCTGTCACCAGGCAAATGAGGACCCACTGAATTCAGATAAATACCCCTGGCCCTTGAGGAGGGGAACTTCAATAAATCTCAGCTTCGTCCTGATTACAGACCGCGCCGTAAGTGATCATTTACAGCAGCGCGAGGTGAGATCAATAGCTGGATGCAAGGAGAGTTTCTCTGGGAGCGTTCCCCTTGCCGGGCAGGGTGGGCCCAGCAGCGCGGCCGCTGCTGAAGAGCAGTGTGAGTGCAGGGAGGCGTCAGGGCCGTGACACGCTGAGCAGGCATGTCCTCCCACTCGCTTGCATCAAGTCATGGAGCTGCAACCCATCTGCCAGGATGCTTTTTGGCAGCCGCGAGGGGCCTCTAGGGAAATCTTTCTGAAATGTTTAAACCCTGGCATAAACTCCAAACCCAGAAATCTAAGAAAACCCGTGGCTTGGGTGCACATGGAGCGCTCTTTTTTTCCCCCTCACACGCAATGAGTTAAGCACATGGACTTAAGTGGCAGAACATCTATTGAGAAAGGGAGGGGGGGAGGGGAAATAGAAAGAAAATAAGAGCATATTAATAATCCCCTATGGCTAACTACCAGCCTCCAGAGCATGCTGGCCATAGTCCAAGCTTTCCCTCAGCAAGGATGATGGACAAGCATGGGTGACAAGTCACCGTTTTCCTCCTCTGGCCCACTGATCCTCATGGAGGTGCAACATTTCCACAGCTACCACAGCTCTGGCTGTCAGGCTTCCCTGCCTCAACCAAGAAACCACTGGTCATGAGCCTGTTGCTCACCCCACTATGGCTGCTCACCTTATTTGCTACCTGTTTGTCCTGGTTTGAGGTAAAATAGAAGCAATTTTCTGTTCGGTAATTTTGCTTTGCAGCTAAGCCTCTTCTAACTAACTGAACTCTCTGAAATTAACAGCGTATTTTTCTGACAGTGTCTGCTCTTAAGAGTGATAAGACCCGACTGTTTATAATTTATACAAAGGCATGGTATGCAGAGAGGCTCTTGGTTATACTTATTGCTGTAACACCCAAGGGCAGATAACTCTGTTATGTGCTCCGTTGGAGGGTCGGCAGTGGAAAAGCGTGGAGGGATCCCACCTGCGGGGAGGAGCGGACAGGACAGGTGACCCCAAACTGACCAACAGAGTATTCCATCCCATCTGCCTCGTGCTCAGTATAAAAGCTGAGGGATCAAAGGGTCAGCTCCTCTTTCTTCAATGGCCGGCATCCGAGAAGGAGTCTGTCTGTTTGTCTGCCTTTGATCTTGATCCCTGTGTTCCTGAGTCCAGATCCGGAATCCAGTTCCCATCTGTCACTGAGTCCAGTCTGGGACTTTCCCAGTGCCTGCTGGTGACGTGATTGTCATCCTGGGAGCTTGATACTGGTTTGTATATATTGTACATTTTTCATTATTTCCTTTTTATTGTTTTATTAATATGTTCATTAAAGTTGTTTAGTTTCTTTTCTAAACTCATAAGACTCTCTCTCTTCTTCCTCCTCTCCCTGAAGGGGGATGCTCTCCCTTCTCTGGAGGGAGAGAGGTCAGAGAGCATCTGTCAGTCGTTTTAGTGGCCAGTCCGGCCCCAGCCACGACACTGTTGCTCTCACCATGAGGCGCACCGCACAGCTCCCTGAGAGCCCTGCGCTGCTGCCGGCACGTCCTCCACCACGCATTCACCCTGGCGACCACAACTCTCCACTTTACTGCGTTAACTCCCACGAGCTCGGTTCCAGGGCTGCCTTCGCCTCCCCGCTTGGCAGGGCTGCACACGTGTGGCGTCAGGCTGTGGTGGCATCTCCTCTTGGGGCCTCTGGGGGAGCGAAGTTGCCCAAGCTTTTCGCAGAGCCACCCCTACCTTTACTGTCTTGTCAGCTTTAATAGAAATAACCTGCCTGGAGATTAAATCCATTGTTCTTTCCTTTTCAAGTCTCCAAGAAATGCTGAAAGAGCGCTCCCACCCCTGGGGCCTCCGGGCTTTTTCTGAAGCTCTTTGCCAGAAGCTGCTGCCTTCCTGCAGGCCTCCGGCCCCACCTTTCCACGGTAGCTGTTCCGTCTGTTTGTTTCCTTGCTTTTGCCAAAAGCAGATAAAATACAAACTGATTTCCTTGTTGAGGGGGGAAAAAAAAAGCTGAGATTATCAGAAACTGCCCCGGCTCCAGTACCGCATTCATCGTGGCCCGTGTCAGCCATATTCAGAAGGAAGCATGAGGTTAAGCCTTTTTAGCTGGCTGGGGGAAGATGGTGAAAATGTGAGCATGAAGGAGACGTTTCTAACGTCTCTGTGTGTTGCTGGAAGGAAAAGCAGAGTCCGTGCATTGCTTTCTGGGCTTACAACTGGCTTTCTTCTCAGCTCAGCAGCAAGATTTTAAGCTAAGCAATGGCTAGTTACCATATGGTTAAAACATATCAACTTCACCCAGCTAAAAAGGACATGGAGAGAAAGAGTTGGCCGATAAAGTAGCAAAAGAGCAGTTCAGAAAGACAAAACTTCCTCACAAGGGTGACACAATCACAGGTCAAACCGTCCCAGGCGTTCAAACATCCCCTTGACTGATCCTGTCCAGCAAATGCCTATAAAATGGATTATCTGTCACCCAGAGCTGAAAGAACAGGACCATCAGCTTCACGTCTAGAGCTATAACCTTTGCCTTTGCGCAGCTCTGGTTCGTACCTACGTGCCTTGTGACTTGCTGTAGCCTACAGATGTGTAGGTGTGCCTGCAAAACCTTCCAAACCACCACCGACCCAGGATCACAGCAGGGAAGACTGCTGTCCTCCATGCAGTAACCCATACAGATGTCCAGACGGCTTTGTAATCTCTCTATTCACTAACTAGTATGTGTCTCAGGGCATGACAAGATGTACAACCTTAAACAAATGCCCTCTCTTCAAGAAAAATTTTTTTTGTTGCACCAAAGAAAACAGAGGAAAACAAGGAGAACACAGGTCCCGTCTATCCCCACAACTGATATTTTGTCTCCCAGAGGACATTGTAACTGCTGAGACTGCGGGAGTATTATCTTGCTTTCAGAGAGCTCTCTGATGAGGAATTCAGTACTGTAGCTGTGGCACGGCACGAGACACGTGGTTGGGATGTAAAAAAGTGAAAAATAGGGCCCGAAGAGCTAGAATGTCTGTGATGAAGCTCCTCCTTCAGCAAAATGGGAAGTGTTAAAGCTCTGAATATCAATCAGCACTTCCCACAGGCAGTGGGATTCACTGGCAGGATCCGCCAGTGTCTCTGAGACATAGAATCCTTAAAATTGTGACCAACTAGAGGCAGAGCAAATTACTAAGGTAATCAAATATGAGTGACATTACTCTTTTAAAACAAATCTACAAGTGAAATTCACTGTAGGATGCATGAAAACTCCATCAGTTCTGCGTTTTATGTAAATGATCCCCCCAAACACTTGCAAATCACAGAAAATTGTAAAAACGTACCACAGAGTTCACGTTTACAATTGAATAATAATAGTGTACAGTATAATAATAATAATGTAATAGCAATAATAATAAAAATCCATTGCTTTATTACAACTACAGATTGTCTCTGATTGAAAGTCATTAAAAACGTATGCAAAAATCTGAAGAAAAAATAAAAAGTAGTTTTTGCTGTAGCTGTTTATGTACAGTACACTTAGCTTCTCTGAAGCAACTCAGTGGAGAGAGGGGAGGAACAACAGGAAAAACCCAAAATAATAAACAAACCATTTTTAAGACATGTTATAAAACTCCTGAGATTCAATTGTAAGGGCACTCTCTCCTAGAAAGATGACAGCAATTAGCTTCCTGCAAAGAACAAGAGAAAAACAGGGACGCTCTCCTGCAGTTCAAAATACTAGTTGTAATTTTCAGTCTTCCCTTTTCTCTGCCCTCAAGAAACTCAGATTAAACAAGCGGTGTGCACTACCAGGTACCACTAGAGGAAAAGATACACAAATAATCCAGTCTTGGTCAATACTAGTGGCACAGACCAAAGCCCCATAGTCATTAAAAGGACACATTTCAAATAATGTTTTTGCCTTTGCTTCACCTGGATAAACTTGTTCATGCTCTGTGCTGATTGGAGCATGCAAGCTCCTGAACACCTTTAAGGGATGATTGCAGATGCTGTGGGAAGCCCTCAGAGATGTTCAGGGAGATCAGTGGATTGCAAAGTTTACTGGTGGGCTGGGCTCTGGAGGCACTGAAGCACTTACCCAAGCTACCATGGTATTGCTCCTGTAAGTCCTCCCTCCCTGTAGCTAATGCAGTTGGAAGAGCTTCTGCTTATGTCCATGCTGCTGGCTGAGCAAGATTATAGATGGCATGCCAGAATATCACCTCCTTCACAGCCAAATGAGTGGTGGCTTCATTCTGGCTGGCCTTCTTATGCTAGCCGTAGAGGGGACTCATTAATTTCCTCCTCCTGTTCCTCCTCTTGAATTTTTCTTATAATTTTCAGAGAAACCCAAGGTTAGAGTTAGGAGAGACTTGTTACTGCATCCTGTCCATCTTCCTTCCATGGAAAGGTTGCTCCTTGTGATGTAGTTCCCAGCAGACCTTCCATTTTCCCTAAGCAACAGGTTAGACACTACGTGGGGAAAAGACCTGAGCAAATGTCATTGAAACAGTAACAACAGCAGAAGGGTTGCATGGAAGAGCAAATGATTCAGGATTTCAAGCACATGAACAGCTCTTTAACCTCAATCCCATGATCTCTTATTTCTGATATAAACAAGGCACAAGTAAAAACCAGAGGACAACAGATGTGGATCATCTGGAACTTAAAATAAGAAGCATGTTTGGAAAGCAAAGACATTTATAAGATACATTTCCCAATTTATAGTCCATCCCTTTTTTACATATGCAAAACAATGAACATTTCTCTTGGGCAACAATTCTACAGCTCAGTACAGAGAGAAAGAATTTTTTTCAAATATTCAGCCTCAGTTTTCCATTTCCTATAATTATCACAGGATTCTTAGCTATACCCTAATTACACCCTAGGTATATAATTAATACCCTAGGTACTAGCCTAAAATAATCCTCTCCATCCTTTCTGTCTGCACCCATCTAATTCTCCTGGGAAGAAAAGATGTTAATAAAATAGATGAACTGTTGTCATTTTTTTTCCCAAAGCTTTAATAGAAAAAAGAGAGGACAGCTGAAGGGCAAATAGAGATTCTTACTAATTCTAGCATTTTTTTTAGACAACTCTTAGCTTTTCTCCAGGCTTTCGTAAGCTGTGGGTCTTTTTCTCCCAGTTCTCACTGCCCTCAATACAAGTGCTATTGAACTTGCTCTGGTGTTTATACTACGGCTTTCCAAAAAGCATTGTGTAAAATAACATTTACCCTGTGGACAACATTCTTAAGGAGATGCTACTCAGTAGCTAGAGAGACACCATATGAACCATTCATTTTTGCCGTCTGGATCTCAAGGGGGTGTGAGTGGATAATGTCTTTTTCATCCCAAATGTGCTACAGTCCAATATGTGGAGTGACTTTTCTTCAGGAGAAAGCCTTTTGCCCCTCTTTTGTCAGCCAGGAGTTATCTGCAGCTGTAAATAGGGAGGAGTCGGGGTACAGGCTGAAATGGTGATCTGTGAAAGCAGATGGATGAAAACCTCTCTTGTTCTTCTCTTTTTTTCACTTGACCAATCAACTCTGCAAGATATGACATTAACACATTGATCAGTTCCCAGAACAGCTTGTGAAACAATCACTTACTTTTGACCAGTCTCAATTATATCTTATCTAGACTAGGTCATATCTAGTCTATCAAACTTATAACTTAAAATAATGGTAATGGTAATTTGGAACTAGTAAATGCAATGTTACAAAAGGTTAAATTTAAATTTCCCTGGGGTCAAAGGTATTTAAGGATAATCTAGGCACTGTCTTGAAATACAGCATAGTTAGCTACCAGATGAAAATGATTTTTCTTGCAGCAATTACCATGGTAGTCCCAGAAGGGGTTTGTTATGTTAAACCGGCACTGAGACTCCAGAACTGTTCACAGGCAGGTTTTTTAGGCTGCTTTGGAGGGCCTGCTGTTTGCTTTTGTTGGCAAGCATAACCTGTATGTTTATTTTATTCCTTCCTTACTTCACATGGTGAATTTTGTTCTCTGTATGTACGAGAGGATTACAAGCAAGAGATGTTAAAGTTTCTGTTTACCTACGAGGCATGTACAAACAGAGGGCCTGATCCAAACCCCATTATCATCAGTGGAAAGTTGAGTCATCATCTCTGAAAATCTAGCTGCATTTTTCAAGATGTCCAAGTACAAATATGTGTTCTTCGGGAACCACGTCTGAAAATATGAAAAATATTCTTTATGAGAAAAAAGAGGAAACAGTCTGTCTTTTCTTTAATTTCTCTCTAAATGGTGGTTTGTTTGTTTTTTTAAGGGCAACGTTCTGTTTGACTGAACTTGAGTTTTAAAGTTATATGTCACCAAAGGTTATGCCACAGCTCTGGCTGGAGACCAGGTTTCCCTGAAAGGATTTATGACGCCATTTTTCAGTGATTTCTAGCAGTGTGTAAGACAATTCAATGACCCACTCACCCTGCTGTGGTGTGTACGGCTCATAATTTGTTTATTTTGGTGAACATAAAGAATGCAAAACAATGTCAATATCTCATTTGCTAAGGAAAGAAGAGGGAGAAGACCATAGAACAAAGGGGTGAGCCCAACTGCAAGGGTGCGTAAAGAAGCACACTTATATCATACATACTATACAACATGGAAATAAGTTTTCATATGGTACATAGGAGACCTCATCACAATCCTCTCCAGGGAGTCAGCAGGAGGTAAACAGAGAAACAGCCTTTGTGTAACACGTGAGCACATTCTGTAAAGAGCATATATAGATGGTGCATCTCTCTAAAAACTGATACTTAGCATGCTAAGCAAACAAACAAGCAGCTGAATACATGTAAATTAGATGAATGGCTTGGGTATAGGAGACAGGAACCTCATAAGTCAAATGATTCCCAGCTTCCAGAAGGATTTGCATATAGCATAAGGAGGGACCTTCTGCAGATGCAGGTCTGCTAGCAGGGTGTGTGCCCGGGGAGCTGCGTCTTTGTGGGGCTGACTGATTGGAAGAACAAATTAATAGACTGGGAAAAAAAATCCACTTTCAAAACTTCCAAATGCAAGTGCCTGGATGCCACATTTTATTTTTTTTTTCCCCCTCTGTTAGTAGGCTGGGCTTTTCCAAATGACGCACATCTCTTTCCAGCTCAGATACTGGGAGTCATCAATCAGCCAATACTTCCTACATGGGGGAGCTGTGAGAAAGTGGTTTGGGCACTGGCATGGGATGCAGTCCCTCAATCATTGTTTGCCTCTGTTGCTCACTTATAAAACAAGCAAAACAATCCCAAGTTGCCTGCAAGGTCTTCAGAGTAAGAATTGCCCCTAATGTTTTTAAGCATAATACCTATCACACTAGACAGTGTGCCTTGCCTGCTGTGTGACTCTCGTACTCAGACAAAAATAATAACCTTTAGGAAGAGGGCTCTTTCACTGTACTTTTCTTTTCACAGAGTACTGAGTTGTACTCTGCTGATGCTGAGTCAAAACCGTGCACTTTTCTTCCATATTCATTACTGTGCTATTTGGAAGGCTCAAGGACGTGAAGCGAACTTTAAGCTGAGAAGATGTTAACAGAATGTATACATGGAAATCAGTGTTTCTGTCTCCATCTGTTTCTTTGGTCTCAAAAAACACAAGTGCCTCTGTAGCACAGTCAGTACAGTAACAACTTCTGGGCCCAGTGGGCAGACATTTTTCACATCCTTTTTTCAGCGAGACTGCCAATACTAAAACCTTGTCAGTGCCATTTGTAATGCACTTTTATTTTATCACATCAAGACAAAATTGTTTCAGCCCACTGCCCAGCACTTGCCACCATGACTACTGATCTGAAGCAAAGCTCTCAAGCATACAGAAAACTGGGGAGAGAGCCTGCAAACTGAAACAAAAACAAAGCAGATTAAATTAGATTTCTAACAAAACTTACTGAGCTAGACACTATGACCCCAGTCGTTTAGTCTTTCACATCCTCATTTGATAATCAGGAAAGAAAATACAGCTCCAGTGTGAATGGAAAAGAAGGGAGGGAAGCTTGAGAAGGTGGATGTACAGCTATTAGGGTACCACTGCGTCATGTTAGTCACATAGTAACCTCAAATCTCCCTCCTCCTATAAATCAGTGCCTGTTGCAAAGAAAAGTTTGTATCTGAAAACTAACTTACTACTGTCTGGCCGTTCTACGGGACGTTCTTTGAAGGCATGGAAGCAATCGTTCTAAACTGAGTGCCTCCCTCCTTGCTCCTCTGTCCAAGCTGGCTTCCATTGCTGAGGAGGTCCTTCAGATATCCGAGTACACAGTTTCACCACAATGCTGAGATGTTGTCCATTTAGGCTCTCTCCCACTGGCACTGTGTCACCCCTGCCATGCAGAAGGCCTGATAAGAGCGGGAAATTGAGTTTGGCTTTGAGCAGGCTTGGGTTTTTTTGACAGAGTTGTCACCATCACAATTTAGGTCAGCCTCACACTTGCTCTAAGCTGTCCTAAAAACCATCTAGGATTGAAGTTATGGAGGCAAGTTAGCAGTGATATCACTGCTGTTCACCTCTCTTCTGTTGAGGTATCACTCACAGGGTGAACAGAGGAGCCAGAGTGGACATGCAGTTTATTATCAGACAAGGTAGATGAATAACAGTTTATAACTTATCAAGTGGCTTCTGCACAATCCTTTGATCTGTGTTACCCACTCTATTGTTAACACCTGTGCAATGCTCAATAAAACACTCCCACAAGCCCTTTTTGGTATCTCCAACGTGCAGTCTGTTATATTTCCTGTTGATGATGCAGTACATAACTCATTTAGAGGGGCATGTGAAGTGTTCATGAATGACAAATTAAGATTTAGTTCAAACATCCCTGATGGGGTCTTGGTGCATTTACCAGGTTTATAGATCTGTTTCCTGGGAATGTACCTTATAAAGTTGCATTTGTGGGTTGTTTATTCAATGAACAAAGTGATCCATTATGTTTTTGTCACTGTTTTAGACATGAATGGAGGGTAGGGAAATAATTGCAGTAAATAGCTCTTCTTTCCGATTTTCACAAGAGTGAAAGTTGAAGTACAGCAAATGGAATAATCTGTTCAGGATTGCAAGCTGAAGCAAAAAAACATACTCAAGTGCGTTTAATTGTCTCCTACTTCTTCCATCTTGGGAATTTGGAGAAATATTTTTTTCTGAAAATCTTTGGTTGATAAAATGTAGAAAATGGGACACAGAATTTTAAATGTAGAAAATTTAGTTGTAGTTTTAGTTATTCCAGGGGCTGTGAATGGCAATGCGGAGGAAAGATTGAAAGCATGCTTTCCCCCTCCACCCCGGTTCTTTCTCCTAGAAAGTCTCTGGACTTTCTGTTGCTGTCCAGTGCGGAAAGAGGTATGACTGGTTTAGTATTTCCAGCCCAGAGAGCAAAAAGAACCCCTGCCAGTCTCACAAAAGCATCCTGTTCTTGATAAATTTCTATTACTCTTTTGAAGATCAAGTAGGTTTTGGTAACGTGCCTCTGGCTTCTGTAAGCATCAAAATCTTCTGATTTTTCTCTATTACTAGCAAGATTTTTGCTACTATGGAGCACCAGATTTACTGAACAGTAAGGTGGGAAATGAAATGATTTAGTGTGCAATGTCACTGTGAGTGGGGTTTTTTAGCAGAATTCCAATGTTATGCACCTCTGCTAGCAGCCACAGACCAAAACTCGTGTTTTCAATCACAAGGTAGCTATCAAATAATTCTTTAAACTAGAACAAAGAAAAGATTTATTCAAAGTTCTCAGTCCTCGGCCCCAGAGAGGCTAACGGACACAAGTGGGATGAAAAATGAATGTGGCTTTAATTCTGTGTGGACCAGTAAGATACAAAAAGATGAGCTTTTGCAGAAGTCCAGAAGAAGCTGAGGACAGATCAGAGCTGAAAATATTCTGTCACCATTGTCATGTACCACATTCCTACAGCAAATTTCTGTATGTGGATCAATTTTCCACAGATGGCCTCAAGGACTTGAAAATCCTTTACACAGTCATTTCCTTGGGAAAAATAGACAAAGACAAAACTTTGCAGGCTTCTTCCTGCCCCACTAAAGGGTAAGCGCTTACTCTGAGTGCTGTGGGAATGAACGTGTCCATGTACAAAGACAGCATATGCTGCAATGGCACTGGGATTGCTCTGAAGGCTGTGTATTTCACATACTCCCTTCACTTCAGGCTTGGCAAAACCTGATCATTTTCCCTACTTCCCTTCCCACTACAGACACAAAATATTCACTGATATGGGTAAAGACTTGTGTCAGGAGGCAACGTGTTCATTCCCTCTGCCATGGGGAGTTGTTCTGCAAAGTTGTTAGTCTCTGGTAGCTTAGCTGATTCCTTTCCCTGTGTGTTGCAGGAGCATCCAGAAAAGCTTACAAGATACTTAGGATAAAACCCTTTCCATTTGGAGAATAATCATGTCTGGCTCAGGCAAATTCAGTGGATTTAATGTGGTGAAAAAGAAACTTCCTTTTTCTGAGCTCTCACACTCTCTCAAAACAGATTGATCAATAGAGCAACACAGTAAGAGCGAAGACCTGTTTTCAAAGAGGAAAATATCTTGTGAATAAGCCACTGGCCTCAAACTCAAGAAAATGTCTTTGCTTATCACATGTTTGCTGACAGAGAATCCTTGCAAAATGCTGGATTTCCAAGAACAGATTGCTGAACTCCTACTTTCATCTCGGGAAAACTGCAGCCAATAAATCATAAAACCAGAATTACAGAGACTTTGTTTTGGGGTAAAATCAAAACTAGAATTAAACATTCCACTTTCAGGAGATAAACCTCTAATCCTGGACTATTGGGCCAGTGAGCTGTAGCCAATAAATAAATTTCACCACTGAAAATGAAGGGCAAGTGATTTGGCCCCACTGAGCTGTCAGATTTTCTCCCTTTTGTGCACTGTTCCTGTAAGGCCCCAGATCCAGAGGAGGCTGTGGTCAGATTGTTCTCATATTCCGTTTATTCTCCTCCAAGCTCCTGACAGTTTAGAGCATAGTAAGGATGAATGCTTAAAAGCAAAACCTTACCCTTTGCTACTGATGAAAATCAAGGGTCTGGAAGCACAACTCTCATTCCAGACAATACTGAAATGAAGCATGTTGAAATACTGTGCACTTCAAACCCCCTTCTGCTTCTTGTTGTAAAGAAAGGTGAAGGACAATAACATTAAGAAGACAAGGGACACACAAGCCTGTATTTACATAATTTACTATTTACATAATTTGGAATTTGAATTTGATCTGCGGTCAGGAAGGATTTTTTTTCCCCTATGTAAGATTGTTAGAGAATTGGGAGGAATTTTGCTTTCTCTGATAGTAAGACATAGCTTCTTCCAGAGATATTTTCTTTTAACAGATGCACTAACAATTGGCTAGTGCACTGGTGATGTCTCTGTCCTCTCCTGACCTCCCCCTGTGGCACATTCCAATTCTGTGGATGTTGTCTTTAAATAAGTGTAGAGGATATAGGGAAAGACTTTGCAGCTTGTGAAACATAAAATGGATGTTCTGTGACCACCCTCCAGACAAAATGTCTCCCACAGGTTCCTGTGACTATGGGGAAATTACGTCCAAAATTCCTATGTAGCCTTTAAAAAGAAATTTTGAAATTTAAATATTACTTTGTTTTCCATAATTGCAGCAAACAGCTGTGAACAACATTCAAGCAGACCAAAGAAAAAGATCTTCCAGTCTTAACATTTTTCCTAACAAGTTAAATATCCGTGACAAATTTCAGATGTGTGCTACTCCAGTCCTCTGTATTAGAATTCATTCCGTGCTGTGGATTTTAAACTTACACTGTCAAATTTAGGCATATTGTATTTTACAAGAGATTTGGTGCTTGTTTGCTTCATTCTTCTAAGTCAGACTCATTCATTTCTGGAGATAGCTTCTTCCATCAAAGAAGGAAAGGAGTGTGAACTTTTTGCGGTTGGGGTCTCTTAGGCATCACTTTGAAGACAGATACAGAAAGAAATTTAAAATTACATAGGGGGGGGGGGGGGAAAGCCTTTAATGGTTCTTCTTAATAAATAAAAATGGCCTGATCCCAAGTCTTCGAGAACTCAAGTTTTGAAAGGTCTGCATTTTGAGCTTTCTGTGTTCAGAAATCCCTCTCCCAAACATGGAGCCCGGAGTGCCAATCCACTGCAAAATACTCATTTCTGGGGAGATTAAGGATAGGTGCCTCTGATGAGACTTGTATGAAACCCAAAAACCTTTCCTGCTGCGGAGAGATTGCTTAATATCCTCCTAAATTATACTCCTGTCTCTGAGTACAACTATTAGAGGTGATTCTTAAAGATATTTGGAGACTATGGTTTACGTGTAAGGCAAACAGATTGCATTTGTAACATTTAACACACAATAACAATAATAAAACACACTGACGTGGGTTTTCTCTGTAAACAGTCTCTTCTGAAGATAGAGCCAGTGAAATGTTTTGAGAACTTTGACATTTATAGCTGTATTTATAATCTCTTTTGGATCATTTCCTCATGGAATCACATGTTTGTGTATTTTAAATTCTCTGGAGAAATAAAAATGTTTAAACAAAATAATGATGTGATAGGCATTTTATGAGGGCTTGTTCAACATGCGCACATGTACAAGCAAGGCTGGATTTGTTCTGAGGTGAGAGGGAGTTTTGGAAGTGGGTATCAAAGAGCAAAAACCTCTTTACTGGAATTATTAAAGAGAGAGGAAAAAAGCAAGTATATCCAGGCCTGTAGAGAAGATGGGACTTTTGGTGTCTGAGAAGTAACATGGCAGTTGTTATGCTTACTGTACCGACGTATGAAAGAGAGGTAAAGAGAGAGGAGATACACTTATGTTCATATGCATACATATACCTCGACATGTGTAAATGAATTCACACAGACACACATCACTTGTATTAGTGCGTAATTCACAGTAGATAATTTATTTGCCAGTCTTTCTACTAATGACACATACGTGAGCAGACTGCTTTTTCCTAAATGTGATTCTCATTCCACAGAATTTGAGTAGGTTTTTACTGTATAGTGAGAGCACAGGTAGTTTAGTGTCAATAATTGACCCTGGATATGCAAATTCTGGTCGCGCCCCTTCACTGTTACTGACCACACAGATCGCATGGTGTTTTTCCTGTTTCTGGGTCATCAGTGCCATCATAGTAAAAAATAATATTTGTTTCATAGGACAGGAAAAAAAGGGGAGATCCGTTTCTAAAGGGAAAGTACAGATGAATAGGATTAGACTTGCATAGGATGTGTATATTTTCCCTGGGCACCCTGACCTTACTTAAGACATCATTTGGCTGTGTGGTAAAATTGTCACTCATGTCCCCCAGCCCACATGTAAGAAATCAGTCATTACAGTGGGAGATAGAGAAGCTGCCTACCCAAACTCAGGAAGAAGAAGCCCCAGAAGGCCTGTGCCAGTGTTGCCTTCAACATGGCTTTTTCTTCACAACACAGACCCGTATCGCCTGCAGAGTCAGGGGGTGGGAAGTGGTGGTGGCGGGAGGCGGGGGGGGGGTTGCACTCCACCTTCCAAGAGCAATCACATATCTCAGCTCTTCCAAAGCGCTAAAAATTTGTATAAGCACAGAGAAGCAAGTCCATTTTTAAACTCAAGCAAACGCTTGCCCAGAATGTTTTACAATGCTCAGTTTAGCTTTCTCTTCTATTTTTTCATATTCAAACAGTATCACAAGCGTGTCAGGAGTGTTTCTAAAAAGAAAAGAAGATACAAAGAGCTTGTGAGCCCTGGAAAATTCTTTCTATGTCAGCTTCAAAATTCTCACCAAAGCTGTGTAAGAAGCTTGCTAGAACAGCACCAGATGCTCAAGTGTCTTCACTAGTTGGAAAATTATAGCAATTCAGGAGCTGCACACAGCTCCCATTGAAGTCAGTAGAAAGATCCCCACTGATATAAGGAGTCACTGGATGAAACCCCAACTTCGTTAAATAAGTTTCCCTGTCTACCAACTAGAGAAAAAAAGCAGGTATGGTTGAAAGCAGAGGCTGTTCCAGAAGGAGTAGTGAGTTTTTCAAGTACAATAGGTGCTCTTGTAATAAAGAGCTTTTCTTCTGGGGATTTCACAACACTTGGAAACACAGAGCTATTTACAACTCTTCCCTGTAAAATAAGGAACTCAGCTGTACTTTCCCCCAAATGCTGGTTTTACTCTGGTTCCTAGCAGCAAATATATACTTTGTTCCGTGGTATATAGTGAAACCTAGGAAAACCTCAGATAGCAGAGGAAAAGCACACAAATTATGGGACAAAACCTGCCATTATTTAGCATATTACTGCCTGAATATGTGTCTTAAAAGACAAGACTTGCTTTAACCCCAGCTTGTGGATGAAGAAAAATTGTCACTAAGAAGTAGTTCAAGGGATGGAATGATTTAAGCAGAGATCTCTGGGGAAAGAAAGAGAAAGCAGAGGGGAGAAGTCTAGCATATAAAGCTCATGTAAATAAAGCATTGACCTTTACTTCTGACACTCTGTTTCAAGTCCAGCTTTCTCTCTTAAATAGAACTAGACAAAGGTTGGCAGGGAGGTTTATTCCCCTGGGACCTGTATTAGACCCATCAGACATCCCAAGGGAAACAATTTGAAAGGTCACAGCATAGCCGCTGGCTATCTTTTAGCTGTGGAAGGGCCCCCAAACTTTACTTGTTTATAGAGTCCTCCTGATGATTGAAAACTATCATTTGTTGTTGTTTTGACCTCTTAACATGTTCTCATCTTGGTTCCAGAGCGTTCAAAGACTAGGGAATTCCATACTGAGCCAGAGTGAACAAGAAAATAGCTTTTGGCAATTGCTTGTCAGCTATATCCTGCTAAGAACTTTTTGCAGTCTGTAAGCTGAAACTATATTCCTCCTCTAAACTGCTTTGCTGCCCCACTACAGGTATTTAGTTACTGAAGTTCCCAGTTATTCTTTAGAAAATAGACCCAGTTCACCAGAGTTTTATAACAGATTAGAAAATCCCATTGTAGTTCTCAGATAACTGTAGGTAGTCGTGGAAAGCATGTCAAGGTAAGAAAAATAATTCATGTGACTCATGGAAACAGTGAGATACTTAATATTTTTAGAGGGCACATCACATGCTTTAAAGAAGGCTTCTTACACCACTATCCACTAAAAAAGTATTTTCTAAAGCCTTACTCTTTCCCTTACCTTCTCACCACACATCACATTTCTTTTTTCCCTTGCCTATTTTCTCTCTTACCATTTTTTCTTCCATTGTGTTCATATTCCTATATCCTTCTTTTCCTCCTCCTTATCTGTTCATCCACAACCAAGGATCTGTCACAATGAATTACATATTTTTGGCAGAAAACATGCAGTTAGCTAAAAGAAGATGTGTTCCTTTGGTTTTGTCCTGGTCAGATCTATGTGTGCTGAGTGACACGGAGATCAGAGGCCAAAAATACTTTCTATAAGCCACAAAACTGTATGCAGGTTTTATTAGAGATGTAAAATATCTCAGGATTGCAAACTCGATTCTCCAACCCCATCACTGACCAGAAGAAAATATCCCAACCTTTTTTAACTAGAATATATCTACTCAAGTGTATCATAAATGACTGAACTAAGTGAATCAATAAGCAAGGGGGGTTTTCATTTATGGATAGAAAGAACTAATCGGTAGTAATATGATTGTTCTCTGTAGAAAATGGGTAAGGTATAGAGTGCTGCCATTGAGACGTAGGCAGCATTAGTCACTGTCAATATTCTCAGAGAGTTCTACTCATTGAGATGAAGCTTTATAAATCTTTGTCATGTCTTCAGTGCAATAGACACCCAAATCTACTTACATTTCAGGTAACATATTAACATAAATAGCCAAGTACCAAATAGGATATCTGACAATTTCCTTTAAAAAATGGGGGTTAGATTATTAGGTGACATTGTGCTGTATTATCTTCCATTTTTTTCTTCAATGATCGGTGCATACAGGGAAGACAAGCAGATTTAAGAGATACTCATGGATGGTGTTAAAAGTACATTGAACAGTCAAAAAAGTATACATCTTTTAAATATGGAGCTCATGTCTTTCGTATATTAGAGGCGCTCTCACCTGAATTCTTGCTGAATGTTATTTGAATAACATGTTTCTTCTTAAAGAAATTTATTGTATCCAGGCTGATCGTAGTCTTATGAGTCTATTCTGGGTCTGATCCTCTTCAGTTGTTGACCGACACAAACCTGTTGACATTAAATAAATTGCCACTAACTGGTGTTTTGGTCCCTTCTCATCCAAGGCTCAGGTGCAGTTGTTTCTTTCACTTTCTGCACCAACCTTGGCAATGTCTAGAAACAGATGCCCAAGAAAGACAGGAAAATAACTCCTTGTGTCTGGTCTAAACTATTTTTGAGCCAAGTTGCAGAACGTTCAGATTTGGCCCCAATTAGTAACAGTCACAAGTGCTGTAAAAATCCACTTACAGTGTCAGTTCAGGACTGAGACTGGCCTTTGTTGTACGTTGGCATGTTGATTCTCTAATATTATCTCTTTCTCTCCCCTCCCTCCAGCTCTGTCTTTTCAGGCAATGCTACCCACATCTTAAACATCATGAAATGTCATCAATGGACTACTTCTCCCTATGAAAAGAAGATGAGCTACTGAGTCAACATATTCTTTTCAGACTATAGCAAGTGTCTGGCCCCATCTGTCAAGGACACACAGTGTATATCTCTGATTCCATTTTAGCTTTAAAATATGATTTTAACAGACGTTCCCAGAGGCAAAAGGATTTGACCCATTGCCCCAACAGGCCTGGGATAAAGGCACACACTGATGAAGAGTCATGGGCTAAGAAAAGTAAAACTGGGTAGATGTTGCGATTGCTTTCTGGAAAAAAAAAACATCACAACCAAACATTTTCTTCATTATGACCTTTTAATTTATGAGGCCAATGTACCAGGAAGCAACTACTTGATTCCGGACTTAAATAAGATGCAGTGATAAATACCCAGAGTAACTGTGTGCAGTGAATACATCTAACTGTGTGCATGCAGAAGAGAGGCAGAGAGATAAAAAGTGTGTTTGTACAATTATACTTATGCCCAAAAGTAATTACTGTGTGGCCTGCACTCTGGGCTGGAGGACAAAAATAATCATGTATTTTTCCATAAAAATAATAAGGTAATTACTATGTAAACACTATGTTGCTACATGGTAATTATTGCAGGCCAGGTTTTGCTCCCCCTATTCATATTGACTACTGCTACCAGGTGAACTGGCCCCCACCTCCTTGATACCAAAGTGACTATTTGGAAGCCATGTACCGAATACGAGTAAAGGTGACAGCCTTGTGTAATTAAATGGTCAATGAGCAATTACTATGTAAGTACAGCATAATGGAACTGTGCAAAAGAATCTCAGAGCAGAGGAACAAACACATTTAAATATTGTGTTATTAGAGTCAACCTGTCCTGCTTCCATTGTCAGTAAAAAGATTTCCTTGCATATGTTCTTTTTGTTCCCTTTCTCTGCCCCTTTTAAACAATTCTTGAGTTAAAGAGCAGAATCGTAACAAAAACACAGAAGCCAAAGATGCGTGAGCAGGGGCACGTTCCTTCCTTCACCGCTCTGTTGACCAGGTATGAGTGTGCTGGTAGAGCTGTCTCTGAGCAAAACCCAGCCCCGTGCCAAGAGCAGGAAGGATGCTAGCCAACAGAGGTGGGTGGCATTCAAAATCTTGGGTTCCAGTCTGATTTCTGTGAGATACTCCACATGAAAGCTGTTCCAACTGCTCTGTGCCTCGGTTCCCCAGCCGTGAGGTCAGCACAGATTTATTTTCTGTTTGTCAGGAATGCTATGAGAGTGAAATCTATTGCTTAAATGTCAAGCACTGAGGACCTGCAGGGACAAGGATCCCATCCATAGGAAAATTCTTCCTTCACCTCAGTGAGCCTCAAATGTATTCATTTGAGCTTTTCAATGCTTGTGATAAATATAGTGCCTCTGTTCTTATTTGATTGCGTTTGAGGATCTCAAAGCACTGGGAGAAATTTAATGATCTTGGTGATACTGTTCCTGCTCTTATTAAAATCAGTAGCAACACACCTTTTGATGTAGTAGTAACATAGTTATGCCATAAGCTTTATAATACGCCGAGGAGGAAGGCATATCTCTCAGTTTTTTCCAGTTCAAAAATAACATGGCTTTCCTCAGGAGCAACAGGAGTGAACCCCAAGTCCCAGCTGCAAGATCAGGTTCCAGTTGGTCTAAGAGGCCAAAACTTTGCTAAGAAGCTTCTTGGAGTTTGGTGATGTTGCTACCAAAGCAAGAGGAATTGTACCCACTGATGTCAGTGATATGCCTGAGCCACTGCTCCCTACTCCCTGCACTGGACTATGCAACAACCGCTAGTTGTCAGAGCAGACAAAATGAAGATGAACAATCAAGAGGCCAAAAACCTCTTAGCACAGAACAGAGATGTTATAGTGTCTAATTACCAAAGTGTCCTAAAAGGTGTTTGTGTTTTCTGAAGCACTCTGTCACAAGACCATCGTCAGGCTCATTATAAATGTAACCCACCAGCATCTAATTGGTATTCTAATATCTTTGAGCTGTGACCTAGAAAGAAAAGAGCAGAGCAGAAGAAAGTAGTACAAAAAAAATACCTCGTTGTGGTCCTAGAGTGGTAGGGCAAATGCCTGTTCCTATACTGTACATGCATAAACAGCTCTTTCTCAGCTGCGATTTAATGTTGCTATACCTTCGATTGCAATTACATTGAATCACATTGCAACAAATCTTTGTAATGCCAATCCCATCTTTCCACCTCATTGACAGCTCTGGAGATGCATCTGAAATTCATAGTAGCCTCATAGCCTATGGCAAGAGAAATCCATGCTGCTAAAATTTTATTTTAGAATTCAAGCTGGTTTCTCTCAGTCTAGGATGCTCTGGTTTTAATCTTTTGCTGCCTAGCACAGTGCATCAAAATAACCAGCCAATATTGTTAAACTGTCAGGGGTCTTCACTGCTGCTGAATTTTACCAGTATAAATAAATACTGTAACTTAAGGAAAAAAGAATCCCTCTGGACAGAATTTTTAACATTAATAGAATTAAGAGGAGAGGGAAAATGTGTATAAACTTCGACTTGACAACAGCTTTCTCCTTTCCTTTTTTTCTTTTTTTGGTACAGAAAGAAAAGGCTTGAGTGGAATATTCAGTCTGATTTACTGCTCAGGCTGATAGGGACTCCAGGCTGGATCCCAAAATTTGAACAACGTTCAAAGGGAGAGATATTTAAAAATCCCAGAAAAAGAGATATTTCCAAATTAATGGCATTGCCCAAATGCCTTGGCTCCTTGCACCCCACCAGGAAGGTTTATTATTTTCTGGTAAAATGTTGCTTGAATGGGGAGTGGTAGTCAGTGATGCGTCAGTGCTGCTCTTTGAAGACATTAAAAAGCTGAATGCACAACAAAGAACAGATGTTCCAGCATGCTTTATTTATGCACCCATCAGCAATCTTCCAATGACCACAAAACACAAGCTTTTTTTTTTTTCTTTTTACTCCTCGCAATATTATTTTCTGATCAACTCACACTCTATTTTTCCTCCAGCTGAAGTCTTCTGTGAATTGGGGTGTGTGTCTGTGCGTGCCCGCATTTGTGTGCGAGTGTGTGCCTGTGTGCATGCATGTGCCTGTGTATGAGCGTGTGTGTGTGCTTGAAAGTCTGCTTCCATCAAAAGCAGGCTTCTATTGAACTGTCGAACAGGTGTGGATTCTGCAATTAGATCACATTTCAGAGAGAGAGAGACACTGAGGGTAATAATGGCGGTGAATTCTTCATAGTCAGATGCAGCACCATAGCGACCAGTAACAATGAAGAATAATAGGTATTAGTATTAGGGTGATTATTTTTAGTTTATAGAATCATTTGATTGAGTACTGCCATAAGGCACCGTTAACGTGTGCACAGCGCTTGCCAGCTGTAGAGCAAACTTGTTTTACTGGCACTTATCTGAAATTCTCATCTCTCCCCCACCCTCTCTGCTCACAATTGGAATGAAAGTAGCGATTAGGAAGTGAGATGTAATGCAGATTAAATGTTATGATGGACTAAGATCCTGATAGGTTATTAAAACTCACTTGCATTTGTGTTTTAAAGGCATAGTGTTTGCATATTTTTCCACCGGTCTACGTCTTTTGAAGATAAAACAAAGGGAACGTTTTAAAAATCCATTCATAACCAGGAGGCTTTTTAATAGCGAGCTTCCAAATTTATGACCTTCCTGTGTGTGTTTTACACCTGCGTGTTGTAAATATATATTAAGTATGGAGCAACTGTGTTACCAGTAACCGTGGATCTGATTTAAACAGAGCTAAGGCCTCCGCACCGCAGTGGGCCAGATCCTCAGCTGATGTAAACTGGCGTCTCTCCACCGAACTCAGAGGTGCTACATAAAGTTGTACCAACAGAGGATCTGCAGCAAGGGGAGAATGACAGCCTTAATTTGGAATTTCCCTGCATCTGTTGGTATAAATCAGAGGCCTAACATTATTGTCACATAATATTCTGGTGTAGCAGAGGTGCTGTGAATTTTTAAACATAGAGAGAACTGTTGATCTATTGTTCCTCTCCCACCCTCCTCCCTCCCGGCTTTTGGCTGGCATTGTAAGAAAGCAAGAGTATCGCAGCGTTGGACAACATGGAAAATTCCGATCTTTATTCTTAATAGATCTTGATAGAGATGCTGTTTTCTCCTTAGGCAGAGAACTTGGTTCTTTAGAGAGCCTCGTAAGAAAAATAACTCTTCCTCTGATGTCACCTGGTATCATAAATATGCCATTATTCCTTCTGCAATAATAATCGCTATTAACAACAGTAATAGAAGTAGCAGTATTTGGTATCAGCAGTATTTGACAGTGTCCAAAAAGCATACTAATGGCTTCATCAGGGAGGTGAATGTTGTAATCTATTTCTTGTAGACTAAGTAAATAAAGACTAAGTCTCACTCAAAGACTTAGCATGCACTATGTAAATATCGCATTCCAATTTCACTTCCCTTTGCTTTGTTAATTATAATTATTTTTCAAAAAACATTAAAAAATATTTTTCAAAATGCCTTCCATATTAGATCATGGTTGCTTTATTTGCATTTGATCCAGTGAAACAAGAATGGCATTATTACTTTTTTCCTTGACGTTATGACAGTGTCTATGCAGATGTTGCAATACCAACTTTTCCATATGATTCTGAATTGCAATCATA
Organism: Pluvialis apricaria; assembly: GCA_017639485.1. Taxonomy (NCBI): domain Eukaryota; kingdom Metazoa; phylum Chordata; class Aves; order Charadriiformes; family Charadriidae; genus Pluvialis; species Pluvialis apricaria. The sequence goes on along the minus strand of CM030008.1, from coordinate 41,417,746 downwards.
CTGTGCATTGACATACTGTTCCATTTATTCATCTGATTGAATACTGCCACAAGGCAAAGCTAATGTATGTTAACAGTGCACAGTATGCATACCCTAGTGTTCTTACTTCACAGAAATGCTGGCAAATGCAACAGTGGGTGCAAACTAAAAATCATGTGCTGAATTTTGGCAAAGGTTGGCGTAAAAACACCTCCAAAAGTTACATCCTGTGATGTAAATCTCAGTATGCTTTATACAAGTCACAAAAACAGCAACGGGAATCTGTAGTGTATGTATGCACACATAGTGTGCACTGACACAGTAATAAAACCACTATTGAAACTAGTATTTCACATGTGTCTTAGCTTCTTTCCGTATACAAACCATTTGGGTTTTTTCTGCTATTATTTTCTTAGTTTTTTGTTCCAGTGTTGGGGTTGACGGTTTGAAAAGCACAGTGCTAAATCCACTACATTTTTTTTCTTTACACTCCTCAAAAATATGCCACAGTAATTTAATATGCTTTAAAATTTCAATACTGATGAGGAGTTGCATGCCATTTTTTAGCCCACTGAACAAAAGGCTTACTGAGTCACACATAGCCTATTCAAATAGGAAACGCAGATGCCTGCTAATTTATCTTCTCACATAAAGTCCGTTTACCAATCCATACAAGAATTGCCCCCATGTCTTTGTAGTACTGCAACCAGAACGGATGCTGTCACTCAGGGGGGACATGTGACCATTAGTGCCACCTCCTTGGGGAGCTCTTTAGCATACTGTCCTCCACTGCTGTAATTAAAACTAACAAGAGCAGTCTACAAAGGAAAATAAGAAAATGCAAGGAGAGAAACCTGCATATTACAGCTTGCAGCAAGCTGGAGAAAGGAAGTTGAGGAAACATTCCTATACATTTCTGATACGCAGAGGAAAGCCAGATTTCTATGGAGGTTATCAGGGAGGAGAAAAATGAATACATAAAGACACACCACTCATTAGATGAGAAAGTTATTCCCAAACCATTTAGTTTAAGAACACACTGGTTAGAGAAAAATACTTGTTTTTTAAACAAAAGGAGAGGAGTGCTAGATATGCCCTGTTGCACTGATAAGAATAAGTAGAATAAAATCCCAGTATTTTTCTACTTCTGTCAAAAGGTGATGCTAAAGAAGAAATTAGATATTATGCTTAGGGTGGGGCATTTTCCTGCTGAGAATAGTTTAGCCACCAAATATGCAATCTGAGGCTGACCACGACTACCCACATATTTAGTTTAAATTCAATGAATAGTTTCAGCCATAAAAAGACTCAAAAATAGATGATGAAGTTAAAGCTTTTAAGATACACTGTTTTAAAAAGCAATATTTTGACATTCTGGTTTGGAACATATATTTTTTTTAAATGTAGTGAATAAAAATAACGAGAAATTTTGTCTTGAATTAAAAAGAGGCAATTTTTTATTTTCCAATTCATACTGAAAAAAAGGGGGGGAAATCTGCTTCTGGTCAACTGGAAATATATTTTTACTCCTGGCTTTGCAACTCAGCCACTGAATCAAAACTTGATTACTTACTTCTGATGTGACTTAAAGGTGCATGCCTGGTACAGGACGTAGCCTTTCAGAAATGCCCAGCTCCTGGATCTCTTTGAACAAGTGATAATGGCTTCACCTGAGAAAGCAAAGGATGGGTGTAAGAGCTGATGAGCATGAGAAGACAAGCAGCTGCTTGTGTTTGCTCAGTTTTAGAAAAGCCCCCATTCCACTGCTACGGTGATGAAGTTCTGCGGCATCTAAACCAAGGCCAGAAAGCAGCAACAGAACAACAAGTTTTGGAAAGCTGCAGTTCTTCTTAGCTAAATCTTCAGTTTCCACCTTATTCTGCCAAGCTCCCTTTGGGATTTGGCAGGAGTCCAGTGGTTATGGGATTAGTAGGGAGTACCCTTGTGAAATGGTGTTTTATATAGCACAGGTGATATTTCTCCTCTAGGGACAGGACACCTAACCCACGTATCTTCTTGTAGACCTAGTTCTTACAGTGGTTTTTCACCACAGTCCTATATATAAACGCAGATGGGTAAGTTTGTAAAGAGCTCACATGGAGGAAATGGGAGCACTTGAAGGATGACTGACTTATGACAGGCACTTAAGATCTTGTCTGATTTAAAGAAACTTGTCATAAGCTAGATCCCTGAGAACTGCTGGGCTGTTATCACTGTCATAGTGGTCAGGAGACTGCTGGGTTTTCAACACTTTCCAGATCCTATGTGCATATGTTTGGGCAGCGAGATATATTTATAACGCAGGGTACAAGGAAGGCGGCTGAACACAAGCATCCCTCCAGTATCAATGCCTTGAACCAATGTCTGAAGCTTAGTAACGGCATGAAAATGCAATGTATTGGTGATGGAGAGGGGAGGAGAGGAGGAAGAGGGAAGGAAGTGGCTAAAGAAAGATTAGCAGATCTCATGAGATGGTGTGCAATGCATGTTGCTTTTGGCATTGCAACTGGATAGGGTAGCTGTACAGTACTATGGAACCAGACGTCATTGCAGATGATCCCTGAGGGATATGGGGAGAAATGAGAGGTGTATTGTGAGCACATCATGACCAAAAGTCAAGCTGTCTGTGGCCACAATGGAGCCAGGATTTCACTAAAATTTAGCTTTCTCATCAGTATTTTAAAATAACCCCTGCAAAGAAACAAGCAGAAAAATTGTCACCATTCTAGAAGTAAATATATCTGTTTACTGTTCCTCTTTTTTTTTTAAATGGAAACGTATGAAAGTAGAAAACAGAGGCTGCCATGATGTTTTTTCTTGATGGAAAATAGCATTGTTTGATAAGCCTCATTGCTTTGCTGGTGCCTAGAAAATTAATTCCTTCTAGCTCACAGATGAGTTGACCTTTGGCTGAACCAGTCTGCTGTCATTTGAGGACTCCATTTTTCATTTATTTCAGGACAGATTCTACCACCTTTACTTCTGCTACAAAGTGCTTTAAATCTCATGGTGTCCCATCAAAAATATACTACTTAATGTAAATAATTGGACTTTCTAGTTGTTATTTTGAGGAAGCATTGTTTTAGTTGCTAAGCAGTTACTTTCTCATTCTAAAACAGATCTGGGTACTGGTGTATACAGACATACTTGCACTTTATCTATTACGTCCCAAAATAACTTGATGCCTCTAAGAACACTGCAAAAATGTGCTCTATGCCCCAAAGGATTTGTATTTGGAGTTGAATATACAATGCCAGAGGTGAATCTGAAGGAACAGGCTAAGAAAGGACTGGGTCACTGCAGTGTAGCCACATGGCTACTTTTATTTTTTGCTACATGCAACATTGTGCTGTTCCAAGTCAGGCAAAACATGTGCCTGCAGGAGGCACCGAAGGGAACAAAAACATGGGAGAGTAAGAATGGAAGTAAGAAAATGTGGTGAAAACAACATCGAGAGAAAACGATGACATCCACCACTGTGAGAAGAATATGCTGTGAAGTCAGATAAAAGAGTTTGCCTGTTTGAAGTCAGAGGTGTTGACTAAATACACTGAAGATGAGCTTGAGATGGAGCAGCAGTAAAATACCTGATAAACAGACAATACCAGCCACCTGGCACTTTAAAATCCTGTTATAATTACATTTATTTCACACTAATAATAAAATATGTAGAAATCATCTATATTATTTAGGCTTGTGATGTATCATTTGTGAAAACATGTAATACCCAAAAAGCTCTGCCATCAACATGTCATTTGAGAAGTAGCTTTTAGCATCGCCACACATTGTTTTCACAGCTCACATTATTAATGTGATCACCCTCTAACAGCTGTCTCATGAATCACCACAACCTGACTCCCTGGCAATAAAAGCGGTAATCCCGACCTGTCACCATTTCACCATCACCATCACAAACTTGGATATCATATGCCTGGCTGTTGTGCTGTGCAGTCTGGCATGGTGTGCATGTACATCGTGTCTGTGATGACAGAGAAAGTTTGAATCAATAAATCCATTATGAGGAGACAACAAGAAGGGGATTGCCATGAATGTATGTGTATTGACATTTAATGTTCCCCCATCACACTTATTTCCTGTACATGACCACAAAAGTCAAATACATACAAATATAGTAGAAAAAGGAGGCCTGTGGGCTCTGTGCAATAGATCCTGTCTAACACAAAAGCACATGCTCTTTTTACTAGCAAGAGATAAACGTAACACTTACGGAGGATGCAGAAATTTAGCTCTGGTTGCTATTTCCAGAATTCCATTGATGGACTCTATGGAAATCTGGATTTCACAAATCTTTTTTGCTGGGAAATGATGAGATACTGAGATTGCAGTGGAAAAAAGGTGGAAATGGAGAAACACAACAGTTTCTTAGAGTCACTGGAGAGGACCTGAGGCAATAACGCTTTTTTTTTTAATCTGGATCAAGAAAACATGTAAACTTTCATCTCCCACTGAGAGACAGCATGAGTTCTGAAAAGAAAAAAAAAAAAAACAGTCCAGGAATACTCACAAATTTTGAAGATGCTTGCGATGAAGATTTTGCTATCTATCCTGAGGTTGGAGCATCCTTTATGTCAGCTGATGTTGGTTTATTCCATCCCCAGGCTCAGTCCTCTGTCACTTACAGGATGAAATAGTAGGCCATCCATATCAAGTTCCAAATTTTATTTATTCAGAAGCAGTTAGGTTTTATGATTTAAGGCTCTTAATGGGTGCTGGAAATTTTTGCAGAAGAAAAATGATTGATGAGTGGTAAGGAAATGTATTGCTTTATAGGCAATTTAGATTTTTTGTGGAAAAGGTTCCAAATTATTAATATAATCCCCTACATGTAAAAATGGGGTTCGAAGTCAAGATATATGATACCCAGAGGTGTGCAAACCTGCATAGACTGACAGCTTTGTTCACTTTAAAAAAAAAAAAAATACAAGCTGTTTTTACTGCATGAACAGTACCCCAAAAGTACCCCGTCCCAAAGACCCATTTTTTGGAGAACATACTGTGGTATCTGTTCAACTCTGTTGTAAAAAGAAAGGAAACAAGAGCAAAGCAATGAAAGGAAAATGGGAAGATGGTGGGCTTTCCCTGTTTAATAACACATACTCTCTCTTCCTTCCCTCCTCCCCCCAGCCAGCTAAAGCAACTGGCAGGTGCAGTATTACTCTGCAGATGGACCAGGAGTGGCACACATACAGTTATATATGCCTGGCACTCTCATATTTCCTGCTTTATATCACATGCCAGCTAACCAGGCAGTAGCCAGATTTGAGAGGACATCCCCAACAGTTGCTGTGCATGGAGAGGAACCAGTCTACTGGCAGTGCACTATTAACCCTTCTCCAAAAATAGACTGTGCACTTAAGCCAGGGCAATAATTCTCATTTTCCCCCCTCCTTTCACTGTCACTCTTTGTTTCTAATCCCTTCCTTGCCATAACAAAAGTGGAGATTGTTTTGGATGGGGCGAGTGGGCACAAGTGGTTCTACAGCACTGACTTGCTCCAAACTTTGCACTGATTTCCTACTGTTCCTTGAAGTCTCCCAATCCTAAACCAGCTCCTTTTAGGTTGGGAGTGGGGGAGAATAAAGCAGGTGGAAGGGGAGGAAAGGTGAGCAAGGCTCCTGTTACTGTTCAGAATGACCGTTGTGTTTTGTATGAATACTACCTAGTCACAAAAATGCATGCTTTCATGGGAAAGACCCAAATTTGCTCATAAACTAACTCACAGATGACATTTATAGAAGGTTTTTTGGCATCTAAAGATGCAACTAATTATTTGGTAGGATTTACAAAACCATCTAAATGTAGATTGAGACTTAAAAGTCGAAGTTTGTGTGAATCAGATTTACAAAATCATGTGTCTCTAGGAACAGAACTATTTTGTTAAATCTCATCTGGTATCACTGCGAAAGTTACTATTTTGCTTAAGATCTTCTGCAACACTCCTCATAATTTCTGTAATTTTGGGAGGGGAGGCAGGGAGGGGGAAACTGCGGTGTGCATGTGTGAAAATAGTGGCAAAATGGTGGGCCAAGTTTTCTAACAAAGGCACTGGAAAGCCAATGTCACCAGCTCTCTGGAAGTTCTCTCTCCAGTGGAAGCCCTAAGCGGTGGAGAATCAGTGGACCAACACTCAGAGCCCCTCTGCTCCCCACTGAAAGGTGTAACCAGGAAGAAAGTAGGTGGATCCAGCAAGGATGCTCACAGGCATCTCAAAGCAAACTCAACTGCCCTTTATGTGACACACACTTTGGAAAGATGAGCTGTCTAGAAGGAGGATATTTAAGGAATATCTCACCAATGGAGGCTTCAGCCAGTCTCATGGCAGGGGAGATTCTGCTCAAAAGAATAACCACCACAATTTTTTTAAAAAAAAAAAAAAAGAAGAAAAAAAGACAAAAAAGTTTGAACATAGCAATAAAAAAAGAACAAAACAACAACAAAATTGGGTTCCTTTAAATCCTGACATTTATCACACCATGGGATTTATTTTTACTGCAGTATTTAAAGGATTTCCTACTCTTAGACTTGGGAATACTGCAAATAGCACAGTAAATTTAACTACTATGAGCAGTAAATGTCAAGATTTTAATGGTGCCTACTGTATGCCAGTTGGTTATATAGTCACCCATATGTGTTAACATGTAAGACCCGATTCTGCTCTCAGTTATGTCTGTGTAAACCAGGAGTAAGTGCACTTAACTGAATGAGTTACCATCACATGAAACCTGTGTGAAATCAGAACTCAGGTCTGCATCCAAGACCTGGTTTGGAAGAAAAACATTGGTCTAAATCTTGATTGCTTTCATCAGTTCTTTCCAGAAAAAAAAAAAAAGTCCACATTGAAATCAAAGGACTGAGATGGGATGTCGGAATTCATTTCCCATTGCTGGGGTGCTAATCATGTGGGCAAAGATTGGCCATCACTTGTTTTGCATTTATCTGTCTTGTAGATAAGAAATCTACGAGGGCAGAGCTGATGCTCCTTCTGTCGGAATAAGACTCCACCTCAATACACCATCAATTAGGGTATCAAATAAAAATAAATGAACTTCTACTGTACTCAGAGGACTACTTCTTTCCCTCTTTAAGCTTGAGCCATCTAATACCCCAAACAGCATTCTTGTGCTTTAGAGAGTTCCTTTACTCTACCCTACCATTTCTTTCCATAAAACAGCATAAAGCCATGGAGGATACCGCAATCACGTGCACGTAGGTACCACTGGCTGAGGCTGCAGTTGTGCAAAAAAGTGTGCTTAAGTCTGCTTAACAGACCAAAACCATATTAAATGACAGCTCTTTGAAGATAAAGAATCTTCTTTTATATCAAAAGAGCTTTTACCAAAAACATCCTCTGAGGCTAACATCAAAGATAAGCCCCTTGCAGTTGACCCTTTCAGGGATGTCATGCAAAGCCACCAACCCCTACCTGTGGCCCTCGTAAGATGTCACACGTATTCTTATACCCTGCTGCCCCTCAAGCCAGCAGTCTGCAGCACGCACTCCCTATGGGGCTTCCTTGAGATGATTCACTACAATGAATGTCCAGCCACACTATGTAACAAACTGGAAAATCATTTTGAAGTATCTTAAACTCTTAAAACAGGCTGTGGCTTTCTCAGAATTTTCTTTCTGACATTAAAAAATAGATGTTAGATGCAATCTTGAGATTTGATTCCAAAGTTCTGGTATGGCTAACCACATTTTCTTAGACATACCCCAGTTCTATTACCCAGCAGAGGTTATTTCAGATCCTTCTATTTTCAGTCTGCCACACACTAAGTACTCATCATTTTATGACACATAGTTACATGGACTAAGATAATGGTAATTATATCTCATACTTCAAAGCAATTACCCAATGAGGTGAGGAAGGGCTCCTTCTTCCACATTCCACAATAGAGTATTTGCAGCATGGAGTTATTCACCTTTCTGAGATGCATTAGCTGTTGGTCAGAGTCAGAAGCAAGATACCAGATTTAATGGATTAAAGGTCTGATCCATTATCACACATCTTATAATTATCCAGAAGCATAAGTCTTTACAGTAATTAATCAGTGAGAGATTAGTGAATATTCCCCGTGGGAAGATACTAAGTCTGAGAAATAAGTGTAGTTTGGTGATGTCCTTAATTAGATATTGACTCATTATCCAGAACACTTGTGTTTTTGGACGTGATGGTCACATACAAAAAAAAAAGATCATGTTTGCTTGCAGTCCTTAAAGAATATAGGGTAATTATTCAAGACATTTATATATGAAATCATAGGCTCTGTGCTACGGGATTCTCTTTTCAGCCTCTCTGTAGGTATGGATATACATTTGTGGCTTCTCTGGATGCAGTCAAAAAAATGTAGAGGGTAATTTTGTGCCACTCTGACTCCCAGAGGAGCTCCAAATCAGAGAAAAGGAGGTCCCCAACCCTGTTAAAGGTTCTGGAACAATCTGCCAATGCATGCATGGCTGGGGAGCTTCAGTGCTCATCTAAGGAAATCTGAAGGACCAGGGAACAGATGAACACGTGCAAACAAGGAGAAACAATTCCCTCAGTTTTAGCTTCTGGCTGTTAAAAGCTTGCAACACCACATGAAGATGTGGGTTTTTGTGCCCCAATTGCCCTAATATCCAGCAGCTGTCCTCCACAAAGCAACCGGGTCCTCATGTTTTGAGCCCAACAGGCCTGCAAACAGCAGAAACGGGAGCCCAGTGAGACCTTAACTGTTACTGAATGGAGGTGGGATTTCCTCCTTATTATCTTCCTGTATTGTATCCTATCCTATCCTGGGCTAACTCAGCTTTGGTTTTCCCACTCTCAGGGGCTGAGCAGGGAGTCATCCCTGCCTATGCGCAAATTCATAGAATCCATTTTTCCATCCCAGCAGATAGAGCCTATGAGATATCATTCTATTAGGTCTAGCCATGTAGTACATGTCTTTTCCATAAAAATAGAGGTGTTCAATCTTTTCTACCAATATCCCCCTTAATATTACTTTTATTTGGGATTTTTACACAAGGCAACTCAAAAGGAAACAGGTTTTCATAGGATTTCACAGCCCCTAAGGAGGCAGAGAGCTAGAAGTGCGTCTCGAGCCTCCTCCACGCCTTGTCTCACTCGCAAAGGAATGGGCCAACACTGTGATGAGGTCTGTTAAAGGCTCCCTCAGCTCTTTAGTCGCCTCCTCTCATTCCTGACATTGTGTCCCCTTCTGTGTGCAGCACCATCACACATTGCCTATACTCCAAATAACTTCTCACTCCTCCCTCAACTCCCTCATTTGAGGAACCTTCCTTCCTTTTTCTCCTCACCAGTCATCTCATCTCTCTCCCCTTCACCGAGCTGTGAGCTTATTGGAATGGGGAATATGCTGTATTCTCAAAGTAGTCTATAAACATGTTTAATAACAATCTTCTTCAACCCTTGATCTTTCCTGGATGAATCCCACTTAATCCTCACTGAGATTTTTATGAATGGTTTTTCCTTACCCTTCGAGGCAACATCTTTCTGCTAATATTTTTATGTCAGCAACTAAGTGGGAGATAGACTGTGGCTGCTAAAAATAAAGAATAAAAGACAAAAAAACACTAATTACTCAGATCAAAACAAAATCTGGAGAAGTGAGTCATAACTCCAAAGAAAGGGAAGAATGTCTTGCTTTTCACTGGGAAAGGAAAAAAAACCTACAGAAAATTAAATTCTACTCCTCTTACACTTAGGGGATTATCGTCATCTTTAAGTTAACCAAACTTGATCTTACTGCAGCTCACACTTCTAGACTGCAAGTAAGAAATGAAAGATGTCACTAAAACACACGCGAGTTGCAAGGCAAGAAAGCCAAACAGCTTGAGCTTTACAAATGAAAGAGATGAAATTGCCACAGTACTAAATAAAAGGATTTAATCAAAGCAGAGAACACAAACTACTTCTGACTATGTGAAGCCAGTAAGATAGTACAACTGGTGGAAGACTGTCTGCTTGTACATCATGCCAGTTACTGAACTAACATGCACCAAAATAATTTGTAAATAGATATCCCTTGCTTTGGGTTCTTATTTTAAGAAAATTTTCAGTAGCATGCAAACTATAAATACTTCTGGATATATCCTTGATGCAACTGCACCGCAGTATTTGGAACTAAGTCTTTTATGCATTATTTAGTGTTTCAACTGTGGAAAAATACTTTCATAATATAGTAACTTAGATGTCTGAGATAATGCTCACGGGTCAAGTTCACAGATGACGTGTAGAATGATGTAAGATATATACGAGACCTGCCATATCTTACTCCTTCTGTAGTTTTTCTTAATACAAATCAACCTTTTCTAATTTACTGATCATTGAATTGATAGCCCTTTAAATGTGCCTGTATGCATGTAGGTGCATGTTTTGCTATTATCAAAGGCCTCATGTAGGTCTTGTGTCCCAAACTGGTAAAAGATAGTGTTGGATGACTTCAGAGTTGAGAAATGATTGAAACCCATTCATCAAAATGCCACTCAAACCAATCTATAATCAAAAATCACTTCTATCTATTATTTATCTAAAGGTTTATGGAAAAGGACAATTTCAGAGAGGTGGGCAATTCTCTGAGACTGGCCCCTCAAGAAAATCAGGCGTACAGCTCATAGATTGCTGGAGAGGAGGGTGACCACAGGCTAAATAAACTCACTTAGCACACAACAACTATACCCATCAGACCATAACATGGACTACATACTGTTTGTGGGCTATTTATATATGCCATTACTAGATAAATATGTCTTTCACTTGCTGAATCTTTGTCTGCTATGCACTCAGCACTTTAACTGCTATCATTACAATTGTTTACTCCTTCTCTAATGTATTATCAAATTGCACCAATTTTCATAATAAAACCTTTGCCCCTGATATAAATAGTTTATTCTTGCAAATAACAAAAATTAGGAAGAATTAAATGTTTTTTTAAGAGATTTTATACACTGAGAACGATTGAGGGCATGCTCAATTTTAAAAAGAATATGCTCCTGCAACCCAGCTTACATTTTTTGAAACCAGAGATTGTTGATTTCATTCTGCAAGTATGCAATCTGTCCTTAAAATTAACTTGGGGAGCGCTTCCAAATTGGTAGCTTAAATATGAGCTACAAAAGACTGTCCCATCATTGAAAAAGACCTCAGTCCTGATGCCCTGTCCCTTAAGCTCTTTTAAAGAAGACAGGTATGTAATGAAGAACCTCTAATGTTGCTCCATGGCACAGGGTTCATTCCTGGTGACAGGATGGTCAAAGCCAAAGCTGATTCAAAGAGAAGGGGTATAAAGGCATGGTTTTCAGATGAGAAGGCCCACCTCACAGGAAAGTACTAGTAATGATGTTTTGGAAGAGCAGAAAGAATGAGAGTGAACACTGGCTGGTCAGATATATGGAAGGTAGCTGTATAGGATATACTCTTCTATGCATCAGTGAAACAACTGAACAGTTGTTTTATTAAACAATATTATGAACTCTCTGATCATAATAGCAGCTGCTATTTGTATCCCAGTAGACTAATATGCTCTGTTTTCCCTATTACAGCACGTTTGGGACAGTTTGGTGTGGGGGGGAGAAATTGCAGTGAGAAGATGTGCCAGGATTCCATATTTTAAACAATATGTTACCAAATAATTTAAAATGAAAATTCTTTATTATTTTGGAGATATGTTCCATATTAGAAGCAACTCATACAAGATGGAGTAGCTTCCTGTCTATTTTATGCAACAGATTTGCTCAGTAAAGGCTTACTTTTCAAAAAAAAAGTGGGTGGGAAACATACCCCTAAGTAAGTATCCACAGCTGGGTGCCTAGCTTGCTTATTTATACACTCACAAGTACACCAGAGACTGGAGGTTCTTCCAAGAAAGTATAGATTTGGGGGAAAGAAAGAACTAGCCTGGTAAAAAAAGGAGGCCACAGCTGCCATTTGCACCTGCCAAGTCATATTCACATCTCATCATTTGGTAGAGTCATGCCGCAACACAGTTCTCCCACCCAAATCTCAGTTGTATTGGGTCCCTTATGTTTCACTAGCCATTCCTGTATGCCCATATTTGTACATTTATGTGTCTAGCTGCAGTAGACATGGATTCTGGATAATTATTAGTTTTGAAAGGGTTTTTAATTTTAGAAGATGCAGTAGCAAAAATATTGTCAGACTCATATTCCAATTTAAATATTAGAATGATGTTTCATTGTCTTTCAGTACAAAAAAATTAGAAGAGATTATGATTTTTTTAAAATGATTCTACTTTGATATGATATTGCGAAGAGAATAAGGCACTTTCCTTTAAACTGATTTTCAAAGCTATATCTGAGATCTATATCTGCTGTTTATGGATCACAACTAACTTTATAGTCATGTATAAACTGTACTTCTGAGTGCTGTAAGAGGTATCCCCTGTCTCACAATAAAAATATTATGGAACATTATATTTCCATATAGTAATGGCACTCTTATTTTACTAGTAGGAAAGGTATTGTACTAATTTAATTGACTAACATAAAAGTCTCACAAGCAAGATCAATATTTTATTTTCTCAACAGTTTTTGTCAATGAAGATTTAATTTCCCATGCAGAGAAGGTGTCTGTATAGCTCACGGATATAAGTGGGGTGTGGCCCTTTCTGTTGGAGCCCGGAGGCCTCGACTTCCCCCCCTGCCCCAGTCCCGTGGGAGCCTCAAAGCCAAAACACAAGCCTAGATGTCAGTAAGTAGGGGTTTTATTTGCGACCCTATAATAAAGTTATCCCTTGACCCAAAATAATATAAATTCTGTATGTTTTAGTTTATGCCTGAACTACTGACTTCTGACAGCTTAGCTGTGTTGGTTGGAATGCGAAGATAAGAAAACATAAGCAAAATGGAAAAAAATATGACTTAGCCTATTTCACAGGTTTGATATCAGAAGACAGACACTTCTGTAGAAGGGCAAATACTACCCTAATCTCTGTTGTAAATCTAGAAGAGGTTTTTTTATCTTTTTTTACACGGAACACAGAAACACACACAAGTTAGCCTAAATACAGCATTGTTTAAAGACAATAAAATTAGAATGCTGCAAATCTGCAATTATAATTCAGAACCTCGGCACAATGGACAGATATGTGAACTTTCCCTGAACCTAAAACCAAGCGCTGTTTGAGAGAAATTTTCAGTTGATCTGGGTCAACTGCTGACGTTGTGTGGAAGCCATTGGCAGTTTGGTGGCTAGGGTCAAGTTTCACATTGAACGTCTGCATTTGCTCAAAACCAAAACTCCCTGAAAATTCAGAGTTTGTAAATTAGAGCCAGAACTTCACAAACCTCTAATTAGACTATAATCTGTCCACAGAACAGATTTATTTACTGCTCTGTTAATCCCTACAGACTCCTCATCTAAAGGAAAAATAAAATATCCTTCCCACCTGTACTCACAGCCTGCTCCAGCAGTGACACCAGGCAGCATAGGCAAAGGTTTTCCAGGTTATTGTTACCATAGGCAAGGAGAAATACTGAAACTCATCAAAGTGTTTTAAAAATAAAGTCAAGGATATAAACATAATATCGTCTTACAGAATGAATGGAGAAAAGAGTGAGATCTGAAGCAAGTGAGGTCTGATGGAGTTAGATGGGAAACCTACAGCCCCTTTGGCCATTTCAGTGCGTTGGCTCCCAAGGAGAAGACACTCCCACCTGGCAAATGACACTAATAATAACAATTATTATAATTATATACATAATTACTTCACACTTATCATTAATAACCAATGCTAATAAAACCAAAGCCTGAAAATAATATTAAAATCATGTTGCCTTTTGCACCTCAACAGCATATTTGTTTATCATTCTTTTAATTTTAGAACATACCTTGTGACTCTGAAGGTGCAGATGTGAGCGGGGAGACAGCAGTAGCTGAAGAGCATCTCCTTCTTCTGCTTCATGGTACATAAAATGAGCTGAAGAAGTCATAAGCCTGGCTGCAAATGCATCTGAGGGGAACATTTTGGAAAGCCGGTTCGAGAGAGAAAATAGGAAAGAGTCTGGCGGGAACTGACAAAGGCCCTTCAACTGCCCACAGTGTGTCAGGGCCTGGGGGACCCCGCAGGCGTCGCTGGCCCTGACCAGCCCCGCACACCCGGGGCCCCATTTCAGCACAGCCCGGGGTCTGCCAGGCCACAGCCCAATCCCCTCCATGGGATGGCGTCCCGGCATGCCCTGGGCTTAGCCCCTTGGCCTGCCAGCCGGGGGCCACCATGTCGCTTCCACTTTTGCGTGTCACTGGTGAGCGATGGGACAACGGGCTCGTTCCTTCCAGACCTTATTTTCTTCCCCTACAAAGCACAAACCTCTAGAGCTGGGTGCCTGGCAGCATGTTCAGGCCAAATTCTCTGCTAAGACATTCAGTGGCTTGCAACTTGAAGATTATTTAAGTACAGTTAACTAACACCTCTGCCTAAAAACTCTGTTTTGCCTATTTTGTTCTTCATTTTACATCCTGGCACATCACTCTCATGTTTGTTCAGGCCAGACAGAGATGTCTTTAAACTACGTAGGAGTTCAATATCAACACGGATTCTCAACCTGGCTCTTAAAAAGTCTTTATACCTATCCTCAAAGTTGTATTTTTGTATCCCTGGACTTGATAAATAGCATGTGTGGTGAGGTGGGAAAGGTGTTCATAATTTCCAGCTGAAGTATTGCCTGGTGAAGTGTCAGCTTGGGTTACATAACTCATATATAAACAGACTTTTTGTGGCTGGTAGGAGAATAATTGGTTCACCTCGTCTATTCCCCTATCTCACACAGCTGCATTGGCCTCTTATTTCATTATTCAGTACAGCTTGCAATGACCACTACATTCTTTACAAAATAGCATTTCTAACGTTAGGAAAAATCTCATAGATTGAGAAGATATGGTCAGCATTTAAACCCTAAATTCTCCTCAGGAAGACACAAAGTGTTTATTGGACTATTAGGTTACCCTGAGGTTGGTCAAATCTGAGCCTTCAAGGCCACTATCATGGGAGAAAGGTTAGTGTGGGGCTGAGCCGTCGGCCTGGGACTCAGAGAGACATTTAGCAGCTGCAAAGCTCTACAGATCCCTCAGGCAGATGCCTCGAGTGCAGTGGGATGACTTTGTGCATTAAGCATGAGACAGCCTCCTCCAGTTTCAGAGCTGGGTAGACTAGCTCACATGGAGAACCATTACAGCATAGCCAGTCAGCTGAAAATCCATGCCTTTCCTTACTACATGCTAGCCTTTCCAGGCCAGTAAACAAAAACCTAAGGCATGTTAGGTCATACTGTAATAATAAATCATTATGACTTGTCAGGGAATGAAGTTAAGAGGAGTGATTTAAACCATTACTGGCACCAGCTGGAGTGCCCTAACAGTAAGGATTCAAGGAAAGGCAGCAAGGTTCCCCTATGAGCTTTTCATTGCATGAATCTCTGCAATACTGTTAGTTGCTTATTAAGTGTTTTGTTCTTCCTGTCAGTATGGGAGATGGCAATGTTATCATGTAGAGAGACAGCATTGTCACATGCAACATAAACCAATGTGGTGTAGCGGCTCAACCTGCAGGTACTTCACCATCATCTCAGGTAATTTTCTTAACCTTTCTGGAACAGGATGTAGAACAAGGAAGAAACAACTAACCATATCACTGCAATCCCAAGCCTTTGATGAGCCACTAGTGACTATATGTGGTTCTTCTTCCCAGCTGAAGAAACAGACACCTGTAGAAAGAAACTATTGAAGGTAATATACTGCCTGACTGATACAGCTGAGAATTACTGCCATAAGCAATCACATGCTGATACTGCAAAGTGTGTATATGCTTCACAAACAGAACATTTTACCATGAATCAGGTCTTCTAAAATCTTCACATATGCCTCAGGCTCCTCTATACACTCTCATTCTCCGTTCCCACCTTTCTCACATCATCTTCAACTCTTCAAGTCCTCCTTTTCCATCGTGCAAAGGAAGGAACCCTTCCCATGTTTGTCAGATCCAGACTCACTTCTGGACTCTTCCATCTGCCATTTCTTAGAGTCTTTTCAGGCTACCTATAAAATACAAATAAATTATATTTTTAAAAATTACTATTGAATGATAAAGTAATAAATATGCTACTCATTTATTTCTGCTTCTCACTTGGACTTTTATAGGTGCATGACTTATGGATTTTTTCATTTTTCCAGATTGCAAAGTGAAGAAAATATTTCATCCCCTCTCCTCTTACTGGAGGTGTGAACACTAATTAGGGAATGTGCAGAACATGTTCTGGAGATGAGCAACATTAAACACATGGCTGATACTTGTCTAGAAGCAACATCAGTAGCAGTAGCAGTACTGATTGCATGAGAAGGAACGTGTCTATGTAAAGTGCACACATCTGTGAAAACCACCCTGTGTCTGCTCACTTCAAATGGGGAGCCTTTCCACAAGAACAAAGGAGAATTTTTACATCATTGAACCATCCCTCTGTTGCCTCTCATTGTTGAAGACTTGCACTAGAATATACTGGCAAAACACTAGGAGACATCTTCTTAAAGGTCTTTGTAATACTACTACTTATGTTACCTGAATTTAAATCATAGTCAATTTTCTTACACCCCTATTTAAAAAAGTGGATAGAAAAATATCTTTTTCTGTTAACCTTGAGCTTAAAGCTTAATTCTCTCAAACATTTGAGAGAGCAAAATGAAATTGTACAAATATCCATGGAATAGGAAAGGTAAACAGGAGATATCTCTGAGGCCAAGCAAATATGTTGAAAACCCCAAAGTTTCCTGCATCATTTTCTTGTACTGAATTGCATGTATAGTTTGTAATGGCAAATTATTTCCTCTTTCAGATGTCCAATCAAAAGTTACGTGAAGTCCCCCTATCCCAGTTCCCCAACTGCATCATAGAGAGCAATATAATAAGGCCCCATTGACCAAAAATATTCCTTGATTGCAAGGATCGTCGATATCCTGAAAATGAGTTTTCACAACACTAGAGGTGCACTTCAGCTCACTTTGGCCAGGTGTTTGCATTGCAGTGATAATTTCCAGCACTGTGCTGGCTGCTGAATACGGCCCGAAATTGGAATCACCCCTGCAGGAGTATTCAGTTTGTATAGAAAAACCTGGGCAAAGAGTAGAACAGACTACCATCACAAGGAAAAGAGCAGAGCTCCCCGAATGCAAGCTGCATCACAGCAAGCATGCAGGAGTCATGCTTACAGCTTTATAGCAGCAGCAGTTTCTACACTAATACGCAGGAAAGCTCTCAGAATCAAGTCTTCTCTCTGGTTCAAATCTGTATTTTGGGGGGAATTGGGGGTAAACTCAGACTCATTTTTCTGCACACACAGTGCCTTCTTCCTCTTCACTGGGGTATTTCCACAAATGCTTCCCTTAATCTGAATCTCTCTGTGTGCATGTGTTTGATAGTGACTTTCCATCATCCTAAGCAGCTGGTGGGTCCTGGTCTACAGTTTACTGATGATGGAAGATTTCCTCCATTCCTCACCAAAAGCACAGCCTAAACCACTTTAGTGCTGGTGTCTTTTAAAGCCTTTCTTTGCTCTTCCTGTGTGTACAAAAGAACAGGTAGAGAAACAGGTAAGAGAAAGGCTTAGCTCATCATGGTACAAAGGAAGACAGTATTTGGCCTCTCACAAAACTTACAGCTTCACATAGGCATGTGTGGCCCCCCAGATGCTACACGTGAATCCCTGCAAAGGTGACTGTTCACACTTGCACTCAGTGCATGTTGCCCATCCGCAATGCCAGAAGGCGTCACACGCGTGAAAATAGCTGCCCCATACAGAAGCTATTTCCGCTTTCCTCACTCTGCTTTTCTTCTTTGGTAATCATTGCATCAGCTGTCCACAGGTTGAAAGGGGTGATGAGAGAAGGCCTAGTCCTAAAGCTGGAGCAAAGAAGGGAAAAACCTGCCCCTGAATGTGTTATACTGTGAGCACACCAACCAAATTGCTCCTACTCATAGTCACTTTAGTGAGCAGACTGTACCTCAAGTCAGACCACCAGAGAAAAAAGTACTACCTCAATGGAGACTTGCTGTTGATATGAATTTATTGATAGAAAGTTGAATTCCTCCTTTCTGCTGCCAATTATCTCTCACATAATCAAAAAAATTTCCTCTTGATTCGATGTTAACTGTTTTGAGCAGCGTTGCCTTCTCCAAAGCCACGATCTTGAAAAACAACCAGTGATTTCAGACACCCTTCCTTCCGGTTACCTGATTTGAATGATGGGAAGCTTGATTTTCAGTAGCTACTCTTAGAAAAGTTTGCAAAAAGTAGCAGCTTTCAAGTTGGGCAAACAACAGTTGATACTAAATGTAATAGTCACATTTGAAAGTGTTGGCCCTTGTAGTACATGCAAATAATGATCAATCAGTTACAAATTATGTCTGAAGTTTTTTGTTGTTTTTTTTTTAAATACTCATGATGCTAAAAATTACTTTATAATTTACCATTACCTATTTTAAGGGAGTTGGTTTTTTTGCTGATTTAATGCAATGACTCCAGTTTTGACAAAGGTTTACTCCCTAGCAAAGGCGAGGAGACTCGAGCTCATTTGCGCAGGCAGCACAAATCCAGACTCTGGCTCCCAGTCCCTAAGGCCCAGCTACATTGCTAGTACAGCTCCCCTGCACCAGCTGCAGGAGCGCTAATCCTCAAATTGTCAATGGAGCACAGACACTCCAGAGCCGTCCATCCCAAGAGCTCTGCATGGAGAAGTTTGAGCTGACTGGGTCTGCTGGTTGCTCACTCTGGGAGCCATAGCCCATTGCATAATGCAGCAGCATCGTATGTTTATGTATCTTCATAACCTGGAAAAGTGAGCATTGCCCTTAATCACTGGTATTTATGATTCTTAAGGAAATGGAAGAAATGCGAATAAGGAATATGTGATATGAACAAAAGATGTCTGTGCCCACTGACATTGTCACTAGGATCAATGTCTTCTCCTGCTCTCCAGTCATCGCACTGCATTGGGACCGCAGGCCTGGCTTAATGCAGCCTGATTGCAGCTGTGTCTGCTTTGGTTTCCTGAAAGAACTTGCAAGTCTAGCATGGTAACTTGTCATCTGCAAGCCGGGGAATTTTATTCACAGTTTGCTAGAAGCCACATTAAATAGCAACATCAGTCTGGAGATCAGCTTCTGCAGCAATGTTCTTTATCCTTAAGCCTGTGCAGATGGGTGATTCCCTGTGTGCTTGCTTTAATGGCTGTGCTGCTGAAGACACTAATATTCTAAGACATATCTCTCCAGGGGGCTCTTGATATGAGAGTAAAATGAAATTCGTGTCCAGTTTGCCTGGCCCTCACCAGTACCCTAACAGCAGGTTGCTGTATTAGGAAGACACCCTTCACAGGTGAACCTTTCAGAGACAGTGTCAGAAAAACCTGAAATATACACACTATTTAACCAAGCTCATAAATAGCAACTTCTCCCCAAACTAGAAATATTTACGCTTCCTATTTTCTTGGAGTTTAGGAATCTGTGGCTTTGTTACTAGTGCCGCCTGTGAGGTTATTGAGAAATTAATTCTACTGTCAATGTGTATAGACAGAGCTTTGCTATAAACATGCACCCATAATAATATGTATTTTGTCCTTCCTTTCCTCCCTCGAAGCACTGTGCTAACAATATGAGTCTTTACTATCAGTACGACTTGCGATTATGTAGCGATAAGCAATCCACCCTCAATATGCCATCCTATTAGGCAGTGTTAAGTTATTACAGGTCGTATTGCTGAGCCTAAATAAGACCTGACAGAAAAGCTCATTAAATCTGAAAAAAAACTCAAATAAAAAAAAAATCCCCTTTCCTTTTTTTCCCCCCCCTAACTAGATTGAGGTATTTAGCTCAAAGCTCCCAATCACCTTTGTGAGAGCAGCCTCCTGTGGCGCGGGAGTCCCTCACAGAAGGGCTGTACAATTCTCAGCATTGGATTAGCAGCGATTGCACTGGTCCCTTCCCTTAGCTGAC